>OX439237.1:11324051-12648102 GCA_949319165.1 Sialis lutaria
AATTTATAAGTATTTAGAAAACAATAAAAACTTAATAACATTTTAAGTTAGATCTTAATTAAATCTGATTATTTTATGACTTATCACTCGATATACATGCCCGAATTCAGATACTCGGTAATTTTACAAAATGTTCAATAGAAAATATAAAAAATAATAAAATTAATTAAAATGTCATATAACAGGTTTTACACAAGTAACGGCGATATAACATAACCTATTTTGTGGCATATTATTAAGGAACTATAAACGACAGAAATTTTGTGAATTGCCTTAAAATGTTTGTTATATACAGTCGAGTTCAGTGATAGGCAAATGAGTAACCCCCAGCCCGCGAAAATTTCCTAAAAAATATCTACTTTAAAATTTGAATAAAAAATTTAAACATCCCCGTGTGCAACTTAAAAAAAATATTTTTTATTCAAAAAGAATTCTGAATTCGAAAAGAATATAAAATTTTTCTTCCATTTTCTGAAAATTAGTAATTTTTTCGATAAAATCAAGTGGTCCTTTAATTTTTCCGTGAGTGTATTATGTAAATACTAAATATTTATGAAAGTATACATAAATATTTATTCTATTAGTTTTTGAAAATATTATCTAGTATATTTATATAATTTTTTTCTGCTTACGTTCTTGAGATAAGTGGTTTTGATGGCAACAAGTAGTTCCTCTATCTTATTTAATACTAATGTAATTTTGATGTTTTCTTTTTATAATTACAAAATTCAATGAAAACGATTTAGTTTCAAGTCGTTAAATAAGAGAAAAATATACTCAGCACACCATTTATTTTTCTCGTGTAAATGGAAGTATAAAAAGGTCTTATTTATTTCTCTGAATACTAAGAGAACTAAAAGAAATTACAGTATCTCCTAAAGTTTATTACACCAACCAAGAAAACAAACTTATTTGTAGTTAATTTAATTCATTTTCTCATGTGAGCAGTTATCTCTTCATATAAAACAAAAAAGAATAGAAGTTCTTAATTAAGAACAATTAAATACACTACGTGTGTCGTATACATATACAGTATATCAACTACATAATTAAATAGCTTTTATAAACGCTCAAATTAAAATATGAAGGTACCTACCTATGTAGAACAAACATGGTAATTCTCTAACTCGTTTATCTTTTCTCAAAATATGTAAAAAAATGAAATAATAAATTTAAAAAATAAGGTGAAGTGGGGTGAATGCAAATACATACTACTATTCATAGTATTCATTTTTGCTGTGGTGGATTTACCTTACATGAAACTATTGCAGCAGGAACAGGTATGCATTTATTTTTAAATTAGAGTAACTAAATATTTAAACCACAGAGTGGTAGCGTATTACATTTACCCCAGTGCACAGTGATTTGGGGCTAATGTAATTAATAGTAATTAATAATAATAATTTATTTGCATATCGACCAATTATGATATACACTACCATTCAAGAGCGTTAGGGGTGATAGAAATAAAATTAACAATTTTAAATAAACATTAATTTTATTTTATTGAGATCAGATAGGAACTTTCTAAGATATGAACTGTCAAGCAGGGCAGGGAGTAAAATTTTCGACTGCATAGAAAAAACTAATAGACTGTTATACTATTTACCCTATTTTACCCTACTGTTTTCACCTTCTTTAGGCGGCTATTACACTATCAAATAAATATGTCAAAAATCTTTGACAAAGATTTGATCATATATTAAATTATAAGTAATTTCGTAGCCGAAACCGTCCACGAACACTTTTCAGTCGCCATTTTGATTTATCCGCCAAAAAACTTTGATCAAATATAAGAGACTGTCATTATCTATGATAAAAGAAATATTATGTAGGTAAATATTACGTAAATATTATAAAAGTTGACGTATTACACTGTCATATTTCTTTGATCAAAGAAATTTTATCGCATTTCTTTGATAGTGTAATAGCCGCCTTAACCAAACTTCTATATATACTTTACTTTAAAAAAAAGATACTTATGTAAATTTACATGGTTTTTGTATTAAAAAAAGTTAATTTGTTAACTGTAAACTTACAAATAAAATAAAATAAACGTGATTGAGATTTATACATAGGTACATAAATGATGAGATAAAAAGATTAGATCTCCGAAATAAATCAGATGGTTCGACTTGTAGCAAAAATGTGAATTGTAAAAGTTTTAGAGCTTAAGAAACTATTAAATGGTAATATTCACGTGACCTTGGGATGACGTTGAAAGACGTCATAAAGGTTAACTTTTTTTAACAGAACCTGTATTTTTATCGCAAAATCTTATTTAATAACTTTTGTCTGAATTATGTTTTCATTCGATTATTAACAAAATAAATGGAAATTTACATATAACAAAAAAATGATAAAGTTTTTAAAGATAAATGACAATTTTGTGTTTAAAATATGAGTAATGTAATACTACAGTATTTAAACGAAATCAGATGTCCCTGAATCGAGTACGAGTTAATACTAAAACTTACTTTTATATTTAAAGATAATATAAAAATGTCGAAAAAAATATTGTTACAGATAATTTATGTTTTTTCAATTCTTCCTGTAATGTGAGCTCTTTTAAAAGTATAAAATTATGTACAATAATACAATAATGCAAAGAAAACTGATGATCTACTGACAATCAATTTATTTTTAATTTATAATAAAAGCAGAAGAATACAGTATTTTGTTGTATCCCATACATTTATTGTATATGGTGAATTTATCTTGATTTGTAGAAATAATGACGTCTGACCTCGAAAGTTTTGGGCGGCGAGACACACCCCATAGTCGATACAAATGCAGAGATACATTTACCCACATCAGAACTGATAAATGCGCTTCTTTCGCGTCCCATTCATGATTTATACCTCAGGCCGCTTAACTTGTTTTGCTTATTCAAGGCCTGTGCTGTGAAACGTCATTTACCACATGAGATATTAGATTTTTCTTCTTATTTGTAACGGCGGCTGTATGTGGAGATAAAATGTAATATATTATACATTTAATGTACGGAATTATGCTGCGAGTTGTGTAATTTGTGCTGTCGGGCGTTCATCTAGAAATCTGCAAAGTGGGATGCTGTATGCTTACTTGTTTAAGCATAGAATGTGTCTAAATTTATAATTATGTGGTTTATTTTTAATAATAAACACACAGAAAATTATGCCTCATATTATCTATTATGAAAAAGACTGTTACTTAAATTATGACAATAATTTTTCAACTTTTCTAGTGCCAGAAGATATTTTAGTATGTATGTATTCGAAATGTTACTTTGTAGAGCTCTACAGATATAAATAAAACTAATAAATGTGTCGTCCTGCCCAATGTAATAAAAATGACATACAATACATTTATCAACTAATGTTGTAGTCATATAATATAGTATACATACATATAAGTGAACAATTTAACATAAAAGCTAAAACCCTATTAACAATGTATTTTGTTTCCTTAATAATACTATTTTGCAAGAAATTGTCAGATTTTATAACACTTGATTGTTGATATCACATATTAAGGTAAACATTCGATTCCGAAACGAAACTAGCTTATAAGACAGAGATAGGACATCAGTTACAAAAATCGAAACGAAATGAGATTAAGTCTCGTCTTGGCTCGTGTGCAGCCTTGTAATTTTTATAAATTGAAATAAAAACCTATTAACAAATTACAAAAAAGGTATGCATAATATTGACGTAAAAGTATATAATAATGTTAATTTTTATGTACATAATGATTCTTATTAATATAAATATTTATATATGGATCATTAAAAAGCATTGAAGTTAAATTAACAGAACATTTCAGTTTACTGAACCGTACTTATGTAATTCGATAGGAAAATAAATCCGCACAAGATGTCATCGCATACCTAACTTTGAAGATAGTGTCATAATCCGTAAACAATTTTTCCAAACGTCCGAGTTCTTAACATCAGTTTCAATCGTAGATAGTTCTTTTAAATCTCTAATGCGTTAAACGGTTCAGAGCGCTGTGAAACACGCTCTGATCACGCTCGACTGGACCGCTTTCTGTGTTCAATTCTACTAACAAGACGGTGCCTTGACTTGCGATATCAACTTGGCTTTCGAATTAAGATAGCTTCGTTAGAAAATATATAGAACAGCAAAAAGTAGATTACGTCATACCTATGATATGAATGCATGTCATTCTAGTTTCTCATTAAGAATAAATTAAAAATTCAAAGTTGTAGTATTTTGAGTTCTGAACATACAACTATTACGCAGCTGAATAGTTATTTTTTTCTGGACTAACTTTTGAAATGAATATACTAAATTAAAAACTGTTTCCTTCATATTCACTTTTAAAAAAAATGATCTAGATTAAATCCGAACCAAACGCCTTCGGGAGGTGTCAAATCGTTATGAATTTTCTCTAGATTTAGCGCAATGGTAATTTTGTAATAAATGCTATTATTTCTATAGTATAGTACAGTGTTTCTCAATCGGTGAGGTATGCTCCTTGGTGAGAAGTGGGGGACTGGGGGCATTAACAATTCTCAAGGGAAGTTTGAACGTTTTTCAAATCAAAATAAAAACTTTGTATGTCTTCGAAAGGAAATCAAGCGATATTTTTCTAACAATCTGAATGGAAACTTGGAAAACTTTTGTATTTTGATAATATTTGGATAAGAAAGCGTCCAGTTTTTTGCTTATTAAAAATACCGGACATATCTATCAGTCATTTTCAAAATTATTCGACTACTTTCCTGATTAGACCGACCGACATAAAGTAATCGAAGTTAAATGCAGTTTCAATTTTCAACTAAAAAGTAGAGTTTTTTATTTTACTAAAAATCGAAATTTAAGATAGGACGCCATTTTTCAATCCTGTTTTCAGATTATTGGGATCTTGAAACGTACAGCAAGGTCACTTTTTGACCTAAACCAATAATTTTCATACTTTTATGATGAAAATCTAAAATATGTTGCCAATTAATATTATTCAATTTTTGGATTATTATTTAGGAACATAAATGTTACATTAGTAAGTTTTTTAATCAAACTTACTCTTAAAATATAAAGTTTATTTTTTAATTATAATACCAGGCATTCTCTTTATATTTATGAATTAGTTTTATGTTAGCTATTAGCACTTTAACTAACGGACGAGGTGAACAAAAGCAACGGACCCACGTACCGGACGTTTAGGAACCACCATAATATTGCTGGTGTACAAAAAAGGTCACAATTCACGAGACTCATTATTTTGTCACGCGCCCTAGAGCGTCTCGTTGCACCGTAACAAATCTCGTACAAAATCTAGACTAAAATTTAAATATATTTTACCTATAGGAATATTTTCAACAAAATCTTGAATCATGGAAAACGTGTTATTTAATATTTTTCAGTGAAAATATATAATTGTACACTCGAGTCCACCAGAAACCAATTCAATTTTATAAATATGTATAGCTCGTATGTTTAATTGAACCTGGGTGTAGGGTCGATTGGGTTTTAAAATCATTAAATATACAATAAAGAGTTGAGGCAATTATTCTGAATTTTTTACTTGACACAAATTACTGGTATATATTTTTCAGTGTGTAAGTTTTGAATACGGACAGTTTACATAAATGTTATGTCTTGTAACTTGGCTTAAAACATGGTAAAAGATTTTTTTACCTAAAAAAAATAAAAATAAATAAAATTATATAAAAAAATAGTTTTTAAAAACAAGCTTTTATTGAAAAGTAAAAATTAAATTTTCAGCTATGAAAAGAAATTCAGGTTTTTATGACTAAAACTAATAAAAGTGCGGGGCGCTCATGAAGGTAAATGTATAGTTTTTAATTAATTAATTATTTCATTGTAGTGAAGTATTATTATAGTTTAGCAAAAATTCTACTGTATTTATTTGATTTAAAGTGCAAATTTTCTACTGTTATCTTATATCAATTTATACTTCATTTCTTATTCTTCATAAGAATTTTTATTCATACATTTGTCTTTATAGCGGCCCGCGCTATCATTGGTTTTAGTCATAACAACCTGAATTTCTTGTGATAGCTGAAAATTTATTTTTTACTTTTCAATAAAAGCTTGTTTTTAAAAAGTATTTTTTTATAAAATTTTATTTTCAAATTTTTAGTTACTGATTGACTAACTAACTAACATAATAACAGGTAAAGCTTGACAAACTCTTTCATTTGATACCCATATGGTTACAAAAAAAGTAATCTGCCATCTTGAGGGGTCCGCCATATTAGATTTAGAATGACGTCACATAGCTAATCGTATTCTACTCGTCAAACACTTTCATTTGATACCCATATCAAGATGATTATGACGAAAAAGGTAATCCGCCATCTTGTCCGCCATATTGGATTTAGAAAGATATTAGATATACTAAATTGCATTGTCACGGGACTCATATACGTCTACAAAATTTCAAAGCTTTAGCTTAATTAGAACTAGTCGAATTTTTGATCTTAACTAACAAACATACATATTATACAAACAAGTGAAGTTAAATAAAAGCTATTAAAATGGGTAAATATAAACTAAAACCATATGAAGTGTAATAAGTGTATAAAAACTAATATTTAATTAAAGCAATCGAAGTCGGTACCTTATATTTGTGGATCGGATTAGGTTTCAGCACACTGAACTTTCAGGATCACCTGTAATTGAATAATTATAAATTAATGTTTTTCTTAAATATACATATAATTAAACAAGCAGTCTCTATAGAGCATACAATTTTATCATGTGTTTAACATAACGACGGATACAACCACTGAGGGTCTGTGGTTGTATTTTTCGTTTAACTTAACTACACTGACTGCAGTTCTATTGTTATAGTGTGGCGTGCAATTGTTATTCTGCTGGTATAACATTAATATATCCGCTCTGTTTACCACGTTCGCTGAAGAAAATACAAATTAAACTAACTGTTGGAATAAATATATAAACATATATAATATACTAGGTGGGCCCGCGCGGCTTCGCTCGCGTGGACTACGGAATTATTGTTTAGGATTTAAAAAATATATAGTTGAATTGAGTATAAACACGATTAGTTTTTTTTCTAATAAAAACTAAACAACACTTAAATTACCTACCTAACAAAAGCGAATCAGAACAAAAAGCAAAAATAATTTTTGTTATATTTAAATTTAAAAGATTGAAAACAAATGAAACAATTGACAATCAAAAATTTATTTCGATAAGGATAAAAGTTTTGCAGGTCATAAATCCATGTAAACAGAACCCACATATTTGATGTTTTCTTTGTAACATAAGAGCAGTCATTGTAGCTTAAATATAAAAGTTATACGTATGGTGTTGCGGACTTTATTGTAGCACTTTTGATTCTAGGGGAGATGGGGGCATAGTGGGGTACTTAAGCTTCAAGCATACCTACAAGATAAAATATTATGATTAAATAACAAATTTTAACTCAATATCATAGTTTAACTCATTGAGAATGATTATAGATATATATTTCTCGATTACGATAAGAACTCTACGATATGGGAATACATAAATATAAAATGGGATTTGCCCCGCTTTGCCCCGTATATGGGGGTAAAGTGGGGTACCTAATGTGGCATTGTGGGATAGTAAAAATTCGAATAAAAAAAATAGCTTCCAAACGTAATAGTATTTATTATCAACAATATAATCTTTTAGAACAACATTGGCATCAATATCAATCTATATATTTATTTATTTTTATATATTTTTATTTAATATTAAAATAATAAAGGAACAACAAAACTTTGGTATAAATGAAAACCTGCTTATCGTAAAAAGATACAAAAAAACAAACAAATCAACGTTACTAATTAAATATATTCTATAAAATTAACATTTTAAAATTTTAAAGTAATTTAGTCGTCAACACACATTGCACATAAATGAGTAGTTTTGCCATCTTCTTCATCTTCTCCTGCACCTTTCTTGTTATGAAACTTTCTCTTTTTCTGTTTGTCTGATTTAAATTGACTGAAAAGAAAAAAATATTAATAGAAAGATATAATAAGACATTTGTTTATCTTTAAATAAGTTACCTTAGTTGCATTAGAGGCATAGCGGGGCACCTTTTAAACGATACCCCACTATGCCCCACTGTTACTTTTACAACAAAACACAAACTGATACCAACTTACCTTTTTCACAAACAATGTTGTATGTTGAATTATGAAATCCAGAAAGCACTGCTACAAAACGAAATAATAACCACCACAATATATAATAAGGTTCGGAAAAAAATTGCTGTTTACTTTCACGTATTTTTTTACCGAAAACACTGATTTTAACACTTTTGCTTATATAGCATAAACGGCTGTCGAAATGGCGTGTCTCACTTATAAAGGTCACGCACCGACTGACGACTAATCAAAATGAGCCATTTGAATTTTTGCACGACAATTGATTCGACCTATATAAGAGATTTCCGCTATGCCCCGCTACCCCACTATGCCCCCCTCTCCCCTACACAATTCTTTAATACACTATTTTGTTCTATATTTAATGGTTTAGTCAGCGTATTACAAAACAGCGCGCCGTGGGCAAATTTTTCCGACTTGATTTACTATTAGCGTCACTGCTTAGTTGTTATGTTACCTAACGTAATATAATATAGCCTATAACCTGGCCAGAGAATGTACCTTGTAACGTTTTTGTTTTATAAATACACTTCTAATTTCTATTTTTTAATCAAAAAGGTAATTAGAGACCTCCGGATATGGAAACATCAAATTATATCAATTTTATACAATTTATTACAGACTTAATAATAATAACAATAAAACATACCTTTGTTTTCTTTAACTATTTAACAATGATCTTATACTAATTATTTAACAGTTATTTAGTATTTTCGGCGACTCCAGAATGCCTTGGCCGCAGCTTTTATTACAGTGCTGTCGGTGGTAGGCTTTAACTTTGTATGATTCAACACAAGAAAAATTACTATACCTTCCTTACTCCAAGACACTTTGGATTCGACTGCCTTCTTAGTGCATTATCTGGCGTTTTTATACAAAATATTATGTAATTCTCTAATATATAATGACTAATAACATTGTAATGAAATATTTAATAACTAATAACATTACAACCTATGAATTAAAAAAGAAACCACGTAAATCGGATAAGTGGTTCTCGAGTGATAAGCGCACAAACGGACAGACAGACAGACAGAGACATTGAGCTTTATATATTAGGGTGGTCCTTATTTTGCGATTTTTGAAAAACTATCGCGGCACCCTACCATATCGTTCTTTACCCTGAAATATGGACTAGTTATTTTTTATTTAATTTTTGGTAAAGTTTTAGAGGTCGCTACTCCCCCTCAAACTTTTTGAAAAACATATTTCATTTAGCATATTAATCAAGAGTCCATAGACGATTATGTAGGTATTTTTAATGCTTATTTTTATGTTTACCACATATTTATAGTAAGATTATATTTGCTGTTACACACTGACGATCAGTGGCGCACCCAAAAGGGGGCGGGGTTTACGGGTTACATTACATTAACAGGTGTGATACATATAAAATAAATATTACATATAGTTAAAAAAATATCTGACCCCCCCCCCCTCCCGACGAATTGTTTGACTATCTCGGTTGCTTTTATCTTCAGTTCGAAATTCCACCTACTCATTTTTATAATAAACATAAATTGTTATAATAAATATAATAGCATTGTTGCCTTGCGTAATTTGAACTATCAATCCCACATCCCGCGTTAATTTCTAGTTGTTAGCGAAAGAGCACGCATTTTTGTTTTCCCGCAATTTATTAACTCACCATGGCATCTACAAATAGTGTTAAAAGTTTACCAACGAGAAACAAAACAAACATTTGACTATAAATAATTACTAAACCTCACCTACATTTACTTAGGAGGAATTCCCGAGAAAGGTATTTCATTCAGAAGGCCTGCTGGACTTCACCGTGCTCGATTGATGGCAAAGGCTATGTATTGCCTAAAGATTTTTCTGTTTAGACACCAGTTTAAGAAAAGAGAAGAAAACGCTATAAAAGAAATTTTTATTTTCACTGTAAATATTTACATAACATATTGGTTTCAAGCACCTGCTGGATGGTCAGCGCCGAGAAATGACTTACAACTCTTAAAAGACCTCACAGCGTTTCAGAATATAAGCCCAACGATGTCGAAAGTCGCCATAAAGAAAATGTTGGGTCATTTATGGTACATTTCTGAAGAAATGGTGTCGTTTGCTTTTTTCGACGATGAACTTTCAGTTGATGACAAACGAAAAATGGTAGATGCATTAAAAACTGAAGGTCTGGACTTTTGCCCAAAAAGAAAAAGCCTCGAAGTCAAACATGTCAATGAAAAAAATATAGAAGACTTTGTGTCTAGTAATTCATTAAGATTCTTTGAGATACTCTTCTGAGTTTTTGAGTAAAAATGTTGAAACTTGGGAGAAAGACAAGATTTCAAGGCTGGAAAGGATATTGTATGCTCTATGCGGGTAGTTAATGATATTGCGGAGAGTGGCGTTGCTTTGATGGAAGAATATAATAAACTTATAACAACAAATGAAGAGCAAAACAGTATTTGCTTTTATTAGTCAAAGAGTTCAGAAAAAATATCCTGATACAAAAAAATCAACACTTCTATCTTAACTTTTTTTTCTTAAGTTCAGTGGCGTGGTAACGGGGGAGTTGAGGACACCCCCCCCCCCTCCCCAAAATGTTCAATGTTCTAAAAAAGACGTATGTTTTGAGAAAACATCAGTTCAAAATACCTTCCAAAATTTAACACATTGTATGAATATTGTATATATCCCTCCCGAAAAGTATTAACCCCCCGAATTTTTTTCTTACTACGCCACTGATTAAGTTATATGCAGACACTTGAAATATGATTTGTTTTGTTGTTAATTATGCATGTAAAAAAATTTTATGAATAAATGCGAATTAATCCTTCATTATAACAATTTAAATTTATTCACTAAATTTCGAACCTTGGTAGCGACCCTCAAATATTGTTTCAAAATTATGGAAAAAATACTAGAATACTTTTTTAGGGTAAAGAATCAAATGAGATGGTGCCCCATAAAATATTCGAAAAAAAAATTTTTTTCCCATTTTAAGGACCACCCTATTATATATATTAAGGATGTAGTAGGTATAACATATAGTATTCACATCATACCTACCAGTATATTGAAAATCTGCTTGAGTTAATCCTATAGAAAAAAGTCAAATCTCTTTATAAATATTCAAGAAAAATCAACTGTTAGTAACGAATTTAAGTTCACCCACAAATAGAAACATTTTTCAAACGCTATAATTTAGTATTTATATTAATTTTTAGTATTCTGTACCGGAATGTCTGTCTGTCTTTCATAGCCTAAACTACTTTGCTGTTTGGCTTATAAAGCTGAGATTTTACAAAATTATAGTTAGTGTGTGGACCAATAATATGGCGTTTTTGATGGTTTGTATTGGGGTAAATGGTTCCCAATTTTTTTATAAGTAATTTCAGTGGGTAGAGTACCAAATAAAAACTAAGAAATTTAAATAGGTATGTTATATAATTATTAAAGTCTTTATTTCGAAAATCTAATAAAAATAATATTTTTACTTATAAGTGCCATTTGAACTGTTTTAAAACTATCTGTTAATTGTGATTGTTGACGGATGCAAATAAAAATAAAATAATTGAATTAATTAAAAAAATTCAAATTAGGATTTTTTTTATAAATATTTAAAGTTAAAAAATCTATGCTTATTACTTTTTTATCATACTTACTGTATATCTTCATTTTCCACTTATTTTATTTTATAGTTTTGATATTTTTCTTTATAAAATTTTATAAAGGAAATATATTTTATTTGTGTTTTATCTTATATTCGTTTTGTGTTAGTAGTAGATTTTAAAATCCACGAGAAAGAAAATAATTGGATTAATATTTATTTTGGGATACAGCAAATGCGTTCCAGCCTATAATCTCATGATCTTTTTGATTTTCTAAATGTCAGACATTTGTTGATATTTTCTTTTCATAAGTGCCTATGTATGGAAAAAGATCAGAAAATTGAAGGATTTAATTAAATATTTTATATAAAAATACTTCTAGTTATTATTTTTAAAATGTTTTTACGTTATCAAATTTTAAACAATCAGATTTTGTAACCGAACAATATACGGAGTGATCTATTTTGATCGCCTAATATTTACAGATAAGGCTGAACATGCTATTTGAATTGCCATAAGAATTCCTATAGAGAAATTACGGTTTTGTATTTTAAGTTCAACTCTGACCAATATTAATAAATAATTTAGGAAAAAATACAGTGATAAACTAGATTAATTTTTCTATGTTATGATATACTTAATTTTTCAATTTATTTTTTTTGTATATTAATACAAAAATCTGAAAATGTGTGTATTTTTCTTAATATGATAAAACTCAATATATAACAAAAATTCTTGAAAAATACGGAGAAAAAAATATACCATGACATAGATATTTGTTTAAGCTTTCTAATTTTATAATAATTCTGCAATTTTCATTTGAAAATATTGAATGTAAGCCTGAAAACATAAGAACTAGTTCTATCCTTTGTAGCTTCATCTCTGTTTAATTTCGAGAATATCCCATTTTTCATTCGATCGTCAATTGTCACTGAATTACTTGTATCTGCCATTTCCCCTCAGGGCTAGACTTGTGCAAATAATTTTTGTTTTCTACGGTGGCGACATCTCGTAGAATTTAGTTTCGGAAAAATCGGCATGAACAGCCTTAAAGAAATTTTTACTATGAATTTCCAATTTTTGTTAGATCGAAATAAACCTATTAGTGTATTACCTTTTTTCTAAAGATGTTTGTTTCTAAGTAAAATTATATAATATTTTGTTAAATCCCTTGGAAAATTGAGGTAAAAAAATATTTTTTTACAAAAGTTGGACAAATTAAAATGGGTCACAATACATATTTATTGATCATGTTTTTTTGTGTTTGTTTATTTGTCGTTATTTACTATAAAACATAGAATAATAAGTTGTATAATAAGACAGTGAGTTTACTGTTTTAAATTTAATGGCTAGATTTAAAACGAGAATTAATTTTGGTTTTTGTAATTGAAGTTTCGACTCGGGAGCAAATATGACTGATTTAATGTTTTTGTGAGTAGAGTTAATATCAAAAGATACCAACAAACAAAAGCTATTCTATTTTAAAAATTTATGTAAAATTAAAATATTAAATGTAACATGCACAATAAATAAGTCTGCTTATTTTTATTGGTAGCAATAAAACAATGTGTCTTGATTTATTAAATATTCTGAAAGTGCTTTCAGCAAAAACCAACAAATTACATAGTTTTGTATTTCACCGAGACAGAATTTAAATTTGCAATTTTTCAAACAAATGAATGCGTTTTTTTGCTTTCAGTGAATTGGTCGTTATTTATTGAGAACGAAAAACACTTTTTTATATTCTACTATCTTGCATGAGTTTATTATGTAGCTTAATTTCTAATCTTTCAGTTTTTTTAAACTCTAATGTGGTTCTTTCAAAGTTTTCTATAAAAACATGACATTTGTATATTGCTTGTTAAAGTTTGAAAATTTAAATTATATGAAAAACACTACAGCTTTCTAGCTACTCAACCGTTTGACCTAGAATACTCATAAGTTATATAGTAAATTGTAGACGAATAATATACCAGAGATTTGAAAAAAAAATCATGTAGATTTTAATTATTTTATACATAATAAGAATACTAAAAACATTCAAAAAAAATAACAAAACTAATTTTTTTTAATGGAACATCCTAACTTTTTGTATCTTAAATATTTTTGGTTGCAGATAATCAATGTTTCTTATTTTTTATTCACCCTATATACATGAAGCATGTGCGTTTTCACTCATTTTAGATAAAAACATACATACACTAGGGCTTATAGCTCACTTAACCCTTAGAATTGTACCCTTTTTATTTACGTAAAGCACTGTAAGAGTTGTTCTGGAGACCTAAGCACTTTTATCATTTGTTGAGGTCAGCGATTCTGAATTTTCTTTTGCTCGTGTACGCTAATTTATAAATAAACTGTTTTCGAAGTTCTCTGCAAAAACAAAATAAAAACAAATTGAAAATATCAAGAGATTTTAAAAGAAGGTATAAGATAATGAAAAAAAATTTATACAAACATGTTTGAGCCGATTTAGAGCTGGGCGCGTGAGTAATTTTTGCTCACGATCACGAACGCTCACGAGCAAAATTTTTTTAGTCACGCCCGCTCACTCACGGTCTCAGAAATAAAAATCACGATCACGCACGCTCACGAATTGTATTTTTTTACTCACGCCCGATCACGCACGGCGGGTCACGGTCGTGACACGATTTAATAATATGAAATAAATAAAATTTTTAATTAATTTTTTTTTCGTGCAATATAATATGTGTATACTTTATATTTGTATTATTTCTTTTAAACTACATTTTTAGTGCAAATAATAACAAAAAAATGGATAAAATGGAAATAAAACATAGTATGTATAATGTAATAGTAAACACCAATACATTTTAAAATCTGGGGGATTATTAACGTGTCGACAGAGGGATTTTAAATTTATTTCAAGTTGGCAACGCTGACTATTAAATTTTACAGTGCTTCTTCTTTGAAATTCTTATTGTAGTCAATTGTAGCATTTCGTATTAACAATTAAATATGTGAAACGAATCCAAACGTATCATTCTAAAAATATGCATAGTCACGACTCACGGACTCACGCACGACAAAAATTTACTCACGCACGGTCACGCACGATTGTTTTATTGTTACTCACGATCACGCACGCTCACGATCCAATATTTGAAAATCGCTCACGCTCACGCGGGTCACGGCCGTGACACGGCGTGACCCGAAGAATTCACGGCCCGCGCCCAGCTCTAAGCCGATTTAAATTATTAAAAATGCGTAATATATGTTACATTAATATACATATATACATATATTATACATATAATGTGTCGTATTTTAAAAGGACTAAACAAATTTATCTTTATGGGGAGCTTTTTATGAGCTTTTCAGATGACGTGACTAAATAATAATTGTTATGATATTTAACAGAGTTAACAACAGGCTGAAAAGTATTACTTTTCACATTACTATAATGTGCTTGAAAAAACCTCAAAGCAAAACTACATTTCTACCAATGTCATTTAATTGGATATGTCGTCTAAACCACATAAAATTTGAAGAAAAAAAGTAATGTAGTATAGTAATATCCTTTCTTTACAAATAAGTCATCTTAATTTCCAAAATTGTATCTGTTATAGATACTAATACTGTTATAGATATCCCAATACTGAAAATGTTATCGGGGATAGTAGTAATATAGACCGTATTCGCTTAATAACTGTTTGGTTAATGGAACTGGGCATAAGTGTTTATTTTTATTCATAATGGCAATATTTTCAAAATTTTTGAACCATTTACTGAAACTCAATTAAATTTTTGTACACCAGTATTTGTAACATGTAAAGAATAGGCCATCTGTTTCTTCCCCCCTTGAAGAAATATGAGACTGAAATCTTTAAAATACTGACGAGACGAGACTAACCTAAACCTAGATTAGTCTCGTCTACAAACAAACAAGTTTACAGTTCAAATACATTACCAGTATTTTGAATAACACGCACTTCAAAAAGAAACCAATAGATTAATGAAATGCCATGTGAGGTTTGTCACAATCTTATTCTGCAGTTAGCAATTTAAATGCAAAAACCAAAATAGCCATAAAAAGTTAAGAAGTCTTCTTCCACTAAAATCATCCAAATCCTCTATGTAAAATCCTTACACGAGTTTGTATTGTAACGATGTACGCTTTATTACACAGAGGTAATCCTTGTGCAATCTTTCACCTGGCCGAGACCCGCTGTCTGCCGCCACTAAACCGCGCGATTGCTTTATGGCCACTCTAATGCAGTAATTCAACTGTAATTTATGCAAACAATAAAGATCCGTAGCCATTAGTGGTGTCCATTTATTCACGCCTGCTTTAACTTTAAACAATTGAAAGTTTTTCATCATTGATTTAAAAATTTGTTTCCTGTGGAGAGTTATTGAGTGAGAAACATAGTAATAGGCATGATGACTTATTTTAAAAAACTATTCTATGATAATCTTACGTGTCTCCTATTTCCAAAAAAATACTTATTTCTGCAGAAAATAAAAGTTTAATCTCAAAAATTGACTCTTTTAAAACTAATTTTAGAATTTGACGCCAAAACGCTCGCAGGTGACATTTCAGAGTTGTGACGTCACACTTCTTGTCAACAATAATCAAGCATTCAGAGTTAGACAATAATTTAATTTTTTTGTGTGTTAAAAATGAATTCTAAAGTATATAAGTTCTTAAATAAGGTATGTATATAATAATCTCGTAAGTGGAATTGATATTTGTCTAAAATAAAAGTCACTTTTGACATTTACTGATTCGTGACGGCATTCGCTCTGATTGGTGTTCCATTTAACATGGCGGATTACTATATTTTGCATTTTGTTTAAAAAAAATATTTTTATCTCGCTTTTAATATAAAAGTAAATAAATTTTTAGAATCTTTTTAACTTATTTCATTATTTAAAATCATAATTTCAATGATACTTTGTTACTGGCATCATGCTTATTAATAGAATTTATTTATTATTAGTTTATTATTAATTACCCTCTACTAAATCTCGCCCTAAATAATTGCCTGTAAAACTGGTTATTTACTGTTTAATAAAAAGAATCTCTTAGTATGTAAAATAAATATTTTTGTGCAAATAACTGTAAAAATAAATATAATTATAATTTTCATAATTTTCAAATAAGCTAATTGAATGCACACGATAGTTAATTATCGAAGAATTTTAATAAAAAAATGCCATTGGTTACCATTTAATTTTTATACATTTTTTTTTCTCTTTGAAAAATCACAGATTCTCGAATCAGTCAAATATGTCAAAGAAGTAATTATCTTATATCTGATTAAAAGATCATAAAGATAACACAATTTTTAAAATTGATTAAAACTTTGTCAATCAATTAAAGACATAACCATTTTTAAACTTCCTCTATATTAAAAACCAAACGGCCATTTGTACACGACTGAACCATGCTCACCTTGATTCCTTTATTATTCTCCATGCACGGAAACCTTATCGAGTCTAAAAGATTAATAAACAAGCGAAGAGAACCATTTCTCGCCACGGGCTCCATTCAAATGCTCCCGTTTTATGAACTCCGTGAGAGAAAGAGAGATGCTACAAGTTTACAAAACTCATTAGCGTAAAATATGCTCGTATAGGCCAAAGTTCTGTTTGTTACGGCATGCACAGGTTCGGCTTTTGTTGTGCGTGAACTGCTTATGTAATATTATTATACCTGGATTATGTTGGCATTTATAGCTTTTATATGTTTCCTTACAATTTTTGTCGTATAGTTTAAAGGTATTGTCTATATTCATTTATCTTTGTGATTTATATAACGACAAATATTAAAGTCAACATAATAATTTACAATTTTGGAAAAATAGAGAGGGGCGTCAAACGGTTAATTTATTTTCGTATCTAGGCATGTGGGGTGTCAAAATGTAGATCTCAATTAATATAAGTCGACCCTATTATCTTTATAGTTAAAAAATGCGCCTGTACCTAAGTGGCTCTAAGCAGTCCACGTAGTATGTATTTCGAAACCGCTATGATATACACCCGTGCATGGTTTGGTGAATTTTTGTTATACATTTTAAAAATATTTTGTAAATATAATTGATCCAATAATCTTGTCATCATTTAATCAGTAACTAATATGTATCGATCGACTTTTTTTGTTCATTGAAAGTCTATAAGGGGTTACAACCGTCCAATTTACAAAAATAGGGTCCACTGATATTTTTCTTATTAAAAGTTCAAAGGAGTATGTAAAAACATAAAAACTTACAGATTTTTTTTGCGGTTGGGGGGAGACACTCAATTTCTGCTTCGCATATCACTCTCCTTAGCGTAGGGCTATGAAGCATTTATAAACCGTTTGTATTTTGAAATTGGGTCCATCTTTTTGAAAATGCTTGTATATAATTTTGAAATTCTACCTAACATATATTAATTTTGACAACCTGTACCATACGCATAGGTGGGCACAGTTAATCGAAAAGTTAACTTCGTTAATCGTTCAAGCGTTAAAATTCCGAAAATTTAACGAAAGTTAAAGTTCACCATCCAAAATGTTTGAAGACCTTTTTTTTTGCTATTTCGACAACTTTCTTATATACTTGTCATCAAACAACCAATGTAACGGACTAAAGTTAACGGAAGTTAACAAAAGCGTTAACATTTCGTTAGTAACGATTTACGGATTAACGAGTTAATGTCCACCTATGACCATACCTATATACCATACAATTTTATACACCCAGGAAGTTAATCGTGGTATAAATTAAAATATAAGGTCGTCAGCAATCTAACAAAATTTCTCTCAGCATATTAGATGTGTAAACAGCAATTAAAAGAATACAACAGCCCGTATCTGAGTAACTTAATTCGGTGGCGTACACACGCATCTGCACACCTTTTTTAATTAGTTTGTCCTAATTAATAAAGTCGTAAATGTCTGCCGGGACGCTGTAACGCAAATGATTTATACGATAAATGATTGCGGGTGTTAATTCTTGCGACTTGTTAAGCTGCCCTACTGTTTAACACCGCCAATTTATGGTTATGTAATTCTCTCGTCTTCTGCCTAAAAAACAACACTGTATATCCGTAAACATGACATGCCGGGTTGTACGTTATCATAATGGTGGCTAAATTTGTCTCGCTTTTTGATATTAATTTGAATTTTCTTGTTGGTTGAACAGTGAAAATTATTAACAATTTGGGGAGAATGTCGGACTTAATGATAACTAAGCAGTATTTTTATTTTATTTTTTAAATAATACAAATTTTGTTCACTTTTATCTTATTGTTTTGTTTTTGACGATATGGGCGCAGGACGGGTATTTTTCAGGACATGTCGTGTCACGAATGTGACTCGATGTGGCGTAGATTTTTGAATTCTTGGATCGTGAGTTAAATTAAAACAGTTGAGCGTGAGGTACTTATAGTAATATTTTCAATACAACTAAAATAATAAAATTTTCATTTAACAATTTTTTTTCACTATAAGTAGCTCTAACATTTAGTTAATTAACTAGTACGTTCATTCTTTTATTTGTATACTTTATATTTTTTAAAAGCTTTTATTTAACTTCACTTGTTTGTATATTTGTTAGTTAGTTAGTTAAGATCAAATATTGCAATCAAAATTTCGACTAGTTCTAATTAAGATAGAGCTTTGAAATTTTGTATACGTGTATGTCCGGTGACAATGCAATATAGTATATCTAATATCGTTCTAAATCCAATATGGCGGACGCCCAAAGATAGCGAATTACCTTTTTCTTTATAATCATCTTGATATGGATATCAAATAAAAAGGTTTGATAAGTAGAATACGATAAGCTATGTGACGTCATTCTAAATCTAATATGGCGGACGCCCCAAGATGGCGGATTACCTTTTTCTTTATAACCATCTTGATATCGGTATCAAATGAAAGAGTTTTTTCGAGCTTTACCTGTTAGTATGTTAATTAGTTAGCCAATCAGTAACTAAAAATTTAAAATTAAAATTATATAAAAAAATACTTTTTAAAAACAAGCTTTTAGTAAAAATGCACTAAAAAGTAAAATATATATTTTCAGCTATCAAAAAAAGTTTAGGTTTTTATGACTTAAACCAATAAAAGCGCGGGGCGTTATAAAGACAAATGTATGAATAAAAAAATTATGCAATTAATTAAAAGCTATTCATTGCCTTCGTGAGCGCCCCACGTTTTTAGTCAAAAAAACCTGAAATTTTTTTGATAGCTAAAAATTTATTTTTTACTTTTTAGTGCATAATAAAAGCTTGTTTTTAAAAAGTATTTTTTTATATAATTTTATTAAAAAATATCGACTTAATAATTCAAAATAACTATCAATAAAAATAAATAACATCAATAAGAACACTACTATATTTTTATCTTAAAATATCAATTGTAAATTTTCCTTACAATTAGTACATATTCTGTTAACATATTCTGCACTCTTTTCTTTTAAACAGTGAAAGTCTCAACAAAATCAGCTGAGAAAGTTTCATGTCCAGATCAAAAGATGGAAATAAATTTTAAAAACTTTAAAAATGGATTATTTTACCTAAAAAACGATTCAAAAATCAAAAATTGAACTGATAGGGCCTAAAGACTTACATATTAGTATTGATTAATACACAACAATTAATAATAATATTACTTTTACTCACGTTACATTTTTTGTATTGGTATAAATAAATATACTAACATATATACATGTTTAAATTGTTTATCGTTATTGTTCTATAATGAAATTTTACGAGACATTTTATGAGAGTATTTGATATTATAATTAAAAATAACGACTTAATAAATACCGTATTTTATTTGATTAAAGATCAACACGGAAAGCATTATGAAATATTCATATGGCACAAATACAAATTGATAAATTATAGACAAATACATAGACAAAATGTCACGCCATTGATAACATTTCTTTGTTGACATGAATCATAAATTATTCAAACATTTTTATACAAGGCGATAAATTATATATATCGAGATCAGTCATAGTTTTTCTAACGATAGAGCTATCGTAGTATAAAATAATCTAATAAAAAGTATAAAACTTTTATTAAAATTTATTGTGCTATTAATGAAATATATATGTATAGTTATAGTTATTTGTTTTCAGAAATGAAAAATAGTATCCGGTTGAAGAAGGATGATTAATACTTTAATTATAATGAAATTATTCAACACCTGTATAACTTTATCAAAGTTTAGAATTTAATGTTTAATATCGTCAAGATTTAAACGTCTTCTTTATAAAAATTAAAATTTGGAATCACTTAAATTAACTTTAATATTATGTTCGCGATTTGAAAATTTCAATTTTTGGGTGCGATTTCATTATTTTTGATGTTCTTATATAAGCTGAGAGTAAATAGACACAAATTCTACTTTAAGGAAAATAAAACATTATTTAAAAAGAATGCATGAAAAAAATATTTAGGGATGGTTGTGGTGCTAAGTTTTAGTTTTCAAAAATTTGGAAAAAATGATTGTAACTTCTGAACGTGTGGTTGGATATGATTTTTGTCGACGGATTTGAAATCAGCGTGTCAAAATCTATATAAAAACATATATCACATAAAAATTCAACAAAAAAAAGGAGTTAAAAATCGGCATTTTTTTAAGGTATAGGAAAAATTTCAATTTTCATCAAAATGTTTTTTCTCTAATTTTAAAGTATTATTATACGTGTCAAAAATCTTATATAGATTTTGACGCACTGATTTCAAATCCAACCTCACGTTCAGAAGTTACAACCATTTATCTCCAAAATTTTGAAAAACTAAAACTTTGAGAGGCTATGTCTCAAGAACGTTATGAGATACAAACCTGCGGTTTGAAAATTTCAAACTTTCACGTCATTTTCTATATAATTAACACACTTTTAACGAAATCAAAAACACAAAATTTTTCAGTTATATTTCATGCAACAATCTTCGATTTGCCATAGAAATGTTAACTCAACACCCATAAAAATAAAAAGTAAAATCTATATTTACTGTATAATACATAATTTTAAATATTTTCTATGTAATTTATGATTTAATTGTTTAAATCATAAATTGCATAACTCTTGTGAGTTAATTAGTTAATTTCATTGGAACCGAGATATTTAAGATTTTGGATAATGAATAAAAAATATACAAAAGAAAATTTTAATATTTTACCCCCTGTCATGTATGGAGAGTTTTAATTAGTTTCGAAATCCATGCAAGGGAAGCCGCGGGTATCAACTAGTATTAAATAAATAAAAAGCAAACTATATTTTTCATTTAAATTCACTCATTTCATTCGTCTAGTAAATATTTTTTTAATATTTTAATTAAAATTAATATAAATTACGTATAAATTAACCTTTTTTATAATATTAAAATCATTTAATAGAAATTATTTACTGGTAAATGTTAATTCATTTTTAACAGAGTAAACCGTGCAATGTAATTTACTTTCTTTATGAAGCATAAATATGAAATAATGAACTTTATATTGCATATTTCATCGCAATAATTCTTGTTTTAATTTTATTAACCTATAATAAAAAGGCATTTCTTTAGAAAAATACATTGTATAATTTATAAATGGCGGATCTAAATATTAATTAATTAAAAGAGTAGCTACGATATTTACTGTTGTTATTGCAATTTTATGTTTACACTGCATCGGATTTCAACAAAAAAATATTGGCTCTGGTTGCTAATAATTTATAAATTAATGAAAACTTATATTTCAAAATCACAACATATTTACATTAGAACTAAAAGCTGTGACCTATTTTTCACTTATAAATACAACCAGAATTATTGCGCGTGCAACGAGTATATCAATAAACTCAATCAATGTTAACAAACACTACAATACATTAATTTTCATAATCCCTTCATTGGTAAAGCTGAAACAAAAACTATGTTGTTAACTGATGTTCCTTATGCAGTGGCTTCACACAAACATATAATTTATACTAGTGGTCGGAAAACTTTGATCTTTGGTTAGGCTAGAACTAGTGTCCGACTGAAGGTTATTTTTTGCCTAACTTCGTTGTTTTTTGTTTCTTTTGACCGAAACCGCAGCTGAAGGAATTGTATATTTATTTCTGCCGAATTTATTTACTAATACATTTCTATGAGAGTTATGACTTGACAAAATACATGAAGAAAATTTATTGTTTAGATATTATTCCTACTAAGAAATCTGCTTTTGAATATAATTATAGAAATTTTAAATGTAAATAGGGATATTCTCAAAATAAATAAGTATTCATTTTTGTAGAAATACTATCTGCTAACCGCAGTTTCGTTTGTGTCATAAATATATAATAAGATGTACCTATATCATGAATATGAATAGAATGATCAACTGTCACCCATAGAAAAAAAGAAGAAGGTTAGGTAAAGCAGATTTCTGTTAAAGTCGATAACGAAGGTTACTCGTACAAATGTGATCTACACCAATTTTTTATCTAATACAATTTGCGGGGTGCAATTCAGGATATAAAGTAGTATATGTCCTGTTTCAAAATGCAAGCTATCTCACTGCCAAATTTAATCGATATCGGTTTAGCCGTGAAAAGGTAAAAAATAGACAGACAGACACATTTTCGTATTTATAGTATAAGTTTAGATATGAATGATTTTTGCAATAATAAATTAAAATTAGGAAAAACTAAAAAACAACAACTCTAATTTGAATATGTAACTGCATAAAATATAATAAATGTTTTCAGATTTAAATATATGTAGTACATTTATCACGGATCATTTTAATGTTCGAAACAATGTTTATACAAATCAATAAAAATATCTACCGGTAAAAGGTTTAATTTATATATAATTCATATAAACACGTGTTTCCGAATTAATTAATTACACGCCCTTATGGTTTTCTCGCCGGAGCGCCACTGCCCGCACAGGATATTAAACTTGGCGTCGGCAACAACGGCATCCGTGGTCTGTATCTCGATTCTTACGTAATGAAATAATTAAGATGAATGCTGCTAATGTATATTAATAAACATGTAGGACGAAGCAGTCTTTCTGTACTAATCCGCAAATTTTGTACTCTTGTTTTAAATTTACAATGCTGGTAGTTATATCCGTGGGTAATGGTGTTGGGAATTTTACGCGTTAATTGTTAAACATATTTTGTTGCGTCAACGTTTTCACTATTGATTGAAGATACGCTTTCTGAGAAAACGTATTTTAATTGTATATGTAGATTGAACGAATTGTATTTACGCAAAATGTGCTTTGGTTTTTATTATTTTTTGAGAATATGTTAAAATAATATTAGTACTAAGATAGCGAGTCCTAGGGCACCTTATTTCTAATTTTAAATCATCAATATCGCGATTTTTAAATTAATTATTTAATATTTTATTTATTAAAAAGATAATATTGAACAAATGTTGATGAATTACAAATGTTTTTATTTTATAAATTTGTAATTAGTATTCCCATCTTGCTCATTGTCATTTATGAAATATTTTGAAATTGTTATATACATTATTACGATATTTTCATGCTGTAATAAATTTTTATTTGTTTTAAATTAATTAAATAATGACATTTGACTGACAAAGCGAAAAGGACATTTAAATAAATTATCAAACGTACTAATTTTCTGCATTGCATCATGAAATAATTACCCTTACCCTTTGATGCCATAAAGCCTATAATTTTTTTTTGTTGAATACCAATTATATTTGAAAATAAACGCTAAGTCATTTATTTTTACACTGTAAGCGATTCTAAAATCGAAATATGTATCTGTATAAGTACTTAGCATCTTTTAATAGTCAATTTATAATTAAAAATACATTTACCTAGTTATTTAAATTTTATAAATAATACAAAATAAATATTTGGTAACGTCTGCACTATGCCGAATAACATTTGAGATTCACTTACGAAAATTAAATTCAAATTGGTTATCGAATACAGTTTTCACTATACCAAATTTTACAATATTATTTTTGCTAAGCCATATTTAATTAAACCTCTATTACATTTTGTAGAAACTTTCAACCTTGTAAAACGTAATAACCCCGCAGCTAAACTCTCTGAAATCTACTCCACATCTTGAGAATGCTCTATACAAACCGCATATTCGATAGTAGGGAGAATCAAAACTTCTAACTTCTTAACGCCTCACCCTTATGGATCGTATTGTTTGATAAAATATCGAATATGAAATAGGGTGGGGTGCCATCTACGAAAGATTATATGCTAACATGTGTTTTATATTAACACAAAAAGTAAAAGTAATGAGTATATAAACGATATTTTTTTATATGTTTATTGGAACGAGCTATGTCTAACTTAAATAATAACGTTCGATTTTTTTGTCTAGTACTTAAAATTACCTCACAATACATTTTTTCTAGCTATAATAGACCACGCCCCCATTTTTCCTTACGAGCAATGTAACGTCACTGACGTCACGAGCGCCGATATCACAGCTCACTATAATAACACAGCGAATACACTGCAAATACACGATCGGCGCTTGTGATGTCAGCATTACCCCCACTCTGGAGGACATAGTGTCGCGCGGTATTAAAATTAAAAAAAATGTATCTCCGTAAATACTTAACGTTTGAAATAATATAAACGGCAATATGTTTGTGGCAATTATTTCTAATAGATAAAACGGGCAAGTGCTTGTTGGGCACGCACATGATAGGGTTCCGTAGTCATTCTCACCACGATTTATAAAAAAGAGTTTTTTTCAAAATTTTCGTGACCGAAGGGTTAAAATCAAAAAGTCATTTAGCTTTTATTATTGCATTTTAGGAGACCTATCAAAGGACACCCCACTCAATGGGGTAAATGAAAAAAATGTGAGTTAACTTTTCAATCTATGATGGGGGATCCAAAATATGTTTGACAATGTTCGTTATAATTTTCAGTGAAAGTACTAATTAAAAGCTACATTATGATTTTTTTTCAGATTTTTTGAATCGATAGTTTAGAAAATAGAGGGGGGGGGGACGCTCTGACAGTGACATTAAAAAGCAAATATTTCGTAACTGAAGGGTTGAAATCAAAAAGTTATTTGACATTTTTTATTGAATTTTAGGAGACCTATTAAATGTCACCCTACTCAATGGGGTAAGTGGGAAAAAAATAAAAGTTCACTTTTCAGTCTATAGAAGGGGGGTTCAAAATAATTTTGAGAATGTTCGTTATAATTTTCTGTAAAAGTACTAATTAAAAGCTACATTCTGGAATTTTTTCAGATTTTTTAAATTGATAGTTTAGAAAATAGAGGGGGGGGGACGCTTTTTAAACGACTTTGGAGAGCAAATACATCGTGATTAAAGGGTTAAAATCAAAAAGTTCTAATACATTTTTTGTTGAATTTTAGGAGACCTTTCTAACGATACCCCACTCAATGGTGTAGGTGAAATTTTTTTTTTGAAAACACTCCATTTTATGAAATTTTATTTTCAAAAATCTTATCATTTCTGTTTTTGGGTTATCAATCTACGACTGTATACCAAATTTCATGTTATTATATATCTCAAAATTTTTGAAGACGGACGGACGGACATGGAGAAACTAAAAGGGTTCTAAGTTTTCTACGGAACCCTAAAAAAAATGTTAAATATTAATTTTATTTTTTATAATTTATAGCCTCATTGTATAGAAAGAATAGCGCCAGATAATGTGATCATATTTGTCCTACAAATTTGAGTCTTATAAGCGTCGGTTATGAAGGCAGCTTTGTAAACTTCTCTTGAAAAGTTATGTTTGGTATCTCTCTTAGACAGCTTTTAAACGTTTCAGAGTAAATAATTAATTAGGTACTTAAAACGAGACAGATGCAAATTTTGAATGAAAATTCCATGAAATCTCTACAGAACTGTGATTATCTTGTATTTATTATTTTGAGATCAATTTTACTATTTTGGTTTCGGTAGACAGAAGAAGAGTAAAACGTAGTTTACATTTAAAATTTAATTATTTATTCAATTTATACTAAAATGAACTAAAATGTTTATAAGTTTATAAGTCCCTACCGAATTGTTATTTTTAGTAACAAAACTAAATTAATCACTAAAATATACATCATAATCAGTACTCTATTTTTCGTATTAACGATAATTATAATAAATATTATATTAGAAAGATTAGTGCTTGAAATTTAATAATAATCTTATAAAATAAAGTCTGTGGGTAGTAAGATAGATAAAATTCAACTTAATAAGTAGATTAAAATTGCTCGTTTATTTTATTATTCATTTTTTAGTCAGCATTTTATTTTTCACTTATATTTCAGTTCTGGTTTCCGATAAAGATACTTCAAACAAAATTTCAAATTCGTAGAAACGGTTTAACAATAATACTTATATACTGCTTGTCACAATTAGTGGAATTCTTTTTCAATGTGACACAGTTTTGTCAAAAATTGTCATATTAATATAAAAATTCAGAGAAATCGACTCTATGGGTTACTCACCCCCTATTAATGAACGGATAAAGCTGTAGCTCTTTGAGTATTGAAATAAAGCCGCATTAATGATTTCTCTGAATTTTCAAATTAACCCGTTTCATGCCAAATGGCATAAATTTTTTTACTGTTTTCAATCGTTTGCTTTTTAGTGAATCAATCAACCGAAGCTTTCTAAGAAACATGTTCTATCGTCATTTTTTCTGCTATTTCCGAATCCGGTGACAGAATTTTTCTATCTGCCGCCATTTTTTAAATATGGCAGCTGAAAGCAAAAAAAATGTGAAATTTCAAATATTTTCCAAACAATCGTAAATTTGAACAAGAAGCACTTATGGTAGGAGGCTAATTATTTACGTCTGGTGGAATAATTGATTTTTCTAAAAGATAGGAGAGATAAAGTAAGGAAATTCAATATGGCGGATTTAAGATGGCGGCCATAACCTCACAAAATATGACAATTGTTAACAAAACTGTGTTACATTGAAAAAGTGTCCCACTAATTGTGACAAATAGTGTACTATACCTATGTATGTATTTCATGTACATATGTGTAATGGTCGTGTAAGAAAGTAAAGTTAATTAACTCTTAATAATATGTATATAAGTATAAAATAACTGCAGTGTATATCAGATTGAAACTTGTTCCGCAGAAATTATTAAATAAACTCGTGTTGTATGTACTTATATGAGATCTCGCGTGTTATGAAGTTAATTGCATCACAAAGCTGCGTTTGTCAGTAGCGTTACATAGATTTTTAATTACATGTAAAAATTACATGTCACGTCCCGTTTAAACTTTGATATTTTCTTTTACAATATTGTTTGTGTAATTATATCTGAAAGTTTACAAATATTCAATTCAGCAATAAGTTCTCACAAAACATCTAAAGTTTGTCGTACACGACGCTATTTTGCTTGCTGGATTGTCTGCTTGATTTAGCTGCTATGTTTCAAGCGTACTGTGGCGCTAGATATCGTGCTGTTTTTTTATGCTGGGCTTGACACGATGCTAGTTTCAAAGCTGGATTTTGAAGCTAGTTTTGCTACGTGCACAGTGACAGCTCAGATGTCAACAAAAATATGTAACAAAAATGTAAGTATTTTCTTTACTCATCGCAGCCAACATTTCACTTTCAAAAATACTAGCATTCAAAAATACATATGATACATATATTATGATATCATCTGTCAGTTTATACGCATTTCACCGATGTGATAAAATACTAATTTCCGATTGGTCCTCACTCAACAAGCAAGGAATCCAGCACGAAAAATAGCACATGATCTATCAGTAGAATCCAGCATGCATCCACGCAACACAGCCTGCAGTGACGCCATATCCACAGCCAGCTCAGTAGCCAGCAGAAGTCCCAGCTGACAATCTAGTAAGAAAATAGCGTCGTGTGCGGCGGGCTTAATATTCGTACAGAAAAAAGTTATATATTTTAGATGATTTAAGTTATTTAACTGTCTCTTTATTGGTACACTTACCCGTTTATAATCAATTCTTTTTTGGTTATATATTTTATCTCAATTTTTTACTCTTAAATCGATGTATATAACTTATTTTTAAAAATGTTTTGACTTATTAAAGCTGTGACTGCAGATTTTGCTGTTCTTTGCAGGAGGGAAACACACAATTATATGAATGGGTGACCTTGATATATCGATAGCTTCTCTTGTCCGCGAAGTTTTCCTAGACAACCGATCTTATTCACGTTGTTTCGTAACAGATCTAAGATAAGCTTAAAACGTCGTTTTCTAAACGAAGAAACCGAAGATTAAAGATGTCGGAGACGTGCTCTTCGTTATTATTTATAAGTGTTGTTATGAGTCTCGGCTTTAAAAATTCCATGAAATAAAATACCGTAATAAAAAATATAAATTTTCATTTAAACAAAAAGAAAATGTTGAACTCAATAACGCCATTTTGTTTCCCCTTCAAAACCAAACAACTTTTATTAAGAACATTTTTTTCTTAAAAAGGTTGACACTATAAGGTGCGGGGTAGGCGGTGCCTTTTTGTTAGCATAGAGCATGCGAAATCACATTAGATGCGTCTCTCTCTCTTTTTTTCATACCTTTATCATTTTTTAATTAAAAAAGTGGTTCCTAAACATCACTTTGAAAAATCCTGTCATGTCTCGAAATTATGCAGTTCTCATAAGAATGCATGTTATCTTGTTTTTTTTAAATATCTCTTAAACTATCTTGAAATTTTGCAAGTTTTTTTTTCAAATATAAATGTCTTGTTATTTTCAAAGTTTCATCGAAATCTCTGTTATGTTTTATGGTGTCAACCTCTTTAAATGCTTAGTTTCCGAAATATTAGTAGTAAGTTTGAAAATAAACATCTAACAGTTCTTTGTGGTCATAAATAAAACATATGTAATAATGTAAACCAACAATGACATAAATATATGTTTTATTTTATAAATGCCGTGTTTGATGTACTACCTTAATGACTCACCACTGATTACCTTAAGTTTTGATTTCTTCATTTTAACATGAACACAAACTCACACATATATTTATGCAGGAATAGAGTTTCGGGTACAATGTACGTAACACATTTAATACACATGGGATTGTGTTAAGTTGTTCTCATCTAAAAACAATTATGGCTTGCGTTGTTAAAGATGGTTAAATACACTTTATTCGGGAAAGCTTTGTTGTTGTACGCGATATACGTTCATATTTTGCTCGTTTATGGCTCAGAATGCTGCGATAATGTGTTGTTACCGAACTTTCCCATTTTGTGGGATTGTGTTGAAGCATTCGTTGATTAGTTGGTTATGTTTTATACAAAGTTATATACGCATATATGTACATAATTTTGTGTACCGAAATTCAAGTTCGGCTGGAATTCTATTCCGGTTATAGTTGGAACTATTTTTTGTTTATTTATATTGAGTTAATTTTAATTGAGATTAATTTTTTTTTGGGACGTGAACAGACGCCAAAATATATATTTAAATTTTTTTTTAAATCATTGCGCATTTTCAAGAAGAATTTTTAACGCCGATAACGAATCTGTTTTTTTTTATCGGGCCTGATTTTCGAATTATAAGAAAAGTAATAAGGATTTAATTACAAAGGCAAAGTATTTTTTTTATTGAATTAATAAAACAAACTGAAAGTGTTTTAATTTTATATAGGATAGATTTTATGTATTGAAATCCTACTCTCTCACCCCAATAACCTTAATAACGTTTTTCAATTGTGTTCAATTCCTGATGCAAATATTCACCTTTCTCATCACTTGTTGCATCCAAATTATCTGGGAAGAAATCGAGGTGGGAGTCTGAAAAAAAAACGAATTTTTAGTAACATATATACTTGTATTTTATTCGTGATAATGTTTTAATATAATTATTTAATGATGGTTATTATTATAAATAAATAATGCTGTTATACTTTATAACCATTCATGTGTTGTCAATTGTTAGATATAAACAATTCAACCTGATGGAATTTTTTTATAGCAAACCCAAAATACGTTAGTTATTTTTATTTCATAAACTGATGTATTTTTTTTAAACCTCGGTGTAATGACGAAAAAGTATAGTTTGGATACAACCTAATTACGAGTATATGAACATATAATATACATAAGTAATTATTTAAATAATATATGATATATATATTATTTAAATAATATATAATTAATATAATTATATAATATAATTAATGTCTAAAAAGTAAAAAAAAGAAACATTTAAAAATTCGAGTACTCAAAGACAAAATATGTATTCTTTTTATTAGATTCTGTGTCAATCTTGGTCACAATTAGGGGTGTACCGGAATTCCGGTCCGGCCGGAATTCCGGCCGGAATTCACGATTTTATTCCGGTTCCGGTTCCGGCCGGAACTACTAAATTCCGGGCGAGTTTGCCGGAATTTTTAAATTTTGTTATTTCTTTCTACTAGAAAGTTCATAAATAATATAATTATGAATAAATAACATTTTATTAATGAAAAAATCATTCCGTCACACAAAGGCAGTTTTTTATTATTTGTTTTATCATAATATGATTGAAATTTTAGCATTAATTGACTTTAAATATATTAATAAAAAAACATTATATTACAGACTACGGACATTGAACTAATAATAAATTAGAGATGAACTATACAATAATAAACTAAAGATTTTAGAAATTTTTGAATATTATATGTAAAATAAGACGTATTCTGCATTTTTTAAATAATACTCTAGTCCTGTTTTTTTTTCAAAAACATTTCCCGATTAAAACAAATGTTTTTTCGGCGAACTCTATTTTACCCATATAAAAATATATCTTAAAATAATAATATTCAAAATAGTGGCCCGAGAAAAATTTGTTACTGCACAAGTATTTATGCAATTGGGATTAGCTATAAAATCAGAAAGACTCACATAGTTATTTTCTCTAAATTTATCATTATATTTATATTTAGTTAATAAATACTACTTAACTAGTGTGAGTGCTTCATAATTTTTATTTTTATTCGCGGAACCCCCAAAGAGGTACCGTGGAAAATAGTACGAAGACCATTGCACTAGAACTGAAGTAACGCATATTAGTGCTTTAATTTCGAGTTCTTGGTATTCTTTTATTGATATTTTATATGATTTTCTATATTGTGAATTTGTTTAACTGCTGTTTTGATTTATCATATTTACTTATATAAATTTGATGAACTAGTAGTTTAATTAGATTAAACAAACAATTTTAAACACCTTATAAAGCTGTAAAAATCACACGATATGTAGAAAATACTATGTTTTATAATATAATGTAAGACTCTACCCCCCTAATCTTTAACAAATACAATTTAAAATATGATTATATTAATTTATGATGATAACCTATGTATATAGAGCATATTTATAACATTTTAGTTATTTTATTGTCATTATTAATTGAAATATAATTTTTTGAAAAAAATTCCGGTTCCGGCCGGAATTTTTTTGTTAATTCCGGTAATTCCGGTTCCGGCCGGAATCGAAAATACCAGTTCCGGTACACCTCTAGTCACAATTTCAAATGAAACAATAAATAAAATATAAGATCTGTCGTAAATCATTTATTATTGAAAATCAATACATTTTATGACCACTCACTACTTCTCAGTTTATTTTTATTTATTTGATTTAAATGCTTATCTCTTCAGATCGGAAAGACCGATATAAATTTTATGGAAATTTAAAAAAAACATATTTTATTTATTTATTATGTTCCGTAAAAAGATATTACCTTTATTTTTGTCGTAATAATGTATTATTATGTATACTTTTACAATTACATATTATAACTAAACTATTAAGTTGGTATTAATGAAATTATTTTTAAGTTAAATAATAAAATTAGCTTTTTAACCCTTAATTACTCGCGCTGGTGTATTTTGTACACCAGTAACGCATTTTCTGCGATTACTAAATGCATAAATTTTTGTGGGACTGTACACCCCCATCCAACCTTTGTTTAGTCATTCTAGAGTGTGATAGGAACCCGGCAGTCAAAATTTGAGGATTGTAGCAGTTTGTATTAATTTTTTACATACTAAATGTAGGTGGTATTAACGCACAAATAACGAAGAACCACGTTTTGAAGACATTAGTGATGCTGCTAATGGAAGATGTCTTAAAAAGAGCAAAATTAAAAAATTACCAACAAAAAACAAATTTTTGCTGTCCGATTTTTTGCGTGATGAATATTAAACAGTTTTTTGTACTTTTTTAGATTTATTTTGGTTAGTTATTCTTTCTTATCCTTAATTTTTAGTTGGGTTAATTTTAAGATAATTTTTCTTAGTTTCTCAAAAATAAATAATACAATATATGAATTGGGCAAAAAATTAATATACTACCTTCAAAATTTCCAAAAAACTAGCTTTTTGATGTGGTGTATTTCACGCGAGTAATTAAGGGTTAATAATATAATTTACAGGCTTATATTAAATGACATAATTTTTCACCAATAACGAATTAAAATGAAATTGTATAGCAGAATTTAAACACATATATTTAAATATTTCAAAATTTTAACACTGTAAAATAGCAATGATCATTCATTATACTTACCAGAAACAACAAACGTATTTCTCGTTAAGTTACATTTAAATTTAGTATTGGGATCCACCGAATAAACAACAGACATATTTTATACAATTTAAAACTTTAATACATTTGAAAATTGTCACATTAAAAATAAAATTTATGTAAATTTTACCATACATATGTGAATATACATAATATTGCAGTCATATATAAATTAAAACATAATAATAATTGCTCACGCATTTTGCAAACCGTATTGTCCGCATTTACACATTGTTTTAAATGCACAAACGAAAAAAAATATACAAAGGGAATATCTAGAAAACGATAATAATTTAAACAAAAACAAACGGGCCGCTTATTTATTTTCGCGTGCCCGTCTAATATTCATAAAACTTGCACGGAATAACACGTCGCATTAAAATGCCCGACAAACAACGGTCGAATTTTGTACACGAACTCTCGCGTATATAAATCCAATGTATGAGAACTCTCTGCAAAATAGCGGAAGCAAGCTTTACAGAGGGCGAACAGTGACGCCCATCAATATGTTTTTTTATCACTATGAACTTAGTTATTGACAGTCCAGTGCAACATACAATGAAACGTTTATCAAAACTTTATAAGTATTGACTCGTCTCAATCATGAATATTTACAATAGACAGTTTTGTCTTGATTTTGTATCGGAACCCTTAGAGAATCATTTCGTTCTCCATCCATTTGTCCGTCAAGACCCCTTTTCTCTGAAATAACTAAATATCATTAATAAATTAACATTAAATAAATACTATGGTTTATAGTATCATAGACCTGTAAAAATTCAAGTTTCGAACTCAATGCAATAAAAAGATACGACCTTTTAACACTAGAAAGACGGGAGCAGTCATTTGACGGTAATTTCAATTTCAATATTGAATAATTCAAAAACTATTTGACTTACCGTAATGACACTTTGTGACTTTTATTAATACTAGTAGTTAAATGAAACTATGTATCAAAATAATTCACATCTATTTTCTTTATTGTTTGAAATATTGATATACCGACAAAGACGGCGGCGGTCTTTTGACATATCTGATAAATATGTTTTTAATTGTTGTATGAGAGGGTACAACAATAAATACGTACATATATGAATTGTCAGTCAAATAAGCCTGTAATTGTGTATCGATATTATTGTGAGTAATTTGTGAAAAAGCCCAGGAAATTCGAAGAAGGCGAGAATGTCTTATTCAGAAATGTAAAAATAAAACTAATAAAGTATGCGATACTTAAACTTGTAAAAACCTCTTTGCAGCTCTTGTAACATGTACAAATTGTGTATAAATATTAAAATTAAACATACATTACATCTTATTTTATTTCTTTACTTGACATTTATTAATTACTCATAAAAAAAGATATTTAGTAAATTTGTAGTCATTTGACCGGTCGCCGTCTTTGTGGGTAGGTAGATTTTCCCGTCTTTCTAGTGTTAAAACATTTTAATACTGACTAATAACCAAACCTACAGGGTACTTCCCAATGATCTAGAAATTCTAGAATATTTCAACTAGGCACGAAAGAAGGTCCCATAGCACATGTAAAGAAAAAATCTAAAAGGCTTTCATTAGCTACTAATTCAATGTGGAATTATTACGTGTCAAACTTAATTTCATTCATACAGTATCTACGTAAAGATGCCTACATACAAAATGGAATTGGGTACATTGTTGACGTAACTAAATATTGTCAATAATTATGTTTTATATAACGGTACAGAATCTTCAAGGTCCTACTCGTATTTGTTCGTCACTTTTTATACGTTTACCTGCATAACTACTAAGACATATTATAAAGGTGAATTTCAATTCAGTTCAACTTTAATTGGAGTAAAAAATTGTTCCAGATTAACAATACAAACGTTTTTAAATTTTATAAACTATATACATATTTTTTCTTACTCTTAACCATCATAGCTTCCAAAAAACTAATATAAAACTATGTAAGATATACTCGTATAAAAAAACGCTAAAACGTAAATTGTAGTGAAGCTACAATATGTTTCAATGGTATTCTGAACGCCACTGGACCATGGTAGAGTGCTGTAGTAAATTCCTATGTATGAGGTTGTTTTGATCGCGCCATTATGCGACTATCTAGATATGTAAACGCTCAAAACTGCTGTTATGGTGGCGGCGCCGGGGAGTAGTAGAGTGCCATCGAGGGATTCGGAACGTGGTAGTGGGGAGAGATATTGCCGCGGTCCTCTGTAATATAAACTGGTTCAAAACTACTTATACAAGTATTGTGTGATTGACAATAATAATTAGTCATCCATATATAGTAAATCTATCTTATCTAAACCGATCAATTATTACAAAAAAAATTGTCAAAAGCAAGTCGAGCCTCGCGTATTGTGATCCTCCATGGCTTCGAACAGGAGTTAATATATCATCCTTTATCATGTATGGAGGGTTGTAATTAGTTTCATTAGATCAATAACAACCCCCGATCTCGCATAGGAATCGAGATTTTTACGATTTTTTCCGTCTTAATTTACTATTTTCGTCACTGCTTATTTCTTCTGTTACCTAATGTAACAAAATATAATAAATAAAACAACTAATTGTCTAAACGTCAAAGATTTAATAAGCAAGGAAACGTAGCGAGCTTTCGATTCACAGAATCATCGTCAGGCTAAAATAATAAATAGTAATTAAATACAATAAATATAATACAAAATATTGGTATTTTAAAAAATAAAAATTCAGAATATACCTATTTAAAGGGGAGAATGCGAGAACGGTGTCGTTATCTCAACAATTTTCATTAGCTACGGAATTGTTTGGAAAAAATAACAAATCTCTTAGTAACTAAATAGTTACTAAGGAACGAAAGAAACATATTTAAAAATGAAATTTTGACAGATTTAAAATTAATTATTTAAAATAGTGTTGTAAATAGTAGATAATGTGGCTATGTCAGTTTTCTTGTTAATTGTATTGTTGTTTCTTTTTATGTGTAACATTTCCGAGATGTAACGTTTAGCTTTATGTCTTTCATTATCTAAAATTTTAGTTTGTTCATAATCAAAAAGATGTCCTGTACTATTTGTATGTACTGCCAATGCTGTGGATGTCGGTTTTAATCTTGTATCTGATTTATGTTGTGTTATTCTATTGATAAGTTTTTGTGATGTATTTCCTACGTATATATTATTACAACCTCCACATGGGATGCTGTATACCAAGTTTGATTTCTTAAAAATGTCTGTTTTTGGTTTAAGTTTTGTGTAGTTGTTAATATTTTTATTGTATGTTTTAAATACAGTTTTTACGTTGTACTTATTAAAAGTGTTTTTTATTATATTTGATGTTTTATTTATGTAAGGAATTGTAATGTATTGTGTTGGTGTTGTTTTAGATTTGTTATTATCATTATTAACTGTGTTGTATAATAAGTGAACTCGTTTTGTTATGCATTGTTTGATTAAATTAATTGGATAGTTATTGTTAAAAAATGCTGTTTTTATTTTGTTTAAATTTTCTTCTCTGAATTGTGGATGTGATAGTTTGAGTGCTCTGTCTATAGTATTGTTTAATATATTAATTTTTATATGTTGTGGATGATTGGAAAAATAATTAGTATATCTCCAACTATGTGTGTCTTTTTGGTACCAGTTTGTAAGTATTTGTCCATTGTCATTGGTAAGTTGTACGTCTAAAAATGCAATTTTATTTTGATGTTGTATTTCTAATGTGTGTTGAATTTTACTATTGTAGTTGTTAAACGTGTTAAGAAATTCGTTAATATCATTAGGATGTGCCTCTGTAATAATGTCATCTACATATCTATAATAGAATGCTGGTTTGTGGGTTAATTGATCTAAACAACTCTTTTCAAGATCTTCCATAACTAAGTTAGCTATAACACTGGAAATTGGTGATCCCATAGCACAACCATCTATTTGTTTATAATAACTATTGTCAAATTCAAAGTATGTGTTAGTTAGACAAAATTTTACTGCTTTGTTAAATTCCTCTTTTGAGAGTTTAGTGTAAAGAGAAATGTCCTGCCATTTATTATTAACAATATCTAGGGCCAAATGTATTGGTATGTTGGTATACAATGATGTTACGTCTAAAGAAAATAATTTATGTTCTGTAGGTATGTTTATGTTTTTAATTTTGTTGACAAATTCAAATGAATTTTTTATACCATATTCAGTTTCACCCACCACATTAGACAAAATATTTGCCAAATATTTTGACAATTTATAAGTAGGTGAATCTATACATGATACTATAGGTCTGTATGGTGTATTTTGTTTATGTATTTTTGGTAAGAAATAAATTTTGGGAGAGATTGCATTGTATGTCATAAGTGCTGTTTTAGTGTTGAGGTCAATTAATTTAGTTTTATACCAATTTTGTATTAAGTTATTATTAAATATTTGAAATGTGTTTGTCGGATCATTTTTTATTTTTAAAAATAAAAAAAAATTATCCGACAAACTAAAACAGCACTTATGACATACAATGCAATCTCTCCCAAAATTTATTTCTTACCAAAAATACATAAACAAAATACACCATACAGACCTATAGTATCATGTATAGATTCACCTACTTATAAATTGTCAAAATATTTGGCAAATATTTTGTCTAATGTGGTGGGTGAAACTGAATATGGTATAAAAAATTCATTTGAATTTGTCAACAAAATTAAAAACATAAACATACCTACAGAACATAAATTATTTTCTTTAGACGTAACATCATTGTATACCAACATACCAATACATTTGGCCCTAGATATTGTTAATAATAAATGGCAGGACATTTCTCTTTACACTAAACTCTCAAAAGAGGAATTTAACAAAGCAGTAAAATTTTGTCTAACTAACACATACTTTGAATTTGACAATAGTTATTATAAACAAATAGATGGTTGTGCTATGGGATCACCAATTTCCAGTGTTATAGCTAACTTAGTTATGGAAGATCTTGAAAAGAGTTGTTTAGATCAATTAACCCACAAACCAGCATTCTATTATAGATATGTAGATGACATTATTACAGAGGCACATCCTAATGATATTAACGAATTTCTTAACACGTTTAACAACTACAATAGTAAAATTCAACACACATTAGAAATACAACATCAAAATAAAATTGCATTTTTAGACGTACAACTTACCAATGACAATGGACAAATACTTACAAACTGGTACCAAAAAGACACACATAGTTGGAGATATACTAATTATTTTTCCAATCATCCACAACATATAAAAATTAATATATTAAACAATACTATAGACAGAGCACTCAAACTATCACATCCACAATTCAGAGAAGAAAATTTAAACAAAATAAAAACAGCATTTTTTAACAATAACTATCCAATTAATTTAATCAAACAATGCATAACAAAACGAGTTCACTTATTATACAACACAGTTAATAATGATAATAACAAATCTAAAACAACACCAACACAATACATTACAATTCCTTACATAAATAAAACATCAAATATAATAAAAAACACTTTTAATAAGTACAACGTAAAAACTGTATTTAAAACATACAATAAAAATATTAACAACTACACAAAACTTAAACCAAAAACAGACATTTTTAAGAAATCAAACTTGGTATACAGCATCCCATGTGGAGGTTGTAATAATATATACGTAGGAAATACATCACAAAAACTTATCAATAGAATAACACAACATAAATCAGATACAAGATTAAAACCGACATCCACAGCATTGGCAGTACATACAAATAGTACAGGACATCTTTTTGATTATGAACAAACTAAAATTTTAGATAATGAAAGACATAAAGCTAAACGTTACATCTCGGAAATGTTACACATAAAAAGAAACAACAATACAATTAACAAGAAAACTGACATAGCCACATTATCTACTATTTACAACACTATTTTAAATAATTAATTTTAAATCTGTCAAAATTTCATTTTTAAATATGTTTCTTTCGTTCCTTAGTAACTATTTAGTTACTAAGAGATTTGTTATTTTTTCCAAACAATTCCGTAGCTAATGAAAATTGTTGAGATAACGACACCGTTCTCGCATTCTCCCCTTTAAATAGGTATATTCTGAATTTTTATTTTTTAAAATACCAATATTTTGTATTATATTTATTGTATTTAATTACTATTTATTATTTTAGCCTGACGATGATTCTGTGAATCGAAAGCTCGCTACGTTTCCTTGCTTATTAAATCTTTGACGTTTAGACAATTAGTTGTTTTATTTATTATATTTTAACGTCACTACTAGTATATTAGTAACAAAATATATACTGAAATCTGGAAAAAAAAACATATATATGAATTAAAAAAAATGGTTCTCGAATGGCAAGTGTATTAATGCAGGCTTGTCCAACCTGCGGCCTCCGAGCACTCTTCGTGCGGCATAAGATTTAAAAAAAGTGAAATATGAAAATAAAATTTTTTGTCATATAGTATTTCTATTTTATAAAATATAAATTACAGAGATATAAATAATTATATAAATAAAAAAAATCAACAACGAAAAAAAAGGTATTTTTTTTGCGCTCTGCGACCCACAAAGCTCAAAAGGTTGGACACCTATGTACTAATGGACAGACAGAGAGAAAAACGTACCTCAAATACAGTTTGCGATTTTTTTTTAAATTTATATACTATTTTTTAAATTAAATAAGTAGATCCATAAGCAAATCGAAAACTCGAAAAAATTTTAGTACAAAATCAAATGTGAGAGACGAAAATATATTATTGACCACCTTTTTCTAATTTCGGCCCACTTTGTATCGAATGAATTATGTAATGCGGGAATAGACGCAGCAATTGTATGAACAGAGATGAAGATAAGTTATACTTGTTATCGTTTTGAGTAGTACTGAGATCGCCATTTCACGAAGCTGGTTGTGACATATTGCGTAAACTTTAATAACCTCCGCCACAGGGGGGAAACTTGAACACAATTAGTCTGTTATCATTGATGGGTTGATGTCGTTGGATTTATATACTCAAATAACTTCCTGGGTTAATAATATTTTAAGCGATAAATAGAAAACAGATAAGTAACTGATTTTGCGTGTGCAGAAAGTGTAGAGTAAAAATTATTATTACACAATATATACATAGGACTCAATTTGGGATGAAATGGTAAAATTTTTGTATAGTATATTTTAATTAATAAAATAACGTACAGAATGGTATTTTTTTATAAACATCATTTTAACATATTTTTTGGTTAATTAGAAACATTAAAAACATATATTTGCGTTTATTTTAATTAATTTTGTGTCTATTTTAATTTTGATTGTTATGGCTTTAAAATCAAAACCAGAGTCAAAAATATTTAAATTAGCCTAATAATACAAAAATATATTTATGTTTCATGGCATTTTTTAATTTCATAAAAAAAAACGAAAAAACGAAATGCACCAAAAAGATTTTTCTTTACATTAAATTTTTTTCGATAAGTTAACATTTTAGGTCTTTAGGAGATAAAATTCAAAATTCAAAAGCTCTGTTGTCTTATACTAACTTTCGTTTCTTAATTTTATTTTTTCTACAATAACATTAAGAATGTCTTTATTTAAATATTTGGATTTCAGTTTAGTTAAATAATAAAATATACAATGGCCACAAAAAAATCTTTACAGTAAACAAGAATTACCTTTGATATATATTACCTATGTGTAAAATATTATGTTCATTAAAATAAACGTCAAATATTTGTTTTATCAAAAATAATGTTCCAAAACAAACGTTAATTTCCTAAACAAAAAGTGAAAGATAAACACATAAAGTCAACATGATATTATAATTCCTGCTATTTTCATATGAATTTAGATCATATCCTTAGTGAAATAATTTTAAGATGTTTTATTAACTATTAAAAATGTAAATTAAGTTTACAGGATAAATAAATTGTTTAAATATGTTTCTTAAACATCGATTCTTTGAAAAGCAGATTAAGTCAATTGTACATAAAAAATACGTAAGTATAGTGAGTGGGGATAATTTTCTTTTGATCTCGGGATCATTATACATACTCTCATTTTTTCAGATACTTATCACTATTAATTTACACGTGGAGATTTTTTTTAATTGGTGAAACGAAGATTTTAATTAAAAAAAAACCTTCATATTATTTAGTTACTTGAATTATCAGTTTTTATTTTTTTACACATTTACTGGGATTAATTAAAAATTTTAAACCGATTTGCCTTCTCAAAAGTGCAATAAAATTAAAAAACAAATTATAACAAATACCAACTTTCTAGGTTTAATGGCTCAGTAGCTAGAAATATATAATATATACCAGGCAGTCAGTGTCCCTTCTTCCGATTCCGGTACAGAACAATAAAAATTAAACAATTTAATAAATTCTAGGACTGGTCTAACAAACTTTTTTTTATATCAATATATTTAAAATGCAATGGTTATGCAAGCATTTTCATTTTATGTATTATATAACTTTATAATATCCCAAGCTTCTCAAGCTGGTATTGCTTCGAAAAGATTAAGCACGTTTCATTAAAAAAACCTCATGTGAAGTTCTAATATAAATATATTTTTTATGAAGTAATTATGCATTCTACTTTCTAAGCAATATATTATATGAGAAAGTAAAGTGATAAATTTAAAGAAAAATAACATGTGAAATTAACGCTTAGGTACGTCATTAGTTATATGGAACTCTGTTAGAAATATGTGGAATTTATCGTTCTATATTAAACTTTTTAAACAAAAGCTACTTAGCGAAAGATACTTTTTTGAAATATTTTTGAACAGCAGTGCACATAATGTAGAAGAAAGTAATTTTTTAAGAAAGTAATATATCTCACAAATCAGCAGCGTAGCTGAAATTCTCAACAATTTATATCTAGAAGAAAACATGATACGTACACAAATTTAAAAAACTTTTTTCCAGTTGTGTTTCATAGCCACTACCTATATTAACTAAGTTCGAAATACTAATAAAATGCATTCGTAACTTTATACACATAGAAATTAAGGTTTGTTGATTTTTTAAAACCGGTTTTTTAGTTTAGTTCTTAAAATTAGAAAAAAAAACATTTTTTTATATATTAGTTGATTTTTGTATAAACTGTAATAGAAATCATCCTTAAACATTCATCATAGGTACTTATATAAATAGTCGTCTGTACATATAAAAAATCGAACTATCCATGTTTTATACCAGAAACAAAAGTTACCACGTTTAACAACTATCTACAACAGTGTGTAAACAATTCTTCCATATTCATGTGAAGCTTTTCTTATGAAAAATAAAAAAAATGAAACAAAATCATACATACTAAAAAATTCTATCCATCCAAAAAAATTCTAATAATTCCAGACTATCTGAAACTGTAATGCTCCTGACGAGAACTTCTAGGTTCAGATGCCTATTATTATTATTATGTAAATACAGTTTTTTTGAGCTATTTACTTAACTTAACAAAAATATAAAATAATAATTGATAAGAGGAAATACAAAATTAATTTAATATTAAAAAATACTTTTATAATCAATAGCTTTCATTTTTAAAACTATCAAATTTCTTTGTCCAACTATATTTTTGCAACCATTACCTATATTAAATAAATTCGAGTGCTTGAAAAAAAAATCCTTATGTGAACTGTTTTCTGCAAACTACTTGAAAACATTCTGTTGGGTCAAGTGTGGGTCTCCAGTCCACTGAAGGCGAATGAATGTGTGAATTATTTTCTTTCCTGTTCCTGACGTTTTTTTTCGTACTCACATCCTTATTGCTAATAAAAGATTAATTCTCATTTCAAACGGATGTTCAGTACTTACGTTGATCATTAAGTTTCATTTATTAGAACTTCTTAAATTAAAAGCATGTTAGTATTTCAGTGAAACTTTTGATAATTATAAATGCTTTACATTGACATTTTTATTATTTAAACAGTTTACTTAAATTTTAATAGGAACTTCACTTTGTTATTAGTCTAGAATCTAGATATTGAAACAGCCATCAATGCTTACAAATAATAATTGTAATCAACATTACAAAAATATATTAATTAGTATCCGCACATATCTTTTTCTGGCCTTTCTTACATAAGTTACACACCCATTTAGTTCATGCAGCGAAGCCAGTCTTTATTCAGACGATAGTAACGATAGTCACATTTGCAAACTGCAAGATTATTATTATCCTTCTTCCTTTTTTCGCGTGTCAGGTCTATCCTCTTTGTAATCGGAATAAGGGTCATTCACAGAATGTTGACTAGGCGTTTCATTTTGTGGTTTTTTGGAAATTAAGGCGAAATCTATCATTGGCGAGTATAGTTTACTATTGGCTTATTAAGTTTTTATGCTACTGTCAAAGTAGTAGCCAAAACTGTCAAAATAACCCCAATGTTTTTTATATTTTTAAGTGTTGTTCAGCCTATTTTATGGTACACGCAAAAAATAATTTTGACGCAGGAACTCGAGCGTCTCTCACGCCAAAACTAAAAGAATTAGACATGTCTTGCTATCTTTTTTGTACAAAATTGTGGGCTCTACAAAAATGGCCTTGATGTATCTTGCTTAGTTTTCATTACGTAGGTGATGTTCGTTGGATTGTTCAACCAATTTGCGCAATATTCGTTATACACACTAATGTTCTTAATAACCCTATGAACAAATCTGCATAACTACACTGGTCAATAGTGTAGCGACATTCGCGACATTCAAATTTCTTAAATTTTATTTTTAATGTACAAGTATTTACTTTATTATTTATTACGGTTTGCCGACAACATTGTATACTTTTACAACGTGTCTAGACTTTTACATTTTTCAGCAAATTCTTTAATATTTCTTAATCCTTTGTAGTTCATTATTAACACGTACGCTTGGGTATTTCCGGTCGGCTTAACGTCTAATTTACCCTAAGTGCAGCAATACTGTAATCAAAGACAAGCCGCTCGACCCATTCTTTGGGTTTTTCCAATTTATAGTTTACTCGGTATGTTCCCCTTCTCTAAATATCTATCGCTATCCTTGTCTACCGATTCTAAGACAGGATATTTCATTTTCTAAAACGGACACTTGGTCTTTGCTTCTGACAAAGTAAACATCTCGCTGCAGTTCTCCCGCGCTCGCTACATTACAATACATCAACATTCATACAACAACAATGTAACTTACAATAAATAAATATATTCAAGCTACCAAAGTGTTATAATTTTATTAATATCGTTTGCACCGTACACACAAGTCACTTAAATAGTATTTTTATAGCTTCTCCAGAGGTGTCAAAAGTAAGCAATTTATTACATTTTGTTAAATGCAGTTTATTTTGATACAGGCTTTATTTAATGATGCAATGGTATTGAATTCATACATAAATATGTATAAGAAATTCTCTTTGTTTTAGTTCTCTTACTGTAAGTTATGCTTTTTTCTGAAAAATTGCCTGATCCTTCAAAATATGCTTTAAGTTGTTCAAATATTTATTTTAAATTGAAAATATTAGAGTATTATTCGAAGTACGCAATAATGAAACTTAATTCATTTTATAAAACCAACAGAATGTTTTGATTTCCATATTTTTGAATAACTTAAAAAAATCGGAAACTCGGGAAACATTTTAAGAGAGAAGAAAAAAGCAAATGATCACTTTATGAGAACTTATTACCTACTAAGAATTTTAAATTTTCACAAAAAATAGTAATAGGCCACAGACATCAATATCTAATACTGGCGTTAAATGTGGAGAAAAATTATTTTTATGGCCATATATATTAAATTTATTGCCGTTAATATTATAGCGTTATAAACCGCAAAACTTAAGAAATGTTTTAGATATCATTTAGAATTTTATTACACACGAATTATTACCTCCTTTATAATATTTATGTCGATATTTTAAGTATTATACATTTGCATATTAAAAAACAAATGTGAACCTTATTTTTGTGAAGATAGCAACATTATATTTGATTTATGATTCATTTTGATATATTAACACTACTATGGTTATTATTATATTATTGCAGTTTTTCCCAACCTTTTTATGATATGAGAAACATTATATTAATGTGTATAGTTCTTTAATAAAACGCCAATGTTTACATATTCATATTATAAACAAATGGTTTGTTTTTGTAATACATGTTCTCTATATTACATCTAATTCAAACCTTCTAGAAGTTTCTACAGGGTGGGTCATTTTAACTTATTTATTCAAATTTCTCAGTTTTTAAATCATAGCTAAAACTATTTCAGGTAAATGTTGATTAGCTATTGGGGGATAGTTAGGTACAAGATGGGATTTTTAAGGTAAACTTTCTTTTTTGAATAGAAATACAGTTTTTTATTTGCATTTTATTCTTTGATATATAAAGTAATCAATTTTCAGAGAAATTTAATTAATGTAATGTCTTAATATACACGAATATCTTAGAGCTTATACCGGGTGATTTTTAAACTTTCCAGCAGAGTATTTAAAAAAAATTCAGAAAAAATATGTTGAACTTTCAAGGCACTAAAAATTGACACTGGTTTGACCTTTTAAAGGTATTAAGGTAAAATTTTCATTTTCAATACCAAATATTTTTTTAGTGGTTTGATAATAAGGACTCACCTTGTATTAGTGGTCAAACGTTAAATGTTTTTTTATTACGTCACCCTACCGTTAAATTAATGAAAAAATTCAAATTGAAAACGCCAAAATTAATTTAGCACATTTCGTCCAAACGAGTATTCCGATATTTTGAATAAATCAAAATATTTACTTAACAGCAAACGACGCACGGAATTTAGTGAGGGTTCGCGAGAATAAACATTAATAGTGGTTGTGCAAGTTTGTTGAGGTGATACGTGTTGGAGCAAGGGGATGAAGGTAGTGTTGTGTGGGAACAGGTAAATACAGGTACGAATTTAGTCAGTGGTGGAGTAAAAACGCGTGTATGTTTTTATTAAATAATATAAGATAAAAATGCGCTGGTTGTTTTTTTTTATTATAACGATATCATTTTTATATTTATGGCGCAAATATTTTACGTTGGTATAGATTATATTTATCAAATATTTGGCGAACAATTCATGTTCTAATGAATATTAATTTTTGTTTATTTTGTTAAAAGTTTGCGATATTTTGAAAATGACATTACGTAGTAAATTCTTTAAATAGCATTTTTTTGTCAAACATTCTATAAATAATATTCTTCATAAAGCAAAAAAAAAACTGAAATATTATGTTCATATCTTTATCCGTGACTATCAATTTTTTTTATAAGAATGAAACCTTTTGAAACCTTTCTCCCATTGATATGACATAATCTTTATAGGGAGTATATTTTACTGATATAAAAGAAACGAATTTTCTCAAATTTATTTCAATTTACACATTATTTTCTCAATAAAAAAGCAAATTTCTATACGCAAACATTCTTAATATAAATCATATAACATATTTTTATATAAAATTTATAAATATGTAAAATCTAGACTTCTGGATACAAGTCACATCGTTTTGGTAGTTAGGTTAACGTTTATATTTAAATAGGCATTTTCAAGATTTTGAAATATATTAAAATATTTTTAAGAGGTTTTTAAAACGAATAATTAATTATTATTATAACCCCTCAGATGTATAATAATCAGAACATAACATTTACTATTTAACAGATGTATACCAAGCTGTCAACACAAACAATCTGATAACATAGATAAAATAGAAGAAGAAATCAGACATAAAGCTACTTATTAAACACAAATCTTCTAACCGTATCAAATTTGTAAGAGTTTTATAAGACTTACTGATGATGAAGCATTGCTATTGAAATCCTCACTTTAGTTTTTGACTGCTGTTTGTTATATTATAAATTATTGCACATTTCAATATATTCTCCCGTTACCTAGATATAACGCCTTAGATTTGGTTTATTTTATGTAAAAGGTACCAAGAAAAAGTTCATTGTCTTGACACCTGAAGAATACATTCAAATAACAAATATCGCACACAAGGGCGCTATAAGATTCGAAAAAATGTGATTTTTTTCATCCTGTCCTCATGTACACACACCGTAGAAGGTTGAGTAATGAGCAGTGAAAATTTCAGTAACTTTGTTTACAAAAAAAAAAAAAAAACAGCAACGGAGAAACATAATGTATGTACGTAACTAACAATAAGTGTTAAGAAAACAAGTGTCACTTACATCGGTTTGTATATATTTATCCATAAGAGATATTTATTTATATATTTAATATTTATTGCGTACTAACACACATTGCACAACATTCTCGCTCCGAATGTTAGTCGTTTAAAGTTTACGGGAAGCAGATGCTAATGTTAAATATTTAATTTCCCTTATATATGGCGCGGTGTTGTACAGCACCCATAGGATTTTATAGGTTGAGATAATATACGTGCTGTAAGTCTATATGTTTGCACTAAATTTAGTCATGTATAATGTAATGTAATTACTTAAAACCAGCTTCTGCAATGATAATTATTTGATGTGTTATTCCACGCAGATTTATACGAATAAAATTATTTCTATGCGTATTGACATCTGGGTATGGACTGCGTCATTCAGATTATTTGGGAATGATGCGACGTTTTATATTTCGCAATTAAATTAACCCTTAATCACCGTAATGCTTTTTTTAATTACTCAACCGCACACAGCTGCTGAGGTCTAGAGATATTCAAAAGAAAAGATGATAGCCAAAACTTATTTACATGTTCATATTTTGTATTTATTATAAAAAATAACAAAACTTGTTTTATAAATTTTAATCAATTTGAGTTGTTTTTAAGAAAAAATGATATTAAAATAAAATCTGCAATTAAAAAAATACAAACATTGTGGTCTATGTATTTGCACCTAAGTGACTAAAGGTTAACAAAAGCTTGAGAATATGATGTATAACAATTGGATGCAAGAACATATGTATGATGTATTTGCCATTGTTTAAATAATAATCAGTGATATAATTTGATTGAGCAATTGAACTTTTTTGATGATAGAATTAAGGAATGTACAAAATAGTAGTTTTTTGAATTAAAAAGGATTAAGTTGTACTAAATAAGTTTTATATTTTGATACCTATGTCTCAAGCTAAGGTATCAAACATAATGTCTTCTAGCTATAAATTAGGTAAAACTATCGCAAATAATAAAATAAACCAAGTTTTCATGTATAAGGCTTTTGTTACTTACTTTTAATTCATCCTGTATATTTATATATATATATATATATATATATATATATATATATATATATATATAATAATATACTAATATACTAGTAATATACGGATGATATATATATATATATTTATTATATATATATATATATATATATATATATATATATATATATATATATATATATATATATCATCCGTCCTTGTATAAAGAATCATTATCGATATTATTTGGTACGTATTTTAGATAAATGTTCAGTAAGAACATAGAAGGAAGAGAAAGTACCAATACAGAACATATAAAATTTATTTTTATTATATAAAAAGTATATTGTATTGGCCATCTTTCGTAAATAATGACCGTTTACTTTATTTAGTGCAAGAATTTTCAATTTTCTCAGAAGCTTCTTTTTGTGTATTTCATACAGAATAATTTACTGAAAATAATGATAATATTTATTTATATGTAACATATTAAATTAGTTCAAAATTTATACCTAACAATTATGTTCAAATAACATTAACAGAATACTTGATGTGAAAGAAATATATTATACAAGATTTAATAATGGGTATGATTTCACTAATAAGTATTTATTACTAATAATTATCAGGTTTACTATTAATTATTACGAACTATGCACATATAACATATGTATACGTATAATCCGTATTAATAGGTACCATATTTTATGTAAATATGTATTGAGTTTAATTATATAGACAATATAACACAATTTAGTATTCTTTAGAAACCTTTCGGTTTCGAACTAAAGATACATTTTTTTATAATATCAAACAAAAAACAAACAGATATTTTAAGCAATGCAATCGTTAAGAAAAAACCTTCAGTAATTGCATAAGGTTTATGTTTACCGAGGAATAGAAAAATCGGAAACATAATTTCTTTTATATATGTTCCATCGATTCACGATTACCAATAAAGGAGGTAGAGATATTGAAAGTTCTGTCGATACAGAATCTAACGAACAAGGATTTTTATGTTATAAATAGGACCGGTTTTAGATAAATTGAAGTAAAACAACTTATTGTACTTCAAGATAAGTAACATTAAAAATCAAAGAGTACAATAGTTGTGTGAACAGAAAGTTTAAAATAATCTATATCTATAAAAGAGTTTGTCCTTAACCACTCACTCATTCACTCACTCACTCACTCATATATCAACGTATAGCCCAAACCCCTGGACCTAGAAACGTGAAATTTCGTAGGTGCCTTCCTTTTATGATGTAATCACCCACTAAGAAAGGATTTTTCGAAATTCAACCCCTACGGGGTTAAAACAGGATGTCAAAGTTTATATAAAAAAATATTTTTTTTGTTCGCATTTAATTGAAACTTATCGAACGTACAATATAAATAATGAAACAAGAATTTCAGCATTTCCCAAAATTTAACCCTTAAGGTGTTAGGGGGGTGGAAAAAATTTATAAAATATTTTTTTTTGTATTCAACGATTGAAACGTGGCAAATGTAGGTACTCTACAAGACAAATAGCAGTTACGAAAATTCAACCCCTATGGGAATGGTGCGGGGGGGGGGGGTAAAATTTTAATATATTTATCTTATAAATATTATTCATGATATTTAAAGTAAATTTGGACAAATTAATACTCAGTTAAAAATGAAAGATTGATATTCAAGAATTCAAGCAAGCCCTAATAGCATGGGACGGGGACGAGGATGGATTTAGATATATTTATCTGCATACTTGCTTTACTTATAAAGTTAAATACTTATAAATAGTCAGCTGTGATACGCGATCACTACAAAGGTAAATACTATTACTATACAAAATGTAATATGTCATCCCCTATCACGTATGGAGGGTTCTAATTAGTTTCGAAGTTAACGCGAGCGAAGCCGCGGGATGCCGCTAGTTATTCATAAAGCAAGAACAACGATTATGTCCGGTATTATAAACGACCTAGCAAATTTGCAAGCTTGCAAGCACTCAATACATGAGGTATTAATTTTGTTATAGTATCTATGGATTTGTTATGGAATTTAGAGCAGTGACACTTCAACGTATTGTAACACAGACTCTGACCATATAAAATAATTTTCATAATAGCACAACTGTTTTAATACCGTTGGTTTTTACATACAACGCTTGCGCGAAATCTGTCAAAGTCATCAAAAAACCTCAACAGAACTGTCATATAAGTTTGGTATCTCATTGGAGAGTGTTAGTAAGCTTGCAAATTTGTTAGGTCGTTTATAATACCAGACATTAGACTTACAAAACCTTTCTCAAGCAGTTAAGTTGTCGTTTTTGAAGAAATTAATACTTAAAGTTCCTCAGAACAGTGTTACAGATGTATGTATGTATATGAAAAATAAAATATTTTTAATGCGGGTTAAAAAAAAAGATTTATGTAGACGGGTCTACTACTGAACTACTGGTCTATATATACGAAATGTTTGATGCCGGACCTGTGTTTAAGTAACATCAGAAGTTATATTTATGTATTTTCTTTCTCCAATTTGCAATCAGGTCGTAATTGTGATTATCTTTGCGGGTAGAAAATGTCACTTAACATTTTCACCACTAGTAAATTACTGATTTTATTATTGTTAAAGTATGTAAGAGCAGCAACTTTGTAGTGTTTTTTTGTGTTTATTTTTTTTAGTAACTTGGATTTAATTTAAACTAAAAATTTATCAGACGATATAAACAATAAAATGAAATTTAACAATAATCATGTATAGTTTGGGTAATTTATGAAGTTCTTTGAAAAAGACCCGTTCTATTGTTTAATCCAATTGACAATAATGTAATTCATTATTTCGGCATACAAACAATATATTTTGAAATTTGAAACATCTTAGTATGTAATTAGTTATGGTATGAAATGACGCCGTTGATTAAAATTTAAATTACGCAATATAATTCATTTATATATACGAATTTAATGTCATCTTTTATACATAAGAAGAAATATATATGTAATAGCATTATATATGTACATTTGTTAATTGTCTAAAACTTTCCTTAACTAACGATTTATTTACATATGTTTAGCTTTTATGCAATTAATGGATCTATTTTATTACTGAATACTTAAACGACTCAAAGAAAGTCACTGAATAATTCAGTAGGAACGAATATTTTGTACTGAAGAACTCGAGTAAAAAAATCTTTAATTGTACATAAATATTATTTGAACTGGTTATTAGCATAGGTGGGCATTAACTCGTTAATCCGTTAATCGTTAATTAACGAAGTTAATAAAATGGTTAACGGATTAACTTTTAAGTTAACTCAAAAAAATGTTAACGCTTTGGTTAACTTCCGTTAACTTTAGTCCGTTACATTGGTTGTTTGATGAAAAGTACATAAGAAAGTTGTCGAAATAGTAAAAAAAGGTCTTCAAACATTTTGGATGGTTAACGTTTTAACGATTAACTTTAACTTTCGTTAAATTTTCGAATTTTTGGTTAACTTTAACTTCCGTTAAATTTTCGGAATTTTAACGCTTTAACGGTTAACGAAGTTAACTTTTTTATTAACGGATTAACGATTAACGAAGTTAATTTTTCGATTAACTTTGCCCACCTATGGTTATTAGTTAAAAAAATCTATAGAGTAAAAATTTTGTATCAACCAATTTGTTTAAAAAAAAATCTTCTACTGCTAAGTTTGACATGATTCATTTATATAAAATATAAACGAAATTGTGTCAAGAATTTTCCTCTTTCAGAACAGCAGCCGTCCTTTTATTTAAGAATTCTTTGCATTCCTTTCAACGCTCTTTACTCAATGTTTTGTAATCAGAGAATTTGTCTCGTTATTACAAATGAAATTTATGTTTAGGATTTATATTACTTAAATATATCGGGTGTTATTTTTTAATATAATATTAATAATAAGGTGATTTAAATTACTTAATTTTAAATGTCATTAAAAGCATTTTCTAAATAAATTATTTTCTATATATTGTATTGTAAGTATAATACGTAAAGCCAGGCCCTGAGAGAGCTTCAGCCCGGGCCAACCCACATTTAGAGGCCCTTATACACCATACCCCCCCCCCCCCGAGCATAAGGACATCCCAAACAAATTTCGTACTGGTAAAATTCTAATGATTTTCTGATATTTTTTTGTATTAAAAATCAGAGGTTTTTAAGAAAATTTTTATATTTTTGCTTTCTACTTGTACCTACTTTTAAAGTGTATCTTTTTGCAGTATATTTATGTTTTTAAATAACCTCGGTTACAAATAGTATATAAGTATCATAATTTTCAAGGCGCCGGGGCCCCTGAGACACAGCCTCCCCCCTCTATCTGGGTCTGCGTATAGCATACTCTTCTTACCAAGAATTTACAATGTTGTCATGTTTCACAATGCCTTTATCATAATTAATCGAATAATTAATGTTCATTTAAAAAAATCTATATTTATACAATGAAATATGTCCTGACAATGAGTGACTGGTTCAATACTCAGTCCAAACTAGAGGCAAAAAACTGTTCCAATAAGAGTTCGTCCACATTCATTCACTTATTAAGGCACAGTCCAAATCCCTGTAATTAGAAATATATAATTTTAGTGTTGCCTTCCTACAATCGAATGAGCACTCATTGAGAAAGTATTTTTTCCGAAATTCAACCTCTAACGGTGTGATAGAAAATGTGTATTAAACTATTTATTATTCCTGTTATTATTTCAGATTAACAGTACAAATGTTATTAGATTTTAAAAAAATATATAAATGTTTATAAAAACGAATAAAACGAGGGCAAAGTCGTAAGCGGATTGCTAGTTTTTGTATACTTATAAGATAAGAAATCCACGTAGCTAGATTGATGAACAGTAATAATCTCCAAATAGATACATTTCATTTTTTCAAATTGATATATTATACAAAACGTAGAGACACATTGAAGCTATAAAAATAATTTTATTTATTTATATTCTTACATCTTAAAATAATATCTGAACAATCGGTTACATCCGTTAAGAAAGAAACATATCTCTTATTGTTCAACTTTTAGATATCTCAGCGACGTGTAAACATTGTGTATGTAGGGTAAAGGGGGTAAAGGGAAGAGAGAGAGGGTCCACGCGTCGACTTTTCGCAGCTGCGGTCCTTAATCTCGCCGAAGCACCGGCAATCCATCTAGCCTAGCGTCGTCGCGGGAACGTCTCGACGCCCCTCTCGCGACCCTGGTGTATCCCCCCCCCCACCACTCCTTTTCTCTTTAGCCCAATGAAGAATCTCGTAGATGTGTGTCCGCATTTTGCAGACGTTTTGTTTTTATATTTACTCTACGTAGATTTCTGCTCCGATATTTCTGTAAAAAAAGTTTATCTCTTTTGTGTATTGGTTTCTGTACGAGATCGTACAGGAATAAATATCTGTATAAACTTTGATAATAAACAAGGTTTATTTTTAAATTGGACTTTAGTTAGTAAATGAGATTGGTGATTTGAATTTATACTTTTGTTGTTCAAATGAATTGTGTATAGGATTCTATGGAGTATTTCATTCGTATTCTTAATTACAGAAAGTATTTTCAACCTTCAGGCGCACACAGATCCGACATTTTTAACAATAAATTAAAATTAGTGTACTTTTATTTTAACAAATATCTACCCTTGTAAAATTTATCTACCGTCTATATTATTTAGACGAAATTTTTTGCCGACATGAAATATTTTAAATGGTAGTATACATTTTGAAATATTCTTTATTTAACCCTTAGCTGCCACTGTGGGGTACCAGGCGCCCCACATTGTTTCAACTTCAATGTAAGCTGTTTAAATTTTACAAGGTTTTCAATTTTTTAAATATAGGTATATATATATTTAAATAACTGATTGTAGTGCATTCCGTATCGGTCGAAGATGATAGATGAATTTTATTGAATTAAAATATTGAATAGCTTACGAGTAGTTAGCATTTTAGTGTCTGGGGTATGAGGTGACCCCATTGTGGCAGGTATGTTATTCTGGAGAAGTGGATCAGCTAAGGGTTAATCAAAAAAATGGACACCCCGAATATATTGATTCTGTTTGAAGCTTTGACTATTATAATTTCAAAATATTTTATGGATTGTGTAAAAAATCAGAAAAAGTTAATTAAAAATAAAAACGACACTCATTTGGCATAAAATGAATTGACGTGGTCCAATAAATCACTTTTTGACCCCCCATCCTTTTTATATTAAATGTGTTTAGGATGTTTAGTAAATGTAACTTTGCATCTTTTTCGGAACCACCATACAAATAATGATAATTTTATTTATTTATAATTATATTGAAAATAAAGTAATTCTGTATTTATATTACTAGTTTAACTAATTTTACGTATAAATATATTTATATATAAACACATTAAAATGATAAACAAACTTTTAACCATAAATATTCATATTCGTAGAAATATTGTACAAAAACGTTGATTTTTTTTCAGAAACTATAAAATGTTTTACAAATTTTATTTTTGTATATCCTGCGTATTTTACATCGCGATTACTTTATGATTCAACGTTTTTTTAAACAAACAAAACCGACAATAATGATACGAACAAAATATTTATGTGTTATAAAAAATGGAAAATACAGAATGAAAACATACCCTTTTTTCTATATAGAATGCTTTTTCGTGGACTCCATCTATTTATTGTTACTTTTTTACCACGTGTGAAAACTATATTATACACAAAAAAAACTGGTTTTCTATCTCGCCTTTTTATGCACGCTCTATCGAAATGCGAGAACCACAAAAAGCTTTGTCGTATAAAAAATACGATACACAAACTGCTTATCATATATGAATTTATTCAAAAGACCTCCCACAATTTGTGCGCCGACATATAGGCCGTTACATATGACTCTGTTACTATCTAAACAAATTCTTTTCATATAAAATAGAACAAAATCTCTACTACACGTCTTTTCAAGTTGTACATCTGTTTATATTCAACTGCGTTGATCTTTTCAATGATAAATTGAAAAAAAAAAACTATTTATTTTTCTTTTTGTCGCGTATTTGTCATTCATTAATTTTAATTGTACAGCATTACGAAAGTATGTTTATATATAATGCTTTTTTATTTTTTGAAATAAAATGATGTTTTATGTGAAAAGGAAAACTCTGCTTTTTGCAATTACGAATTTCAAAATATTATGAGATTTTATTGAAATATACGTAATGTTTATGAACAGTTTTATTTCCGACTTTTTTAAAGCATTTCAAAATGTCATTATTTATACGTATTTTAAGTTTTCTCGGTTGTTAAGATAAACGTAAATTCAATGCAGAAAAAGATATTTCATAACCAAAGTAAGAATTTTTGAACGCTAAATAATACCTCGTCAAATAACACGTTTAATACCGCTCAACAGTACAAGGAATCTAAATTGTGCTGTACCTAGTGACGTCAAGGCAGGAAGGGTAAATTTAAAAAATGTAAGTTAGATTACCATTATAAAAGCATAGCTTATTTTCTCTCCACGAATTCAAAATTTTGTTCAATGGCAATATCTGATAATTATCTTGATAAATATTCGTTAATAATTATCTTGACATTAAAAATAAATAAAAAGTTTTAGCCGTGATTATAATTGATAATTTCATTGTTTAACACATTGCAGAGAATAATCTTTTTTCACAGTTTTGATTTTGACACTTCAGTTTAATTAATTGTATATACTTTTGATTTTGTTTTAGTTATTAAATATTTAAATAAAGTAAAAATATGAAAACTGTTTTATAATATATACCTTTACATTCTAATTTTCTCTTTTGAAATTTGTCATGAATACTTTGTGAACATTTTTAGATTTGTGGTAAGCAATGTGTTAATATTGAATTAATAAATACACAAAGTATATTTCAAAGATTGTAAATTTAACAATACGCAATTGGAACAATTAATTTTGTTATTAATATATTCAAGATGAGTTCTTGAAAGCTTATTATTCAAATGTAATATTTATTAATTAATGACAAGACGGTACCAGAAATTACAGTATAATGATGAATATCCGCATCATGCTATCTCCTTCATCAAAGAGAGATAGCAGTAGAGGGAATTTTTCTTGTCAAGAGCCTTGTAATTAATTCTTCCTTTAGAATTAATTGTCCTGTCTAGAGGACCAAGTTGAATTGAAGATACTGCGTGCATTACTTTTTTTATGTTATTACTATGAAAATTTATGGTTATTTCAAATGAAATGGTTTTATCGTAGTTTCTGTTCTAATTAAAGTTTTAGTAATCATGACATTTGATTTTTAATTATTTGAATAGTATGGTTGTTTCTGTTTTCTACTTGTATTATTTTTAATAATATCAGTTTATAATTCATTTTAATGTTATTAAAGAATGTTGAAATAAAAAAATCAAGAAACATAAATAGCGAATTTCTTTTCAAAAACAAATCCATAGAATATCCCATTAACAGTACTTGTTAGCTTTTTTACAGAGAATCTAAAGGGTGTCTCAATAAGAATGCCTGATTTAAATGTTGCGCCATTTTTTTGTGCAAGAGGCAGCTCTGAAATTTGAAAATTGTCATTTACGAATGTTCCGATTAATTATTAATTATGGAGCGCTACACAAAGGAACAACGCGTTATCATAGTGAAAACCCATTACAAAAATAGGAAAATTTCATTGAAACCGCTAAAACTTCGCGGAATTTTCGGTTGTGAAAATGTATCAAATGTGTCAAGAAGTAAGTCGTTTAGCTCACTCAGGAGCTCAAGCCAGCAGACCATGAACAGCGCCGACGTTTCATTGAATGGTTAATGGAACAAAATGAAGTGGGAGCCGATTTTTCTAAAAAAATCATTTTCAGCGATGAAGCTTATTTTCATTTGAACGGGTTCGTTAACAAACAAAATTGTCGCGTTTGAGGTTTTGTGAAATCTTAGGTCTATGCCAATGCGCCACATACTATTCTCGAGCTAAAGGCCGAGATCCAACGCGTCATCGGTGAGATAGAGCCGGAACTCTGTGAGAACGTTATTGCAAATTTCATGAAATGAGCAAGGGTCTGTATTCAGAGTCGCAGGGGCCATTTGCCGGATATTTTATTCCATAATTAATCGGAACATGTTTATTTTACAATGCAATAAAAAAATCACCACTCACTCAATTAAATATGCGTTTTTTATTTAAATTAAATCCGGCACTCTTATTGCGAGACACTCTTTACTTGACTAATGAAATACTTTTCAGAAAATGTCTATAAACATTTCAAAACAATAAAAAAAAACATCTGCCAAGTAAATGCAATTATCTAACAATTTTAGTAAACATTGATAAAGTTTTCTCATAAACTGCCACAGGTTAACCAGTTATTTTTATAATTATGATTAAATATTATATTTAAAAAATAATAGGATACGATATAAAAGAAATAACAATACTAGAATTCTTAATTTATGAATCATTTCATTTTTACAAGCGGAAAAGAATAGATTTGTATTTTTTACGGACGACTAACCCGATTGAACTTATAAAAATCAAACTAATTTAATATAGGTATGTTAAAAGCAATATACGAGTGAAATGAACTAAAAACGTCAGAAATTGATGGAGATGTTTTTTATTTGAGAAAACGCTCGGTTCTATTTCTAAGTGACACCAAATTATTGATTCGAAGGCTACTCTGATGACTTGAAATATATTTTTTATTTTTTGATATTCCAGTATTTTTCATTGAACTGAAATGGATTGCTCTGTTTTTATTAGTCATAAACTTAAAAGAGTTCGAAAAGTTTTCGTCATCGAAAAGGTTTCGAGAATTATATACGACTTTGTAGTATTTCTTTTTATGCTGTTGTTTGTTCTGTGTTTACCAATGAACTACAAATTGTTTTTTATATATTTTTACATGCGTAAACAATATTTCTTTTCTTTTCATCTTTCTCCTCCCCCCTTCCTTTCAGAAATGTAACCGGACGTATTGTAACACTTATTTATATCAATAAATAGTTTATTTCAATTTTATGCACCGAAGACTAACACAGAGATTTATTATATTATAAATGTTATATTTATTTATTCTTTTTATTTTTGAACTTTTTATAATACTCCTAAAATAATTTTTAATTCACAAAATATTTTGTATTAGTTAAAAAAATAATAGAAACAGTTTTTATAAAAAAAATAATATTAATAATAATAATAACAATATGTATTTTATGTTTATAGTTGATTGGTTAATGTTAGCTCAATTAATCTTCTACATTCAAAGGCTGCTAGTTAACAATGTGCTTGATATAGATATAGCGTATTCACCATTAAAATACGTGTAATTCTAAGTCTAAAAGCCATTACAATCCAATTACAAGGTAGATGTAATACAAATAAGAATACGTTTAAGATGATCTAGTTAGTTGACATTTAGAACATTTAATGGCTATGTTATCGATTAACACAGTGTATATTTAAGTACCTATCACAATTCAGGATATCTAAATATGCTTTGTTTTAGTTCGGTTGTATTAGAAATGTTCATTTTAACCATTACTTTTTTTTGTTGTTTAGGATACATTAGAATTAGAACGCAATGGACAAAAAAAATGTGTGTCTGTGTAAAATTTCTTTTTTGCTATTGTTCCAATAAGTTAGCAATGATCACTCAGTTCCCGCGAATACCCTGTATATGATTCGAAATACGATATCTCAATACATATATAAAACTCTTGGTGCGTATGTATGTTAGATCATCAGGCCTAAATCACTGGACGCATCGAAGCCATACTCACACCATATATTTGTTTAGTGTTCGGGTAGGTTTATAGATTTTTTTGAACCCGGTAGGTGACTGTGGGGTTGAGATATTTAAAAAATATGTATTTTTCCATATAAAAATACATCAAAAGCTGTTTTTTGTATGTGCGATCATCAGGCCTGAACCACTGGACGTATCGAAGCCATATTCACACCATATGTTCGTTTGGTGCTCCACTATCTTTTTTGAACCCAATAGGTGACTCTGGGTCAAGATATTTACGAAAATGTGAAGCCGTAAATAATAGAATTCGTAATTCCATGGCTAATATGTTTTTATATAAGGAAATAATAATTAAAGGTTTTCATATGAAATATTAATTGCAACGTATATGTACTAAAAAATTATATAACTATTGTTGATAGCCGCATTGAAATCGGTAAGTTTTGTTGTATTTCTTAAATTCAATTGTGTTCAATTTAAACAGATATATTACGTAATTTTATTGTTTTATTTTATTTTATTCATTCGGTACCTAACCTACGATACAGTTTATTTTTATTTTTAAAATATAGTGAAATAATTCAAAAATGCATGCACGACGACGTTTAAACATCGGTTGTTATACTAAAAATAGTCAAAATAACACTAACAAATTTAACAGCATAACAATGAGAAAGAAAGAGCATGCAAATTATCTTTTGGCAAAACAACGTTTGCCGGGGCAGCTAGTAACAGTATAAATATAATATATAATTTGTTGTCGGTAAAAAGTTCAGTACAAATTTTAAATTATAGTAAGGACAGATCCATCAAAATCAAAAATAAGCTATAAATTATTTTCATAACAATATTTACTAAAAAAGTAAGGACCAAAGTTTTGAAAAAGAGCAGACGGTTTCCCGTTGTATATGTATTATATAATGCTTATATTATATTCCACTATACCATTTCCCACAGCTGTTTCCCAACGCACCAATCTTACCCCCAATTACAAAATAATTACACACATTAAGCATTTTCTAGACGTCTTAGCGCGCACACACGCACATTCTACAGAATAATGTATGTTTACTTTTGTATACCATAAACACGTATTATTACTACTTACAAACAACATATCCGTACTCAAAAAAACATTACCTGCTTAACGACGCTATAATGTAAATAAAAGAGGAGGCATTTATGGCACATGGCACCGGAAGTCCTGCAGCGGAAATTAAAAGGCACCGCGGATGTCTTGCACGCGCGAGTGCGTGTGAGATATAATCTCGTTTGAATAATAAATGTATGCATTGTTATAGGAAATGTGCGCATTCGTAAACCGCAACGAAATGGTTCACATTTAACCCTTTCACTACCGCACTACTGATTTGTTTCCTTTCATTTAATCAACTTCTTGGAATCACTCGGTTTATGTAGAAATCGTGATCGCAAGATGAATTTTTAGATTTAACCCTTTCACACAGCACCGATTTATTTCACAAACTCTTGGTGTATCTATGTTAAAAAAGTAATTGATCCGTAAAGATTGATTAAGTCAGATTTTATTTAAATTACACAGTAATATTCCTTATAGATTTATATCTGAAAAATAGCCCATTTTTATTAAAATTGACCATCTCAAAGTCATGAAAAACGATCTCAAAGTTTATATTTTTAACACAGCAGACTAACCGTGCACCAATGTAACGTTTTATTAGTTAATACTTAAACGGAAAGTCAGTTTTTCATAAAAAAATTGACTTGTTGTAAAGAAAATATTATACAAAAAATTAGAATTATTGACCATTCCGCTATTAAGATTTAACCAGATTTAACTACGAAACCATCACATAAGTTACAGTATTGTTGACAATATGACAACAGTGCATGCATTTGGTTATAGTAAAAAATACGCGAAATAATCAAATATTGTTTTACAAAATATAATAAGTGGATAGAAGGAAATTCAAATTAATTTCATTAATTATTAATTTATTCTGTGGTAGCTTATATGATAAAATATAATCATCTGACAAGGAATTAATACTAGATAATATGCAACGTTGCCGCATGATCATTTCTCTTAATTATAAAAATGTACTCATGGCCTAATGTGATCACATTATGATGGACCAACTACCTAAAACATGTCTGATATTAAAATCAATAATACAATATAAAAATAAAACAAAATAAAATTTATTTAAACATAACCATTCCAGTTAAAGGATATAACCTTATAACAATAATAATAATAACATTTTGAAATAATTAATCTATAAATGATATATCTTGTTTAATTCAAATGGTGAGTTGGAAGACAAATATGCCAAATGCGCTTAAAAAATAGTGGTTGAAGTGTAAAATAGTTATAAAAGTTGTTATAATAAATAGTCGCTCTGTTGAAATTGTGTTAAATCATTCAACTCTCCGAAATCAATGGAAATATGTTATAAATAAATAAATAAATTGAAAACCTCATAAGTCACACAATTAGAGTCTTTCAGGAATCAATAAGAACTGTTTCATGCACAAACAAACGAGTTTTAAAGGACTGTTTTATGCTTAATTTAGTATTTGAGTTGTACAAAATTTAAATATCGAATAACCTTCACAGTTTATTAATAATAATAATGAAAAAAACCTTAAAAACTGTTCTTGACTTATGTTGTTTTAGCAAGAAATAGGGTTAGTGGTATATAATTTAACCAAAACAATCGTAGTAATCATATTTTTATTGCTTATTATTGACAATTACACATAAAAATTAACTTATTAACATTTCACATGTATTAATTTGTCATGTTTTAATATCTTTAAGGGGGCATACCCAGTTGCTCTTTTTTAGGATTTTTAATAACAAATGTTTTTCCATATAAAAAATATGTATACCTATTTACAGAAAATGTTATAATTTTTTTATGACAAAAAATATTAAAAAATAAGTGGGATACAGCAAAATTGGGGGGGGGGGGGGTCTAAAAAAAGAAGAAGGAATGTATTGATTTACGTGGTTTATACCCAGAATACGCATCTACAAGAAATCATTTTCAGCAAAAAAAGCATGTTGGAAAAAAATGTGACTTAAGAGGTTTTTGAAATGACCGATTCAATTGTAGTTTTAACTTGAAGGATCTATAATTCTATAATTCCGGTAATCAAAATTCCGACAGTACAAAATAAAAAAAAAAATTATTCACTGTCAAGACTATTTAAAAACATTTCGTTGAGGCGGAAATTTCGATTGAATCCCTGTTCAAACCAAAATATCTCTAAAACTTCGCCTCCGTAAATTGTACATAATAAGATTATCCTAACCAATGATAGATAATATAATGTGCATTCGTTATTATATTTGTGATTACAAACTGAAAGTAGAACGCATAAGCAAGGGTGCGGCTAACATTACTTATGCTTGGTCGAAAAAGAACCAGAAAAAGGTGGAAAACAATTGGACAATGCCGAGATCAGAGGTTTGACAATAACGATAAACGGATAGTAACGATGCGGACAGTAATAAGGTATTATCATTAGGATCCGCGGGTAAAAATGTTCACAATGATATGCGATGAAAACGCCCAAAATATAACCCAAATCCAATTTAGTGTTCCCTTTCACGTAATTAGAACGAATCATGCTACATTTATGTATCATTTATATTATTAATTGATAAATGTTTGTAACGTTTTTGCGAGACTATTGTAATAATTACTCGTCCAGTAAATATTTAAAATACGTATTTTAAAATTACTGTTTGATTAATATGTACGATATTTTAGAAACATTTCAACAGAACAATTAATTACAACATACATAATAGCAGAACGTTTTCGTGGGTATATTAAGATACTTACAATATCAATTTTCCGCTTTTTCCTTCAAGTTTCTTTTGTAGTACATTAATTTCCTGTCGTTCTCTCTTTATACCGATTTTTCCAAGCTTCCACTCTCTCTTGTGTTTTGTTTGCTTTATTTCGTTACGGATTATTTACCTTTTAATGGCTATTATAACTTCACAATATATTTTTCAGCAACGTAATATTGTCTTTTATTTTTTTATAATTGGAACAATAGATCTTTTTGGTATTTTATCTATATATAGATATTCAAAATAATTTATGATAACTACTTTTAACCTATTTACATTAAAATATAAATGAATTAAAATTTGTGTTTGGATTTATTAAATTATACAATTCGAAGCTATGAACGTGTATTATACTATACATGTACATTGCTGTATACATACATGCATACGTATATACATATGTGCAATGTTCTATCTATAATAGGTATTTCTGCTTAATCTCACCGATTTGTTCATATCGATATAAATTATTATAATACGAGTATATTAAAATTAATTGTGATCGCTGTTTAACGCATATGGCGGGTAGGCGCCCACCTGTAATGCCAAATTAAAAAAGCGTCAAAATGATAATTTGTATTCATTTATTTAATTTAAATTTTAAATATAATACAGAAGAAGCCTGAAAAAATTCTGCGGAGTAAAAAGAAGATTATACGTATTCTGTGGAATTGTAAATATAATTATAGGAAAGTTAGAGAAGAAAAAGAATAAGAAAGTTCACATTACTTATTTCCTATAGTTACATATTAAAAAAATAATACCGGAAAAAATATTTGATTCGAAAAAATACTGAAAGGCATTTTTTCGGTAACAAATGTAATAAAAAAGTAATATCGGTATTGAACACGGTGTTCAAATGACGACTTTAAATAAAATGTTTTTGCAGCCGAAATTTTTTTCATTGGGATGATTCTTGGAAGTGTTCCGAGTGTGTTTTTCTATAAAAATCAAAAAAAATCCGTAGAGCAGTTTTTGAAAAAAATTAAAAAAAAAATTTTTTTTTTACAAATGTTTGAAAAAACAAAATTATATTGTATGAATATCTAAATATATAAGTGTAAATACATTTTTTTCATAAATATATATGTAGAGACAGACAACAAAAAAGAAAAAAATACAGTAGACGTTCCATACTGTGAACCGCGCTGGCATAATTAATCAGTTCTATTACACTCCGATACCCATTTTGCTGCAAGGTATAGAACTTTTTAAGGTTAATTTGGGCATGCTGAATCCAGAAATGACCACCATTCTGCTCAATCAGCTCTTTTTTTGCGATATTGCAAAGAAAAGTTTTTTTCGATATGCAAACATTCAAATTCGTATACCTATATATTTTTTAAATCAAATACTTCAACCAAAGATCATTCAAAATGTATAGCTATGGGTCCTTATTGAACTAAAAAACCTTATATTACACACATCCATAACGTTATCCCTTCGAAAATTATGTTTTAAACGAAGATAAATCGATTTTTCAGTCAAAATTAGTCAATTTTCAAAATTCAAAGTGCTGTTATACAAACAATTTTTTTTCAATTTTAATACAATTTACTAAATTTATAGATTTATCTACCTTCTTTTTTGTATTAAAATTTTAACTTAATCGAATAAAAATTGGCGAAATGGTACTAAAACAAACCGCGTGTGTCAAAATTGATAGTTCCATTCCTGGCGTATGTATGGATCGTTAAATAATTTTTTTTTAATTATTGGCAAGAAAGTTTTGTATATATATATATTTTAAATTTTGTAAAACAGTGTCATTGTTTTTCGTTTCGAAACTCAGAAAAATACATATTTCAATTCGTTTTTTTATTCACAAGGTTGAAGTGTTTGATTAAAAAAATATATAGGATAGATACGAATTTGAATGTTCACATATCGAAAAAAACTTTTCTTTGCAATATCGCAAAAAAGAGCTGATTGAGCAGAATGGTGGTCATTTCTGGATTCAGCATGCCCAAATTAACCTTAAAAGTTCTATACCTTGCAGCAAAATGGGTATCGGCCAGTGTAATAGAACTGATTAATTATGCCAGCGCGGTTCACAGTATGGAACGTCTACTGTATTTTTTTCTTTTTTGTTGTCTCTCTCTACATATATATTTATGAAAAAAATGTATTTATACTTATATATTTAGATATTCATACAATATAATTTTGTTTTTTCAAACATTTGTAAAAAAAAAATTTTTTTTAATTTTTTTCAAAAACTGCTCTACGGATTTTTTTGATTTTTATAGAAAAACACTCGGAACACTTCCAAGAATCATCCCAATGAAAAAAAATTCGGCTGCAAAAACATTTTATTTAAAGTCGTCATTTGAACACCGTGTGAAGACATGGCTCTTGAAATTTCATTTATACATTGTTGTTTGCAATTATTTACAAATAAGAGGCTTTGTACCACTTTGTACAGCTGTTGGAAAAAAAGTTGACAAGAATTCCATCTTCATCACCATCAAGAGGCCTTGCACCCCAACATCGTACTTATGTATCATATGTTATCTATTCAATCTCTATATATATATACATAATATACAATATACGTACATACATACATATAGTAACTTGTCCTAACTGAATTAACCCTGCCGAGACGAAATCCTAGAAAAGTAAAATTTCAAGTGCATCTTCCTTTTATGACGTAAGCACCCACTAAAAAAAGATTTTTGAAATTCAACCCCTATGCGGTAAAAGAGGGTGTAAAAGTTTGTATGGGAACAATAATTTTTTGGTCAGATTTACATACTAACACTTAAAATAAATACTCGACAAAATAAATAATAAAACATGTATTTCAGCATTTCTCAAAATTCAACCCCTAAGGAGTTGCACCCCTCCGTGCAATTCCTTAAAGTTTTAACTTTTGAGTAACCAGACCTGTACTCGTAAAGCTCTTATCATATCTACCTTTTTTTAATATTTTTTTCTGAATTGATAATACATATATGATGATAGGCTTATTGCAAAATCAAGATACTCAAAGATCAACGAACTCAAATATAATGTACCTGTATAATGTAAGTTTAAGAATGTTTTTTTAAATATTAAAGAAGATTTAGTTATTTTTCAATTCTTATTTTTTACTTATTTTGTATTTGTGTTAATATTTCTATGACAAATTAAAGTTTGATGCATGACATGCAGTAAAATTTATTGAATTTTAGATTTTATTGAAATGATGTTTATTTTATGGAAAATGACGTGAAACGTTGAAATTTTCAAACCGCAGCTATGTATCTCAAATCTTGCAAAGTATTATACATGTCATTAGGTATATAGATTTTGACACGCTGATTTCAAATATGTGAACAAAAATTAAATCCGACCACACGTTCAGAAGTTAGAGTTATTTTTCTCCAAAAATTTTAAAAAACTAAAACTTTAAGAGGTCATATCTTGATAACGTTATGAGATACAGACCTGCGGTTTGAAAATTTCAACTTTCCACGTCATTTTCTATATAATTAACATACTTTTATCGAAATCTAAAATTCAGTCATATTTCTTTCTTCGATTTACGGTAAAAATATTAACTCAACACAGATAAAAATAAAAAGTAAATTTTTTTACTATATTATCCATAATTTGAACTATTTTCTATGTAATGTGTGATTGAAACCAGAGTTAACTAGGTAATTTCATTGGAACCGAGATATCTGTGATTTTGTATAATGAATAAAATGCAGTACAAAAGAAAAATTAAATATTTCACCCCTTGTCACGTATGAAGAGTTGTAATTAGTTTCGAAATCCACGCAAATGAAACCGCGGGTATCAGCTAGTATTTAATAACTACTACTTTCCATTCACTTGTAATTATAATAAATAATATTTTCAACGATAATTAAAAAAAACTTTATTAAAATTACCTTACGTTGACATTATTGTAAATATACAATTGATCATTTATTTCTAACCTTTTTTAAGTCAACTGAAGAGTAAGGATATTTACCAGCAGGCCCAGATAGAGAGGGGGCTAGGAGGGCCACATGGCCCGGGCCCCCTGTGTCTCAGGGGCCCCGGCGTGGGCGTTCTGAAAATTATTTATATTTTACATATTTATTTGATACTATTTTTAACATGGGTTGTTTTAGTGTGTAGTACAGTTCAGTAGTCAGTTAAAAAAAAGTGTAACTTAGAACAAAAAAAGGTTATTACATTTAAAAACATAAATGTATTATAGAAAATGTATATCTTGTGAAAAAAGTTGTAAAATTTTCTTAAAATAACATCTGCTGTTTAATACTAAAATAATATAAGAAAGAATTTTACTAGCACGGAATTTGTTTGGAATATCCTTACGCTCGGAGGGGCCCCCAAAATGAGGTTTGGCCCGGGCCCCGTTGAAGCTCTCTCAGGGCCTGTTTACCAGTGATGTATTCATTTAACAACTATAAAAACATTCTCAGGAATCAGGACTAGTAAAATTTATGTTCAGTTAATCGATGCGGTTATGAAAATACATTTAATTAATGCATATGTACATTAAACTTGTCTGTTAAAAAACAATTATTTTTTTATGTATACATTAAAAAGAAAATTTAATTCATTTTATCAAAAAGTTTATTAAATTATTTCATGTACTGTTATCATTAATTTTATTGTAGTATTATATTAAAATTAATAAGAAGTAGGCCAAGTGATAATGGCCGACCATTTATATTATCTAGATAAGTTTTATGTTGTTCAAAGTACTTAACACATAAAATAGCGATTATCATTTTAATTATTGAAATAAATTGCTTCCTACTTTGAAAGAAGTGAAAAATATAATTTGAAATTTCATAATATTATTATCTAATAAGACTATGCCGCGGTTTTAAAAAAACGCAACCGGTTATATCAAATAATTTCATCAATGTTACATACTAGGGTGTGTCATTTTTGAGCAACTTTTTTTTTCAACTAAAAAACAGGCTAAAAATTTTCTAGAAGGTGAAAAAAGAAGCCTCTAAAAGTTTTAGCTCTTAATATTAACATCAAGTGGTGCCTGTTCCTAACTTTCCATTTCCCATTTAAATAACATGAAAAAAATATTTTTTTTTCTTCTTATTTTTGTAGCTTGACATTTAAGCATTGTAAAAATGATCTGAAAAGTTATTTTAGTAGGAAATTGAACGCTCTACAAAAAAGTTCTGATTTATTTTTTTTACAGAGTGAGCCGTTCTGAAGATATTCAAACTTAAAGTTACAAATGTATGAAATTATGACTTTTATTGATAGTAAATAAAATAAAATGCAAAAAAATGAGATGTAAGTATTATTGTTTTTCTATACGAAAATAATTATTTTTTATTGAAAATAATTTTTAAGATATAAAAAAAGTCCTCAGTATTAGTTTAATAAAATAAAAGTCATAATTTCATACATTTGTAACTTTAAGTTTGAATATCTTCAGAACGGCTCACTCTATAAAAAAAATAAATCGGAATTTTTTTGTAGAGCGTTCAATTTCCTACTAAAATAACTTTTCAGATCATTTTTACAATGCTTAAATGTCAAGCTACAAAAATAAGAAAAACAATATTTTTTTTTTCATGTTATTTAAATGGGAAATGAAAAGTTAGGAACAGGCACCACTTGATGTTATTAAGAGCTGAAATTTTTAGAGGCTTCTTTTTTCACCTTCTAGAAAATTTTTAGCCTGTTTTTTAGTTGAAAAAAAAAGTTGCTCAAAAATGACACACCCTATTACATACAAATTAGTAATTATCACAAAAATGTGTATCATTGTTTCAATAAATACGTATTTCGATAATTTAAACAAAAAAAAACTACAAATACAATAATCCTACAACTCATAATTCAAACTGGAAAAATACTGATGATTTAATCTTAACAGATTCTATCCGATCAGTTTATTTCAATTTTCATTATTTTACTGCAATTACATTTTAATCATAAATTTTATTTACGGCTCTAAAGCTCATGTGTTTAACAAATGAGCAGTTATTTTTACGACCCAATCCAAATATGTACATCCTATTCAAATACTAAATGGTTACAAAGGCTTAAAAGCACAATACCGTAATAAATTGAATTGTAAATATAGTATCATTTTAACCGGCTTTACTCTTTTCGTGTATAATTATGGTATAATTTTTAAAAAATATCAGGTAATTATATTTTTTTAGGTACAAAGTAGGTACATAATAATATCGGGTGGGTAAAAAAAATCTCTGGAACTATAATCAATAGAAACTTTAGTCTGGAAAAAATATATGATCATATACAGCAGTGGTTCCCAACCTTTTTGTACCTAAGAGCACATTCTAGAATATCGGTCGGGCGGCGGGCACCATTTATTTTTCCAAGGTGCCCACATCAAAATCGCGATTTTGATTCAGGCACTAGGGTGTTTCTTACGCCTAAACTAAAAAAGTCAGACATATGCTCTCGCTGACTTTTTGATGGAAAATTTTGTAATCTACAAAAAGGTTCAGATACATTTTTTTTATATGTATATTTCTTAGTTCCTACGTAAGCCGTACTTTACGGTAGGTATACGTAAAATTTGAGAGAATAAATGAAAAATTATATAATGTGTTTATAAACAATTTTTTTTTCAAATACATATGTACGCTTACATTTCTCGAATTAGTTACTAAAAATAAAAAATAAATTACATAACATGTTATTGAAAACTTAATTTTTTTATCGTTCACAGTCAGCGGCGGGCACATGTAAAACGGTCGGCGGGCACAATGGTGCCCGCGGGCATAGGGTTGGGGACCACTGATATACAGGATCCTCCAGTAGTGCGTCCGGCATCCCTAGCGTACTTCCCGTAGGAGATAGAAAATAAAGCTTGGTACATAATACTATTGGTTTGAATAGACCAACGTCGTAAAATTATTTTTAATAATACAGGGTATCCCATTGTAACAAAAACAAACATTTTTTTTAAATGGAACCCCCTATACATTTTTCAGTATTCCGATGTCATATTTTAACCTTCACATTATCATGTATTTATTTTTTGATTTAATGACAGTTTATTAAAAAAATCAATCGCTTCAAAAAAACGAGGTCGCTACGCTTTTTTTTAAGTTGACACTGTTTATGGATTATTTTTCGGAAAAAAGTATAATTTGGCAACACTAAATCAAAAAATGAATAGATAATAATGTGGAGATTAAAATATGACATCGGAATACTGAAAAATTTACAGGGGGTTCCATTAAAAAAAAAATTGTTTTTGTTACAGCGCAAAAAAGGGACAACCTGTATTATTGAAAATAATTTTACGGCGTTGATCTTTTCAAACCAATATTATTATGTATACCAAACAATCTATCTCCTACTATTGGAGGACCCTGTATATGAAAAATTTGACAAGTGCGAGTAGAATTCGCGCCCTGAGAGTTCCATACCAATATACTAAACTAATTTTCAATTTCAGTTTAGTATTCTATATCAACAAAGTTCAAAAATTATAAAAATATTAAATTGTTAATTTAAAAAATAAATATGGAAAACATATTAATCCATAAGATATTTTACAGATGAAAAATATAATTAAATAATGATACTTTTTGCATTTAAAAATAGAAATAAAATTTCAGTGGTGTGTTCTTCTTATATGGTAAAAACATTATATGTTGTATAGTTCCACATAGAGTTATAGATTATTGATTTTCGGATTTTTACCTTTATTTGTCCTATAAGACCTTTCTCAAGATTCTAAATCAATAAAGAGTACCCTTCAGGTTTTGATGATCTGTGAGTCAGTCAGTTAAAATACGGTTAGGAAGTCCGTATCTTTTTATTATTACTATTTAATTTTAATTTCAACTCGATACTTCAATCCGTTCATAAGAAAAAGTTTTTGACGGACAACAAAATGATCCTATAGTTTCATTTTGATATTGAACCCTAAAAACGAGATAATGTTGAAATTAAAGGACATATCACTAAAAGATTTAAACAAGAATAATAACATATAACTTTATGCTATTAAAAAGTAAAATTTTGTATTGAAAATATTGATAGAACCAATATTTTTATGTGATTTATTTAAAATGATCTATTGCAAGATGATTTATTGAACTGACTGCGTATTAAAGTACAAACAATTGAAGATTGCACCACTGCACCGTAATTTATCTGATTGATAAATGTAGGGTACAATATAACCAAAATATTTTTTATCCACGCTGTATATTGATTGTTTGTGTATAATTTCAACAAACATATTAAATATACCATTCGGATTAGGATCGTTACCATAACGATTACATCCTACATATTATATGTAATTATTACTAATTATTCTATAAAATACTATTAGAATATTATTAGTTAATTATCATAATGTTTTCTACTATTATATATGTATATTATGTAACTACAATATTGTTAATACATATTATAATATAAATAGTTATTGTATGTAGGTGTATAGTAATATTGTGAAAATTATTGATTTATCTAACGCTGGTATAAAAAAGATAAGCGTGATTCTTAGTAGAATATCTGTTTTTCTATTGCATAAAACATTTTCCCAAAAACATACGATTTACTTCACCTATCGCGAATGATTAATTGATATCTTACTAAAAAAGTTTTAAATATGGCAGTATTCAACACATGTTTGTATAATGTCCCATACTAGAAGATTTTTTACTACATATTTCCCTCAAGTTCGTCTATGAATCAAGTGGTTGTTTCTTATGTAATTGTGTATATAGTGTACTCTCATCACCGATACAAATTAATATTTACAATATTGCAATAATAAAATAAATCTCCATCAATTATTCTCTATATAATCCACCATTTTAATCTAATGAAACATCTTAGTGTATTTGGTGTTGCATCTATTAACAAAATAGAAAATAAACATTAACATTTTCTAAGCATATTAAATGCACCCCAATTCAATTTTGTAAATTTGTAATGTTCACTAGAGATGGAGGCTTCTTTCATAGCACACATTTGTATGCTAGACTCATTACATAAATGGGACGGTTTTGTTTTCAACACATTACAATTTATCTTATCGCGATACAGTTGATTAAAACCGTTATACTTATCTTTGTGTTTTGTGTGTGACGGTTACAGATAATTGTGTTTCAAAACATAACATTAAAATAATAGTCCAGTCAAACTACAAAAAAATAAATAGGTTACCTATTTTGTAACTCGAAATTGTTTTTTTCGACAAAATTATTAAAAAATTCAAAGAATAACTTATCAAAAGTTTTATGATTATATTTGTTTGCTTATATATGTTATTTAGGGTAATAATAAATATAAATTCAATTTACTCAAAATTAATATATAAACTCAAAATTCAAAATAGCGGACTCAAAATGGCTTTTGAAAATAGAATAAATATCGAACATCGTTTGTGGGTAAGTACTGGTTATACATGGTTAATATTCTGCGAATAATGCTTTAAGGGGCTATATCAGTGTGAACGCTGGAAATATAGGTGATTTTCGGAATTTTTTTGGAAAATTGAGAATATATTTAGTTATTAGAGGTGTATTCCATAATTTTTTCACGTAAAAATATTGATATCTAAGCGACTTAGCGGCCATGATTCCGGACGATGAAGTAGTTGAAATTGAAAAAAGAAAAAATGTCGTTAAACTGGAAGGTATTTCCTGTACGATGACCTATGATTTTCGAAAAATATCAAAATCTAACAAAACGGTGTAATTATGAAAAAAAGTCTGTTTTATTCCTAGTTCATCGAAGAGTAAATATATTCAAGAGTACTCAGTTCAAATTTCAAGTAAATCTGATAATTGCTCTTTGAGTTATAATGTCAGCAAATTTGAAAAATCTCATTTCGAGAAACACGCATTTAATGATTTAACTATCGATTTCATATCTGCGAGCGGTCGCTCTTTAGAAGGCTGCTGTTTGGAGAGTATTAGAGATACGGCCTTGAAATTTTCACAGAATATTCTTGAAACTAGAAACTCTCCAAAAAGGCAAAAAATAAGCATTTTTTTTATAAATTTCACACTGGTATGACTTAAGGAAATAACTGAAAAATGTTTTTCACTCCATCTAAATCTAGTTTTGGATCTTATTTAGAATTTAAAGTTATATGCGTAAGCATGATTTGAAGATGACGGGGGGGAGGGGGGTTAATTGTTATAAAATTTTATTAACAACTTCCTAAAGGGGTGCTACATTACATTTTAGTTAGATATAACCGTATTTATTGAAAATAAAATATAAATGCAAGTGTGATGTTCTTGAAAACAAATGAATAATTCAAATTTCTCTAATATTAAAAACATAATATTTATTATAAACATATATTATAATAAAAACGAATAAATGCTTATTTTAAAATCATTTACTACTCTTTATACATATATTGAGATTCCATTGTAGATCCCAAACTGATTTATACTCAGCTGAGTGGTTCTGCCTTTCACCACGCCTACCTCTTTTCCGGGAAACCTGAAATGTTTTTCCTTTGAAGAAATATGTGTGTATCTTTGACTTAGCATTATAAATAATCCATACAATAAAGAAGCGAAAAATTGTATTCGATACAAAAAATATCAATGATTGGTAATATTGCTTTACCTGACATGCAATTTGTAATATGAAAGTCTTGGAGTACTTTTATAATAAATAAAGTTGACTTTTAAATGCATCGAAAGAAGTGTAAAATGTATATTTATTATTGGAACTAGACTGGAAAAATGTTTGAGTAAGCGTGTAGTTGGATATCGTTTTCTTAAATTGCAAGTTTTGTATTGCAAATTGCCAATTTGTAATATTTCAGTAAAGTACTAGAACTTTTCTATATCAATAGTCTGTTGTAGTGATATCAGTTTGCATTCTTTGTGTTTTTGATGAAAATTCTTTTGTATATTTTGTATTTTTGTAATGTTATTCATTTAAAGTTGATAATAGAAAAAAATATTTAAATATATAACGTATGTAGCTATATTTAATGTACCATTAGATTTGAATTTTATAATCGTAAATAGTACGTTTTACAAAAAAAATATTTTTTATAGTAGGTACTAGAGGTCGAATAGTTATTCAAATATAACTATTCGATTTGAATCATTCAAATGATTTTGAAAAACTACCAATGAAACTTATATTTGCAGAGAAAATTTGGCATAAAAATATTATTTAAAAAATGTATTTTTATTCGATAAAAATTTTAACACGTAACAATAATAGAAGTTCCTAATTTTACTTGAAAATTCATAAGTGTACTTATTTGATTGTAAATCAACCGAAAAAATTAATTATATTAATTAAACTCCCAGATGAGCAACCGATTACAGGATGCCCAGATTTGGTTCTATCTGTTATCAAAGCACTCTATCTTCCAATGCGGACATTAATTGTATTTTTAACCTGTATACATGACAGAGAATTTCACGCAAAATCTAACAATAAGTTACCGTAATTGAACATCAATTTCTAATCTTTTTCAAAACATAATTCAATTTTTTTATCACTGCTTTTATAATCCCTTTACTACAAGTCTATCAATTGTCAACTATTAGAAATGTTAGAAATTGTTCACCTACATTTCGCTTACCCTGTATTTAATCCGGCCCTTCGTCAAAACTATTTGCCCACCCCTTGTACAACATAATACGTATGAATCTGTGTGCTTATTCATAAGTTACACGTCTGATAATATATAATGGTAGGTAATCACATACAGAATATGATTAATGGCGATGAGATTCCGTAAATTGGTCGGCGCAGCTTATAACAGTAATTGTACAATGTATAACTTGTGTATAATAAATCTGCCACGCGATTCCGTCACTTATGTCATTAATTTATGCCGAATTGAAAGCACACTCGCAATATATTATGTTGTTGTGGGGTTAGGCAGATTTGTATCATTTCAGTGAGATAAACAATCAATGGTTTTATTTGTATACTTATTGTTTTTGAAATAAGGGAAAGTTATAAAAAATAAAGATAAATTATATTCTTTTCTGATAAGCAAAATTAAGCATATTGTTATTTATAGTAACTGACCTTTAGGGCTGTTATCGTATTGTATTACTTGACGATTTAATTCGAAAAGTTAGTTCTTATGGATGACGGCCACGAAAGCTTTCAGAAAAAAATATAGTGTTATTTATTTACGTATGGTTTTGAGCGAGGAAGGAGGCCGATAAAACCTTACAAATCCTTACTTGAGGGAATGTGGGAATTAAAAGAGGTACTTAATTATTCAATATAGATTGTTGGTTTAATTACATCAACATCACAACTATATTATTATGTTCATTTAAATATATTTTATTATAAAACCATTGATTATAAATTTCTTAAATCGATTAAAATATAGCCTAAACTAATTCTAGGGTCCTTGGCTTTCGAACAATGAAAGTCCTATGAAAATCGAATCAGTAGTTTTTGAATCAGGTTGATAAAAAAAAACAAACAGACTAAAAAAATATTTAGAATGTACGGACTTATTGTTAGTCTATATCACTATATACAGGATGTTAAAAAAAGTGTATTAAACTTTAAGGGCGTGAACTGACTAAAATAAGTATAATCATATGTGCCCTTAAAGCTACCATTCCAGAAATTCCAATTTCGAATTTTGGGAAGTTAAATGGGTATGAATATCACAATGAACTTGATCAGGTGGTGACGAATAAACACAAATTATATGTATTTAACCTTCCGTCGGGCGCGGGGTAAATTGAAACGTATTCGGGCGCGGTGTATCAAAATGATCCATTGTATTATGATTTTTAAATTACGTTGAATGTTTGCATATTATTAGTATTTTAATGTCCTATAAGTTCATTAAAAAAATAGTTTTTTCAGTATTTTAATATTGATATTACATTTAATATATAAAATATGTTTTCTAACTACTAACTACTTAATCGTCACTTGAATCCTGCTGTGAAGATAGGGGGTTGTTTTTCCCCCTAAAACCCCCACTCCCGTAGTATTTTTCCCGCCTGATCGAATGAAAATAATTACAACCCTTCATATGTGACAGGGGGTGAAATATTAATAACCAAATTTAAAAATTTTCTCACACAAACATTTCCACCTCCTTTCAATTCCTTAGGGAATGAATTTTTGGAATTCGAAGTAGCCTATGTCCTTTCTCAGGATGCATGGTTTCTCCCTACCAAATTTCATCAAGATTGGTTCAGCGGTTTAGCCGTGAAAAGGTGACAAGCAGACAGACAGATAGACACACTTTCTCATTTATAATATTAGTATGAATAGTATGAATGAAAAAAATATTATATTGAATGTTAATTAAAACACTTACCGAAAATAATATTATTAAAAAACGACTTCTTTAGAAATTTTATAAATTCAAGTGGTTGGGCGCGGTGTATCAAAATGAACTTTTTAACTGTAATTTTACTTCTCTGTGATCATTTGACAACTGAAGGCTATCACCATGTAAAACAATTACAAACAGGAAGGTATTAAAAGTTCAGGGATTGTATCAGTAACCATTCCAAGATGGCATTAAAATTAGTTGGAAGTGTATCAAATAGATCAGCCGTGCCCGACGGAAGGTTAAATTGACATAGTTGGGAATTACATCTCTGGAATTTTTGTATTTCATTTTGGTTAGTGAAAACAACGATTATTGAATATTGGACACTTAAAAAATATATTTAGTTGAATAAAAGTTTAGTTCTTACTTTAATTCAGTTTAAAGTAAAATATCAGTTTTATTTTTAAAAAGAACACATAGATAATATTATAATATATTACAAAAATCTATAAAGGAATGCAATTTCATTAAAATTTGGCAAAATATCAATCTTTTGGGCAAACAATTCCTTAAGTATTTTTCAGCAGAGGACTAAAGGAAAGGAATTGATATAAATCAAACTTTATCTCGGATGAAAAAAGTGGTATAATTTTCATAAAATTTATAACTTCTTTCCCTATCCAATGTCGATTACATTTTTATAAACTATCATTTTGATTGAAATATTTCTAATAGAATTTTCAGTGCCTATTTATATAAAACACAATTACCATATTTGATCAGTAACGTAATAGGAAACATTTCACATACTATACCTACCTATAATTTTTACATTCTTATTGATTTTACAATTTTGCTTCAACTATTGAGTTTTAGTATTTATAGAATATTAAATATATGTATATAGTATGGTATAGTATGTTATAATAATATTTTATGTTTATTCTTATTTATTTATTATTAAAGTCATAATATTTTTTATACGATACGTACTAATAAGAAACGATTTACAATGTTATTTTTTTAATTCGTTTTAGCCTCCTAAAAAATTATATTCACTAAATAATAATTTAGCTTGAACTATTTTGTAATTTTTTAGAAATATTGTTTAAAAGTGAAAAATTATTGTTTTCATCCAAAAATAATTTTTACCGTATGGATTTTTTTACTGTGAAAATATATATGTTATAAAACAAAAAAAATAGTTAAAAAATATTTAACTATTATTTAATACTTTATTGGAAAAATAAATTATATATATGGCATTTAATGCATTACATCGAGCATAAATTGCCAAAAGCGGTAACGCGAATTATAAAAAAAATGTACTAAGTATGATTTTTAGTAAAAATAAAAAAATAATAATATATTAATATGAAGTAAAATCAGAAAACACAGCTGTGAGTGTGACTTGGTTACTACAATCAACCAGACATTTATTTGGATTTGAAAATCTCTTACTATGAGTATTCTAGTTGGTACTCTTTAAATGTTAAAAAGAGTCTAAAGTAAAAGTAATAAAGATAGTTTAAATGAATCTTGGTATGTTTAAAAACTAATTAAGCTTGTAAAAAAACTATATTATAATCTAATATTATCATTATTATATTATACATTACATAACTTTTTTTAATAATACGATGTAATCTATAATGGAATTAAATTTTCTATAGAGTAATACTATGTCAAGCGTAACATTAAAATTAAAATTTGGAACTGTGCCAAAACAAAAACAATATCTTGAGTTTGTTTGAATCTTTTTTATGACATGCAGTGTAAGGATTTATTACTGTTTATACGTAAAATACGTAATTTATTTGACAAGTCTTAATACTGGGGTAGAATTTTAAATGATATAAGAAACAGTAAGAATATAGTTTTTGTTATCATATTTTATATTTATTTAATACTTAATATAAGTATAAAACTATTTTTAAACAGTGCTGCATGATCAAGGAAAATCTGGAGTTAATAGCATATATAATTTATGAACAATTTTTTCAAGTAAAAAGGAACCTCGCCCTTTTTTAAGTTAGTTAAAAATTAAACAAAACAAACATAAATGAATACATACAGGTTGGGGCATTTAAAGTGTTACAGAATTTTATCTCAGAGCCATCGCATATTTGAAAAAAATGTTTGATTGTTAGGAGGTAATCGAATATTAATAAACTTTTTTATTTTAGTATGGCCTTCAAGGTTATTTGACGACCAACATCATTTTTGCAAATAGAAACCTATAGTTTTAATTTAATTATCTTATTCTACGTGAAAAACACGAATCTTTCATTGAAATTTTTTTTTTGAAAAACTTAAGCTTTATATGATATCTAACAAAATAATTTTGAGAATTTGCAAATTCAATAAATTTTACTCAGAAATCATCAATTTTAGAAAAAAATATATGTTTATTTCGTTCTAATAAAACTTGGAGAATTTTTCTAGAATTTTTTTATTTCATTTCGTTTTTTTTTTTTTTGCTGAAATAAAATAAATAGAAAAAGTTTTAAAATATTTAAAACAATTTTTCAAGATGTATTAGACCAAAATAAACATTTTTTTTTATTTATACTTTTTTTCTAAAGTTTATGGTTTCTGAGTAAAAAATTCTTGAAAGTCCAAAATCTCGAAATTATTTTGTAAGATATCTTGGAAATCTTAGGTTGTTCAAAAAAAAGTTTTGATTAGAAGATTCGTGTTTGTTCACGTAGAATAAGATTATTAAATAAAAACTATAGGTTCCTATTTAAAAAAAATGATGCTGACCTTCAAATATCCTTGAAGGCCACACTAAAATAACAAATAAATATAACTATTCGATTACCCCTACAAAACCATAATTTTTTTGGTTTGAACTTTTATTTTAAATATGTGGTGGTTCTGAGATAAAAATCTATAGCACATTAAATGCCCCACTCTATATCCAAACAATTTCTTCCTGAAACCATACGGTTATAAAATCTGATTTAAATTACAGGAATACGTACAGACATCTTATATTCTATATCACCTTTCTATCCTTGATACCTGTTATACGATAAAAATAAAATGAAACGACTCCAGGTTCTAATTTTCGTACACCAGGTGAATTATTTTTAAGAGGGCAAAATAAATAAGAGACGAATCCATATTCCGTAATCGAACCAAAGTCTACAATTGAATTCCCAGGACTGTTGTCGGTTATGGAGGTCTGTTCAGTTGACCTGCGCGAAATGAAACGATTCCGGTTTGAGGTCTCCAGATACGTTTCTGTGGTAACTCCGTGTTCAAGTGTGAGTGTATTAAATATATGATAAGGTATGACTCAAAAGTCACTGTACTATATTAGTTTTTTTTTTAATTCAACATCGAAATAAAAGATCAAACCTATAAAGCTTGATTAGAAAACTGAGATCCAGTTAATTTGTTTCCAAAAATATATACAGTGATGCCTCGCATAACGAACTTAATTCGTTCCAGGAGTATGTTCGTTATGTGAAACGTGTTTCCCCATAACAATACATGTTAAAATTTTTAATTCGTTTTGTAGCATAAAATATGGTAAAAGATTGTACACACATTTTTTTTTAGTTAGACTCAGGTTTAGGAGAGTCTACCGAGGCTTGCAGGGTTAAATCCTCATTCACAAATTTACATTTATTAAAACAAACACGTGTGTGAGTTGAGCGCAGAAAAGAATGACTGACACGCGTTGATGCATATTCGTGCAAGTTTGAGTATCGACTGAGTGCGACCTTGGAAGTTCGGGGGACTTCGTAGGAGCGTTCAAGCGGCAAAATGAAATACGATGTAGTTCGTTGTGTGAGTCGCGTAATTAACGAACAGAAAGTTCGTTATGCGCAGCGTTCATTATAAGAGGCGTTCATTGTGCGAGGCATCACTGTATATTATTACCAGGTTAAAAATGATTGGTGGTATATTCTTTTTGTATTCTTGTATGTTACATATTTGTATTTGTTATTAAACAGCTATAAACAAAAAAAAAGTAGAGAGATTTTCAGAAACCATTTTGGGCTTTCAAGCGTTGTATCTGAATTCTATAAATAAATAAAAATACATTACTTTTTATTTGTGTACACGGAGAGAATATTCTTTTAAAAATTAACAGAAAATGCTGTGAACCTGAGGACAGAATCAACTTCTGAAAAAAATTAACAGAAAATTCGGTAGAATTTAAAATAAAGTAAATGAAAAATTACAATGACATACTAGTAAATTTTAACATAGTACCGGTCAGGTGTTCAAAATTTCTAAGATCAATTTCGTCCTCCCGTTAACATGTTTTTCATGTTAAAAATTAACATACTTTTTTTTCAGTGTATAGTAGCTGTATCTTCATATATCTATGTATTTTAAGACGCTGAATCCGAAGTCGAGGTCAAAATAGCACCTTATCTGATTTATTTTGAAAATAACCTCGAAAAATAAAATTTTCGAGTATGTAAACATGTATATGTACTGTTCAATGCTATTTTTAAAATGTATCAGATAAGATGCTATTTTGGCATTAAATTCGGATTTAGTAACTCAAAATGCATAGAAATACAATAATATTAAAAACTGTTATCTTTTGTGTGTGTGGCTGTATGATCTTTCCGCAAATGATCATACAATTTGTTTATTTCTGTTGATAATATCAAAAATTATAAATATTTCTGGGATTTACGTGAAGAGGAATATTGGAATACCACAATTAAAAAACTAGAGTTTTTTTTATTTTAACCGTTTTGATACTATCAATAGTTACATAAATAAATGCCTTGTTCTAAAATAATGTCGCACCCTATTGATATATACATATCAATATTGCTCTATAATTGTGAATAATGTATGCAATATTTAAAAACAGTTCGTTGCGCAGTGGAGCTTTATCAAATATACATATGTTATCTATGTAATAATCTTATGTTTAATAATTAATGTGTTATGCTAATTAAAGCTATTAAAACTTATGGAAAATGATATTTTTTGCTCCGACTTCATTTAGTATTTTGCGTGGAACAGTAACGCCAGCTACATTAGCGCTACCTGCGTCTAGGTATGCTCATATAAATCTTTGTACTATAGAATGGCATTTGAAATATCTCGCTAAACTGAATCTGATGTCTCTACGACGCGACGGCTTTTTCAAAAACATTGCACGTTTTACTTCTGGTTAGAAATAAAAGATACTTTCTATGAATGTTCCATCCTTGAATATTAAATGAACATTTGAAAATCTTTTCTAGTATAAAATATGTATATAGGGTGTAAATTTTAAGTTGACTTAACAAAATATTTCGAGAATCTTGGTGTACATAAATCTCTACAGTTTTTAGAGCGCCAATTTATAATACCTTAAAATCAACATTTAAATTTTATATTATAACCTTACAATAAACTGTTTAGTTCATAGACATAGAGATATAGACAGCGCATTCGTATTTACCATAATGGTGTAATATGGGTGTAACATTTGTTCTGTAAGTGAGAGAGAGATGCATGTCGTTTGGAAAATAACATATATGATTTCCAAACATCTTCTGTCTCTCTCATTTGACACGGCTCTTTTTACGAGTCAGATGCGCTGTCCATTTCTTTATGTCTATGGTTTAGTTAGATTTTTGTCGAGACTTATTTCTTTATAACATAAAAATAAAGCAATAAAATATTTCTGACATTAAAAAAAATCTATAACAGTACCTACACATATGTATATAGTAATTAGTCATTGCTCTCAATGTTCGCATGGTTACTTATTTTGAAACGCGAATGCAACCTCGTATAAAGCAAATCATTCATTTGTATATTTTTCTACTAGAACTCTAGTGAAATAATTGGCATTTGAAAAGCGAACATGAACTCGAGACCTATATGAATTTCTGCTTTGAATTATGAAAAATATTATACATACTAAAACCGTAATATAGTTAGTGTTTCATTGCTAGTTTTTTAATGCTATAGGAAAATGTAACTGATTTATGTTGTGATAGTCGCATAGAATAATGAAATTAAAATTGGTGATTAATAATAGTCTCCTATAAACTTTTATTTATGAAAATATCTTTTTTTAGCCAAATCTAACATTTTATTTTTCGTCAAACAAAAAAAAATACATTTTTTTTCTACAGAAAAAATTACATAATATACTCAAAAGTAGTTTGTAACATTTATCAAAATAGTTTTATTTTCTTTCCATACCAAAGTCGAAAAATATAACTTGGAAATTTTATATTTTTTAATCCTAGTCTCCTCTACACCGCATTTTAACAAAATACGCATACAAAGATTCAATGATAATTTGTGTATTTACTCTTTCAACGATTGGCTCATTTGGCAAATACTCTTGGCAAAAGTCCGTCTAGCCGCTGTGGTTGTGGTGCAAGTAATAAGTTAAGTCTATAAATATCTTAAAATCGTACTGCTAACATAAGTACAGATAAACCTGTCAACTGAAAAAGAAAAATTGATCAGAGTATCGTTCATGAAAATTTAAAGAGGAAGGTTGCGAATATTCGTATCACTGATTTCATTGAAATTTGATCTACCCACTACTTGTTGTTCAATTGAATTGAAAAGCGTTTCGTTGTTATTGTATATAAAATATAAATATAATTTGCTGCTTTTTATATGGGACCCAACTAACTAATTTTCATTCAAATTGGTTCAATAATTTATTAATTATCCGTATGACAAGACGTACTAAGACACACAGACATACACGGTATAAAAGATGCTTGTTTTGACCTAAAATGTAATAATACAGTGTGAATTTTGAAACCATAGACTTTGCTTTCAGCAATTATCACATCATTTTCTTCTATATTATAACTGTACGTCTAAACTATAAATAATAATTTACACAGCTATTTTTGAACCCTTCAAAGGAATAATAAAATATTAAATATTTGGACACGACTTCTTTATACTCACACTGTACATTTCTTTTGGTGCCATCCTTGATTCTTGCAATCAGATTTCACGACGTAAGAAGGTGGCATACAGTGAAATTCAATATTATGTGTCAGCTACGCTACTTTACCAACGTGAACATTGGAGTTAGGTTGTATTCAATTTCAAAGAAACAATACGTATTTTATAATACTTGACGTTCACAAGTGATCACTAGCAACGGTATTATTTGTTTGGATTAATGTTTAAATAAGAACACTGGCAAACAATAATTATTATATTGGAAGATTCAGCTTAAGAATAGTAAAGTTCAAAATGGGGTCGTAAATGGGGAGGGGATGGCGAGGAAGATCGATATACAAATAAAGTCAACATTATATACGAAGAGAAAAAGAAAATATCACAATATCTGAAGAGCAAAATGTCTGAATATTTATTCTGCCTTTTATAACGCACCATTGCCCTCAACATTTATTAAAAAAAGATAGTCTTGTGTACATCAGAGATGCATCCAAAGCGAGACAAGTGCTATTTTTGTATTAATTCACCTATAGGTTAACATAAAATTAAAAGTTCATATACATAAAGTTTCGTATTAATTGATAACAAAAACGAAATAAACAATTCTAAACTTGAAATTGATTTAGTATGTTGGTATCATTAACTTGAATGCAGATTATTATAGTCAATTGCTCGAAGGATCTCCTTTATGGAATACATATATACAGAACATTAAAGGGGTATAAAATATACAAGATATGTACATCAAACGTTCAATTGATACATATTTATATGTGTTCACATTCCGAGTGCTTGAACTTAATAGAACAATTAGACACAATGTATGAAGGAGGATAATCTACATTTCTACCAATCAATTAGATAAATTAATGCTCTATTGCAGTTTATATCCAGGAAGTGTACAAATAGATGTGTTATAATAATAGTATGGATAATGGGATATAGTATATTTGCATCTCTCAATTAAAAAGTAATAACAATTTAATAAGATGACAGGGGAGAAATATAATGATAGGAACTTTGTTTCATTTATCTTAATATATAAAACTCTTGGTGCGTATATACCGGTAATCATCAGGCCTAAACCATTGGACGTATCGAAGCCATACTCACACCATATATTTGTTTGGTTTTCGGAAAGGTTTTTTTCAAATATTAATAGCTATACGTACTGAAAATTATATATCTATTGGTGATAACCGAATTGAAATCGGCATGTTTTGTTGTATTTCTTAAATTCAATTGTACACTACGTAATTTTATTATTTTATTTTATCTATTCGGTACGTGGGCACGTGTTTTTAACATAACATACGATACAGTTTATTTATATTCTTAAAATATAGTGAAATTATACAAAAATGCATACACGACGACGTTTAAACAACGGTCGAAATACTCAAAATAGTCAAAATACACAAAATAACCCTAACAAATTTAATACACCATAACAATGAGAAAGAAAGAACATGTAAATTATCTTTTGGCAAAACAACGTTTGCCAGGGCAGCTAGTTGATTATAAAAACCTGTTTATTAAAAATTAAATTAAAGGGTATAGGTGCTTTGAAGTCAGTTTTTATATACGACCCCCAATTTAATCAATTCGCCACTGCTTAAAACATATAAGCTTTTATCTACACAGTACACAGTATGTTGAAGCAGACAAATAATAATATGTTCCTTAGTTTATTTTTAATTACGACTGTAGTTAAATATATACGCGAGTATACAATCTGAAAAATCAAACAATTGAAGTGGCTACTACATACGGTATAATAAAATTTACATATATGTTTGCTAACCAAACAATAAAAACGATATTTAAAATTCAGTTAACTTGTAATTCAAATTTCAGTACGAGGTCAAAACGTAAAACTCATTAGAGTGGCTTATTCATAATTCATTGTTTGATGTACAAACTAATCAATCTTCCTTTGATGATTTTGAATCATTTAGGGTAATTATTAATAAACTGTATTTAAATGCTTGCATATTACGGAGTCTATAATTCACAAAAGCAGTTCCATTGCAGTTGGCAATGTCAATAAATTACAATTGAATATATTTTAATTACCCACCTAATTAACCCTACATGCCATATGAATGTACCCCTGAAATTATAAATTTAAGAGGAGGGCGGTAGGTTTGTATTGATTTTCTTCTTGTTAAAATTCAATAGAGTATTTATCATTATTATTAAGTGAAACGTTGTTTGCACAAAACGTGTTATTAATTTGTATATTTACTCGCGTTATTTAATTTATTCGCAAGCGTATTACCCAGAATTTAAATTTATAATTATACTAAATTATTTTGTAATGTAAAATGTTCGAATTCATTATATTATTGTTAATATATATTCATCGAATATCAAATCCAAAAATGTATAATTTACCAATATAAATACATATAAAAATTTTATGTTTAGTAACTCCCACATGGAAAAGTTAAAAATATCCTTTTATTTCCTTATAAAATTATCAAAAAGTAATCTTTAAGTATGTTTTTATGTATGGTATTAATTTGAAAATATAATAAAGTACCTAATAAGTGATGATTAATAATTGTGATTTTTAATAATTGATAAACTTTTTACATGAAAACCTAAAAAAAACGGACTTTGATTTTTACTTTTTTTATTTTTATTCAATCAAAAAGGGCGACAATTTTCGCAACTGCCTAGGGGTGCCAAATTTAAAAATCCGGCTCTGTATACAAGTACTAATAAATATCTACAAACAAGCATAATAATCTATGTTTCATAAATCAATAATTACATGCCCATAAACTTCCATCTTGTATCTGGCAGATAACACGCTACAAAAAGAATCAAGTTGCAGCTGTGATTTGATCGATAGCTGCCAAATCAAACCGAGACTGCCATGAATATTGAACGTTGGTATGGGATTGACACATAGCGCTCTATGATACGCGCAGAATGGGAGTAGGAAGTGAGCAGTGGCAGATAAGCGCACAAGCGCTTGGGGCCTTGAAAAAATAAATCAATTGTGTTTATGAAGTGAACAAATTTCTTTCAGGATTTGTATTATTTTATTAAAATTTTAAAGAATATTTGTAACAATATGCGATGAAAAAAATGCGATGGGGGATTTCTGGATCACGATTTATTATTTACAAACCAAATAATGCACGTTTCTCGCAACTTAAATATGACAGACTAGAATACCTCATTGTATTGATAGAAAACGCAACTACATATATATGTACATGTTCACTAGTTTAAATTTTGTTCAAAAATTGTTAAGACAGGTGGGCGTTCAAAATATCGATTTTAAATGTTTGTCCTTTTAGAATTTAAGGGATTGCAATATCCTTAGTTGTTGAAATGCTATTTATATTTATTCTGTATAGTATTATATTAATAAAGATAATATGTATTTAACAATTTATATTTTTTGTTTCAGGTAAATACAAGCAAGATTGTAAAAACGAATGTTTCTGCATTTTGTAGGTAAAAAATGGCCAAATTAATTATAATTCTCCTCTCTTACATATATTTTGTTTTTTCACCATATCCAAAGGATTCGGATAGCTATTAATGCGCGATCTTTTTTGAAAGCAGAAAAAAATGTTTATTCTCCGATTTCAAAATTTACACTTGATCTTTTTATTTAGATTAAAACAAACACATTTATTTCCTTGTCTGTGTGTGTGTCTGTCTCATGATTTCTTGTCACACGCATAATTTATTAATTAATCTTTTTTTGTTGGTTGGGTTTTGTTTAGTAGATGGTCCCATATAAAAATATTCTTTAAGGCAGTGGTTTCCAAACTGGGAGGCGCGCCTCCTTGGGGAGGTGCGGACTAGTGCAAAGGGAGGCGCGAAAAGTTTAACAGAAATTTAATTTTCATAACATCACATTAAGTTATATAAATAAAAAATATATACATATAAATAAATTTTTATAACATAACATTATTTGTGTATACATATGTACATATGTATGTATATTATCTCTTTCTGAAAGGGACGTTACTGTGTAGTTTTAGACTGACAACTATTATTGAAAAAGCAAAACTGATAGAATTATCATGCGATACTTCTAAAAAAAAATTCTGAGTGAAAGCACTCCCCTTTATAACACCTAGATTTAATGAAGATTGTGCTAATAAACAAGTACATTCATCGCACACAGGTAGAAAGGTTTACTTGAGCCAAGTAAACCTTGTTTTGTATATAACGAAAACAATATTTTCTTAAGATAAGAAATATATTCTTAAACCAACTATAGTATTCTTGGACGAAGAAATAATGTAGTAGGATTAAGAGTACTTTTTGTATATAAAAAAATATTGTTTTCGTTATATACAAAGAAGATTTTCTTGATCCAATACAGTTTTTTTTGTGTGCATTAAAAATAAATTTTATAAGCAAAAAAATACATTTTATACATTTTTAAAATATGTCTGTATAATTTTATAAAATAAAGGGGGGGGGGGAGGCGCAAGAGATTAAATTTTTTTAAAGGGAGGCGTAGTTACATAAAGTTTGGAAACCGCTGCTTTAAGGTATAGTATTCCTTATTAATAAATTGCACAAATAAGTACTATATATTTTTAGATACCACTTTGAATAACGTTTTCTAACAAATATTCCACCATTTTTGAGATATCAACTTTAAAAGAAGGAACTAAAAATAGTAAATTGCGGTCGTTGGGAGAGGGGATGACAATTTATAAATCTAGCACTGTGGGGTGGGGGTGGTGAGTAAGCACCGTCATGTTTGCAGCAGTTCCGAGATGCGCGGCAGGTACATTAATGCAAATGTACGAACTGCGGCCGCGCGTTAAACCCACCTTTCAAATTGGAAACATAATGGCATGAATAGTTAATGAAATATTGATATGGTAAAAGTTCACAAGGATCAAACTACGATACATATATATTAGATAATATAATTGTTTTGGACATTTCCTCTCCGGTGGAAAACTGCTCTTTAAACCAGTATTCGGCAATATATGTCTATCAACATTTTTCAGTAACGTATTTTTGTGGTGAAAAGATTTAGTGAAGCTCATAATGTATATTTGCATCACAATCACAATGTCTATTTCGTTTTTTTTTTACGCTAGCCATTGGTTTCTTTTTGAAGTACGTGCAATTCAAAATAATCTTTAAGCATTTGAACTATATAATATACTAACTGGGCCCGCGGCTTCGCTCACGTGGACTACGGAATTATTGCAAATAATTTTTGTTCTGTTCAAATTTAAAAGTTAATAATTGAAAACAAAATACACAACTGCTGGTTGAGCGCAGTATCTTTCCTCTCCCCGCGACACTTTATTATTAGTTCGCGCGAATTGTCACGAATAATATGTTATTGTATGTATATTTCACGTTATTTCCTAAACCAAAAGATCAAATTGGATTCTGTTAAAGTCAAATTATATCTACATTAAGTACTTATGACGATGAAATCATTTATTTCGATAAGAATTAAAGTTTCGCAGGTCATAAGTCCATGTAAACAGAACCCAAATATTGTATGTTTTTTTGTAACATAAAAGCAGTCATTGTGGCTTAGTTATAAAAGTTAGACATATGATGCCGTGGACTTTATTGTAGGACTTTTGATTCTACATAGTTATTTAATACATTATTTTGTTCTATATTTAACGGTTTAAGAGGCGTTTTGCAAAACAACGCGCCGTCACTGCTTAGTTGTTATGTTAACTAACGTAACAAAATATAGCCTATAACCTGGCCAGAGAATGTACCTATGAATTAAAAAAGAAAGCACGTAAATTGGATAAGTGGTTCTCGAGTGATAAGTGCACTAACGGACAGACAGACAGACAGACGTTGAGCTTTATTTATATTAAGGATAAGCCTATTTGTTTGTTTGTTTATAGATGAGATAAAACTAGGTTAAAATTAGTCTTCTCGTCAGTTTTTAAAAGGTGTTGGTCTCGTTAGAATTCTCATTAAACCTACATATGTTCTATCCTTTACTTGTACACCACTGTTTTAAACTGACTAATCAAGACGTGCATCGAATACTGATACGGAACTTAAGGAATTAATCATTTGTATATTTCTGATAATAACTTATATTGGTTTCGAATTCAGGCGTGTTTTATCAAACTAATAATTTATTACTAACCCAAAGGCTGTAGTTCGAATGTCGCGTAAGAAAAATACATTAATAAGTAAATTTACAATAGTACTTAAGTGTATAAAAATAATTAAATACATTTATATGTATTTCAGTATACACGGAAGTTCAATTACTTTTCAATAAAAGTATTTATATACAAGGTACTTTCATTTTAAAAGTAATTAAGTACAAGTAGAACTACTCAAATAGTTCTTACACTTAAGTACATTTGATACACAATTCAGTTGTTATAAAAATATCTTATATTCTGTAACGGTGTGGGTTCTATTTTTGTTTGTACTCTGTTTTCCCTTTAATCCGGTAGGTAGAACAACCTATGACCAGAAACGTACAACAATTCGATCAATAAAATAAATTTAATTTGCACAAAAACTTACACGTTTACAATATTTTATAACAATTTAAACCACTATTCCATAACAATTTAGCACTATTTCAGAACAATGAAACACTATTTTATAACCATTTAACACTATTTAAATTTTCTTATTTCTAGTTGTCTCTTTAATTTTAACTTTATGAGTCGCTACCACAAAGCCTCACTTTTCTCCTTGGTGTAAACTACAGCACTAAGAAGGATTTGTGCTATTTTACTGATTTGACTAACACTAAACACTTTTCATCTTATGGTGGTACTCTAGACACTCTGTGCTAACGACTAACTAGATTTTATTTCACTATTTCTTATTTTCAACGAGTATTGCGTAACGTCCCTTTTTCCAAAATTGTTATCAATTGATTACGCCATACTAATTGCTATCGATTACGATTATTCAAAACAAGTGTTATGAATAACGCTACAATTCATAACTAAATATTACTAATTATAGTCCAGTCAATATAAAATTTTAGCTAGAAAAAAATGACGGAGTACGTTTTTTTTTTCAAGAAATTGGTAGATTTCGATGTATAGAACATGGTGATAACTCCCCCCCCCCTTCACAGGGGAGTGCATAACTTTCTAGGGGCTTACAAAGCTGTCTAAAATCAGTTATTTGGGTATAGGTACCACTGGGGCTGTCAGTTTTAAGAGGAAAACAGGTTTAATAAATCTTAAAGCTGATAAAACTACGAATAAAATATTATTTTTTAAAATTATGTATCGTAAATAGTTATTGAAATAGAGCCCGTAAAAAAATCACTTAGTGACGTCGAGTTTGGGGATTACGCCTGAAATGTAGAGATACGTTCGACCGCTGAGTTTAATATGTATTTAATTGAATTTCAAAATGAAATTTTCAATTATAATAGAGAAAATAGTGCCCTAAATAGTGATCTGCACCCAATGTCGGATTCTCAAAAAATGTTTGAGTTATAAGCACTAAAAGTTCTAGGTATTACAAAAATTTAAGGAAAATTATTCATATTTTTCGACGACCCAGAGAAGACCTTCTACACCAGGCTTGTCCAACCCGCGGCCCGCGGGCCGCATGCGGCCCTCGAGCACATTTCGTGCGGCCCGCATAAGATTTAATATAAAATATAAAGATAAAAAATATAATAAAAAGATTAAAAAAAAGTAAAATATGAAAATAATTAACGATATCAAGTAAAAAAAGGTCTTCAGATTTTTTGTGTTATAAAGTTGTATAGATAGTGTACATACTACAAAGATATAAATAAATTAATCAAGTAAAAAAAAGGTCTTCAAATTTTTTTGCGGCCCTTAAAAATTTGTTTCGCTATTTTTTTGCGCTCTGCGGCCCACGAGGGTCAAAAGGTTGGACACCTATGTTCTACACCGAATAAAATAAATTCCAGCTAGGAATCCATAAAAAATGTAATGCCCTAATTAATGGTTTCTGTCCGACCATGATTACTTTAAAATTGTTCAAGTTATAGGTAAATATATGAAGACTCATTTTTATAACAAAATATTTTAATATACACTGTTTTTGAATACACTTGTGATAATTATAATTTAATTTATGTGCTTTGTATATTTACCTATAACTTTAAAAAATTTAAAGTAATCGTGGTCGGACAAAAACCATTATTTAGGACATTAAATTTCCTATGAATTCCTAGCTGGAATTTATTTTATTTAGTGTAGAAGGTCTTCTCTGCAGTCGTCGAAAAACATGAATAATTTTACTTAAATTTTTGTAATATCTATAAAGAGTGCTTATAACTCAAACATTTTTCGAGATTTCGACATTGGGTGCAGATCACTAATTAGGGCACTCTTTTCTCTATTATAACATCAAATATCATTTTGAAATTCAATTCAATACATATTAAACATAGCGGTCGACTGGAACTCTGCATTTTAGACGTAATCTCTAAACTCGACGTCGCTAAATGATTTTTTCGCGGGCTCTATTTCAATAAGTATTTAAGGTACATAATTTTTAAAAACACTATTTTGTTCGTAATTTTATCTGCTTTAAGAGTTATTAGACTTATTTTATCATAAAACTGACAGCCCCAGTGTAAGCCCCTAGAAAGTTATGCACCCCCCTTCGAAGGGGGGGGGGAAGTTATCGGCATGTCCTATACATCGAAATCTACCAATTTCTTGAAAAAATCGTACTCCGTCATTTTTTTCTAGCGCCACCCCTATACGAAATTGTCTACTGACTGGACTATTAATATAAATTGGTATATTTTTTACAATATATACTATTTGGTATTCATTTATAATTAATTATATTTATCTTAATCATATATTAAATAACAACTACTAATCTACCAATTAGACTTCCCTACAACTGTTCATTTCACTAACATCAACTCAAAGTCAACTAATTACGTGTACAGTAAACAATTAAATATGTTTAAGGTGTTAACACTATCCTCTTCCTTCTATCCTTTACAACTTTGGCCGACATAAAGCTCTTGTAACGTTCAACTACGGAATTACAACTCGTAGAAAGTTATTCAATCTTACTTAAAACGTATTATTGAACTATTTATTATGCTTTCATTTGATATGAATGAGAAAATACTTTTTCGTACTATTTTACTTTGTCAATGACGTAAATGTATAATTATTACAGAAAAGTATATACAAGTTTTGATTGAATGATCAATAATCTTATTAACTCAAATTGGTTAAATAATGTAAGATATCTAAATAAAGCAATTCTCGCGTCAAAAATGTATAAAGCAGATTTAAATTATTTTAATTTATTTTCAACAAAAAAAAATCGGACGACGGATTACACTCTTTTTCTCAACTAAAAGAAATCGGATCGGATTGATTTTCTCAAAAACGACTTTTTTGTTTCACTTCTAGCGTGCCTCAGGAATTTACTTTATTTACCAAAAAGCCATGTCAGCTACATATAAGTGACAACGAGCTGCCAGAAAAAAGGGAAAAAGGGTTACAACCTTTTGTATGGACTGCAAACAGCAACCTTTTATGTGTCTGGAATTTTTTGATTAGCACCATAAAAATTATATTGTAATTTACAAACGCAGATTTTTTGTAGTATTTATTTTTTTAAGCTGAGGAAAAAAATTGTTAATAAAAATAAGATCTTTTTTCCGGTTTTCAATAAAAATAAAAATTCTAGGTGCAATTGAACACTACACAAAATAACTTTCAGAACTGCGCATTTCAATTTTATAACGCCATACTAAAAGAACCCTTAAATACATCGAATTATAACTATTAAAAAAAGATACTCATACATTATTAATTAATTTATATACAGGCTGTTCGCGGGAACCGAGTGATCATTGCTAACTTTGTTATTGTTGGAGCTAGAAGATCGGTTAAATGGGCAAAGTATCAGTATTTTTTCCGGGATGAATAGTGGCGGTGTCAAAAAAACAATTGAATGTCAAATTTCAGAGATATATTAAAATATAACATTTTTTTAAATGGAAACCCCTGTATATTATTATTGGATTTAATAGCTGAGAATGTTCTCTTTATAAAAATGTTTTACATGTATGATGGTAAAATTGATAGAAAACAAGTTATAACATGTATAAAATTAATAGAAAATATTGAAAAATAGTGTGCTATGTAGATTTAATAAAATACAAACAAAAGATAAAAAATTTTAAAACAATAATTTCAGGTATTTGTGCCTTATTTCGCAGATTTTTAACATTTTTGAGCATTATTCATAAGAAAAATAATTTGTCAATTAAATTCAAAAACATGAAAAATTTGCGAACAAATGACATAAAAACTAGAAACTATTGTTTGAATAATTTAATAATTTGTTTGCATTTTATTAAATCTGCATAGCACACTTTTTTTAGATATTTTCTATTAATTTTATACTTGTTATAACTTGTTTTCTATCAATTTTACTATCATACATGTATTACACTTTTCTAAAGAGAACATTCTCAGCTATAAAATCCAATAATAATATACAAGGGTTTCCATTTAAAAAAATGTTATATTTCAATATATCTATTAAATTCGACATTCAATTGTTTTTTGATACCGCCATTGTTCATCCCGGAAAAAATACTGATAGTTTGCCTATTTAACCGATCTTCTAGCTCCAATAATAACAAAGTTAGCATTGATCACTCGGTTCCCGCGATCAACCTGTAGATAATAGAGATAAGTATGTAATTACAATTATCTCAGTTTGAAATGTAAATATATCATAAAAGAAAACAATCATTAGTTTATATTTAGAATATGAAAACACAAAACATTATAATAAATTATAATGTTTTGTGTTTTGCAGATTAAAAATATTAACTTTTTAATATACCTATATATAAGAACAAATATAGATTGTATTAATTAAAATGTGAAATATTTTTTTCAAAGTAAAATACCTCCATGAAAATAATTAATTCCTCTACCGCATTCCTATAGTAATTAAAATATAAAATAATGAAATTTGTTTTTATCAGGAGCAACACTTACTGGTGTAGAAATCGATATTCCATAACACGCACAGTATAAAATGAAAAATGGGCATTTGTTAAAATTCAATTGAAAAAGCATTTAATTTTTTAAGTTGGGTAATTACAAAGAGCTTTGATAATTTTCCCAGTAGCTTAATTTAAATTAAAAAATACTCTCCAATACAATATATTGACCCGCTCAACAGGGACGGCTTCTTGTATATTCCATTTTTCAAAATGTTTATAAAATATTTTGAAACTTTTATTTTTAAATCTTTTTAGTTTTCTATACCGACATCGAAAAAATGGAAGACTGTGTCTGTCTGTCTGTAACAACCTTCTAACGACGGAAACGTTTGTTCTAGAAAGTTCAGATTTGAGTTATAAAATTAGTTTGATATATGTTTTCTGGGCTTTTTATGTAGAGAAATTGACTCATCAGTTTTTTAATTCAATCCCAGTGAGTGAGATGGAATTAAAATATGTAAACTTTTTGTTATTATTAAAAATTTTTTAGGTACTAAACTTTCAAAAAATCGTAAAAAAATGTTGATCCCTTACCCATATCTCCGGTAATAGCAATAGTGAACAAATCTGAAAAAAATGGAAATATGTGTAATAATGGCAATGATACTGATCATCAATTATTATTTTATTGCATTACTGCTTAGCCTTTTTGGTCAAAACACAGTTTCTATGATTGACCCATGAGTAACATCCACATGTATCTTGTAACATTGTACAACCCTTTCTAAACAAAACACATTTAAACTCCACATTCATTACATTGTGAGAGGACACGATGCCCAGCTGACAACATTAAATATTATGGCTTGCCCATAAAATGCACACCCCTTCAACTTTTTTTAATATATTAATAGTATTATAAATTTTTTATATCTAAGTACGTTACTACAAACTGAAAATTAAAGGTTGAATTGTTTAACTAAAAATTAGTAATGGAATGTAAATTTTCTTAATTTTATCTTATTTAAATATACAATAAGTAAGAAAATAAAATAAAACTAGAAATAAATATTTTGACTGCGCACGTTTAAATAGGGTTCTATTCTGATAATAGATTAAGTTTTAAAAGAAATACTGTTTATATATTATATTGTATGACCTGTAGTGTATTTTAAACACCAGCCTAAAAAGTATTAAAATTTAAAAAAAATAACTCCGCTTATATATTTATAAGAAAATTAAAACCAATCGATATTAAACTAAGTAAATATACCTAGTTTAATGTGGTTTTTTAGAAAATGTGTGTTGCTGAAGAAGTTTAAGAAAAAAATACTCATTTTATCAACATGCTGAGGAGGTGAGTTCTAAAACTCGTTTGTTCCATATTTAAAAACAAATTGGCATTAGATTTTGAAAGATTACTAACAATTCTTTGAAAATCAACGAACGAGTTTTATAACTCACCTCCACATATGTAAATAAATTTAGACCGAAATTATAATATACAAATACCCAGCGGCGTAACTATACCATCTGAGGCCCGTGGCAAATCCATCGAATGGGGCCCCCGCCCCGCTAATGTAAAAAAGCTTGCAGTTTTAGTTTAATTTTTATAGGGTGTCCCATTTTAATCTATCCCCCCCCCCCGATTTTTTTATCTATCAATTAAATCAAAAAATGCTTCAAATAAAAGTTGTTTAGTTTTGAGGGGGACCCAAAATGGCGTTATTAATTTTTTATTTTTTGGACGTCTTCATGGTCAAATAGGCCCAACTTTTTTTTTCAAATGGAAACCTATATTTTTTATTACAATATCTTATTGTTTGGAAAAAAACAAGTAGCTTTTGTTTAAAAAAATTTTTTGTATGACTTCATATTTTTTTAATATTAAACAAAATAATTTGAGATTTTAGAATTTTACTAATTTTTTACTCGAAACCCATTAACTTAAAGGTCGAAACGCACTAGAGCGGCGCGACGCTTCACTAAACTACACTACGCGTCGCAACAAAATATTCTATTTAATGTTTTAAATGAACCTAGTCGCACATGGGCGACACTACGCTGCACGGTGCGTTATGTGCGATTGGTAAAAAAAATGAAGTGTAGTGTAGTGAAGCGTCGCGCCGCTCTAGTGCGTTCCGACCTTTAGAGGAAAAGTGTAAAAATTTATTTTATTTTTCATTTGCTTTAATATTTTGAAGAGCAAAAGTTATCAAAAAATCCTAATAAAATTATCCTAGTTATATCAGATTAAAATAAACATTTTTTGTTTTTTACATTTTTCCTCTAAAGTTAATGTGTTTCGAGTAAAAAATTAGTAAAAATCTAAAATCTAAAATTATTTTGTTTAATATTAAAAAAATATGAAGTCATACAAAAATTTTTTTGAAACAAAAGCTACTTGTTTTTTTCCAAACAATAAGATACCGTAATAAAAAATATAGGTTTCCATTAAAAAAAAGGTGGGCCTATTTGACCATGAAGACGTCCAAAAAATAAAAAATTAATAACGCCATTTTGGATCCCCCTCAAAACCAAACAACTTTTATTTGAAGCATTTTTTGATTTAATTGATAGATAAAAAAATTAGGGGGGTGATAGATTAAAATGGGACACCCTGTATATCATTAAGCAAAGAAGATATGTAAACTTACTAACTATTAAAACTATTGTGTTCATTTTTGGGTGAAATAAAGTAAAATTTATCCATGTAGTAAATTTTAATTTGAGGAACTTGGGAGGTATTATATAAAAAAAATTAACAAAATGTTTATTATTAAAAATCTTTTTTTCGAGCTTTCTGTTCAGCAAATGTGTCAATTACAACATCAAAGTTCAAATTACGAGCTATAGAATTTTCGATGGATAAAATAGCCAAGTTGCTTAGTCTTTCTTGTCCCATAGAATTTCTTAAATAAGTTTTTATTAATTTTATTAATAAATTTTAGATTATTCTTGAATGTAGTATTTTTTCGGCTTAAATCAATTATATGCTTATTTTAAGATAATTTTTTACTTGTTTCAAGAATAAAATTAGAGTTGATTTAAAGCATATCACAAAAATCCCGAAAATATACTAAATTCAAGAATACTTTTCTGACAGTGTCCCTAAGTTAAATTTATTAAATTCATAATTAATAAATTTTATAAAATTTCGTAATAAATGTTAGGTTTCTCCTTTTCTCACGGTCTCTCGGGCCAGGGGCCCCTTCAGGCCGGGGGCCCGTGGCATTTTGCCCGCTCTGCCACCCTATTGTTACGCCACTGCAAATACCTTTGTACCAAATAATAGTATGTACCTAAATAATAGGTCTTCATAAAAGTTTTCTGCTTTAACAAAATGTGTAATATCAATTTGTAAATTAATAAAATCTGATGTACAATTTATTTTACAGAATAGCTCTTTTATAGAATTCTTAGATTACACAACTCATAAAACAGCTTTTGATATACATATTACATATATACATGTTCAATGTTCATACATAATATAATGTAACATTTTATGTGTGATAAAATTGTTAAAATAATAAATATATTAGAATCTTACAGCCTATCCTGACTTTTATTGTAAATATACTATACAAAGCTTTATCTTCCAATATGAAAGATAGCTTTGTGACAGTACAAATATTTCCATAAAAGGCTCTGCTCTTATACTTTATGAAAATTGAATATTTATGTTCAATAATAAATCGCATAATATCTGTAATAAATACTACACCCGAATTTTAAGTAATATAACGCTTGAACAATATCAAGACACAAGGAATATTTAAAATTATACACATAACTACAGACTATATATGTACATATACAAATTGATAATAATATCTACATATTATACATATTTATGTTTATATACTGGGTGGATAGATAAAAACATCACTTTCTTGGCACGGAAAAAAAGAAACCTAAATAATTTAGTTTTTTTCTGAACATTCCGGATAGTAAGCGATAATGTGTTATTATAAAAAAAAATATTTTTTACTCTCTAAAACTGTAAAAATATAATTTTAGGCTGTAATATTTGCAGTTTATCCATCAATTTATATTGAGTATCTGCAAACATTAATACAGTTTCAGATTTAAAATATTTTATAATGATAGGCTGTAGCTTACTATCTGGGATATACTGAAAAAAACTGTAATTAATCAGGTTTCGTTTTTTCCGTGCAGAATAATACTGGAGAATATTACATAGTTACAAATATTTAACGAATAATTATCCCCAATCCTCCGTTAACTTCTAACATTTGTGCAATTCAGCACATCCTAATACATACGACATACAGTATTATAGGTATTTGATGAAACATCAAAATTATTAATATTTAGTGACATATGGGTAAGGGAAAATTAGAAATAGTTAATTAAATCATGCATAATTAACCTTTATTAAGTATGTTCATAAATACTCTTCAAAATATTAAGGGATCAAATTATTTCCATAGGTGAAATAAAAAATATTCAAAGTTCTCTAACTAAAAATATTAGTTGAACCCTTTTTTAAATAAATACACTTGTACGTAAATAATATATGTATACATTAGGGTGTTCCAAAAAAAGTCGATAATTTTTTTTTTTCGATTGCATGTGAAATTCTTGTTATATATGCTATAAAAAAAATTCTGTAAAAATTTGAGCCCTTAATATCAACTTGAAGAACTCCATCACCGAATTTGAAGATTTACCATTGATTTAACATGGAAAAATGATTTTTTAACGTTCATTTCTCCTGCAAACTATGTAGAACATTATTTTTCGGAAAAACCATGACTGATCCTTCTTCAGTATTAAATTCTGTAAAAAAAAGCTCTTAGGGTCCAGTCTCTAACGTCAACCCTCTCGTTTTTATTTGCGTTAAAAATACAGATTTTTTGAAATTTAAAAACGAGAGGGTTGACGTTAGAGACTGGACCCTAAGAGCTTTTTTTTACAGAATTTAATACTGAAGAAGGATCAGTCATGGTTTTTCCGAAAAATAATGTTCTACATAGTTTGCAGGAGAAATGAACGTTAAAAAATCATTTTTCCATGTTAAATCAATGGTAAATCTTTAAATTCGGTGATGGAGTTCTTCAAGTTGATATTAAGGGCTCAAATTTTTACAGAATTTTTTTTATAGCATATATAACAAGAATTTCACATGCAATCGAAAAAAAAAATTATCGACTTTTTTTGGAACACCCTAGTATACATTATATATATTTATACTTCATCAATTACACTTTGAAGTTAACATTATTCACTATTGAGTATTGACTAGGGTTCAATATAAAATGAGGTATTTAGATCCAGGCTCCTAAATATGAAGCAAAAAGTATATAAATTCATCAAATATTTGGCGAACTATATGTATAATTGAGAAAATCCATCATACTACTACATGATTCTACAGGAATTATTTCCTGAAGTGTTTTGAGTAATCAAGCGCGGAAAATGGCATTCATTTGTTTTTTAATACTAAAAACCAAACTAAAAGCTTTTTACAAGGTGTCAAAACGTTAGGAATTTGGTTTAGTTTTTACAATAAAATAAATTCGTTATCCATTTTATGTGCATTCGCTAAATAATTTATAAATACTGTACATCTATCGTTTAACTTTGATACCTTGCAGAAAGTATTTTGATTAAAGCCAAACTAATTATAATATCGAGCATAAGAGTCATATAAATGATAATGATATAAGTTTTTTCTATCATTAATTTTGCTGATAAATCTATAAAATATTTTGTCTTAAAATTTATACTTTTTCTTGTTAAAGTATGTATTCCTAAATTGATATTAAAGATTTTAATGATGCTTCCTGTACAATTTGTAAGCTATAAAGGTCAAGAGAAGCCATTGGCTAAAATATTATTGACTTTGTATATCTAAATACATTTATCAATTTTCTTTTCAGTAAACATTCAAACAAGTCAATATACTTTATTGTTTCATAAATAACTTTTTTACAGATATTATATATTTTTTATAAAAAAATACATAAATAAAAATCATGTATTAAACATAAAATGTTTCGATGCCGCCTAGAGCAGAAAGTATGGGGTTTCGTATGTAATGCCCTAAACAACTTTGAATCAGTACACTTTGAACTATCATTTTCACAAGTTACCAAAAAATCAAAATTTATTGATTTTGTGCGAGTTTTTTTTGCACTACAGCTCGTTTGTAGGTATGAGTTTATGAAAAAAAAGAGATTCTTTAAGGGGTTAGGTGTAGTCAGAGACATGAAAAAATGACAATTTTAAATAATTTTTTTTTGCCAGTAAATTATTTTATTTTATAAAAGTAAAAACATAGCATCATTAAATAAGGTTTCGACTTGACTTGACAGAAATTTTAGAAAAAAAAATTAATAATTTTAAAAGTAATGGCTGTTTGTGTTGATCCAGTCCAACCGAAGCTCCTTGCGGTGACCATCACTTATCCTTGGAGATTCATCCAAATTCAATCGGACAAAAAAAATAGTTTTATTAATAGATAATCTAGTGCCTGATCGAAGCTTTTTTTTTTAAATTAACAAAATGGGAGCCTCATGAATTTTTTTCCAGATTTTCAGTTAATTGTTTATAACAAATCGAAATTAAAAAAAAAATCCTTCGATCAGGCACTAGTTTTTCATGTTTTCAAAAAGCTGTATAAATTTCATTAAAATCTACCGAGCGGTTTTCGAGCTACAGTGGTCACCAGTTCAAAAAACATAGTTTTGAGAAAAACGCATTTAATGTTTTACACTCAATTTACGTAAAGTAATATACGTATTATTTAATTACTTACACCGAGTCAACTATTCCTGGGCCATATAATAGTTTTTCAGCCGTTGTAGCAGCTTCCAAAAATGCAAAAAACAAAAATCGATTTCTTGAAAATTCTGAGTACACCTAACCCCTTAAATGTCCTCGACAACTCCTGAAAGTTTGTTGGTATGTTTTTCGGACATCCTGTAGATATATGTATTTTTTTTTTATTTCCTGTATAAAACTATAAGTAGGTATGTATGTTTAAAAAATAAAATCTCAAAATATTTTTCTGTTTAGTCAGAACACCATAAACTTTTCTATTAACATCTTTTAGTGACTTTTAATGGAATACAAAAAGAAGAGCATATTTCACGACTGGTAATAATGCATTCCGCAGCATGCATTAAACAATAAGTGGAAAGTTTGACATAATAAATTGAGCGGACACTGTCTGATAAAATATGCAGTTTGTTCTGCTATTGTTCATGTAATGTGATTCGCTTGGGGTTTTATCATATTGATTCAGTTTCAATATTTGATTTGTGAATGTGAAATTGTGTGGAGATTGGATGTAGCTGAGGTAGGTCCTGAGGTAAGATGAAAATATTGTGTATGATTAGGTTGTATTGAATAAATAACATTTTTTTAGATTTGTATCTATCAAAATAAATAATAAATAAATTCTGTTAAACGAAGTACTCGAATGCGCAAAATAATTGAATATTTATTTTCAATGTTCATCGCTTATGAATATTGTATTTGTCATACAATATTGATAAAATTTAAAACAAAAACGAATTAGGAATATCGATTCATAACTAATTTTATATTTTTTATGCACTAATTATTTATTATATTTTTAAATGAAAAAAAAAATAAAATTTACATTAGATATTACAGAATAGCTCGTAACTTAAAAATTCTTATGTTTTTTGTATTTATGTTAATATTTTTTATGACTCATTGAAGTTTGATGCATGAAATACAAGACAAAAATTTTGAATTTTAGATTTGTATAAAATTTTTTTTATTGAAATGAAAATGACGTGAAAAGTTGAAATTTTTAAGCCGCAGGTCTGTATCTGAAATCGTTCTTAAGATATGGCCTTTCAAAATTTTAGTTTAAAAAAAATTGAAGAAAAATGGTCGTCACTTTTGAACGTGTGGTCGGATTTAATTTTTGTCAACGGATTTGAAATCAGCGTACTATAATCTATATAATTACATACACAACACCTTGGAAAAATTGAAATTTTCAGCAATTTTTTTCAAATTTGAAAGTATTATACATGCCATTATATAGATTTTGATACGCTGAAATCAAATCCGACCACACGTTCAAAAGTTACAGTCATTTATCTCAAAATTTTTGAAAAAAGTACAACTTTGAGATATGATATCTCAAAAACGTTATAAGACTTTTCACGTCATTTTCTATATAATTAACGAAATCGAAAATACAAAAATTTTCAGTAATATTTCATGCATTAATCTTCGATTTACCATAGAAATAGCTATATTAACTCAATACACACAAAAATAAGAAGTAGAATCTAAATATTATCAATAATTTTAACTATTTTTTATTTGATATTTAAACCAGAGTTAGTTTAATATCTTTAATATCTTTTACAATAGATAATTGTTAATATAAAACTCACCTTTCTATTATAAATATTAGTTTTCTAATAGTCAGTTGTATAATACACATTTTTTATAGAATAATTATTATTATCTGACACATCTGACATTTGAAATTTACTGCGTTTGTATCCATGGCAACATGAATTTATTAGTATTTAAAATTAAAATTTTGAGGGTGATTTTCACCCCTTCAGTAGCTAGTTCGGTACGATTATGAATTAAGTGCCCCTTAGATTGGATTGAACTACAAGTGTACCAAGACTTATCAAAATTGGTGAGATACTAATCACTTTTCAGACGATAATTGGTACAAAATTTCGAATATTTCGGTAACCCCTAATCCGATTAGCACCAAAATCAATAGGTCTGGAGTACTCACTAAAACAAACATATTCCCCAAATATAATTCAAATCGGTGCATATCTACAGTAGTTATCGTACACGGAAGAAAATTCTACATCCAGACAGACACACAGACACACAGACACACGCACACACAGACACACGCACAGCCGCCATGCGGAAATTAACTTTTTTTTGCGTTTTGAAGTTAGTACAATCAGAATCTGCTCTTATCTCGGACATGATTTTTTGACGGTATTACAATACTTCCATTTCTTCGAACATGGAAGTAAAATCTAATATTTCACTCCTTGTCACGTATGTAGAATTGTAATTAGTTTGAAAATCCACGCGAGCGAAACCGCGGGTATCAACTAGTATTTAATACAATAGAAATCAAAATAATATTGTTACATCATACGAAAGAATACATTTGTGAGAAAATATGTATATAAATATTATATATACATAAGTATACTTATCGCCAGTCGAAACAATACTGATTTGTTGCTATGCAGTATTTAGGTGTGGTGTACGAAATGTAATATTACTAACTAGATAGTAATAAGAATTTATTAAACGGTTAGTAAAATTTCTAGCACAGTTTATGAACCGTGCTGCGGCTTGCTATATCACAATATTTAATACATATTTTGACTATACTCTTATTTGTACTTTTTACTATCTGCTATATAGTAATATTTATGTACTGCTGCATACGAATAGTTATTATAACTTTATTGTGGGATTAGAAAAATTACTTAGCCTTCAAGTAATTATTAAAATTTTGAACTGTGAAAATTCATATTCTTTAAACTTTACTATCTTTATTGCAATAATTTACAGACGAACTGTAATTTTTAATTAAATATTATAATTTATATTTAGGAATTGTAATTTATCCTAAAATCTGAGTTCCAGTTTTCTCCGTGTACATATGCCTACGTGATGAATAATACCTTAAGGAAGAAGATGATTTATATAATGTGTATTTATGTAACTACAAACAGCTGACATAATTTCGTTCTTGTAATTAAAATTGTCGAAAATCTAAGCAAGTATCTTTGAAATCACAAATTCAAAAGATTTATTAATAATAAATGTACATGCTTTGTAATTATGTCAACAAAATTATATATTAAGTTATCGTCTTACGAAATTTCATTTCAGTATTTATTATTACAAAATGTACCGAATATATTTTCATTACTTATTGTCTTGTAGATATTATTTTATATAGAAAATACAATAAAAAAAGCTTTTAGTGAATTTCACCTATTTAATAATATACTAACAATTAGTTTGTTACAGAATAAATATGTTTTTTAGTCTATTCGTTCAGGCAATACAATTCATTTTGATTGTTTATTTATCAATTTTTATTTTTGTCTATCCGTTTTTTTTGTTCGCAGTTGACACAAACGCTTTTGAATCGATTTTGATTGGGCTTGGTTAAATCAATTGCATTAAAGCAAGCTAGTATAAAGCAATTTTTTTTTATTTTTTTATTTCTAATAAATATAATACCGGGTGGACCATTTTAACCTTTAATGGAGAATAACTCGACCGGTAAGTAAAATAATAAAAAAAGTTTTCAGATAAAAGTTGTACGGTTTGGAGGGGGGCATAGACGTGTTTTCAAGGTGGTATGAAGGTCAACATCATTTTTTTAAATAGGAATCTATAGTTTTTATCAAGTAATTTTATTTAACGTGAAGAGACACGAATCTTTCATTGAATACTATACAGGGTGATTCAGCACTATCGTGCCAAACTTAAACCGTAGATTGAGAAAAATATTTTAAATAAAAAACTTCAAATAAACATGTGTCCGGAAATTTTTCGTTAGGGAACTACAGCCCCCCAAAGATTTTACTCAAAATCAGTTTTATTTAATATTTTGAGAACCCTTTGTGATAAAATTATGAAATTTGGTATTTGGTTTAGTAATAATAAGTATTATCGATTTCTCATATTAACTAGTTATAATTTAGACTAGGGATGTATTGGACCAGTGGGCCCATCGATTTTTATCTAGTATTTTTTGTTCATTAATTTTTTTATAAAGTTGGGTACTTATTTAAGGTTATATGACACAAAATACACAAAAACATAATTTGCTTATTTGTCATAGGATAAACCGTTTTCGAGAAGTATCGATAGAAAAGAAAGCATACAGAATTTAACTTAATACGGATGCTTCAAATTACAAATATTATATTTATATTCTTCTTATATGATAATAATTTATTACATGTATAAATACTATGCAGTTAATCGATGGTAATTGTAATATTGATTTAATTAAACGAATTTTTTAACGATGATATCTATAGGTAAGACATGTATGAAGAAAAAAAATTACAATTGGTATTTTCTACTTTAAGTTATAAAAATGAAGAGGATTATATTGTATAAAAAATAGTTGATTCAAATAGATGTACAGGTATACATATTACTAGTTCACAAAATTATTCAAAAAGTGAATTTGGTATCACTTTCATCAACGTAAAATTGAAAAATATCAGTATTCTATTTCCGACTTCATGAATTTTCAATCTTTTTCATTATGATGATATTGATTTCAACCATGCTTTTTGTTACTAATCGAAATTGTTTATATTAATGAAGGAAAATATTTAAAATTAAAAACAAATCATTCGAACTATTTCGGCAATAGGGCTGGAGATTTAGAATAATTTATTTAAATAAACTGCTATAATAAATGATCGAACAGGTTTTCTTTGTTTCTGAGAAACTCTTGACAAATTATTGAAATGGTTTTTCCTAGAAATAGCTCAGCATTCTCAAATAAGGGATTTAAATACTATTTAGAAGAAAATACGCAAAAACACCGAAATAATACATTAATAAATATGTTTTGAAAATGTTTGTAAAGATTTTCAATACTTGTGAATGTGTGAGTAAATAATTGATGTTAACATTTATTTTGTCTACAAGCTTTGCCCCTATTCGGAATATTTTCTGCGAATCCCCCTGTTACATATGTAAGTATGTTTTGGTAACTGAATCTCGAATTTTACAAACAAACATTAATACGTATGTATGTGTTTTAAATCATTAACCGTATATAATTATATTTACCTAATTGATTAAGCCAATTAATTTCCTAACCATTATCCAATTCATTTAGTTGTTCATTATAGGTCAATAGATTATGTTAATTATTAAAATTATTATTGTGATGTATGAAATGGTATTCTAAAATGCATATAAGTACAATTTTCGTTTTATATTGGAAGATTCGTGTAACTAGAGTAACTGTTATGTGCATTGTGCATCAGTGATGTGCCCATTACACGATAGTGATTTGTACTAATTAAGTAACTTAAATAGGGTATGCTACAACTGAATGGGGCAACCGACCATACTTTTTCACTATATCATATTTGCTTATTGTTCTCTACGATAGAATAGATTGTAAATGACAATTCACTTAAAAAATATATCAAATATTATATTGGAAGTAACGGAAGGTTAAAACATTTAATTGTTTTAAAACTGAAACCCCACTTATTTTCGTCGAATGCTTTACTACCATGAAACAAACGAAAAAAAAACGGCGGGTGTAAGACGCCATATTATCTAAAATAAAATTTCAACAACATATTTTAAATTTTATCTACCTCGAGGTAAATTTTTTCATAACGTTATTTTAAGAGAAAAACTTTTGTTTGTTGAACGTCGTCAGTTTTCATGAAGATATTTCGAAATATTTTTTTATCTAAAAGTGCACCCATATTTTAAAATAATCCTATAGGTATAGAAAAAATATATCTGCACTGTAGAAAATATCTACATCAAAATTCAGTACGCTATCCTATTCCACTCACTAAAATCGATCATTCGTCGTTTACCTTATAAAAAATTCCATTATTCCAACATGTTCATATTGCGTTTTACCTTCCTTTGATTCTTTGTCTGCACACGCTTTATAAGTACAGCTGATGTTTTCATACTTTCATAAAAGCATTAGCACATCCACCTCGCACATAAAAATATCATATTTGCACATGATATAATAGATATTGTATAACTAATGAATTATCAGCTTTGAAAATTGTGTTCTGGAAAATTTATAATCTATCAAAAAAAATTTTATATTGTAAATATAAAAGGAAAAGAAAACTTTACAATATTATATTTTATATAATTTATGTAAAATGATCAAAGCATGGTAGTTTAACTTCCAAAAAGCTATTATTTTAGGGAGCCGATGCCCGATAAGAAGTTGAATTTTGTGAACATTATTTTTACATTTCCCTAATTTATAAAATATTCTCGAGAACTAAAGAAGGTATACAAAATTTTAGTATTTTGGAATTTTTATAAAATTCCTGCAACAATATAACTAAATATTAATATAGACTATATAATAATATTTTAGAAGTTACAATTATTTAATTCTCAAATTGTTAGATTTGCTTATGCTCCAGAGCAGAAAGCAAAGCTATAACGATATCTGCAGTGTATTAAATACAAATGATAGCCTAGTGAAAATTCTAATGAATGGTATACTTTTTTATGAATAACCTTTGTGCATAAGGGCGTTCAGTAAAGCAGCGGTGATAGGTGTACATCATAACACGCATAGCATTTATATTATTATACATTGCAAATTCATAACGATTTGACGCCTTGCAGATAACGTTAGTTTATTTTTTGCGATGAAAAAAACAATCAAGGTGTATTTTCGTTACATTTTTACGTAAGTATAACTTTTTTTTAATTTGATTATTATGTATAACCAATACTTTCTTCAATCTTTCCAAAAATAGATCTAAAGGCGCTTATAAGATTTTTATTTAATTTTATATACAAACATTTTAGCATAAATACCGTCTTAAAATGTGTATATGGCTCTAGTTACTTTAGTATATAATACACATGTAACTTTATCGTGTCAGAGTCCACTTCATCCTTAACTCTTGACAAATTCTATGCGTGCTTGCGAGACACGCGTGGATAAATTTAGACGTGATCCGTCTTCTGGTTTTCGAGTACGGTTGACAACGATACATCGATAGTTTTTAACATCAATGTTTTGTTACCATTATATCGATGTTTTTCTACTTGATATACTTTTGCATATAAGTACATATGAAGTATCGGAACAATACAAAATAATATTTCAAACAAAAGTTATTTATTTTTTCCCGTAAATTACGAATCTGTAACAAAAAAATATGGGTTCAAATTTGAAAAAGAAAGGTCGAACCTAAAAACCAATGACTTTTTCAATATTTTAGCCCATAATATCAATATTTAGTGCACTCGAATTCATGAAACTTTAATCTGAAACATTTTTTTATGGAAATTTATTATATTGAAAATAATCAGCTGGAAAGATAAAAAACATCCTGAAAATATACAGATGTCTTTGTAAATGAATTAAGAATTTTCTGTCACATCATTTCTAAAAGTCTTGTCATGTCTCGAAATTATGCAGTTCTCATAAGAATTATGCATGTTAATTTATTTACTTAATATCTCTTAAACTATATTCTCCTAATGACCTTGATTTAGGATTTTTAAAAATATAAATGGCTTGTTATTTACAAAGTTTTATCGAAATCTCTTTGTTATTTGTTTATGGTATCAACCTCCATAATGTCAAAATAAATTGTATTGATTCGCTATAATTGAGATTTTTTTTGCGTAGGAGCATTTTAATATGAAAATAAATTCAAAGTTCATTGTTGTTTAAAATAAAATAAAATAATTAATTTGTTTGGTCTACTACTCACCGTTCTGTTACAGGCAGGCCCGGATTTACCATGCAGGCAGTGTAGGCACGTGCCTAGAGCGGCAAAAATTAAGGGGCGGCAAATTTTGGCGGGAACTAAAAAAAGGTCACCGGTATCTAAAATGTTATCCGACATAATATACCTACTTTTTTATTTTTGATCAAATAAAATATTTATTTTGAAAAAGAGGGCGGCAATTTTCGCAACTGCCTAGGGGAGGCAAATTTTTAAATTCGGGACTGGTAATAATACTTTAATTTATGCCAAATATGTTTCGCGGACCCCCAGAAAAGCTTTGCGGACCCCAGTTTAAGAACCACTGAGTATACATCAGTAATATTATTATAAATTGTTCTGTATGTATTGTCTAACTCTGAATGTTTGATTATTGTTTAAATAATAGATCAATTAGTTTGAATTATACACACATAAATTTCATGTCGATGTAATACGCCATCGAAAAGAAATTTATATAAAATGGCGATTGTCAAAATATCCACAGCAAATATTGTTTTATTGGTTCCACAAAGATATAATAAGAAAGTTAAACATGAGTGGAAGGGGTAAGCAAAAATAAAACGGGCAAGTGCGTGTTGGGCACGCACATGATAGGGTTCCGTAGTCATTCTCACTACGATTTATAAAAGTATTTTTCAGAATTTTCGTGACTGAAGGGTTAAAATCAAAAAGTCATTTGACTTTTATTATTGCATTTTAGGAGACCTATCAAATGACACCCCACACAATGGGGTAAATGAAAAAAATGTGAATTCACTTTTCAATCTATGAAAAGGGGGTCCAAAATATTTTTGACAATGTTCGTTATAATTTTCAGTGAAAGTACTAATTAAAAGCTACATTCTGAATTTTTTTCAGATTTTTTGAATCGATAGTTTAAAAAATAGAGGGGGGGGGACGCTCTGACAGCGACATTAAAAAGCAAATATATCGCGACTGAAGGGTTAAAATCAAAAAGTTATTTGACGTTTTTTATTGCATTTTACGAGACCTATTAAATGACACCCCACTCAATGGGGTAAGTGGGGAAAAAAATGTATGTTCAATTTTCAGTCTATGAAAGGGGGGTCCAAAATATTTTTGACAATGTTCGTTATAATTTTCAGTGAAAGTACTAATTAATAGCTACATTCTGAATTTTTTTCAGATTTTTTGAATCGATAGTTTAAAAAATAGAGGGGGGGGGACGCTCTGACAGCGACATTAAAAAGCAAATATATCGCGACTGATGGGTTAAAATCAAAAAGTTATTTGACGTTTTTTATTGCATTTTACGAGACCTATTAAATGACACCCCACTCAATGGGGTAAGTGGGGAAAAAAATGTATGTTCAATTTTCAGTCTATGAAAGGGGGGTCCAAAATATTTTTGACAATGTTCGTTATAATTTTCAGTGAAAGTACTAATTAAAAGCTACATTCTGAATTTTTTTCAGATTTTTTGAATCGATAGTTTAAAAAATAGAGGGGGGGGGGACGCTCTGACAGCGACATTAAAAAGCAAATATATCGCGATTGAAGGGTTAAAATCAAAAAGTTATTTGACGTTTTTTATTGCATTTTACGAGACCTATTAAATGACACCCCACTCAATAGGGTAAGTGGGGAAAAAAATGTAAGTTCAATTTTCAGTCTATGAAAGGGGGGTCCAAAATATTTTTGACAATGTTCGTTATAATTTTCAGTGAAAGTACTAATTAAAATCTACGTTCTGAAATTTTTTCAGATTTTTTAAATTGATAGTTTAGAAAATAGAGGGGGGGGGACGCTTTTTTAATGACTTTGGAGAGAAAATACATCGTGATCGAAGGGTTAAAATTAAAAATTTCTGATACATTTTTTGTTGCATTTTAGGAGACCTTTCTAACGACACCCCACTCAATGGTGTAGGTGAAATTTTTTTTTTAAAACACTTTTCATTTTATGAAAGGGGGGTCTAAAAAATTTTTATTTTCAAAAATCTTATCATTTCTGTTTTTGGGTCATCAATCTACGGCCGTGTACCAAATTTCATCTTATTATCTCAAAATTTTTCAGGACGGACGGACGGACATGGAGAAACTATAAGGGTTCCTAGTTTTCTACGGAACCCTAAAAACGGAAACTGGAGATGGCGGCCCGACCGCTCGTGCTGTGCAGAAGTAAGAAATTTACTTTGTACGCAGCATAAAGAAGGAAGACGTATTTCCCGCGCGGCTGATTGGTCAAATGTTATGTGGTGCGGACATACTCAGCTATAATCGGTTACTCAGTCAACTACTGCGCACTGATTCGAACACGAGAACCACTTAACTCGGCGGTTAATTTTGACTCAACAAATTGTATGACAGAGATATATAGTTCATATTCTTTATTCTATGCTTCATGATTGGTCCATGATATAGAGTGCACTGATATAAAAGAGGCGCGGCTTTTGTGCGAGATGTGCAGAATACGTAGATACGTTCGTCGCGCATATAGTTGAGGTACAAGAGTGGGGGAACATCGACCGTATAACAGAGCATTCAGTCAGTCGTGTTCGAACCGCTGTATCGTATACATCATTAATATTATTATAAATTGTTCTGTAAGCAGGCCCGGTTTACCATGCAGGCAGTGTAGGCATGTGCCTAGAGCGGCAAAAATTAGGGGGCGGAAAATTTTGACGGAAACTAAAAAAAGGTCTTCACATTTTTTTTCATTGTTTTTTTTTTAATGTTTTTAGTCAATTTTACATAATAAACTAAAAAAAGACACTGGTATCTAAAATCTTATCCGACATAATATGCTTTTTTATTTTTGTTCAAATAATTTTTTTTTAAGAGGGCGGCAATTTTCGCATCTGCCTAGGGGCGGCAGATTTCTAAATCCGGGCCTGGTTACAGGTATAGGGAATTATATGTACTCATAATAATTAAAGTATTTTTATAACAAACTATATAGTTATTATATAAAATTATATTCTCAATACGAAAGTTATTTATAGTTGAACTCCGGTATGAACTTATGTATCAACCCCAAAAGTATAGTTTTGTTGAATTAATAATACTGTTTTATTTAAAAAAAAGTTTGAAACATTAAAGGAAATAGGCTATAAAAATGTATTTTAATTTTATAATTAACAAAAACACTCTGAGATTTAGTTCAAGAGATCGAGAATGTTTATATATAAAAAAACAATGTTTTTCCAACTTTATCGGAAGATGTATCTAATTAACCAATGAAATGCCAATTGGCTGTTTTCCAATAAAAATAAATGTAACAAAATCAGAAATGTATTTTGCTTTCCGCGCATCATCCTGAAATGATCTTTGTGTTGGTTGGTATATTAGTGCATAACACAATCAGCTATAATTGTAACTTCAATCGTTTCGTTGCTACGTGGTAGCAATTTTATAACTTTAGTAATATGTACGTGAAATTGTTTGATTTTATACGATTCGATAGCTTGCTCTTAATTGATTTTTCATTATGTTCGAATTGCAAATGTTTTTCCGGATCAAAATAGATTTAATTTGGCCAATCTATTAAATAAAGGTAATATATTTTTTAACTTGTTGATTTAAGATTTTAATTAATGCAATCCTGTATTAGTCTTGGCTTCTAAATATAAACCGCGCTGGTTTGATCATTCTATCGGCCAACTTGTCATTGTACTATGTAGTGAACATCTTCAGGGCTCTTATACCCATAAGTCTAGATCCGTATAGAACCTAAAAGCTTGTATAAACACACCTCTATATGGGAAGGTAATAACGAGAACAAAAAAGATTTAAATGTTAGTAAATGCAGAGATCTGCATGTCTTGGTATATTTGTTTACTTCTTTAATTCTATGGTGCCTCCATGAAAAAAATATTTTACAATTTTTCTTACATTTATATCTAGGGGTTATAAATTTACATGTTCAATTAAAATTTTAAATTTCTAGCTTGAATAATTTATGAAATATTTTGCTGTGACCGGACAGCTGTACATATATACAGGATGATTCAACACTTCGTGCCAAACTTAAACAGTAGATTGAGAAATATATTTTAAGCAAAAAACTTCCAAAAAACCATGTGTCCGGAAATTTAGGGAACTACAGCCCCACAAAGATTTTGCTTAAAATGAGTTTTTATTTAATATTTAGAGAACCCTTTGTCATAAAATTATGTAATTTGGATTTCTGTTTAGTAATAATAAGCATTATCGATTTCTCATATTAGCTAGTCATAATTTAGACTAGGGATGTATGGGGCCAATGGGCTCATCGATTTTTATTTATAGTATTTTTTGTTCTTTATTTTTTTTTATGAAGTTGGTCACTTATTTAAGGTTATATGACACAAAATACGCTAACACATACTTTGCTTATTTGTTAAAGGATAAACCGTTTTCGAGAAATATCGATAGAAAAGAAAGCATGCAGAATTTAATGAAATACTTCAAATTACAAATAATAAATTTATATTCTTATTCTATGATTAAAAGCAAGACAAAAGTAAATATAAATAAACCTCCTAATATGAATCCTTTAAGATCTATAGCCTTTTCTATTACTGTTACACGTACTTTACTAACTTGACTAAAAAACGAAGCTAAAAATGGCTATTTGTTGATAAGGATGCATTTTTTGAGGTATACTTTTTGTCTTAATTTTTATCATAGAACAAGAATATAATAAATTTATTATTTGTAATTTAAAGCTTTCGTATTAAGTTAAATTCTGCATGCTTTCTTTTCCATCGATATTTCTCAAAAACGGTTTATCTTATGATAAATGAGCAAAGTACGTTTTTGTGTATTTTGTGTCATATAACAAAATAAAAAATCAAAGAACAAAAAATACTAAATAAAAATCGACGGGCCCACTGGCCCCATACATCCCTAGTCTAAATTATGACTAGTTAATATGAGAAATCTATAACACTTATTATTACTAAACAGAATACTAAATTTCATAATTTTATCACAAAGGGTTCTCTAGATATTAAATAAAAACTCATTTTAAGCAAAATCTTTGGAGGGATGTAGTTCCCTAACGAAAAATTTCCGGATACATGTTCATTAGAAGTTTTTTACTTAAAACAGTTTTCTTAATCTACTGTTTAAGTTTAGCACGGCAGTGCTGAATCATCCTGTATACGAATACGTATTTCTGCTGTATTACTTATAGAAAAGAATGCCAACAAATAAAGAAGAAACAAAACCATACAACTCATCTTACAGTACATATATTCATCACATGTAAATCCAGCCGTTAACAAAATCAAACCTATTGGAATCAATAGAACATTAAAAGGCTTGACACGTAGCACATACACACGCTTAAGAAACATGTGAGTGCAGGTGATAAATACACGGGTCGTGTGGACGTAACGTTTACCCGGACTCTGGGCGATTGTACACGCATTATTAACTCTCGTGCCTTGACTGCAGATACTTGTACCGTGAGAATGTTATTAATGTTGATCTATCAAACATGTACTGAAAATGCCACTGACAATAATAAATCTTTAAATAAAAGTCAGTCCACCTATAAGATAGTTCCGGTGTATCGAATAATTTACTTTATTAAATATTTTTGAGTATTTTATAATAATTTTAATTTGGCGTAAAGCAGTGGTATCAAACACGCATGCTACATGACCCGTAGATTCTAAGACTGAATTTGGTGGCCCGTATTTATATATAGTTTAATAAAGGTAATATAAAATGCAGTTTAAGGCAATTTTTCGTTCTCTATGATATTTAAAATTTTGATATATCTTAAAAAAAATTCAAATATACGCTCGACAATGTGGTATATACAGGTTTAAAGCAGATGGTCGCGCGAGCATTCGCCGATTTCAATATACCGGGTGTTAAAAAAAGAGTGTAAAATATTTAAAGAGGTAAAAGTGTGGACCAAAATAAACAAAAAACTTCTAATAAATATGTGTCCAGAAATTTTTCCTGAGGGAACTACAGCCAAGATTTGGCTCAAAATGAGTTTTTATTTAATATCTAGAGAATCCTTTGTGATAAAATTATGAAATTTGGTATTCTGTTTAGTAATAATAAGTGTTATCGATTTCTCGTATTAACCAATTATAATTTAGACCAGGGATGTATGGGGTCAGTGGGCCCATCGATTTTTATCTAGTATTTTTTATTCTTTAATTGTTTCTTGAATAAATGACTTATATAAGATTACATGATACAATATACACAAAAATATATTTTGCTTATTTGTCATATGATAACAGTTTTCGAGAAATATCGATAGTAATCGATAAGCATGCAGAATTTAACTTAATACGGATGCTTCAAATTACAAATAATACATTTATATTCTTGTTCTATGATTAAAGGTAAGAAAAAAAGTTCATATAAAGAAACATCCTAATATGAATCCTCTTAGATCTATAGCCAGTTCTATTACTGTTACACGTACTTTACTAACTTGACTAAAAAACGAAATTAAAAATGGTTATTTGTTGATAAGGATGCATTTTTGTGGTAAACTTATGATAACTTTTTTTCTTAATTATTATCAGAGAACAAGAATATAAATTTATTATTTGTAATTTGAAGCATCCGAATTAAGTTAAATTCTGCATGCTTTCTTTACCATCGATATTTCTCGAAAACAGTTAATCCTATGACAAATAAGCAAAATATATTTTTGTGTACATTGTGTCATGTAATCTTATATAAGTCCTTTATTCAAGAAAAAATTAAAGAATAAAAAAAATACTAGATACAAATCGATGGGCCTACTGACCCCATACATCCCTGGTCTAAATTATAATTGGTTAATACGAGAAATCGATAACACTTATTATTACTAAACCGAATACCAAATTTCATAATTTTATCACAAAGGGTTCTTTAGATATTAAATAAAAACTCATTTTGAGCCAAATCTTTGGAGGGCTGTAGTTCCCTCAGGAAAAATTTCCGGACATATGTTTATCAGAAGTTTTTTGCTTATTTTGGTCCATACTATTACCTCTTCAAATATTTTACACTCTTTTTTTAACACCCGATATACAGTGTGTTAAGTAAGAGCGTGCACGGTATTACTCGCAGTCGGTAAGTTATACAAACTTTAATCTTTTTTTATCAGATTCAGGGAACCCCTGCCTATTGCGCTTTGGTAAAAAAATTTCAGTCTATGTCGATCTTTTGTCAGAAAAAACACAGAAACCGCGTTGTTAATAACGTGTACGCGAAACGTTTCGAAACCGTGTTTTTTAGTACGCACCCAAAAGGGCCAAAAATGTCTTATGCAGTGGCAGCAAAGTACATAAAAGAGTCGAAGGCATTTGTTTAGAAATGGATGAATTGATTTAAAGAGTCGAAAAATGTGACGTCTTTCCAGATCGTGCTTCAATAGGAAAAGTGCCCATCAGAAAAAAACTGATCGTGACATTGTTTCCAAAAGATCGACATGAACTGAAATTTTTTATCAGAGCGCAATAGGCGAGGGTTTCTTGAACCTGATGAAAAAAGATTTAGGTTTGTATATCTTATCGACTGTAAGAATGCCGTACACGCTCTTACTTAACACACTGTACATGCGGATGAAGTCGCGGATAAAACTTAATCTTAGTAAAAAAATTTTAACATTCTTTACAAACTTTTTCAGTACATAAATGTGTACATTAATGCTATTTTTATTGACCATTGAATTGAAACAATATAATTCTCATTAAGATTTCATTTTTGACTTTTACTGTTTATAAAGTTGTCACTATAATTATTTATATCATCTATTTAAATGTACGTCTCATAATATCTTTTGGCGCATTTATGAAGCTGATATTTCCGCTACATACATCGAAGAATTTAATAAAACTATATATGAATATGTATTTTGTAAACTTTATTAAAATATCAGTTACGCGTATATAGTATATTAAACATTTATACTATTTATTTTGTATAATATTTCAACCCTCACAAATTTTCTGCGCGTATAACACAAAGATTGACCGTTGTTGGGTAATGTCAAGTATCTGATTATTTATTTTTATTAGATATATTTTGTATGATTACGACTATTTAATATTCAGAAATTTTTTATATACATTTAAGTGTGTCTATTGTTATAATTTTAAAACTATAAAATTCGGAATAACTAAAGGGATTAAACTACTAAGCATTATAATATCAAGATAAAAAAGAAAACAATGTAATAAAATGTTTATACATAAAATATATTGCTCTTAACAACCACTTTTTTAAGAGCAATATATTTTGGATTCTCATTCTTTTCTTAAAATTTATATTTCTACATTGGTCTTCACAACAATGAAACAAGTTTTATGTATCCATTATAGTTTACTGTTTGAATTTATTAACTCTTATAGTAGAACTACAAAAAATAGCGACTCAAGAACAAGAAATTGCATCAAAATATTTTATATATTAAACAAAAGTAGATACTTAAAATAATAAAGCAATTATGCAGAATCTTTGACCAAAGTCAAACAATAATAAAACAGTAGACGACGATTATTGTGAACAAATTTGTCTCAAGAGACATTGAGTTTAATGAGCGTCAATTCTATTAACTGAAACACTTATTACAAATAAGTACCTTGATATGTGCAGAACATGAGGAATAATGTATTATAAACTATTCTCAACCAATTTTTCACCATAGCATTCGGAGCATACTCAAAAGTGTAACACCTATACCCGCGTCGGTCTTACAGACCAATTGATGTCATGTAGGTACTGTACTGGTACATAGAGCTGGGCGCGGGCCGTGAATTCTTCGGGTCACGCCGGGTCACGGCCATGACCCGCGAGAGCGTGAGCGATTTTCAAATATTGGATCGTGAGCGTGCGTGATCGTGAGTAAAAATAAAACAATCGTGTGTGACCGTGCGTGAGTCCGTGAGTCGTGACTATGCATATTTTGAGAATGATACGTTTAGATTCGTTTCACATATTTAATTGTTAATACGAAATGCTACAATTGACTACAATAATAATTTCAAAGAAGAAGCACTGTAAAATTCAATAGTCAGCGTTGCCAACTTGAAATTAATTTAAAATCCCTCTGTCGACACGTTAATAATCCCCCAGATTTTAAAATGTACTATTACATAGGTACTATGTTTTATATCCATTTTTTTGTTATTATTTGCACTAAAAATGTAGTTTAAAAGAAATAATAATAAAAGAAGTATACAAATATTATAATGCACGAAAAAAAAATTAATTAAAATTTTTATTTATTTCATATTATTAAATCGCGTCACGACCGTGACCCGCCGTGCGTGATCGGGCGTGAGTAAAAAAATACAATTCGTGAGCGTGCGTGATCGTGATTTTTATTTCTGAGATCGTGAGTGAGCGGGCGTGACTTAAAATTTTTTGCTCGTGAGCGTTCGTGATCGTGAGCAAAAATTACTCACGCGCCCAGCTCTACTGGTACATGTCCTATTCACACGAATACTCGCGCTGCACTAAATTGAAGATCGCGACAAATCATTAAGTTGCCAGTAAGCTCATTGTCTTAGCATTCTCCGTTATTGAAAAAAAAATTATAAAAATCTAATCTGTCGGTTTGCCAGACCAATGCGCGGTCATAAAAAGGTTAAAAATAGTAGACCTTCAATTAACTTTTAAATCGTAGACCAGATCAAAAGTAAATTATGACATAACACTTTAAACCTTGTTTATAAAATATATTATACATAATTCAGATATATTTTAGACGAATTCACCCGAGATTGTAAAATTTTTCGATCTCGTTCACGTCTACGAGGTCAGATGGCTGAAGCTACCAGTTACAAAATCCGATACGAGATGAAACTAAATTTTGTCTCGTGTAGTCTTATTAGTAGTCTTACTTTGTTACAAACAGAAATACAGAAATAGAACATAGCACACATAAAATGATTATAGGAGTATTTATTTATACAAGTAGCTGGAAACCATTCCTGTGTATAGAAGTAATCTTCATTTGCTTCTATATTAACAAATCTCGTTTGTGTGTAGGTATTTCCACTTTGAACCCTAAGTTTCGTGTTTGAAGGATATTTCACTAGTTTGTCAATTCATTCTGTACCATTTTCTTTATTATTCCGACTGTCTAAATAAATCTGAGGAAGTGTATTTAGCTTTGAAGAAGAAACCACTCTGTTTTTAGTGATGAATAAATTTTTTTGTAATGTTTTGTTATATCTAATTACTTATATACATTTCATTATTATAAAATTTTATAGTAGTAGCAAAAAAACATCAGTATGCAAGATCTCATTATTTTATGCAGTTGAACTATACAATTATATACAAATGTATTTTGCAAGTATAAACGTAGGTACGTCTTAACAATATTTGAGTAGCTCAAACAGACAGCGTCTAATGAGAGTTTGCAAACTCTGTAATTTATTTACAGTGTATATTGTATGAGAAATACACACCTACAAACATATAACATATACATGTGTAAATGCATACTAACTACATTGTATGCTTGTGTATATATTATGTATGGGTGCCGATTAACATCCCGACAATTATAATCCCTCTAGTTCAAAATCTTGATAATCACTGTATGGAAATCATAATTTTACATTCTTATCTTATACCCATGTATGAATATACTTATACAGTATATTTGAGATTAATTTTCGTTTTGAAAGAAAGCCTCTTATTTTTTAAAACTAGCTTTCAATCGGAAACCAATATTTATTAACGTCAATTTTTGAATTTTTCGAAATATTTATATTTATGGAACGGTACGAATTAGAAAAAATGATCAAGTTAAAATTTATGTTCTATTCAAGCCATGAGTGTTATATAAGTATACATATTATAAATATTTATGTAACTCAGCGATTCTCAACCTGTGGGGCGCGAGCATATTGAGAAAAAATATTATTAAAAAATGTATTTAATTTACTGAATGAAAAGCAATAAAATACATTCTGACATGAATAAAAATTAAAACATAAAATACACGTTTACCTATATAATTTAAAGTGATATAATACATTAAAGACAAGATTTATAATTATTAGTGACTTCTTTGGACCTGTCTTGCAGAGCCAAGTTTTTCGAAAGAAGGTTTTATATTAGAAATTGACATATTTTTTTTTAATATTTAGCTGAGATCTATTTTTCAGTAAAAATTATTGTATGAGGGTGGGGGGGGGGGGCGATTAGAATTGTGATTGAAAATTGGGTCGCAAATACTAAAAGGTTGAGAAACGCTGATGTAACTACAGAATGAATATCATAAAATGAACATTCATTTAATATATTAGATCTTTTACATTTTTACTTTATGAAAAATGTTATCTACAAAAACTTTACTTATTATTTGCTATAAATGTTATATTACAGTAATATGACGTTATTAATATGTTTATTAATAACGTCATATTACCGCGAACCAAAACTGAACCAAAGTGTTTGAATCTGGTAAAACAGTTTATTTTTTTTTCAAGCAGTTTGTTTGATATCAATATCAATAAAATATACAATATTTTATAAAATATATTTATCATATTTTTAGCTGTCTAAAAGAGACCTATAGGTCTCCAAAGACAAACCTATTATAAATATAAAAAATATCATATTTTTAAAATAAAAATATTGTTTTCATTTGATTTATAACGTAGATAATATACAATCTCAATTTCCATTTTATTTATTTTTTTATAAATATGTACGGATACATACAATTATATTAACATTGATTTATAAGATAAAAAATACCTGTCAAGACTTGGAATATTGAAAATGTTAGCAGTTGGCAGAAAATCAATACATTTATAAATAATGGTTATAAATTGATTTTCATTACATATTACTTTTCGTTATATTTATTCGTTTATGTAAATTCGCTTTCTTACAACACACATATTGAATTTATTTTCCCACAAACATTTTTTAGCATCAACCATTATACATATATAATAAAATGTCAAAAAATCCACATGTGAATATATCATTTCTGGAACGTTGCTGAAGAATGATTGATTTGTATTCAAATGTTCACATATGTGTATAATATATGTATATTTGTAGTGTATATGATACTCTAGACATCTGATTTCAGTATAAATACCAGCGGCGAGTATTGCAAGTTTATTTTGGGTGTGCTGTGCGACCGTAAAACACATAAAACTGTGTGTACCACTTTTGTACAACACACTTTAAGTGAACCTACAAAATACCCCGCTAATAAATTCGTCAGTGTAAACAAACAAATAAGGCTACATGTTGAGACGTTACTTTTCTCGGTTCCAAAACGAGACCAATATAATACAACGATATAGCTTGCATTTTTAACGAGAAGAGGCATTTTAAATAATAAGTATTTAAACATTTGTGATTATAAGTGCTGATATTGCTGACGTTATTGCCTCCTCGCAATATCGAAGATACGAGAAGTTTTGTGGTCGTTTTAAAATGAGAAAAAAAATTGATCTCTGATTTTTAAAATTTTACTTGATTTATCCGTTTCAGGTCAAGACAAACACTTTTTGTTCCGTGTCTGTCTGTTTGTGTGTCTGTCCCTCAATCTTTGTCACATGCATAACTCATGAACCACTGAACCGATATTGATCAAACTTAGTCTGGCTCGAGGACGGTCCCATTTCAAAATAATTAAAATCGTGTGTAAGGGAGATTTTATAGAACCTTTTTGTAGAGCATTCAATTTTCTATAATATAGATCACCTACGTTTGTTTTTAAAAAATAGTCAATAACGAGGTGCGAATAAAGAAAAATGTCGAATTAATATTTTTTATTAAAATTGTATGAAAATTAAATGGTTAACCAATGACAGGCAGTTAATCTGAATACTTTATAGGTTTTTATTTAAATTGTTCAATAATTAACAACATTTGATGAATTTAACACGAGGAAGCACTGTGCATTTACTCGGCAGATGTTTTTTTTTTTTTTTGGGTTGTTTATTGGGATCGCTATAATTGGATATTTGTTTTTATTGCTCTGCCCAATTATCAAAAAGTATTTATTTAATTGTGTATGGTCTCTAATCATTATAATACTTAACTTATTTGAAAAGTAATGAAGCTAAAAAATTGAATTTTTGTTTCTCAATATAGTAGAAAATTAATTACCAAAAAAACTTGATTACAAAAAAAAATTCATCAACTAAAGACATGTTTAATTAACATTAATTTCCTACAATATTTATACAACCTAATCTAGCTTAAGTTATTAAAAAGTTGACCCAACTTTTTCAATAATATTTGCTGCCGTTTTTGAGCAAATGCACTTCTATAGGTATACTAATGATGTAAAGATGGGACAGAATAATTAAAAATAAAATAGAACAACATAATGATAGCAAGCTTCTAGAATAATATTACACCTAATTGTGTATTTTTTTTAAATAAAGACGACAACAACCAGTCTACAAATGGATCTGTTAATTATAATAGGTAAACACATTTGCAATAAAGTAGTAACGTGAACTGGGTCTCTCGTCGCACTGTATGCATGCATGTGTTGTATGCAGCGATGTTTCAGACGTCATACATTTGCTGAATACAAATTAGGGTAGTACATGTGCTGCTATCATATATGGATCACGAGAAATCCCATGATTTGCTTCTAGTATTTCACATAATATGTATGTTCGTCTTAGATTCTAAGAAGTAGATACATTATGTATACAAATGTTACTGTAGTATACTATAGTAGTGACTTTAAAATATAATAAATAAAAACAACTAGATTGTCTAAACGTCAAAAAATTTAATGAGCAAATATATAAAGCAATCGAAAGCAAGCTTTATATACCGGTGAGTTTTTTATCTTGAGACTACTTAATATCTGGAAAACGACGGATTTTTACGGAAAATGTTTGGTACAAAAGTTTCAGGATTTGGAGGGGCAAAACCAATGGAGGTGACAATTTTGATCTTGAGTGAAGCTTTTAAGGTCATTTTAGGGTCAACTAATTTTTTTCAAATAAAAACCTATATATTTTTTTGCAGATTCGTACTTTGCAGAATAAAAGAAACAACTTTTGTCTAAAAAGTTTTTAAAAAATTTTTAAGGTCATTTATTTTTAATTTTTACATTAAAAAATTTTTTTTTGCGTTCAAAAATTTTAAAATAATTATACAAGATGTTTAAGAAAAAATGCAGATTAAAAAATAAATTTGAATGTTTTTTTAATCTTTTTTTGCGTTGAAAAACACTAAAATTATACAAAATTATTTTTTTAATCTGCATTTTTTCTTAAATATCTTTTATAATTATTTCACAATTTTTGAACTCAAAATTTTTTTTTTAATGTAAAAAATGAAAAATAAATTACCTTAACCCTACACACCTATTTTTTCAACCTACTAGTACACTCTGGGTCAATTTGACCCTGCTTACTTTTTGATCGCCTATAATTCCGCAACTACGAAACCTTTTGACTTCAAAGGTATACTTTGACTCATGGTAAATGAATTTATAAGTGTTACACATACCTTTGAAGTATTCAACATACTTAAAAAAAATCGCGAAAAATTTAAAATACCTGAGCGCTATTCACGATCAAAGTCGGTGTATGGGTCAAATTGACCCACAAGAGGCTCCGAGGGTTAAAACTTAAAATTGAAGTTATTTTTAAAACTTTTTAGACAAAAGTTGTTTCTTTTATTCTGCAAAGTACGAATCTGCAAAAAATAAATGGATTTCCATTTGAAAAAATTAATTGACCCCAAAATTACTTTAAAACCTTCACTCAAGATCAAAATTGTCACCTCTATTGGTTTTGCCCCTCCAAATCCTGAAACTTTTGTACCAAACATTTTCCGTAAAAATCCGTCGTTTTCCAGATATTAAGCAGTCTCAAGATAAAAAACTCACCCGGTTTATTTGCTCATTAAATTTGACGTTTAGACAGTCTATATAGTTGTTTTTATTTACAAATGTTACAATAAATAGAAAATAGAATCTTTATATGGAGCTTAATTACATTTACTTCATTGCTTCTTTAATATTTCTCTACATGCATATAATATAATAAAAATGTTGAGTTATAAATAAATTTAAAATCTATACCATAATTTTCAGCATTCTGACATTTATAGTATTAACAAAATAATTCATTCAATTCACGCGATATATGATCGTTCACAAATGTAATTCAATTTTAAATAGAGGACTCGTTTTGCCACTGGGGCTCTCATATAACAAAGCTTTACCTGTATTTTATTTTATCTATGTGGTCATATGTATACCGGGTGTCCCAGATAACTTTTCCAGCATGAGGATTTCGGTGTCTAAAAAAGATACAAATTTGGTAAATGGATGAATTATTTGTAAGGAAGGGGTGAGTGTATATTTGATCATGTTTTTTACTCTACTTTTCAAGTGATACAAAAAACTATAGAACACCACTCAATTTTACACAAATAAGTGTCTTAAAAATCCTTAAGGGGGATAGTCACTGAGATGGGTAAAAAATTGTCATTGTTTGGGAATTTTTTTCATAGATATTACTAATTATTTTTTAATCGGGTAAAGGACATTTTATTAAGTATATATCCAACTTATTTAATATAAATTTTTATTGAAAAATATTAAATATTTACAATGTTATGAGCCTCGATGTGAAAACAAAAAAAATTGTTTTCTCTATGGTCGACTCGAAATATAGAGAAGGGTTATATGAAAAAAATAAATAAAATTTTTATCAATATCTATATGAATGTAGCTATCGTTGCACGTAGCCGTTTTTTTTATTTTATTTTTTCACAAAATGCCGATAGTTTGAAATTTTTTTTCATTTTTAAGCCCTATTTTTTTTTAATTAGAGCGGTTTTAAAAATAGTAATTATCAAAATTTCAAAAATTGGCTACGTGCAACGATAGCTACTACAATTACGAAAATTATTATTAAAAAAATTGAGATCGGTCATTCCGAGATAAACGTGTTTAATGTTTTTGTTATGTCATAACCGGCCGTGCTACATCGTCTCACTAAATTGACTGTAACTCCGTCAATTTTCAAAATTTAAACTCAATTTTTTGTATACATATTTATGAATATGTAAACTTTAAGAAAATCTAAGAATTTTTTTTCCGTCACAGTGGTTATCCCCCTTAAACCAATAAAGTATTATACATAACTAGCTTTGACAAAAAAGTTATAATTAGTTGTAGGAATTATGATTTTTTTTTGTATATCGTCTAATCCACATTGAATTTAAACGCAAAAAAATGAAGGTAGTAATACCTTCTAAATACTTCCTTACAAATATAATTCATTTCATTTAACTTTAGTATCTCTTATAGATACTGAGATCCCCTTCCTGGAAAAGTTATCTGGAACACCCGGTATATTTATCTATGAATGTGGAAATTCATTATTAATTCATAAATAAAAAACTAAATACGATGAAGCATTCTAGAAATCAAATATTTATGTGACATAGCATAAAACCGATGTTATACATGAAATTTAATTTTAATATCAATTCAATAAAATATTCATTTATATTATGTCGATATGAAATTGTAAATTAAAAAATACAGTACGTCATTTAGCAATTCATATTACACATTCCGCACTATTATTGATTTCAGATTTCACAAGTTTGCTAGTAATTTTTCAATATACATGCATGGTACCGCACGTAGCAGGTGCGGTATGGGGTCTTTTTGCATATTTTATTTATTTATTTATTTCAGATTCTTATACCTGAAAGTTAAACTTTAAAAATATGAAAAACGAAATTTTATTGTGGTAACGTTACATGTGTAGTAATATTATTGAATGGATACGTAATAAATAAAAGGGTCTCACAATTAGTGTATGGTTGTACACTTTTTTTACTTTAAAATCCCATAATATAATAGTCTTATAGGTTTAAGGTGGAAGACCGTAAACTTTCTAAAAAAATTAGCGGACAAATTTTTTGTCGTACATTTATCAAATTATCTTACTCCTACAGTTTGAAAAATTACTATATATTTAAATTTTCATATAGGTACTAGTAGTGACGTTAAAATATAATATAACAACATTGTACTCGCATTATTCCTTTTAATAGAAATATTTCTGAATTTTTATTTTTACAATATCAATATTTTACATTATATTACTTGTATTTAATTATTATTTTTTTAGCCTGCAGATGATTCTGTGAATCGAAAGCTTGCTTTATATTTTTGCTTATTAAATTTTTTGACATTTAAAAAGTGGTAGAATATTTTAATATTCTTAAAAGTATATTTCGATGAGTGTAAAAAATGGTTGTAAATCGGTGTACTTCTTTGAAATTTACGTATCAATAGAGAAAATAATCCACTATTTTTTCGCTCCAAAGAACTTTGCCGATATACACTGGAACAGTTCCTTTTGGACCATTACTTTTTTTCTATATCAACCATTTAGATAAACATACATATATTTATTTCAATAGTGAACAAATACCTCTGCTACCTACAAAGGTAATACATTTATATCATCAGTAAGGTTTAAACTAAAGATAAAATACTATAATCTATCGTTATAGTTATAGTGCCATTTTGTTTCATGACGGATTAGTGTTGATAATTATATTTCAATATTTAATAGGTATCAGTAAGTTACAAATTAATTCAACAGTAACTTAACTTTCCACACTAAATAGGAATCTTGTATAGCTGAACTTTCTTTAAAATAAATCTATTTCAAAAATATTATGATAAAATCATAAATTGGAAACCATTGATGTATTTTTAAAGGGGAATCATATTTTACTGCTTGAATATTAAATTTTCATTTTTATATGTATGTAGCACCTACATACGGTTTAAACGTGAAGAATTTAAGGCATTAGGATTGAAATTTATCATATTGAAGTGCTATATACAAAGTGAGTATAGCACGATAAAAATACGATCCGTCGGAAGAATCTTTATGACTTGTCAAATGGCCAAAATGCTCTATAATCTTTGGTTATAGCTCTTCACAGAGAACTTTAATGGCTTTAATATTATCTACCAAAGTGCAGCACATCTCGTGACCGATATCATATCAATATATGCGACCAATCGATAACCTGGTCTATAGTTTTAAATGAATTTCTTATTATCCAATAAGATAAAAAACTGAAATCTATTACATGTCAACAGGATTGATCATTTTATTCCAGAGTCTGTCAAAATGATGTAAAAATATAAGTTTTTGTTTACCTTAGTTACCACTTTGTTTACCAATGTGGTATACATCTATTAAATGGCAAATGCTGGGGTCTGATTGGTCAATTTGGATATTTACATGGTAGGTTCCAATAATAGATTTTGATAAGACTATATGAGTTAATTTATATAATATTAAATATCCTTCCTCCGTAAATTCAATTGTTTATGAACCAATAATTAAATTATTAACACTCGGTATTACGATGTTTAACTTGTGCTCTTAAATGTCATTTAGATTAGATCTGCATTTAAATTTTATATCGTATTATAAACTGAATCAAGCGTAGTTATACGTTTAATTACTGGGATTTAAATATTTTTTACTATGTTTTTACAAAGCATACCATACCTATTAAGTACACGTATTAGAGCCTAGCATTTAACTAAATATGATTTTATGTAAATAATACAGGGAATTTATTTTATTCTTATAAAATAATTGAAATAGGTTTCATCAATCATATATGACAGAAGTAATGTTACAAAATAAACTTATATATGCACAAATAAGTTTAAAAAAAGATCGAATTTATGATATAAAAAACATTCATTTAAAATATAGCCAAGGATGTGAAGAAAGTGTCACAAATCAAAGAGACATGTAACTTTGAAACTATAGGCGTTTTAATGGGTATATTCTTGCATATGCTCCCACGCATTACAAATGTGCGACGTTACATTCCCACTTGTAATATTTTATACTTTAAATGCGTTACGGAGAATCCTTCTGTCAAATTCCCTATTAATATTTTACATGCATTCGTTCGCTTTTATGTGTAATTGTAGTTTATTGTTAACGATTATAATTTTATATCTTGAATTTTTGAATATATGCAGTAGAAATATTTCATCACCATTTTTAGGGTTACGTAGAAAACTAGGAACCCTAATAGTTTTTCCATGTCCGTTCGTCCGTCTTCAAAAATTTTGAGATAATAAGATGAAATTTGGTATACGGTCGTAAATGAATGACCCAAAAACAGAAAGTATAAGATTTTTGAAAAAATATTTTTTTTTGGTTCCCTTTCAATAAAATGAAAAGTGTTTTAAAAAAAAAATTCACTTACCTCATTGAGTGGGGTGTCGTTAGAAAGGTCTCCTAAAATGAAACAAAAAATATATCAGAACTTTTTGATTTTAACCCTTTAATCACGATGTATTTGCTCTCCATAGTCGTTAAAAAAGCGTCCTCCCCCCTAATATATTTTCTAAACTATTAATTTAAAAAATCTGAAAAAATTCCAGAATGTAGCTTTTAATTAGTACTTTCACTGAAAATTATAACGAACATTGTCAAAAATATTTTGGACCCCCCTTCTATAGACTGAAAAGTAAACTCATTTTTTTCCCCACCTACCCCATTGAGTGGGGTGTCATTTAATAGGTCTCCTAAAATACAATAAAAAATGTCAGATAACTCTTTGATTTCAACCCTTCAGTCACGAAATATTTGCTTTTTAATGTCGCTGTCAGAGCACCCCTCCCCTCTATTTTCTAAACTATCGATTCAAAAAATCTGAAAAAAATTCAGAATGTAGCTTTTAATTAGTACTTTCACTGAAAATTATAACGAACATTGTCAAAAATATTTTAAACCCCCTATCATAGATTGAAAAGTTAACTCACATTTTTTTCATTTACCCCTTTGAGTCTCCTAAAATGCAATAATAAAAGCCAAATGACTTTTTGATTTTAACCCTTCGGTCACGAAAATTTTGAAAAAACTATTTTTTTATAAATCGTAGTGAGCATGACTACGGAACCCTATCATGTGCGTGCCCAAGACGCACTTGCCCGTTTTATTTATTTATGTTTTTGAACATAAACAATAAAAAAGAACCATCTAAAATTTAAGTTTATAAAAAATATTTCTCAGAAATCTATATTTTTTCAATTTTCAATTTTTGTAAACTCATATATTTGTTTTTTATTTTAAATATTAAATTTCTCGAGAAATCTGAAACAACAAGAAACAAGAAACGCTTTATGTACATATATATTCTGAAATTATAAATAAGAAAATGACTAGAATGGGAAGAAAAAATTTCTTTTGTCATACTTCATCATATATGAGTTATAATTTCATTCTATAAATTATTAATAACACCAGATATAAAACACATTTAGAAATCTGGGTCGAAAACCAAAAGTGAACAGAAGCGTGGTCGAGAAAGCTTAAAGTAGAATTAAATATTTGATGAGACATACAGTTAGTAAAGTAGAGGAAAAACTAAAGGTTGTGAGTTCAATTTGTACAGAGTGTCTCCATATTTCATCATGTACGTAATTATTACGTAAAATATTAATGTGTTGGTTTCTTTTGATCATTATAAATTTAACTTTAATATAAATTTGATAATAATAGTATATTATACCACGAGTCAATAATGATAGCTATTATTACCGAGGAATAATTTTCGAACCGAGCCGCTTAGCGGCGAGGGAGAAAAAATTTCCGAGATAATAATAGCCATTATTGCGAGTAGTATACTGTACTTTATCTACGACTATTTTAATTACTTTAATAAAACACAACTGAATACAAGAAATGCAAACACAAAAAACAAGCATTTTTGTTATAATTTCAAATTAATATAAATTAAACTATACCATGGAAACAAAATACAGAAACTCTGTGGTGTCCAAAAATATTAAAATTAGTAATATTACAGTTAATAAACTGAACAAGTTTTGTACTATCAACAACTTTACTAGAATTTGTATCCATTTCAATACAAATACACAAACACTAGGTGTTTTATTTGACAGTCGTAAATAAATTTTCTAGACTTAAAGTTTGTGTATTTTGTTTCCATGGTATTATTTAATTTGAGGAATTTTCTGATTGGAGCATTAGAGGGCAATAATGATTTAGAGGGCAATAATCAAGGTTATGTTTAGTAACCTTGGGCAATAATGACCATTATTGCCCTCCAATGCACCAATCAGAAAATTTCTCTTTCGTCATGGTTCCCTCTGGGATTAATATATCGCATTATATAGTAAAAACTACGTATGTAATGTATGTATTATATATAAGTCGTGGATAAAATATTTATCTTTATGAAATTATTTTATATTGATCAAATAACATAAAAATATATTATAAAATATTTTACTATAACTTCCTAGTAATGTAATAGTTGGTCTACAAGCAACATAAGCCCATAAGTTACTATTTTCTGTTTGTCTACAATTGTTGTGATCTGATTAAATACTTAAAGCTTTGCACAAGACCCGGTATTGTGACCGCTACCGATTATATAATAAACACTGCTGCAAACATATACTTTAGTTTTTTGTTGAAACGAAGCTGATTGTCTGAGAAGTTATATAGGAAAACATCATGTCACATACTTGAAAACATGAAAACAAGCATGAATATATGTATAATATAGAGGAAAGATGCCTAATATTATATAAAACTACAAGTGTTTTATATTTTGATTTAAAATGCATTTTTTGCATAAAGAAAAAAATAAATTAACTAATCGTAGTAAATGTTGATAAAAATGTTTCAGTTTGACTGAAGTGGCATCATTGTTAATATTCAGAGGAACTTTATATTTAAACAATTACCAACATCCTAAGCCTCACTTTTCTCTCCTTGTTTTTTAAGGAGTTTGTTAAAGAAGAATTACCTTCTTTTAATATTTTTAAATCAGCTTTTGTGTAAATTATTTAGTAAATGAACGATTAACCAACCTTGGTTATTGTTCCTTATGAAGTACTTAATTAATTAAAAACTGATATTTTATCACCAAAGGTTACAATTTCAATTTGGAGATCAAATATATATTTAATATAAATGAAAATTTGTAAGCACTTAAAAATCATGAAAAAGTATATTAATTGTTATTCAAATTGGTAACTTCTATAGTAGGGTTACAAATTAAAACACAAGTTTTAAAAATCTGATTAACGTAAGAAATGTATTTATATTAATAAACAATATAGTACTTCCAAAAAATATTATTTTTTTAAGGCACATTTCCTCCACGTAAGCTAGAACACATATATTTTGGTTTGAGATATGTTTCTCCGTCTCACACCCTCCTTCTTCTGCATCCGTGGACGGGCAAAGCGCTAGAAATTCCATTAATCCAAGAGATCTTGAGGGCGGGCTTCTCCGCGGGATGCTTTATGTACCACGGTCGCTGTGATTCCCACCAAAATGTGAAATGTTTTACGTCTTACTCGCAACTATAACATTTGCATATACAATTGTCTCATTTGAATAAGCTAATAATCCTAGCTGGAAATTCATTTCAGAACTACAAGTAGCTGTATTTACGCCAGCTTTTAACGTGTTTTCATAAAACCTTGTGTGTTATGTGCGCCGCTCTATTCACTATTTTGTATCACGATATGAAATTTTCAACATCCTTTATTAAATGTTTCTGTGTTGCAATAAGTAACGATCGGTTCTACTGTTTCACTTTACTGTGTAGAGATAAAATATTGGATTATTGGAGAGAATTGTGAAATATAATCAGACACGCTCTATTCATTATTTATTATTGTTATTTTAATTAACATTTATATACAGGATGAGTCATATCAGGTGGAACAAACTTGAACAGTTAATTGTGAAAAATATTTCAAGCAAAAAAGTTCTTATGAACTTGAGTCAGGAAACTCTTTCTGAGGGAACTATAGACTCTCAAAGATTTTGTCTAAAATTAGTTTTTATTTAATATTTTGAGAACCTATTATGATACAGTAATTTTGGATATTCGGTTTTGTATAACCTCATATTATCAATTTCCAGTATCAACTAATGACTTTTAGGGGCTACTGGGTCCTTTGATTTTTATCTATTAATATTTAATTTTTCCAACGCTTGGACCTTTTATAAGGTCATAGGTATGACACAAAATACAAAGAAATATACTTTGTTAATTTGACATAAGATCAACCGAGAAATACGATAATAAATTGGAGAATTTGATTTAATAATAGTCGTTTTTAAAGAGACAAAAAATTATACTAGTTTTTCTCCATGTGACCATCAGCCGCCCCTTCTAAACTGACACCCCGGGCAAGCCCAATCTCCCTCCCTAAAACCGTCATTGCTGTTTTGTTATACATAAACAAAATTAGCAACGAGTTTTAACAAATATAAAAATTTCAAACATCAACCGTTCTTTTTTCCAAAGCTTACTTTACTTGAAATTAATATTACATTTTAGCTGACGTCTCAACGAATAATAAAAATAATTTTAGTTTTCCATGGCAATTGTGATTTTTATTCAATAATGAATAAAATGCGTTGTGTTTTTGTTTTGAGTTGTCTTATTATGGAAGGTACGAGAAGCTTTGCGATATTATTTTAAATGGAAGAAAATGTTCTTCGATTTCTAAAATTTCACTCGATCTTTCTGTTTCAGGTCAATAATCGTTTAAAATAAATAAAATATTAAATTAAAACTACTTTTATGCTAAATTTTTGAGGATCATGTTTATATGAAATTTTTTCTTAAAATATTTTTCTCAATTAACTGTTCAAGTTTGTTCCACCTGATATGACTCATCCTGTATATGACTGGTAATATGTTCAGATGTAATTATTATTTAATTAATTGTTTCATATGTGCTTAATAAATACGAGTTCTTATAATCATTTTATATAAGGATTTCGAAGAAATCCTATTAATCTCACATTGTCGTCCGCCTGTCCGTCCGTCCGTCCCTTCCAGTCAGAGCAAAATATTTCGTAAACTACATAGAACATTATTTTACTTAAAAAATAATTGAGATATTTTTATCGAATAGCATTTTTTGAGGAATAATTTGTCTTTTATCAAGATAATTCATAAACTTTTCAGATGTTTTTTATTAACATTTTTTTAAATTGTTTATAAATATTTGAAAACAGAACATGGGTAATAGAAAGAATTTTTTTTTTAAAGAAGACTGTTCACGTTCAGTAGGTACTATTTATATTACCTATATTTATTTTTCCTGCCTATACAATATAGTACCTTAGTCAAGATATTCAGTTCTTTACAGAAATATAATTGTGGCTACAATAATTTATTTAATCAACAATTAAACACTTGTTGCAATGAATGAGTCATATCAATTGTTTTCTAGTTTCTCATCAACATTCGATTACAAAACGAAACACTAACATTGGAAACAAGTGAATGAGAATAATTTCAAACTTTTACATAACATTACACAAATGCATACATGAACTAGAGTGAACATAAAGTCTATTAAAACATCTTTAAGAAATATACATAACATAGATAATATTGTTATTAGTCCAAAAACAACCGGCAAACGTTGTCTGTTTTGTCGACAGAAATTAGAAATAAGGAGTGTCTACGCTGAATTTTACTTAAAGATTAAATCTAGTCCCATAAGACTCATCAAAATGGTGTAATTAAATTTTCAGCGCTACTTGTGTAAACCATCTAAGCTACTTAGCGATGTTATCTTACAATTTAAACATTATATCTTCGTCGGAATAAAGCATTCCCCATTTATATTTTGAGGTGTTCTTGCAGAATAAAAGCCAAAAGTAGAGTGGAGAACAATGTACAGAACATGGTAAGAATAATAACTGCAATAATGTTCACTGTCGCTGATGTTATTATCGTTAACCAAATATTTATACAAAACTTTTTTAAAGTCAAACATTTTTACTTTCTTTTAAGGTCGTATTGTACAGGATGAATCAGTTGTGCTTATTACTTCGATATCTCCCCTATTTTAAGAGATGGGGACAAAATTGAAAATATAAGTCAAAATCGTATAATTTGGTCCCGAAAAAATGTGCATGTACAAAAAATAAAGTAGAATCAAAATATTTAAATGATTTAGAATTTTTACTTCACCTTATGAGTGCAAGTGATCTGGATATGGATCCTGGGTGTAATCTGCATCAATTTGGTGATGTTATAGGCCGATAACATGACCAAAAACACAACTTGTTTGTTTATTCATATCCAAGCCTCAAAACTTGAATCAAATAAATCTTTCGTAGTTTGTTTTATTTTTTAAGGAAGATTCTTCCTTAAAGGTAGTGTAGGTAGTTAATTAGTTATCATTAAGTTAAGTCACCATTTCTCTTATATTTTAGAAAGAATTGAATATATTAAGGCGAGTTAATACCTATAATATATAATCTTTTTAACTAGAACACATCCATTAAAACAACTATATATTGAGTGTGCTGTTTAATTTCCATATAAGTTCGCGTAAAGTTTAGCTCTCTGTTCTGAAGAACATAAATTGAATGCTTCAGATGCATACATATGTATGTAAGATATCGACATACCACGAACGACGTTCTGTGTATTTTACAAAATTGCATTGTCGGATGAAGAAAATTATATGTGTTGAATATAATATGTGTTATGTTATATAAAGTAATTGTAATCAACCTTGAAACAAAACAAGCATATTATACAAGTAACTAGTGTTTCTCTTTTATATATCTACATTTATTTTTTTAATCGAGAAAAATTTTTTTTTTCAATATTTTATCTAAAAATTCTTCAGTAGAAGTAGAAAAATTTCAGACTTACATCCAAAAAGTCAGCACCTTCACTGGGGTAGGAAAACAGACAAAAACAGTGTTTCTCCATTTTAACGACTTTTTTTAACAAAAATTGCTTTTTTCTTAATTGAAGAATCCAATTTTTGTATCTTTTTGTGACCGCTATGATTTCTTAAATTATAATTTTTTAGTCGTAATTTTTATCCTCAATATTTTCCAATCCAGTATGGGCTCTTTCAAAGAAATTATTATTATTATTAGAAACTCATTGATACGAATTTTTTGTACGTTCATAAATGGGTGGTATGTTTTTGAAATTCAATCCTACAAGTTAAAATTTTTTTAAATGAATATTTATAGGTACATTAAGATATATTACCCATACATAATATATTTTTAAACGCTTGAATTTATTATATATCAAATATTGTGGTTTATATTTACTATTATTTACAATAACATCTGTATCTAGTCTTACATCAATCACAATATTTGTCAAACCGATATCTTCTATCTGCCCTTATTTACATTATGCCTGAAGAAATTTCTTGTACAATACAATTCGGTTGCATGTTATAAAATCTATATCGTTTACATCATATATAGTACATACTGTAACGGTTTTGGGTTCTAATTTCTTTCAACATTCTATTTATCCTTTTTTTAGGCTAGGCAGAATAACCTATAGGTGACTAGAAACGTACACTTCTACAGTTAATAAAATACATTTAATTATAGCAATAACTCATAACGATGATTTGACAATGGCTTACACTATTTTATCACATAGATTCAACATATTATATTTTTCTTGTTAAAAACAAATAACAAAATTAATATTACCATAGAATGTATCTGAAACATCTACGTTAATATTTAAATATCATACAAATCATTTAAAACACGTTACTTAAACACTATTAATGGCGAACACTTTTAGTAACAATTTAAACAATATATTATATTAATCAAACACTATTTAATATTACTTATTTCTAGTTGACACTTAACTTTATGAGAGCCTCACTTTTCTCCTTGGTGTGAATTACAGCACTATATACGGACGATTTGTGCTATTTTACTGATTTGACTAACACTGAACACTTTTCATCTTATGGTGGTACTGTAGGCACTCTGTACTAACGACTGACTAGATTTTATTTCACTATTTCGTACTTTCAACGAGTATTGCGTAACGTCCCTTTTTCCAAAATTGTTATCAATAAAACATAAGCAAGGGATTACGCAATACTAATTGCTATCATTACGATTATTCAAAACAAGTGTTATGAATAACGCTACAATACGTTATATCTACTTATATTTTGTACGTTGTAAAAATAACCTTATGTAAAAAAGGAGGGAAAAAGGTAAACCTAATACCGACAGATCCTTACAAAGGTAGAAAGGTCATCATCATTACGAAAGTAATGGACAATCCAATTTTTAAACATGGAATTAATCTGTTGTTTGTTATAATAATGAAATTAAGTTTAATTATTTTATTAAGGAAAACTTAAAAATCTTTTATTTAAGTTTATGAACATATTTCCATTTTCAGCACTTCAACTTGGTCTATTAATTTGAAACCCTCATCTTTGTCACATGAGATTAGAGACCGCAAAGATTGTCCTAATCAATGACAATTAATTTAATACGTGGTGTTTTTAACATTTCTGATGTCGAGTAACCAATATATGTCCAGATAAACCAAAACTGGCAGGTACGTCGAATTTAAAGATTATGTGGTATACATCTACTATCAGAAGTGTTCATTTAAATAGATACATTTTTATTTGTGCTTACTTTCACTGCATCAGATCTAATTGTAAATATATGTATATATGTGTATGTTTCTATTAGTGAATATTTAAATTAATACGTACAAGAGCGGCTCTAGCTGCTCTACCTCTGGAGTACAAAATTTCATGTGGTTTATCCATACATCTTGAATCTTGTATCTTATTTGGTGATATAGTACTTTGAAATTATAATAGTTCTTAAACATTTCTAATATAAATCTAGTTTTTTTTTTGTACCAACCGTAGAAAAGTACATTATAAGATTTTTTACTCGGCGCCAGATTGCCGTACACCCCCGCATAAAATTCCCCTACGTATTTACGTACATTGACTAGTAATTGTATATATTTACCACAACATATATATCGAAATTATGTATGTTTATCAAATGTAATATAAGTTTAAATCTCTCACGTGCCTGAAATGTTTGCTGATATTCTATCTAGATGTAGGAACATAATTTGTCTAACACGTAAAGGTAATAAACTTTCTCTACTACCATCATTATGTTAGTTATTACGTGTTAAATACTCGGCCCGGGTTGGCGAGGTCAACATGGCCGGGACAGATGCCACCCGCTCTGCCATTTCTTGCTATAAATATTATAGACACGATTGTACGAAGTACATATTAAATCAATGATATTGTTCCCTATATATATGAATTTTGTTTTGGAAGTTGATTTATTGTTTGCCTGTCAAAACGTAATTAAATGTTATTCTTGTAATTTATGTGTTTATTAAACAGTTTAAAATATAGTGTAAGTAATTTTATAATTACACAGACTTGAGAAAAATTTGTAATGGGTGCCACGAAACTTTCTTAGCACTTTGGAAAAATTCATTAGATAAATGTTTTTTTTATCAAAACAAAAAGAAATTCACGCACCCATGCACATGTCTTCGATAATTAGAAGCCACCTTTTTGTTTTCACATACATAAGTTCCAATTTAAAAAGATAATCCATTACACAGAGTAAAGCAAAATCTACGCGTGAAAATCAAAAACCACCTCGTACAATGAAATCAAAGGCGGCGGTGGCGGTTTACCGATGCGACAAAAACAACGCTTTTAATCTAGTCGGCCAGGGTTTCTCAGCGAGACACAAAAACCGCGACAACTCGCTAAATGGATTAGATCGCGGCAATCATTGCAGCTACGTTGCTTGCTCCCTATTTCCATTAAGCCCGGTTTACATGCACACAGTCGAGTAGTAGGTAACCTATGTAAGTATACTCTATTTATATGCCATAATAAATGTGTTAATTCAGTATGTATGAACGTACTAATTTAATTAGTAAATTAATTGTCTTTGGTTAGGCCAATCTCTGTGGGACCTAGTCTCTTGAGGTGGAACTTTTTAAAAGGTCGACTTAATCTCTATTGCAGCGAACTGTTTTAATTAGCAGTATTTCTTACAATGTGTACATATGTTACCGGCAAAGTATGTAATTCAGGCATTATATATATTTCCTAGGAATTGTATACAATGCCGAATGATTTCAGGTAAAGTAAGAAATATTCATTTAATAGAAATTCATTATATACTTTACCTAGGCATTATATAAAAAATCTAGGTATTCTATATAATATCTTACTTGAAAATCGGAGAAACTGTGGTTTCTTAGTCACTTAAACTAAAAATACACCTTAACCACAAAATTAATGTCACTCGACACGTGTTTCGACTTCACAAGAAGTCCTCATCAGGAGCCTAACGATTCCAGATATTCTGGAATCGTAAGGCTCCTGATGAGGACTTCTTGTGAAGTCGAAACACGTGTCGAGTGACATTAATTTTGTGGTTAAGGTGTATTTTTAGTTTAAGTGATTCTATATAATGCCAAGGTAATGCGTATTAGGAAACGTATTAAATAAAAGATAAAATGATATTATTATACAAATAGATATTATTTTAATTAATTTAAAAAAATCCAAATTGATATAAAGTAAGATTGAGGGCCTTGATTGTTAAAATTATATAAGCAATTTTGTAACGTTTGATCAGGGACTTGAACCGGAATTTATTTATGGTACGGATTTGGTTCGGGATTGGGTTAAGGTTCAGCACAGTGCAAAGTTTTTGGGTTCTAATACCGTTATTTTTTCAGGTTCAGATTCGATTTCGGATTCAAATTAAAAAATAAAAATAAATTACTATTTGAAAAAAAAGCTATCCTGCTGTGGGCTCACAAAACAATATGTAAGCGGTATAAAATAAAAATCCATCAGTAACGGTATATTTTTAGTTTTCTAATTTTTCAGCTGTATTAAAAAAATCAAGTTATTCAAATCTCATTTCTTGAAATAAAATTTATTTTTGTCAATCATATTATAACAAATGTATATTGTTATATTTATAGTTTATAAATATATAATAATATAGATTTGTCAAAATAATAAAGGGAAGAAGATAAAAAAAAATGCATTTTAAAGATTAAAATCTCTACTTTTCAGATTTTTTGCAAATTCATTTTTACAAAGTTATAGATTATATTTATAAAGCAAGCAAAAAAATGTAAATTTTAGTAGTAGACTTGAGAAGTAACATCATACAGTGAAATTCAAACAAATTTCCAATTTGTACATTTTACAATCGCTTTTAAAAATCAATGGAGGAAAATTGATAAAATATTATAAATAATTTATTGAACCTTTTAAAAAAATATGGTTACCGGATATCTATGAAAAGGTTCGGGTTTAGATTCAGGTTCGCTGACTGAAAATACGGTTTTTTTCGGGTTTATGGTTCGGGTTCAGGTTCAAATCTCTGCATTTGATATTTATTATAATAAATTGAATAAAATATTAGTTCAGATGCATATTAAGTAATATTTTAATTTATTATGAAAAAAAAAATCCTGAAATAAGCTCAAAATTTTAGACGTCACATAGCAATGCTGCCTTAATTCTACTCGACTTAACCTGCGGTTGTGTGTAAACCGGACTTTCGCTCTGATTAAACATCGACCACCATGTAAATACAAATCATATTTATTCATTGCCTCGTTATTTGAGTATCTACCTGGTAAATAGATGGAATCTTTAGAAGATCGATCATTTGGATTTCGATCACATTTTGTAATGAGTTTACGCTATAAATAGATTTTATGTAGATATAAAATAAATAATTACCTTGTACGCAGTACAGGAACAGTAATTACTTGGTGCTCTCCCAACCTCACCATATATACACATACATACTTCTAAAATAACTTTTAAAACTTTAAATTATGAAGTGCTTTAAAACAAATACATATGTTCTTTTTATGTAATTGGAACATATAGGCGTTTAATTTTGAAATTACAGAACGGATTTTCAAACGATTTTCAGCAACAAATTTGTATAGTTTATCAGGTTTTAATGTTTGGTAATAAATGCTTCACTTTTTCAGAAAACTTGAAAACTCCTGAACAATTTTCAATAATTCTGCTATGCTATACCATTTTTACTTTCCTTAATAATGTAGTAAAAGCCTGCATTATTTTTAGCGGGGTTTTCATACACAAAAAAATATTATACATACTTTGTATTGAGAATGGTAATTGAGATTTGAGAAATCTTTTTTATGTACTATTAACGAAATAACACATTTTTCAAGTAATGTGTGTATTATTTAATAAAATTAAATAAAGATCTTAAAATCATATAATCCGTGCGAATTTGGTTACCCAGCTAATAACAATGTAAAATTAAAACAGAACATATTAACCTTCCTATACCCGCGTCAAATAGAATAACACATATACCCGCGCACGGTCTCTGGGACCGAAAGTTCTAGAGCCTGTTTTTTATTTTTTTTTATGACAGCCTAGTAAAATTAATTTTTATTAGTAGTAAAGGATGTGTAGAAATAAAAAACCAAAGTTATAGACAATATTTTAATTTAATTAGTGACTAACAGTCTTTTATTACATAGCCTCTGAAAAAAGTTACTTTCTTTAACGAGTTACAAAACCTTGAAAAACAATTTGTTTTCTTAAAACAAAAACTAAAAATAACTCTAAAAACCTTAAAATAACAACATGAGGAATAAAGTATTATAAACTATTCTCAATTAATTTTTCACTATGCTTTCGGAGCATACTCAAAAGTGTAACACCTATACCCGCGTCGGTCTTACAGACCATTTGATGTCGTGTATGGTACATGTCCTATTCGCACGAATGCTCGTTCTGCACTAAATTGACGATCGCGACAAATCATGAAGCTATCAGTAAGCTCATTGTCTTAGCATTCTCCGTTATTGAAAAAAATAAAAAAATGTAATATGTCGGTCTGACAAACCAATACGCGGGTACAAGAAGGTTAATGCAACTTAAAACTAAAAATAAATTATCCTTATCGGTTTAAATTTTTTCAAACTAAATTATTTTCGATGAAGTAAAAAAAGAATTGTGGATCTACTTACTTTTAAGTGAAATATAAAAACATCATAGAAAATAACTTGAAAACGACACATTAAATTGACAGGTTAACTTACATAAGGCCCACGCTTTAAGGGTTTAATGCTAGATCCAATAAAAGTAAACAAAACAAAAATCTATACCTTCAAGATATATTTATACTTTGGCGAAAGTAACCCGCAAATATATTCACACTTGAACGCGGCTCGCAAATCAAATCATTCCAACCAATTGTAAAAGCAAACGCCTTTATCCGTTCAAAGAAAAAAATCTCACGGCTGAAATACATACACATGCATTATGTATATGTATGCAGAAGGATCAAGCAATCTCAGAACGAAAAAAGAAAACGTTCTTTGTTTTTTCTCCAAATGGAATCGATTAAATCAATTTATGTAGTTTGGTGTATCTTGAGCAGTGATCTTTATTTCACTTCACGCTCGCCTTCCAAACAGAAAACGGACATCCAAATGCAACCAAATGGCTATTCGATTCGGTATTTATTCCGTAGATGTTTCTTATATTGTATACTTTCACTGATTAAAAGTCCAATCAAAAACAAAATGGAAGCTAATTGAATCATTATCTATACGTAGTATCTTTTGTAGCTTATTTACTCTAGATGAGAATCTTTATTACCATTTTGTAAATCGGTTTTCATTATTTTTTTTCTGTATGAACTAATTTTACATTTAAATATTATTTGCATAAGTTAGATTAGCTTTTAAATGATAACACCATTCAACAAAAAAAAATTCACAGAAATTTGAATAAGTGATTTAGAAGATATTTGTCATGCCGAAACCGAATTTGTTGTCCAAATGATTCCATTATATCAGGTTTTTTAGATATCCGAACCTAAAAGTCCCGAAATGACGATTTTGGCAATGTTGGGGAATTTGTTACTAAGTAGGTCATTTTTTTCTGAAGTTTTCTTTCATGATTTCGAATAGTACTATATTTTCTCTTTAAAATGATTTTTTACATTTTACTATGCGATTTTTCATTACCGAAATATACTATTTTGAAGATATATGTATGTAGTAAAGTTCATTGTATCTACTATACTACACTCTATTAACAAAAATATCATATCTTCAAAGTAGTACATCTCGGCTAAACAAATCGTACAGTAAAAAGTTAAAACTCATTTTAAAGAGGAAAGATAATACTATTTGTTACCGTGACCGAAAACTTTAGAAAAAAATTACCTACTTAATAATAAATTCTTTAACATTGCCAATATAGTCATTTTTGGGACTTTTAGGTTAGAATATCTCAAAACCTTGACATGATGAAACCAATTGGGCAACAAATCCGGTTTCGGCATGCCAAAAGCCTCCTTAATTTTCTATTCAAATCTCTGTTATATTACAAAAGTATTTTTTGTTGAACCTATCAAAAAATACAAAAAGTCAAATTTTATACGACTATCATAAAAAGTTGTTAAACATCTGTAGGTATAAAAACAGTAAGATACAATTTCAAAAAAGTATACAAAATAAGGCCAAACAAACTTGACCCAGTTTTAATGAAATTCCGCTCCTCACACTTAAATGTTGAGTATGCCACTATACTCATTATATCTAAGAGCAAACAACGAAAATATTGTTAATGAAATTAAAGAGCTCTTTATAACTTCATTTAAAATACTTTGAACATTAAATTAACATAAATCTGATTAATATGAGTGTGTTTTTCTCAAAAAAACATTTAAGACATTTTCTTTTTAAAGATATCATCGTTTGAGGTGTTTTTAATTTCCGACGCGTATTAACACGTTTTAGCCGAACGATAAACCGTTAGTATCATCGTATTCGTAATCTAGGTAAACGTAATAAATGTATATACATCTTACGTGATTATAAAGTATTGCTTCTCTTCTCTGATTTTACATAAATAAAATGATACGCATTTTATGTGTTAATTATAAAACAGAATATCCCGTCATTGTATATTTTATCATGTAAATTTTGAAAATATTTTGCTTTGTAGCTTTGAAGTAAAATTACAAACGGGCACTAGAAGCTGTAAAGAAAAGTTCAGAAAATCTCATGAATAATAATACCTAGGTGTTATGATAAATTATGCATGACAATATTACAGAGAATAATAAATAAATAATATATATTTTTAAATGACATGATGTGTGAATTTTGACATCATTCAGTGGCGTACCATGGATTTTTATGTAGAGTGTTCTACCTTGTATTTTGTTAGTCATTCCTCATATTAAAAAAACATATGTAAAGTGACCCTTCTTCGTGCGCTAAAGATATACTTTCATATGTATTTTTGTAAAGGAATATTTGAATACAAATTATATAATGACCTTTTTCATACTTAATTTAATTCTCTTAATAAAACATTCCATAGAATTTTCATGTAACAAGTGTGATTTTGAGATATTTATGAAATCTTGAGTTACGCATGTGTTTAAAGGGATCAGAAGACAGATAGACAGACACAATTGAAACAGAAAAATCATGTGGAAGTTTTAAAATAATAGATTTTTTCCTGCATTCATAAATGATCACATAGCTTCCCTTATCTTTCAGATATGACGAGGATGCGAAATATAAGAAAAGTTAGTAATATTTTATCCTTAATAAATTGACTATGTTGTGTATCAACCCACATAAAGCTCATTTAGAGATATCAATGTTTTTGACGAGCGCAAAGAAAAATTCATTTGTGATTTTGTCATATAATAGGCATGTTGCCAGTAACAAAGTATCATTGAAATTATGATTTTAAATAATGAAATAGGTTAAAAAGATTCTAAAAGATATCTTTATTTTTATATTAAAAGCGAGATTAATATAATTTTTACTAAAATAAAAATGCAAAATAAAGCAATCCACCATGTTAAATGAAACACCAATCACAGAGAATGACGTCACGCATCAGTAAACGTCAAAATGATTGATTTTTATTTTAGACAAATATCAATTCCTCTTATAAGATTATTAGGTAAGTACATACCTTATTTAAGAACTTAGGTATATACTTTGGAATTCATTTTTAACACAGAAAATAATTAAATTATTGTCTAACTCTGAATGTTTGATTATTGTTGACAAGGAGTGTGACATCACAACTTTGAAATGTAACCTGCGAGCGTTTTGGCGTCGAATTCAAAATTAATTTAAAAAAGTCAATTTTTGCAATTAAACCTTTATTTTCTGCAGAAATAAGTATTTTTTTGGAAATAGGAGACACGTAAGGTCAGCATAGAATATTTTTTTTTAAATAAGTCATCAAGCCTACATATTATTATTATTGGAAAAAAATTTTTGGCGTTTGGTTGGTTTATTAAATACATATTCCAATAAAATCAGAAAAAGGAGATTTTTGCAGTAATGTTGTAAATTTTTAATATTTTTTAATTTTGAATGAATCTAAATACATAACTCAAAAATGATTGTTAACATTAGTGCGTTGCATAGTTCAAATACATATTATAAGCTTAAAAAATAAAATATTTAGTTATCATCAATGTATATTTTTTTATATTTAGAAATTTAGCATACATTATTGTAAACTTTTAGGATAGATTAAAATTTATTGTTCATACTATTTTCACTAAAATTAAAAATTACAAGAAAATGAAATTTCGATAGAAAAAAATCATTAATCGTTGATATCTCAAACTACAGGTCCGTATCTTTGACCACAAATTCCAAGCATGGCATATTTAAAAGTTCTAGCTGATTCTTTCGGCATAATCAAGTAGACTGTAAAACAAAATAAACAAAAATTGAAAACAGGTAGACTTTAGTTAAAAGAGAATAAATTATCATTCGATACAATGTAAATCACAGGAAGAGAAAATAAATTAGGGTAGCATAAAACGACGTACGTGTGCTTTCATAAGATTACTCAGTGCCCTTAAATACCTCTCATAAATAGAAGGGCACGTACACAAGATAAATAGGGGGCACTTCTTTACTCGTGAATAAAACACAACCGGTGGGACTGTGTCCAATCTAGTCAGTGACCCTCATCAATATTATTTCCAATCGGGGAGACAGCGTTGCGATGTACACGACCCCGTCACCTGAATTGGCCGAGGAGAGGATCAGTCTCTCTCTCTTATATTCTCTTTGTTGTCATCTACTAGTTAAGAAAAAAAGTCAACGGCGCCGGTAGTTATTTGCGAGGTGTTTCATATGGACGCGTTTTTCACTACGTATACCGAATGTTCAATATAAAACATTATGAATTTTTATTCGTGGTTATTTAATAGTACTACTTATGTTTTTTTTATGGAATAGAGAAGTGGAGAGATAATTAAGATTTCTTTATTTCAAAATATAGACAATATACAATAAATTATGTCATATAGATATCGCACACCTAGATCTAAACAGGTATTAACTAAAAAAAATTACTTTTTTCAGAATAGGCGAAAAACTGATTACTGTGTAAGGAATTTTCTGTATAGATTTATGCTTTTTATATACATTCATCGCTCGATTTACGACGTTGTTGGTAATTCAACCGCTTGATTTACCGACCTCGAGAGGGGCCCCCACCACCGTACCGACTGCAACGTTAATTGGTGAATTTAAATTTCGCGCAGAAATATATAGCAGTCGGTGGTATTATGGTGGGGATAGGGGATGGTCGGTATATCGCGTGTTTGGCCCGTCGGTAAATTACGAGATGAGTGTACAGCTAGAAGAAAGATATTGTAGGAATTTTTAAATCTGTTTTTTTTTTGTCGGTAAGTATTGAAATAAGGAATTCGATGGTGTGCATAACTCAAAAATTGAGATTTTTGAGTTAGCTCCCTTTAGATCTAAGTGTGCGAGTACTAACCGTAAATTAGTACTATATGTGATATTAACCCTCGGAGTACACACCTATTTTTTCAACCTACTAGTACACTCTGGGTCAATTTGACCCTGCTTACTTTTTGATCGCCTATAATTCTGTAACTACGAAACCTTTTGACTTACCAAAATTCAAAGGTATACTTTGACTCATGGTAAATGAATTTATAAGTGTTACAAATACCTTTGAAATATTCAACATACTTAAAAAAAATCGCAAAAAATGTAAAATACCTGAGCGCTATTCACGATCAAAGTCGGTGTATGGGTCAAATTGACCCACAAGAGGCTCCGAGGGTTAAACATCCCATTCCACATTGTCTTGGGAAAATTAAAATATTTTATTAAAATCATTGACCATTTTTTCTACGCAAAAGTATAATTTCGATATGTTGGTATATTTTTAACGGGCGATTTATTATCCGTCAAGAAAATTCTAAAATAAGAAAATAAATCGGTTGGACATAATGATAATACCTTCTTTATGAATAAAGTTCATTTTATTAACATTACAAAAATAAAGTGATCAGTATACGCAATTAACAAGGTAAAATTACTGAATGATATAAAAAACGATCGTCTTAATCGTCTCCGAAACTTGACTTTCTTGTAACTCTGTCAACGCGTGACAACGAAAGTGGTGTCACTCTTTTGCCGCTAAGTTCCAGTCACTGGGGAGATGAGAAAAGTTATGCGATGCTCAAGTCTTTTCGGCTTTATATCAAAACAGTATAACTCGAGTTACAAAAAAAAATGTTACTTTTTCATAACGTATAGAGTTGTTTCGAAAGTACTTAAAAATTATAGTTATTTATTTATAAGAAAATTGATTTATAATCAATGAGGCTATAAACAATTAAAAATAAAATTAATATTTAGTTTTTTTCTATTAGAAATAATTGCCACAAACACATTGTCGCTTATTTTATTTCCATACGTTAAGTATTTACGAAGACACAATTTTTTTAATTTTAATACCGCGCGTCTATCCAACGACACTAGTCCGCCAGAGTGGGGGTAATACTGATGTCACAAGCGCCGGTCGTGTATTTGCAGTGTATTACTATTTGCTGTGTTACTATAGTGTGCTGTGATATCGGCGCTCGTGACGTCAGATATCGTTGCATTCCAGTTAGGAAAAATGGGGGCGTGGCCTATTATAACCAATTATAAAAATTTATTGTGAGGCCATTTTAAGTGCTAAACAAAAAAATCGAACGGTATTATTTTAGTTAGACATAGCTCGTTTCAATAAACATATAAAAAAATATCGTTTATAGACTCGGTTCTTATTTTTTACCCACACTGTTCATTAAGAACTGCAGATTTTTTTCATTGATTTCTATAGAATAATCAGGAAAATTAAAAAAATTAACAAGAGTAAACATACGTTTCCGAGTTAGTTGTACCAATATCTAGCATATAGGGGATACCCGCAATGAAATAGCCAGTGCCTGTTGCATCGAAAATATTCCAACCAATGAATTTTTTATTTTGTTGTTAGTATCTTGCTGAGATAGTAAAAATAAAAATAGTTATGGTGATTAAGAAAAGTGTCTTAAATGCAATAAATAGTTTCGTGAAACATGTGGACAGAAGGGACTGTAGAATTTCTTTTGCAACAAATGTAATTAGATAGACAATTAGACTTGATGAAACCAAATTTTAGAATTAAGTATAATACTTACAAGGGGACGATACAGCATGTTCGTTGAGAATTTCAATGAGCTTGTGGTATGTAAAACTAGAGCAAAAATAAAGAGACATGTGTCCAACAACTTGAGCTCATAGGCCTTAATTACAAAGATAAATAACTTTGAAAATTTGTGTATTCAATATATACACAAATGTATATATTGATATATTATGTATAATGTTCGATTGAAATATAAACGATGGTTCAAATCTCGGTTTTAAGATTTTGATTTTAATTTTTATTTACAATTATTTTTTATTTTTCATTATTTTTTTGTACACATTACCTCTCCCTCGTGCGTAAAAATTGATAAATTAGACATAAATAAAACATATATTATTATTAACAATAGATAATTGTTCAATTATACAGACATTTTTATCAATTAAAAACTATCGAGTTGTGTCGATAATAAATTAAATTTACTTTAAAACAAAATAATAATTATGTACTGGCGTATATATCAATATCAATATATAGCAAACATCTATTGTTAATAATAATATATGTTTTATTTATGTCTAATATCAATTTTTACGCACGAGGGAGAGGTAATGTGTACAAAAAAATAATGAAAAATAAAAAATAATTGTAAATAAAAATTAAAATCAAAATATTAAAACCGAGATTTGAACCATCGTTTTCCAGACGAGATGCCAGCACGTTGACCACGCGGCTATTACAGTTTAATTTCAAGCGAACATTATACATAATATATCAATATATACATTTGTGTATATATTGAATACACAAATTTTCAAAGTTAATTATCTTTGTAATTAAGGCCTATGAGCTCAAGTTGTTGGACACATGTCTCTTTATTTTTGCTCTAGTTTTACATACCACAAGCTCATTGAAATTCTCAACGAACATGCTGTATCGTCCCCTTGTTAGTTAATAATATAAATATTTACTAGATTAAAAATGAGTATAGATCTCAAAATATATCTAATATTTTTGAACTTATGCTTCTTTAGGCACGTCGAGGGTAAAAATTTAGTAATGTAACGGAAATAAAAAGCTATGTAACGAAAATGAGACGAAGCGTTACGCGGTGGACTAGGTAGGCATGGTATCAACAAAACTGTAGAAATTGTGTCTTTTATAAAAAAAACTATTTTTTTAAACTCGATTTAATACTGGTGCTGCCATCTAGCATAAGTTGAACCAACTAAAAGCGACATTTACATTAAGAAAAATTTTCTCATTCTCAGTCGGTAAGAGTTGGACCCCCGTGCATGGTATATTGTCAAGGTATATAAATATATAAATATGATATTTGATTGGTTGATTATAACATCATAATATTTCAAATTTCATGATTTATAAATATGGACTTTGTAATAATGTACAATTAAATTTTAATTTGATTAAATAGTATAGTGAAAAATTTTACGAATTATTAAATAAAATATTAGTGTTCTTTATAAATGTAGGTATATATGCATTACATTATTTTATTCATTTAATCAAGTTAAAATTGAGATTATTCGTAGTCGTTTTTCAATCACACCAAAGAAGTATAACTTCTGACGCGTGTACATAAGTACACACACTCAATGTTTTTTTTTTAATTGAATTAAATTAGATTGATATGTACACTCATTATGTACTCTTGTCCATTTCACCACATTCACTGTCTTTGTTTTTTGCTTAATTGCGTCAATATCAAATATCCGTTTCATTCCGGATCTCCCCTACAAATATTTTAAAACGTCATGTTTATAAACATCACACTTTGGGCTGTAAAGCATTCACAGACATACAGACGTCATCAAGATAATGATCGTAATTCCTTTGAAATTTCGAGTTCAAATTGTCCCATAGTTTATTATAGGTAGGTACAAAACATTTCATGTATGTATAACAATATAAAAAATTCATATGATAATAAAACATTAATCTGAAAACATCGTACAAATCTGTTCCAAACTTTCATACAAAGCTTTTTTCTAATCAAAATGACAAATAGCATCCACTATCCAGCTCTTGAAAAATAAATAAATAAAATAGCGCAACAGAAAAATACGCACACACACACACACACATACATATATTGGATGAAAATATAAAGGGACCAATATAGAAATTTCACGAGGTTTAATTTGAGCGCGCACAAAAGAGCTAGCTGTGGGGTTTGAAAACCGTCAGGCCTCTGGCGGGAGGGGGAGGGGAGTGGGTGGAGTGTGCAATGCTCATACTTCACTGGAGATGAAAATGGATGTGCGACATAACAACGGACACGGGTCGCGTAACGAGTTTACCTGTTATTGTCATCAATATGGCACTCGCGTACAACGCTTTAACCTTTTGATGGAATTCTTATTGGCTGTTTATCTTTCCATTAGTCGTGATCGACCTCTGTCATTTTATTTAAGAACTAGTATATACTATAAACATGTGGTTATTGTTTGATTTAATGAAAAAATGTGTTTACTCCATTTTTTTTATTTGACATAAATAAATAGCACATATTAATTAATTAGTACTGTTAATAACCATGAGCTAAAAATAAAAACTATTTAAAAAATTATTATTTAACAATAAATTAAAAAAATTCAATATTAAATTAACTTAATTTTGTCATTCATCCGTATGTTTGTTTGTATTTTCTTCACAGTAAATTATCTCGTCATGTAAAATTATGATCTATAAATATAGATGTAGTAGAAATTTTGGACTAAAAATCAGATAGTGCCATAAATCATAATTAAAGTTAAAATGTAGGTCTTAATCGTATGAGAACATAATCATATTTCTATATATTTTTTAATTCAAAATTCATTTATATTTCGGTAAAATTCATGTTCAAATATTATGACCAATAATATAATTTCAAATTTTTGAAAAATTGAGAACATATGTTTTTATAAGTAAAATCGTAGGTGTGGTATGGTACCCTTATGGCATACACCCGTATATTCCTTTGACCTATTTTTTATATATAATATATGATTTAAATGCAAAATATATATTTAATGTTTTGAAACACATTTCAGTGACGAAGAGATTTCAATATAATATTATCCAGATTTACCTGAATAAAAGCAATCTTTTGAAGTAGGTACATATTTATCCATAAGCTAACATATCTACAGTCTACGAATATACCTATGTATATCATTTGAATTGTATGTAAATAAGTTGAAATTTTCAAACCGCAGATCTGTATCTCAAATTATTTTCAAGATATGGCCTTTTGAAGTTTTAATTTTTTTTTTTAATTTTGAGAATAATGGTCATAACTTTTGAAGGTGTGATCGGATATGATTTTTTTCTAATTTTAAAGTATTATAAATGTCATTATAGAGATTTTGACTCGCTGATTCCAAATTCGTTGACAAAAATCAAATCCGACCATACCTTCAAAAGTTACAGCTATTTTTTCCCAAAATTTTTAAGAAACTAAAACTTTGAGAGGCCATATCTCGATAATGTTACAAGACACAGACCTGCGGTTTGAAAATTTCAACTTTTCACGTCATTTTCTATGTAAGTACATAATTAACATAATTTTAACGAAATCTAAAATTCAAAACTTTTCAGTCATACATATTTCATGCATTAATTTTTGATTTACCATAGAAATATTAACTTAACTCACAAAAATAAAAAGTAGAATCTAAATTTACTACATATAAACCCGAATTTTAACTACTTTCTATGTAATTTGTGCTTAAAACCAGAGTTAATTAAGTAATTTCATTGGAACCGAGATATTTGCGATTTTGTATAGTGAAAAAAGCATTACAAAATAAAAAAAATATTTCACCCCCTGTCACGTATGGAGAGTTGTTATTTATTTCGAAATCCACGTTTGCGAAGTCGCGGGTATCAGCTAGTTGCAAATATATGTAAGTTAAAAAATAAATAAAAATATACAATTTGATTTGGTGTATTTTATTGTCAACACAAAATTCATTATTTCAATAATACCTATAATAATTATTATATTATGTACATAAAAGGAAAACTTTTTTACGTACATACTTAATGATATAAATATATTTCAATTGACACTTGAGTAGTTCTGATAGATATAAATTGTGATGGATTATTATTTTGTGGAAACAGTGTGAATAAAAGTAAACAAAATATCAATCATTATAATACACACTCGCGTTAATACATCAATGTAAGTTATAGTTACTGGTTTGTAACATAATAAATTGGATGATACAGTGTATTAAAAAAAAATACATTTTGCTGTTTTTTTTTCATATATTTTCAAAAGTTAGTACATCATGCTGCATATCATTGAAAAGGAAATAAAATCAACTGTTCAAAAACTGAAAAATTTCATATTGCTTCTATTTAAGAAAACATACATAAGTTTACCTCATATATCAAAACTACGAGATTTCTGAAAAAAAAATTAAATAGTGAATATAACATAATCTTGCATTATTTATTTAGAACTTTTTTGTAAACCAGTTAGCTTATATCTAGTAGGCTATGGAAATGTTGTAGGGAGTAAATGCACCAGTAAACTGTCTCTTCTTAAAAGTAACTTTTTTCTTCTTTAACCGAATCTCTAACTCTTATGCGGTGCTTACACCGAAAAAACAAAACAGAAACTTCGTGTCTTTAAAATACTTTGTATTTTAAAATGTATAGGGTTTATTGCTTTTTTGTCATAAAAACACCGTGTTTCTGTTTTGTTTTCTCGGTGTAAACACCGCATTATAGTTTTCAAAATCCCCATTCTATGCACTTTGGTATTTAAACATCCTCTAATAATAGGGCATCTACAGGAAAAAACCAAAATAATTTACAATTTCTATTTCATTTTTCGTTTAACTAAACATAAACACTAAATCGCTTTGGCAACTGTAAGTCTCCCGCCTGTGTTTATGATGTTTATTTTTAACAAAATAGTGAAAGTATATTCCAAGCATGAACTTTCATTCAAAGCAAATATGGTTGCAGGACTCAATTACATTTTAAGCGAGTAAAATATTCAAAACTTTAAACTGTAATGGTGACTTCTAGATGTATGCATGTTTGTCTATAAAGATGTACGCTTCAAATAGTTTTGACGAGACTTTAAAAGTATTGAGATGCAGCCTGCATCCCAAACTGTAAACCAATCTAATAAAGGGAAAACATATTTTTAGTTTTCTTTATCATAAAAAATGTAATGTAATAAAAATAGTTCAGTTTGGGTTTAACTGTATTAGGAGTTTAAAAACTCATATTCAGACGTAGTAATTTACATGAAATTATATAAACCATAATATTAATATAACTACCTACTAGGGGCTGTGCCCCTGGGCGCTTCGCGCCCCAACCCCCATTCACGCCATATTTTTATGCAAAATTTACTCGGGTCTGCGACCCTCGTATGTGTATATATCATACTCCTACCACTATTTTTTGATTGTTCATTTTTTAAATTGGCGGAGATAATCAATATTATTGATTATATTTTCAGTAATCTTACATGTTTAAATAACCTTATCACAGATTTACTCGGGTCTGCGACCCTCGAATGTGTATATTATAATAATTTTCCATTCTTTTTGCTGATACTCATTTTTTTCTTAAATTGGCGGTGATAATCATTTATCATTATTACAATTTTCAATAATGTTACATGTACATAACTATATTATATTATAAACTTAAAAATAATCATGGAACACATTTATTATTATTAAAATTTACACATTTTTGATGATTTTCATATTCAAAGAATACATTGAAACATTTTCAATATTATTTATTAGCTATTTTGTTATAAAACTGTGAAAATAGTTATAGTAAACTTTTTGACTTTTTATTATTTTTCTGAAGTTTTAAATTTTTGTTCAATTTCAATCAAAATTAATGCCTACGTCGCTGTTATAAATAATTAAAATACGAATTTTAATTATTTTTATACGACGCCCCTGACTTAATTATTATTAAAAACAAATTTTTATTAATATATCAATCTCAAAACTTAAAAAAAAAAATAATAATTTATTAAATAATTCTTTTTGAGACACTACTGATGAATATTATAATTTTCATATTTTTCTGAAATTTATAATTTTTGAAAAATTTTAAAAAAATCTAATATTTTTACAAACGTTACGAATTTTCTACATAAATTAATTAGAAAAAAAGATTTTAAATATTTTTTTATTCGTCGCTCCTGACGTAATTATTAACAAATTTAAACTTTTTGGTATCAAATATAGATAATTATACTAATTACATCAATACACCAACCAATTTTGGTAACATTTTAATTTATAATCAATTTAATCAAAATGTACTAATTTAAAACATTTCTATACACGCTCATGACGTATTTAAGATAAAAACAGCTGTTTATTTCAGATTATGACAGCGACTTGTCATACCCACGTGGAGTAATCAAAAATTCATACGAAATGTCATTTTTCGACCAATCAGAGCGACGAAATGCTAGAAATTTCCAAACAAAACACTATGGTTCTAAATCGTAAATTCAGTCTGACGGATAAATTTTAGTGAATTTTTCACGTTTCGTCACACGAAAAAAATCATATCTCAAAAACTATTATAATTTTGAAGAAAATAAATAGCCTAAGCACTGTATCAAAGATGAATCTAAGTATTGTGAAAAAATGAAAAAAATCTAGTGAAACGTTTATAAATCCATAAATTTATAGTGACCGGACAGAGTTATAAACATATATATATACAGAGGGTTTATATTATAGTGTGATGTATATCAAAGAATACAGAACAATAATTATCGTACCCTATATCTTACAATTAGTAATGAGAATATATTTAAACTAAATGGGAAATGGGCTACATTTAAACACAACATTAATTGCATGGTTGTTAAGTGAACTTACCTATATGCTATAGGTCAGTGTTTCTCAACCATAAAGTCGTATAAATTATACTATATTTGTTATTTTTTAAGTCTTATAATCATTATGATAGTTAAGGTTCGTTTCTTTCCTCCGAGACTTTTTAAATACTGACGAGATGAGATTCACATAAATCTAGTTGCGTCTCGTTTAAATACATAGTATTTTGAATGACATGCATTTCAAAAAGAAACCAACAGATGGTCCACTCTTTATAAGGATATACATATGTAATTGTATGTACTTATACTACAAAAATTATATTTCTAAAAAATATACACTGCCGTGCAAAAGTCTTTGGACACCTATGATTTTGAAGGTAAATATACAGATTTCAGTCAATAAAAACCCCTAAAATAGCGAAAAGAATATTTTTACTCGCATTCAAAATAATAAAAAAACAATTTATCGTTAGTTTGAAAGACACTGTGTGTCAATACTTTAAACTTGAGTAAACCTGACCTTTCATGCAATCATTTAAAAATTACCCTTAACGTGGAAAATTGTAAATGCTGTATTTTAGATATGCTAAGATAATTACAAAAGTTGTAATTAAGTACTCTCATCAACATTTCAGATTTTTATCAACCATTTTTGCAGTTTTGTATTTATAATGCGCGAAAAATTGAGTGTCCAAAGAATTTTGCACGGTATAACAATTTAAACTGACCGTGCCGTAGTATAGTTTGGACTGAGAAATACTGTTATAGTAAACAACAACTTATCTGTTAAATTGAAAAAAGCCCCACATAGCATATCCTCTTTCATTTGCTGACTCATCAATGTTAAATTCAAACCCCTAGACTTAGAACAGGGAATTTTATGGGTATTTTCCTTTTATCACGTTAGCACCCACTAAAAAAAGTATCAAATTCAGCTCTTAAGATGGGAAAAAAATTGTTGAATTTTTTATTTAATCCAAAACTGCTTATATTATAATAATGAATTCTACGTAACATTTAATATGGGTAAAAAATGTTCCAGATTAACAACCACAAATGATATTAGATTTTATAAATTATATTAATGTCGATACAACACGAGCGAAGCCGCGGATGGTTCACAAGTAGATACATTAATTCCTTCCATCAATTCTTGCACAATTGTCAAACACTCACGTTGTGAAAACAAACCATTCCCCAAATGACCATTCCTCACATAATGCTTTCATATAAACTTTAACATCTCCCAGGAACAAAATGTGTGTGAAATATTTACAACAAACAGAACAAAAATATAAAGACAGCAGTGTATTCTTTTGTACACAAAAGTTATGATTCAGCAGCATGTACAAGCCGCTTGAGACATACAAATTCCATTTTCACATTCACGAAGAACATCTTTCTAGTTGTTGCAGATGCTATGACCTCACAAAGTTCTTGGTAACTTGGTCCCAGCGGTAGATCTTGGGGCAATTGTCGAAGCTTCCAACTACACTGTCACGTATTTTGCATTTTACGGATCAAAGTAAACGTGCATATTCCATTTTGTGATTTATAGAAAGAGCAAATATGTGATAGATGTTATTGATTCTTTGATTCATACATATTGTAAGTGATTTTGTTTCAATTTTGATTTAAGTGAAAATGACGACCCTTCATTGAATAAATTTTGTTTGAAGTCTACAATGACATACTTGGATTTCTCAAACCCTGTAGAAATTTTAATTTTGTGCTCGACAGTCATCTGAGAAATAAGTACTTTGTCTCTCCCAGTGATGTAAGTAATAGCTACAAAAATATACATATAAATGAATGTATACTTATTTCTAGAATATTGGAAAAGTTATTTTGAAAGTTTTTAAACAGTGCAACCAAATTTTTTAATACATAAATTAAAGAAAAAACATATTCATTGATTTTTTTTGTTACAATATCCCCCCCCCCCAAATTGTTGTGCAAGAATTTTGAATGAATGATTTTAATAAAATAATCGTCGCCTTTGAAATTTTCGTGATTGTGTCGGCCCCCGGAGGCTCCGCGCCCTAGGGCTACAGGCTATATGTTAAGGTAGGCCGATATAAAAAAATCTTTAAGAAACTAGATCTCATTTCAAAATATTAAGGCATTAAATAAACTGGAAGTATAATAATGCAATAGATATTCGGTTTGAAATATTACAGGCAGTGTGTATGACAGGAAAAATGGCATGAAGAAGTTATTGCTATGATAACATATAATAAAAAGTAAACTGAAAGCACATAGATCAATTTTAAGTTGTATAATTGGTGTAATATAATGTTTCTTATTTTTGTCTTTGTATTCCTTTATTTAAAATATTTATTATTTAATAATTTTAACAAATATCGTTCTTACATTTGAGATTTTGTACATCCCAATAAATAGTCCGGACGTTAAGAGCGATATTTCGAGTAATCTGTGCACTTTTTGATAGAAGCATGAAATTTGGTATGGTTGTATATTAAACCTTCCTCTATAAAACTAGAGACGGCGACATTTAAAAAACGCGTGTGGTCCCCATTTTAGGGGCAAAAATGTCTCCTCGGGTTTAGTTTTTCTTATTTATCTCGCAAATGGTTATTCGTACAAAAAAAATAGAGGAAGTCAAAAATAATGTACATTAAATTATAAACAAAAGTTGTTATTATAAATTTTACGATTAGAGTTCACCGTTGCCATTTCAATGGGGGTTAAAATTATGAGAAAATTTTCGCGCGCGGTAAAACTTGTGTTCTTCCTCAAATATCTCGTAAACGGCTTTTCTCATGTGAAAAATTTATATGACAAATATTTAAGAGCAGACAATTTTCTATCAGATATGTAAATCTGCTATACTATAAAATTATTTTTTAATGAATTTTGTTCATTACAAGTATAGAATGACATAAATGACAATTTAAGAAAATTAACGATTCTCGTACAATTTTTTTTGTTTTATATAACTAAGCACTTTCAAAGTTATTTAATGGGTATTCTATTATAATTTATAAATATATATAGAAGGAACAAGAGAAAAAAGTGTGTTAAATTGGCCTACATTTATCAATATATTAAAAATTAATTATTTGGAAAAAAAATCTTTTTTTTAATTATAAAGTACATCCTGTATAATGTATTATGTGTATTTATGTTATCAATATTGCAAAACACTAAAATTTTAAATATTTATAGGCGAAAAACATGTTTTTTTATTATTTTTTGCTGGAAAAACATCTATTAATACTGGCGCTGAATCACTTGATAGCCCCTATTTGATACACAAACCTTCAAGCGCCCAAAACTAGGGATGAATAGATTCGTCATTAAATTGAGAATATTAAACAGTTAACTATTATTTACTAGTGATTATATTTTTTGTGTAATTTGAAGTTGAAATTAACGACAACTAGTCGATAACAGTAAAATTTGTGTCCGATATATTATTTTTTGTTTTAAATCTTGTGAACGGTCAATTGGATGAAAGAAATATATAGGAACTAAATTGTTGACAATGAAATTTTGAATAATATTTTGTTATGTTTCATATGTCAAATACTAAAGTTTCCGAGTAAATAAAGGTCAAAGTTACAAATTAATTGATGTATTATGTGGTCGGTGTAAAGCAGGGCATTCTTGCCACACAATATTTTATGACCAGTTTTTTACAATTAAAAAAAAATGTAGAAAATATGATAGAGTGGACATACATCTATCATATATACATTTTACTTTTACAAAAAACATGATATTTTTATTGTTTCACATGATTTCTTAGCATTGCTATTTTGTATGATATTTAAAGTATATATTGTAATTATTACTTTTAATTTTTATTCCGGCCGTTAACAGCGGATGTTTAGGAATTCAAGCTTACGTTTCATGATAGAAATATAAAATTTTATACAGTTGTACATCAAACCCACCTCTACAAAACTAGATGTGACTCCACACTCAAATCTTATAATATATTATAAAATATTTATTAGGTATTATACATACAGTTTGTTCTTGATAAAATTAAGTACGGCATTTGTATACGGTTTTGTCGTCACCACTTCTGTCATATAATTTTACCACAAATGCTTGTAATTCGTCAATTGCTTCAGTTATATTACCTGACCCTAAAGCAATAATAAATAATAAAAGTTGTACTTAATTTTATCAAGAACAATCTGTATATATAATACCTAATAAATATTTTATAATATCATTAATTATTAATCCAATACCGTTCATTTGAATGCATTGATTTTAAGTATACAGAAGCAAAAAATGATATAATAAATGAAAAAAAATTTCTTACAGAATAATAATATTAAAAATCGTATTACACATTTAAAATATCACATTTTTATAAAAAGACGAATCATATGCACATATGAATATGTATATATTTACTGTACCGTTGCAAAAAATAAAATAAAATAACCAAAACTCGTGGAGATATGTTAACCTTTAAATAGGGGACCCCACAAGATTTGAGTGTGGAGTCACATCTAGTTTTGTAGAGGTGGGTTTGATGTACAACTGTATAAAATTTTATATTTCTATCATGAAACGTAAGCTTGAATTCCTAAACATCCGCTGTTAACGGCCGGAATAAAAATTAAAAGTAATAATTACAATATATACTTTAAATATCATACAAAATAGCAATGCTAAGAAATCATGTGAAACAATAAAAATATCATGTTTTTTGTAAAAGTAAAATGTATATATGATAGATGTATGTCCACTCTATCATATTTTCTACATTTTTTTTTAATTGTAAAAAACTGGTCATAAAATATTGTGTGGCAAAAATGCCCTGCTTTACACCGACCACATAATACATCAATTAATTTGTAACTTTGACCTTTATTTACTCGGAAACTTTAGTATTTGACATATGAAACATAACAAAATATTATTCAAAATTTCATTGTCAACAATTTAGTTCCTATATATTTCTTTCATCCAATTGACCGTTCACAAGATTTAAAACAAAAAATAATATATCGGACACAAATTTTACTGTTATCGACTAGTTGTCGTTAATTTCAACTTCAAATTACACAAAAAATATAATCACTAGTAAATAATAGTTAACTGTTTAATATTCTCAATTTAATGACGAATCTATTCATCCCTAGTTTTGGGCGCTTGAAGGTTTGTGTATCAAATAGGGGCTATCAAGTGATTCAGCGCCAGTATTAATAGATGTTTTTCCAGCAAAAAATAATAAAAAAACATGTTTTTCGCCTATAAATATTTAAAATTTTAGTGTTTTGCAATATTGATAACATAAATACACATAATACATTATACAGGATGTACTTTATAATTAAAAAAAAGATTTTTTTTCCAAATAATTAATTTTTAATATATTGATAAATGTAGGCCAATTTAACACACTTTTTTCTCTTGTTCCTTCTATATATATTTATAAATTATAATAGAATACCCATTAAATAACTTTGAAAGTGCTTAGTTATATAAAACAAAAAAAATTGTACGAGAATCGTTAATTTTCTTAAATTGTCATTTATGTCATTCTATACTTGTAATGAACAAAATTCATTAAAAAATAATTTTATAGTATAGCAGATTTACATATCTGATAGAAAATTGTCTGCTCTTAAATATTTGTCATATAAATTTTTCACATGAGAAAAGCCGTTTACGAGATATTTGAGGAAGAACACAAGTTTTACCGCGCGCGAAAATTTTCTCATAATTTTAACCCCCATTTAAATGGCAACGGTGAACTCTAATCGTAAAATTTATAATAACAACTTTTGTTTATAATTTAATGTACATTATTTTTGACTTCCTCTATTTTTTTGTACGAATAACCATTTGCGAGATAAATAAGAAAAACTAAACCCGAGGAGACATTTTTGCCCCTAAAATGGGGACCACACGCGTTTTTTAAATGTCGCCGTCTCTAGTTTTATAGAGGAAGGTTTAATATACAACCATACCAAATTTCATGCTTCTATCAAAAAGTGCAGAGGAAAAGTTCTTAACGTCCGGACTAAAATTGCATGTAAATATTATGACGGTATTATGATTATTATGGATTTTCTATGTGAAATCAATTAAAAATTATCTAAATCGTGTAGGTGTACATCTAGTTGTAAACTTACTTCCAAACGATATATGTTCATGTAAAAGAACAAAGTCATTTGGAAAAAATTGAGAGCTTATTACACATGTTATTACATATTTGTAATATTTTTTTACCTCAAAATAAAAAAAAATTGGTTTAGTTTTTTAGTAGAAATTTTACTTATATCTATCATTTTAGCGGTGAAATTAATAACATTTTTTTTCTCAACGTTTATTAAGTTATAATATTTATGGAGTTAAACTTTATAGCATCTGAACGGGCCATTATCATTTTCTAATTATGTAAAATTTATAATACAGTACAATTATAAACGTTGAAATTCATATAAAATAAATTAATACAAACTGGTATATATAAAAAATACTTTACTATACTAATATTTCAACGCAATAGCAATTAATAACTACAATTGGATACAGCTTCCTATCTCTTCATTCATTTATACAAAAAAGCATAATGTTTACATTAGGTATGTTCATATATAAAGTAGCGGTCTATAGTTTGTAAAAACTATCAGGATAAGCATGCAAAACCATCGCAATCCACTGTGGCTATCATAAATTACGTCCATTTGTTCGTTTTACATCGCAATACTGATTGAACTAAGCTGATACACGCAGGAACAAAACATCGAAGCGCAGCAGTATCTACTACTACCATAGAATTATTATATTACTAGAACGTTCCTAAACAAGGGGACTCGGAAGTTATGATATTAAGCAGATCTTTATTATTGGTATCTTTTTACAAAATAAAAATTAGATATGTATCATAAATGGGGTTCTCTTGCAATATTAAGAAATTTCATTTTGGAAATAGTTATGATAATATTTTCTAAGGGGAGGGGATATTTTTTAATAAAAATTATCTTCAGAGATTAGCTAAGGTTACCATAATATGGGTCGATCATAGCAGGTGTTAAATGGTCCACTCACGATACAATTAGTTATACAACATGTTGTACAATCTTAGTTGGTTCAACCGTTTGAACGATAATTGCAACGTCTGTGGCGTTGTAGTTCAAACTATCGTACGACGCGTTGTATCGACGGAAGTTTAAGCATGTTTAAATATCTGTTGTCGAACTTGCAGATTACATACAATTATAGATTGCAGTGATATTTTTCTGTATTATTAATTTATCAAAAATTTAACCATGGCCTGAGGTGATACAGCTGTATTGAATTAAAGTTCTTCATAGGAATTTCCAGAAGCCAAAAATCTCAGAGTAAGGGTTAATCTTTCTTCGGCACTAATTGCTTCTCTCATAACTGTATTTTGTTTCGTAATTGCTGGCCGTAGTAATTCTAATAGTGTTGAATGAATCGTCGTCCATTGGTAAATGATTTTTAAAATGTGAATAAATATGTCTTTTCAGCAACCAATATACTAAACTAGTTGTACGACTGATCGCTTTGGAATATGTTCACGTCTGTGGACAAAACTCTCTACGATCTGTCTTTTCGATTTACTGTTCAACTTATTGTACGACCTGTAGTACAACTGTATCGTCAGTGGATCATTTTAGATGAACAAGGTAGTCTGGTTTGATGTAGTTTGCGAACTCTATCCTAACTTTGATTTTATTTTGCCGAACATAATTTATCTTTAAATCATTTACTTGTCTCAAGTAAAGTAGCCATCTTTCTAGCTATATATATAGTTCTGTGATACTACGAGACTGTACCGACGATTAATTGAAGTTTCTGTACAGCCACACACACTTATGTAACTGTTTGTTCAAGCACGTAATAATGCTTGGTAGTTAATACAAACTCGATATTGTTCAATGTTACATAGTTTTTAGTGGGTATATGTTTCTTCATTATACATATTTAGAATTATTAGTTCTAGTCTATTTGGTAGATATTTAATATGGGTTGTCATTTTAGTGGAAATACTGAAATTAGATATTTAATATTAATACATATATTAAATAGGTACTGTTTTTAGTTCAGAACAGGTACAAATAGAATATAATTATGGTTTTTACCTTTTAATTATAAACATTGTAAACTCCGATTGTAAATATTTTAGTTGTATTTCATCCATAATATATTTGATTGGCTGCTGTGATTCTAGATAATAATATGTGTTATATGTATGAATATAAAGAAGCAGCAGATTTCTGCGGTAATTGTATTGTTATCAATATGTTATCAATAATAATAATAGAATTTTATTTCCATAAGAAGCATACAAAGATGCATAGAAAACGTCAGCCATTATAATATAATTATAAACATGGAAGAATAATATAATAAATGTAAATAGTACAGTATAACAGAAAATAATTACAATTTAATTAGGGATTCGTAAATTCTCTAACTATATAATGACAGTTATTAAGTAGCATATTTTTCATTGCTTCCTTGAATTGCTTCAATGCAGAGATTTTATGTTCTTCGGTACACAGTTGTATATTTTGATTATAGAGTTTGTGACATTTTTTTGTACCAATATGTTTGATCTGTCACAAATGCAAATACTTATTTATTACTATATTTTTATTATTAAAATTATTTAATTTTGACAACAATTATTTACTTAATTTATTTTTCATTCCTTAAACAATATATTATAATAATGCATGGACAATTACTTGTTAATAACGTAAAAGAACATGTTATTTGAAAGTTAAAAAAATGTTAAGAATTTGGTCTAGACAGTATATTTGTTTTGCTGTGCCCTTCAAATAAAAAATTCACAATTCATTGTATGTATTGTTTTTATATTGACTTAAACGAAATTTATAAAATATATAGAAGATCAAAACTGTAGACCATTGGTTTAGGTTAGCATTACATGCCAAAATTCATAATTCATCACAGTGTGCCAAAAGTCTCCATAGGAAAGCGAAGCAGAGAATGACTGTTCCAGAATGTGCCATCAATAATTGATAATGTGTATGTGACGTCAGATATCCCCTTCAATGTTCATCTGTTTAATTATTTAGTTGTTGTGTTTATTTTTGTTTACGATATTCCCTAATCTTTTTCATTAACCTCTAGATATTTTTATTACCAATTATAATTTTTTTGGTGTTACCCAGGAATTTTAAAATATAAATTCTCACTGTTAGCTGTTTTGAGTGACAGCGTGATTATATGTATGTAGTCACTTTCGAGATTTAAAAAACGCGTTGATGAAGAATTCGTCAAAATCGGTTCAGTAGTTTTCAAGTCTACATACTTCAAATACGCACACAAAAACTTTCTCTCTTTATATATTATATTAGTTAGTATAGATAATTTGTTGGTTTATTTACATAAAAACCACCATTTCTTTCTTCAGAACGTCTCAGGGCATTTTTTTACTTAGATATGAATAATTGGAACATATGAATAAAAGACCAAATTTTTAAAATATTGATTTTTTTTCTAAATTGAATTAGAGCATTGATATGTCAAGGAAAAAAATAATAATAAATAAATAAAAAAACAATATTTATTTTTAAATTCTTCCTTGTGCTAACAAAGTTTTTATTTTTGGAAGCTTCCGCCTTTGTTAGATATAGTTTTTGTTGAACTGACTGCAACTTTCATCAGCAAAAACAAACAATACAAAGTTCTATAATCGTAAAAAGTTTGACTTGTAAAGTGTGAGCTTAAAATATATTTTTATTTACCTACATTTGCGTTGTCGAGTAAGTAAATCTTTCAAAGTAAATGCTGCATATTGGAATTGAATCTTCAATGTTATGTTTATTTATTACAATAAAGACATTTCAAATAGAATCTTAAGCAAATGTTCCAGTACAATATCTCTTAAAGTATAAAATCCACCCCCCTAAACGTTTATTATTTTAGATTATGTTAAACGTTTATTATTTTAGAATCTAAAATTTAGATCAATGTTATTAACTAGCAGATAAATTTAAATTCTTCTCACACTTTAACTAATAATATATACCATAAGCTACCATTGGTGCTACAAAACTTTCTTATACGCTGTACTGACAATGAGTATACTAATATAAACTTTTATAAATAAAACAGTCTACTTAATTGATAAATGAAAATCAAATGAATAAGATTTAAACTGTAGATAATAAATTATCAGTAAATTTATGAACATATTATGTGTTTGTTTTTCAGATCAAGAGTACTGGTATGAGAGAGCACGTGACGCTCTCCAGAGTCGGTTGAAGTACTCAGGGGGTGATCAGGAACAGCGCGCCAAGGCCCGTAACGTGATCCTGTTCATCGGTGACGGAATGGGCGTTGCGACAGCTACAGCAGCTAGAATACTACGTGGGCAACGCGCGGGCGGTGCAGGAGAAGACCATGAGCTGGCCTGGGATAGATTCCCTGCTGTCGCTCTAGCTAAGGTAATGTCAGATACATACATATGTACATAACATGCATACTTTATATTTGCACACCATCTATCTCTTTGTCTCGTGACAATAGAGTGGTTATTACTGTATCGGTTATAATTGGAGTTGGAGAATTCGTAAAATGGGAAAAACATCAGATTTTTCAGTTCGAATATTTCTATCGTCAACAAAAATAGTATGTCAAATTTTTGAATGGAACAGCTTGTATATTAATAGTACATTTAATGATAATTTAGTAAAGAATATGTAGTTTTATTAAAATTAATGACCTAACTTAACCATAAGCAATTTTCGTGAAAGAGCTATAAGCCCGCGAAGGATTTTTATTTTTCTATTTAATATCTGAATAACTCATTGTGATATAGTTATGAGATTTGATAATCGGTTTAGTATTAATAAGTGTTATCAATTTTCAGTATTAACCAATAATTATTTAGACCAAAGGTGTATAATTGGTTGATACTGAATATTGATAACACGCATATATATTTTCACACATTATTTATACGATATTTTATATAAGTAGAAAGTAAAAATAAACGTTTTATATACCAGCACTAAATAAATGTCTGGTATTTTTAATTGTTAAGCCGTGTCAGATTATTTAAACGTTACCGACCAATCCAGTTTTCCGCTCGATTTTTATTGCAAAAAGAAATATCGCGAATCTTTTTTACCGTTTTTAAAACTCTCCTTTGTTTTTTTTTTTCAATTCATAAATCATTATTAATTTTGTTTCCTTTTTCTTTCGTTGTATTTATGAATATATTTTTCAAGTTAATTCATAATTAAATGAAATTTTGTTAAATATGGATTTTCATTTAAAAAGTTGTATTTGAATATGAAATACATGAATACATATTCTTTACATTTAATATAACTTTTTTTAACCCTCATATCTTACCTTCAAAAAGTACATATTATGTAACTTTCCATGAAATAGAGTCCAGTAGTATGTCGAAGAGTGTTTAAGCGTATTAATATTGTATCCCAATTAAAAAATAAATAATAGTTGTACATACGAGTATACAGGGTATTTAAAAAGCCCGGTACCCCGGAATAACTTTTTCTTTGCCTTGAACCAAAAAATGTTCAAGGAAAAAGTTGCTTGGTTTCGAGGGGAGGATCGTTTGTACACCAAACCACCCCTCAACCCCTCACCCCCTTATGGATGGTGGGGGTAAGTTAAAATTTTCAAATGGGAATCCTTATTTTTTATTAGCTTATCAAGTTCTCCGATCGAAAGTAAATATCTTTTGACCGAAACTTTAATGTTGGGGCTAATCCTTCGCCACTAATGAGCATTAAACAGCAAAAATCAATTTTCACTTCTCGGAATAACTTTTTTCTTTTATTTAACCAAAAAATGTTCGGACAAAAGTTGCTTGGTTTCAGGCAAAGAAAAAGAGTTATTCTGAGGTACCGGGTTTTTGTAACAACCTGTACATATAATTTAAGTGGAAAACCCAAAACCAAATATTAATACAGTAAAAATATTTAAAAAAATGCAAAATAAACAAAAAAAAATCGAAAATTTCACCGCATTCACCCATGCTTGTACGTCAAGTACGTTCATTAAAACTATGTGTGTGTAAATTTTTTTGATGAATGAATGTTTTTGTTTAAAAAATCTACTATACTGAACTAAATTTAAACTTTATCTGTCAATAATTAAGGTAAATAGTTCTTGTTACAGGCCCCAAGCTATTTTAGTTTATAATGCACACCTGATCTCTACCACAACGAACTGTATTAAATTTATTATCCTTGGTGAGGAAAATTCCTTAGTACATAAGTTTAAATGTTTACCAAGCCCTGTATTTCTTTCATACCTATTATATATTTTATAAACGAAGATTTGTAATTTATCATTTTGTAATGACACTTGCTATTAAAAAGTAACGCTGAATCATTGGATTCTCAACTCCTGCTATACTACTCATTCTTTTTTGCTTTAAAAAAATGTTCAATGACACTATCTCTCGGAAATGGTTAATTAAAAATGGATAAAACACTAATGTCTATCTTTTAATTTAGAATTCAGCAACGTTTTATTGATTTATTTTATTACTGAAAATACTGGAAGATAGATTTTTTATTATTTTGATTGATCTATTATTGAATTGTCACATAATTATAATGTTTCATTTCAAGATAAGTTTTAAAGTTAATAAAAACATTTTTATTATTTACGATACCATATAATTGGTGTTAATTTTTTACAACGTATTCTCGAGAAAACGGTAAATATTGTATTTGCTATTTCTCGAGAAATTATTAAGTTCTTCATAATTTTAAATTAATTTATCTATTTTTAATTAATTAATACTAAAATGATATAAATACAATTTTTTGGCATTCTAATATTACTTTACAATAACAATTTAATTTTAAAAGAAATAATATTTTGTTCGAATAGAATTTGAAATGTCAACTAGTATACCCTTTAAAATATATAAGCACAAAAAGTCTCTTTAATAGTATTTTCCATTTAGCAACTGCATTTTTGAATATCATAATTAGATAAGATAAATTAAATTACGAAGTGACAAAACTAATATCTAATTCAAAACCGATACCGTCCACCTTATTGATCGTCATTAATCATAGTCTCTATAAACACAAGAGAAGCTACTGCGTTCCAATTGATTCATATGCACTACGGCAATAGCAATTAGCAGTATAAGTTGTGCGGTATCTTACATTCCAGTCGTCTATGATGTCCCATAACTAGCGACGTCATTATGTGAAGCATGGTGCGCTCACAGAGGAAGCACCACAATAATGGAATGCATTAAAGTCTTTAACAAGCTCAAACGTGTGTGTGTGTATGTGTGTGTGTCTGTGTTCAGAGCCGACCTGGATAAAGTTTGTCAATAGAACTTGGGTAACAAATTTTTTTTTTGTAATGTCGAGATCTGAATATGTAATCCCTATATCTGTTTCCCAAATTGCTCATTAACTCAGGTTTTTGATATATCCGTACCAAAAAATGACGATTTAGGACATATTTATGAATATTTGACCGGATATTCTTTCTAAAGTTTTCGTTCATATAACAAATACTACTGTCTTTATATTTTAAAATAAACTTTTGTTTTTTCAGTAAACATATTTTTCATCGAGATATACATATTAATTTTAATATATAAGTAACAATTAGATGTAATATAATTTTTTAACTAGGGTATCTTAGTGAAAAAATCATATTTTAAAAAGAGAAAACTAAAGCTTTGGAAAAAATGCCTGCATGATTCTTTTTTTTATTATCCTTTTTTGGCCTTACGTAACCTATACAGCCAGTTAACGAGTACACCCTGCACCTGACGTGAATTACTGTTAGGACGGGAGTTGCCCTGGGGCGATCAAGGCAGGATACACTCACGAGGCCCAGGAAAAATAGGTTAATTCCTGGGGGTTAAAACATTAGGGTCTAAAATTTACTTATATCTATACCTCATCATGGGTAACTCCGTTTGATGTTCGGAGTGGCAGGAATATCTTCCTGTCCCTCCTTGCCTCTTGGATGTACTCATGTGAAAGTATTACATAATGGGTCCCTGGATGTCTTACAATTTAATTTTTGCTTTTTCAATAAAATTTTGTAGGGTTTTGAATATTTCTAAGCATGATTCTTCTTCTTTATGTACTCATGTCTACTGGCCTTTTCGGACAGCTCCTTCGTAGTTGAATTTTATTTGGAGTGTGTGTTGTAAGTGTGTATGTGAGTGTAAATGTGTGGTAGGGAGAACGAGACACAAGATGGATTGGGAGGTTGCTAATGGGCCAATCATAGCAGGTAACAATGAAGAGGGTGGCCGAAATTATCAGAATAATGTTAGAAGACACAGAGGTTATTGACATAAAACATAAAGGGGATTTAAATTATTATTTTTAGTATTTCTTAGAAGTGTGAGTTGTCTGCATGATAATATATTCATAAGTAGGACAAGAATAATCAGTTTAGCATTTAACTTAATTGAGAAATTTAGGAAACGGAGTCAGTTAGAGACTGTTATTCAGGTCTTGGAAGCAAATTAAATTATGTTGGTCCTGTTGGTTTCTCAGACTGTTCTCAGGCGGTCCTGTCGCTTGTTCGTAACTGTGTATATATCCTATGTAATAGTGTGGAATACAAGTAGTAAATGTACATTACTAGTTACTTTGCATTTATGTATGCAATTTGAGAATAAGTGTGTAATGGCTTATTGTTAGTGAAAATAAGTTTTAGAAAATAGTTTTTATTTTTATTTAAGTAACAATAAGTAGATACATAAAGGTAGTAATTTAATACTTCTTTCTTCAAATAAATCATTCAATTTTATAGCTACATAGATGTCTGTTTGTTAAAATTGTTTTAAAATTTATATCATATTTTCAGAAAAGAAAATACGAAAATTCATTGATCGCTCTAATATTTCAGGACGATTACTTTTTCAGGCAGAAAAATGATAAATATTTGATGTTGAAAAGTTTTAAAACGAGCATCAGAAACAAACAAAGTTCTGAAACAAAGTTATAGGGCTTTGGCAGCGTCTATTATCCAACGGGCACTTATTTGTATAAGAGCTATATTCAAATTAACTGATACAGACCAACGGACAGTAAAGTTTTCAATATTCATAACGAGAGATTTTACTTAGAACTTTGTGTGTCATTAAACAACTAGCCTGTTTTCTATCTGTGATGATAGCACAGTGTTATCATCAGGATCGTTGTCGTTAATGCTGTAATCTGAGATCGTGGTTCGCTCCCGTTTTCAATATCCGATATTACAATATTATATAAGCAAATAATAAGCTTTAATCCCTTATCGTTGCTTCCAGTATTAAAGAAATTATGAAAAGAGTGTACGAGATAAAGTTTTGTTTTCATACATCGTCGTTTTACGATAAGCGAAATTATTTCCACTTTGTTTATATTACCTATACTTGGAAAGTTTTATAATTTCATGTAATCATCCATATTAACTTTTATCCGTGTTATTTTAAATCGGCGAAAGACCACGCGATTCTCTGCTCTAAACACATAGAAAACCACACCCAACTCTGGTGAAACACATTGTTTTGTTATATCATTGATTTGATAACAATGAAAATCTCACATATATCGGTTCAGTTATAATTAACTTATACTGTAGGGTTGTGTCCTAGAGTGCGTAGAGAGATTTGGGAAGATATATTTGAGTTCTGGACCAACATGCAAACACACATCGAAAAAATACCTATTTAGAATCACTGTATTTTTTCTGAACCAAAACAAAATGCTAACAACAGAAAACTAGTTACACATTTTAGGAGCTCTATAGAACATAAACAATACCCCGTGTATTCATTCTGTACAAACAAAGAAAATATAAAGCTCCATTTACTCTCAATACTTGTCGAATTGGATCTGAGTTCACAACATACCCCCTCCCCGCATTCACATACTTATGTTTAGGGTTGTACAATTTACTTTCATATGTATGTATATATGTATATTTATTTATTTTTAGTGAGGGTTGCATTGTGTCCTTCACAGATAGTTTAATCAGATTATTTTTTTATAATTCCATCCTGTGACAAATGAGCATACATAGTTATAATCTTATATAAGTGTCCGAAAAATTAAGATTAAAAAATACAAGATAAAAATCGAAAGGCTCACTGGTTTTACACAGACCTGGTTAAGTTAGATACGATAAACTTTGTGATCGTTTTAAAATGAGAAAAAAATTGTTTTTTGATTTCAAAATATCTTTCCGTTTCAGGTCAAAACTAACACTTTTTGTTCCGTGTCTCTCTGTATGTCTGTCTCCTGAATCCTTGTCACACGCATAGCTCACGAATCACTGAACCGATATTAATTAAACTTGGTTGGTTGATTGTCAGATTTTTTTTGTCTTTATATAACTGGTACTAACTATTGCTTCGATGACATTAAATATGATCTTAAAGATTTCAAAATATTATCAATTATCACTTTTGGAATTTTTTATATACCTAAAGTTCCATTTGTTTGAAATAAAAAAAATAGATTTATCATATTTTTTAAATGCAAACACAAACCTTGATTAAATATTTTCTTTATTTGTCTAATATTCAGAAAAATATATAGTCCAAATAATAATAAATATATAGTCCAAAATATCGAATTCAGTTTTTATATTAAAAAAATACATTTTTAACGGATGAAACCTATAAAAATCGATGGCTAGAGTGGAATTTCACGTTCTAAAAATGTTGCAAATACATATATACATAAATTTTTGAAGATCCAAATCTACTCTACATATTATAGCAATTAATATCAGATTAAACATTTCTAAATTTCCATAACCCTTTTCAGGATTGTGTCATGAATCAAAAGAAACCGCTGTCCAATGCCAGAAATATGTATGTAGTAAGAAACATTGCTGTCTTTACAAAAACAATAACACTCCAGTAAAAAGTGTACAAAACTAACAACACATGAAAGTAGCACAAGTAACAAATACTAAAACGTCACAGCTGCATGCCGATAAAAATCTTACAAAAACTGCAAATGAAGTTTACCGAACACAAAACAATAATATTTGCTTGCTCCGTTTTTAACGTTAATTAACGTTCGTTTATTTTTACATTAAAAACATAAATATTTTGTAGAAACCCGATCAAAGTCAGTGCCCAGGGCATGGGTTTCAGATTAGCGCCTTCTCAGATTACGTTATTTATATTCAATCGTAGAAACTTGCAATTAGTGGCGCGTTATGAGAGTTGGGAGCTCTAGATAAAAAAAAACATCTGCCAAGTAAATGCACAGTGTTTCCTCGTGCTAAATTCATTAAAGGTAGTTAATTATTGAACAATTTAAATAAAAACCGATAAAGTTTTTAGATTAACTGTCTGTCATTGATTAACCATTTAATTTTCATACGATTTTAATAAAATTATTAAAACAAATTATGTCAAAATGACATTTAATATGTCAAAGTAAATAGCAATTTAAAAAACAAATGACGATTTTTAAAGCAAATTGAGATAAATCTTTGTAAGGGAATATTTTACAACAAACGTAGGTAATCTATATTATGCTATATTATAGGAAATTGAATGCTCTACAAAAAGGTTCTATACAATCTTCACGTAACGTGTGTATTTCTTGAGATATCTTCAAAGATTAATCTTTTGGGATGTCACCCGTTCCCCTTACATACGATTTTAATAATTTTGAAATGGGACCGTTCTCAAGCCAGACCCAACCAACCTACCAAGTTTCATCAATATCGGTTCAGTCGTTCATGAGTTAAACGTGTGACAAGGATTGGGGGACAGACACACACAGACAGACAGACACGGAAAAAATTGTTTGTCTTCACCTGAAACGGATAAATAAAGTAAAATTTTTAAAATCGGAGAACTAATTTTTTTCTCATTCTTCGATATTGCGAGGAAGCAAATTTTGTAAAAAAAATCTTGTCAGATTTTTTTCAAAATTAACTAAAAATTAACAGAGTAAATCCAAATTCTTGATGGCTCAACTAACAACGCTTTTTAGTTTTTATACATACATAAAATGTTCTGTATAATAATGTATGTATGAATGGAATTACATGTTTTGAAGGTCCCTGAATCCACATTATCTGAATTCTGAATGACATGCGTGTCTGTTGGCGAAACTTGTTAACATTGTATACTGCTATAGGTGTGCACATCCTATTTTTGAAAGCATTACAATATACTGTCTATATAGTATATATAGGGGAGATATGCTATGAAAAGGACATTTTAGAATGACGCATTTTTTTTAAACTTCAAACATTACAATTAAAAAATCACTACACCTATATATCTCTAATTAGTTGAGTTTTTTAAATGAATCTTTTTTACCACGAAATAATAGAAAATAAATAAATAACATGTTTAAAAAAACATTTTTTTACGTCATGTTGAAACGGATTTGGGTACATAAGTGGTATCTATCAAATAATTAATTCAAATTAAAAAGTTGTAGAGAATATTATTATTATTTAAAATTTTATCGTATTTGTTAGGGAATTACTTTCCAGTAACGCTCATTTTTTTATAATTGATAAAGAAAAGAAAATAAGCATTTATTATTATGTAACTACTTCTGCATGATGATGTAACATTTTTTATTGATTATATAAAACTAAATTATTAATTTCATGAAGTTTTAAAAAACGATGGGTGAGTTAATCAGGGTTAATATAACTATAAACGTGGCAATTTAATATAAAATTTATGTACTTAAGCCAAGTAAATCGATATCTGTATCGATTACCATTTTTCGTAGGCTCATTTATGCAACAAATTCCTAATTAACTCAAACCACGTTCGACATTAATTATACGGGATTATCAGGACCTACTCCGTTCATCCCTATACACAGATATATATAGAGAAAGAGCACATGTGTTCAAGTCTGTGACCCAGTTTCCGATTGCAAAGTACATATCCGGGAGTCAGAAAAACACAAAATTGAGACTCGCCGCGAGGGAAATGTTTACCATGATAAATGAGAACGTGAGCGGACAATATGGAATATATGATAATATATTCACAAAATTGATGTAAATAGTATAAAAGAAGCATACTTAGATCGATACTTGCAGAAATGGATGCATACTCGAAGAATTCAATAGTTTATAGTGATATGGAATTGCCACCGGATCAATTTTAAACTTTATATTCTAGCTTGAAAGCTTCGGTTGTTTGATTTTAAAAACATTCAATTTCTCGAAAAAAAAAAGATTTGTATGCCTTTTTTTGAGTATATTTTATTTATTTGGATATTTTTATTACTTTATCACAAAATTATGAACCAGATTAGCAGATAAACATAGGAAATCAATGTACATACATGGACGTACCGAGCATTTTGTTCACGGGGGGTGGGGGGGGGGGCTGTAGATTTTTTTTATAAACCGATTTAGTCAGTCTGTTTCGTCTATGTAGAACCTCGCGATAAAAGGGTTAGAACAGACGGGTTATTAACCTTTTTAGGTATTGAAGTGCAAAAAAAATGTACTGTCCTTATAAATGGGCATTATTGTAAATAAACATTGGGTAATTTTTCCTTTTTTTTTAATATTCTATTTTTTCTGTGCTACGCGCTACGCTGTTGCAACTTTGAATTTTGGCTACAAACTTTTTTTCAATCGTTAATTTATTTTTATCATATATGTAGAAGACAAAATATCTACAAAAATGTACTTTACCTATACATATGTATATATATGTATTAATTGGCGATTTTAGTGGGTTTTGTTCATTCTATTTTTTTCTATTTTAAGTAAAAAATCGATTAATATATAATCGATAAATATATAAATAGTTTAAATGTAAAAAAATAAAATTAACATTTTTTTGTCTTATATAAAAAAGAAAATGACAACAGTTTTAACAAGAGATTGTAATTTTAAAAATGATGTTTTTTCTGGATCAAAAATATAAATTAAAAATCAAATGTACATCAAATAATAATAATATAATAACTACCTGACTCGCTATCGCGCGATTTTTTAAAAAATAAACTCATTACGTGAGTTTTCAGAATTAAAATTTTGAAATACCCATAAATTTTAACTCTTCAATTTCATAAATACAATAGTACATGTAGAGATGGGAAAAATGAGTCTTTTTAGTGACTCGAGTCATTTGAAACAATTCAGTAAAAAGATTCGTTCCAACTGATTCGTTCAATGAGTCGTTCACTTACGAAAATGAATTGGCGAGTGACGAGTGTTTTGAATCGTTCAGTACAGGAATCGTTCGTATGTGACTTGTACATATACAAGTGAGTCAGTGAGTGCAAGTCGGTACGACAAAATCCGAACGTATCCGATCACTGACAGAATGGATAAATAAATACGTTGTTACTTTTTGGCCGCCGTACGTTGCTTGATATATCAGTGGCGTACAAGTTATGTTTACTTTTGTTCATTATTATAATAATTGTGTAAATTTATCATATTACTTAAAATAACTGTTGCTGATAGTTTTATTTTGACTTTGATATTTAATATAACTTTTATTCTCAGACGTTTTATCATGCTAATCTTTATAGATAAATTGATTTATAATGTCAGGTATTATATGTAAATAATTCGCTCGAAAACAAATGCTAAAATTAAAATGCATTAATATTCTCGGGATTTTAGAGCAGTGGTAATAAATGTGTAATAACACACATTTTAAGAACTACGGCTATATAATCTAAATCTAAATTGTTTATTAAACAATTTTACAATTCAAAATAATATCATACATATGTATCTTAAATACACGAATGATACGCCGCTGCCATTCAGAGCTAAACTGTAACAGTTTCTTTCCTTGCAACAATTCGAATTTAAAAAGTTGTCTGGTTTAGTTGTTGAAAAATACACTTCTATAATTACATTTATCAAGAAATATTTTTTAATTGATTATTTTATTAATATCAATAATAACGATTGTTTTCTTTCTAAATATTTTAACTAACACAAAAAATAGTGTACGAATCTATTTTCTTTTATATTTTACAATATAATAAAAAAAAGAACGAATCTTTTTTAAAATACTGACTCGAGTCGTTTCGTTCACCGAAAAGAATCGTTCAAAAAGAACGAATCGTTCATGAATTACACATCTCTAGTACATAGGCATAGGCAAATAACTATAACCAGTTAAATGTATAGTTAGTCAGGTCCAGGGGGGGCAGCTGCCCCCCCCCCCTCGGTACGCCCATGTGTAGATACATATTATGACAAATTTATTATGGCGAACATGAAAATACATTTTCTCTTTAAATTTGTGTTTTCTAAAGTGGTTTCCGCGAAAAAAATCAGGGGTTCCGCGTGTTTCTTGGTGTTGTGTAAAATATAAATATAATTAGGGTTCCTCATGGATTTCACGACAAATTAAGTTTGGGATCTATTTTATCTTGATTATAAAAAGAGTTCAATTAATTAACAAATTGCAGTTTTCAGTTTTATTTTTTTCATTCGCGGATTGCATTATTTTCCCTAGATGCTTCGTAGTTTTTTATACAGAGTATATTTCTCTTTAGAATTTCACAGCAATATTTTTTCATTTCTCATGAAATGGAACATTTTGAAAAATCAAATGCTCTTATTTTTATTGAAATGTATCCGGACTATACTATTTTATTCATTGTTTTTTGTATTCATTTAATATTATTAGAAATTGGCTTTGTTTTGAAAGCACCGGTAAAACATATCTATTCCAAATAAACAATTGTTTAACTCTAGCTCCGGCAAAAAAACACATGTGCATTAACTACACTGCTCTAAATAACACAAAAGAAAAGAGACCGCGGACAAGGATCGATACCTGTCCCGGTGAATGCAAAAATAAGCATGCATTTCTCTTGGGGAATTCAATTACGTCTGAATGCATAATTCTCACCGGTTATGTGTTACTCTAATGGAGGAAGCAACGTGTCGTCACCAGTAGCGTAACGGTGCAAATTGACTGAAGGAATATTTTATCACTGTTTACTCCCAAGTATACCTAGGGAAATCTTGGGAAAAAATCCTGTGAATTTTTTCTTTATTTATATAATTTATTTTAAAATACATACTCTAAGTATTTTAATATTTTACTACAAATAACTATATCTACAATCCAGGGGTGCCCGCAGATTTTTTTTAATGATGAGCATATAATATTTTTCATGCAGTGCAGTCTTTTGCTTTGACATTTTATTAGAATTGCATTAATTATAATTAAGAATATTGTTATTTATGTTTTTATTTAATTTTAATTTTTAATGCATTTTAAACATACCTACTATAAAATTCTTACCACCTTTATTAAAACTAACTCAAAGGAAAGCAATTCTATTTGAAGAAAGTCTTAAAAGAAAAATCGTGTATCACTCAAAAATTCATAAAACTTACAAGGGAACCTTTTCAATTTGAAAATTCGTGTCGAGTTTAAGATTTGTATATAGTTAGAGGAGGTCAAGATAAGTAAGAAAAAAATTATCTTAGCTGCGGTAAAACAGTTTAAGGGGGTGAAACACTCCTATGAAAATGTGCAAAATAATCATATTTTTTCAAATAAGTCTGAAACTAATGAAAATTTAAAAAAATCTATAATACAATTTTTTTTTGATTTTTTATGCTCTTTCGAATGGCGATAGTCAAAATTCAAAAAAATGAACCTATGAAATGTGGGTGGAAGGTGGGGGTTAACGGTTTAATTTTTTCGAATTTTAACTATCGCCATTCGAAAGAGCATAACAAATCATGAAAATTTTGTATTGTAGATTTTTTTAAATTTTTATTAGTTTCAGAGTTATTTGAAAAAATATGATTATTTTGCACATTTTCATAGGGGTGTTTCACCCCCTTAAAGCGTTTTACCGCAGCTAAGATAATTTTTTTTCTTACTTATCTTGACCTCCTCTAACTATATACAAAGTTTAAACTCGATACGAATTTTCGACTTGAAAAGGTTCCTTTGTTAGATATACGTATAGTTATTGTTACAACTGAAAAAAAAATTCTCACTGTCATCGTTGTAGAAAAACTATACACAATGTAACACTTAATTATACAATGTCCGACATACAAAGCATTGCAATAATGGAAGAAGAACATTATAAAATAACCTAATCATCTGGCAGAATGAATATAGATAACAGAGTCAATATTTTTATGTGATTAATTTTGATATTCCGTCCAAACAATTATAACACATTCAGTCCTGAAGTGTCTATAGAATGGATGTAGTTCAGGGTCTGATGTCAAATCTTTAACACCAAAAAGTATACCTAGAGCTTATACTACTTCTATAACATTTTTAATCTGTCAGCAAACGATTGCCGAGTAATAGAGAATTATTATCAATTAACTATACTAATATAACGCATTAACACACAAATAAATGCAATCTGAAACTGTCATATTTTATATCCCATGTATCAGAATCCCAAATACGCCAAAATCTGCTATAATCGGGCAATCTTCATCTTCCGTCTGTCTACTATAAAGTAACTACAAAAAAAAATGAAAGACACCTTCACAAATATGTAATGAAAAGGAGCAATCCAACCGAAAAGAATTCTATCTTCGCCAGTTTCGTGTTTATAAAAATTCCCACTATGTTCCACTTGCTGATGATGTCAGAAACAAAAATTGCACATTGTTACTTGTTTCTATTTGAAACAGTAAACAACAAAGAAAAGGTACGAACAAAATGGAGAATTTTGTAGTTGAAATTGTCACATAAGTAGAGACACTCAATCAACAATTGTTTCTGTTCCCTGTTTATGCATGAACACTACAAATAAGCTTGTTGCTGCAGTGAATGATACAATTTTCACATAGTACTACGTGCTCCTCAGTAGTACTAGACACTAGAGGATAATTTTGCGAGCACGAATGCAAGGAAAATATGTCATGATTTGAAAGTTCATATCGTACAGTAATAAATAAAAGGTCAATATATAAATTATAGTGCCCAATTTATATTAAAATGAATTTTAACTCTCCATCCCTGCATCTTTAAAACCTTTAATTACTCTGGTATAAATTGTTATAAAATTATAATATAAACCTGACGAGATTTAACGAGATTTAACCCTCTATTCTTCAACGTTTAAATACAGTGACATAAAAATTGTACCTTTACAAACCATTATTTCATACATTGAAAATAAATTTCTACGAAAAAAAAAATTTGGCTGCGCTCGTGTCACAAGCACACTCTAGAAACCCGAAAGGTACGCTCCTGATTATTATTTATTTCACATGGAGCATTTTGCGACAATATTGCAACGTGGACAATTACTATGACAGTAAATACTGTTGCATTATATCTTATAAAAGTGCTTTTTGAAATATGATTTCATTTGTTCATATGCATACGGTTCTCTATTATGATAATTTTTATTATATTCGTAGAAGTTATTACTTTATTACTGTCTATATATTTTATTTTTGTTTCATTTTAACTGATTGTTTTTAGGGTTCCGTAGAAAACTAGGAACCCTTATAGTTTCTCCATGTCCGTCCGTCCGCCCTGAAAAATGTTGTAATAAAAAGATGAAATTTGGTATACGGTCGTAAATTGATGACCCAAAAACAGAAATGATAAGATTTTTGAAAATACAAATTTTTTAGACCCCCCTTTCATAAAATGAAAAGTGTTTAAAAAAAAAAAAAATCACCTACACCATTGAGTGGGGTGTCGTTAGAAAAGTCTCCTAAAATGCAACAAAAAATGTAACAGAAATTTTTAATTTTAAACCTTCGATCACGATGTATTTTCTCCCTAAAGTCATTAAAAAAGCATCCCCCCCCCCTCTATTTTCTAAACTATCAAAAAAAAATCTGAAAAAATTCCAGAACGTAGATTTTAATTAGTACTTTCACTGAAAATTATAACGAACATTGTCAAAAATATTTTGGACCCCCTTTTCATAGATTGAAAAGTGAAATCACATTTTTTTCATTTACCCCATTGAGTGGGGTGTCATTTGATAGATCTCCTAAAATGCAATAATAAAAGTCAGATGACTTTTTGATTTTAACCCTTCAGTAACGAAAATTTTGAAAAATACTTTTTATAAATCGTAGTGATAATGACTACGGAACCCTATCACGTGCGTGCCCAACACGCACTTGCTCGTTTTATTTTATAATTTATTTTGCACAACTCGGAATTTTCTAATTATTCATTTTAATTATTAAAATAGAAGGATTAAAAATATTAAAGACGTATTTTTTTCAATTTGAAAAATGTATTAAAATAAAAAAGTTTTGATCGATTAAAAATATAAAAATCCGTACGTTTCCAACCACCAGTCAAGTTTATCCGAAGTGCGTTTGACGTCTGTATGGTCTCTGTTTTGAAATTTATATGTACAGATAAAGTTCATTGTGATATCGTTCTTTCATTTATGAAAATAAAGTGAATAAAAGAAGAAATTACGAGTGGTGTTTTCTACCACAACGTACAAACACACAGAGAAAATAAGGATACCGATTTGTGACGTCACTAATTGTTTAAAAAGTTTATGGTAGATAAGGTTGCACATAGAATATTACTGGAGTGATAACTCCAGTGGTAGAGCGCGGGTTGAAAGAAAAAAAATCTGTGTACTACATTGCTCCTACTATTCTCCAATCGAAAAATGTTTCAGTTGTTTCTATGGTTACCACGGTATCATGTGAATCCATTGTTTTTAGAGTAGAATCAATTTACGCTGTTGGCCAATCAGAGTTTATTAGATAAAGAGATTGGTACCTTGCCCCAAGGTAAATAAATGACTAGGTATGCTTACTTGCCTGTGACGCCACCGTGAAGTTCTTTTCAACCTTCTGGATTTCAAATGGTCGCCAACGCTGTCAAACTGTCATAATATAAATTTGATCGTGATTGATTTATTATTGTGTTCTGTGTTTGTGCTATTCATTTATTGCTATAGTGAAGCTTCACACATGATATTAATTATATTAATTATAATTATTTGTGATTTGTGTTTAATATTATGACAGTAAAAATCATAGATAAATAAAAAAATCAAGAAGGTAGAAAAGAACTTCATGGTGACGTCACAAGTAAGCGAACCTAGTCATTTACTAACCTTGACCTTGCCCTACCTATCTCGCGGGACAGGTTTTTAACAGTGAGTTATAACTTAAGTGTTTTTAATTAAGTAGTATCTCTATGGGTTAACTGCGGTTAGCATATTTAATTTTTGGTAGCTAATTAATATAATATTTATACCTGGTATTATAAAGAATTTGATCTAGACCAAAACGTTTTCTGCGTTATCGTTATTTTGTTGTGAATTTTATAGAAGTGGTAATTTATGATAATGTAAAGCTCCTATCTTTCATCGCAGTTTTTAGATCATGTTTTATACTTAGCTTGCATGCGCAGTCATTAATAAATACTATACAACTGTCATTTAAATTTTATATCTTGCAAATAGCGTTCGGTTCGATTTTGATCTAGACTTATTCTTTATATTATTAATTTTAAACAAATATGCATCCAATATTTAAAAATAAAATAAAGTGAATTTGGCATTTATAATTAAATAATATGTAAATGAAAACTAAAATTCGTAAAACACTATCCCAATAGTTTTTCGAATAATTTCATATATAAACTATTTTGCAATTAAAAATTGAATTCAACTTATTAAAAACACAACAAAATAAAGGACATAGATAACAATAAGAAATCTCTTGGTACCCTTGGCCTTTGATATCTTGTTACTGTTAGCTTACTAAAGGATTTGAATTGGTCTTCGGGCGATAAATCCTTTGTTTTAATACCCCCCCCCCTCCTTTATCAATACTTGCATAACACAGAGCAGCAAAACGTATAATAATATTACAATAGTTTCATAGAACTATGGCATCTTACAGTAAAGGTTTTTTTGTTAATTCACCCGAATTTTGTAAATAATGTGCAACAGTTAACAAAAAATACTGTTAAAATAATGTTAAAGACTGGCAATTGAGCTAGTACATATAACAATAAATAAGGATAGTATAACTAATAGCTCACATCTACGTCTATATAATAGTAATTTAGCAAAATCGTTGAGAAAAATCATAACTTTTTACACGATACAAAAGAAACACCGAGAGTATGTTGCAATATGGCCAATTACAAGAACGGGCAATTTGTATCAAAGTTTGCTTTTAGTTTTGGCGTCTTCGTGCATTTGTTACCATGTGACACACATACATACATACAGACATGTACATCTAGGATGGAGGCGTGTAGGTACTTCTTGTCGTATGCAATATTAGCATAATGTGAATTTTATGTTATTGGTTTTTCCGAAATACGAGAGTACTACACTTTATGTTTTATTACTTTCTGTTTTGGATCATTATACATGGCCGACAAAAAAAACTCATTTTTTTAATAACAGGGTCATATCGGCTAGACAATTAAACATGTCTTTATTTTGGGAATTGTTTAGTGTATAGTCTATGCTCGTTAAGAGCGGTACCAAGTGACAACGCAAATGCGTATTTTACGATCATTCTCCATATCCAACTCACCACTAAGTCGTGCAATTTTGTATCTCAAATATTATATTAATGATAATATAATGGAAGACATCCTTAATATATATAAAGCTCAACGTCTCTTTGTCTGTCTGTCTGTCCGTTATTGCGCTTATCACTCTAGAACCCCTTATCCGATTTACGTGATTTTTTTTAAATTCATAGGTACATTCTCTGGCCAGGTTATAGTCTATATTTTGTTACGTTAGGTAACATAACAACTAAGCAGTGACGATAATAGTAAATCAACTCGGCAAAAATTTTGCTGTCGGCCACTGTTTTGCAATACGCTGCCAAAACCGTTGAATATAGAACAAAATAATGTATTAAAGAACTGTGTAGAATCAAAAGTTCTACAATAAAGTCCGCGACACCATATGTCTTTTATATTTAAGCCACAATGACTGCTTTTATGTTACAAAGAAAACATAAAATATTTGGGTTCTGTTTACATGGACTTATGACCTGCAAAACTTTAATCCTTATCGAAATAAATGGTTTCATCGCCATAATTACTTAATGTAGATATAATTTGCCTTTTACATAATCCAATTTGGTCTTTTGGTTTAGGAAATAACGTGAAATATACATATAATAACATATTATTCTTGACAATACGCACGAACTCAGATAAAGTGTCACGGAGTGAGAGGGGAGAGGGGACATACTGCGTTCGACCAGCAGTCGTTTATTTGTTTTCAATAATTAACTTTTAAATAGAAGAAAAATTATTTTTACTTTTTGTTCTGATTCGCTTTTATTAGGTAGGTAATTTAAGTGTTGTTTAGTTTTTATAAGAAAAATAACTAATCGTGTTTATACTTAATTCAACTATATATTTTTTAAATCCTAAACAATAATTCCGTATTCCACGCGAGCGAAGCCGCACGGGCCCAACTAGTAACTAATATAAATAAAAATATTATATATTTCAAAATTCTTCTCAAAAAGGTTACTCTTGGTTAAAAAAAAGATAAACTTTGAGGATCCTTAGAGTCTGCAGACTCCAAGTTGATAAACGCATGATATAAGTTATCCGTCAAAATCTCCCAATTTAAATCGTATTATTTCCAACATAATTAAATAAGGAAAAAAAACGTTTCTTTATATTATATTGTTTGAATTCTTGAAAGACAATTTAAATTCACTGAAAACAAGGAATAATCTACCTACACCCACAGGCTGAATATTTTTCTCTAACACTCTGAAAATTAAAAACCTATTTTACGACTGTAACTGCTATACTGCTCATAAATTATGTATTTTAATAGGAACTTTTTATAGATCTCAATTTTCCACAAAATGCATAAAAGAAACTGAAGCGCTTGCTTTTGAAATTCAATTACATCTGAATGTTTAATTCCGTCGGTTTTGTTACAGTGATAGCGACATCATTAGCTATTTTCCTTTCTCCATTACATCAGTTTATCATAACATTTATACAAATAGCGAAGAATTTATTTACTTTCTACTAATTATTCTCAGTATTTATAAAAGTATGTGCTCTTTTTACTGTTTTAATTCTATTATATTAACGTTTCTAATTAATTTTCTAGCTAGAAGCATTACAGTGTTTCATTTTTAATTGCAATGGTAATATTTTTTATTAAAAAAAAATGCAGCTAGGGAATGATAATACTGTGCATATAAACAAATGAGTTGTTGATAATGATGAAAATGATATTCTTATCGTCTTTTTCAACAGCTCAGTGATGTTGTTTAATCATTTTTGTGCAGTTGATTTTATTATAAGGTTGTTCCATTAGGGATACATGACGATATGGGAATTTGCTGATGGTCCAATCATAACAGGTTCAGATATAACACTATTCAACAAAAAAATACTTTTGTAATATAACAGAGATCCGAATAGAAAACTTAGGAGGTTTTTGGCATGCCGAAACCGAATTTGTTGCCCAATTGGTTTCATCACGTCAACCTAAAAGTCTCAAAAATGACTATATTGAATAATAATAATAAATGAATTTATTATCAAGTAGGTAATTTTTTCTAAAGTTTTCGGTCACGGTAACAAAAATATTATCTTTCCTCTTTAAAATGAGTTTTAACTTTTTACTGTACGATTTTCTTAGCCGAGATGTACTAGTTTGAAGATATATATGATATTTTTGTTAATATAGAGTGTAGTATAGTAGATACAATGAACTTTACTACACTGTCAAAAATTTCTGTGGCAAATTTACAACAAATGTGTTGGAAGTTTTATTCATAAACCGTTTCGGAAATTTACAATACGTATTGTAAATGGAGAAATGAAGGTTTAGGATATTTCCTACATGGTGTTGGAATTTGAAATACTATACTGTGTAGGAATTTTCAATATTAGTTACTAAGATTACAATATCGGTATAGTATTTAGAATGTAAAATTACGAGACGGGTTTAGGATATTTCCAATATGGTGTTAGAATTTGAAATACTATACTTTATAGGAAATTTTAGGTCGAAAATTACTATACCATAACTTTTTAAAATTCTTATATTAGTTAGTAAGATTTTAATACCAGTATACTATTTTTGCTTTACATTTAGAATTTAAAATTATGAGACGGCTTAGGAAAAATTCTAAATCTTATTAGAATCGGTAAAAATATACAGGATGTTGTGTTTAAGAAAATAAAATTAGGTATTTTTCCGAGAATCAATACTACTTTTTTATTGTGAAGTGATGAGAATTCAATACAATGTAATACAACAATACAAATACATACAACAATATAATAATATTTACATATTAAAATAACTTAGATATTATTGTCTTATTATTATAATAGTGATTTTTGTTTACCTTAGTCACGAAATTATGAAAAATTTATTACATTATGATACACTACTATTACATACAACAATATAATACTGTTTAAATCTTAAATATAAAATAATATTTGTTTAATATCTATAAAATGCTCAGTCTTATTATACTATTGATATTTGTTTATCTTATTCAATATAATGTTACACACTATTTGAAAATACAACATAATACTATTTACATATTAAAATAAAATATATATATATATTTTTTTAAATTTAAATAATATAATTTTTGTACTTAAAAAATACTTTTATAATATCAATCTTATAATATTAATTGTTGTTTATCATGATAATGTGGATAAACACAAAAAACTCTTTATTTGACCTACAACAGTATCGTAACAAATTAAATGATTTTTTTATTAATTATTTAATATATTTTTTAATTAACTATTACAAACACTATTTTTTGGAATTCTAAATTAAAACCTTGTTTAAATATCTAGTTAAGTTTATATATATACATTTTCATTAACTTATCAATGTAATTAACTGTAACGAATCATACTGTTCAGTCAATGCGAATATTTTTGTTTTAAAAACTTTGCAATTAGTGTTTAATTCAACAGTTTCTAAAAATAAACAATTTAAAGTGATTTTTAATTTTTATTTTTAAGATCAATATAAACTTTGAGAATCTTATAAAATTTAGGATTATTATATTCATCAAATTTGTGTAATACCACCAAACTAATGTTATATTTTAAACCATTTTGATTTCATACCAATCAACAGAATATTTAGGAATATTAGCTGCCAGGTATATAGGTGATTTTACCTTATGATATTTAATCACCAAAGTTTCAATTCGCAGATCATTCAGAATTTTCTAATCACTGATAAATTCATGGACTGTGTCATATTCAAGATCATGTATTAATTGAAATGTTTCCTGCCGATTTCTTTTAACATCATCCCAAGGATCGGCATTATTTTTTATATATATCTGAAATGAAATATTTTTATCATATGAAAAAATAAAGATGCAGTAACAAGCGATATTTATGTAAACATATACTTACTTGAAAAAATGTCTATAATTTTCTCGGGGATTTCCTATTCTTGAAAAAAATCAATTAACGGCTTTGTGCCAGGCACAAAAAAATCATCCATGTTGCTCAATTATCTATTAGGTATATAGTCACTGAAAAACAGTACCTAAATTGTTTTAAAAAAATCACAAACCAAAAACACTTTAATACATTTAAAAACATTTCAACTCCCGAGTGGTCGTGTTAAAACTGCAAACTTAGAAAACTAAACGAGTGGTATAGGTACCTACATATTTGAATAAACAAATGTCCTTGGTCCTATATAGGGTTATAAAAGAATCGCCTGAGGTTCTATACCAGTGGCTTTCAACATTTGTTGACTTGCGTACCTCTTAACAGTTTCACTTTTATAAAGTGTATCTCCATATTAGAAATATGTTTGTAATTTATATATGTAGTATAGCTGTTATTTCTTATGTAACTTTTATAAAATAATAGTGTCTTTCTAAGGAGTGTGAGGGTGTTATGAAAATGTATACCAAAAATAGTTTATTGTCGGGAGCAGAGTTATCAAGTGTTCGGTGTTTAATCTATTTTTCTAATTTATTTGAAATAAATTAATTTTTAATAATTTTTATATACAGCTTTAAAAACGAGTAATAAAAACATAAATAAGGGACAGGCAAAAAAAAAGTTTATAAATAATCAAATTTGTAAATAAAATAAAGTCATTGATAAGAATAAATCAAACCCATGAGGGTACACGTCACCTTAGGTTGGTAAGCACTGTAGAATATTTTTCTCCAAGCTGCAGGTATAACCTGCAGCTTGGAGAAAAATTTATTACACCGGATGCACATTTATTTATAAATTAATTCTGCAAAATATGTTTGTAACAAAAATTGTTACAATTTTAAATTTCATGTTGAAAATGAAATAGATCAAACATAACTACATGACTTCAAAATATGTTGCAAAGTCGAAAATATTAAAATATGGAATCCAATTTAGAAAAATAATTAATTAAACACAAAACAAAATAATAGTAATAATATATAATACATGATAATATAATAAAATTTAAGATTTATAATCCAATGAAATATTAGTCATTCTATTCTTGAGATTTGTGAACATTTTAATTATATGAATAAAAATCTGATTTTTTTCAGAATAAGATATCCCTTATAGAAAGAAGACTGATCAACAATTTATTAAAAATTATAAACAATAATTTTTATACCTGCATTGATTAATAAATATACAATAGAAACCGGTTATAACGACATTGAAGTAACCGGTCATATTGGTCGTAAAAAGCGGATAGTCGTAATAACCGGTAAAAATGCAATTATATGGGATTCAATTGGACTTTTATTTTGAGTCGTTAAAACCGATACATCGTATTAACCGTTGTCGTTATAACCGGTTTTTACTGTATAATCTTTTGTGCACTGGAAAACTATGGGAAATTTTCAAAATTTAGTAGCAATCCAACTGGTTGTATTGGAAAATTATTAAACCTAATTATATATATATTTTCATATACAGAGCTGTTAAAATTACAAATAAAATTATTAGTATTTAATAGCAGAATGAAATACAAATTTACATATCCGTAAAGTAAATTTACCACAACTTGTTTCGTAGATGTAAAAATATATGACATTTCTATGCCTGTATAGTAAACCAACAAGATGCATTGGAATAATACAAGTATGTACTGGAAATATACTAATTTGTGAGGTAATTTCTTTCTACTACACTGAGTTTGGATTTTTTCGTTACATTTATATAGTAAAAATATTGTAAATTTACTAATTTTTTTCTCAGTGTACATATATCTTCAAAGTAGTATATTTTGGTAAAGAAAAATCGCATAGTAAAATGTAAAAAATCATTTTAAAGAGAAAAGATAGTACTATTCGAAATCATGACAGAAAAAAATTACCTACTTAGTAATAAATTCCCCAACATTGCCAAAATCGTCATTTTTGGGACTTTTAGGTTCGGATATCTAAAAAAACCTGACGTGATGGAATCATTTGGGCAACGAATTCGGTTTCTGCATAACAAATACCTTCTAAATCTCCTATTCAAATTTCTGTGAATTTTTTTTGTTGCATAGTGTAGGTAATTAGGTTCATATTGGTTACAAATAAATACATTGTTTATTATTCTTGTATGTATATAAAAAGGAAAAGTATACAACTAACTAGAAGAAAAACCTACTCTTACATGTTCACGAGAAAACAAAAGAGAATTAGATTTGAATAGTCTGTTATTTTCTTTTAAAAATAAAGAGAACAAATATAAAAATAATTAGCAGCAAAAAAAACTATCCCAACCGAACAATATAAAAACTTCTTTGTTGAGCTCGACAGATTTTGAAATTACAATTTTATAGTTAATTCAGAAATACAATCGTAATATTCAGTGGGGTGAATTTTGTAATACAGTCGTTACGAATAGCGTGAATGTATGAATAATTGTATAATTGGTGTTAGTTAATATTTAGTTGCACACATGACTATATGGAAGACGTTAATGAATGTATGGCTAAGTATTATGAACTTATTATATGTATTTAAGATCATACATGTGGACAAATTGGCCCTTGTGACGGTTTCCTACCTTGATTGACCCATAAATAATCCCGTTCTCCCAATCATCTATGTCTGGTCGTGTTACAATAGTAAATATATCGATATTTATCTCTAACCACGTGAATTCAGACTGAAAAAATCATGAAAGACTGAAAATATATGAAACTTTAAAATCGATAAGTTTCTTTATAACCACCCTATACAAGTTCTTTCACACTGAAAATATGTATACACTACACACGTATGTACTCTGATTTAGTTCACGTAATGCGATGCTTCTTTGCATTCAATTCGTGCGTGGTTGTAAAAACCAAAAGCATATTGGAAATATACCAACTTTGACAATTTTCTTCAAGTTTAGAAAAATAAACGAAAATAATATTGTGAGCATGGAAATAAATATTTATCAACACAAAGAAATTCAATCGACTTAGGAAATTTCCAAGAATTTTATATTGATAGAATACTTATAACTATTTATTTTCGAACTTTTAAATCTGCATGAAATATAAATTATATACATAGAGACACACATAACCAGATGTTTTGTTAAATAATACATGTAGGTAGTTAAAAATAAACGAAATATTAACTGATTTTTGTTTTTGTTAATTAAGTCTTTGTTTTGATAAAAGAATTATTGGGTAATTATAAATAAATATAATTTGAATGAAATTTTCATTGATTTTATAATGAGTAGATATGATACAACATTATCATGTCTATATAGTTGGGTTGGCGTTACTCGAAGGTTAACGATATTTTTACATTTTTTTAAATATATCAATTAAGATAAATACAAATAGACGAACGTACGAATAAAATGTTAAATTAAATACATTATATTTGTTTCAAATATAGAATGATTCATTACTGCCGTGCCAAACTTAAACAGTAGATTAAGAAAAATATTTTAAGCAAAAAACATCTAATGAATATGTGTCCGGAAATTTTTTGTTAGGGAACTACAGCCCTCCAAAGATTTTGTTCAAAATGAGTTTTTATTAAATATCTATAGAACTCTTTGTGATAAAATTATGAAATTTGGTATTCTGTTTAGTAATAAAAAGTGTTATCGATTTCTCGTATTAAACAATTATAATTTAGACCAGGGATGTATAGGGCCAGTGGGCCTATCGATTTTTATCTAGTATTTTTTGTTCTTTAATATTTTTATAAAGTTGGGCACTTATTTAAGGAAATATGACATAAAATACACAAAAACATACTTTGTTTATTTGTCATAGGATAAACCGTTTTCGAGAAATATCGATGGAAAAGAAAGCATGCAGAATTTAACTTTATACGGATGCTTCAAATTACAATTAATAAATTTATATTCTTGTTCTATGATAAAAATTAAGACAAAACGTTAACATAAGTACACCTAAAAAAATGCATCCTTATCAACAAATAGCCATTTTTAGTTTTGTTTTTTAGTCAAATCTTTAAAGTACATATTACAGTAATACAACTGGCTATAATCTTAGAGGATTCATATAAGATAGTTTCTTTATATAAACTTTTTTTTCTAACCTTTAATCATAGAATAAGAATATAAATTTATTTTTTGTAATTTGGAGCATCCATATTTAGTTAAATTCTGCATGCTTTCTTTTCTATCGATATGTCTCGAAAACGATTTATCCTTTAACAAATAAGCAAAGTATTTTTTTGCGTATTTTATGTCATATAACCTTTAATAAGTACCCAACTTTATAAAACAATTAAAGAACAAAAAATACTAGATAAAAATCGATGGGCCCACTGGCCCTATACATCCCTGGTCTAAATTATAATTGTTTAATACGAGAAATCGATAACACTTTTTATTACTAAACAGAATACCAAATTTCATAATTTGATCACAAAGAGTTCTATAGATATTTAATAAAAACTCATTTTGAACAAAATCTTTGGAGGGCTGTAGTTCCCTAACAAAAAATTTCCGGACACATATTCATTAGATGTTTTTTGCTTAAAATATTTTTCTTAATCTACTGTTTAAGTTTGGTACGGCAGTGCTGAATCACCTTGTATAATATTAGTAGAAAAAAGTACATTTACGATTATTTATAGTATAGATAAATTTGAGTTGATCGATGCGCCATGGGTAAAGTCCGAAGTTTGATTTAAAATGAAAAAAAAAAACAATTACAATTTTAATCAAAACTAACTTACAAAATAATTACTTCATTGTTATTCGTTTTGGCGGAGATTGAATCAACTTTTTCAACTCAAATAACCCTCAGCTTTGCCACATGATTTTATGGCTAGGTAGAGATTGTCTTAATCGAAAACAATTAACTTAATACAGTTGTTTGTGGCCAAAGATAATACTACATATAATACGATAACATTTTTTTATGTTTTCTATCATTTACTGTATAAAATTTAAAATTTTAAAACAACCAACTTGAATAACTACCCTAAAACCTTTACCAAATATTTGATACATTATGTAGTTAATATTTGTTTTGCAGTATTTACATAAAACTTATCTTCTCTTTTCAGACATTCAACTCTGATGCTCAAATAGGAGAGTCATCAGCGTGTGCCACGGCTCTCATGTGTGGCGTGAAGACAAATTTCGAAACGGTGGGACTCGACGCACGCGGTCGGTTCGAAAACTGTTTTTCGAGTTTTTCGTCTCGAGTTTCCTCTTTAATCGATTGGGCTCAACAATCAGGTATGTCTGTTTTTAACCCACATACAACTATACTAGTTTTATTGTTTGAGTGTCTTAACACTTTTTTAGAGTATTATTTTCTATATTGATAATAAAACGTAATTTTTAGGATATATTTACAAATTTTGTATTTAATGCACACAAAAAATTAAAGATCATGTGTCGCATCGAAATCGGGAAAATCGTACACTAATAGAATTAATCTGTCTATCTGTCCATCTGTCTGTCACATCCTTCTAGTTATTGAACCGTTCGACCTAGAAAATCGAAATTTGTCATAATTTTAGTAAATTGTGGGCTAAAAATAAACAGAGTTACGTACATAATATTTTTAGCTTTTGATGCTTTTGAAGGTAAGTGGGGTATCAAATGAAAGCTGAAAATTGAAGAAAAGTAAATTACACGTTTTGTTATTATAAAAATCTTCAAAAAAGATGTATAGTATTTATCAAAATCTCCGAAAGCAGTAGTGAGATAGATCAGAAAATTATTATGAATATGTGTAATATCCGGAGATGAAAAGAAAACTATCAGCACTAGTGCAGTCATCGGTTTTCTAATAGACAAACTATTAAAAAATATAAGTTATCAAACAAATTAGAAAACTATATGATACAAGAAACTGGTACCATTTTGTTATTTTTAAACGATAAAATAGGACAAAATATTACGTTCGCGTGATAAATTTTCAAAGAAACAATAATACAAATCATTTATATTTTATGTCAAACCGCAGTGTCACCAACATGCTATATAAAGAAATATAACGTGATTGTATTTTTCTGAAATTCTGATTTCAATGCACTAAAATACATTCAAAAAATATGTTTATAGTATTAGGTTATTTTTATACAAATATATATATATTTTTAAATAGTTATAAATAGTATGATACACCTATTGTTTATTTTCCTTTTGATTTTTTTAAATATAATATAATATTCGTAATATATAACGTTACGGACTGTCCTCGCGATGCGATGTAAGAAATTCTTGTAGTAAGTAAAGTGAAATTTCATGAAGTCCGTACTGAAAACTTATTAACATACGAACGAGAATGTTAAGGACGAACAGGTAACCACTACAATATAAACTTTGCAAAGAATTTACTTTCCTGTTGAACTACTAAGATCAAAAGGTTCACCCACACATATGTATGTATATACAATATAAAACGATTGAATAAAAAAAAACTTCTACCGTTTGACGATAGTTCACTTGAATTTAAAATCTCAATTTTGAAAATATTTTAACATATTCCTTAAATTGTTTTTAGTTTTTTAGTGGTATTCAGTATTTTATTAATTCCAAAAATTTTATAATAAATAAAAAAATAATACTAAAATAAAAACAATGTTAAATTCCGCACTTTTTTCATTGAATTAGTATAGTGGTATCCGATTGGCAAGTAGAACTAATTTACTGGTTCGATGTTAATTTTGAAATTGTTTTGCAATCCACAAAAGAATTGCTTTTCAATCATTTAAACTTAATTTACTCGACGTTTATTTATTAATTGAATGGTATGTCAAAAACAGTTTCAGTACATATTTTTTAAATAATTTTAATAAGATTTGTGCCGGTATTTTTACAAAAAAAATTTATTCAGAGAATTTAGTAGGTTTCAATAATAAGGTATTTAAAATAAAAAGTTAATTGAATCATTGTGTGAGTGACATTGTACAAATTACGAACGTACTAGAATTAATTTTATACAGAATGGTTGTATATTTCAGGAAAAAAGTAATATGTTTTTATAATAATAATAATATGTACTTTCATGTTCATAAAAAAATAAGCTTTACATCACATACATGCGTATTGAAATGAATAATCAAATTTTAATCAAGTTATCCTTATTTAAGAATTCACCGAAAAATACATAAGGTCGCTAAACTTTTTGTTAGCTTAAGTAGCTTTAAGTAAGCCGATAAACTGATAAAAAACTTTTGGCCCTTTCTCCACCGTTTGAGAGAGTACCCCGGAACAGATTATTTTAGATAATACTTTTTTAATATATTCTTAATCCTACTTACATTTCGGTTTTTATCTGACAATATTGCTTTAATTAGAAACAATAATAATATAGTTGGATTAATTAAGAGTATATTCTTATAAATATTAAGAAAATAATGTTTTCTTTATAGATTTTAAAAAAATTCCAAAGAAATTTGTGAATAACTTATTATAATCTATAGGTTCCCCAATAGATTTTTTTAAACCTAAATTATTCTTTGAGTTATGAATATCATAAGAGGTATAACATTTTTCTTATATGCGCGAATAAAAATATGTGTATATATCTTGGAATGCTCATAATTTGAATAACAATTGAATTAAAAAAAATCCAATAAATTTCATAAAGTACATACTATATCTTATGGATTCATCAATAGAATTTGGTTTTATCTCAAAAAGGTTGTCAAAAATTAATGTGAGTTTTTCATAATTATTGTGTTTTTGTTTACCTTTGAACCATTATATCTTTCTTAATTTTTAAATTTTTGTAATTTTACTTATACCAACGTAAAGAGAATTTAATTTAGATACAAAAATATAAATATCCTTTAAAATTGATGGATCAGTGCAATAACAGCGTGAATTATAAACGGGAACGAGACAAAATTGAGTTATCACGCATCGCACATAAACAGGTCGTATTTTAACGGCCGTATCTCGGTCAATTTTTATTGTATTGGAATAAATTAAAAAACAAATTAAAGGTCTAACGCTACAAAAAACATCTGAAATATTTTTCAATAAAATAAGCCATCTTGATGTTATTTATAAAAAAACACATTTTTACCCCTTTCACCCCCTACCAAACTACCTCTGCACCACTTAGTCGACTACGCTCAACGATTTCTTAAAGTTTATGTATAAAACTACGTATGTACCAAATTTCGTTGATGAAGGAATTTTTGTGTTCAAATTATCTATTTTTACTGTACTATTTAATAACTTTTTACAAATACCACATTGTACATAAATCTTGAAATAAAAATGATCGTATTTAATGAAATCTAAAGCCAAACTTGAAGATTCAATTATTTTAAAGTATGTATGAACATACTCGTTGCACATGTGATAGATTACATGTACGTGCAGTTGCATAATTATATATTAGACGCGGATGCACAGGATATCGAGAATTGGGTCAAGTATCAAAGCGTTTAAGTACACCTGTCTAGAGTGAACTTACCTACTTCAAGATACGTGGATACGAGTAATTTAGAACATAAATAGTGAAAATAAAAGAAGCATTTAATTTAAATCTGTATATATAAATATCAAAAGTTTAATAGCATCAGATAAAAGTGGTAATAATTTTTCTAGAAGAGATAATAATGTTACGTACCGGATAATATACATATAGATAAAGTATAACATGGATTTTATATAATCTTATATTTTTATTACTCGTTCCAATATTATTACTAGTCATGAACAAACTTATAAAAAACATATTTGATTATAGAAAACGTCCTTTATCTTGGGGCCTTAGGCAGTTACCTAAAAACTGTGTATCACACCACTGCACTATGGGCTAGGAGAACCTGTTCTGTGGCCAAAAGTCGAGGAGTTATTCGATTTAACTAAAATTCATTTTATAAGGGTTTTTAATTTTATTGAAATTTTAATAAATGTATTTAAATACACCTCTGGTCTAAATAATAATTATTTGATGTTGAAAATCGATAAAACTTATTAATAATAAGCACTCTACCAAATTTCATAACTTTACATAATGGGATATCCAAATAATGAATGAAAACTAGTTGGGGGTTTAATTTTTATGGGGCTTTAACTCCCCCACGAAAAATTTTCGGATACATATTCATACAAATTTTTTTGCTTAAAAGAACATCCTCAATCCAGTATTAAAGTTTGATACACACAGAAAAAAACTGTATTGGACCAAGAAAACCTTGTTTTGTATACTATAATGAAAACAATATTTTCTTAATATAAGAAACATACTCTTAATCCAACTAGGTTATTCCTTCGTTCAAGAATACTATAATTGGTTTAAGAGATTATTGCTTATCTTAAGAAAATATTGTTTTCGTTATACAAAACAAGGTTTACTTAGTTTGAGAAATCCTTTCTACCAGTGCATCAATCCTGAATCAACTAGTATATTATACATTAGTACAGCGTTTCTCAACCTTTTAGTACTTGCGACCTAATTTTCAATCACAATTCTCATCGTGCTCCCCTTCCCCCCACCCTCATACTAAATTTTCATTGAAAAATAGATCTCAGTAAAATATAAAGAAAAAATGCTTAGTGTCAATTTCTAATAACAAACCTTCTTTTGAAAAACTTTGCTCTGCAAGACAGGCCCAAGGGAGTCACTAATAATAATCTTGTGTTAAATTTAATATTGATAAGTTAATTATTAAATACATAGTGCAGTACTGATACAATCCCATTTATAAGTGTATTATATCAGTGTAAATGTAGACGTGTGTTTTATTTTTTATTATGATAGAATGTATTTTATTGCTTTTTTTCAGTAAATTAAATACATTTTTTAATAATATGTTTTCTAATTTTTTCTCGATATCATCGCGCCCCCCATTCAGTTTTATGACGCCCCCCTAGGGGGGCGCTCCCCACAGGTTGAGAATCGCTGCATTAGTATATCAATGTGAAATTTTGTATATATCAATCTTTCATAACATTTAGAAAGGGATTAAAGTCAAGCAAATGAAAACGGGCAAAAAGAGGCAGATCTAGGCTAAAATACACATCCTAGAGAAGACATTTGTTAGTCTTATTACTTAATACAGGGTGGTATCTTGTGGTATTTGCATTTGGCAGCAGGTGCTATGTTGAAAAATCTTGTTTTTATACACTAACAATGTGGTTCTATTTAAGAAAAACTGAAAATAATTAAAATATATAATAAAAATAAAAATATAATATAATAAAAAAATAATCTAATTCGTTTCCTCAAATTCGAAAGTAGACTTTTGGCCACAGAACAGGGTATCTTGGCCCATAGTGCACTGCAGAGTAAAACATTTTCATATTTTAGAAACAATTAACACTAAAAAGAAAGATGATACCCGCATTTTTTGTTAGAAATTTTGTAATTTCGTTGAAAACTTCTACGTTCATATAACATGCTCTGAAGTCTCGTTTTATTTATCTACGTTACTAAAGCCTAAAATATTTAAATAATTTATAGATCATATAAATGATATTTTAATACATTCCTGCAGTTGATGTGATCAATAGAGATTTAGATGTCAATGTACTGGCTTCCTTGGATTAATTATTATCGATAGTATGTAATGTATACTGTATCTTTGTATACAACAAAACAATAATTATTATATTAATTTATTAATCATTCCTTAATCTGTTGCAATCATCAAAGACACGAGAATTTCACTATATATGTATTATTAAACTAATCAACAACAGATAGATTGATTACAAGTGGTATTAATTCACAAAGGGCGTTTATCTTGATTCCTGTAACCGACATACAAGGGACGGATATACGGTTTCAAATAGTTAAGTGTTTACATACACACATATCTTTAACTGACTTCAAAACAGAGGAAGATCCTCAATTTGACTGTATATCTATATTTATAAAAGATATTGTCCTTAACCACTCACTCACTCACACACTCATATATCATATATCAACGTATAGCCCAAACCGCTGGACCTAGAAACGTGAAATTTCGTAGGTTCCTTCCTTTTATAGTGTAAGCGCCCTCTAGAAAGGATTTTTCGAAATTCAACCCCTAAGGGGCTAAAACAGGGTGTCAAAGTTTATATAAAAAAATATTTTTTTTTGTTCGCATTTAATTGAAACTTATCGAACATACTCTGCAATATAAATAATGAAACGATTATTTCAGCATTTTCCAAAATTTAACCCCTAATGTGTTGGGGGGGGGGGGGATTTGTAAAATATTTTTTTTTGTATTCATCGAATGAAACATGGCACAACTAAGTACTCTACAAGACAAATATCAGTTACGAAAAATCAACCCCTTTGGGAATGGGGGGGGGGGGGAAGGGTAAAATGTTTATATATTTTTATAAGTTCATGGTATCAAAGTTAATTCTGACAAATTAATATTCAATTAAAAATGAAAGTTCGATATTCAAGCGCTAATAGCACGAGGCGGGGACGAGGATGAATTTCGGGTAAAATAATCTGCAATAAATAAATTTAATATTCAACCCATAATGGCGAGGGTAGGCAGGGGGTTATTTTTTATAATTTTTATCTAAGATCCGAGATATTTACGTTTTTTATAGGTAATAAATAAAAATCAATTAAAAAATGTAATATGTCATCCCCTATCACGTATGGAGGGTTCTAATTAGTTACGAAGTTTACGCGAGCGAAGCCGCGGGATTCCGCTAGTCTTTTTTATAAATGTTCGGGCATAACTCCGACAAATACACCTATCCCCCGATTTACACGGCACTTGTTTTACACGATTTCGTTTTTACATGATTTATAAATTGACAATTTTCAAAAAAGCTAGTAAAAATGTTTATTCCGCTCCATATATGCCTATACAAAGATTTGATGGCATTTTGGAATTGATGAGAGTGACATCATACCTAGGTATCAGAAAGAAACGATTGATAGTTCAAGAAAGTGATTTAACTTATAATTAATTTTTTAAAGTCTTTTTTAATTTTTTATTCCTAATGTAAAATAAATTAAATATCTACTTATATTACTTTCATATGTTTGTTGTTTTATGAACTAAGAACAATTTTGAGTTTTCCAAGATATCTGACTTTTGTTTTACTTAAGGGTCAGTCCGCGGTAATCGATACCAGATAGTTAAAAAAATATTTTACGAAAATGAATACTAAAATATAATATTTAACATCAATTTTCATAAACCAAAAGAAAATTAGAAAAATGTTAGTTAATTTTCAAAATATTTCAAAAAATTACCAAAAAAATTTAAAAGAAAAACAACAAATAAGGTGAAATCACAATAACTTACCTAAGAAAAAGTGACGATCGTGGCAAACTATTAAAAGTCTTTGACAATTACATAGCAAACGTTACGTTTGACCAAATTAAAAAAAATTACCCTCATCAAAAATAATGACTAAGGGTGATCGCATTTAATATAAATTTAATGAGTCTATTGATGTATTTGATAAATAATTGTTATAAGTATTAGTTAATAATATCAATAAGCAATTTAACAAACAAATAGTACTCTTATCATATCTTTTTTTTCAACGTGTCACACCCGTCACAATGTTTGTTGAGTAATAACCAGTTAAATAACGTATTTACCTGATGTTAATGTGTTACTAAAAAATTATTTATTCGTAACATATTAAAGTATGATTATTATAAAGTAACTTCAATATTTTCGCTAATATTTTGAGATTTTTAATAGAGGTTGCAAGAAATGCAATAGTTGGCGTCAGACCCAAACGCTGGCATTTTTTTGTAAAATAACCGTAGACCTTTTATTCTTTCAATATACATGTATTACATTAAGATCTACAGAAAAATGGTAAAACCATGTTATTAACTAGTATTATTTAGAAATTATGAACTCCAATCCAAGTTGTAATGTCACACCCGTCACCGCGGACTGGCCCTTAAATAAATTACTGAATCATGCACATTTTTTTTTTCGTTTTACACGATTTTACTTAGCAAAATGCAAGATTTCAGTTTACATGGTTTTGTGCAGAACGTATCTACCGTGTAAATCGGAAGATAGGTGTATGTACCGATTTGGACGACTGTTTTTGTTTAATTATTTGTTTAATTTATATACCTATGTTCTTCAAAAAAAGAGGGGGGTTTTAATTTTGCTTTATATATTTTTCAACCCTATCACAATTAGTTCCACTTCTTTTGGAACATGGAAGTAATTTTAACCCCATATGAAATACATTTTTAATCAAGTAGGTACGGATTAAAATTTATTTTTAGATGTATAAAATTTATACCATATTATTACAAAGCTTTGATAATGCTCTTTTTTATATAAACATTTTAATCCTTTTAATTTATTTAATGAATGTTTTATTTATTTGATAATGTTAATTAAAATGACACAAAGCCTAATACTATTATTAGAAATAAATAACATTAACGTTTTTCAACGACACATGCTCAAATCACAGCAATATAACATACGTTATATCTGGCAGGTAAATCGACGGGTATCGTGACCAACACACGCGTGACCCACGCGACGCCCGCAGCTCTGTACGCCCACTCACCGTCACGGTACTGGGAGGACGACAGCAAGGTTCCGCCCGCTGCCAGGAAGTCGTGCAAGGACATCGCTCGACAGCTTGTCGAGAATGATCCGGGAAGGAATATTAACGTGAGTGGTTTTCATTTTTTGTTACTCTTGGAAATCTTTTTTAGGTAGGGAAGAGGGGTGTTTCCTACATTTATTTATATTATAAAATGCTGTATAAAATTTTATTGAAATCAAAGTTTTTTTACATTTTTTTTTAGTTTATATTTGTATAACTGAGTAGAGAACAAATCAACCCACACGGAAATATTTATACTTGAAATATATTTTTAAAATATACGCCGTATAATTTTTTATATTTTATGTATAAAAAAAATATATTTACACACTTCCCGTATACGACAATTATAAAATAAGTATATGTCGTATACGTAGAATGTACGAACATATATCTCAAGTATATTTTAGCAAATATAATTGAAATAATTTCCAAGTATACATATTAAATGTATTTAACAAATGTATTTCAAATATATTTTCAATATATCTCAATATGAATTTGTATATATACTTAGAAATTATATTTTTATGTGCGAAAAAAATATGTTTTCCGTACATTTATCATATACTTAAGGGACACTTTTTTTGTATTTTTAAAGTATATTTTTTATACTTTCAATAAAAATATTCCCCATGTATTTAATATACATTTTCATGTATAGTTTTTTTATATTTTAATAACATATTTTTTATATCCTGAAAATATACTTATTCTATATGAATTTAGAAACTGTAAAAAGCATATTATATAACTCCTATATAGAAATGTAATCTTAATATTTGTTTTATTTATCAATATATTTTATTATATATATATCTACATATTTTATTAAAAGAATTTCAATTTTACCTCTAATAATAAATTCTAAAAAAATACATTGAACAATAAAATCAGAATTACATATAATTCGATATATTTGTGCAGATAACAAATTTTCAGAGTAGTGTTTGAGGTTTTATCGAAAGAAAGCATTAATCAGAATTAAATATAAATTTAACATAGTTTATTACATTAGCAATTCATAATGATTAGGATGCTTGCATGATAAAAGTACAGATGATCCTGGAATTTCGAGCAACGTTACCTTCTCTTTAATATTTGCAACATTTACAGCTGCCAAATCTTCACATATTTTATTTAAATAAACCATATGGTTTATTTGAGTCCCAAATACAAGTTTATTGCAATCATCAAAATATTTTCCTAGAGCATAACATTCCAATTCATTTCTTACTGTAAATACAATAAACTCTTCAATTTCAAAAACATCGAAATTATTTAACATCGAAATTATTTAAACTTCCACCATAAGATCTCGGCCCCCTGACCACCTAGACCTCAGGTTTTCGCTAAATCGTAGGTCTGCATGTGGTTCTAGTTTAGCTCGTTTTAGAAATTTTTCCAGTCATGACCTCCCCCCTCAAAATTTTTCATTTTTTTGAAAATGAAAAATTTTCGTTGGACTCGGGATTGATTCACGAATTGATTGGTAAGGGTATATTTTGTTGTGTCCAAGTGGGATTGCGCGGCAAAACCCACCTGTGGGTTTTGATAAAAAAAATTATCTTCAATTTCAATTTAACCTCTAATAATAAATTCTAAAAAATACATTAAACAATATATAAATACTCATATAATCGGTATCGTTTTATTTTCGAAGTGTGTTACTCGAATACTTTTTACGTGAAGTATTTTATGAATCCATAGTTAATTATTTGCACTTTAACAAGTTACAAAGCCAAAAAAATATAAAATATAAAAATTTTGGAATATAAAAATTATATAGTAAATTTTGATTATTTTTCGTTTTTATTTTATTATTCCCAAATGGTAAGGGATAAATAAGTGACAAAGAAACCACAGTTCCTTCGTTTTTCAGTGGTATTACATTATCAATTAATAAATACTTTTACGATATAAAAATAAATAAACTTTCAGCAAGAGTAGAATTTTTTTACAACTGTAAACTCCAAAAATATACTGAAATAAAGATTTGAATACACCGCCAGAAAAGTGTACATAGAAAACAAAGAAGAAGAACTAATGTACGTGATAACGTCAGTCGACTAGTACAGACGCTTAGATTTAAGACGAATACGGGCATAAATTGTTAGTATTTGTAAGAAATAATGTTAATAAAGTGAAAATTAAGGTATTGGGTGTGTTTTTATATTATAATTCAGAATTGGGATACATTTTTAACGTAAAAGACATAAATGTGAATGGTGAATAGTGATATGCTATATAATATATAATATATGTTGAGTGAGACGAAGACAATATAACGTATATACAGCGTAAAGCGAAAGAGTGATAGACAAACGCTAAAATTCAATTATGAAATTGCACTGACAATGAGAACTACTTATTTAATTAATTTTATTACATACTTCGACCTATATGTAGATGGAATTAAGATCAGCTCTAAACAACAAGCAATCGAGTAAAAACTTAAAAGTAAAAACTGAAATTGAAGTAAGTAAAAATATCTGTTTGTTTTAAACAATATATCGTCGTTGTCATTTTAACCTTCCGTCGGGCGCGGGGTATATTGAAACGTATTCGGGCGCGGTGTATCAAAATGATACAATATATTATAATTTTTAAATTACGTTGAATGTTTGCATATTATTAGTATTTTAATGTCCTAAGTTAATAAATAAAGAGTTTTTTGAGTATTTTAATTTTAATATTACGTTTAAAATATAAAATATATTTTCTAACTGCTGACTAAATTATGTTTTCTAACTACTAACTAGTTAATCGTCACTCGCATATTGCTGTGAAGATAGGGGGTTGTTTTTCCCCCTAAAACCCCCACTCCCGGAGTATTTTTCCCGCCTGATCGAATGAAAATAATTACAACCCTTCATATGTGACAGGGGGTGAAATATTAATAACCAAATTTAAATGTTTCCCACACAAACATTTCCACCCCCTTCCAATTCCTTAAGGGATGAATTTTTGGAATTCAAAGTAGCCTATGTCCTTTCTCAGGATGCAAGTTTTCTTCCTACCAAATTTCATTAAGATTGGTTCAGCGGTTTAGCCGTGAAAAGGTGACAAGCAGAAGACAGACAGACAGACACACTTTCGCATTTATAATATTAGTATGAATAGTATGAATGAAAAAAACAATATATTGAATGTTAATTAAAACACCGAAAATAATATTATTAAAAAAACGACTTCTTTAGAAATTTTATAAATTCAAGTGGTTGGGCGCGGTGTATCAAAATGAACTTTTTAACTGTAATATTACTTCTCTGTGATTATTTGACAACTGAAGGCTATTGCCATGTAAAACAATCATAAACAGGAAGGTATTGAAAGTTCAGGGGTTGAATCAGTAACCATTTCAAGATGGCATTAAAATTAGTTGGAAGTGTATCAAATAGATCAGCCGCGCCCGACGGAAGGTTAATATCTCCTATGTGACAATATTTTCAAAAATTATATTTTTTAATATTACGGTTGATCTTTTTTTTCTCTATCTGTTCAATAATATATCAACATAATCACATATACAGTATAACAATCTCCGTTTCTTTCATATAAGTAAATTTAATTTATCCTATGTGATATGCTCGTATAGCTAATCCTTTTTTTTCTTAATTTCTCCTATGTGTCATCTACAGCACATAGGAGAAATTAAAAAAGTCAACTTCACTTTCAATTTATACACATAAGGGGGTTGTTTTCTACATAACTTACATCGTTTGCATATAACTGTGGCAATTAATTAATTAATAAAAATTAGTTTTACTATCTAACTATATCTACTATGTGAAAACAATTAACTTTTAATACCTCCTATGTATAGTTGAAAATACAAAAAAAAATATTTTTTTCAATTACGAAATAAAAGTCATATTAAATAAAAAAAATAGATTAAAAGAATATTTATGCTATGATAAAAGAATATTATAACGGATAAAATTGATAAATAATTTTTAAAAAGTTTTTGTTAGTTTATTCAAAACTTTGTAATTTGCACATAGGAGATATTAAAATGACAACGACGATATGTACTTCTTGTGATACTCAAATATATTAATTATTATTTTTTAGGACCCACAAAAATATAGCTGTGCTGCTTCAAATAATAAATGATGAAGATTCATTATACATATTTTACATTTTTATAAAATTTTTTACACTCAATTTTTTAAATTAAAATTTTGTAAAAAAAAATATTTCATAATAACAATAAATATTGAATGATAATTATTTCTGACTTTATCTACTTTTGTATTCTAGTGAAACCTATTCCTATAATAGTATACGTATACGTAGTAGGTACACGTATACTTACGTATACGTAGGTACACGTATACTTATACTACGTATACTTATGTATACATCAATTATACGTAACACATATATTTTACGTATATTTAAAATATAATTAAATATACGTCCAGCGGCAAAATATGGGCTGTTCGCCGTATACGCCATGGTACATTTGACGTATACTTTTACGATACATTCCACGTATAAATATTTCCGTGTGGGAAGAGCCAAGTTGATTACAAAATTTCAAAATTAAAAATTAAATATCGATCTAAGTCAACGTTTCTCAACCTTTTAGTATTTGCGACCCAATTTCCAATCACAATTCTCATCCCCCCCCCCCCCCCCTTCACTCTCATACAATAATTTTCACTGAAAAGTAAACCTCAGCTAAATATAAAAAAATGCTTAGTTAGTGTCAATTTAAATATTAAACCTTCTTTCGAAAAACTTTGCTCTGCAAGACAGGCCAAAGGGAGTCACTAATAATTATTAATCTTGTTTTTAATTTAATATTGAATAGTTAATTATTAAATACATTGTGCAGTACTTATACAATCCTATTTATAAGTGTATTATAACAATGTAACTGTAAACGTGTATTTTAATTTTTATTTTTCTTATGTCAGAATGTATTTTATTGCTTTCCTTCCAGTAAATTAGATAAATTTAAAAAAAAATATATTTTTTCTCGATATGCTCGCGCCCCCCATTCAGTTTTATCACGCCCCCCTAGGAGGGCGCGCCCGACAGGTTGAGAATCGCTGATCTAAGTTCAATTCTTCTGGTTAATACAGAAGTATACATATGTAATATATCCTGAATACTTTGAAAAAAAAATAACATTAATACTTTTACAATAATACAACGCCTTAAATTGTTTTTTATATTTATTTCTAACGAACAATTTACTTTATACAAACAATAAATGCTTTACTGAAATGGTTTGGTATATCAACAATAAAATGACTAAGCATAAGTATATTTCCGGTACGACTTCAGTTGACTCCACACATTTGTAGTATATTCATACAAGCTTCTTAAAAATGTATGTAAAGAATTATGTAAATCTATTTTTTAGTAAATACAAGTTGAATAAAAAGTAATGTCAAATAATATTTTTCTTATTATAATAAACTTACTAATAATTATCTAAGAAATTTAATGGCATCAACTATTTGAACAGCATCCTTTATTTTTATAGTAGGTACTAAATGTTTAAAATAATTATTAATCACGAATTTTCAGTTCTTTGAAATTTAAAAATATTTATAAGTATTTGTTCGCTTCCCATATCTCCAAATGTAAACAAGAAAATTAAGGGTACGCGTCAACTCGGCGCATCCAACTCGGCGATGGCCAACTCGGCGACGGTCAACTCGGCGATAATAATAATTATTAGTAAATATATTTTTAACTAGAATTTACCCACGGCATCACCCGCGTGTATTATGTATACATTTTTTTATTGGTCCGTATTTGAACGGGAGGGATGGGGTATGGATAAAAAAGTAAATCCTTATTTTTTTCATCTACAATTTGTAACGGTTTTTTTAATTTAAAAACTAAATATTATAATTTACAACAATCATTTTTTTAAATGAAACTCATATTTCAGATTATATAAAATTCTGTTAAATAATGAGTATAACATATAATTTAATAGTAGTTTCAAAAATATATTTAGGATTTAAGAAAGGTGGCAAATTTTCTCATTGTCATGAAATAACAAATAACAAATGAAAAATGAATAATCCGTTGCTTTTAATTCAAATCGAACAATAAACTATTCCAGCTGCTTAATGTTTAATTGTTTACAATTTACAACAGTAAAAAAAATTACATTCAGATATAACAAACATTATAAAAATTGATAATTCTACCAATATATTTATATTTTTTGGAAGAATTGCTGCGTCTAATTTTTTTTTATTTAAAAAATAAACATTCATTTTTTCCATTCATACCCCCATTCCCCCTGTTAAAATACGAGCCGATAAAACTATTTTATACATAAATTCTAGTTAAAATATATATTTACTAATAATTATTACTATCGCCGAGTTGACCGTCGCCGAGTTGACCTGTCCCGGAAAATTAATAGTTATGTAATAAAAATATACATTTATAACTGTCTATTTTTTAATAAAACTATTGACAATTTTTGTTACTTAAGCAAGTGAAGTAATTTCTTAAAAAATGTGCCTTCTTTGTAACAAATGTAAATATCAAAGAGGCCTATATATTTCTTACTGTAATTTTCATTCATCCTGTATATTGTTTATGTGTTCACCCTATATATATATGTTTCTGTGTAAGCGAGGAAGTGCGTGTCCTAGGATGACACAACAACTGTAGAATTAAACGGAATTGTTTTGTGAGTTGTGGGTGTGAACGCTCGGTTTATTTATAGAATATTTTTTTGAATAAAAGAGGAAAACTATGGCAAAAGTTAAAGATGGATGTTTTTATTGTTCAGGATACTATTTATGCACATACAACAATAAACAAAATTTATTGAAGAAACTAAAAATATAAATATTACCTTCTTCATTTTTCAAATAATGATTTCAGTGGTCAAATTAATTTTTAAAGTCTTTTAATTCACTTTTGCAAATTTCTATACATATTTAATAAAAATATTTTAATATAATTATAATGTTTTATGGTTGCATTTTTACTCAAAAGTAGTAGGTATAGGTATCTATTGTTCTTGAAGCAATATACATCGTTTTTCATTTTTATTAAATCAAGAGTTTATTTACAAATATATACAGGGTGATCCAGACCACCCGTCCACTATGTTTTACGCCCAAACTATTGAAGATAGAGTTTTATAAAAAAAAAATTACTATGTATATACCCTAAAGAATTTCAAGAAAATATTTTCAACCCCCTAAAACTGCGCCTTAGGGGGTAGTTTGGGGGGTACATGCCCGTTTCTCAGTAAAATCAAATGGAACGGTATATTCAAAAGTACATAATTGTAAAGACCATAAAAAAGTAAGAAACTTTTGTAAAACAAAAATTTTCATACTTTCAATTGTTTAGAAAATATGGCGACTTGATCTCAAATTTTAGGGTTTTACTAAAAGTGCTCTAATTTCGTTAAATGTTAATTAAATTTTATTCTTTTTTTAAATTTAGAAAGTAGAAATAATGTCTTTTGTAATGATCTATGAATATTTAAGATTTTGATAGTTTAAAGTGACAAAAGCGACATATAAAAAATGCAAAAGTTCAATTAGCGATAATTCAAAAAATTTAAATACAATGGTACATCAATTAGTACTTTATCTGAAAAAAGACATGTAAACAAACAACTTTTGTTAAGAAAATTAAAAATTAAAAATCAAAATTTTAAAATGGAAAATTGAAAATTATTATTTTTAATTTAAAATTTTATTATCAAAAGTTGTTTATTTACGTATATTTTTTAAGATAAAGTATTAATTGATATACCATTGTATTTAAATTTTTTGAATTATCGCTACTTGAACTTTTGCATTTTTTATATGTCGCTTTTGTCACTTTAAACTATCAAAATCTTAAATATTCATAGATCATTAGAAAAGTCATTATTTCTACTTTCTAAATTTAAAAAAAGAATAAAATTTAATTAACATTTAACGAAATTAGAGCACTTTTAGTAAAACCCTAAAATTTGAGATCAAGTCGCCATATTTTCTAAACAATTGAAAGTATGAAAATTTTTGTTTTACAAAAGTTTCTTACTTTTTTATGGTCTTTACAATTATGTACTTTTGAATATACCGTTCCATTTGATTTTACTGAGAAACGAGCATGTACCCCCCAAACTACCCCCTAAGGCGCAGTTTTAGGGGGTTGAAAATATTTACTTGAAATTCTTTAGTGTCGATATACATAGTAAATTTTTTTTTATAAAACTCTATCTTCAATAGTTTGGGCGTAAAACATAGTGGACGGGTGGTCTGGATCACCCTGTATACATTTTTAATAAAGAATGTGTTTTGTTATAATACATTTTTTTAAGAGAATATTTAGAAGTTTATTGAACAACGTGGAACGTTGTTTATTAAATTTATTTTACTTAATTAATGAAGTATGTATATTTTAGTGCTGTTTTTCCCTGAGGCACACTTATTTGTGTACACACATACTTATATCTTGTTAATTATAAATATTGAAAACAAAAGAATTTTTTTTGTAAAAATTGGAATAAATATAATTAATATCTACGCCATGGGCATAATCCTTCCATCTCTGATTTTGCATTTTTACCTATATACCAAATGCATATACTACGTATCACAGGCCGAGTTATTTAGAAACAAAGTAAAAAAACATACTTTTATCGTCTTTAATTTAATCAAAACTCGGTAAAAAAATTTATTTTTAAAAATTATTCTATACATCACATTGATGACACCCTTTGAAAGATGACCTTTTTACGGTTTCTTTAAAAAAAATAACACCAGTTTCATTATTAATAATAAAAAATCCTGTAACATCAAAAACATAAGCTTTATTTATAACTAAAGTTTTGGAAACAAATACACTTAAATAAGTGTACCGATATTAAAAACATGTAAAATGCATAGAAAAAATGATAACAGTGCAATGCAAATGGGGCAAGATAAGATAGGAGTATTTTTTTTAATTGTAGATTTTGGTAGGTACCAAAAAAATTTTTTTTCAAATTTGTTTTTTTTTTTGCTTATTATTTTGACCTCTAAAATCAGTAATGTGGAGCAAAAAATTACATATGTTGCTCACAGGTTATTAACAAGTCAATTTTTTACTATTCGTTTTATAGAGGAATTCATAACCAAAAAAATATTTATTTTTATAATCCGACTAATAGAACCGGGGAAATTTTAAAAACTGTAAACTTTTCAAAAAGATTTAGAAAAATGTGAAATATTTTTTTTTATAAAAGCTTATTTTTACTTTTCATGCAATGACATATTTGTGCATTGAATATTTGCTAATATTACGAACCTAATATTGTATTTTAAACTATTTTTAGTATATCTTTTGTTACCATGAGTTTTCAAGAAAACGTAAATCCGAAAATTGGCGATAATTCGTAGACAGAACATTCACTGTTATTTTATAAAACATTCTGTCATTTTAATTGGATTTTTCAAATGAGAGATTCAAATCGCTATAAATATATCAGAAGCCTTATTGTGCTTCAAAATTCAGATATTATTTTTGATATTGTGAATTATAATCCGACTTTTTTAAGAATATAAGACATTTTAATTGAAAAGAAGTTCCGTTTCTTCTGAGTTCCGTTTTATTTACATCTTTTTAAAACTTTTTATTAAGTATAATAAAGTTCATAATCATCAGTTACGACAAATTAGCGTTATTAGAAAGTGGATCACAAGAAAATGTCTGCAAAGTAATATTATTCCTTTCTGAATATTCGAAGTTTTATTTTATCCGAGTAAAACAAAAAGAAAATTAAATGTACAATACCAATGAATACTAAAAATCGTTCCTAGTTATATAAGTTAATAATTAGAAAACTTTATAGATTCAACTAATTACTGCTACTCGATATGCATAAGAAATATTTTATCAAGTTGATCGCCGGAATACAATCTTTGTATATCGCATAATATAAAGAACTCCGTTGTTAAGATGATTAAGAACGCGGAGAGAATTTTAAGGTAAAATTAGGGGTAGTTCGGTAAGGGTTGATTTGATGTATATTACATTGTATGTGTAACATTTAAAAATTTGGGAGTACCGAGTCTATAAACATATGTCAGGCTTTTGTTTTGCACTATAAAATTATCCGTGATAAACATGCACATGTAGATATTACTTAAATCTGGAATTCGATATCACTTTTGTTAGGTAGGTAATTTGAGTGTTGTTTGGTTTTTATTAGAAAAATAACTAATCGTGTTTAAACTTAATCCAACTATATATTTTTTAAATCCTAAACAATAATTCTGTAGTCCATGCGAGCGAAGCCGCGCGGGCCTAGCTATTGTATATATAAAATAAAGGCTCATTTGCTTTTGCACAAATATAATATAAACATACATAAGTAGGTAAATGTTATAAATTTTTGTATGTACTAGATATTATACATACACGTATGTTATGTATAAGAATGACTTTAATTATTAGTGTTGACATTTTTCAGCGGTGACATGAATGAATTTTGATTGCTTTTATGCAAATACACAAAATGATTGTGTATTTCACCCCCACGTTTTTGCATTTTTATTTCTATACTTTCGTATTTTATGTTGTTTTTATTAATATGATATTTTTAATTATTACTGAGACTTTATAAAATACCTATATGTTTTGATCATTCAAAATAATGGATTGACAGAATTTTGATGAGCCATTAAATACATAGGGAAATTATTGTTATTCATATATACAATATTATAAAGCTCAACGTTCCTCTGTATGTTCGTTTGTTCGTTTATAACTCGAGAACCACTTATTCGATTTACGTGTTTTTTTTAATCCATAGATATGTTTTTTGTTTGTTACCTACGTTAGGTAATATAAAGAGTAAGCAGTAACGGTAATAGTAAACAAAGTCGTAAGTATCTCGGCCCTATGCGAGATACGGGGCTCTTTTACCAAAATTCCCACCTCCATAGTATTCTTTTTACCGGATCTAATGAAACTAATTACAACCCACTATAAGTGATAGGGGGTGAAAAATTAACTCCCGAGTCCGCTAGTTTGAAATAAATACAAAACTTTCTTTTCTGTTCATATTACATACATAAAGTTATAAAAAAGTTTAATAAAAAAACCATTCGTTTGAAAATGTCTCCTCTTGTTCAGCCATAAACATAAAAAAAATCAAAACTAATTAACAAAATTTATACAAATAATTATAAAATACAAAAAATAAAAACTTCATACAAAGTTAACCAAACGTCTTCATCAACTTTATATAAAGCACCTTTCCACTCTATTGTTAAAATTTATAATAACTTTCCTGAAAATTTCAAAATTCGATACAAAAAGCTTCAAAGAATTCGTTATTTTAATATTATTAAAGATTTTTTGGAAAATAAGTTTAATTAATTAACAGATGTAATTCCAGTTACCATTATATCTCTTTTTCTTATATAAAAATTAATCCATTTGTTTTTGTAAACATATTTTTCTCTTAATTACAAAAGTAAAAAGTTTTTTATCCTTAATCACCTAGAATCTTTTTCAATTGTATAACCACCTAGTGGCGGTCATGGTCATATCTCATAAAATAATTATTATAACGGATAAAGGAAACAAAAAATAAAAACATATCCATATTTTATATAATTTTTTTAAGGAAAAAACATTTTTCTTATATTTCAATAATTAAAATAAAAATACAAATCAACTGATGGGTCAGTCCGCGGTGATCGATATATTTTACGAAAATGAATACTAAAATATAAAATTAACAGACTATTTAACATCAATTTTTATAAACCAAAAGAAATTTACAAAAATTTTAGTTAATTTTCAAAATATTTCTAAATATTTCGAAATAGAAAAAAAAGAAGGTGAAATCACAATAACTTACTTAAGAATAAGCCTTGTTTCACACATACGCGGTTCCATTCGGTTCGGTTCGTTTTCGGTTTCAGCCGAAAACGAATCAAACCCTTTCACACATACACGGTTCTCATACGGTTCAAAATTGGTTTTATTTTTTTCCGTTAACTCAGTTGTTATCATGGAGAGAAAGCAAGTTGTTGCCATACTGTTTCTCTATAAAAAAAATAAAAAATGAAGGAGGAATACTAGAATTCATTGCGAGCACCCTCTCATCACTTTACAGAAGGAATTTGGAGCATTCTACACTATTTTCCCGAAGCTGAAGAGCATGAAGACGATCCACACTCAACATCTAGAAAACCGCTCATTTTATTAGAAAATCCGCGACAAAACTTAAAAAAAAATAACACTCGCTATCAGGTTAAAACCGAAACTAAACCGTGTATGTGTGAACGCGTTCATTGCTTTGAAATTGAAACCTGATGAAATCTGTCCGTGTGGAGGGAGTATTCAGTTCTGTACGGTTTCTATTAGGTACCGAATACAAACTGAATCATCGTTTCACACTTGTCGGCAGCGACCGAAAACGAACCGAACCGAATGAAACCGTATATGTGTGAAATAGGCCTAAGTGATGATCGTGTCAAACTATTAAAAGTCTTTGACAATGACATATCAGACTTGATGTTTGACTTAATTTTAACAAGAAATTACCTTCACCATAATTAATGCCTAAGGTTGACAGCATTTATTATAAATTGAACGAGTCTATTGATGTATTTGATAATTAATTGTTGTAAGTATTAGTTAATTATGTCAATAAGCAATTAAACACAAAAATAGTACTCTTATTGTATCCTTTTATTCAACTTCTCACACCCGTCACAAGGTTTGTTGAGTAATAACCAGTTAAATGATAATTTATTCATAACATATTAAAGTATGATTATTATAAAGTGACTTCAATATTTTCGCTAAACTTTTGGGATTTTGGATAGAGGTTGCAAGACTTGCAATAGTTGGTGTCACACCCGTCACGGGGCTTTGAACGCTGGCATCTTTTTGTAAAATAACTTTATACCTTTTATTCTTTCAATATACATGTATTACAGTAAGATCTACAGAATAAAACGGGCAAGTACGTGTTGGTCACGCACATTTAGGGTTCCGTAGTCATTCTCACTACGATTTATAAAAAAGGAGTTTTTTTCAAAATTTTCGTGACCGAAGGGTTAAAATCAAAAAATCATTTGGCTTTTATTATTGCATTTTAGGAGACCTATCAAATGACACCCCACTCAATGGGGTAAATGAAAAAAATGTGAGTTAACTTTTCAATCTATGATAGGGGGTTAGTTTAGAAAATAGAGGGGGGGACGCTTTTTTAACGACTTTGGAGAGCAAATACATTGTGATTAAAGGGTTAAAATCAAAAAATTCTGATACATTTTTTGTTGCATTTTAAGAGACCTTTCTAACGACACCCCATTCTTTTTTTGAAAACACTTCATTTTATGGAAAGGGGGCCCAAAAAAATTGTTTTTTTCAAAAATCTTATCATTTCTGTTTTTTGGTCATTAATCTACCACCGTATACCAAATTTCATCTTATTATCTCAAAATTTTTGAAGACGGACGGACGGACATGGAGAAACTATAAGGGTTCCTAGTTTTCTACGGAACCCTAAAAATGGTAAAACCATGTTATTAACTAGTAATATTTAGAAATCATGAACTCTCATCCGAGTTGAAATGTCACACCCGTCACCGCGGACTGACCCTTATTCATTTTTTTTTTTTTTTTTGACAAAAAAAGAAAATTTTCTTATATTAACATTAAAATAAAATCGACCATTAAAACAGGTCCAAAAATATCAATAGAAGAATTAGTCGATAGGAAGAAAGGTATTTAGCAGAATAATAAGATTTTCTTTTGTTATTGAGTTATAAATACATTTATAGTACAAACATAATCGCATAACAACCTTCCATCGGTAACTGTGACCGCAAACGTAGTATTTTGACTTAACCGACGAACACGTGTAAGTTTTCACAGCAGCAAATTAACGATTAAATATCGAACGTTACGAACACCACACATTCATGTCTTCATCTGAATACAGGGAGTAAATTATTTCTTTGATAAAATACGATTTACCGACAAGCTTTGGAAAATGTTCGGCATGTTCGTTCTATTCAAAATTCTCAAAACACACTATTATACCTATTTGTATTATTATTATTTTTATATCTCCTTACTTATGGACAACATATTATGTACTTGTTGACCAGATTGATTAATAGTCTGGGTACCAGGCGGCATATGACGCAATTGAACAATATCCCTCTTACTTCTTATGTAGCTTAATTATGCCTAGTCTACCACTTTTTTTCTCTTTTTTTGTAATCGTGGATTTCCCCTTCTCTTTTTTTCTGAAACACGTGCATTTAATGTTTTATAGAAAATTTATAGTATTTTTTCAAACTGTAGGAACAAAATAATTTGATAAATGTGCCAGAAAAAATCTGTCCATAAATGTTTTTGGAATGTTTAGAATGTCTACCATCTGAAACTTATCCAAATAATAACTTCTTAAAATGTATTGATAATCAGTTGATTTTTTCAGGATTATTTAAATATGAAAATTTTTAAAACTCAATAGTTACTTTGTCGGACAAAAAAATCATCGTCTCAAATCTCTGGCAGTATAACATCGCTGAGAGAAAAATCCGCGATTACTAAAATATTCGCAGTGGAAAAAAGTGATAGACCGCCTGGCCTACAGACTATAACAGATAAGAATAATAATTTGGGATTATTATTTACTAAATGTAAACGGTGAAAAAGGAAAATAAAACGGGCAAGTGCATGTTGGGCACGCACATGATAGGGTTCCGTAGTCATTCTCACTACGATTTATAAAAAAGAGTTATTCCAAAATTTTCGTGACTGATGGGATGGGTTAAAATCAAAAAGTAATTTGACTTTTATTATTGCATTTTATGAAACCTATCAAATGACAACCCAATCAATGGGATAAATGAAAAAATGTGAGTTCACTTTCAGTCTATGAAAGGATGGTCCAAAATATTTTTGAGAATGTTCGTTATAATTTTCAGTGAAAGTACTAATTAAAAGCTACATTCTGAATTTTTTTCAGATTTTTTTAATCGATAGTTTAGAAAATAGAGGGAGGGGGGACACTCTAACAACGACATTAAAGAGCAAATATATCGTGACTGAAGGGTTAAAATTAAAAAGTTATTTGACATTTTTTATTGCATTTTAAGAGACCTATCAAATGACATCCCATTCAATGTTGGAAAAAAGGAGTTCACTTTTCAATCTATGAAAGGGGGATCCAAAATAGTTTTGACAATATTCGTTATAATTTTCAGTGAAAGTACTAATTAAAATCTACATTCTGGAATTTTTTCAGATTTCTCGAATTGATAGTTTAGAGAAAAGAGGAGTGGGGGCGCTTTTATAATGACTTTGGAGAGAAAATACATCGTGATTGAAGGGTCAAAATCAAAAGGTTTTGTTACATTTTTTGTTGCATTTTAGGAGACCGTACTAACGACACCCCATTCAATGGGGTAGGTGAAATTTTTTTTTTAAAACACTTTTCATTTTATGAAAAAAAAATTTTTTTTTTCAAAAACCTTATCATTTTTGTTTTTGGATCATCAATCCAAATTTCATCTTATGGAGAAACATAAGGGTTCTTAGTTTTCTACGGAACCCTAAAAAAAGTTTTTATTCATAAACTGAAGAGCAAATGTTTGCTCGTATTTATAATATGTAAAATAACATTTACACAAATACAAATTCGTAATTATATAATTTGTAAATGCAAGACTTGATAAATACGATTGTATATCTGATTAATTTAAATACCGGAAATGTAATTACATGTGTGTAGATAGATGGCGCTCTCATCAAAAGACAAATGTTAGCGTGAGCACAAGGAACAAACGACAACTTTTATAATGAAACAAATGTTGTTTCCAAAATTACTCGTGTACACTGAAACAAGTGTTACTGTTACGTTTCGTGTCTACGCCGTTTTAATCGGAATACAATTGAAATATATCAACGTACAAGCACAGATGTGTGCTTTTCTTTTGTGTAAGGGAAGCTGGAGTTAAATACGAAGTATTATAAAACAGTTTGTTGTAGACGTACAGATTCACTGATGAATGAAAAAATGTTTACGTAGAATAGGTACATATGTTTACAAAAGCTTATAGAAATGAAAAATATCTTCACAGTGATTCCAAAGAATTTTAATCAATACCGATAATGTTTTCTGACAAACTATCATTGATTAATATTTTCATTTCTATAATGCAGTTTTATTTGAAAATTCTTATATGTGCCTGAACATTATTTTCCTACATACATTTTTTAATTTTACGTCAAATTACATGTCAAAGTAAAAAAACACGTGTATCGAAATAAATATTTTGCAAGGGGATACTGTACTAGAAATGTTGTATCCCCTTTACCCTCCACTGATTTTGACGATTTTTATATGGAATCTTCTACCAGTCAGTTCCAACCAAAAAACCGAGTTTCATCAAAATTGATTCAATTGTTCATGAGTTATACGTATGACAAGAAATCAGGGAACACTGAACTAAAATCTAGGATGGCTAAATTTATTTTATATTTACTGCAGGCGCTTGAAGTATTTTAATACTAAAAATATGACAATTAGCAACTATGTTCAGATTCGTATACTCGATATGCTGAATAAATTAAAAATACAAGTTACCGGCAGTTGTTGTGGTACGTTTATCCCCCTTGCCACCCTCTCCAAAAACCTTAATTAAAAAAAATATATTTTCAACTGTACATTTATTGTTATTTAACCCTCCGATGGGCGCATGTATCCTACAGATACATTGTGATTTTATATTGGTTCTAACGGACACGTTTCAAAAGCTAGACCTTCCTCCTCCCATGTATCTTCCTAGCTCCCGTGGTGGTTTGTAACAGTATGCCAAGTGATTACAAAGTAATCAGTGGTACTTATACAGGGTCCTCCAATAGTGTGTCCGGCATTGTTTTACGCCCAAACTATTGAAGATAGAGTTTTAGGATAAAAAATTTATTATATATATTGACCCCAAAGAATTTCAGGAAAATATTTTCAACCCCCTAAAACCGCTCCTTGGGGGGTAGTTTGAGGGGTACATACCCGTTTCTCAGTTAAATCAAATGGAATGGTATATCAAAAAGTACATATTTGTAAAGATCATAAAAAAATAAGAAACTTTCGTAAAACAAAAATTTTCATACTTTCAATTGTTTAAAAAATATGGCGACTTGTTCTCAAATTTAAGGGTTTCACTAAAAGTGCTATAATTTCGTTAAAAATTAATGAAATTTTATTCTTTTTTCAAGTTTAGAAAGTAGAAATAATGAACTTTGTAAAGATGTATGACTATTTGTGATTTTGATAGTTTAAAGTGTCATACGCGATATATCAAAAATTCAAAAGTTCAACTAGGGATAATTCGAAATTTTCAAATACAACGGTATATCAATTAGTACTTTTTCTTAAAAAGGATATGTAAATAAACAACTTTTGTTAAGAAAATTAATATTTAAAATTATAATTTTAAAATTGAAAACTGAAAATTAAAATTTTTAATTTTATTTATTTTTTATCAAAAACTGTTTATTTACATATCTTCTTAAAGAAAAAGTACTAATTGATATACCATTGTATTTAAAAATTTTGAATTATCCCTAATTGAACTTTTCAATTTTTGGTATGTCGAGTATGACACTTTAAACTATTAAAATCTCAAATAATCATATATCTTTACAAAGTTCATTATTTCTACTTTCTAAATTTAAAATAATAATAAAATTCCATAAATATTTAACGAAATTAGAGCACTTTGAGTAAAACTCTAAAATTTGATAACAAGTCGCCATATTTTTTAAACAGTTGAAAGTATGAAAATTTTTGTTTTACGAAAGTTTCTTATTTTTTCATTATCTTTACAAATATGTACTTTTTGATATACCATTCCATTTGATTTTACTGAGAAACGGGCATGTACCCCTCAAACTACCCCCCAAAGAGCGGTTTTAAGGGGTTGAAAATATTTTCCTGAAATTCTTTAGGGTCTATATATATAGTAAAATTTTTATCCTAACTCTCTATCTTCAATAGTTTGGGCGTAAAACAATGCCGGACGCACTATTGGAGGACCCTGTATATTGCTGTTTTGTATATTACAGATACACGCCTACTATACTACTATCTACTATACTAGCGCAAAACGTACCCGTCTTTCAAAGTATTGTTGTATAAATTGTAAAAAGTTTTTATGTCTTGAACATTGTTCAATAATTTGCACAGATTGTATTTCTAAAAAAAATTTTTTTGAGTTGAAAACCAAAGTATGCATTTTTCAGTTTTGTTGCAACCAGTTATTTAGAAATACCATTTATTTAATTTATATGTATTTAAGTGTTTTATATACCTGATATTTCATAAAACTAAATGCAAAGAAAGTATTTTGAGTTAATAGGTGTTTAATATGAAAATATTGAAATGTATCTGTGAGATACATACGCGCACATTCATGTAACTTTCTATGCGCGCCTATAGGAGGGTTAATGTAACAACCTATAATAAATAATTTACCTAAAAAATTAAGACAAGTGCAAGCATAATTGCACAATTAGTTTTCAGTACTAACAGCCCCCCAACTTAAATTTTCCAAAATATTAATCATTAGGTTTTTCTGAACTCCATATAAATTGAGAAAATGCGGTTTTCGTATATTTTGTACTCACATTTTTCTAGCGCCTGATCTAATTGGCATTTTATCTTTTATTAAAGTTAGAAACAAAACACCGTTGACCAATTAAAAAGTTTATCAGTTAGTTTCATAACGGCATTTCAAAATATTTGTACAAAGACTACAATACTTATAATTCACCAATGTTAAATTGCTTAATCAACTTGAAATACATTGTATAGCAATTTCAAACTTTAATATAATTCATTCGTCAATCAATATGACTACCTAATTTTAGCTCCGACCTTCCGTATCTATTGTGTATATTATTATAATAGATGTCACTTTGTTGTTACTAGATTTAATAGGATATTATAATTATTTTATTAATTACGTTATTTAAACAATACTCTTAGAATAAATACTACAACAAGCTTCGAATTTAATAACAAACAGTTTTATTTATCAAACCCTGAAGCAATATTTTTCTTCTTTTTACCGAATACAAAAAATACTCACATCACATTTTGCTCAAACGTATTTTGTCAACGAAAATATCACAGAGGCAGAGAAACGAAAAAAGTGTTCACCGAAAAAAATGTATCCGTTAATTCACGATGATAATTTATTAAGCTAATTGGATTTTTTTATTGCCTATATATTTAATTTTATTTAATATATCATACAATAAGGTTTATTTAGAGATTACGAGAGAGCAATGAACCATCGAAAAAATGTTCTGTATTTCTCGTTTTCAATATGAATTCGTCCAGTTAGTAGAATCGATATCCAATATAATTAACAAAAAATAATTTATTATTATATTATAAATACATTTTTTAAATAAATACTACTAATTAATAAAGACACGATTCAAATTAATATTTTGTTTATTGATCTTAAATTTTGTTTGATATTTCTCAAGTATTTTTGTTTTTTGCTTTTGGGGTTTTAGCCCAGGAAATAAAGGTTTTTACTAAGAAAAAATTGGTCTTAAATTGTTCCTGACGTTCTAAAGAGTACTGATCAACCATAATTTAAAAAAATATTAATATTTTAACCAATGAAAATCGCTAATTTTTAAGGGTAGGTAACGTAATTTTTTTTTTATTGATTTTCATTGTATAAAATACTAATATTTTTTTTTTTTAATTATGGTTGATCAGTATTTTTTAGAATTTCAGGAACAGTTTGAGACCAATTTTGATTTGAACAAAAATTATTAATTTTTAAATTATTTTCCTCGAAATAAAGATTTTTACGTTTTTTTAACCGCTCTAGAAAGAGTATTTTTCTGTCAAATTCAATATATGTGGTCCCAATCGATTCGTCTAAGTGTTCCCAACAAATATCAATCATAAAAACACCCCGTCATTGATTTAGATTTTGAGAAAAATTGAAAAAAATCTTGAAAACGGAGTTTTCACCCTTCAACCCCTTTTTTAAAGGCGTTGCACTACTTTTCGCTAGTCCGGGTTATTTTTTTCGAATTCTGAGACCCAAAATCTATAATAATCAACCATAAAATTGCTTGCCCCTAAAAGTTCGGATTTTGGCAGTCTTCACTTCACACCCTTGACTGGGTTAACAGTTTACTTAAAACTTTGTAAAATATTTGTAAAAAACTAGAATTTGCCCCCTTTACCCCCCAAAAAATTAAAACCCGCCATCTAAAATAAGGGCACTTTTTAGGGTAAGTTGAGGACATCAAAAAGTGTCCACCAAAATCCAGCTTAGTCGGAATTTTTTCTTAGTTTGACCGTTTTTTAGAGTCTATGACCTGGGCTATTTTATCAGTTAATTTATAGTAATATCAGTGCAGTATGCAGTATATCATTGTTATAAAAATGAAAATAAATTAAGGACTCCTTAGATAAATACATTTAAAACCCTATATTAAAATTAAAGTAATAAATATTTCAAACTTCACACTTTGAGTGCAATATATAACACCACTGATTAGAGCTGATTGAAAATCAATCGAAAGCAGTTTTAATTAGTGTTGATTCGAAAGAGAATCTTCCCCTCTATCTCTAAATCATTTCGTGTCATCGCTGTTGTGTTCGGGGAATATGAGTACTGATTACACATTTTGCAAATTATATAAACCTCCCATTTTCTTTTGTGCTTACCAAAAACAAATATTAGCTTTGGATAATAAAGGTATGTTTTGTTTTTATTTCATTTTAATTATGGGCTTAGGTTTAATTTAATTGAAATTTAATTATTAAAAATAATAAAATTAATGGTATATTTTAATTTAATTGAGGTCTTTAAACTGGGATTATTTTATATAATATTCAGTGACGGACTAAGAAAGATAGGGCCTGGAGCCCTTGTGGCGTGTTATGAAAAAAATAACTGCAGACTTTTTTGTCACTATGACCTCCACCCTCTCCACAGCGCCTCCACCAATATCCTTAGTCCTCTACTGTTTTCTCTCTTACATCAGATAGGTTTAAGGGGTTACATACAGTTAGAATTAAAAAAAAAATCGATTTTTTTAATTTCATTTTCGTAATGTACATATATTTAAGTACACACACAGAAAATTTCAAGTCAATCCGGCGATTATTTTCGAAGTTACACGCATATTTGTAAAGACGTCTCAGAGCGTTTGAATGTAGGAAGTCGGAGCGGCAGCGCGTTTTTCTCAAATCTGTGTTTTTAAAGTCGGTGACCACTATTCCTTAGAAACGGTTGAACCGATCAGTCTCAAATTTTAACACAAGTTTTTTAAGAATATTTTTTAGTAATTGATCGAAAGTTTTTTCTCACCGATAAATATTAAATAATTTAAGGTCAAAATTTTTGTCAAAAATTGATTTTTTTTGAGAAGCTGCCATTTTGTTTTACATTATTATTTTACATTTATTTTTACATTAATAAAATATAAAAGTCTTCTCTTAAAAAAATCTTGAAAAAATCCTTTTTTTGGCCTTCTGACTGTATGTAACCCCTTAACCAAGAATTAAAGATCAAATATTTATGATTTGGAGTGTTTGGTTTAAATTATATTAGAGTAGTTATATTCAGAAAAAAATTGCAATTCAATGAGATGTGCTGAGTGAAAGAACGCAATTTGTAAAATATAATTCATCCTAACATAACTTTAACCTTGGGTTGCACAAAGCAAAATTAATCACGATTAGTTAATCAGTTGTTTTAAAACCATTATTACGTCAATTCTAAAAAACAAGCACGGTAAGTCTAGGTAAAAAATATATCATATTTAGCGAACTATTAATTTACACATTGAGATTTAGTTTAGAATTGACATTAATCATGGATTAAAAACAACTGATTAACTAAATGCGGTTAAGTTTGCTTTATATAACCCAAGGTATTTTTTACAAAGTACTTAAGCTTCTACTTAACGGCTATGTATATAATATTTTAAGATTATATACTTCATTTCCTATTACAAATTTTGTGTTAAAAATTTTATTGAATTTTCAAAAATTTTAAAAATAACATAAATATTGTTATTTTGAAAACATAAATCAACAAAAAGTTTTTTTATATTAACAAAAAAAAGGTGCCAGATTGAAAAGTTTTATTTAATAAAATGTCGGTCGCTTTTATCACCCCTCAAACATTGTATATTATGTTTGGAATCACTCTGTATGCACTTGAAATTTTTTAAATTAATTATATATAATATTTAATTAAAATGAACTTTGTGATTATACACGCGTAAATAAATTTCATGATGTGTACGTAGGACGAGATATATGAATGTAGAAAGTGAATGAATAAATTAAATTTGTACGCATAACGGTGGAGTATATATATATGTATATTTTACGCATATACAATGTGTGCCAAAATCCATTGCGTTCATTGAATGTAATTTTAAGGTTTATAATAAAAAATATCCAATAAAAAGTTATGTAATCAAACCCAGGAGAGTATATTTTTAATAATAATGTGTGCTCAAAATATTATTATAAAATTCAATAATTTAATTTTATGATTTTATATAAAATATATTTTAGATGAACAAAAAGGAGGGAGGGAGGTGAAAAAAAATATCATCTAGGTCGCCTTATGTAATCCAATATTAAACACTTTAATTATTTACCTACTTTTTAAAAAATAAATCACTGACGAGGGTATAAAATCAGTAAACATCATTCTGAGTAAAAAATCATAAAATATGATGAAACCATAAAATACCAATATAATGTTTTTATGGTCGCTATAAAACTTTTACATCTTTACTTGTATTTAATTTTATTTGCAAAATGTGTATTGAGTCATTAAATTTAATGTAATTTTGAACTAAACTGCTGTTGTTTTTATACTCAGGAGTAATAAAAGTCAACTTAAGCATTATCATGTGAACCGTAAGGCAGATTTGTTGTCTGGGTATATTTTTGAATTATATATTAAACTGTAGTAGTGAATATTAGCAATATTGTCCCCTTTTACAATATACATCTTCCAGGAATATATTTTTTCTATGTATGTTAGTGTATCCTACATTGTCATTTTTCGTTAATTTTAAGAATAGTAATATTTTAAACATAATAATTTATCATAACTGATTGGACATTGCGACGTACAGTCAAACATCTACTTGACGTGGAATGAAATAAATTTGAAATAGAGTAAAGTCGGTATATATGGAACACCATTCATGTTTTCGGTAAGAAAACTATGATAATATTATTTAAAATCAGCACTTATCATTTCATTAGACAGAGAATTTAATTTTTAACGAGATTGAACAGGCAAAAATAGAATTCTTAAATTTAAACAAAATAAAAATAAAAATAAAAACAATCGAAAATCAACCTAAAGAAAAAGTGCGTGTAATATGGCCCACAGTGGTCCATATTACACGCTTGTTACTTTAATACAGGATTATCTATATTAGGTGGTTAAAACATTTGTATTTTAAATTTATTTTGTTATTTTTCTTTCAAACTTATATTTTGTCACTGTAAAAAGCAGTGGCGTAGCAAAGAGTAAGCGGGCAGAACCTCCTTATTAGTACCCCATTAAGTGGGCACCATTATGAAGATGTGTACTAAAAAAAGGATTTTTGTGGAAGTGAATAGTTGTGAAGTACTGGATGATTAATATACTTTTCATACTATTTGTCTTATCACTATTCTAGTTAATTAATACACTTCATAGCCATATAATACTCCATAGTCCATAATACCCGCAACCACATGTATTAAAAAAAAATGCTATCGCCGAGACAATAAATATTACGTGGATTAAAATCACTGTTCATACGTCCAACTCATGTTTAAACAGAAATATAATTAATTTAAACAATTTAATATAACTAAAAATTTTACTAACTTAATTTAACCAAAAAAATGACAAATTTCATTAAGTTGTCATACCGGTACTCCAAACACTGTCATGTCAACTGACGCAGTTATTTAGAAGTGTATGCTTAGATACATATTAATGTTGTCTTTTATAAAATGTAAAATGGAGTAAAAAAAGCAGGTGTCCATATTACCCGCCTGGTCCATATATACCGACTTTACTCTAATAATATTCGTGCATTGTACAGACATAATCAAAACAAAAAAACAATAATTAATCACTTGTTAAGGATATAAATATCAGTTTTTATCTTATCTTTAGAAACATCAAAACGAGTGACATTTTTTATGCACGTAACAAAAAATGATTGCTTCATGTCATAATGTATTTCATGATTATATGTATACATATATGTATTAACTTAACGGATCAACACACACATGCGCGCGCGCGCATTCATCTGAAATGGGCCGCGAAAACCATTTAGGGTTATCAGATTCTAGCGTGTACCGGAAAATTCTAACGCGTCGAAACACGATTTTATTATTCAATTTTATGCTGTATGCAAAACATGATGGGCCTATTGAATGTGTTTTCAAGTGTTCAGTGCATTAAATATATCTTGGCGCTTGTTTACAGTACGCTTTTTTATTTGCTTTTGTTTATGTCTTGCGATGGTGGAAACCGTATTTTGTCAGGCCAGTTTTATTGAATTTCAGTTTCAGAGAAAAATAAATAAGTGATATGGGTAAATAAAATGCGGTGTTTTAGGGAATGTGATTTGTTTTAATATTGATTTCTTTTTATATTATCTAACATATAAACTACCTACATAATATTATAAGGCATTTTTACTACATGAAAGTGAAGAAAATTAAAAACACTAATCAATGCTTAGTGTTTTTCGTTTCTCGATGTTTTAGATTTCTTAAGGAGATAAATTTAAAGTTCCAATAAATTTGATTTTGTTAAAAATTTTATTCTTTTTTACAAGCTTTTACTTAACTCAAATGCTATGTATGTAACTATGTCTCGGAACGCAAATCTTGCGACCGATTTTTAACGAACTTCCCGTCGTACGATTTTCGTCAAATTTTCAAATATGGTGTATTTTCCGTGACAATGCACTTTTTTATCATTTTTATAGCTATGTTATTTTATTATAAGGTCTTTTTTGATGTATCTAATACATCCAATAATATGCTTGCGTTTATAGTTTTTCGTAGCCATGGTTATTTTTTATAATAAAAATAATTATGTCGAATGTCAAATACAATTTAAAAGTAGCGGTTATTTTAGTTTGTAGCCCTAAGTTGTTTGTATAGTTCTAAAATTTAAATTTAAAAGTTATTTTATGAAGTGCTAAAAAATATATATACTTAATTTACGACTTGAGTTCCATAATGTCAATTTTTAGTATAGTTAAAATAAAAATTTGACAAAATAACAATTGTATTAAAAGAAATCCACATACGAGGGAATGAAACATTGGAAATTTATTGTAAGGTAAGATTTTTATGTATTCATAGACACTTTTACAGTTATAGCTGATTTCGATATCAACGTTTTTAATGTTCGCAAAGAAAAATGTACGGGATTAATAACTAACGTAAAAAAATTCAACAGTAGATTGAGAATGTTATTTTAAGCAAAAAAATTAAAATTTCATAACTATATGACAATGGGTTCTCTAGATATTAAACATAAATTTTTGGTACAATTTTTGGAAGGCTGTAGCTCTTTCACGAAGAATTTTCGGAAACATATTCATATGAAGTTTTTTGCTTAAAATAACATCCTCAATCCACTGTTAAGAACTTCTTTGACTATAGTTCTAATTCATCCTTTATTTGTAATTTTGAATTTATTTCTTTTTATTCGAAAATAAGTAATTCTTATTTTTTTAGTCGTTTGATTGGTTAATTAGATAGTTCTATATAAAATATTGTTTTTTATAATAATTTTCTCTTCAATTAAACCACTTTGTTTTTGGCAGAAAGTGTTTTTGTTAGATATTAATAATTTTATTAAAATTTTAATATTCATAACTATTTTCTATAATGTTGTAAACTTTATTTACAATGAAAATTGATTCAAAACTCACAAATTATATTTTAATTTACGTAAACGATGTTCATGTATTTAAAACCTGATGCTTATGCAAATATATAAATAATGATTTAGTGACGTTAAAAATATTTATTTGTTTAAAATTAAAAAGATTCTTAAAATAAGAAAAATTAATAAGTAAATAGTAATCATTTTAAACTTTGATATTTTAATTTTCATCAAAATGTAATTTTTATTATATTTCAATGAATATATTCCGATGAGGTTTTCAAAACAAAATATGGTTTTTAGTCTTCTGATGTAATGAATATGTAATAAGTATAATTAAAAGAATTAAATGACCTATGGCTAAAAATGAATACCCAAAATAAAAAATTAGAAAAAAAAACTTTTTTAAAAAACAAGCTTTTATATACATATAATATACATGTGCACTAAAAAGTAAAAAATAAATTTTCAAACTATCCCTTTATTTTTCAGCTCACAAAGTCTTCCAGAATTATTATGACTAAAAAAGCTTGTGGCGTTCATTTAATATTTAGAAATATCTAGTATACCAAGTATGTTATGTAGCAAATCAAAATGTAACTTAATGTAATATTTTGACAAATTAATTGAAAATATATAAGGTAGTTTGTTTTCGGTAACTATTCATGTAGAATCTAGAAGAAATTAACCTGGAATTTTATGTAATATTTTGAAATATTCGTTTAAAGTAGCTAAATGTAGTTTTCCTTTGAGAAACTTTTAGAACTTAATATTTTTTTGAATCTAGAATTCCAAATATTAATGTAATGCACCCCCGAGTAAAAATTTTTATATATAATTGTATATAATTATATACAATTATATATAATTGTATATATATAATAAATATATATATTGTATATAATTATATATAATTATATACAATTGTATATAATTATATATATATCTATATAATTATATAAAATTGTATATAAATATTTTTTAATCTATTATACATCCTGGAGTCCCCCCCCCTAAACGGTCAATTATTGTAAATTTTTATTTCAACAATATGGGCCTCAAATATTACTTAATACGCATCTAGATTATTTTTTTTAAAATGATTCAATAATATCCGAGTACTTTATATATGTAATAGTTATATATACTATCTGCTAAAAAGAGCTGTGATTTACTGTGTAATTAATACATTCCCGTTTAGGGGGGGGGACTCCAGGATGTATAATCGATTAAAAAATATTTATATACAATTTTATATAATTATATATAATTGTATATAATTATATAGATATATATATATATAATTATATATAATTATATACAATTATATACATTTCTATATAATTATATACAATTATATATAATTGTATATAATTATATACAATTATATCGGGCCAAATCTCCGATATAATTGTATATAATTATATATAATTATATACAATTATATATAAAAATTTTTACTCGGGCAATTTAACATTTGATGATTTAATGTAATATTTTGAAATATTAATTGAAGGTAGATAATATACTTTTTTAACTCCTACACTTTTTCCTATGTTAATCAAGCGAATTTTAAATATTTCTTTACTGATTATTAGTGAAACCTGGAATTTAATGTAATATTTGAAACAGTAATTTAATGTAGCTAAAGGTATTTTTTCTTTCTAAAATTTATAATTTGAATTAAGAATTCCAAATATTAATATAATGTACAATTTGACATAATATAAATAAGTACAATTTAATATATTATTAATTTACAGTAGAAAATGCAAGTTTTCCTTTGTTGATCTTTTAATAACTTTTTCTATTTCTAAATATGACATTAAATATTAAATGAACGCCACAAGCTTTTTTAGTCATAATAATTCTGGAAGACTTTGTGAGCTGAAAAATAAAGGGATAGTTTGAAAATTTATTTTTTACTTTTTAGTGCACATGTATATTATATGTATATAAAAGCTTGTTTTTTAAAAAAGTTTTTTTTTCTAATTTTTTATTTATAAATAAATTTGTTAAAAAATCATATAGTATGCCATTTTATAGTAAACTAAAGGTAACACGTTAATGTGAATAAAAAAATTTATGTTATAATTATTGTATATGATTGTTAAAGAAGTCAACATTTTTATATCTTTCGAAATATAAATTTTAATTCATAATTTTTATAACTTCAAAACAAATAATAATTATTATTATCGTCATACCAACTTTAACTATATCAACTGTATCGATATAATAGTGAGAAATTTAACTGTTTTAAAGTGTCTTAGAATTAACAAAAAATTCCATAAACTCAAATGAAAATAGTTATACCGACAAACGTTTAAAATTATTGAAAATTATGTAATTTTGATGATCGACGCTAATACCATTGAACTATAAAACGTACGTTACCCTAATAATATATATTAGTAAGATAATAATTGAGGTCTAATGTAATAAACGAGATAATTGGTTATCGTAGATACCATTATTCATCCATGTATATATAAATCTGTGAGCTTTATGTCTATTTGTGGTCAATATTTTGAGCTTTTTGAATCTATATATCGGCATACATCGTATAGTTAAGATATTAAATTTTGACAGTTTTGAAATTTTTTATCTAAAAATAAAATATAACTTTAAATGACCGCTTTGAAATTTCAGAATAAGCTAGTTGTTATTTTTTCTGTGAACCAATTGAGTGAAAATGTTCGAAGGAAGAGAACAAAATAATATCGGTCATTATTTTAATAGTTTATATTTCAAAAACGTCCATACTTTTATTTAAATTGATAAATTGTGATTGAGAAATCTATTCAGATTTTATTATAATAAATTCTTCCCTGACTTAACGGCATTACCCATAATCCTAGCAATACATCTTCCAGTTGTTCACACAATCGATCTTATCCAATGCTACTTCTGAATAATTGAAATACCAATACAATATGGATTTAAAAGATTATCCTTTGTAGCAGGCGTTATCTCAAGGGACGTATTTAATCAGGATGAATTATTTTTATGTCCTGACACATATACAAATGGGGCATACATTGGTGTTAAGATAATGGCTTTATTATACGATATGTATGTATTTTCCTTTCCTTGTATCTCTTTCTGGTATATTTGTATATTAACGATTTAATAAAACTCACAGACATACGCTCATATTTATTACATTTAAAGTTTTTTTTTAGAATTGCTAATATTATACATCATTATATAAAACTAATAATTTCCCAGATATTTGCAAAAAACTGTCTTTGCGAACCTTTGACCTCTTGTAAAATTTTAAGCTTCAAACTTCATATAAATATTCAGTTGGGTGGGAATTTTTTTCATATTGGGCAATGTTTCATGTAATTTGACTGAAAACTATATAATTTTAATATAAATTGAATATCACACAACTGTTAATCTTTTTTGACCATTTTTTCAGTCAAGGTTTCGTTCAGGACCAAGAACTTGTATCACTTAAGGGGGTTAGCAAGTCTAGCGCCCCTGAAAATACTCTAAATATTTGGAGTTGACACTTTCCGTAATTGCTTTTAGCCAAATGGTCAGATTTGGAACAATTTTACAAAGTGACTTCAGTTTTTGAAACTATCTTCTATGGAATGAACCACTTTTTACACCTCAGAGTTTTATGTTTCAATAATTATAGGTAAGTTGATACTCTAAAATTTAAGCTTTATTTGAACTGTAATTTTCATTGGCCATAAAAAAACTACAGGATTTTTTGTTTCCAACCAAAGTGGTTCATTCCATAGGGGATAGTTTCAAAAACTAAAGTCACTTTGTAAAATTGTTCCAGATCTGACCATTTGGCTAAAAGCAATTACGGAAGGTGTGAACTCCAAATTTTGATCGACCAGAGATTAATAATTTTCATTCATAAAAATCTGGAAAATAATTTAAAATGTACTTTAAATAGTGATTAAACACAAGCTGTATTAATTTTGCTTTAATTCGTTGTTTCATTTGACCACAGTAAATTCCCAAATATTGAGTATTTTCAGGGGCGCTAGACTTGTTAACCCCCTTAATGGAACACAAACTAATTGTGTTTACAAAACAAAGATAATGTTTTAAAATTAATTCCGTAATATGTTAAAAATCAAAACTATGTAGACTCTGGAATCTCAATATTCATTTATTAATCTAAGAATAGCTTTGTGTTTGTAGGTATGAATAAAAAACAAAGTTTTATGTGGGTAGAGTAAGAAATTTCATTATATTTTTAATGAAGAAAAGTTGTAAATTTTCAATCCAATCCAATTAGATTACGTCTAATATAACTGAATGATGGAATATTCTTAATGATTCAATATTGTTCGGTGTAAGTTATCTTGAAAAACTTTTACCTCAAAGGTGTATCAACCTTACGAACTCTTATTATATCTTTTTTTTCCTTCATAAATAGAATAGCATTTTCAAACTTCAACATTTCGTAACTATTGAGTTTGAAAACGTTTTTTTTTATCAAATTGCAAAGTTTTTTTTAAGATATAAACTTTTTAGTTTCTTATCAAATATAGAAATTCAGAATTTCACAATTTCGTTCTGATATTTTTCAAACACCGAAATTTTGTTATATTGTCGGAATAGTTGATAACTTTTAATTAACTTATCTATAGTTTTATGTATTCAACACGAATTCAATAATTTTAATTACCTACTTTTACTTTTGAAGATTATTAAAAAAGTTTCTTAAATGAAATAATTACAATGAAACTTCGCAAAATCAACCAACTATAATTAGGTACCTAAAAAAGTGGTGGTAGTTTGAGATAAAAATGAAAAAAATTTCAAGCTCATCTTGCTTTCAAATAAAAAGTAATTCTGACTGAGTAAAATCTTCAAAAGGCTGTAGTTTTCCGGACACATATTCATAAAAAGTTTTTTGTATAAAATATTAAAACGACAGTACTGAATCACCCTGTATATAAAATTTCGTCATTGGCTAGAGTAATTAGATTTCCGTCAGACCGAATATGATTAAAGTAACTGTAAAGTAACAATGTTAATTTGACCAATTTCAAATAAACTTGATATAAACATTGTTAAAACAATTTAGTGAACCTTCACAGTTTAAGTAACACACGCATGATAAAACTTGATAAGTTACAGCAAGTATAATTATATTTAATGTTGCTTTAATACATTATTACAGTCAAATGATCAAAAGTAAGGTCAATTTTGGGGTGTCTGGAAGTCACACAAGATTGGATAACAGTTGGTAGGCGTGTATAACCTCAAGGAAGGTTCTTGAGTAAACAGCAGGGTTGGCTCCCCACTGGGTAACCCAAAAAAACCCGGGTGGGTTTTTTTGGGCAACTTGACTTAAAAAAACCCAGTGGGTTTTTTAAAATATTATTATTTTAGGGTATATTTGAATGAAATATTTTATTTTGTAACGAAATAATTATAATACAATCATTCTAGACCTTTATATTTTATTTATAATTAAAATAACAGTGGTAATAGTACTAATTGTACCTTTACATACAGGCTCTGTGATTTGAAAAGTTTAAAACAAATAACTTTTTGTCTAGACCTAAAAAGTTATCAAATATCACTCGTTTCGACAATATGAGAGAAGATCTAGAATGACGGTAACCTCAATTTTTTTAATACTAACCCCCTTTACTACAATTAGGATGGACCATTTTGGATTAATAAAAAAAACTGTAAAGATAAATGTTCAAAATGGTTTCTATTATTTCTCAAAAATTAACAGTGTTAAAACTCATGATAAATAAAATTTTTAAATAATTTCTCTAGAAATAACCCACATTCTCGAATAAAGGATTAAAATATTTTTTACGCTGTAAGAAATCTTAGTATTGTAATACCGTCGAAAAATTGTGTTCGAAATAAAAGCAGATTCTGATTGTACTATACATATAACTTCAATGTAAAAAACTGATATTTTCCGTATGGCGGCTATGCATGTGTCTGCCTGGGTGAAGAATTTTCACGATAAGTATATTGTAAATATTTGAATTACTTTTGGGGAAAATTTTTGTTTTAGTAAGTACTTTAGACCTATTGATTTTGGGGATTATCGGATTAGGGGTTTTGGAAATATTTGAAATTTTGTACCTAATATCATCTAAAAAGAGAACTTTGCGAGGTGTATCTCGCCAATTTTGAACTGATGGTTCAATCGAACCTAAAGGATATTTATTTATTTATAGATCGAAAGCAACTATTAAAAGGAGAGAAAAACATGCTCAAAATTTAATTTTAAATAATAAAATATTACGTTTTCTAATTCAAGTTTCCTAATGCAACTTAATTCAAATTTTTAGATTCTTATTCTACATTTTGTTTTATGTTATTGAGGATAATACAGAAAACTAATATTTTAAAAAATATTTTAAATAGTATAAGACAAATATTATGGAACATGAAAGTTATGTATGGTTCTCTGTTAATTTTATTATCTTTTGTCTTCCAGATCCACTTTGAATATTAATTTAAAATTAAATTATTTAAATATTTTTACGTATTTATTGCTAAATCTTTTATTCAATAATACTGGACATTACCAGATAAACATTTAATTATGTTTGTTTAGTTTCAAAATAGGTCTTGAAAAAACCGGAAACCATTTCGAACAGTTAATTAAAATTAACATATTAAAAATAGTATTATTTTTTTAATTTTGTTACTAGGCAATTCAAAAAAGACATAGAAAACTATATTTGGAAATTCGATGGACCGTTTTTATATAATGAAAACACTGAGGAAAATATTCCTTTTTTATACGCAATTATATCAATCAACATCATTCGAATACATCTTTTCACTGTAAAAAATATATATTTTATATGTCTTTACTTAATTTAAAAAAAAACCAATAAAACCCAAAAAAACCCGGTTTTAAAACCCAATAAAACCCGGTGGGCTGGGCTTTTTTAAAAAAACCCGGGTTTTTGCCAACCCTGGTAAACAGTAAAGAATAGAAGATATATTACAACACTTTTAATTCACTAGCGACAGTTTGTTACTGGATCGTTAGCTTTCAATATAATTTTCAATAAATATTTAATAGAAACTAATATAAAAAAGTGTCGCTTTTTATCATATATACTCCCACAAATGCTATGAGAACCCAAAGTGACCCTAATAATTAAGTTATTTCATTGGTAATAATAAATACATTGATGCCTCGCATAACGAATATAATTCGTTCCAGGAGCAAGTTCGTTATGTGAAACGCGTTTTCTCATAACAATACATGTTAAAAATTTTAATTCGTTCTGTAGCATAAAATATGGTACTGTAACAAAAAATATTGTACACATATTTTTTAGTCAGACTCAGATTAAGGAGAGTCTACTAAGGCTTGCAGGGTCAAATCCTCAAACACAAAATTACATTTTAAAACAAACTGTGTGTGATTAAACGCAGAAAAAAACGACTGACGCACGTTAATGTATGTTCGTGCAAGTTTGAGCATCGACTGCGTGCGACCTTGGAAGTTCGGGCGACTTCGTGATACGTAGAAGCGTTCGGGCGGTAAAATGAAATACGATGTAATTCGTTGAGTGAAGCGAGGTTCGTTGTGTGAGTCGCGTAATGAACGAACATAAAGTTCGTTGTGCGCGGCGTTCGTTATGTGAGGCGTTCGTTGTGCGAAGCATCACTGTATTATAATAAATATAAATATTATACATTTTTTAGCCTATGTTTTAACTTTATTTCCAAAGATAACTGTCTCAAAATTTCAGACTCGTAGTTTAAACCTGCGAACAGCGTAAACCGAATCTTTTTACAATTTGGTTATTAAAACATGGGAAAAATTAATTTTTTACTTACATGTAAATAACTCGTTGACTATTTTTAAATTCCTCACAGCAGCATTAAATTTCCTACAAAAAATATCAAAATGCTAATTTCATATATTCAGTATTTTTAAAGATATGTACAGTTTTATAAAAAATGTCTTATTATTTTTCTAAATACCTTTGTTAATTTGATAAGTTCCTAAATTGAGTGTTAAGAACTATTTTTATATTCAAATTACCAAAAACTAAAAGACATGTTTGTTATTTTTTTAAATTATTACAAAATTATTTCCATTTATCTTTGTCTATTAACTATTTCAAAGAGGTTTATTACTGTTGCGGCTACCATGACCGCAGCTAGATGGTTGTGTAACTGAAAAAGCACCTAGATGATTAAGGGTCAAATCGATCAATGGAAGCACAAATTGAATTAACAGAGAATTGAAGTGACGTAAATAATTTACGCCGCTTCCATTCTCTTGTACCTATACATATACATTATACATATATTGGCAAAGTGTTTCAATAATAACATATGTACCTAATTATTACATACGTAGGTAAATAAAAAGTATTTGGTTGAAACACCGATACATTTTGCCAGTATAATATGTAGTAAATATAGCATATCAAATATTTTATTATTTAGTTATAATATGTATTATGTACATATGTTATTTACATAAGGCATTATGTTCACAATTTGTTTTATTTATTCTAAACTAATTAAAATATACAATTGTGCATTCACATTTCCTCGTGTTAATTAGTACATTTTGTAAATATCAAATTACATTTGTCATTGTCAATTATTTAATGAAAGGGTAAATAATAAGTATTATATTATTTACATATTCAACGACATACATTGCAAATAATTACCATAAATTACTTGCGCGTTGTAAAATAAAAAAATATATATTTCGCAAATCTATATACACATATAAATTAGATAAACAAACTCAAATATATAATGTAAGTTTAAGAATGTTTTGAAAGAAATAGAAGTATCAATCGATATTTATACATTTTTTTAAATGTCTAACAATAAGTAGATTTCATCGACTTAGCTATTTTTGTATTCTTCTTTTTTGGATTTGATTTTTAATCAAATCCAAAAGTATGTTTATTTTATAGAAAATGACCTGAAAAGTTTAAATTTTCAAACCGCAGGTCTATATCTCAAATCGTTCTCAAGATATGGTCTTTCAAAGTTAAAGTTTTTTTTAAATTTGGAGTAAAATGGTCATAGCTTTTGAACGTGTATTCGGATTTGATTTTTGTCGAGGGATTTGAAATCAGAATAACATTTAAAAATTCGACAAATTTTCAGCATTTTTTCCTAAATTTAAAGTATTATACATGTTATTATATAGAATTTGATTCCAAATCCGTCAACAAAAATCAATTCTGATCGCACGTTCAAAAGTTACAGCCCTTTTTATAAAAAAAAATAAAAAAAACTTTGAGAGGCCATAACTCAAGAACGTTATGCGATACAGACCTGCGATTGGAATAAATTTACTATATAATCAATCATTTTAACTATTTTCTAGGTTATTTGTGATTTAAACCAGAGTTAATTAGGTAAGAATTTAATTTTTCACCATAAGATAATAGACATTTTCATAACTGACATTGAAGTTATGTTATGAATGTCAAAATACGTGATTATTTTCTATTTATTTATGCTTATTAAGATTGCTCCAGTTTTTAACATGAAATAAAAACCTTAGATTCTGCCATAGTATAAGAAGTAACTGTTTACTAATTCTAGTAGTGAATATTAGTTAATTCTTTGTTGTATACTTTCAACTGTTTCAATTAGTAAATATTCACAGTATGATTAGTTTTAGAGTGTAGGTACATATACATTGACAAAATTGTACGAACTAACAACTACATATTTATGTATGTTACATAATTCACCTTATTACAATTTTAAATTCCAGACCATGAATGTTTTTACAAGCAATGGCACAAACATATTCCATATAAATATGTATGTTATGTGTATGTACATATTGTATTACCTGTACATACATCATAGGATTCAAGAAATGAGACTTCGCCATGGGATCTTATAAATAAAACAGAAATCAAAGAAATGATCGCTGCCTAGACACAAAGAACCGTAATCCTTGACAGTGTTGGATTTATTACATGGGAAGTTCTGTATTTGCTAACTGGGCCCCAGCCAGTCGTGAACTAAGGGGAATTTTCAATATACTTATATACATTTTTTTATTTTTTTTGTGACATACCTTAGAAAATACACAGTATGTTATTATAAACAAATAATAATTATTAGATATAACATTTATTATTTATATTTAGACATTATTATTTTATTGGTATTTAATTCAGTTGTAATAGATACCTAATACTTTCGATATTATGATAGTTAAAACTTTTCATTGTAAATAAAACATATACTGAGAAATATATACACTGCAATAATCCTAGAAATTTTTAACACCCGACATGGTAAAAATTAAAAGAACGTCTACTACAATTCAATATATTGTATAGCAGTTTCTATGACGGCGATAGGCCAGATATGAAAAGTAATATAGAAACATAGTAAAATTATAGAGAATTTACGTGAAATTTTCATATGCAAGAAATTAAATTAAAGAATAGCGTATATTACTTTTTCAGAGTAAATAAATTTTAATAGGTACCTACTATGTTAAAATTTACCAGTATGTCATTGTAATTTTTCATTTACTTTATTTTAAGTTCTCCTGATTTTTCTGTTAATTTTTTTCAGAAGTTGATTCTGTCCTCAGGTTCACAGCATTTTATGTTAATTTTTAAAAGAATATTCTCTCCGTGTACTTATTAAGTTTACTTCATAAACAAAATATTATATTTACTATGTATCAAATGTATCATATTGATGATAATAATTTAATACGAAGAAAAACAACTTTTTATTCTAATAAAATCAGCGTGACCCATGGATTATATTGTACGGATGAGATTTTTTTAAATTAAGGTTTCTATAATTATAAATATTAGTTATTTGTATGATTTTACTTTAAACAGGGTTATAATCTAATCAAACTTCTTCCTAATTCCGCACCTGATCCTCGACAGGCCAATTCTGACGAAAGGTCAGATCAGATGTAATCCTTTGATGTTGTAGATCCTTCATCTAGTAATTCCTCTTCTCTACATTGTCCTTAACATGGTTGATCCTCCATCGAGGGTGCACGAATCTCACACAGGCTTAAGTCAAGATTTGGAAACTATGAGATTGCCCGTACATAATGTTTATAAATTGTGGAAAAGTCATCGGAAACAAAACAGTTTTTTGTGACTAATTTTCACAAATATCAGATAACTGAATCACGTCGTTTTGTATAATTAAGGAATTTGTTTGTAAAAAAATACAATAATAACAGGATTTTTACATAGATGTGTAAATTATTATACAGGGTGGCCCAAGTAAAACGAAACGGGCGCGTTTTTGGTCATTTAAAATAAGATTTTGAAAAAAAGCTCGAACACGTCGATTTTGCTTTCAAGAGGGACATCTTTTGCTATAAAATTTTTGCAAGAATCTTTTAACCCTTCAGCGCTATGAGCAAAGGTTATTTCATTCTAAATACGGTGATTTTTGATTTTTTCAAATCTGTTTAGTTTTAGTCAAGTTATTTACATTTTGAATTCCATAAATGCAATGATTTTTGTGATTTTTCTGATCAAAAAACAAATATTTACAACTAACATTCAAAACAAAATAAGCTTATTTTCTTATAAAATAATTCAAAAACATCCAATTTAAATATTTATTGAATTAATTACAGTTTTGGATGCTGGCAAATTTCTTTAATTAAATTTTTTTAATTTTTTAATTAATTCAATAAATGTCCAAATTTGATGTTTTAGAATTATTTGATAAGAAAATAAGCCTACTTTGTTTTGAATTTTATTTGTAAATATTTGTTTTTTGATCAGAAAATCATTGCATTTATGGAATTCAAAATGTAAATAACTTGACTAAAACCATTGACTAAAGAATAACAAGAGAATCAACGTAATCATCTAAAACTAAACAGATTTGAAAAAATCAAAAAGCACCGTATTCAGAATGAAATAACCTTTCAAATGGGGTATCACTTGCCCTATCATGCTATTTAAAATTTTAAGGGTTGTGCTCATAGCGCTGAGTGTTGAAAAGATTCTTGCAAAAATTTTATAGCAAAAGATGTCCCCCTTGAAAGCAAAATCGATGTGTTCGAGCTTTTTTCAAAATCTTATTTTAAATGACCAAAAGCGCGCCCGTTTCGTTTTACTTGTACAAATTATTTATTGTTATTTACTGTACAAATTATTACGTAGTGCAAGTTAGTTTATATAATTATCAGTATTTTGTAATACACAAAGTATTTCTCTACATAACTTTTAATACGACATTTACCCATATCATACTTAATCATTAACACAACCGTAGTTAAGCAAAACAAAGAATAGCCTAACCGTCCAATTTAGACATGTGGAGAAGGGATCGTCTCATTAAATACATGTATTTAATATGAATTTATGCGCACAATGTTTTTAATTCATATACGCAAAATATAATTATTTGATTTAAAAAGTACGGAGTTTTTTTAATTGAATGGTAGCGTTTTTGATTTTGGTTTGAAATAAAAACGAGAAAGTAAATTCACCAGTTGAATATGGTTAGATTGTTCGTTTCTAATATACGATAATATACTAGCAGTGCCTGCGGCTTCGCTTGTTTAGGATTTTTGAAAAATATAGTTGAAAAAATAAAGATCTTTTTTTTTATACCTACAGTTATTTACAAAATTATATTGTTAAATATTTAATGGTTTAGGAAGCATATTGCAAAATAGATTGATTTACTACTATTGTCACAGCGTATTCTTTATGTCACCTAACTTAACAAAATATATACTTAAACCTGGGCAAAGGACGTATCTAGGAAGTAAAAAAAAACACGTAAATCGGATAAGTGGTTCTCGAGTGATCAGCACACTAACGGACAGACAGATTTTGTCACTGATATGAATTTCATTAAACAACTTCGTATAGTCTAATAAGTAGATACTGTTTAACATCCAATTCAATTATTATCAATTTCATTTATTGATGTTTAAATGACAGTTAATTACAACTCTTGAATAATTAGAATTGCTATTAAATCATTAATGTGATGCCTATCATAATAATATCATTCCATGTCAAGTAAATTGATATAATCAATGTTGATATTGAAAAGTGTTCAATTCTAGTTAATTAGTAACATACTAGGGGTTGGTAATCGTTATATCTACAAAAGTGCAATTAAACAAGATGACAAATCTAATAAATTTTCGGAATATAAAGTAACTTATGACCTTTCTCAGGATGCAAGCTATCTCCCTGCCAAATTTCATCAAGATCAGTTTAGCGGTTTAGCCTTGGAAAGGTAACAGACAGACAGACAGAAGGAGAGACACACTTTCGCATTTATAATATTAGTATGGATGTTTTTGTACATGCTACCTCTATGGGATACTAGACAAAAAATAAATGTAAAATTTCCAATATTACCACACTCATAAATCGTGAAAAAATTAATTGGGCTATATTTTTTACGTTATCTTAATACATTTTGGCGTAATTTCTTAAATAAGTCTATAAGACATTTCGAATATATATAGCAGTTGTTTGAAATTCAATAACTTTGATTGTAATCATTCACATTCTTTTACAAAATATGTTTTTAAATCATATTACCAATAACCGTATTTCACATACGAACGGTTCCTTCTGCAAACAACATTGTTTTCCTTTAAATGACACAAAGGGTAATAAAAGTTTTCTTTGGTTGTTCCCAGCCAATTTCTTCAGTGTCTTATGTGTGGTCGATAAGATTCTTTGACAAGTTGAAAAAGGTTTCGGTTCTTGGTTCTTTTTGTGTGCTCTAGATATCTTAAATAATCGACGTAATGTGGAACTTAACCCATTAACGTCTGACGTCTTCTAATAAAATGGGATTGCACTCTTTCTACAAAACTATTTTTATAGATATGGTTATGCTGAAATATGTAATGGCAATGAAATTTAAACTAACAATTAATAAATGACTATTCTGTTAAAGGGAGATAAATATTTTGATAGAATGAACCACATTATATATTCTTCACCAAGTCACATAAAAGTTTTTTTATTTGCCTTTAAATAGGAATGTCTTATAATATTATTCCCCTTCATATTATTAAATATAATAAACTATAACGATAACTGACTTATCGTCTCTGGGTTACATAAGCTCAGTGAGATCTAATGTTATAATACAAAATTATGAATGTTGGTGATGACGAGCGGCCGAATAGTCGGTCGGCAGTCGATATCAGTCCGCTAAGCTAGTCATCAATGCAATACTAGGCGAGCGATAATAAAGGAGGATCATTTATCCTATTCCTTACCATATCGTCGTGAATTTTTTTAGTGTTTTTTGATGTTTGTGTTGCTATTGTTTTTTTATTATTATTATTAATAATCAGTGACGTTTTTCGGCTCCAAATTCTAAACCGTGAATTGTTATGCGTATGTTAGTGTAGTTAATCGCTGTTTTTTCTTGTTTTTAAATGTTTTGTTGGTAACTATTTAATAATTTATCTTTCACACGGTTTTTGTATATAACGAAAACAATATTTTCTTAATATAAGAAACATACTCTTCATCCAACTACGTTATTCCTTCGTTCAAGAATACTATAGTTTGTTTAAGAGATTATTGCTTGTCTTAAGAAAATATTGTTTTCGTTATATACAAAACAAGGTTTACTTGGTTTGAGAAATCCTTTCTACCAGTGTAGTCTTACATTTGCATAACCTATGTGATTTTGATATTTATTTAATTCATTTATATCTACTTATAATTGCTGATAATAAAGCTGTTACCTTTTATATTCGCTGGGTCATTTAATTTTGTTATACTACAATACAGTTTTAATGTACGTACTAGGTACTGCAAAACTCTTCATACATAAAATTAAATTTAAAATAACGGTGGTATAAAATTTCTCTTTCTTCCACAATACCATTTCATCTTTCCTTTTTATTAATAAAACCGCTAGTAATGTGCTAAACACTACTTTTAACTTTTCAATGAGCGTTTGTCAAAAAGTTTTTCATTATAAATCCGTAAGTTTTTGCTAGCACCACATTCGTGTAGAAAAGTGACGACGGAGCTATTATTATTTTTAATTGTACTATTTTTCTATTTCTTTCATACATTCATTAACGTTAATAAAATATTCAGAACGTTGCTGATGTTAAAAACTGTATAATTTATACATTTGAAAATGATACGTTTTTTTATCATAAATAATGTGATTTTTAATGGATAAAATAAGATGTTAATCCATGCTTTAGTTTTCGTATATTTCTTTTTATTCAAGAACGTTATTTTTTGTGTAATGTATAATAACATTAAAATTATCTGTTTTGTGCAACCCTAATTTAATTAAAAAGATACGTATACATTTTTAAATGACATTGCTGCATCAAAGAAATTTGTATTATAAGTCAAAATTGAATGAAGTATCAATATCTAGTTCCAACACTGCAAATTTATTTATACAGGCTGATTCATGACCAACATGCTAATTTAGTAGATTGAAAATAATATATCTGTCCGGAACTTTTTTGTAGGAGGTGTTACAGACCTTCAAAAAAACATTACTCAAATTTAGTTTTTCTTTTATACAGAGTACCCCATTTTAATCTATCACCTCCCAAATTTTTTTATCTATCAATTAAATCAGAAAATGTTTCAAATAAAAGTTTTTGGTTTTGAGGGGGACCCAAAATGGTGTTATTAATTTTTGATTTTTTGACGTCTTCATGGTCAAATAGGGCCAACATTTTTTTTCAAATGGGAACCTATATTTTTCATTACGGTATCTTATTGTTTGGAAAAAAACAAGTAGCTTTTATTTAAAAAAATAATTTTAGATTTTACTAATTTTTTACTCGAAGCCCATTAACTTTAGTTGAAAATAATGTAAAAAACAAAAAAATGTTTATTTTAAAAATAATTCAAAAAAATCTGAAATCATTTTCCTAGTTATGTATATCAGATTAAAATTTTTGTTTTTTTTTACATTTTTCCACTAAAGTTAATGGGTTTCGAGTAAAAAATTAGTGAATATCTAAAATCTTAAATTATTTTGTTAAATATTAAAAAAAATGAAGTCATACAATTTTTTTTTTAAACAAAAGCTGCTTGTTTTTTTTCCAAATAATAAGATACCGTAATAGAAAATATAGGTTTCCATTTGAAGAAAAATGTTGGGCCTATTTGACTATGAAGACGTCCATAAAATAAAAAATTAATAACGCCATTTTGGGTGCCCCCCAAAACCAAACAATTTTTATTTGAAATATTTTTTGATTTAATTGATAGTTAAAAAAAATTTGGGGGTGATAGATTAAAATGGGACAGCCTGTATATACTGAGAACCTAGTGTGATACAGTTATGAAATTTTATAACCAGTTTAATATTTTCACTATCAGTATGTACGTCAATTTTTATTTAGTATTTTTATATTCTTAAGCTTGGCACTTTTATAAGATTATGACACAAAATACTAAATAATATATTAATTTAAAAAATTACACCAAACATTTTTTAAAAAACGCCATCTGATGACCATTCTGAACCATTTGCACGAAATACTTATTTTTTTAAATATTGCATGTATGGTACATCCTGTATATACATATATTGTCAATAGACAAAATTTTACAAAGTTAATACATTACATTTACAAAATAATATCTTTTGAACATTCATGTAGAAAAAATACAGAGAAAAAATTTTCTTTGAAAAATAAATTATTTCTCAAATGTTTTATATAATTGTATGAATAATTTCATTAAATTAACTAAACGGGACTGAAATTGATAGAAACGTTTCGTTTATGTAACATTAAAATTCCTTTCAAGGAGCGTTAATTGGGTTTACTTTAATTTACTATTGCAACACAGAGAGAATTCTATAAAATCAAAAAGGATCTCAAACATCTTTTAACATCTTGAAGGAATTTTTTATTCGTTTAAAAAAACATATGTATATTACGTAAATTATTTACATACGAATGTACCTACTTATTTTTTTACACATATAGGGTGGGCCGTTTGTTCGTTTCATTTTGAAGTATGTGATATTCAAAATACTGGTTATGTATTTGAACTGTAAGCTTGTTTATTTGTTTGTAGACGAGACGAAAATAGGTTTAGATTAGTCTCGTCTCGCCAATACTTAAAAGTCTCGGACTCGTTCAAATTCTCATATTTACTTATAGTACGTCTGGTACATGAAATAACGCTGCACTTTTTGATTGGGGTATGCCACTTTCTGTGGTCATACATATGGTCAAAAGAAAGATTTTCAGATAGGGAGCTACTTTAAAATCCGTGTAGAACACTGTTATATAGGCTATCAAAGATGGCCCTCAACGGTGTTTTAAAATTAGCTTTATCTCGGCTTCTTGTCATCCGATTTCAATTTTCTTGAGTTTATTTTAAAGTTCTTATTGCGAAAATTATTTTTTATCATTATTCATTTTTCTCTAAATCTCAGGGGTTCTCCACAATTTTCGAAAATCTGAAAATTTCACTTTTCTTACTAACTTAATTGTTATATAACTTTTTTGTCGTGCCCAATATCAGTTTTTTACTTCATATAAAAAAGAAAGACAATTTTTTCAGCATTTCAATAATATCAAGATAATACTGTTTAAATGAACAAGTTCTTTGGAAATCGCCAGTTAAACTAAAAAAAATAGGTAAATTTTAAGTCATTATATTAATTTTTTTTTGAAGAAGTTCATAATAGAATAAAATGTTTATAACAAAAATTGTAGAGTACGTTATTCTCTACAGTTTATGTTCCATTCATTTTTTTTTGTATCTCTTACCAAATAAATAAAATTAGAAAAAAAAACTTTTTTAAAAAACAAGCTTTTACATATAATAAACCTACATATGCACTAAAAAGTAAAAAATAAGTTTTTTTTTCACAAAGTCTTCCAGAATTCGTATGACCAAAAAAGTTTGTGGCGTTCATTTAATATTTAATGTAATATTTAGAAATATAAAAAATGTCTAAAATATCAATATAGGAAGAACTACATTTTCTACTATAAATTAATATTTTCAAATCTTACATTAAATTGCATTAATATTATGTTAAAATGCATGTATGTATAATGTATATGCATATACATTAATATTTGGAAATCTTGATTCAAATTATAATTTTTGGAAAGGACAAAGTACCTTTTGCTAGTTTAATTTAGTATTTCAAATTACTTCATTAAATTCCTGGTTAATTTATCGCACATGAAAGAAATATTTAGTATTCTAGATTCAACATGGGAAAAAAGTCTTAAAAGTATTTTATCTACCTTAAAATATTATTTCAAAATATTACATGAAATATTTGGAGTTCTAGATTAAAAATAGAATTAAGGGCTAAGAGTTTCTCAACGGAAAAACTACATTAAGCTACTTTCAATGAATATTTCGAAATATTCCATAAAATTTCATATACATAATTTATATCAAATATAATATAAAATATTATATCCTGTGAATATTTTGATATTATATTCAACATAAAGGAAAGACTACCTTATCATCTTTCAATTAATATTTTTAAATTGTATACATTAAATTCCTGGATAATTTGATAAAAACTACAGGGATATTTTGGCTTCAAGATTTATCATATGAAAAAGGGCTAAGAAATACCGAAAAGAAATACTACCTTATCTATTTTATAAATTAATATTTCAAAACATAAACATACATTGAGTTTCATGTATATTTGGTATCAACATTACATTAATATTTGATCTACTATATATAGATTTTTCCAATATTGATATTTTAGACATTTTTTATATTTCTAAATATTACATTAAATATTAAATGAACGCCACGAGCTTTTTTAGTCATACGAATTCTAGAAGACTTTGTGAAAAAAAAACTTATTTTTTACTTTTTAGTGCATACAGGGTGTCCCAGGACTGTGTCAAAGCTCAATATTTCATATTATTATAAGAATTAGAAGAAAACTTTAAATACAAAAGTTGTCAGGCTAGAGCATCGGCATAGTTTGAAATTAGTTACATTTATACAGGGTGACCCATAACTGCGTTACCAATCAAACTTATGTTTTTTTAAATACAAACTATATATTTTTATTTGATAATCTAATAGCATTCATTTTTCTGAGTATTTTGATATATCATTATTGGATTATACAGAGGGGCTTAGAAATTATGACCAATTTTGTAAGAAAATGGGAACATTTTCAACACCTTGTAATTTTCTAATTACAACAAAAAAAAATTGTTTTCTGTTTGAAGTAGTTTTGGCATATTCTCTATTATTGCGATATTATGTCAAACATTTACAAAATTGTATTATTTGTACAGGGTGTATCAAAACACTAAACGTAGTTTTTTTCAAAATTTTCAAATGGAACACCCTATATATTTTTACATTTTCAAATTGCCTGTTCAATTCTCAACACATTTGACAAGCCATGTTCTTTACCTAAATCCAGCCGTTAAAGAGTTATTTATTTTATTTTAAAATCTTAAGATGTTTTATAAAAACAATACAACTTTATTATAATCAATAAAACAGTTCGCTTAAAAATAACTAAACAAACTAATAGAACTTACAAACTTCAACAACATAAAAATTTTATTATTTTGTGGAATATAATAAAGTTGTATTGTTTTTAAAAAAATCTTAAGATTTTAATATAAAATTAATGACTTATTAACGGTTGGATTTAGGTATAGAACATGGTTTGTAAAATGTGTTGAGAATTGAACAGGAAATTCGAAAATGTAAAAATATATAGGGTGTTCCATTTGAAAATTTTGAAAAAAACTACGTTTAGTGTTTTGATACACCATGTACAAATAATACAATTTTGTAAATGTTTGACATAATATCGCAATAATAGAGAATATGCCAAAACTACTTCAAACAGAAAACAATTTTTTTTTGTTGTAATTAGAAAATTACAAGGTGTTGAAAATGTTCCCATTTTCTTACAAAATTGGTCATAATTTCTAAGGCCCTCTGTATAATCCAATAATGATATATCAAAATACTCAGAAAAATGAATGCTATTAGATTATCAAATAAAAATATATAGTTTGTATTTAAAAAAACATAAGTTTGATTTGTAACGCAGTTATGGGTCACTCTGTATAAATGTAACTAATTTCAAACTATGCCGATGCTCTAGCCTGACAACTTTTGCATTTAAAGTTTTCTTCTAATTCTTATAATAATATGAAATATTGAGCTTTGACACAGTCCTGGGACACCCTGTATGTAGGTTTATTATATGTAAAAGCTTGTTTTTTAAAAAAGTTTTTTTTCTAATTTTATTTTATCCATTTTTAGTCGAGAAGTTATTATTTTTTTTATTATATTATATGTATTATATTCATTGCATCATAAGACCAGGCCCAGATAGAGGGGGGGGGGCTAGGAGGGCCATATGGCCCGGGTCCTGGTATTAGGGGCCTCGGCGTCCTGAAAATTATTTATACTTTACATTTTTACATATTTTTTTGATACTAATACTATTTTTAATAGAGATTATTTAAAAAACATAATTATACTACAAAAAAACACACCTTAATTTTAAATAGAAAGCAAAAAAAGGAAAATTTTCTTTAAAACAACCCACGGTTTTTAATACTTAATAATATCAGGAAGATATAAGAATTTTACTCGTGCAAAAGTTGTTTGAAATGTCGTTACGCTCGGGTGAAGAGGGGGGTGTATGGGGCCCCCTTAAAATGTGGGTTAGCCCAAGCCCCGTTGAAGCTCTCTCAGGGCCTGCATAAGACTAAAAACCCTTTTTTTAAAACTGATCGAAATATATTGATTGAAATACATAGAATTAAAATTACACTTTCATGAAAATTAATATACGAAAGTGTCTCTGAATACATTAAAATATTACCTCACAATCAGAAGAAGGCATTTATATCATCAAACGTTTTTTATTGTATATTAGCTTCTTTAGAAATGAAGCGCAGATCCAGGGGAGGAAGCATAGTGAAAACCCACACAATCCTAAAAAGTAAAGCAAATTAAATAGAAAAATGCTTATTAAATATACTAAAATAACTTTTTTTGTCTATTTCACAGACCATGACCCCCTCCCCCATTGAAAATTTAGACTCGCGTCTCTTAGAAAAAACAATATTTAGATCTACAAAATTACACTAACATAAATTAATTTATATTTAATATTTTTCAATAATGCCATAACAATATAATACAAATATGCTTATAGGGAGGGTGATATAATAATAATTTAATGGGATACTATAATACATATTTATATATAGGTAGGTACATAATGAAGAAATAAATCCATAACTTCTTTTCTATATGTCAATATAATCACTACAAATAAAATTTATAATACATACCTGATATTTATATAAAATTCGATAATTTTTCAATAATTTTCTTCAATTTATAATTTATAATCTTCAATAATAATTATCATTTCTATTATTATAAATTATTTGTATTACGAGTATTATATTGCAAAATATTTTGACAAGACATAATTTAATGTTATTGTCGAAGCAAAACATGGTTACGAAATAATTTTGATTATGGAGTATATACATAATCATCTAGTAACCATGTTATTTTATTATATTAAATACATCAAAAAAGACCTTATAATAAAATAACATAGCTATAAAAATGATAAAAAAGTGCATTGTCACGGAGAATACACCATATTTGAAAATTTGACGAAAATCGTACGACGGGAAGTTGGTTAAAAAACGGTTCTAAGATTCGTGTTACGAGACATACATACTGACATACATGTGAAGTTAAGTAAAAGCTTGTAAAAATATATGTTTTGGAATTACAGTTTAATTTATTTTTTTATTTTTTTTAAAGTTCATAATAGAATGAAATTTTTATAACAAAAGTTGTAGAGATCGTTATTATTTATTGTTTATGTTCCATAATTTTTTTTGTATTTTTCATCAATCAGCCAGAATAATTTGTTTTATATAAGGAGATACACGTACAATTTTTTGTTGTATAAGAAAGTTCAGTGACATTCATGACAGATTTTACAATTTTTTAACTGTCCCATATATTTTGATCCCAACAAAAAATTTTATATAATAAAAGGTATACTAACAGAATAATCCAAAATTAGTCCATTTTTTACTTTCTTATACCAATGTATATGAAATATACATATAGTATAAGTAAGTATAGTAAACGCGATTTTTTTCGAAATCCGGATTTTGATGGAATTATTAATTTTGACCTTCCCTGAATCCATTCTGACTATTTTCGCCATGATGTCTGTGTGTCTGTATGTCTGTCTGTCGGTCTGTCTGTAGACGCTGTAACTCAAATACGACAAATCGTAGAAAGGTGGAATTTTATACTTAAGATTGATTTTTGCCTGGGAAGAAAACCTCCTATTTTTGAAAACGATCATTTAACCGGAAACGGATGTTTACCTACATCGATTTTTGAATTTTTCGAATTACACTGAAACAGTGTGAATTAGAGAAAAATGACCAAGTTGAAAATTGTAGGTAATATTATTATCTATAATTTATGTTCTGTTCATTTTTTCGAAAAAAACAAATTTAATTTTTTTTTTTTTTACTAAGTATTCGATTTTAAGTACATTTCAAATGGTTCATAACAGAGAAGAAATATCTGCCATGAGTTTCATGGGACTTTCTTATACGTATTACAGAGACTGTACGTGTTTGCCATAGGTACCATGGGCCTTTCTTATACGTAATACTGAGAATAAACACTGTATACTCTATTTCATTTAGTTTGCAGTGGTCGCCGTGCGACTTGACGGTATTAGTCGTGATCCGTACGGTCAAAGCACCCAGCAACCAGTATAGATTATTCTAAATAATGATTTTAAAAAAATATTTCTGGCTAAATCATAAGTGTTGGAAAAAATGTATGGGGAATAAATTATAGATAGTAACATACTCGACATTTTTTATCTTTAACATTTTTGTCTTATTTCAAAAAATTAAAAAAATTACATGAGTAAACATCTGTTTCCATCTTATTGTTAGTAATTATGTTAAACAAAATTCGTTCGATACATAATGTATAAAATAATATTTCTATAGTTTATGTCTCATTCTTTTTACTCTATCTTTTATTAGTTTGTCAGAAATATCCTTCACTAAAATAAAAAACACGTACACTGTTCACTGTCATTATTACGTATAAGAAAGTCCTGTGGCACACGGCAGATTATTTTAGTTTAACTCACAATTTCCAAAAAAGTTATTCATTAAAATAGTATTATCTTGATATTATTGAAATTCTGAAAAAATTGTCTTTCTTTTTTATATGAAGTAAAAAACGGATATTGGGCACGACAAAAAAGTTATATAACAATTAAGTTAGTAAGAAAAGTGAAATTTTCAGATTTTCGAAAATTGTGGAAAACCCTTGAGATTTAGAGAAAAATGAATAATGACAAAAAATAATATATAAACTCAAGAAAATTGAAATCGGATGACAAGGAGCCGAGATAAAACTAATTTTAAAACACCGTTGATGGCTATCTTTGATAGCTTATATAACAGTGTTCTACACGGATTTTAAAGTGGCTCCCTATCTGAAAATCTTCTTGTTGATCTGCTATATGTCCACAGAAAGTGGCATACCCCAATCAAAAAGTGCAGCGTTTTGGCTTTATTTGCCACGTACCAGGATTATTAAGGATGGATGAAACCAACAGATTAGGATGTTTTTTGAACTTTTGAAAATGTATATTTTTAGTTGGTATAATTTGTTATAAATAAATGATAGGAAAATAGAAATAAAATCGAAAAAACTGAGTCACAGCCCTCTAGCTCAGCCCATTTTTTTTATTTTTCAAGTTTCTTACTATTTTTTTTAATAATTGTATGTTTGAAACGTGTAATGCCTGTTTAAATAATTACGTCAATGTGTACTATACAATGTCATTTAACTTCAAATTAATCTTAATGTTTTTTAACTGATTTTTATTATTTTTCTATCAACCACCATTAAACACCATGTGTTACAACTGAAAATTAAAATTTATTTTCGATTTGAGTGTTCAAACCATTGTATAAAACTTTTCAACTTATTCCTACTGCTTTGACATAACTACCCAACCAACCTCTTTAAAGCTCAAAGTATAAAATAATACCCACAATAATAATATAATGCTGTATAAAAAAGTTTTGACAGTAGTATCTACTTCTAATATAGCATCCAAGAATCGAGTTGAAAATTTAAAAGTGACAGAAGATATTATTCAATAACTTTTTGGACACTGTTCCTTGACATGGGGTTCTGTTAAAATACGACCTACTCTATCGTTAAACATACATCAAATATTCGATTCCCATGTTTACATTTTCACAGACACTTACCCGCGCATATAATTGTGTTGACAGGTGGTGTTGGGTGGCGGCAGACGCCATTGGCTGCCCAAGGTAGCAGCAGACCCTGAACAACCGCGGGACGAGGGACGGCGTCTCGACGGCCGCAACATGATCGACGACTGGGCGCGCGACAAGAAACGGCGCCTTTTACGTCACGCGTACGTCTGGAACAAGGGACAGCTGGACGCGATCGATCATCTTCAAGTCGATTATTTATTAGGTATGTATTGTTTTATACAAGTCAAGAAATCGCGACTACACTTTAAAAATACTTTTTTCCATTTATTTTTCAAATTATATGAATCGTTTTTTCAAAAATATTAAAGGCATTTTGAGTAAATTATTTCAAAGAAAAATAATTTGTTACCCACTGAACAGTTTTATTGAAGTAAAATAGATGAACTATCCGTTAGGAAAGCCGTAAGACATTGCGAGAAACCCTTAAAATGAAATATTTAGTTTTTCATGTATGTATGTATTTTTTTCGAACTCTTGATGCATTAGCAATAAATAAAATTATAAGCTGTCACCTGTCACAAGTACTCAGTTTAAGTATCAAGTAATTTTTGCTGTTTTTAAATGTACTTTAGTTGTTAAAACCAAGTAGGAATAAATCAGTGGTTCCCAACCGGTGGTCCACGGACCAGTAGTGGTCCATAAGGGGTAAAAAAGGGTCCCCGTAAAAGATTTCAAACTATGAATGAACTTTGAATTATCGGTGACCTTTTTAAAAGTGAAATATGAACACCTTTTTAGGTTTTTTATTTCAAATCTATAAAAAAAATATTAAAATTAAAGTTTGTTTTTTAACCTTGTAGTCCTTGCTAATAAAAATGAAAACAAAGTGGTCCCTGGTAAAAAAAAGGTTGGAAACCACTGATATAAATAAACAGAAGGTAAACTTGAAGTATTTACCAGCTATTTTTAAAGATTGAAATACATACTTTACTCGTTAAATTTAATTATTACGCTCAAAAAGAACTTTAAGTATCAAGTACTTTCTTCTATTACTAAAACTTCAAGTAAACTTAGTATTCAGCCTGAATTTTTTGTCAGATTTATGTCATTATATTTTATTTTAATAAAACCCAATAATTTACCGAAAATTTTGAATTAGAAAAAAATGTGATTACCACCTCAAACATAGAATGACAAAGAATAGTATCCTTGAAGGTGAAGTCCAGTGGAACCATCAACATATACAAAATAACTTCTGAAGTGTTCGTTAATTATAATTACAACTGACAATCGCACTGTTTAATCAAATCATTCTGCACTCAAATCCATCGAAATAAATAAAACATGAAACGTACTGCTTTTAAAAACAACAATGTGCAGGACATTCTCTGTATTTTAAACATAACGCTCACAGTTCAGTTCTTCAAAACAAAACAGAAGAAAAACATAAAAGCATCCTCGATGAAATTGAACAAAGAAAAATCGAATTTTAAAAACCATTTCAAAATATACTTTGGTATTATTTGTGCAATAAAAACAATTGTTAGTGAATAATAGCGTTTTGTGACAACAAACTTTTTTTGCCTATTATGTAAACAAACTTAAAGTAATTTTCATTTTGAAAGTGGTTAAATATGTATGTATATCTGTTTTTTTGTAAAGAAATGGAAAGAGAAGGGAACGGTCTTCCAAATAACAGCTATAGCTTTTTTCTATACATACTTTATACGTTTATGTAACTAGCTCTGTCATTTTTTATTTCGAAAAAAATATATGTCACACAAACCGAGCACATTTCAGCACATTTTTTTTTCAAAATCCAAAATGGTGGGCTTAACTTTACTGGCATTAGGGTATACTATATTATTTATTCACTAAATCTTACGTTATAAAGACAAGTAAGTCTTATAAATAAACTATTAAATTGTACACGTTTTAATCTCCGTCATGAGATATGTAAAGGGATTATTACTAAACATGTACGTTATATTTCCTCTGTTATAAATAAATATACATTTAACAATGGGCAACAATTTGCCAGAGAGTAAATATAAAAATAATCCACACAGGTGTTTTATTTTGTGCGTACAGATATTATAAAATTCACAGCTTCTGTCGCTAATATATGAATGGGCAATTTTTCATCGTAAGCTCAAAATACAACAGAAAGCAAAATATCAATCTTCATACCGACCTGGCATTTATGCCATTAATAACTGCCAACGGTTAGTTAGTGAAATATAACATTTGAAGTATACATTTTTGTAAATATTTCAGAGTTTATCTTGCATAAATATGATATCCATTTATCATTCATTTGGCGACACATTATATGATAAAGATGTGCGTACACGAATGACGTGTCATAGAAAAGGACAAGTAATACAGTTGATTCTAGTGATGCTTTTTCTCCAACAAAATACGAATAATATTAGTTGATTAATTATTATTACTGCGTTCTACATGTGTATTCATATTATTCAATTATTCATTTTATTTAATGTTATATAAAAACACATGGGGGGAATTATGAACTACTATAGTTACATATGATACATAGGTGGGCACAGTTAACTTCGTTAATCGTTAAAGCGTTAAAATTCCGAAAATTTAACAGAAGTTAAAGTTAACCGAAAATTTTACGAAAGTTAACCGTTAAAAGTTAACCATCCAAAATGTTTGAAGACCTTTTTTTTGCTTATTTCGACAACTTTCTTATGTACCTACTTATTATCAAATAACCAATGTAATGGACTAAAGTTAACGGAAGTTAACAAAAACGTTAACATTTTTTTGAGTTAACTTAAAAGTTAATCCGTTTAGCATTTTGTTAACTTCGTTAATTAACGATTTGCGGATTAACAAGTTAATGCCCACCTATAGTTATATATCATCCACATATGCATTGTTGACGACCTTCCTTCTTTTATTTCAATGATATTATAAAAAAAATGGTCTAGACCAAATCCTAACCAAATGATTTCTATTATTATAAAGGTTTGGATATTAGTGCTAGCACTAGTTTTTATTCTCTAAAATAAAATAATAAAGAAATTTCTTGGAAAATTCCGTATTGTGTGTAATTTTTTCATAAAAATATATCATTATTATTCTAAATAATATTCAAAGGACATTTTTTTAATAATATGACATTCAAAAAAGAAAATTAATTAGGTATTATAAATCATTTGGATATGTCTAGTATTCTAAATAAACTTTTATACAATGTACAATCCATTTCAACAATACAATGCAACGAATATAATTCGTAATTTAAAAGCACAATAGATGAATAATTGGACATACAACAGAATTCTTGTATACTAGTAATTGTGCTTTTTCGACAACAACTATAATTGTTATGTACATATATAAATGATTTTTATATACTGTGCAGTACTCTAGAATTATTAACCCTTGATTACTTGCACGTGTTTTATGAGGCTTGACACCAGAGTGTTAGCAGTACTCCGCAGAAAAGAAAAACTAGTCATCATTTGAGATATTTCAGTTAATATTTTGCTGACAATGAATATATGACATCAAAAAAATATACATTGTCCATAATCTTTCAATTATAATTGTTAAATATCAAAGTAGTTAAAAAAATTCTATTTGTTAGGCCAAAATTAATAATAATGAATTAAAAAAAATAATTTTAACATTTATTATTATTCAATTAATAATTTACCAACTAGGTACATGTATTGCTGTTTTGGCTTTATAATCGTATAATAACTAGTTGAGGACTCCTGTACTATATTATTGAGTATCTGAAAATTAATACCAATCAGAAATGTTGAGTGCCGGAAATAAAAAAAAATTATAAAAGAATAGTAAAATAAGGTGTATTAAGATTTATAGCCAGATGAATTATATGACTTCACGGACAAACTTTTATTTTCTATCCAAAAGTTTCCTTGGCATTATATAGAGTCAGGTATAATAAAAAAAAGCGTATAGCGAAGCATGTTCCAATCAATATTATTTTTTCAAATAAAATACTTCCATAACAACAAAAAACATATACCTTGCCGAAATAAAATGTAGCAAGGGATTCTAGTTTTCGCTTGTTATTTTAGACTTTGATGTACCTCCTGAAATAAATAAGATTCCAAATCGCTGAGCCCTTCCCATAGGGGTAATATAAAGTTCAGATAATATTTCGCTATATATTAAATCCGACAATATTTTATAGTTTATCATGATTTGAACATTCGAACATATCGCACTTCCCATCCGAATAAAGATGGTGTTTTATACTTTTTGCTAACTTGCACAAGACAGTATACATATAAAAAATAAATAATAGGTAAACAATTTAAGGATAACAGTATTGATAAAAAAATTATGGGAGGTATATTTTTGTTTATAAATCTTAAAGTTTGATCAATTATCATATTTTTATGAAATATACAATAAAACATTCCATAACAGCATAGCAAAAAATTCAAGAAATTACAACGTTAAAATTAATCGTAGAAAGAGCAAAAAAATAACCAAAATATTGAAAATTGTATTATTAACTTTTATACCAAACATTTATCAATAAAATTCGCCATTTTGAAGTTATTTACCAGAAAATAGTTTTTCACCCCTTTTACCCCCTGCAAGACTACCCGATCACTCCTTTGAACCAATTTTTATTGACGAAAGAATTATTGTGCTTATTTTTTTTAAATATGTGAGTCGTTTCATGTATACCATCGTATTAACACTGTCGTTAAAAATTCTAAAATACAGGGTACAACCGTTATTTTGGAAATTATATAACATTTCCCTTGTGGTCCTATAGTAAATGTCCATTTCAAAATTCGTCCCTTCCTTTGAAACTACCTACAACGAAATACTTACAACAAAGTTCTAAATGAAAACTGTGCTATTGTGGTTTTCAATACAACTTGAGAGTTAATTTTCTGCAACGGACGCGTTATTACAATTATAATAACGCAGCCTACAACCAGTTATCAAAAATCTTCTCAAGGTTACGACGGAAGCATAAAAAGTTATAAAAAGTTTTAGTTAAGAACTGCGAAACGCTTTTAAAAGAATAAATGTTTCTAGACACTAATCTTGTGTAAGTACCTACCTACTGGCAGATACCTACCCATATGTGCTAAAGTCAACATTATTGAACCTTGTAATCTTTTCCAACCATAGTGAGGATAAGAAATATTTACGACAAAATATATTTATGTTGATATAAGGCAGTGCTTTTTAACCTTTCCCAAGTCGTAAAACACTTTTAATTATATTTTTGTAAGAAACCCGATCTACAATACTGTTAGACTGTGTATTCTTCCAACTACGCCATGTTGTGTTTTTGTTTTAATTGGTCTTACACTATAGAAATGGGTAAACGAATTATTTTAGTAACTCAAGTCATTTGAATCTATTTAGTTAAAAGATTCGTTCTTACTACTTTTTATACTGAATTGTTCAGTTAGTCGTCGAGTTTAAATGCAAATAGAATGAATACAATAATATAAGATTTTATTTGCAAACTTGCTTTTGAGTAGCTTATATTTTTTACCATCGTAGAAGAGCTTAATTTGAAAAAAATAAACTGTTGACATAATTTGTAGACAGTTAACAATTGTGTTGTTTGCGTATCAAAGAAGACAGTTATGTATCTGCTATTTCATACAATTATTTATTTATTTATTTTATATTAATGAAATACACTGCCGTGCAAAAGTCTTTGGATACTCATTTTTTTGCGTATTGTAATTATAAAACTGCAAAAATGGTTGATACAAAATCTTAAATGTTGATAAGAGTACTTAATTACAACTTTTGTAATAATCCTAGTATATCTAAAATACAGCATTTACAATTTTCAATGTCAGGAAAATTATTGAATTATATGTCTGAAAGGTCAGGTTTACTCAAGTTGAAAGTATTGACGCACAGTGTCTTTCAAGCTAACTAGAAATTGTTTTTTTTTTACTATTTTGACTGCAAGTAAATATATTCTTTTCTCTATTTTGGGGATTTATATTGCTTGAAATCTGTATATTTACAATCAAAATCACAGGTGTACAAAGACTTTTGCACGGCAGTGTATGTGGGTAGGATTTGATTCATTATTTTCAAATCTCAAGTCTCGGTTATTCATCGTATAAAAAATAACTATTAAAAATACGTTTGATGACGAAAATTGTCAGCATTAATAAACATTTTTTTTGTTGATAACTCAAACCGGTTCATTCAGCGTTATATTAATAAAAGTATTGAAATCGTTCCGCTCGAATTATGTGTATTGAATCCCAGACTATACAATTAAATACATATAAAAAACTGTATAATTTATTTATCATTATAATTTCAACAACAAACAGAGAGTGACTCATAAAATAAACATTTTGCTTCAAAATAAATACATAATTCCATTACGCGTACAATATTATTACAGTTATAAAATTAAACAAAAGTTAGCATATTTCCGTTGAACTCATTCGAAATGTAAATTCTTGAAAAAATAAAAAATTATCCCAACATAAAATACGTGATAACTGGGACAGATACAGAAAGAAAGAGACACGTAGACATTAACAGGAACTTATTAAACAAAATGCGTCTACAAAAGTTAACTACATTTCATTTATTAAACCGACACAGTGGACTATTCTTGTGGAAACACTGTGAATAAACAGAATAACAAAAATAAAATGATATGGAAACCCGCTCTTTACGGAGATCAAAGGGGATGCTGTACGTATTTAACCTATTAAGGATCCTTCTCTTAATACAGTAGAAAAATATTCACCCGTTTTCACAGAATGTTTAATTTAATTGTTTAAAAAATTAAACTGTTATGTTTTGTGAATACAAATGTATGTGTATTTACTTAATATACATAATAATAGTGGACATGCTTAATACTACAATGTTATAATTTACATGATTAACATTTACATTAGGAGAAACTTGGGATTTTAGAGATGGTCACGTGAAACAATTTTGCTCACGCTTGACGAGAATCAGAAGAGTCTCTTCTCGTCTCGTCTTGGTTTTTGGAACTCAAATCTTACATCAGTCTCAAATTGTTCAAGTGAGAGTGTCATCTCATACACATGACCGGGAAAAATCTATCTATCTATCTATATTTTAAATTTTATACATGAAAAACATGTTAATGGGAGGACGAAATTGATCCTAGAAATTTTTAACACCCGACATGGTAAAATTTAAAAGAACGTCTACTACAATTCAATATACTGTATAGCAATTTCTATGACGGCGATAGGCCAGATATGAAAAGTAATATAGAAACATAGTAAAATTATAGAGAATGTACGTGAAATTTCCATATGCAAGAAATTAAATTAAAGAATAGCGTATATTACTTTTTCAGAGTAAATAAATTTTAATAGGTACTATGTTAAAATTTACCAGTATGTCATTATAATTTTTCATTTACTTTATTTTAAATTCTACCGACTTTTCTGTAATTTTTTTTCAGAAGTTGATTCTGTCCTCAGGTCCACAGCATTTTCTGTTAATTTTTAAAAGAATATTCTCTCCGTGTATATATGTAAATATGAAAAATAGTGTTTTATGTTTTAGATATTGTACATTTTTCTAAAAGTTAGGTTCCCTTCAGATAACTATAATCATTCTGTACTAAATATAATTAAAGAGACAATTACTACACTACTAAAGTCAGACATCTGGTTATCAAGACTATTAATGTCGGAAGATACATTATACAAACCCATGTGTATTGTTCGTCATATACAGAAAATTATAGCCTTCTTGAACAGGGCCGGTTCGTTAAGATTGTATCGCGTAAATATGAGCGATAAAGATTACGAAACAGGCAACATATTAATCTACATAATCATGTATGTTGAATATTTGTTTGTGCAGGGCCGGCCCTAGTGTTTATTTATATGTTAAGAGATGTCACCAAAAAGAGTTTTTATTTCTATCCACTTGATCTAGAGATCACTGCGCCCCCGGCGTATATTGAAAATAGTCAATTTTCAAACTCTCAAACTTGCTTTTATCATATCATTTTAATGATCTTTTGCTCCATTATCCCCCCTTCTAATTTCATGAGGGTGTATTTGTTAACCTTTATGACAAACGGCAAAACTAATTTACTGCGCATGTAGTTATCTGTCAAAAACTCAAAGAGACCCAAGTCGAAATATGAAACTAGGTTTGAAGGTTTATGCGGTAACTTGTATAAAGTAAGTTAAGCACTTTAAAAATGATATTTGTAGTAATGGAGTTCGTATGTGAAAAGAAATCTGTTTTGATGGTAAACACATGAGTTTTGTCCGTTTATTCCATGTTTATCATGAAACAGGGTTTCTATTGTTTTCTCTGAATTCTGTTTACTTTACTTACGGTAAAATCGCGTAATAAATGAAAGAATTCTTATATTATGAGTGATGTACTTATGTTTATAATTTTATGATACATGGTTGTGAGCGCCATCTGGAGGAGACCTGTAAAGTAACTATGAATATTAGTCAAGATACATTATGTGTGTATAATAATTCAATACATCTATTATATAAACTTGCCTACTATATAAGTGCTACCCTACCTGGCGTTTATATACAACACAAAGTAAAAATACGTTGTTAGTGAGAAATAACTAAAATAAACTTTTAAAACTTTAAACAAATCATAAATATCGTTAAAACGCTGTCGGCTGGTTTCAGATATCCGTTTTCAAACATTTTAACTTACTTTACAAGTTATAGTTTGAAACTTGGCTTCTTTTTTAAGCAGTTAAATGAACATCAAAGGATTTTCCGATTAAAACCGTCAAACCAAGTTTCATTTTTCGACTAGGGGAATTATAAAGTGTTTGCAAGCTAACAAATTTTATTAGCTAGGATGTAATACTGGGCATTAAAGTGGTTGTATTTACAACACATACAAATCATCTATACCTACATTTAATTCTAACACTTTTTACACTATACAACTGTGTGCATGGCAAAAACTAAGCACGTATATGTTACAGGACTGTTCGCGTACTCCCACATGGATTTCGAGGCGGACAGAGATTCGAGTCCGGGCGGCGATCCATCGTTGGCCGACATGACGCGCGCAGCGTTATCTATCCTGCTCAAAAACCCCAAAGGATTCTTCTTGTTCGTTGAAGGCTAGTTTTTAACTTCATATAAATTTCAGCAGTTTTTTAATATATATTTTTAGGTATCATATATTGATTTATATTTTTAATACACATACATCAAAATTGATTCACAGACGATCAAAATATACTCGATATAAAAGCTTATGAAAAGTTTCCAACTCGAAATTGCAAAACAAAAATAATTCAAAAACGGATTCACTAATATTTTTTATAAGTATAAATAAACACCTGTTTCGATCATATTTTATTTTTTTGCTTTTTCTGGCACACCATTTTTCTATATCTTAGAAACCTATGACCTATACTAACGTTTTTTTTTTAATTAATTTCATATTTGTTTTTATTTCAATTCAATATCTTGAATAATAATAAAGTTCAGGGTTGTCGCTATCACCCCCTTTTTACACTTAACAGTGGGTGAATCTATTTTAACAAATATGACAACTATCATCTTTCAAAAGTTTAATTTAAAAAAAAATTACATAAGTTGAACTCTACTTGAAAATTACTGGTTACTTTTTAAGATAATTCATTAGAAAAAAAAATTAAATGTCCTTCATGCACCCTGTATACAGGCTGTCCCATTTTAATCTATCAACCCCTAATTTTTTTATCTATCAATTAAATCAAAAAATGTTTCAAATAAAAGTTGTTTGGTTTTGAGTCATACAAATTTTTATAAAACAAAAGCTGCTTGTTTTTTTTCCAAACAATAAGAATGTAATGAAAAATATAGGTTTCCATTTGAAAAAAAATGTTGGCCACACCATCAAACCAAACCTCCTCAAAACCAAACAACTTTTATTTGAAACATTTTTTTGATTTAATTGATAGATAAAAAAACTAGGGGGTGAAATATTAAAAAAGGACACCCTGTATGGATTCTTAAAAAAAAGGTATTTTGATATTGTAAGGGTTATAACTACTAAACTACATTTAACGTAAAATACTGATCTAGTAGGTATATATAAGGAACATGTTTAAATTATCCCGAAGTTTGAATGATTTACATATATTTCCAGAGCACATACTGTCAGAGATGTTTTTGGATCAACTCTGTAGATTCTCTCAAAATCAATAAATGCCAACTAAACACTCGTCACCGGAATGTAAAAATAAACTTTGTTTGAAAATTTAATAACATATATATGTACATATTAAATGTTTGAATAAAATAAACGAAACATGATTTCCGTTCATATGTCACGTTAGAACTCAACAAAGTTCAACTGGCCGACAGCTTGTATATAGGGATACAAACAATTTATATTTAATGTAGTTTAGCGAGCTTTTTGTTACAGCAACCGCATAATGTATTATTAACTTTTATTATTAGAAAACCGAAATGTATGTAGGTACATGAATGTACATAGGTTACCGTGGAATTAACAAAAAATTAATATTCATTAGTGGATTGTATACGGGGTTATATTCTTTAACACAACGTGTATAAAATATTTATGGAATGATAACATAAATAATCATATATTATCATGTGCTTACTTTTTATACGCTATATTTACATTTATTATACCAGATACAGTGTATATTTATATAGGAGTTTAATTTTAATTTACCAGATTGTGACAAAAAGAAAGAAGTGGCGTAGTTTATTGATTGCCCCTTACTGTGAATAATTACATATATTATTTTCAGGAGGACGTATTGATCACGCTCACCATTACAATAACGCGTATCGAGCATTAGACGAAACGTTGGCTTTGGAAACAGCTCTGTTGGCAGCACTGGCGATGGTGAATCCTGCAGAAACATTATTGGTAGTGACCGCTGATCATTCCCATGTTATGACTTTGGGTGGTCAAGCCACACCTAGAGGTCATCCAATACTTGGTAAGTGTTTGTTAAAGAATACATTAGCCTAAGTAAATACATACATATCATCTGAATCCAAACGAATCTGACTGACGACCTTACACTGGCTAACAATAAGTGAACCTGCTTATATTCTTTCTTTAGTTGCCCATTAAGGGGTTACATACAGTCAGAAGGCCAAAAAAGAGTTTTTTCAAGAATTTTTTAAAAGAAGACTTTTATAATTTATTAATGTAAAAATTTGTACACATATTATGGTAACTTAATTGTATTTTAACATTTTTTATTTGTAAAAATAATAATTTCGAAAGCTGCTACAGCTGTTCTCTAGGAGGTCCTCTCAAAAAAGGCGCCGGATTTCTTTAAAGTAATGTATAAACTTGTACTTAATCGAAGGAATAAGCAAAATAATTTTTTTTGATAAAATGGCGGCTTCTCAAAAAAAATCGATTTTCGACATAAATTTTGACCTTAAATTGTTTATAAAAAAAATAGTATTTATCGGTGAGAAAAAACCTTCGATTAATTACTAAAAAATATTCTTAAGAAACTTGTGTTAAAATTTGAGATTGATCGGTTCAACCGTTTCCGAGGAATAGTGGTCACCGACTTTAAAAACACAGATTTGAGAAAAACGCGCTGCCGCTTCGACCTCCTACATTCAAACGCTCTGAGACGTCTTTACAAATGAGTCGTCCAGATGCAAAACCTGCTATCCACATATTTTAAGATTTTGAGGTTTTTGTATCTTTGGATTCTACTCGTCTCAGGCTACAAGTATTATAATAAATTGGGCTGAAAACCCGACAAAAATCTCTTAAAATTAAATTTGAAAGATTAAGTCGGTTGCAGAAATTGCTATATTTTTGGTGAACTAACATAAAAATTATTTTAATAAAAGTAATAAATTTTGTATCCAATTGAGACAAGAAAAAAAACATGGCAGGTTTTGAATCCAGACTCATGAAAAAGGCATAAGGATATTTTACCTAGAAGCTGCAAAAACAGTTTATGCAATTTTGCTAGAAATCTGTTCAAATACACATAGCAGGTTTTGCATCTGGACTACTCAAATATGCGTGTAACTTCGAATATAATCGCCGGATTGGCTTGAAATTTTCTGTGTGTGTACTTAAATATATGCATATTACGAAAATGAAATATATATTTTTTTTAATTCTAACTATAAGTAACCCCTTAAGTAATTACCAGGCATGGAAGCATATTAACTATAGTGTATGTTTATAACTTTATGTATGATATATTATATATTGACTTCTAATCGATATCATTCAATTAAATAATTTAGTAAATCGATTAAATATTGTTAACAAAATCTGTAGCATAAGTTTATAGGTATGAAATTTTAAAAACAATCATTGTTATTTATATTTTGTAGAGGTATATTTCAAAACCTGTCGATATTAATCTGATACATACAATATCACTCAAAAAATAGATATAAATTACGATTTTCCAAATCATCCCCATGACACCTATTCAATGAGTCCCTTATCGACTTTTATTCAAATAAAAAACAATAAAACAGAAACCATTAATAAAAACCACAGTTGGTAATCCTAAAAAAGTTACTAATTTTTTTATAGTTCAAAATATGTTTTACGTTAAGGTACAGGTACAATTTTTTTATCTCTTGTTTATTTTGGACCGGAAAGACAAATTAGCAACGAACCCTATACATTTTTTTAATACGAAGTGTTTAAAAAAAACGTTATTTTTCCTTTTTAGGGTTCCGAAGAAACCCTATTAATCTCACTTTGTCGTCCGTCCGTCCGTCCTAATCACTCTAAGCTCAATAGCTCGTAAACTATATAAGCTAGAACCTTGAAATTTTGACAGAATATGTAAAATAACACCCTCTAGTAAAATATGTACAAATATTTTCGAAAAATATTTTTTTAGGGGGGGTGCTAAGAAGCTAAAGACACCCAAAAAAAATATTTTTTTTTTATACCAAGGCAAGTGGCACATCAAAATGTGTAACCAAGCTAGTGTAATTTGATCCTTATTCTTATTTTTTTATAAATCAAAAATGGCGCCTACAGGGGGCTTTAAAGCAAATTCAAAAAAACAAAAAAAATGTATTCCAAGTCGTGTGGGATGTCAAAATGTAGATCTCAGTAAGTAGAATATGGCAGTATTTTTTATTTTTTTTATAAATCAAAAATGGCGCCTACAGGGGGCTCCAAGCAAAAAAAAATTTGTCCCCCCCCTCTAACTCGGTAACTACTGACTCGAAAAATCTGAAAAAAATTAGGTAATGAGGCTTTGGTGAGACTACCAACGACAAATACTAAAGTCACCAATATCATTTCAAATTTTGGAGAAAAGGGGAAGGGTGTCATACATTTTTTTATTTTTATTTTTTTATCTGGGCATGTGGGGTGTCGAAATGTAGATCTCAGTGAGTAGAATATGACAGTATTTTTTATTTTTTTTATAAATCAAAAATGGCGCCTACAGGGGGCTCCAAGCAAAAAAAAATTTGTCCACCCCCCCTCTAACTCGGTAACTACTAACTCGAAAAATCTGAAAAAAAATAGGTAATGAGGCTTTGGTGAGACTACCAACGACAAATACTAAAGTCACCAATATCATTTCAAATTTTGGAGAAAAGGGGAGGGGTGTCATACATTTTTTTTTTTTTTTTTTAATCTGGGCATGTGGGGTGTCGAAATGTAGATCTCAGTGAGTAGAATATGACAGTATTTTTTATTTTTTTCATAAATCAAAAATGGCGCCTACAGGAGGCTCCAAGCAAAAAAAAATTTGTCCACCCCCCCCTCTAACTCGGTAACTACTGACTCGAAAAATCTGAAAAAAATTAGGTAATGAGGCTTTGGTGAGACTACCAACGACAAATACTAAAGTCACCAATATCATTTCAAATTTTGGAGAAAAGGGGAGGGGTGTCATACATTTTTTTATTTTTATTTTTTTACCTGGGCATGTGGGGTGTCGAAATGTAGATCTCAGTGAGTAGAATATGACAGTATTTTTTATTTTTTTTTTAAATTAAAAATGGCGCCTGCAGGGGGTTTTAAGAAAACAAAAATTTGTCCACCCCCTCTCTAGCTCGGTAACTACTGACTCAAAAAATCTGAAAAAAAATTGGTAATGGGGTTTTTATAATACTAGTAACGACAAATACTAAAATCAACAATATCATTTCAAATTTTGAAAAAATAGGAATGGGCGTCATGGAATTTTTTTTATTTTCATATCTAGGCTTGTGGGGTGTCAAAATGTAGATCTGAATTAATAGAATATGATCCTATTTTTATATTTATTTTTAACTCAAATATGCACCTGTAAATGGCTCTTAACAGTCCAAGTAGTATATACTTCGGAACCCTTATGGCATACACTGGTGTATGTCTTGACAAATTTTTTATCTAAATGTGACATTACAATATGTTTTGTTATTATTACAGCTATACAGTATACATAACAAAAAAAAATTACTGAACTATTTTTTGCGATCGTTATAAATGATATACATATATATAATTTACATATTAGCTGATAAAATGATCACGCACGTTCATAATTTAATTTTTTACTCACGCCCGATCACGTTCATGTCACGATTATAAAATAAAAATATTAATAATAATAAATTATAAAATAAAAAAAAAAAATTAATTTGTACTATTTATTGATATTAATTTTTAAATTTGACGTAAGCATTTGATTCATTATAGCATTTATTTTTTAATGAAAATGTTTAATTTGTAATATCATTTAGATGTGATCAAAATTTTCTTTTTACAATTATTCAGAAAAAAGTGTTTTATAAAATCTTTATCGAAATTGTAATTATCAGAAATTATTTTATTTTTTTTAATTGAAAAATACTATCTCATGTCACGCTTTCAAAATCGCTCGCGGAAAAATTCACGACCCACGCTCAGCTCTATTTGAACTGAAAAAGGATAATAGTAGATATGTATTATGTATATAATTATATAAGTAATTAAATGTTAGTAACGTTTGCTAACAATTAAAATATATGGAAGCAGTGTAGAAAAAAATTAATTAAAAAATAATTGTATATTTACACATTTAAATATTTTCATTAATATATATTAACAGATAAATTTGGCATTTCAGGATTATACATTCGTATTTCAGTTTTTCTTTTTTCAGTGCAACAAATTTTTTATCGGTATCTCATTATACTTAAAATGCCGAAACATGTTTATATACAGTGTGAGTATAATATTTATTAATACAAACAATTACCACCTTCACAGGCCCAGACAGTAAAGTGTCCGACATAGACGGGTTGATGTACACGACCCTCCTGTACGGTAATGGTCCCGGCTACAGCGTGCCGAGGTCTATTCCCATCAACACCACTTCATCAAGTGTGACATCTGACGAGCGTAACGCGGTCCATGGAGCTGCGGTACCGAGACAGTGGGCAACCCACGGGGGAGAGGACGTGCCTGTGTACGCTTTGGGACCGCTGGCGACTGTCCTGTTCGCTGGCACGTTTGATCAGAGCTACATACCGCATGCTATAGCGTACAGCGCATGTTTAGGTATGTTGGTTATAAATTGCAAACACATATCATAGGTTTCGCAATAAATGATCCAACTGTAGATGTGTTTATGAGTATATAAATATACAAGGTGATCGCATTTAATCTTCGCATACTTATATTGGAGAAAAATAAAAAAAAGTAAGATAGAAAAAAAGTTTCAGATATAAAAATGAAGACGTCAGATGGTGCTATCAAAATTATTTTAGGTGGTTCTTTATTAAAAAAAATAACACTGGTCTACAAAAAAAAATCCTAGCGATCTGAATAGGTGGTTTGGAAGGTATTTGTCATGCCGAAACTGAATTCGTTGCCCAAATGGTTCCATCACGTAAGGTTTTTGAGATATCCGAACCTAAAAATCCCAAAATTGACGATTTTGGTAATTTTGGGGAATATATTACTAACATAAGTAGGTAATTTTTTCTGAAGTTTTCTTTCATGATTCCAAATAGTACTATCTTTTCTCTTTTAAATGATTTTTTACATTTAATTGTACGACGTTTCTTCACGGAAATATACTACTTTTAAAATATATGTAGTAAAGTTTATTGTGTCTACAATACTACATTCTATTAACAAAAATATCATATCTTCAAACTAGTACATCTCGGCTAAAAAAATCGTACAGTAAAAAGTTAAAACTCATTTTAAAGAGGAAAGATAATAATATTTGTTACCGTGACCGAAAACATTTGGTAATAAATTCTTAATTTTTCAATGTCGTCATTTTTTAAACATTTAGGTTAGAATATCTCAAAACCCTAACGTCATGAAACCAATTGGACAATAAATTCGGTTTCGGCATGCCATAAACCTCCTAAATCACCTATTCAGATCTCTAGGACATTACAAAAGTATTTTTTGTAGACCAGTGTAATATTTTTTTATATGACATTTTACCTAATCGAAAACTACCAACTTTATATTTAATTTAATTGAATGCATTAAGTTTACTACATCAAAGTTCCTCAAATAATAAACAATCATCTTTTCAGTTTAAAAATTATTTATTATTTATCGATATCAAATTTCAATAGCAACAAAACTCTTCCAAACAGGTGAACACGCGTCAAGATGTACTGCATCCTCGGACAACCAGACATCATCGTCCCAGTGCACAGCTCCACCGTCAGCCGACGGTGTGGGGTCGCTTCCCGGAGCGCCCGTCGTCAAAGCGAGTAGCGTCATGACAGACGACACATCACGGAGCAAGTCTAACGCCGTGTCTCTTAAGACCTCGGTATTTCTAGCGTCTTCGCTAGCTGTTCTCATTGCTGTTTACGTTACGTAATACACGGTATGTCTCCACGTGTTATTGTGATCTGTTCTTGTGTGAGTGAGTGCTATGTGTGGGTGTAACCTCGATAAAACACTATTTTCAAATACTTCGTAGAAAATAACGGACACGAAGAACAATCGAATTAATATGGTAGTGATATTTTTTTACGATCGAAAATGGACGGATGGTCTTTGAATTTTTTGTTTGTTTACTCCCAATTCTATATGATTGTATAAGATGCTACGTTGTGTATTTATAGTAAATCAGGTAGGAAAAATAAAACTCAATATAATATATACCAGTAAATCTAGATGTTAACCTGAGAAAATATACATTATTGTCATAAACTAGTAGAAATCTATTCGGTATAATTGTTTCGGATAACCAAAAGTTCGTAACCAGGATTTTTTAATGGGGGGGGGGGATCGATATTTAACATATACAGGTGGCGTACGAAACGGGCGCGTTTTTGGTCATTAAAAATAAGATTTTGAAAAAAAGCTCGAAACGTCGATTTTGCTTTCAAGGGGGACATCTTTTTCTATAAAATTTTTGCAAGAATCTTTTCAACCCTCAGCGCTATGAGCACAACCCTTAAAATTTTTAATAGCATGATAGGGCAAGTGATACTTCATTTGAAAGGTTTTTTCATTCTAAATACGGTGCTTTTTGATTTTTTAAAATCTGTTTAGTTTTTGTCAAGCTATTTACATTTTGAATTCCATAAATGCAATGATTTTCTGATCAAAAAACAAATATTTACAACTAAAATTCAAAACAAAGTAGGCTTATTTTCTTATCAAATCAAAAACATTCAATTTGGACATTTATTGAATTAATTAAAGTTTTGGATGTTGGTAATTTTTTTAAATTTTTTATTTAATTCTATCATGCTATTTAAAATTTTAAAGGTTGTGCTCATAGCTGAGGGTTGAAAAGATTCTTGAAAAAATTTTATAGCAAAAGATGCCCCCCTTGAAAGCAAAATCGACGTGTTCGAACTTTTTTTTCAAAATCTTATTTTAAATGACCAAATTCGCGCCCGTTTCGTTTTACTTGGGCCACCATGTATAGTATATTTGGCCCCTCGATGGTTACGCCAATGTTCGCGACATTTCAATTTGACAATGCTATCATTTTTAAACTAATATTTAAAATACACAAAAAGTTCAAAGAACTACCTGTTCGTTTTAGATTTATTTTAGTTGATTGAACATCAATTACATTTGATGGACACATTGAACAGTTATAAATGAATATTAAATTTTATATGTAGTGCAATTATTTATTATAATTAATTTTGTGTTTCTTGTAAACTATAAAAATATAAAGATACATATATGTCATTAAAATATGTGATATATAAGTAGCAAATAAAAACTAAAATCGCATTCAAACTTCATAATAATTGTGTATAATGTATTTAGTATAAAATATATCAAGTGATGAGAGATTTAAATAATTCTATTTCGCTCAATTTGTTCTTTTATAATCGGAAATCGCTTGTGAAATGTTAATAAACATGCACATTTATCCTAAAGGCATGTAAAAAATATACATGTTCATTTTATTCAGTAAATACAATATATCAAAGTCTCAAATCCATGTTGAAATAATTTTAAATTAACATTTGATACTTAAATTACATTAGCTTAGAAAAACAAATGCTTCATAACTTTTCAATTCTGTTCTTGACTGTGAATACTTAGAAAAGAACAATATTTATTTGTTTTTAAAGTTCTTTCGTAGAATTAAATTCATTATTATAATCTCGAATCACTTGTATGTTTTTATTTCATAATTGAGGTACGATATTTTATTTTAAATGTAATCATACAAAACAGAGACTTTTGAAAAAACTGCGAATATTTCTATTTTGCTTTAAACTCAATAAAATATTTTTAAACGACATAAGTACATATTTAAATTTTTCGTAATTTTTTCGCATGTTTGTTATTTTATTTAAATTCGTAAAAAAAATCAAATAACGTAATAATGTGCATGTAGTTAGAAGCATAACTACAGGGTGGCTGGACTAGCAAAAAGCCAGATGCCACCAGACGTAGATAACTGGAAGGCCTAAACCACTGGACGTATCGAAGCCATATTCACACCATATGTTTGTTTGGTACTCCGTAAGGTTTATCTCTTTTTGTGACTCTGGGCTCGAGATATTTATGAAAATGTGAAACTAAATTATAGAATTATTTTATTTTATTCATTCGGTACGTGGGACGCGTGTTTTTAACCTAACCTACGATACAGTTTATTTTTATTCTTACATTATAGCCAAAACAAAAATGCATACACGACGACGTTTAAACATCGGTCAAAAGACTCAAAATGCACAAAATAACCCTAACATATTTAACAACATTACAATGAGAAAGATAAAGAGCATGCAAATTATCGTTTGGCAAAACAGCGTTTGCCGGAGCAGCTATAGTACTATATAAAACTATATATATTTTTTCAGAGAAAATGTAACTTACATAATTACAAGAATAAATACTCGTTTAAAAAAATTAAAAGAAAATACAATTGTCATGCTTTTAGGTCATAACGGGTTTGCTATCCAGCCACGACATTAAAAAAACACTTTAATTTCAAGAATATTCACTTCTATAAAATCTTTCTTTTGATAAATCTAACCCCATTGTCTTTAAAGCAACCATTGTATAGAGAAAAACGCCGGATGCTTATACAGGAAAAATTAAAACAAACGAAGAAAAACCGAGTGAAATTCGCACAAATAAACATCCAACATTCATTATTTTTAATCGCCAAACACATTAACTGAAAATAGACACCAAAGTAAATATTTATTCAACTGTTCGCAGTTTTACGCAAATATGGAGTTCTCTCTGTTAAATCAAATGAGTTGCTACACTTTATACTCGTGTCGTTATTATTTCTGTACATTATTTGGTTGTTGTCTTTCATTTTCACTCAACCATTTTATATTGTTATTGTGATAAACTGCCCACAATTTAAATCGATCAAAATTAAAATAATACCTACTGTAAATTATGGTAATTTATGGCTTGAGGTATTATTAATTATTATTTTCTGTGTTACAGAATATACTGTAGATTTAAAAATAAATTTAGAAAAATAGAAAGTATGGAACAAACATTGGTTCCACAGCTTAAAATATAATTTAATTAAAATTTGTTTCTACAGAAATTCTTAATTGAATAAGATTTTATGGATCCCACACAAAACTAAATGTAAATTAGAGTACAGTCAAATTGGCTAAAACTGAAGTATGTATGCTGTAGTTCGTAATTTTCCGGTCAGAAATTCCCAAAATGGTCAGTTTTTTAGTTATATTCAGTGTCAAAATTTAGAGCTCAAATATCTGAAAAATGGAGGTGTAGTCAAATAAGCTGAAACTGTTATTAGTTACCCAAGGTCAGAAGTTAAGATTTAAAATATCTACCGAATTGCGGATCCAAGATTTTTAAAGTTATACATTTCTGAAAAAAAAAACAAAAAAATAGCCCTTTTCTAAATTTCATTTTTCATTGTGCTCTCTTATTCCTTTTCTATTTAAAGGGGAGTATAAAAATGTTATCGAGATCTGAATAAATGATCTCGAAGGTTTTTGACGTGCTCAAACTGAATCCGTTTTGCCAATTTGTAATATATTTCCTCTTTCATATGAACTTTTACTTTTAGCTTATACTCAGGCATCGAAATTCCTTGTCTAACGAGTTCAAATTAGCTGACAGCGTGAACCGACTCTCAGTACTAAAAATATTGAAATTATAGTAACCATTGAACTGAAACATCTTTAGATTAGAGAATACTGGGAGTAAGGCCGTGGCAATACGCTTCGAGTCGACTTAGGCCGAATTCACAGCACCAGCGAACTCGCATAAAATAATCACGTGTAGGCATCAAAAAGCAACATAGTAAACAGCATGCTATCTTGCTTTTTAATGTCTACACGTGATTATTTCATGCGAGTTCGCTGGTGCTGTGAACTCGGCCTAAGTCGACTCGAAGCGTATTGCCACGGCCTAAAGCAGTACGCTCACACAATAGAGTTATATCCAGTTATATAAAATCTCTATGGTTGAAGATAGGATACTTTTACAAATTAGATACAATGAAACTGTACGACGCACAAATATAACACATTTTTCAAATTAGTGTATTTCGCTTGAATAAAATCGTATAATCCAAAGTAAAATTTCATTTGAAAGGGAAAAGATAGTACAATTTATTATTGGGAATAAAAACATGAAAAAATCTTTGCTTTGTAATAAATCCATAAATATGTCAAAAATTGTCATTTTTGGCTCTTTTTATCACGAACAATTTGAGAAACGAATTCGGTTTAAGAATACCAAAAATATTCAAGGTTGTCTATAACAGGTCTCGGCAACATTTTTTTTATTCCTCTGTGTTATTTGATAAATTTTAAATTTTCATAATAAAAGTTAATAATAGTGATTCATTGCATAACTTTGGCTGTGGACTAGTGTATGCAACTAAATATACATTAGTTTATTTTATACGTATGAACTTTATATATGTAATGTATTCGTTGGTAATATGCATACATTTTTAATACGAGTTATAGTGCTGCTTGTACATTTATTTTCGTTGTGACATTTCATTATGATATACACGTTATACTGTAGCCATACCAGTTTTAAAGTCAAAATTAAAACAAAAAGATTTTCCGTAAAAGTACGTACTCTATCTATTTCAAACTTGAAAACGCCTCGAACGACTGCACTTTTTATTTAATTTTGGTAGTTCTCACTGATTACTCTTGTATATTGTATACCTAGATCGAAATTTTATTCTTTTTATATAAAATGTTGTGGGTTCTAGAAATAATCGCAGTTTGTTACATTATTTAAATGACCATAACATGTGTAAATAAAAAATAACATTGATTCATCGGCTTGAAATATTAACAATGAACAAATATCTTCTTGAAAAATATATAGATAGATTTTTATTTATCAATATGGCGTAATCTACATGTTTGTATTTTTATCATATCATTGGTTAGTTATTTAACTTTTCTTTTGTTAGCATCCATTTTTTTAAATATGAATATTTAAAAAAATTGGTATACTAGGTATATTAAAATACAAAATGGTTAGTAAAAAGACTTCGCAGTACATCTTTGTTTATTATTTTTATATTTTGTATTATAGGGTCTCACATTCAAAACAATAAAATGTAATATTTTAAAAGTAAATCAATCATGCACATTATTTTCTTATTTAAAAATAATTATTTTTCTCTATTTTATTTATATAGTGTATGTTGATCTAGAAATAGAAAACCATACGAATATAAGCGGCCTATATTAATTATATATTTTGTAAATAATTAGAATGCTATAAACAGTCTATGGGTATTAATTTTATTGTTTCTTTAATTTACATAAAACTATCTTGTTAAAGTAACAATGGGTGCGTTTAGCGAACGTCAGCGGCTGAGATGCTGACCAAATCGGTTTCGCTAAACGGGCCGCTGCGCAAACGCTTACTTCAAGCTGTTGAGTAAATAGGTCAGAGCAAAAAAATAACGCTGAGTCGATCAACTTTTAGCTGGCTTGCACGTGACTCTTCCCTTAACCTCAAAACTTGTTCGTATTTAGACAAGTTTAGACTTCAAATGTAAATTGTTATAAAAAATTCATATGTAAATGAAATAAAATAGTTTTTGTCGAAGAAAATGAATAAACCATTTTTTTAAATGATTTCGTTATTATAAACAACATGATCGTTCGTAAAAATGGTAGTATTTGTTTTTTGTGATACTATTTGTATTAATAAATATAAATGCACAATAAATGCCCCTGTGGCGTCTTTTTACCGTACTCATAGTAACTAACCATTATAATTCGAATAAATTCCATATTTACCATCACGTGTAACAAATTGAAGTTGGTGGTTTGCTGACTGTAAGCGCACGGTTTTCAGAATTTGAAGCAGTTGACTGTCAGCATACTCAGAATAGTTGAATGCTGACTTTCAACCGCTGAGCTCGCTGAACGCAGCCAATAATTCGTTAAAAAATAAAAATTTATAATTCATATTTATATTTTCTGTTTTCCTTATTATAAGATTATGTTTCTATCTGTTTGTAAGAAAGAATATTTCTCAAATGTGTAAACAATCACATAAACAATTTATGATACTGTTGAAAATTTTAATTTATTTAGGTACCTATTTATATTTTGTAAATTTACAAAATGATTATATTTCTTGTGTTGTTTTTTATTGAAATTAAACATGTGAAAATATTTTTTTTGTTTGCTTGTTACAGAAATTCTATAATGAACAGAGTTAGGTATTATAAATTATTATTAATATAAATTAACTCAATTGTTTGTTTATACGAAATTCATTGTAAATAAAATATAATAAAATTTAAAAATAATATAATTAAAAATATTTTTACAATTCTGTTTATAAAAATACAGTTTCATAAAATAAAATTATTTTGTTGAAATAATATTTTTAACAGGAATCAAAAATATATACCTAGATAGAGAATAATAAATTTACATAATAAAAATAATGTTATCTAGATCCAAAATCGATATCATGTCCAACAGTTACGTGTGGAGATTAAAATCGGTAAGAAACCATGATTAAGTCCAATATTTATAGTGCATTATGTTTTATAGTTGCTACCATACAAACAAAAATTATTATTTTTAAATTCTTTATAAGCCTTGTTTCACACATACATGGTTCGGATCATATTAGGTTTTATTTTTTCCTTACACTCAGTAGTGATCATGGAGAGAAAGCAAGTTGTTGTCATGTTTCTCTATAAAAAAAATAAAAAACCAAGGAGGAATACTAGAATTCATAGGGAGCACCCTCTCATCACTTTACGGCCGGAATTTGGAGCATTCTACACTATTTTCCCGAAGCTAAAGAGCATGAAAACGATTCACATCAACATCTGGAAAACTGCTCATTTTATTAGAAAAACCGCGACAAAACTTTCAAAAAAATAACACTCGCTATCAGGTTAAAACCGAAACTGAATCGAGTGTGTATGAACGCGTTGATTGCTTTCTGTTCCCTGGACACGTGTTTGTACCTAATAGAAACCTGTTCGTGCCGAGGGAGTATTCGGTGCTCTACGGTTTCTATTAGGTACCGAATACAAACTGAAGCACCGTTTCACACTTGTCGGTAGCGACCAAAAAAAACCGAAAACGAATCTAACCGAATGAAACCGCATATGTGTGAAACAGGTCTAATAATACATGGCCATGAGCGGTATTGGAACTAGATGACTATAATTATTATACTGTATTGTATATGTACATATAAATATTTATAATTTCTTTGTAATAATTCGTACGGACCATTTCAAATGTCATAACGACACATTGTATAAATATTTTCTGATGTAAATGCACTTAATTTTAAATTAATATCATAATATTCACATTTAGGTACATTTACTGTAAATAAATAATGAAATATATATCTACTGTTTATTATTATTATTAAATACATTAATCCTTCACATAATTCCATTTTAATTAGTAATAGATGTGTTTAGTTATTGAAAACCAATTTGAATTATTGATTATTAAATGATCATCTTCAAATTGATTTTAATCAAGGACGGATTAAGGATAATATGAAGATACAAAATAAACTTTTTTTTTCATTAACTTACATAGAGCTCTAGAGACTGATTTTAATTCAATTCAAGCAACGTTTGAAGTACGAGTATGTATAAAGAAAAAGTTTTTCCCAGAATTCTTCCTTGTAGGCAATCAATTTTAATAGTATCTCTTTTTTTATTTCCGCCATGGAAAATAATTTAAAAAAAATCCGTTGCTAAAAATCATTAAAACTAATTACTACTGAATATTATTCTTGTGAAAATCTATATGAAAGGTAAGTAAGTTTATGAATTTATTTATTTTGTTTGTGTTGTATTTTTTTAATAAATATTTATGTATGTTATATCAAATTTGATTTTTAAATAGAGAAAGAAGAGCAAAATTTTCTCTGAAAAATAAACATTTGCGTTAGAGCTCTATAACTTAAATAATTTTAGAATGTTTTGTTCTTTTTGAGGTTTTTCAATGATACATAAACAATTTATTTATAAATTTTTTGGATCATCTGATAAGATAAATACATACGATGTACGCAATTTACCCACAACACTGTTTAGCGGAGAATCAATTTAATTTTTTAATAAAAATATCTAGAAGTATACTGAGAATGCCAATAAATATAATATAAACTTAAAGAATACACCGTTAAGCACAAAAGCGGTATCTCAAAAAAATCGTAAAGTTTTTTTTATGGCATCGAATAGCTTAAAAAAATACGAATCCAATGAACCAAGCCAAATAGCGGTATCGTATTTAAAATATATGAAAAAACCCTTAAACAAGTTTTTCCTATCTCAGGTTTACCTTAAATCACTAAGAAAATTAGAGGTATATCAATAATACGTAGGCGAATCACTGTATATTTTGATACCGCCAAAATTCCCAATATAATGAATAAATTCTATTTAATAAATCAAAAAAACAATCTGTAAAATAAAAATAAAACTATTTTAACAAAACTTTAATTTTCTCGAAACTCGCCTTTACTGAGATACCGCTTTTGTGCTTAGCACGGCAGTATATATATTTTAAAAATTCAAAAAAAAAATCAACATTCCAATTTTCAGATTTATTAAAACACCTCAGTCGCATTTCCCGCTAAATTTCACACTAAACCTTAAAGCTACTGAGCTATGTCTACTTAAGTTTTACATAGTATATATTATCAGGCTATAAAAGGTTAAGAACCCCTGCTGTAGAAAAATCATCTGGAATGATAGAACCGTGTAAATGTGACTTTATATTTGTACCTCATTTTCTAAAATTTTCGGTACACACAACATTTACATTTAGAATATAAAATCGGCGAGTGGGCAAGTAGTTGAAAGAAACAGCGCACATCTAAATACGTCACAACCTTTCAACTGAGCTAATAATTCAACAAGCGTTCACACACAGTAGCTGAAATCGCGCCGCATACCTGCCTCGTTTATTATTCATAGAACGCCGACACAAGCACACCAATATTTACAAAACCATCGCAATATTTCACTTTACTCTTGTTGTTGAAATACATTACTTATTGTAATTTATTCCCTTTGGTCTCAGAGAGGAAAATTAAATTTTTTTCTCGGAAATCAAAAAATTGTTTTCAAATATTTCAAATTATTAAATTGTACTTCATACGTCTGTACGAAGGTGGTTTAATTATTTAGCAAAATAAATACACACACTACGGGGACATATAGACAATCTGATTTTTTAAACGATGTTTATATAATATTTTCATAGCAAATACGTAATATACACTTCCGTGCAAAAGTCTTTGGACACCTGTGATTTTGAATGTAAATACACAGATTTCAGTCAATAAAAATCCCCAAAATAGCAAAAAGAATATGTTTACTCGCAGTCAAAATAGCAAAAAAAAAATTCTCGTTAGCTTGAAAGACACAGTGCGTCAATACTTTTATTATAAGTAAATCTGACCTTTCAGGCATATAATTCAAAAAATTTCCTTAACATAGAAAATTGTAAATGCTGTATTTTAGATATGCTAGGATTATTACAAAAGTTGTAATTAAGTACCTACTCTTATCAACATTTAAGATTTTTTATTAACCATTTTTGCAGTTTTATATTTACAATATACGCAAAAATATGAGTGTCCAAAGATTTTTGCACGGCAGTGTACATATTACAAAATAAAACTCAAATTTTCAATACAATTTTTTCCAATACGATTGGATAATATTTATGTTATACCTAAATTTTAAGAGAACAAATCGTCCTTTAGCTTACAACACCGCTCAAGTCGTTTTGACCAACTTTACAGGAGAGCGAAAAAACGTGTATGTTTTGTATAAGCTACCGGCTTGCGCGCTGTCACTATTTTTTTAATTCTGGTCTTCTATTGTCCGAAACGTCTAGAATGTGATTGGTAGATCGACGCGCAATGAGTAGCTCTATCCAATGGCATTAAAATGTAAAAACTGCTAATTTTTTACTTATGCGGTGTTGTTAGCTAAGGAACGAAATATGTATCTAGTATTAACGTATGGTTATTATTATATATATTAATAACAAAAAATACAGCATGTTATTTAAATAATCACAAATGGCAAATAAATCTATATCTATAAAAGAGTTTGTCCTTAACCACTCACTCACTCACTCATATATCAACGTACAGCCCAAACCGCTGGACCTAGAAACGTGAAATTTCGTAGTTGCCTTCTTTTTATGATGTAAGCACCAACTAAGAAAGGATTTTTCGAAATTCAACTCCTACGGAGTTAAAACAGGGTGTCAAAGTTTATATAAAAAAATATTTTTTTTGTTCGCATTTATAATTGAAACTTATCGAACATACTCTACAATATAAATAATGAAATGATTATTTCAGCATTTTCCAAAACTTAACCCCTAAGGTGTAAGGGGGTGGAAAAATTTGTAAAATATTTTTTTTTGTATTCACCGAATGAAACATGGCACAAGTTAGTACTCTACAAGACAAATATCAGTTACGAATAATCAACCCCGATGGGATGGGGGGGGGGTAAAATTTTGATATATTTTTATAATTGTTCATGGTATCAAAGTCAATTCTGACAAATTAATATTCAATTAAAAATGAAAGTTCGATATTCAAGCGCTAATAGCACAGGACGGGGAGGATGGATTTAGATATGTTTATCGGCATACCTGCTTTACTTATAATGGTAAATTCGGGCAAAATAGTCATCTATTAAAATAAAAATTTCGACATTCAATTCCTAATGGCGGGGGTACACAGGGTCTGTGTTTTTGATATGATTATCTGCATAGCTGCTTACAGTGCTTACGTTATAATGGTGGAGTCGGGCAAAACAATCTGCAATAAATAATTTGATATTCAACCCATAATGGCGAGGGGACACATGGGGTTATTTTTTTACAATTTTTAACTAAGATCCAAGATATTTACGTTTTTTTATAGGTAATGAATAAAAATCAATTAAAAAATGTAATATGTCAATATGTCAACCCCTATCACGTATTGAGGGTTCTAATAAGTTTCGAAGTTTACGCGAGCGAAGCTGCAGGATTCCGCTAGTTTATGTATAAAGTTAATATTTTAGCCTGTAGAATCAATGATTCTTACTTTTTTATCATATATTTGAACCACACCCAACTATGCTTTAGAATAAACATGGAATATTTTATTTAACCTTTATTTACCATTTACATAAACTGAGTTAAATTAAACAGAACCTAGTACTACCTACATATATGTAGATATATTTATTAACTATTTCAAGTAGATACTTAAATTAAAATATAGATCTATATACCCTAATTTATAATTAATTAGAAATACCTTCCTTTCAGTTAGTTCAGATAATCTATATCATGTTTCATTTATTATACATACATATTTCATACAATTTTCATTCAACCTTACTAGTTGGAAAATTATATCTACAATAGACTAAACAAACACAGAACACAATTGTCTGACGTGACTATATTAACTCTCAATGTGAAACAAAAGAGGATGGTTGTACACACACTCCAGTGTGTTAGACAGAGACTGATACGTGCGCAGGTGTGTGGAATGAATAGAGCACCACGAATTACTGCTCAATTCAGACTGGATGTTATCAGGGGTGAATTTAGTAAACAGGCAAACTTTTTACAGAAATTATATAGTTGATACTGGAAATCGATACAACTTTTTAATAATACCTATTAATACTAAACCGATTATCAATAAAAATATATTTTAAAAAAATCCAATTTTGAACAAAATCTTGTAGGGCTGTATATCATTAAATGCTGTCCATGCAAAATTTTGAATTTAAAAAAAACTTCCTTGGTTCACAGTTAAAGTTTGACACGCAATTTCTGAATCATCCTGTATTTTAAAATCAGTTTGTTTTTTTAACAGCGTATTTTTTTCATTCAAATTCAAATATTTTAGCACAAAAAAATTAATAAAGACGCGTTTGAATGCTGAGAAAAATGATTTAAATTTAGTTATCTTGAAATTTGAAAAAAATCAGACATCTCCGTATAAAAAAGAATATTTAGCCAAGGTATATAAAGTATAAGGTAGCCTCATGTCTCGGCTCGAGACAGGGAAATACATCATCTGGGTTGCCAAAATTGAGGAGAGAGGGAATGATGTGTCCAATCATAACATGTTCAGGTTCGTATGACGTCATTTGGGGTGCCCAAGCTGATCGGTCAAAAGCTCATGAGGCAACCTGTGTATTTACTAACCTCGATTTTTAGCCATGTGCGTGTAGTCATAAAATTTTAAATAGATGTTTTCCCGTAAATAGCATAGTATCTGACACGGTCAAAATTGTTTGTTTAGGGTAAATCCGCCACTGAATAGATCGCACTAGAAAATTACCGCTCAATTCAGTGTGGATGTTGCAGCTTGTACAGACGCTCGCATATCAACTATAATTAGCTGTAATTCTGCACCTGTTATTACAGTAGTTCTTGCGCACAGATATATTGTAATTGTTGTTTGTATCAACTTCTCGTATAAATGTTTATTAATGATTAGATATATATTTTTAGATAACGTTCTGTCGAAGGAAATATGATATCTGTTGATTTGTTATTATTTCATATTGTTCTTTGTATGGGTATAGTCGAGCTAAAACCAGGGTAGGTGCCCAATTTGTACCAAAGTTTTACCCGCAAATGTTACAATAACAAAAAAACATATATCTTAATATTTACAGTGTTATGATCCTAACATTTTTTTTATTAATTTGTATATTTTTCTTTGAGCCCTAAGTTTTGCTGAACACAAGATAAGACTTAGGTAAAGTTTCGTTTTACATAGGTTTTTATAATTTTATTAAAATATCATCTCGGTCTCAAATTTTTCTTTATGTTCGTCTTATCTCTTACACATGATTGAAAATAGTCTCGATTTCGTATAATTTTTTCAAAAGAAATTTATATTTTACTTTGATATTCATTTTTGAGGTTAATGTAAAATAACAATTTTTTTATTATATCATACAAATTAATTTAATTTAATTAATTCAAAATGACTCTTTTAAACTATTTCCTTACTTTCACGTTCTTCATACTTTTCTAGTCTGCAGAAAGTTTTATTTTCAAACAGCTTCTTATTGTTATTTTTCCTTCTTTGTTACGAAAAATTGAGTGAAATTTTATAAACTTTACGTTCAAATAAAAATTAAAACCATGCTTTCATTAATAAAAAAAACTGTTTTCTTAATTAAAAATTAAAAAGGTGCGAAGAATCGTTCATGTTTAACATGAAATACTAACTATTGATAATGTCTTAAAATCAAAACTTTTGTCAAAAAATAAAAAAGTCGACGTCGTCTCAATCTTTTCCCGTTTTTTTAAGATTTTTTGGTTTTGGTCTCGTCTCCTCCGAATTTAAACCAATCTCGTCTTGATGCGCTAAGAAAGTTCATATCTTAATCACCGTTTAATCATTAAAAATTTGTAAAAATAAATTATATAGATATAATATTAATTCATAGTTATTTAATGTAACATATTCATGTATTAATTAACTAATATAATAATTAGTACGAAAATTAAAGTATCATAATTAATCACATGCATACATACATCAATATTTACACAGTACATTACACCCAGATCTAGAATAAACATAACTATATGTTTCAGCTATAATAGCGTTCAGACACCAGCCATATGTGAATCTTAGACCTTAAATGCACATGTTGCTATCATACCATTAAAACCATCTTCTTGCACATAATAATATATAGCTATAATTTATGTTACAACTGTAATATATCGCATGAATTCAGTACCTACCTATATATTTCAATATAACTAGAGCATACAAAATTTTGAAATACGTATGAAGGTCTTTAGCCAATGTCTAAACCGAAGATTTTTCGAGCCTTAATTATAAACACGAATAATTTAAATCTTAAAAGATTTAATTCCTAATAGCAAATCGAAATGATTTTTCATAATAACTAGCAATTAAATGGGCAAAATATCTAGGATGAATAGTGGTGAAAAATGACTGAAACTAACGACCAAATAAATTGTATTCTTTTTCTAAAAGAAACTCTTAGATTTTATAAAGTTTGACAATTTTTCATAAATTTCATCATTTTTCAAGCCTTACTTGGTTAAGTTGCAGTTAATGTGATTTAAGATTATATAAAAAATTTTTATCAAAAATTGTCTTATGCAATGTCATAAAAAATTTACAGGGATGTCTACAAAAAATAAGATCTATTCGTATAATATAATATGTCATCATTTAATAAAGTAGAGTTGGATGACATAGTTACGTAACTGATAAGACAATTTTTTTGAAGAGTAGCATTATAGTATAGGAAACAATTTTTCTAAAAACTTTTAGTAAAATATTTTTTTTAAATAATGAATATTTCAGAAAATATAAGCAATATTCCATATTTTTTATTCATCCTGTATATTGAAATATAACCTTTTTAATGCTCATTGCATTGTGTGATGAAACATTAACCTAAGTAACGGTTTATACCCAGAAACCAAGAAATAATAACGCATTACACTTTTTTATGTTATTTTGTTAACTCAAGTAGTCACTTGTTAAAAGCGAATACTAAAATAACTCTCTGCATACAACTTCTAAGATATTAAACAGAACAGACACTTGTATGGAATTCCTGTGTCAGTGGTATCAAAACTTATATATTATAACGTCACATTGCGTCTCATACCGATGTTATCTGTTTGTGGATTATTTATTAGGACAGAGCAAAAATCACATTATTTTAAAATTTTTGAACAACTGCCCATCGAATTTGATCAACTTATTTATTCTTAAATTATAACTATATTTTATTATTTGCAATGTATTGACGCATTCTACAACTGTAATAGCCATTTTTACAGAATAAAGATTATTATTATTATTATTATTATTAGGATTCAATACAATTTATCAGTAAAACGTATAAGAAATAAATCGATAATTTAAATAAAATTTAAGAACAATTCAGTAACTTACTAAAGCTAATTATAAATCTTTAAATGTTATTTAAATATATATCTTTATCATTTTTAAATTGCGCCGCAATTTTACTTATATGTTAAAAGTCACAAGAAAATTATGATCGTATCGGCACCTGAAGATGATATCCAATTTAAAAATCCCTTTAGCAGGTGTTTTTAAAATATGAATAGGCAAATATCGTGCATAAAAAAAGCGGAAGATTAGAAGTATTGTTATTTTCACTCCGGCATATTATACATGACTGAATATATAAAGTCTCGAATAATAACGTTGAAACTATTTTTGGTTAAAGGGAATCAACAATTCCAGGATTTTTATATGTCTATTATGTATTTTTGCAGGAATTTATTTGATGTTACAGCATATCAAAAATAATTGCTTACAAATTAAAATGTTAAAAAAATATATATAAGTAGCTATACTTTGTCATAATTGTATTGTATTGTTGTATGTATTTGTAACTATTTCTTATAAATTTCACTTGAATCGGTTATACCATATACCTATTCGAAGAACTTAAAATTATAAGATAATAGATCTAAGAAAAACTATATTTCCTAACAGTAGAATTTAAATAGTGACATAAAGATAACTGTTACATTATTAAGACCGTATGTATCGTTTATTAAATAATAAATATTGAGAACCGCTGATTCCTGTCAAACACTGTTACGTTTATGGGAATAAATGTTACATATCAACAACATACTACATACACAAAACAGAATAACGTGTTGGAAAACTGTACTCACATTGGCAGTATAGTAGGCTGTGAAAATGGTGACAGTTGCCGGTAACCGAATTATAATATTTCAGTGTTTGCTCACAGCCAGCTTTGTTATAATAAATGTCGCTGTGGTGTATTCGCATAACGAAGGTGTAACTGATGATGCGGACGGATATTATATTGATCATTTGATGGAGATTGCTGCCGCTGGGTACGTATTTAAATTCTATATATTATAATATAATATACATAATGCCGATGTATTTGTTTATTAATATTATACAATAATAATAATAATAAACAATTTTATTTGTATAATCTCACAGATGGTATACGATTCAAAGTATATTATTATTATAGTAGGGAATATACATATAATGGGGGGGGGGGGGGGGGGGGGCACTGAGCGACCAACCGGGGCGTCAGGCCAGGAGGGGCGGCGAACAGCCACACGGTAAAAAATCTATTATTAGTTGTATGTTATCGAGTACCTACTTTAAATTATAAAGTATGGATTAAAAATTAGTAAGTATATGTACATATTTAATCATTCGTTTTGGTTTTTTGTAAAAAATTAAAATGAAATGTTTCCTTCTTCACTAAATTAATTATTAATTAAGGTAAATAAATATATTAATTAATGATTGACTTGAAATCCTAATTGTTCCGAGGGGGCGGCTGATTACTATTTAAATAAAAATTATTAACATTAATTCTAAATAAAAAATTGGCTTAAAATATGCATTAACATTTTTTTTTTACATAACTTGTATATACGGGCTATAGACGAACAGTGGTGCGTTACATATTAGGCACTTTAGGCAACTGTCAAAGGCCCTGTGGTAAAAAAAGAACCCCCAAGATAATGATATTACGAAAAAGAAAAAAACACTTTATTTTTGTATCTTTGAAATGAGGCTCCAATATTTTAACCTGCCTACATTTTGAGTTTAACGGAAAGAAAAAAGTGGGTACATTTTCCAAATATTATATTTGTATTCAATAAATACTCAACACTGGCACACATACTTGCATGTGTACATATATTTATTTATGTAACATATATCACATGCTTAATTCATATCTATGTAGTTTAGTTGTGGTTTGATCGCAGTGACAAGTTTCGAGTGTAATTCTTGACACACACACGCACAATTACAAACTTTATCCATCACATTGCGTCAACAGTACATTCGCACCGGTTCATGAAATCTAATAACAGCAACAATTCCAGCTTTCGATGAACTTCAGCATTACTAAATTACAGCAAGTGTGATTCACTACAGTGTATACGATGTTAACCCTTCGTTATACTGCCAATTTTTGCTACAAACTTATATCTATAAAATATATAATCCAGAATTATTAACTAAAACGTTTAGTTCATTCTTTTTATTTACTAAATTATTTTAGTAGGCACTTACATTTTGTGATTCAGTTAAGAGTTTGAACATTTAGTTTTTGATGAGTAGTTTGATTATTGATATTTATTTATACAAGCTAATCAAAATTTGATTACTTTTATTTTCTCATAAAAGTTATCTTATATAGAAAATTACAAACGTTTTTTGATTGGGTATTTCATAAGAAAAGTAAAATTAATTGTTCAAACAAAAGTTAAACACAATACTTATATTTTTTTCCGAAAACATATTTTGGCCCAAAACTAAAGAAATTTTGTTCCAAATTGTTTTTCATTTACGGCATAAAGTAGCATAAACCGAACACATTCCAGCACTAGATATATTTTTCAAATGTAACGACCTTTTTTTGCTCTAAGCTATACTTTTTTTTAACTACACAAATTGACTACTACTAAAATAACCTATGTTAAAAATAGTATTATTATCAAATAAATATGTAAAATATAAATAATTTTCAAGCCACCGAGGCACCTGAGACACTGAGGACCCTGGCCATATGAATTCGTACAGTTTACGTTGGTGTCAAACTATGTGTTTCGTATAGTACTGTTTATGTGTTAAAATAATACGTTTGATTATTAATTTAATAGTTGTTTACTTTATATTTTTAAAATAAATTTCCCTCAACCGCTTTTATCTATTACTGTTACTTTAATTTATGATAGAAGCCCATAGAACTCAAACGTTTAAATTTCTTGTTTAGCAGAAATATTGATCAATAATAATTTTTGGTACACCAATGTTTTACACTCGATCCAAACATAGCAATCTAGTAGATTTTGGTTTAAATGATTGAAAAGCTACTCTTTCGATTTCGTTAACATCAACCTAGTAAATTAACCCACTTGATTTTCGGGTACCTGTTTTTTATGTACTTTATTGTTAGAGTTGTAATTAATGAAGTATTATATTTTGAAAAGATTTGAAATTTTTTGAACAAACTACACATATGACACTATGAGTCACGTTAATTCTAATAATAGTTTATAATATCAGTTTACTAATTATGATCACTTAAGATTATCTATCTTTCATCATGATTCTCTATGCACGTGAAATATATTTTATTTATAATTCATGCAGTTCTTTTCAAATTGAATTGATTTTTCACAACAAAAATCCTAATTTTCTCATACAATATTAGTTGCCATTTAAATGCTCAGTATTGTAAAAAAAATCTAGTCTAAAATTTAATTAAATGCTTTCAACAGGGTGTCGAATCATAATTTAACAATTTAAGACCAGTTATTAAGGTATCTAGGACATAGAAAAAGTATGTTTTATTGCCCAGTAGTGTAATTTAAACAATAATATACATACAAACAAAATTAAATAAATTGCATTAAAGTTATAAGTTAATTTATCCGGACTAAGCGAAATTCAAAACTCATCACATTATACGTGTTAAGAGTTAGTTATTCAAGTCCCCAGGTACAACAGCGTTGTAAACAATACTGTTTGGATTTACGCCCTTTGTGTTGTTTGTCCGAGTAACTGTGTTTCTCAGAACTTCCCACCGTGATTAACTCTCTGAAGAATGTAGCGTGCCGTTGTACGAGAACTTGAAAATTTGCGAAAGTGAATTCAGATTTAATTACTGCAAAATCATGTTTCCTTTTCACCAACTTGGTGCATTTATATTTATAAAGTTTCACTACGGTTTTAGTTTTATTATTATGTAGATAAATATAATGTTACAGTTCTAACCATATACAAAGAAATATATGTTCCATACTACACAACCTGCTCTCGTAAATGTTGTTTTAGAAGGAAACGTTCTCTGGCAATTTTTTTTAAATGTTATAAAACACAATATCATCTGACGACTTTCCTATAAAGTAACTAGCGGAATCCCGCGGCTTCACTCGCATAAACTTCGAAACTAATTAGAACTCTCCATACGTGATAGGGGATGACATCTTTTTTATATTAATTTTTATTCATTACCCATAAAAAAACGTAAATATCTCGAATTTTAGTTAAAAATTGTACAAACCAACCTGTCTACCCTCGCCATTAGGGCTAGAATATCGATTTTTTTTATTGCAGATTATATGCTCGACTCCACCATTATAACGTAAGCAGCTATACAGATAAACATATCAAAAACACAGAATGTCGAAATTTTTATTTTAATAATGACTATTTTGCCCGAATTTACCTTTATAAGTATAGCAGGTAAACAGACAAACATATCTAAATCCATCCTCGTTCCCGTCCCATGCTATTATATTATAGGGCTTGAATATCGAACTTTCATTTTTAACTGAATATTAATTTGTCCGAATTAACAATTATGAAAATAAATATATCGACATTTTACCCCCAAAAATTTTGACACCCTGTTTCAATCTATACGGGATTGAATTTCAAAAAATCCTTTCTTAGTGGGTGCTTAAAGGAAGGCATTTACGAAATTTCACGTTTCTAGATCCAGGGGTTTGGGCTGAGTGAGTGAGAGGTTAAGGACAAACTCTTTTATAAATATGGATTATAATAATCTCCTAAAATAACTAATGTATATATAAGTAGTTATTATTTACTGTAGGATAGCAGAAATTACATAATATAACAAACATGTTATGTAGTGTAGATTAGGCTTAACACATCTACTATACAAACATATCCTGACTCATTTACTGAAATCCCAAGTATAAGTTACGCTAAGCTAAATCCCCAAATACAAAATTAAATTCAACATTATTTCCCTTCCAAACATTCCCGCGGCTCGGCCGATAAGAAGCGCTGTCATGTAAATAGTTAAACAGTGTCACATCACATCCCGATACCCTTGTTCCTGGCCGGCTAATCCTCCCTCAAACTGCACAGATCATGAGTGACCACACTCCATAGAAATCTAATATAACTGGAAGGGTAACTAGTTTATAGATATACAGAGTTCCCCAATTGTCTGGAAACGTATTCAATATAATCTTGAAAGTCTTTGTCAACTGTTTATAGGTATATAATATATCGAATGAACAGTGAACAAGCTGTATTTAACATGTTTTTATTAAGCATTGTAAGCAAATATTACAACTCATTTTTCATCTACTTATTTGTCGTATCGATTTGAAACTTTGCAAACTTATGCAATTCTGGTAACAATAGTACCATCGAGCTTGTATGATGATGGAGGTCATATTTTAACTTTTTTAGTGCGCTTCTCACAGAAGTTTATTTTTTTAGTTTTTTAAACTAGAATGTTATTTTATGAAAAATATCAAATATATTTAACTATATTATGTTAAGCTGTTTGATTATTTCAGGACAACATAAAGTTTTTGTGTTTGTTTCGTATGTAATTCAACGTATCTGAATATACAAATTTGGATGTTATACAAATTATAGTGTTCAAAAATGATGTCATGATTTTAGAGCCCACGCCACATTCAAATATCACGTGATACGTATATTCGAATATCAAATTTGATTTTAGTTACGTGCTGTGTGCAGATTATTATAAAATGTATTAAAAAACTATCTGTCATGGATGACTTAAGACTATCTTATACTTTTCAAGTACAATAAATAACCGAAAAACATACTTTTATTATCAAATACAAATCCTGCTATCATCATCAGTTTAAAGACACTACGTCTTTGTTATTGAAACACGTGTAAGTCTAAACTAACAATTTGTATGGGTCGGAGATTTGTCTGTTTTATAATTTTATTTCCTTTAGTGATTTAGAGTAAATGGCCTTTAGGCGCCAATTATAATTCTCATAGACAATTGTGTGTACCTAGGATCAAACCTATAAATAAAATAGGCCCCGTGAATTTTAATTTAATTGCCCTAAGGCATATTACAATCTTCCCAGTCACTCATCTGGTCGTGTTATAGTTACGTAAATAACTGGTTGTATATCTTCATTAATCATTAAAAAAATCTAACACTTTTGGTAGTCCTTATTTATAATACGTTTATCTATTTGTTCAATGTACTTATATCTTTAAAGTTTTTTTAAATAAATGTTTACCTATATATCCATCTTTATCTGTAGCATTCCAGTTGTATTTTATTTCAATGCTACAAACACACACAGTGGTTCACGTTTGTAAATTGTCAACATTGTCGTTGTCTTTTGCGGTCGTAATGGGATATTGCTAATGAATTAAAATACACGTAAATTACAAATTTAATAATTCATTGCTAAATGTATTTATGTTAAATGATTAATACATTATTAATTAAAAGATCGTACATGTAATAGAATTTCGTATCACAACATTTAAGTCTTTGGGGTAAACATAAAACTATAACTAGTTTGTTCATTTTTAATATTATGTATATTAAATACCGCAAATGTTCTAATTGAATTTAATCCATTAAAGAAAATTTGAAGAAGAAACTAATTACATACAAAAAAATGATATTAAAAAGTGCTTTAATAACTGTTTCTTTGATCTACTAACCTTTTACTCAGAATGACTAAAAAAACATGCCAATTTCAAACATTCCCACTGGAACATTCAGCCAATATTACTGTACCTTAATTTACATATGTTTTCTGCGGGGTCCTTTGCTAAGCCATCACTGCGACTAAGCAACGTAATTTATATTCGTATATAGATAATTTCTAAAACAAGGTGTGGCCCAAGAGATTATAAGTACTTCCTATGATTTATGTATAATATAATTTGTATATATTAATTTATGAGTTATTTTTATTACCTTCACACCCCCATTACATTTATCAAGACCTGTCCCTGTAGACATCACATAGCTGACCTCCTAATCCACCCTTACTGTTAAACCGTCAACCAACACGTGTGTACAGCACATAATATGTTCAACCTAGTCGCTGTCAATTGTGGTACAGTACAGGTGCTACCTACCTGACCACAGCTTCACGTTGTTAATGTTCTGTTTTATCTCTATACATTAGTAATTATTTACCATTTAATATAAAATTAATTTAGATGCATATAAATATATATTTTAAAGCATGATTTTATTTGAAAATAATATATGAAACTTTATATATTAGGAGTATATGATACCAAAAAACACATTTTTTTCAGAGTCGGAAAACCTCATTATTTTTGAAGGGTTCGGTTCCAATATAATTTTTTTTTTTGTTCCATTTTATTTCCCCAAGGAAAATGGGTTTGGTATGTATAGATCAACTAGTTAATTCGATGATAATTTGGCCTTATTCCTTATTAAAAGAAAGATAGTTGGGAAAAATTTTAGTCTATTTAAAATGTTACAAAGTAATCTTTATTAAAAAATTATTTAAACATTGCAGTAAAATAGTTGCAATTACGACTAAATATTAAGAGGTAGATTTCTTAGAGCATAAAATCATTTTTTTTAAATGGTATAAAATAAATTTTAAGCCCTAAAATATCCTTGTTTTAATTTATTTTGTTAGTTGTAGAAAATAAAAAAAATACGAAAAAACAAATTTTTTAAAACAAAACAATGCAATCACTTCGGTCCGTCCTTCTGTCACAAGCGATTTTCTCTGAAACTATTCGACTTAAAAATTTGAAATTCAACACAGAGGTAGCGTGTGGGTGGTCCAATTATAGACCGGAAGTATACAAAATTGTATTTTGAATATAGGGATTAATTTCAGGAGGTAAATTGGGAAATGGAACAAAAAATTCAAGGATTTTTTCAATTGGTTACAAATATTTTTTTTTTATTTTTTTTAAGAAAGAAATTTCGCCATTCACGTTGGTTGCACAGACAGAATTTTTTTGAATTGTTAATGTTGAACTAAAATCGATTTAATGTGTTTAACCAACAATGTAATTTTTCACATATTTTCGTTAAAATGATAAAACATTTTCACAACATGCTATAATTCAACTCACTCCCCCCCTCCCCCTTCCCCGCTAACACACTTGTTTACACACATATATACGAACACAGACAACATGAACAACGGATATATTTTAGAGCAGTGTTTCCCAACGTAGGTGCTAATACCTCCCTCATTCTCAACCTTCGTGGCGTTCAGAAAATATACCTTCTTTTTGTTTTTTTCATAATGTATGTAGTACAGTCAAAGCGTCATTTAACCGTGCATTTTGGGTAGGCAGCAACTTTTTTAAATGGGTTCGTAGATGGATTATCCGTGACTCTAAAACTCATTTTTCGGGATTCGGAAAGATATTGTTTTTCCGCCATCTTGAAAATAAGAGTGCAATTAGTTTTTTTATTTATCTCCGTAACAGTCAGCCTAACAAAAATTTTCTAAGAAACATTTTCGAAGGTACTCAAACTATCTATAACTTTTATTCATAATTTTTTGGCGTAACATTAAAAATAAAAATGTTATGAGCAAAAAAGAATAGAAAAATAGGGAATGAAAATCTTTAAAGCAAGATAATTATTGTATTTTTAGTCCTACAAAAAAGTACTTTGACCCTTTTTTGTAGAACGTTTCATAACAAATAATTTAATCTATTAATTTTTTTATTTGGTTTATTTTTATTGATGTTTGAGCGTTGTTAAGGGAGGTAAATTGAAAGTATGAGGTACGTACATATCTCTTATACTTTAATAACTATTAAATTGTTTGTTAAGAAACGTTCTACAAAAAAGGTCATAATTACTTTATTGTAAGACTAAAAATACAATAATTATCTTGCTTTAAAGATTTTCATCCCCTATTTTTCTATCCTTTTTTGGTCATAACATTTTTATTTTTAATGTAACCAATTATGAATAAAAGTTATAGATAGTTTGATTACCTTCGAAAATGCTTCTTAGAAAATTTTTGTTAAGTTGACTGTTACGGAGATAAAGAAAAAAACTAATTGCACCCTTATTTTCAAGATGGCGGAAAAACAATATCTTTCCGAATCCCGAAAAATGAGTTTTAGAGTCACGGATGATCTCTCTACGAACCCATACCAAAAAAATTGCTGTCCACCTTATTTTTTACGACACTTTGACTGTACTAATGTTACTACAAAATAATTAATTATATTATTACTAGCTGACCCGACAGACGTTGTCCTGTCTTAACTATGAATATTGAATTCGAATTGGTAATACTTTACTATAAAATTAAAATATAAAATTAAAAATTAATAGGGGTTGATCGTAGAAGGGTGAAAATTAAGAGTAAAATGATTTTTTTTATTCTAAGGTCATGACAAAATAAAAATCTTGCCAAAAAAGTTTTTAATTAATAAATAAAAAATAGGGGTTGATCGTAGAGGGCTGAAAATTTAGGGTTGTATGTATTTTTGTATGATGTATCATAAAAAAATTTTGTCCAAAAAAATAAAAACAAAATTTAAGGGTGGACCATCCTTAACATTTAGGGGGATGAAAAAAATCGGTCAAGCCGTTTCGGAGTAGTTCAATTACGCAAACCGTGACACGAGAATTTTATATATTAGATTATTTAACTTTTTTTCTTTAGACTCGCAAAGCGAAATAAATGTATAAAATAAATGCATAACCCTCACTTGTTTTTAAAGTGTTTCTTTTGACCCACTACCCCAAAACATTAACCAACCCTATATGCACACAATATGCACGGCGGATATGTTACAGTGAGAGAGAGATAGTAATATATATGTGCACGTACAGGACTAATGGCGGTGATGATTCCGCTGTACTCCAATGTCCGAGTGATAACGTCATCTCCACGCGGTACAAGTGTCGCGTAGCCGGAACCGCAGACCAGTGGACCGATTGCATCAGAAGAAACTGTTGTCCCGATTACACGTACATAGCTGGCAGGTTCGCTATACTTTTTTTTCATTTTATTTGTTTGTGAATTTATTATTCTTTCCAGCATAGTTGTTTTCAAATGTTTAATTGAATGTTTTTTCACACCAGTGTTTCATATAGCTTTTATTTATTGTAGAAAATAACATTAACTATGTACACAATATATTTTTTAATAATAGTTATTTTTTATTTAATACAACAGTTGCGATAGAGGAGTATAAGAAAATAGAGAGTTTGTAAGAGGGTTGGTGGAACGAAAAGATGTGTATTACTTCCATTATTCACGAATTTCGCTTTTATGTGCTGGAATATTCGTAATAAAACTAAAATAATATGGATAGATATACAGGCATTAACTATTACCACCTTAAATATCTTCGAATCTATAAGGCCCAAAGAAAAATTGTTGGAACCAAAATTGTACGGTATGAAAGGGGCTATCATATAGCGATAATAATTTTTGTCCAGGGGGAGGTGCTTCGGAGATATCAAGGTCATCTTCATTTTTTTAAATTGATTCGGTACATTTTTTTTTTCCAAAATATGATAGAGGAACTGAAAAAAAGTTCAGAACTCATCACACAAGATAATTGAACAAGATTTAAAATCAAGAAAAAACTATTAAAAAATACATTTTTTTATTAAATGAAATTTATATTTAAAGAAGATGTTCGAAGTGTTAATAACATATAATAGAGGAGCTGAAAGAAAGTTCAGAACTCATCACACAACATGATTGAACAAGATTTAAAGTGAAGAAAAAACGATTAAAAAATTAAAAAAAATTATTAAATGAAATTTACCAGTGTTACATCGATAATGATGGCCACCACTTCACAACATATTTAAATGTAAATTTCATTTAATAAAAAAATGTATTTTTTAATCGTTTTTTCTTAATTTTAAATCTTGTTCATAGATGTTGTGTGATGAGTTCTGAACTTGTTTTCAGCTCCTTTTTCATATTATGGAAAAAATGTACCGAATAAATTTAAAAAAAAATGATGTTAACCTAGATATCTCCGAAGTGCCTCCCCCTGGACAAAAATTATTATCGCTATATGATAGCCCCTTTTGTACCGTACAATTTTGGTTCCAACAATTTTTCTCTGGGCCTTATAGATTCGAAGATATTTAAGGTGGTAATAGTTACTGCCTCACTCTGTATATTTGTAAAAATATACTTTTTAGAACTCATTTTGATACACATTACGCAGAAAAAATTGATTGTATTTAAAAATATATGTCCATTTTTATATTATTTATTTCTGATTTTGGCCATTTCGTCGCTTATCTAACAGCATCACTGAAGTCATTTTGACTTACTTTACAGGAGAACGAAAAAACCGTGTATGTTTTATATAGGCTATGCGGCTTGCACGCTGTCACTACTTTTTGAATTCTGGTCTCTTATTGTCCGAAACGTCTAGAATGTGATTGGTAGATCGACGCGCAATGAGTAGCACTATCCAATGAAATTAAAATGTAAAAACCGCTAATTTTCGACTTGAGCGGTGTTAGATAAGCGACGATTTTATCATATTATTAGCAGCGCGTTATACATAGTAGGCACTTTAGGCAAGTGCCTAGGGCATCAAGCTGAAGAAATAAGTTAAAACTTTTATATATGTATATGTTTGAAGAATAAAGCACTTTATTTTTTATTTAAATAGACATTTTTTCTATAGTAATGTTAACAAATTATTTCTAATTCAAGTTATGGATATATTATCAAATGAAAATAATAATTATAAATAAATGTTATTTTTGAACTAGTTATTTCTTTAAAGTACCTACCTATCGGTATAATACATATAAATAATAAGTACGAAATATCCAGAAATTTTTTATTACTATTATAAGTTGCATGATAGTCTGTATGATCGCGTGGTGATTAAGATTAAGGAACTCTGTTAGACATAATATGTATAGCATTGTAATCATAAAAACAATTTCTCAACATAAATGACGCGTGTGGGAAATGAATTAAATAAACCAAATATACTTACAACTTTTCACTTAATATTATCAAAATATTAATTAATAAACTACAGTAGAAAGATAGGTAAAATAATAAAAATAATAAATGAATTTACTATTTAATTACACTGTAAATATATGGAGTTAATTCCAAAAGGTCTCTTCTCCACAAATATTCAAATTTGTGTTATTGACTTACTGATTTTATCATGTACAATGTCTTAACAAAACTTTTTTTCGGTTCAAAACGTCTTAAAAACGATACGTTAAAAAATTGTGATGATAAAAATTTAATGTACATTTTAATAGTATATTGTGTAGCAAGGGTTGAAACAAGACGATTTCTGACGAGGGCGAGAGTTGACTGCCCGAGCGAAACGAGGGCTGTCATCGCCCTGGTCTGAAATCGTCTTTGTGTCATCCCGTGCCACACACGCTATTTTTCATATCATATGCATTGAAACAACGAGTTTTGATTTCTGTAGCCAGTCGAAGTAAGACTATTTCAGACAAATAGCGCAGTAATATCTTATACTATTTTAATAATAGAATAATTCAGAAATAAGATTGGCTTTTGTTTATTACAAATGCGATTCTGACAGACTTGAAATAAATAATAAATAAATTAATGTGCCGGGCAGAAACAACGTTGTTTCTCCCCTAGGGCAGAAATAACGTTGTTTCTTTGTTTTTGCCCGGCACAGTCGCATTGGTCTGAAATTGTCTTGTTTCGACTGGCAAAACAGGGTTCAAAACTAGTTGTTTCAATGCATGTGATATGAAAACATATTTTTATATACCGAAAACTCATATAAAATGTTACGAATCTGCTCTCTTTATAAATTTTAATTTATTTAATAAATTAAAATTCATTTGTATAACTTTAATCTGATTTTTTTCATGGAAAATGAATTAATTTTCGTTTCTAAATATGACTAAATAAAATGATATTTGTATTTACCTGCCTATATTATAAGAAAATATTAATATTATAAAATTTTCCTTATTTTATTGAAAATTATTCGAAACTAATTAAGTTATTTAGATATTAGGTTTTTAATAAAATGAAAAAAAATATACCTATATTTTTTTAATCTATAATTATTCTACCCACTTATATAAAAATTAAACAAAATTACAATTTTATTTAAAGCACGAATATGTAATTAAAATAATAATTTAATTATCGGCATGTAAAAATATTATTAAAAATATGTGACAATTAATTAAATATGACATTATTTACTTCAAAGAAAATGGATACACGATGTTTTCCCATAAGAGCCTATGTTAATTTCAAAACCATATAAATTTTACTTTTTTGAGCATTTTTAATTACCTACGATTGAAATACATTTATAAACAAAGTTATAAAATTTTATTGACTTTGTACAATCTCTAAAGCATGTATTCCCCAAGTCACATTTTGTTCAATTTTATTTGAAGTACTTGAAACGTTTTACACTTTCCAATTTTTTCAACAATATTTTGGGTTTAAAATTGGATCTAAAACTGACAAGTACAAATACAATTTTTGGTTTTAAATTGACAAGTGTAATACAGAAATAACAATACATAAGTGACATTTATTTAGATGCGTTCACCGGGACACGGACCCGTGCGCGCTGGGACTGTGCGAACAGCGTTGCGTCGTGTACCTGCAGCGTATCATCTGCACATGTTTCTCCGGGTACCGGTTTAACGCCGACAGCCAGCGCCGTGGAATCAAGCCCGTCTGTGAAGGTAAACCTACTATTTATCATAGACGGATTTACAATGTAATAGATCGTTCGTGTGACAATGAATGTGTTATATTTATTGGTACGTTTACTCTGATAAAATTATATATCATTCCTGTTATAGTAGTCAAAATTGATTATTGATTCAGTAATTATGATATAGTGATTCCTCTTAGGTAATTAGTGAAATAAAATCAAATTTCACATTTATCATGAATTTATTGAGTATTTTTTAACATTACATTAACAGAATATGTTAATTTAATAAATTTTTTTAAATCTCGCTTCAATTTATAATAAAAAAAATCTTTAAGAAATTGAGAATATGTATATATACTCAACACATTAATTCAGGGAACACCTAAAAATAGCCTGTTTTCTAATGCTTGTAACTTGGTCAAAAATTAAGTTACAAAAAAGTTAACATCTTTCAGATTATCTATTGTAACGAAAGACTTTTAATGAATTCTATAAAAATATTCTAACATTAAACAGAGTATAAAAGTTAAGTAAATAAACAGTAAAACTATACCAAACAGAACATACCTTAAATATTACATTTTAGATGGCCTGAGATAAAGTTCATATTGAGAAGACTAACTCTTTAAAATGTATTTTTATTTTTTCTAATCGGCCGATATTACGCGAAGATATTCAACTTTGGAGTCTCAACGTCAGAAAACCCATTTAAATTACAAATTGGAATTTGTTGAAATTTTTCTCGAAATAAAGCAGTTCATGAAAAATTTTAACAAGTCAAAAAATGTTTCATTTCACTGAAATAATAACTCAGAATGATCCATATGGTTTTTAAATTGTACCTAAATGTGTGCATACTGTATACGTGCATTTGTGCATATAAAAATAAATATTTAGTAATCATTTTTTGACTTCTTAAACATTCCATGAGCTGCTTTATTTCACGAAAAAAATTCAACAATTTACAATTTCTAATTTTTATGGGTTTCTTGATGTTGAGATTTCAAAGTTGAATATCTTCGTGTAATATCGTCCGATTAGAAAAAATAAAAAAGCATTTTAAAGAGTATGTCTTGTCAATATGAACTTTAGCTCATGCCATCTGAAATGTAATTTTTAAGATCTGTTTGGTATAGTTTTACTGTTTATTTACTTTACTTTTATATTCTGTTTAATCTGAATATTTTTATGAAATTCATCAAAAGTCTTTCGTTACAATAGATAATCTGAAACATGTTAAGTTAAGCTTCATTTTACTTTTTTGTTATTTACTGTACCACCAAAAGTACTCAGGTTTTGTATATTTAAATTATTTTGTCCTGAGTTTCATTATAATTTATAATTGTGTTACATTTGCGAATTTTTGTTGCAAAAAAAATTCCATAGAACCAATTTCAAGGTATTGAAATTCTATGTAAAAAAGTTATTTTAAAATTTCATTTTCTACATAAATGCACCTCGCGTAAAGTTCCAAAATATGCAGTTTTTTTAAATTTATATAATTACATAAACAAGTTAAAAAATGAAAAGATGTTGAGGAACAAATTGGACCATCATAAAGTAGAGTAAATTTGCTCCATTTAAGAATAAAAAAGTTTTTAAAAAAGTTATTTTTTTACCAAGTTACAAGCATTTGAAAACAGGCTATTTTTTAGGTGTCCCTTAATTAATGTGTTGAGTACTGTTGAGTGTATAATAATGATACTGAGATCAAAAGTAAATTATCGGCGCTAACGTATTTTCTCAAAAATAATTCAAATTACTTTATTAGGTATAGTACATTTGCAGCCATATGTTTTCTAATAAACGAACTATTAAATAAAACTAGTAAATCTTAACCTTGTTAAAATTTAATTCAATTAATATAATTGAATAAATTGATAAATATAATTCACAAATGAACGACATTCGATCGCACTTGGCATTTTTTTAAAATGTTTCTATTTATTTAAAATATTTGTTTTTTGTTAAAAGAGTATTCCTATAATATTTTTAATTAAAGAAAATAATGACTGGATATGTTGTTTGAATACAATTTCCGGTTTCACCGGAAATATATACATAATTCCATCTTTTGACAACCATTAAAACTTTTCCTGAAAATCGCTAATTAATTAATTAATATTGATATGTTTTAAATGATAATTATCTTTAACTTTTAATAATAACTCAATGACCTATAGACATCGACGAATGCAGTGACAACAACGGAGACTGCGATCATAATTGCATAAATACCGTGGGATCATTCAGGTGTGAATGCAGCACTGGGTACTCGTTAGGTGCAGATAATCGCACATGCGAGTCTCATGAAGATGTGGCGAGTTCGGTTCTTGGGGCAACCGAACCAGCGCTCAAACGTGAAGAAAAATGCCATGCTAGTTGTAACATGGTGCAGAAAATGTACAACAAGTTGCATTCGATGCAAGAAAAGGTACTGGAAAACTGGAGCATAATTTGTTATGACCTTTTTTTTATTTGAAAAAAAAATCATAACTATTACAATGACTGTATACCTAAGTGGGCTCTCACACCGGAGCAATATAGCAATATAACAATAAAGTAACAACCAATTAGAAACTAGCAATATAGCGATATCATATTGCTTCAGTGTGAGACAATATGTCCGATTCAATGTATATTGACAGATAGCAATAATATCACTAGTTATAAGTTGCTAGTTTCTATAAAGTAATATAGCAACACAGCGATAAAGTAACTACCAATTAGAAACTAGCAATATAGCGATATCAGATTGCTTCGGTGTGAGATAATATGTCCGATTCAATGTATATTGACAGATAGCAATAATATCGCTAGTTATAAGTTGCTAGTTTCTATATAGCAATATAGCAACACAGCAATAAAGTAACTACCAATTAGAAACTAGCAATATAACGATATCATATTACTTTGGTGTGAGACAATACATATGTCTGATTCAATGTATATTGACCAATAGCAATAATATCGCTAGTTATAAGTTGCTAGTTGCTCTATTGCTATATATATAATATGTTATAATGCTCCGGTGTGAGAACCCACTTAGAGTACCTACATTATGTCAATATACATTTTTATATATATTTTTTCGATTTTTCGCGAAGAATAACTCAAAAACAGCGAAATCGACTAGGAGCTATTTCCCATGATTTATGCGGGCTCCTTAATATTCTAAATATTTTACAATACATAACTTGTATATAAACGAAACTTTCAAAACCGTTTCTCAATTAAAGTAAATAACGAAATACTTTATCTTTGTGTATCAGTAATGACAATTTCTTTGTTGTATACGCACACTTTATTTGTCCTTTTCTAAATAATGGAGTGTTTGTCTGCTATCAGCTCAGAACATTCTTTCTTTGTTTTCATTAATTGTTCGATAGAAGCGTCTCCAAAATAGACTTTTGCTTTTTGTTGTTTGCGGAAATAGCTTTTATACTTTGTTGTCATAACCGTTTGAGAGATCTCCCGGAAGCGTATTTAACTCATTCATTACAACGAGGAAATTGTTATTAACGAATATTAACACACAACTTTGACACTGCGTCTAATTGGATTTTAAAATACAAATTACAAAATTTTTAAGGGCATGTGTTCTCTAGTGTATTAATTACATACAGTGGCGTACCTTGATCGGATTTATCACAATACCAAATTGATCAATTTTTAACATTTATGCCAAATTTAATTACAATCAGTCAGATGTAATTTATTTTTTAGTTTGCCCCAGTCTAGAATGGTATAGTAATACATGCAGTTATTATTTTTTAAATTATAAGCGGTTTAGAAAATGTTATCTGTCCGTAAAAAAATTTAAATTGTATAACATGCATTTTTAGGTATTAGAGTTGAGTACTGCAATACGTCTATCTAGCTATGCTTCAGGTCCCCCAGGTCCTGCTGGGCCTCCAGGTCCGCAAGGACCACCAGGTGCTAGAGGATTTCCAGGTATTCTTTATATTATCATACTCTATTTACATAAAAACTTTAACGACAACATACTTTGAAAATATTTATAAATGTACGTCCACAGGTCCTGAAGGAACCCCCGGTCCGCCGGGAGATGTCCACGGCAATGTCCGTTCTTCCGATGACTACACGTACTCGGTATTAGATACTTTCGTACCTTTGGAAGGGGATCCTTCACAATATTGCAGATGTAAACGCGGTCCTACGGTAATAATTTATACCTTATTATTATTATTTTACTGTATTAATTTATATTTATTATATAGATTTATTCTGTTATGATGGTATTTAAATTTAAAAATCTTTAAAAATAAGCTATTGTTTGCATTAAAAAATATGTACCTTACTGAAAATTTAATTTACATATGTATTTAGACGTATAACATTAACTGTTAATTCATATATTTGCATTGATTACATTAAAAAAAATGTTTTCAAAAATTTTACTGAATAGGTCCGTTGTGTACCCATAATTTAAGTACAAATGTTCATGTTTAGTAAAGTACTTTAATACATGCATTTGCAGGTATGTTCTTTTGAACAATTATTCGATACCTGTATATACTTTTATGATTTAATCTTAAAATAATTTAAATACATATACATTTCATAAGGGTTTACCTGGAGCAGATGGGCCTATCGGACAAAAAGGAGACCAAGGAGATCGTGGGCCGCGCGGGGCTCGTGGAGAAAGAGGGAACTTTGATTTTTTATTGCTGTTGCTGGCTGACATACGACATGATATTGTACATTTACAAAGGAGAGTATACGGCCATTCTGATAGGTGAGAAGAGCTTTTTTGATTAATATATACATTTTTTAATTTGTGTTAATACTTTTATGACAAATAAAGTTTGATGCATGAAATACAAATAAAAAATTTTGAATTTTATATTTAATTAAAAGTATGTTTATTTTATAAAAAATGACGTAAAGAGTTGAAATTTTCAAACCGCAGGTCCGTATCTCAAACCGTTCTCAAGATATGGCCTTTCAAAGTTTTAGTTTTTTCAAAAATTTGGAGGAAAATGGACGTAACTTTTGAACGTGTGGTCGGATTTGATTTTTGTTGACGTATTTGAAATCAACATGCTAAAATCTATATAACTACATAAATAACACTTAAAAATTCGACAAAAATTTTTTTTGTTAAAAATCGACATTTTTTGAATTAGGAAAAATTTCAATTTTCAGCAAAAAATTTTTTTTCTAATTTTAAAGTATTATACATGTCATCATATAGATTTTGATTTGCTGATTCCAAATCCGTCGACAAAAATCAAATCCGACTACACGTTCAAAAGTTACAGCCATTTTTCTGCAACATTTTGAAAAAAACTAAAACTTTGAGAGGCCATATCTCGAGAACGTTATGATATACAGAACTGAGGTTTGAAAATTTCAACTTTTCACGTCATTTTATATAGAATTAACACACTTTTAACGAAAACACAAAAAACGTCAAGTTCTAAAACAAGACAACGTGGACAACAGCCCGAAAAGTTAGCTACTATGGACAACGGCCACGAAAGCCTACAGAAGAAAACAATAATAAAATATAAAAATATAATCTATATTTACTATTGTATAAACTATAACTTTAACTATTTTCTTTGTAATTTAAATCAGAGTTAACTAGGTAATTTTATTTGAAACGAGATATACCTATGCGATTTTGTATAATGAATTAAAAGCAATATAAAAGAAAATTTTAACATTTCACCCCCTGTCACGTATGGAAAGTTATAATTAGTTTCAGAATCCACACGAGCGAAACCGCGGGTATCATAGATATATGATCGTGGTTCCAAAGCCATGTGAACATTTCCAGCTTTGGTCGCCTCAAGGCACTACATTGCTTTCTCGTCATGTAATCCTAGTCAGGTGTTGGGTTTGGGTAGAATGAATCAATGATGTCTAGCTAGCTGTATTAATAAACAATGTCAATAAATAACATTATATTCAAATGTATACCTTTTTAGTTATGTATTATTTTGTTTAAATATACAGAGTGATCGTATCAGGTGGAACAAACTTGAACAGTTAATTGAGAAAAATATTTCAAGCAAAAAAGTTCATATAAACATGTGTCCGGAAACTCTTTGTGAGGGAGCTACAGACTCCCAAAAATTTTCCCTAAATTCAGTTTTTATTTAATATATGGAGAACCCATTATGGTACAGTAATGAAAATTGATACCTAGTTTAGTATTAATACGTGTTATCGATTTCCAGTATCAAACAATGATTATTTAGACCAGGGATGTATGTGACCTGTGTGCCCTCTGATTTTTATCTAGTATTTTTTTGTTCTTATTATTTTTCCAATGATTGGCACTTTTATAAGGTCAAATGTCACAAAATACATATAAATATACTTTGTTGATTTATCATAGGTCATAAGATTACGAGAAATATTATGGCAAAGATAATATTGCAGAATTTAACATAATACGGATGCTTCAAATTACACAAATTTATATTCTTGTTCTAGGCTTAAAAATAAGAAAAAAGTAAATGTAAATATACCTCCAAAAATGCTTTATCAACAGATAACAATTTTTAGTTTCCTTTTTTTAGTTAAATTAATAAAGTAGGTACGTATTAAAGTAATACAACTGGGTATAGGTCTATGAGGACTCAAATTAAAAGGAAAATTTACACCAACTTTTTTTCTTGTTTTTAATTCTAGAACAAGAATATAAATTTATTTTGTGTAATTTGAAGTATCCGTATTAAGTTATATTCGGCAATATTATCTTTACCATCGTATTTCTCGTAAACGGTTGATCTTATGATAAATCAACAAAGTATATTATATAAAGTATATATATATTTTGTGACATGTGACCTTATAAAAGTGCCAAATATTGGAAAAATATTAAGAACAAAAAAAATAGAGCCCACATGCCCCATACATCCCTGGAATAAAATCATTGTTTGATACTGGAAATCGATAATACATATTACTTAATACTAAGCCGGGTATCAATTTTCATTACTATATCACAATGGGTTCCCAGATATTAAATAAAAACAAAATTTTAAGCAAAATCTTTGGGGGTCTGTAGCCCTCTGACGAAGAGTTTCCGGACACATGTTCATATGACCTTTTTTGCATAAAATATTTTTCTCGATCAACTGTTCAAGTTTGTTCCACGTGATATGACTCACCCTATATAACTTAATAATTTTATTTTTCGAATCAAGAGCTATGACATAAAATCCTATTATTCGAATAATGTTTTTGTATCGAAACTCTATTTCGCTCTGAATTTTTTTATATAAAAAGAATAACAACAAATGTAAAAATGAATGTGTATTTAATTCCAGAGCTCCGAAATTTGATTTCAAAGATGTGCTGAAGAAGTACAAAATTAAAGAGAAGCATCGACTAATGCGTCAACAAAGTTTACTACAAGGATTTGCTTCCCCACCAATTGAGAAATCATCAGATCAAAGTTACAACATTAGTAGGTCACCGGGAGATGCGTATGATGAAGAAACACAGGCACTGCTTGACGAATACGAGGATGAATATTATGCTGATGATTTAAATGATGACCCCGCAATACCCTGAATTATTAGAATTATTTGTTATTTAATTATAAAAATAGAATCTCTAAAAAGTGTTCCATTCATAACAAGCATCGGGTTTTTCCAGTCAAATAAAACTAAATGACTCCCAACGGCAGATTTTTTATCCCTATATAACTTTTACAAATTTTACAAAAAACTGCGTTTTACTTGTTTTAATACCTACATATATGTATGTGTAAAATTAATTAAAATTTCAATCTTCCAAAATTTAAAAAAATATAGATTTCAATGGTACGTAACTTTGATTTTTTTTATGTAAGGAAAGAGTTGGAGCGGTCAAAAATTGATCGACTGTTTTTAAATGAACTTTTTTTGCATTTAATTTTGAAAAAAAAAATCTCTGGCACGAATGTATTTATTCACAACACTTCGGAGAGACGGGGTAGACTCCCTTTGTTACATCATTATTACAGAGCATTTAATATTGCCTTATTTTTCTATATGTAAATATTTTGACGGGTGTATAATACCATTAGTGTAACGTTGTCAATATTTATTAACTAATTAACAATTACTTATTTTCACTGTGATGCATTTGAAAATCTATTCGTTTTAAAAGATTTTTTTTCATTAATAAACATATTTTGGAATTATTTACATATAAATATTTAATCTATATAAATTATCTTTATATTAGATATAAAAATGTACTTTTATAAATAATAAATATATAGTAATAATAATTATTGTTTTACATGAAATTATATTAATTATAAATAAAAAGTACCGAATTGATAAAAGTCAGATAATATCTTCGAAACCGACTATTTTTTTACAAATCATAATCCTAATCTTTGCTGTAATAGGATATATTATTATAAACCTTTGTAGACCACATATGACAAAAATATTGAGTTTTTTGAAAATGGAACTCTTCGAGACATCTATGAATAAAAAGGAAAACTAAAATGGTTTGCATCTATGGTTAAACCCAAAACGGTACAGCTCGCACAGCTACTTTAAAATAATGAAAACTGCTTTATCGATGTATATAAATGTCTGTATATTTTCTAGATGGCAGTTTCCACAATTTTTTTATAATTTTTTATTAACTGTTAATTATTATAAATTGTGTTTCGAAAAATTGTGTTTCGAAGAATTGTTTTCGAAAAATTGTGTTTCGAAAAATTGTGTTCGAAAAATTGTGTTTCGAAAAATTGTGTTTCGAAAAACTTTCCGGATACCTACCCCTATACGGGTTGATACAAAAGTTACTATACGCAAAGTTGTACTTATGAACAGGCGCTGGGGACATTGTCATGCTATATTGTAGGAAAATTAGGCAACTGACAAAAGTGATAGAGCAAAAAAAGTTCTCATATTAATATGATAACTAAACTCAACACGTTTTGACAATTTTCAAGTACTGCCCTGATAAATGTTATTTTTTTAAGTATGGATTTTCAAATTGATGAACATAGGTAACTATCGTTTATGAAACTGGATGTAAAATCATTATATATACATTATATTTATAAACACTGTTGTCTACATTAAAACTTTTCAGAGAGGAAGGTGTACGCAATTATTATAATTGATGTGAAATTGTTTTGAAGAGTAATTAAACAATATCTTAACAATTTCATTACAGAACTAATAATTAAACTTCAATTGATATGTTTTCTGCAGACATGCATTGCCTGTAGTTTAAATTAGAAAATTAATTTCAAATAGTAATCCCACAGAATGCAATTGTTCAGTTATGAATACTGTTAATCAGACGTCGATGTAGGTAGAGATTAGAGAAGCACTACACAACTTATATACTTACATACTTATACGGTAACTATCAGCTACAAAGCGCGTTCTGATGTTAATAGCCCAGGCAATAGACTAAAAAAACGGTCAAACTATGAAAAAATTCCGACCTAGCTGGATTTTGGTGGAGACTTTTATTTTGATATCCTAAACATACCCTAAAAAGTCTCCTTTATTTGGATGGCGGGTTTTTATTTTTTAGTGGGTAAAGGGGGGCTTATTCTAGTTTTTTGCAAATATCTCAAAAATTATTAATTTTTCGAGAAAAATCGTTGTGAAGAAAATTGTAGCTTATAAAATTCTACACAAAAAAGGTATTTATACTTTTTTCGTATAAATAAAACTTTTTAAGTAAACTGTTAACCCAGTCAAGGGTGCAGTGAAGAGTGCCAAAATCCGAACTTTTAGGGGCAAGCAATTTTATGTTTGATTATTATAGATTTTGGGACGTAGAATTCGAAAAAAAGAACCCGAACTAGCGAAAAGTTGTATTGTAGGTAAAATACTTATTTTAAGTTCTAAATAAATCCAACCAAAACATTTTTTTTCTGATACAAACTTTTATACCCCATTTTACCCCCGTAGTGGTTAAATTTCAAAAATTCATCTCTAAGTGGGTGTTTGCGTAATAAAAGAAAGACACCCTTGAAATTATACGTATCTAGGTCAGGGGGTTTTGGCTCGGCGATGATGAATCAGTCAGGACATGTTATTATATGTACCTATGTGTATATCTAGATAAGACATATTTTTACCCACCTGGTACTTTTTGTGCGTATGTCAGTTTGCGCGCGCGCATGTGTGTGTGTGTATGCGTTTACGTATATAGGTATGTGTGCAAAGACGAGTTTCCGAAGGAGAGAAGCTGCTGTCGTTTGCAAACACCTGACGCCTAATTGAGTTGTCTGTGGTTTAGATTCAACGCAATTACTGATTGTCGGCCAGATGAGCTTGTTGTTATACTGTCTATGTACAGTAGTGAATTTACAGTTTTACCACATTACGTTTTTTGCTACGGTCCTGTATGTTGCTCTAGCTGCCGGCTAACTTCAAAATTGAATAACTGTCGATTTTGTATAGGGTGTGTTCATAAAATAAATTTTACTGTTTGAAATTATTCTGTAACCACTAATTCATATACAGGGTGGGCCAAGTAACACGAAACGGGCGCGCTTTTGGTCATTTAAAATAAGATTTTGAAAAAAAGCTCGAACACGTCGATTTTGCTTTCGAGGGGGACATCTTTTGCCATAAAATTTTTGCAAGAATCTTTTCAACCCTCAGCGCTATGAGCGCAGCCCTTAAAATTTTAAATAGCATGATAGGGCAAGTGATACCTCATTTGAAAGGTTTTTTCATTCTAAATACGGTGCTTTTTGTTTTTTTTTTCAAATCTGTTTAGTTTAAGTCAAGTTATTTATATTTTGAATTCCATAAATGTAATGATTTTCTGATCAACAAAACAAATATTTACAACTAAAATTCAAAACAAAGTAGGCTTATTTTCATATCAAATAATTAAAAAACATCCAATTTGAACATTTATTGAACTAATGAAAGTTTTGAATGTTGGTAATTCTTTTTTAATTATTTGATAAGAAAATAATACTTTGTTTTGAATTTTTGTTGTAAATGTTTATGTTGTTGATCAAAAAATCAATGCATTCATGGAACTAAAAATGTAAATTACTTGACTAAAGCTAAACAGATTTAAAAAACAACAAAAAGCACCGTATTTAGAATGAAAAAACCTTTCAAATGAGGTATCACTTGCCCTATCATGCTTTTTAAAATTTTAAGGGTTGTGCTCATAGCGCTGAGTGTTGAAATGATTCTTACAAAAATTTTATAGCAAAAGATGTCCCCTTTGAAAGCAAAATCGACGTATTCGAGTTTTTTTTTCAAAATCTTATTTTAAATGACTAAAAGCGCGCCCGTTTCGTTTTACTTGGGCCATCCTGTATATGTTTATACAGTAAATCCCTCCATCTACGCGGTTAATTGGATCCATGAAAACAGCGCGTAAAAATAACCATTGTGTTTTTAAGTCTTTCTACCCTTTTTCCAAACTTTTTGAACCGCGTAAAAATGAATCCGTTCGCATGTATTTAAAAAAGGGTAAATTTACACAACTCTAGTTAAAGAGCTAGTGACTTTTTTGATAAAGAATTTACTAAGGGTGGAAACTTTTTTTAATTGATAGTCATCCCCTAAATAAATAAAAATGGGATGTCTATCCGCACCATGTGGTTGGGGGTGGCATGTAAAAATTACAAAAAGGCGAAAACTAAATTTAGTTTATACGTATTTATCAACTTCAATATGATTTATATATTTTTTTAGATACTATTTAAAAAAAATGCCAGTGGCGTTGTTTTCATCATATATCCCACATATTTATCAATGAAGAATCAATATTACTTGCTTTTTATTCACCCTATACATACAGTTTCTAAATCCTATTAATTGAAGTTGCAGGTTTCTTATAAAATATATTTTATACATTATAACAGGATTTGGAAGGTTATTGACAAAATCACTTAAAATATAGGATCCCGAAATAACTGTGTACACAAGAAAAACAAAGCTGGATGGATTGCACTTTGTTATAAATTCTGAATATGAGTAAGGGGTTGAAATTAATTAAAGTAAATGTTATAGAAAATCCGTAACCCATGAAATTTTCAGTGCGTGAGAGAGATACTGTAGAAAAGTACTTAAGAACAAAGTAAATAAAGAAGAGATGGGAATTTGTTGTAGTGTGTAGGTGTGACGGAGAAAAACATTTGTAATGTTGTAATTTATGTATTAGATGTTAGTAAAATATTTGAAATTCTCTAAATTTAGAATTGAAAATTGTTTGTCATCGACATTTTAATCGATTTGAGTTCAATTTTAATTTACAAAGAAAATCTATTACCTGCACGAAGAGAATTTTTTAACCGACTTCAAAAAGGAGGAGGTTCTCAATTCGACAATATATTTTTTGCATGTATGTTTGGGTATAGTTCCGACAAATATGCACCCCTTTAAAAGAGTATTCTCCCGAAGTAGTCCCATATACATTTTATCTGAATCTTACAATAGACTTCGAAATACGCCACGTAAAAAATTAATAGATTCTCGCTTCACGTTTACGTATTCTTTTTTGGGTATAATTGTTAGAAAGCAATTGTAAGATATTAACAATATGTTTTTAATCGAGATATTGTTATTTATATAGTTTCCCGAAATTCGCAGTAAAATAAGACTTAAACTTTTTTAATGAATATTAAAATTAATTGTAAAAACATATTGATGTCCTAAAAGTCCCTTTTTATCCTATTCAAATAGATTTCGTCAGAGTATAAAATAACAAAAACGATTATTTTTGTGTGAACCCTTTTTGATATAGATATATGTATTACGCATGCATACATATTATGGGTGAAGTTTTATGAAACTTTTCAGTGGTATACATATAGCTGTAAATTTTATTCATGATTTTATTTGACTTGTCAGTTTCAAACATTTTCAAGGATATCTATTTAAGAAATACTGAAATTGAAACTCAAAAATCGCGGTCGGTCGAATATTATTTGATGTGTCTGAATATTTTATTTCTTGCTGAAATAAAATGAATATTTATTATTATTTTATTTTATTTTTATTGCTAATATTTATTTTTAAATATTTTATTATAAATTATTCTCTTTTTAGGTGGGGAGGGGGGCATGTGTTCAAAACCTCTAATTCGGTAAGTACCAAAATCAATAAGTATGGAATACTCACTGAGGCAGTGTTTCTCCAAAAATAATTCAAATCGGTGCATTTTTAAAGTAGTTATGTGGAAAACAACTTTTTTTACGTTTTGAAGTATTAGTACAATCTGCTGTTATCTCGGATACGATTTTTCGACGATATTATATAAATATTATAAAAAAATATTATTTCGAATTCGAGCATTTACATTTTGATTACTGCTTTAAAAAAACAAATTATGCTCGTCGGAATTTGCAAATATTTTAACAGACACCCTAATGTAAATTTCAGGCATCATTCAACATTTGTATAACCCCTTTAAAGTAACGTAGTTGCGCATACATGCAGTGTTTTCATATCATCGTGTGTAAGTGTGTAGATATAACGTCGTCGTGAATTTAAGTTATAAGTTCTCTACGCATATTAATTGATTATGTGTCAAACCCAATGGCAGCTGGTGGATATGGATTTAGAAATTTGCTGAGTTTATTCCTTAAATCAGTGGTCCCCAACCCTATGCCCGCGGGCACCATTGTGCCCGCCGACCGTTTTACGTGTGCCCGACTGTGAACTATAAAATAAATTAAGTTTTCAATAACATGTTATGTAATTTATTTTTTATTTTTAGTAACTAATTAGAGAAATATAAGCGTATTTATTTGAAAAACATATTTGTTTATCAATATATTATATCATTTTATATTTACTATTTAATCTTTTTCTGGCCGTACACGCAATTATAAAAATCACTTACATTAATTCTAAAGATAAATTTAAAATATTTTGTTGTACAGATTTGTTATTAAAAAACATTTGTGCATTTATCAAACATTGCACAAATTCGTTCAACAATATATAAACAATGATTAATGTTTTAGGAATAGCATTGTTTATCAGTCTCGGCTTACGTAGGAACTAAGAAATATATGAAAAAATGCCTCTGAACATTCTTGTAAATTACAAAATTGTCCATGAAAAAGTCAGAAACGCCAGAGTGCCTGAATCGAAATCGCGATTTTGATGTGGGCACCTTGAAAAAATAAATGGTGCCCGCCGCCCAACAGGTATTCTAGAATGTGCTCTTAGGTACAAAAAGGTTGGGGACCACTGCCTTAAATAAACATATTATAATAAAGGTAATTTGAATAACTGCCATCTTTGCAACTGATCTTTCTTTATAAAACTTTCCTTTACAATTTTTTATAGGTTGAATTTGACTGTATAGGTACATATGAGTAATAATAAATTATAATACACTATTTTATGTAATAATTAACAGTGAAGAGTGTCTATTAAAATAATGTTCAATCATTGTTATAATTACTATAATACGTCTGGTACGTGGCAAATAAAGCCAAAACGTTGCACTTTTTGATTCGGGTATCCCACTTTCTGTGGTCATACATAAGGTCAAATGTAAGGTTTTCAGATAGGGAGCCACTTTAAAATCCGTGTAGAACACTGTTTCATGGGCTATCAAAAATAACCCCCATCAAATAAAATGGAATATAATGATCCAAAACTAGTTTAACTGGCGATTTCCCAAGAATTTGTTCACTTAAACAGTATTATCTTGATAGCAATGAAATGCTGAAAAATATATCTTTCTTTTTTATATGAAGTAAAAAAATGATATCGGGCACGATAAAAAAGTTATATTAATAACAACTAATTTCGTAATAAAAATGAAATTTTAAGATTTTCAAAAATTGTGGGGGACCCTTAAGATTTAGAGAAAAAATGAATAATGACAAAAAATAATCTTCGCTGTAAGAACTTTAAAATAAACAAAAGAAAATTTAAATCGGATAACTAGAAGCTGAGATAAAGCTAATTTTAAAACACTGGAGGGGGTTATCTTTGATTGCCCATGTACCTAACTGTATTCTACACGAATTTTAAAGTGGCTCCCTATCTGAAAATATTTCTTTTGACCTTATACATGACCACAAAAAGTGGCTTACCACAATCAAAAAGTGCAGCGTTTTTTTTATGTACCAGACGTACAGATTTTTTTGTCACTAAATAGGAAAATAAAATAAAAATTACCATTCGCCGCTACTGCATATAAACAGACAGGCAATGTATCTGTTATGCCCATTGACAGTTTTTTGTTCGGGATTACAACAAGGATGATGCAGTACATTATAAAATCAATACGCATTGTTTGCTTAGTTTTCTTAGAGCGGATAAATCACTGTAATAGAGCAAACTTGACAAATGACTGATCGGCTGTCCACAGCTTAAAAAATCGTACCATTCACGGTACCAAACTTTAAGGTATCGGTAAACAAACATTCTTAGATCTGATAGAAATATGAACACTAAACACTTGTTCGTGTTGTTTTTGATCTAGATATATGCAATGTTCAATGTGAAAATGAGTTAATTAAAAAAGTTAAATAAATATTGTTTGAAAAATATATAGGTATAAAATATCGTTTAATAGTTTGGAAGCAAGGTGTATCATAACTTTATTATCAGTGCGTCGAGACCGTTTTGAAGGTTATGTACCTCAAAATAATAAAATGAAACCCTTAAAGGATCACTCTCTTTCCGTTTGTCTGTCTGTCCATCCGTCAAGATTATTTTTCTCAGGGACGACTAGAGGTATCAAACTAAAATTAATATCAAATAATAAATTTTAAGATTCTGGGTCAACGGGAAATAACCCTGTAGGTTTATGCTGGAGCTCGGGGTAAACTGTCCCTCCCCTTTCCTTTGGATCGTTACTGGGTACAATACACATCAAGAATTTATTAGTTTATAGTTTTTTTTAATAATTCTTCTGAAATCGAATGAAACTAGTTGATTATTAATTAAATTATAATAATTATCAAGTTTTAAGAAAAATGCTCTTGCGCAATGTTGATGAATCTTTATGTTTATAGATGTCTTCAACCTGAAAAAACATTTTTTTTAAATGTCGGTCTGTCTTTCCTTCCAGCAAACTTACGAATGATCTAGAATCTAGAATATGTTTATCTTTTTAATCTGAGATCCAAAACCGGAAATTGATATATATAAATATATATATATATATATATATATATATATATATATATATATATATATATATATATATATATATATATATATATATATATATTTTTTTTTTTTTGATAATACACAGATATCTACAAAGAAGGTATTATTGCAAAATCGACAAAATGAAAAATCTTAAAGGTACATTTATACATATATTGCATTGGTACGGTGAAAAATTGCTATATGTCATTTTAACCCCACTTCCGGTTCTACCGGAAATATATTTTTTGACAACCAATAACTCTTTTGCTGGTTATGAAAATAATATATTTATTCCTGGGTTTATTTAAATTAGTGATGTATAGGATAAATGTATTTGTTTCTTATTGTATTTTATCATTTGTTTTAAGTTGAACTCACTTATTATTGTAACAATGTATATAATTGTAAATACATCAATTAAAATATACGTTTTCTTTAAAAGATGATAGACGTTTAAAGTACATAAGGATCGTACAATTAAACTGATTTTAATTTGCCGTTGCGCGTTACTGTAAAGTGTAATCCACTTTTACAATAAATACTTTGTGTTTATTCAAAACGTCTTTAGCGTTACTCTCTTTTGTCCTCATTCCACTGCAGTATTGATTTCTTAACACAAATAATCTTTATCCTTTATTGTCTTACCATTATCTCTTCTTAATTCGTTTTTCATTGTTTTGTTCTCTAAACGGGCACTTAACTGAATCTATGTTGATCACATTAAATCTATAGCATTATTCTTTTCATGCTTCATAAATGTTTGAAACTTTTTTTATTGAGATATATTAAATTTATTTGTAACTAATCAAATCATAAAGTTATATAGATATTATGGTTGTTAAAGTTAAATAGTTATATAACATATTGCTTATGAAGAAACATATATTTTTGGTTTTGGGTATGAAATTATTTCAGATACGAATTTTCATTATTTACAATTAGTGGGGAAAATTGGTTACAAAAAAAATTATATTCAATCCCAGCGAATGGGGTATCAAATGAAAATCGATAATTCAAGGAATTATAATATGTTAACGTTTCGTTCTTATTAAAAAAATAAAAATAAAATATGTTTCTGAAAATAATGAGAGCAGTTTGAAAATATGAGATTATGTTGAGATCAAAAGAAAATGAATAACACCTACATCTCCTGTATTTTTTCGAAAATTATATCATTTAAAATAATTATATAAAATTGTCTTTCTCCAATTTCATTACCTATTTTGAAGTAGAAGGGGGTAGAAACTATAGCAATATCCGGTATCAAATTAAAGGTTGAACAATTTAATTTTTTAAAACATCAAACATTATTAAATTTATTTTTTCTTTTCTTAAAATTATTACCAAATAATAAGCCTATATACCTAAAAAAAACATTTAAAACTTATACACAAAAATAAAATCTTTCTTTATCAAATACACTAATTATTTTTACACAACGCACTTGAAAATTAATTCAGTAATGCAAAATAATTAAAAAAACAGTTGTTCTTAATACAAAAGTTTAGTAACAAAAATTCTAGATGTTTTTTTTTCCAAAATTTAACCTGTATTACGTAACTAACTAGGCAAGGACTCATAGGTAAACTCAAAATAAATTCCACAAAATTGAATCCTTTTTACCAGTTAATCCAAAATACATTAATCATCAATAATTATTACCAAAAACCAAAATATTTTAATCCATAACTTGGCCACTCACTTTACATTTGAAGCCATCTATTTTCTAATAGACTAACTATTAGATAGATAATATATCTATTGACTTTTAAGGGGCTATACCAGTGTGAACGCTGGAAAATTGGGTGATTTTTGGAAATTTTTTGGAAGAATAATACTCAATGAAATATTTTGGAAAATTGAGAATATATTTTGCTATATTAGAGGTGTATTCCACATTTTTTTCACGTAAAAATATCGATATCTAAGCGACTTATGCGCTGTCTTCAGAGGCGCCAAAAAAAAAAAAAACTCCTCCACTGCGGCCATGATTTCGGACGATGGGGTAGTTGAAATTGAAAAAAGAAAAATGTCGTTAAACAGGAAGGTATTTCTTATACGATGACCTGCGATTTTCGAAAAATATCAAAATCTAACAAAATGGCGTAGTTATGAAAAAAAAGTTTTATTGCCTATTAAATGATCGTATTTTTAATGCCAAATCGTCAATTTTCATCCAATAAAAAATATCCTAGTTCATCGTAGAGTAAATATATTATATATTCAAGATTACTTAGTTCAAATTTTAAGTAAATCGGATAATTGCTCTTTGAGTTACAATGTCAGTAAATTTGAAAAATCTCATTTCGAGAAAAACGCATTTAAAAATTTAACTATCGATTTCATATCTGCGAGCGGTCGCTCTTTAGAAGGCTACTGTTTGGAGAGTATTAGAAATATGGCCTTAAAACAACCAAAAAAGCAAAAAAAAAAATATTTTTTGAAAATTTCACACTGGTATGGCCCCTTAACTTTGCTAAAACTAAATTAAATTAACATGATCGAATAAATTGAAAAAAATACTCGAAGGTTCAATTCGTACTTAACAAATTATAAATTAATACTTGTGGGATTTTAATTCTTCATAAATTTTATTCTATTACTTATATTTTAAATAGTTTTATAATCATTGTAAAATTTGAAATATCACTGTTATTTGGTTAAATAACGCTTATTTTCACAATCTTCATTGTGTCAATTTCTCATATTATATTATAGTGTTTTGTCAAAGATAAGTCTAAGATATCTTGATCTTCTGTCTATAAAATTAAGTGGATAACGTATCTATATTGTTTGGTTGTATTTGAAGAGCAACGAAATTATAGACATTGTGAGAATTATATGGACAATCAACAGGCAACGATAATAGAGATTAAAGGATAATGGTGATATTAACACAGTTTGATATTTAGTATCATATTCTAGTTTAGGTACATATTTAATAATTAACTTTGACAGTGTATGTAAATAATACAATTAAGTTATGGTGTAGGGTCATTAACTCAATATAATAATTTAAAGAAATAGAGAAAAATTATTATTTTAAAATGTATTGACATATTTAACACAATTTCTTTATTTTACTGTCTCCTGTTTTCAATTTGGGCTGCACATGAGACGAGATAAGACGAGAGTCATGTAAGTCTCGTCACGTTTTGGTTTTTGGAACTTTTTCTGCGTACTATTGATATAATATTTATATTCAACTAGCTGGTATCCGCGACTTCGTTCGCGTGGAATTTAGGATAATGAAAATCCATACATTAAGTTCGGGTTAGGTAAATAATACAGATAGATAATACAGATTTTTGTATAATAAACGATAAAACATGTCAAATGTCACACACCTATTTTTTATCTAATAAATTTTCAGGATACAAAGTAGCCTATGTCCTTTCTCAGGATGCAAGTTATCTCCTTGCCAAATTACATCAAGATCGGTTCAGTGGTTTAGCCGCGAAAAAATAACAAACAGACAGAGAGACAGATCTTTCGCATTTATAATACATATTAAAATCTTAAATATCTCAGCTCCTAAGTAAGATAGGTTGTTGTTTTTTTTCTTATAACTCCCACCCCCATGGTATTTTTCCCGCCAGATCTAATGAAAGTTATTACAACCGTTCATATGTGATATATATATATATATATATATATATATATATATATATATATATATATATATATATATATATATATATATATATATATATATATATATACAGGGTCCTCCAATAGTGTGTCCGGCATTGTTTTACGCCCAAACTATTGAAGATAGAGAGTTAGGATAAAAAATTTATTATATATATTGACCCTAAAGAATTGCAGGAAAATATTTTCAACCCCCTAAAACCGCTCCTTGGGGGGTAGTTTGAGGGGTACATACCCGTTTCTCAGTTAAATCAAATGGAATGGTATATCAAAAAGTACATATTTGTAAAGATCATAAAAAAATAAGAAACTTTCGTAAAACAAAAATTTTCATACTTTCAATTGTTTAAAAAATATGGCGACTTGTTCACAAATTTTAGAGTTTCACTAAAAGTGCTCTAATTTCGTTAAAAATTAATGGAATTTTATTATTTTTTCAAATTTAGAAAGTAGAAATAATGAACTTTGTAAAGATGTATGACTATTTGTGATTTTGATAGTTTAAAGTGTCATACGCGATATATCAAAAATTCAAAAGTTCAACTAGGGATAATTCGAAATTTTTAAATACAATGGTATATCAATTAGTACTTTTTCTTAAAAAGGATATGTAAATAAACAACTTTTGTTAAGAAAATTTAAAATTATAATTTTAAAATTGAAAACTGAAAATTAAAATTTTTAATTTTAATTTTTTTTTATCAAAAACTGTTTATTTACATATCTTCATTAAGAAAAAGTACTAATTGATATACCATTGTATTTAAAAATTTTGAATTATCCCTAATTGAACTTTTCAATTTTTGGTATGTCGAGTATGACACTTGAAACTATTAAAATCTCAAATAATCATACATCTTTACAAAGTTCATTATTTCTACTTTCTAAATTTAAAATAATAATAAAATTCCATAAATATTTAACGAAATTAGAGCACTTTGAGTAAAACTCTAAAATTTGATAACAAGTCGCCATATTTTTTAAACAATTGAAAGTATGAAAATTTTTGTTTTACGAAAGTTTCTTATTTTTTCATTATCTTTACAAATATGTACTTTTTGATATACCATTCCATTTGATTTTACTGAGAAACGGGCATGTACCCCTCAAACTACCCCCCAAGGAGCGGTTTTATGGGGTTGAAAATATTTTCCTGAAATTCTTTAGGGTCGATATATATAGTAAAATTTTTATCCTAACTCTCTATCTTCAATAGTTTGGGCGTAAAACAATGCCGGACACACTATTGGAGGACCCTGTATATATATATATATATATATATATATATATATATATATATATATATATATATATATATATATATATACAGGGTGTCTAAATACCAGGGGACACCATTGGGATCTCGGAAACTATAAGAGATAGAGAGTCGGTTAAATGAGAGAAAAGTTACCTTTAAGAGGGAACAGTTCAATGGTGCATTTACATTTTACAAAATTTTCATAGCTTACTAGATATTAGCCAAAAACCATTTTACTCCGAAATCTTTCATCGTGAATATTTCTTAAGCGACTTGAAATTTAAAAAAATGTTTCAAATAAATGCTGTAGGGTTTAGTATTGTCTATTTAAAAATATTTTTTTAATTTCCAGAAATCTCATTGTTTTTGAGATATGATACTAACTTATGTTTTCTTAAATGGAAGCAATATGAAATTTTATAATTTTTGAATAGAAGATTTTATTACCTTTTCAATGATATGCAGCTTGATATACTTATTTTTCAAAATATCTCAAAATATGATGAAAAAGTACTTTTTATTTATTTAATACACTGGATCATCCTAAGATGGCTATGACAATTAACAATAAGATTAAAAAACAACTGAAAATTTACTTATAAGCTTACATAGCATGAATTAACTACTTTATTTATAAAAAGAAAACATATTTCTATTTATTAAATTACAAAATACCAGCCAAAGATGGCTATGGCTATCGACAACAATATAAAAAAAAAAACAAGAAGCTATTTTATTTTTAAAAAAACACATATTTTTATTTCCAATCAAAAATGGCTGTCAACAATGAGAATTTTAAATCAATTGAGAAATTATTATTTTGCCTGTTTGTAAGAATACTAAAGAGTCTTATAAGTAAATTTTCAGTTGTTTTTTAATCTTATTGTTAATTGTCATAGCCATCTTAGGATGATCCAGTGTATTAAATAAATAAAAAGTACTTTTTCATCATATTTTGAGATATTTTGAAAAATAAGTATATCAAGCTGCATATCATTGAAAAGGTAATAAAATCTTCTATTCAAAAATTATAAAATTTCATATTGCTTCCATTTAAGAAAACATAAGTTAGTATCATATCTCAAAAACAATGAGATTTCTGGAAATTAAAAAAATATTTCTAAATAGACAATACTAAACCCTACAGCATTTATTTGAAACATTTTTTTAAATTTTAAGTCGCTTAAGAAATATTCACGATGAAAGATTTCGGAGTAAAATGGTTTTTGGCTAATATCTAGTAAGCTATGAAAATTTTGTAAAATGTAAATGCACCATTGAACTGTTCCCTCTTAAAGGTAACTTTTCTCTCATTTAACCGACTCTCTATCTCTTATAGTTTCCGAGATCCCCATGGTGTCCCCTGGTATTTAGACACCCTGTATATATATATATATATATATATATATATATATATATATATATATATATATATATATATATATATATATATATATATTTTCTTTTGTTTTGGTTTACATTCATTATACAAAATCGTAAATATCTCGGTTCCTATGGGAGACAGGGGTTTGTTCCCCTAGAATCCCCACCCCCGTAGTATTTTTTTCCTGCCGGATCGAATGAAAATAATTACAACCATTCATATGTGACAGGGGGTGAAATATTAATAACCAAATTTAAATTTTTTCCCATACAAACATTCCCACCCTCTTTCAATTCCTAAGGGGATGAATTTTTAAAATTCGAAGTAGACTTTGTCCTTTCTCAGGATACAAGCTTTCTTCCTGCCAAATTTCATCAAGATTGGTTCAGCGGTTTAGCCGTGAAAAGGTAACAAACAGACAGACAGACAGACACACTTTCGTATTTATAATATTAGTATGGATTGTTAGTTCAGTGGAAATCCGAAAAATCAATAAAAATTGTGTTCGTTTCATCTTTCTATTAATCATAAGATTCTCATCACAGTACAAGCTGAGAACTATTATTGACAATATTGTTATTAATGATATAGGTTGTTGTATGCTGTTCATATTTCATTTTCCTTTGTCCAACAAAATAGAAAACACAATGTTTTATTTATATCAATAAGATAATGCAAGACTAGAAAATGTTCTGGAAAGAATAATTTTTGGCAGCTAAAGCTCGTTGGTTATAATTTCTTTTTTATTCCTTATCGACGCAAAGTTTTAATGTTTATTGAATAGTTTTTTGTTTCAAACCCTTACTAGATTGACCCCGTTGAGATTCGACCTATACGGAATCAATACCCGAAAAGAACATTGGAGATTTTGTATCAGACAACATATAATGTCTGGCATTTGGTATTATAAAGAATTTTCTCTAAAGTAAAAGCTAAGTATTTGCAAGGCGTCAAATCAACATTCATTTGCTCGGAATTTTATCATTAGAACTGTCAATGGGTTTTAAGTGTGAATCCGTACTTATAAAATAACTTATTGGGGCGGCATGTTTCACAGTATGGAACGTATACTATAGTTTTACACCATTCAAAATTATTTTTTTTTTTTTATTGCATCGAATAATTATCCAACTTTACATAATAATTAGTAACCAAACCAAAAATATTTCAATTCTATTACATTTGATAATTTTAATTTTTAAGTACATAGAGGTACACATCATCAGTCTAGAAAGCAATATACCAACTGATTAGCTTTTAACTCGTCATTCGTTTTACGGCATCATAAACAGGGATAAAAATAAATCATAACGTGTTTCTATGAGCTATGTATTCACTTTGAACTTGTAATGGATTTATTAATTTAACTTTGACATTTAAAGCAAGTCGCATGATTTATTAGCGAAATTCTAGTTGGAAACTATACAACTATTGTAGCAAATCATGCATTGAGCTGGTGTGATTTACAAACTAACTGAATTTTTAAATTCAATTTGACAGATATCAGAAACAATAATTTGCAAGTGTAATTATAAATATGATATCTATATATACAAAGTACACACTGGATCAAAAATAAATCTATATTCAAATTGTGTGCATTTATAATAGCTTTAGATGAGGTAAATTTATTTGATGTAGTTTAAAATGCTTTGATTAGCAATAAATTATCCTGTCAATTCCTGACAGGCACAGCTGTAATCCCTCATCCCTCTGTTTATATCCTTTACTTATATACATACATTGTTATATTTATTGGGGTTTTCATAAAATTGTAAGAATAATCTATATCTATAAAAGAGTTTGTCCTTAACCAGTCACTCACTCATTCACTCACTCACTCACTCATATATCAACGTACAGCCCAAACCCCTAGACCTAGAAACGTGAAATTTCGTAGGTGTCTTCCTTTTATTATGTAAGCACCCACTAAGAAAGGATTTTTCGAAATTCAACCCCTACGGAGTGGCACCCCCCTTGCAACTTCTTAGGGGTTGAATTTTTAGTAACTATAGAGCTGTACTCGTAAGGCTCCTATTATATCTACATTTTTTAAATATTTTTTTCCGTTTTGAATTGTTAATATGTGATATTATTTTTCTATGTATTTTTTTAATATCAAAGTTGATTTCTTTGACTTTATTATTTTTTAATTCTTATTTTATGTTTGTATTTGTGTTAATATTTCTATGAATTGAAGTTTGATGCATGAAATATAACAATATTTTTTTAATTTTAGATTTTATAGAAAATGACGTGAAAAGTTGAAATTATCAAACCGCAGGTCTATATCTCAAACCGTTCTCAAGATATGGCCTCTCAAAGTTTTAGTTTTTTTAAATTTTGGAAAAAAGGCTGTAACTTTTGAACGTGTTGACGGATTTTATTTTTGTTGACGGTTTTGGAATCAGCATATTAAAAACTATTTTATTTCGCCCACTGTTACGTATGAAGAGTTATAATTAGTTTCGAAATCAACGCAAGCGAAGCCACGGATATCAGCTAGTATTATAAATATATTTAATCTTAAATTTAACAACTAGTTGTTTCATGTATAATATTACCTCTACTTTTAATTTATATGTAACATATTTGAAAATACGTTTCCGACATGATATTGTTTTCGCTGTTAAAAGCAAATGGTATATTAATTAAAATTATGCAAGTAATATTATAATAACATTAGCCAATCTGACGCCACCGCATTGTTCTATTTGTGTGTAAAATACGTGTTGTTTACTTGAAACCTTCTATTAAAGGAAAGTTTCACTAAATAATAGCCTGATTAACTATGCATATAATGGATGACAGTAAGGTGGATACTATCATTATCATTATTTTGTTATAAACGCGTAGGGTACAGTATGATTCTGAATAAATGTTCCAACTCTATCTCTGCAGATTGTATTTAAGATAGGCTGATGACAATTTTATCTATGAATAAGTTTTTTATTCTTTATCTAGAGTTGACGATAGGTTGACTTGAATAGGAAGCATGTTTTTAAAGTTTTTTTTTAAACCATATAAATTTACACTTGTTACTATGCTACTATTTTCTATAGTGTAATTCAGGGCCTCTGCATCCTATAGCACAGGCTCTAAACTAGAATGTTCGGCGGGTCCCCTAAGAAATTTATTTAAATACTTTTTTTAGGTGCTGAAATTAGATATTTTTATCAAATACAAATCCCCTAACCCTAAAAATTGTAAGAGTTTAGACTTACACGTGTTTCAATAGCAATGCTATCATCATCATAGTTCTAAAGACACTAAATTAATTCTAAAATAACTACGACTATTTATAGGCCTAGGAAATCACTGAACCAGAACTTATCCTGGAACGGTACTCGTTGACCATATTGGTCTGAGGCATTACTCTAACAAGGTAAAAAGGTTGGAATTAAATACCATACCCTTATTTTTGAAAATCTCCATACTTTCATAACAATCTAAGTCTTTACTATAAGAAACCGCTTTAACTAAATTAAAATCTTGAATTCTGTGCTGATTTTTAAACATATGAGTAGCTACACTGGACTTATTTAATCTTAAATATTTTACATCGGCTATATGTTCTTTAAATCTTACATTGATGGCTCTTCTACTCTGACCAATGTAGAATTTATCACAATCTTTACAATTTATTTTATAGATTCCTGATTTGTCAGTAGGTTCATCTTTGAGGTTGCCTAATAAGTTTTTAATGCTATTATTAGAACTATAGACTATTTTAAAATCCATATCACTAAAAATTTTGAAAGACCTTTGGTGAATCTAGGAAAATAAGGAATCTTTACATATTGTTGTTTGTTATAGATATTTTTATTTGTACCAATGGAAATTAATCAATTAGCAGTCTTTACATACTTAAAGTGCGTGTTAAGAGCTTTTCTTTGAGAGATCGTAAGTTACGATTATATGTCAGGGAACTGAGCAAAAAACAATTAAAAATTAGCTGATTTTCATCTGTAACACATTTTATAATAATACAAATCTGTTATTTTTTATTTATGTACTCAAAACGCATGCGCCAAGATTAATGATAAACGCTATAAAATTGATTATAATCTAGATCAAATTATTTATATAACCAGACATTAAACTATTTGTTGTTTAAAAACCGATACTGCTCACCTCCCCCCCCCCCCCAAAAAAAAAACTATAAGTGTGTATGCGCGCGCATATTAGGATATGCATGCGAGTGTGTGCGCGTATGTGTGTGTGTGTGTGTGAAGCGTCGCGACGCTCTGAAAGATTCGCGCGCGACAGTGTTATCAACGATACCGCCGCGGTAACTTCGTATTTCCTCTAAACTTTGTCAGCAGATATGCGCTAGTTTAATATGCATGAACAAAAAACTAATTGTAAATATAACTCTTAAATAATAATAATAATAAATATTGAGATATATACTTATTTTATAAATTAAACCTAGCTTTAATAAATGTAATAAAAGTATTGCATAAAAAATAAATGATATAAAGAAAATATATTAAATTTAAACATTATATACAATGTATGTTTAATTTATGTGAATACATGTTTATTAATTGTATTTTATTGAACTTTCAACTAAAGTTTAAACAAATATTTATATATGTAATTAAAATAAGGTGCTGTTAAATGTATGACTGTAAAATTATAATTAATTGTAATTAAGTATACCACATAACTGTATTTAATGGTACTTATTATATAGCTTGCTAAATAAAAAAACTTTTTTAATTGTTTGTGTAGTGATATCATTAAGAACAATACATTTTTGAAAAACTTTTATGGGTTTTCTCAATATTTGTGATAGTAATTTAAATTCACAAATATACCAAACTACATGTCTAGGTAAGTTCAAATATACGTACGTTTAATTTTATTTTCTTATATTCATAAAATAGTTACATAGAAATAACATTTTTTCAATGTTCACTAACACAAAGTGGCTTCATTTATACCATTTTACGGAGAATGACCCTCACTAACAAGTATAGATTTCGATAAACACCTAACCCTAAATCACTTATACAATACGTGAGATGGAACTTTAGGCGGTAGGATATCAGTTTCCGGAGATGATCCTGAATCTTTCGTACTGTTTTTAACAGCTTGCGACGTGCAAACAATAGAGGGTAGCTGAGTCTTAAGATTTTCCGAAGTAGTTTTTCTTCAGAAGCATCTAAAATAGAAGTTACCAACTTTTTGAAAGAGCTACATACTGAATTTTGAAATGTACGCAGTGGCAGAGAAAGAAATGCCATTTGAAAAAAATATATGTATATTTAATAAATGTTATAAAAAGTTCGAAAAATATCTATCTGTTAGCAAATGTTTTGATTCATAGAACATTTATAAATAAAAATTTTTAAAAGAAAATTATTTTTTCAAAATATAAAAAATATAGATATAAAGATTTGAAGTAAAAATACCTTTTTAAATACTTTTGAACCATCTGTTTGTTTAACCTGCCCTGAGCGGCCCAGTGGCAACTTAACAATCCTATCTTGTGTCCCCGAGCTTAGAAAATAAGAAAAAAGGGAAAAAAAGAGTGAGAAATAAAAAATAAAAAAAGCTCTGGCTAAATCATCAATTAGTATGGAAGGCCAAAAAAAAACAAAAAAAAAATAATGAGAAATAAAAAATAAAAAAAGTCCTAGCTAAATCATCAAGTATGGAAGGCCAAAAAAAAAACAAAAAAAAATAATGAGAAATAAAAAATAAAAAAAAGTTCTGGCTAAATCAAGTATTGAAGGCAAAAAAAAAAAAAAAAAAAAACTAGATATTATAGTATTATAGACAAATATTTTCTATAATTCCAAAGTTTTAACACAATAAAAAAATCGGGTGAAAACCGATTTCATGTAGTTTTACGTACCGTTACCGAATTAATGCAGGTTGATAAAATACTTTATGCGGAGCGTTGCACGCATTTAATATTAAAAACGACTACAGCACTATAATATTAAAGTTAGATACTTATATGATCTTACCTACTTTATGTATAGAACTAATTGAACTCTATAAAACGTCAATATATAATTTTGATGTATCTCTTATAGTTTAAATCAGAGTTTCCCAAAGCGGTCTATGTGGACCCCCTAGGGGTCTATAGAAGCTTGAAAGGAGTCTATAGTACACCAGGGGTCTATAGGGAGTTTATGGGAAATTAATATTTTTTGAAAATTGATGATTTTTATGCAATGTAAGAGTTTCAAAAGAGGTCAAAGAACAAATAAAAAAGGCCATTTTTAATTTTAGTTCATAAAAATTTGTCATTCTTTAAAAAGGGAACTACGTGCAAAAAAGGTTGGGATCCCCTGGTTTAGGTCATAGTATGGGTGAAATGGTTCGTGAGATCATTTCTTTGACTTGCGAAGCTGATTTATTCACTGCTCATCTCATTTTAGTGATAACGTGATTATATGTATTCTATAGTAGGTAGTTTGGGGATCGCTGGTCTACAATTTAAGACTGTGGTCGCTAATACTTTACAATAATAATAAGAATAGGTTCATGTGGATTTCTAAATCAATATTAATATACATATTTATATTTTTTTGTAAAAGATGTTGAAGACCACTGTTGAGACCGGAACAACAGTGTCGTCAGAATTCTCTGTACCGCGCAACCAAACTTACAATTAGTTAATAAAATGTAAGCTCACACTACTGGGAGTTGAACTGTGGTCCTTAGATTGCCGACCAAGTGCTTCACCAATTACTTTGCATTCGAGTTTTGATTAATAGTGCTTTTAAAATTACTTGTATATAATAATTTCTAGTTGTCCAACTATATATCATGTATGCATATGTTTGTATGTAATCTGTACAATATACAATGTACCTATTAAGTGAATGGTAGAGTTTGGAAGGGGAAATGATCATCTTATACAATTTACAGGAAGAGCCATATCAAGTACAACAAAATTGAACAGTTATAGATTGAGAAAAATATTTAAAAAAAGTTCATACATATAAATATATAAACAACCATACTTATATCTTCGATAATAAAACAACTCATAACAAAGATACAACGCATTTTATTTATTATTGAATAAAAATCACAATTGCCATGAAAAACTAAAATATGTTTGCCAAAACTACATCACTCGAGTGCAATATTCAAGTCAAGTAAGCTTTGGAAAAAAGAAGAGTTGATGTTTGAAATTTTATTTTTATTAAAATTCGTTGCTTATTTTGTTAATATATCATATAACATCAGTGCCCGTTTTAGGGAGGAAGACTGGGCGACCGCTCGGGCTGCCAGTTCAGAAGGGGCGGCTGACGGCCACATGGAGAAAAGGATTGTGTGGTTTTATGAAACCACGGTAAAAGTGAAACTTTTTTTCACATTATAGACATTTAACTAAAAATTTTCGGAATAATAAATTCAAGCACTCAAAATTGAAATAAATCCATAAACAACAACATGCACCAGCAAAAAGTTCTAATAATTCTAATAAATTCTATATAAAAACTATGTTTACTCACCAAGATCTTTTTTCCTTTTTCTATAAGCACGTGCTCTGTCGACTTTCTGTTTTTTACGGCGTAAAATTAATTCATCGTCATTCATTTTTGCACTATTCTTTGCTTTTTCCTCGTTGATCAGTTTTTTGGACTCACTAGCTGTGTCGTTGTTTACCAAAAGCAAATAAATAACAACATTTACATTAAACACTGACAAAAACAAACAAAATAGCGTGGAGCACTGGCACAAATGAGTAATAGTCTATACACTACACGGTCAGCTTATACCGCCATATTGGCCTCGGCTGCTCTGACGTATTTATCCCTACTCCGCGGCCGAGCGTCACGCGACATGCAACACACAGACGAAAAAGTTTGAGACGATGTAATAAAAGTTTCACTTTAAAAACTTAGCTTTAATTCTAGTAGATTTTTTTTCCTTGAAAACGATCATCATTAAGTCAAATTCTCCAATGCTATCTTTACTATTGTATTTCTCGTAAACGGTTGATTTTATGGCAAATTAACAATAAAACATAGGATACAATTTAAGAATAATACAAGATAAAAATCAAAATTCCCACTGGCCCCATACTGTCCTGGTCTAAATAATCATATGTTGGAAACCGATAACAGGTATTAATACTAAACCGGGTATCAAATTTAATTACTGTATCACAATTGGTTCTCAAAATATTACATAAAAACTAATTTTAGACAAAATCATTGAAAGTCTGTAGTTTACTCACGAAGAGTTTTCTGACACTTAAAATATTGCTTGGGTATCAAATTTAATGACTGTATCACAATGGGTTCTCAAAATATTACATAAAAATTAATTTTAGACAAAATCATTGAAAGTCTGTAGCTTACTCACGAAGAGTTTTCTGAAACTTAAAATATTGCTTAAAATATTTTTCTCAATAAACTGTTCAAGTTTGTTCCACCTTATATGACTCATCCTGTATACAAAACAGAAAATACAGAGTGCTTGGAACAACACCGTACACCTACGCCGTACACCTACTGTTTTAAAACTTTGCATATTTAATTCCAGATACCTAACTAATCAAATGTTAAACACCAACCCAATCTTTTATTCGACCCAAAAGTGCTTTTACTCACTTTTTGGTTGATTAATTTTTCTCTGCGTAACCCTGCAGTGGAGGCGTCAAATCTCATAGATGCAACAGGTTTCCTTTTTGAAATATTTTTACAGTGGACGGTGTAAGACACGTGTTGTTTTTGGTAGATATTTATTTGTAAGGTTAATTTCACTGCGATATTATGCCATCGTTGGTGTCAATATAACATTATATTATGTAAAAAAATCGTAAAAATAATTTATTCATGTACACAGGGTGTCCAAGATAAGCGTGAAATGTATGGGGATATCCTAAACGGTAAGAGATACAGATGTGGTTAAATGAGATGAATTATTTGTAAGAATGGGGTGAGTATTACAACATCATAAAATATTAATAATCTTATGTGGTTTAGGCGGTATACTAAAAAACTGAAAATTCTGAATTTCTTTAAATGGCTATATCTTTTTTGGTAAAATAGATAGGTACTTTTTGTTTGCGGTTTCTTGAAGCACTTTTTTGAGTAGAATTGATTGGTGTTTTAGAATTTTTATATCACTTTTAGTTTCCGAGTTACAAGCCCTAACTTTAGTTTTTCTTATGGGCCGCCAAGTTGGCTATATCATATTTGAACGTGTTTTTTACTCTACTTTACAATGATATGTCACATGTCATACTTATTATTAAAAAAAAGTAAAAACATTTTTTTTGTGATAGTTCATTGTTTTTAAATATGCATTTGTTATTTTCATTGTTGTTATTGCGATTTTTGTTTAACAATTTTTGTTTTTCATGGCTTACTTAAATGTTTGTAATAAAATTATTTATAAATATCACCAGTATTTAGTACTACGACTTATTTTCTATAATAAATATGTCATGTGACATATCATTGTAAAGTAGAGTCAAAAACACGTTCAAATATGATATAGCCAACTTGGCGGCCCATAAGAAAAACTAAAGTTAGTTGTAACTCGGAAACTAAAGGTGATATACAAATTCTAAAAGCACCAATCAATTCTACTCAAAAAAGTGCTTTAAGAAACCGCAAACAAAAAGTACCTATCTATCTTTACCAAAAAAGTTATAGCCATTTAAAGAAATTTCGAATTTTCAGTTTTTTTAGTATACCGCCTAAACCACATAAGATTATTAATATTTTTTGATGTTGTAATACTCACCCCATTCTTACAAATAATTCATCTCATTTAACCACATCTGTATCTCTTACCGTTTAGGATATCCCCATGCATTTCACGCTTATCTTGGACACCCTGTATATACCATGCTCATATAATGCCTAATACAATCAAAAGGTTTATAATTATATATGATTTAAATCTTAAAAAAAACTATCTTTCAATACTATATAGATTATTTAATTTGAAAATAATAAAATTAAATATTAACCGCTCCATACCTGCATTAGTTCAATCATCCCTTAAAAATAGATACAAGTTTGACAAACTTGGTATCATCACCAATGTCATTAAGTAGGGTGCCGGGGTCATTGGAGAAGGTAATATGAGAAACAGTAAATCTATTGGTGTTGCACTAAAATTAGTTCTGTTGAACATTTACCTAATGAAACAGCCGTTACTACCTATTAATTAATGTTTGTAGTTGGATCTTTAATTAATAATAAAAAATGATCATTATTACACCTAATTTTCTTCACTATTATACATTACTGGTTTTTTATCAGGGTCGTTCGCACTCTATCTCTAACCTCAATTTTCTCGGGTAGCAGCCTTCGACTACGGACCTTCGTTTGATAATATTTTGGTATATCTATTCTATATCGTAAAAACCTTAATGCCAAACTTAGATTTTAATAGTAAAATTAAGCTTTCGAACAGATAGAATGTATTTTATAGTATTCTATAGAGAAACTCAAATTGATTCTTAATTAAATTGTTGACAATGATATACTATGAACCTGACAAGACAATATATAGGACATGAGTTGTTAACATGTTTACCGCAAAAATCGCTCCATCAAGTCAATGGCGTATCATTCAGGGTTTCAAATAAATATCAATTCTTCGGAATTGTAAAATTAATTAATAATAAATATAAGTTTAATAATATTTTCAGGTTAAAATATTTACTAAGCACATATTAGATTAATAATGAAACAATTAATAAACGAAAACTGTTTGGTCGTTTTTGTCGAAATGGAGTATTATGTCCGGGGTATGATATTTCTCTTTGAGTTTTTGAGGTTAATAAATATAGATACTTTAGTACCTAAATAAACTTTTCATATCTTTGTTTTTACTTACTATGCATGCAAATATATCTGTCAAAATCTCCAATGAAACTGTCATATAAGTTTGCAATATTTGTTAACTCATGGACATAGTTAACTACATGTGTTAACTAGGCTGTTGCTGGGCATTAGTGTTATTAATTTACAACTGTTTTTGTTTCAGTTTCTTAAAACAAAACATTGTTGCTTTAATGAAAACCCGCCTTTAATTCACGGGCTATTATTATCATGTGTACGCATTTTCTCCAAAAACAAACTTCCGACAATAAACCAATTAATAAAAATTATCTCCTGCTGGCAAGACTATCTCTCGATTACCAGTCGAGTGCATTAACGACAACGCTCTGCTAACTTTTATCAGATCTGTTTATAAACTAACAACTACATAAAATATCGTTTAACCTTTTTCAGATAGCCGATCTATGTAAGAGTCACAAATAAACTTTTTCTACCAAATGAATTAAATATTGATATTATCTTATAAAGAAATCTTTTACTTTATTTATTACTATATTCTCTTCTATCAGATAAAGTAACGTATCTAAATACACCAGATTATGTTGTATAATTACTATAATATGGGAAACACACTCTATAAAAGTGAATAATAATGTTACGGAAAAAGCTTTTTTGTTAACAGTTATTATAATATGAAAATTTTCTCATATAAGAAAATTAACGGTATGGAGAACAATACATGACTTCCATGTTCTATAATTCTTTTACAATAATTTTTAATATAAAACTTACCTTTGTATTATATAATATTTAAAATTAAAAATTTGAGGGTGTTTTTCACCTTTTCAGTAGCTATTTTGGTACGCTTATGAAATAAGTGCCCCTTAGATTGGATTGAACTACAAGTGTACCAAGCCTTATCAAAATTGGTGAGATACTAATCACTTTTCAGACGATTATTGGTACAAAATTTCGATTATTTCGGAAACCCCTTACCCGATTAGCACCAAAATAAATAAGTCTGGAGTACTCACTGAGACAAACATTTTCCTCAAAAATAATTCAAATCGGTGCATATTTACGGTAGTTATCGTGAACGGAAGAAAATTCTACATCCAGACAGACACATACACGCATAGCCACCACGCGGAAATAAACATTTCTTTACTTTTTGAAGTTAGTACAATCAGAATCTGCTCTTATCTCGGTCATGATTTTTCGACGGTATTACAATACTTCCACATCTTCGAACATGGAAGTAAAACTACTAAAAAGTCATTGTCTATAAAGGGTACCTAAGCATTCAAGGTGTTTTTAACCTAATTTTGCTCTATAAATACAAATAATTAAAGAAAATTATGATGATTTGATAGCTGTATATTTGTAGACTACTGAAAAGAATCAATTTATTTGTTGAAATATTTATAAATTTCATGAAGTTTTAATGAGTAGTTTGATATATTTTTATTATTTTATTCAAACATTTAAGATATTTATTATATAAACTTATTTTCTGCCATGTGTTTTTCTTTTTCTCTAACCAATTAAATATACAAATTCCAATGAATCTATTTACCATAAAGATATCATTCTAACTGTTAAAGTTAACATATCTGAAAACACATTTAAACTACTTTGCTCACTCTATTATATTGCATAACTATTCGAGAGTTCTTATTATCGGCGTAACTCCTAATGCACAAATATTTTTCCAATATATAACTAATGGGTGGACTGTAGATACATAAACACCACAGTCGCAAGTTTATTTATTATTGTTACTATATATATACTTCATTACATCGCACATTCATATGTTACTCATGTAAAATGAAACTTTCGTTATGTCATTTTATGTGTTACCGATATTTATTTTGTACGAAACACTAATATTTATATTTCAACGGAATCAAATAATAATATTCGACATTTATCACTCAGGTTATATAAATAATTTTAATATGATGTTTGTAGTTAACCTTTAATTACTCGCGCCCAAAAATTTTAAATAATTCCTCGCTTATATATGTAGGTATATAGTAAAGCACCAGTTATTATAGCAAATGTTATAGGTCTCTATGGACCCAAGATCTTTTCTAGGGATTAGTTAATATGACAACTCCGTTTACTCAAATGGTGTGTTTTAACACAAGTGTGAGTAGTTAAAGGTTAATAATTGAACATGTTATAATCATAGGTGGGCACAATTAATCCAAAAAGTAACTTCGTTAATCGTTAAAGCGTTAAAATTTCGAAAATTTAATGTAAGTTAAAGTTAACCGTTAAAAGTTAACCATCCAAAACGTTTACTGCTTTTGGCGCCTTTTGGGATGGGATACATCCTTAATATATATAAAGCTCAACGTCTCTCTGTCTGTCTGTCTGTTTGTCTATCTGTCTGTCCGTTAGTGCGCTTATCACTCGAGAACCACTTATCCGATTTACGTGATTTCTTTGTTATTCATAGGTACATTCTCTGGCCAGGTTATAGGCTATACTTTGTTACGTTAGGTAACAACAACTAAGCAGTGACGATAATAGTAAATCAAGTCGGAAAAAAATTTACCGACGGCGCGCTGTTTTGCAATACGCTGCCTAAACCGTTGAATATAGAACAAAATAATGTATTAAAGAATTGTGTAGAATCAAAAGTACCTACTACAATAAAGTCCGCGACACCATATGTCTAACTTTTATATTTAAGCCACAATGACTGCTTTTATGTTACAAAGAAAACATAAAATATTTGGGTTCTGTTTACATGAACTTATGACCTGCAAAACTTTAATCCTTATCGAAATAAATGATTTCATCGTCATAAGTACTTGATGTAGATATAATTTGCCTTTTACAGAATCCAATTTGGTCTTTTGGTTTAGGAAATAACGTGAAATAAGTATATACAATAACATTATTCGTGACAATGCGCGCGAACTACGACTAGACGCCGCGCCGGGCAGAGGGGACAGGCCGGTATTCTTTTGATTGTCAATTGTTTAATTTGTTTTCAATAATAATTAATAATTAAATTTAAATAGAACAAAAATTATTTTTACTTTTTGTTCTGATTCGCTTTTGTTAGGTAGGTAATTTAAGTGTTCTTTGGTTTTTATTAGAAAAATAACTAATCGTGTTTATACTTAATTCAACTATATATTTTTTAAATTTTAAAAAATAATTCCGTAGTCCACGCGAGCGAATAAGCCGCACGGGCCCAGCTAGTAGGTAAATAAAATAAAAACAAGTAGAGAGATTAATTAATTTAATTATTACAAGCGACTGTAGTGACTCGCCCTCAAACCTTAATGAATTAAATTATACACCTAAATTCTATCTTTTTATCTTTAAACCTTCCTCATGCTTACTTTACTTACTATACTATTGTAATATGAAATATGGAAGAAAAAGATAAACTCTAAATGAAGTCGGTTCAAAATGGCGCAAACGCTAAAAAGTCAGGTTATAATAACTTGTATTTACTGGCATATAGCAAGTAATCAACAAGGCCGCTTTATTTTTAAGAGTTTCTCAGCTCTGGATTTTTGCTTTTTTGAGCAACAGCACCGCGTCGCGCCGGTGTGCTCGCGTGGCGCGTAATTCAAACAAATAATGACAACATGTCAACAAACAACCAATGTAATGAATTAAAGTTAACGAAAATTCAATTTAACGGAAGTTAACAAGAGCGTTAACATTTTTTTGAGTTAACTTAATCCGTTAAGAATTTTGTTAACTTCGTTAATTAACGATTAACGGAAATACGAGTTAATGCCCACCTATGGTTATAATATGTTCATATTTTATCATCAAAAAAGCAATTAATTCTACGTTAGTTTTTCTGAACCATTTTCAGTCAAAGGTTTATAAAATTTTTAATTATTTCACATCCGTGGGCCGCAGGGACTAAAAGCTTCTAAAAATATGTCAACATGAAAAATTATTTTTCTCGTGAATTTTAAATGTACTTTAATTTATAAAATGTAAGAAATAGAATAAATCATCGTACTACGAACAACTCGAGGCTAAAATTTCGTCATGAATGAAGATTTTAGAAATAATTCAAATGATGTGATTCACAATTACGTTTCATGGCGAAAGAAGGAAACTAGAAATGGCTATTTGTCAATAAAGGTACATATTAAATGATTTTTTTTCTTATTTTTACTCATATAAAAAGATTTCATAGTACATAAAATATATGCTTGTTTTTTGTCATTGAAATATTTTGAAGTATCCGTATTATTAATATAAGTAGAATTATTATGTAGTGCACTTTTGTTCATATAAGTACTCAATAATATTCATTTCACAAACAAATTAAAAGGTCCAAATACACCACTAGTTAATATTATAAATCTCGTTTCCTATTTAATTTGTATTTTTATATAATATAAAATGAAAAGTTCTAATCAATAGAGTGCCATATATGTTATAATTTATTTTTTGCAATAAAGTATTAAAAAATTACTACTATAAATGTATTTTCTACCATGTTTTATAACATATATTTTTTCGTAATGATTCATGCGGTAAGGGGTTAATATTAAACTGCGTACCAAATTTCAAAACTAACCGCAATATGTTTTAATAATTAATAAATACAAAAATATGTAGTACCTATATCTATACATAGACATTTTTGTTTAAATTAATTTTCGTTCTCTACTCTTTAAATTTGGAAGAGTAGATCTGAACAGACCTAAATAGAATGAATATTTGATTAAATTACGGAATATATAGATAAGAAATGTAATAAAAAAATTATCGACGAAAATAAAAAAATATGGGTGGCTATATATAATGTAGTATGTATATCTTAAATATAAAATTGTTTTTGCATTCATAAACAGTTTATTTTAAATTGGCCTGAAGGAAAGATAAACCTACTTGATTACTTTATAATATTTTGTTGACTTTAGTTTTTCATCTCTAAAATTGGTTTATTTATTTAAGTATTTACCTTCACCTAATACCCTGGATTATATATATGTAGACGAACGCGTTTTTCCCAAAAATAAATAATACATTATATTTAAAATTTGTTCAAAATTTCGCTTAGTTTACTCACTTTCCGTTAAATTGTTCACTTAAAATTTGGTATACGTATAGATCTTGGAAAACAATATATTTTAACACTTCTATAAAATAGAAATTACAATTTTTACTTGAAGCACTTAAGTCTTTGGGATTTTTTTACTCCCAGTTGCTAGTTGATAATGCCATATATTATACTAGCGGAATCCCGCGGCTTCGCTCGCGTAAACTTCGAAACTAATAAGAACCCTCCATACGTAATGGGGGATGAGATATTACATTTTTTATATTTATTTTTATTCATTACCTATGTATAAAAAACGTAAATATCTCGGACCTTAGTTAAAAATTGTAAAAACTAACCCCCTGTCTACCCTCGCTGTTAGGGGTTAAATATCGAATTATATATCTAATATAAATCCATCCTCGTCCCCGTTCCAATGTATTAGGGCTTGAATTTCGAACATTCATTTTTAATTGAATATTAATTTGCCTGAATTTATTTTAATATCATGAACAATTATGAAGATAAATAATATATCAAAATTTTACCCCCCCCCCCCCTCCCATTCCCACAGGGCTTAAATTTTTTTAACTGATATTTGTCTTGTAGAGTAGGTACCTACTTGTGCCATGCTTCATTCAGTGAATAAAAAAAAAATATTTCAGAAATTTTTCCACCCCCCCTTAGGGTTAAATTTTGTGAAATGTTGAAATAATTATTTATATTGTAAAGTATGTTCGATAAGTTTTAATTAAATGCGAACAAAAAAAAATATTTTTTTATATAAACTTTGACACCCTGTTTTAACACCTTAGGGGTTGAATTTCGAAAAATCCCCTTTCTTGGTGGGTGCTTACATCATAAAAGGAAGGCACCCACGAAATTTCACGTTTCTAGGTCCAGGAGTTTGGGCTGTACGTTGATATATGAGTGAGTGAGTGAGTGAGTGAGTGGTTAAGGACATACTCTTTTATAGATATAGATGTAATGATATCTTAATAAATGTAAATGCCTTCCCCCCTTAAAAAATCGAGATACGCCACTGATAGCTACGCCGCTATACTGGGGTATATGTATTCCTGTTTATAAGGAACATGTTAATGCACGATGAGTAGTCGAATTGGGAGGTGTTATTTTATATTAGAGAATCTATTGAACGCTTCCGTGTTTTATGATCCGTGCCCTCCACTCCCGTGTCTCAAGGTAATTAGTTTTCATGTAAAGCGCTTTACCCACGGCTAAATTTATACTTGGCGAAGTTCTAATCTATGATTAATTAAAAATATCCATAATTTATTATAATTAGGGTCGCACACCAAACAAGATGAGACGAATTTGAGTAATTCTTGTTTCATCTCATAAACATTTAAAGATTATATTAATTAATTTTTTTACTAATTATCGATCATCCTATAAAATCGATAATATTAATTTCGCCTAATTTAAATCCAGTGGTATCGTTTCGGTTACGACCTCGTTTTTAGACTGAGATTATGAAGGTTCCTTTTTGACATGAAGGTCTATATACTAATATAATTATTATATTTAGAGCAAAATCAAATCGGTGCATATTGCAAACAAAAGATAATTCTTATACATAGAGACAGAGACACGCACAGCCACCATGGGAATAATAAGTTTTCTTTCTTATCGTTTCGCAGTCAGAATCTGACCTTATCACGGACAGGATTTTTCAACCCTATTATAATATTTCCATTTTCTTCAGAACATGAAAGTAAAAATAGTTAATTGTTTTTTAGGAAAAGAAAACAATCTGAGGCAAAGAAAAATAAAACAAGAATGAGATAATAAATGTAAACATAATAATAAATACTGTACAGGGGCGTCCGCAAAAAATTATCCAAGTAAAATAAAATAAAAAGTAAATACATACATAAAATATTGTAAAAAATTAATTTTAATTCTTTCCCATAGAGACATTAGGTTACTTTAGGGTGAAGTGCTCTAAGAGTGCGCGGGCGATAAGAGTGCGCACTAGTCATATCTCGAGATATAGTAGTGAATTGCAGCCAACTTCAGTTCCTAACTGTCATATGGAACACCAAAGTCACGCTCATGAACTTTTGTCGAAAAAAATCGAATAATACGGATACCAGATAAGTTTTAAAAAAATTTTTTGTTTTGCTAAAATATTTCGAATTTTTGGAAACTGTATATAGTTTGTGTTTATACGAATATTACCTACTTTAGGTTACTGTTCGACTATAAATACATTCCGCTAATCGTATATGGTACGATAATTTCTTGGTTCAACGAGGGATGACGACCCTTACAACATATATGAAAAATGTACCAAGTGTGTAAGAGTGCGCGGGTCTGTAGCGTGTAAGAGTGCGCAAGCAACCTTACACACCACCTCTCATTTTTCGCATATACTATATAGAAACCTTGTTTATTGTTTAAATTAAAAAAAAAACTTCAGTAAAAATATAAATTTCAACATTCAACCCCTAATGGTGTGGGTAGAAAGGGTAGGTTTTTACTATTTTAAAATACGATCCGTGATATTTACTATTTTGTATTATGAATAAAGAGCAAAAAAAAATTTCATCTCCTGTCACGTATGGAGGAAAACAACCCCCTATCTCACATAGGAATCGAGGTATTTGCGATTTTGTATAATTAATAAAGAGCAAATAAAATTCAAATTTAATATTTCATCCCCTGTCACATATGGGGAGTTGTGATTAGTTTCATTCGATCCGGCGGAAAAAATACTACGGGAGTGGGGGGATTTTAGGGGGGAAAACAACCCCGAATCTTGCATAGGAATCGAGATATTTGCGATTTTGTATTTTGAATAATTCATTTTGTATAAATACATTATTCAAAATCGCAAATATGTCGATTCCTATGTAAGATAGGGGGTTGCTTCCCCCCCTAAAACACCCCACTCCCGTAGTATTTTTTCTGCCGGATCGAATGAAACTAATTACAACCCTCCATACGTGACAGGGGATGGAATATTAAATTTTAATTTTATTTGCTCTTTATTAATTATACAAAATCGCAAATATCTCGATTTTTATGTGCGAAAGGAGGTTGTTTTCCCCTTTAATATCTGTTAATATGTGTTTGAACTTTTTTTTTATTAATTCAATAACCCCCTCCCACACCATACTTAATAGTTATATTACTGCGTTAAAGTACAAGTAGACCATAGTTTAATTGTATTTTTTTTATTAAATCTGATTAATTGCAGTTGTAAGATTTTACAATTAAAAATGCAATTAATTTAATCGTTAATTTCTCAATCAATTAAAAATTATTTAAATAATAACCAACTCTGATACAGATGCGAGATTTGCGTGAAAATTATGCGCACTCTTACACACCCTCACTGCGCACTCTAAGAGACTGGTATCTGTAAGAGTGCGCAAATGACTTTTGTTAAATATTAATTTTTTTTTCCTAATAGTTCAATAATTACTTATCAAGTGTTGTGCAACAATGTTGCTAAAGAACCAAAGAGTTTAAATAAAAATTTGTGATTTTCAAATGTTATTATTTTTCTTTATATAATCAGTCAAACCTTAAGTGCGCACTCTTAGAGCACTTCACCCTACCATAATAATATAAGAACTTTTATAAATATGAACATAATAATAAATACTGTACTGGGGTGTCCGCAAAAAATTGTCCAAGTAAAATAAACTAAAAAGTAAATACATACAATAAAATATTGTAAAAAATTAATTCAATTCTTTACCATAGAGACATTAAGTTAGCTTACCATAATAATACAAGAGTTTTTATTTTGTAATTAGACCGAACAATTTGTAAACGAGGTCATATCCCAAAGGGAGAGTACCTCATCCCCCCCCCATGGAAGCCCATGAACGTATAAAACATATCTATTGTCATAGACTTAACCAATCTGAATGGAAACAATTCAGGTACATACACCTTGATATATTTTTATTCTATAACGATTACCAAAGGATTAAAAACATTTTGTATAAATCCCTATGGCCTAACATATGAAAATATTAACATTCATACATATGTATACATTATATATTTGTGTGAATACTTATATTTACTGTATGGTGTGTATTTTGTCAGAAGTATAAATAAATATGTATTCTATCGGCAAACATTGTAAAACCCTATAAATACAAGGATATTTTTAGATATATAAATACATACGTTATTAACAATGTTAATATAGAAAATAATATTTTACTTTGAATTTATTTAAAACAAATTTAAAAACTGAGCTTCGAACAACCAGGCAAGTTTTTTTTTAAGATTACAACGTCAAGAGCTGAAACAAAGCCCAGCTTTTTTGCAAATTTAAATGTAATTCAGTTATAGAATTAACAAGGGAAGTAAAAAATATATAAATTTTTGTAGTGTACTTGATAAGTGACATCAAACAATAAAATTGAAACAGATTTCTAGTAAGTAAATTTTATAATCTCTTTGGTGAAAAATATTATATAAACTAAATTTATCGAACCTTAATAATTTATATTGTTGCCGACTTTGAAATATAGTGATTCGGTTTGGATTCAGGTTCAGATCCCTGCTTAAAACTTTTGGTTTTTGTCGCTGTTATAAAATATAAGTATAATTTTTGGGTTTATATAAATTAATAGTATTTTTAAAGAGATAATTTTCAAAAATTAATTTAAATCAGATTTTTCTGCACTAGATTTTTCCAATTAGTATATTTCATAATCTCTTTTAAAAATCATTGGAGAAAAATATTATGACTTGAAAAGTGGAGAAAAATATTATTTAAATTAAATTTATCGAACCTTTTAAAAATATATTGTTATCGATTATTATCCATGAAAAGGTTCGGATTCAAATTCAGGTTCATATAGACTTTGAAATATAGCGGTTCGGATTTTTCTGCACTATAAATTAAAATTAAAAATAATAATTTTTAAAAGAAAATTTTTTTTAATTTTTAATTTTGTTTCGTTAACAATATATTCACAATAATATAACTTTTTTATCATTGAATTCTTGCATTTTTTTCCAACAATACATTGTGACAAGAGTTTATTATAAGAACACAATATCGCCAAACCTTATAATTACACAGACTTAATCCACTGCCATTATTATCTGTGCGATAAGGATCAGAACACAGATATGATAACATGAGGCCAGATCTGAGAGAGTTTCAGTATACGGTGGACAGCTGTAAAAGTAATAAGCCATGTGCACTGTGCACAAAAGTGTGTTTTGTGGATGCCTTTACAAAAAGAACCGATATACGAGAGGTTGGAGGTTCTCTCTAAAATCACCGAAAAGGAACGGTTTACTTGAGAGGATTGGCTTCCAAATCCTTGTCGATTGATAAGTAGAAGGGAAGGAAACTGATTGTTTTCATTTACGTATTACCGCCCTCATTGTTATTAATAAGAGACATACTCGTACATTAACTATACAGCCGAATATAATATACATACATAACTCTGTAGAACAGTACAAAACTATCAAAACTATCATAGCCTACTAGATATTAGCAACAAAAAAAAATTCCGTCGCGAATATTTCTTAAATCTTAAGCAACAAGAAATTATTAAACATTTCTCACTCCTACAACAATTATATGTGAGTATTGTCATTTTAAATATTTTTGTTATTTTCAAAAATCTTGTGATATTTGGTATATAAGACAATTTATGTTTATAGAAGTTATATAACATTTTTCATTTTTTTAACATAAGATTTTATTACCTTTACTATGATATGCATCCAAAGAAGGCTATGACCATCTACTAATGGATTAAAAACTAAACAATTTACTTATAAACTAATATAACATGAATTTACTTACGTATTCGCAAAATAAATATTTGTTGAATACACAGTACCATTTAAAGTTGGCTGTGGTTATCAACAATATACCTACAAATTTTAAAAACAAATAAAAGGTGCTAATAATACCTTTTGTTTATTAATTCATCGTATATTCGTTTATAAGTAGTTATTCATTTATTTTTTAATCTTTTTGTTAATGGTCATAGCCATCTTTGGATGATAAAGTGTATTAAATAAATAAATACTTTTAGATTTAATTTTAATGAGATAAGTCTAAAAACAAATCGACAGTTGTAAAACTTGTGACTTCAGTTCCAAATCTCGTCTTGTGTATAGCCCTATTTATGAATGTGAGAAATACGACCATTTTCAGCTTATTTTGTAAAATTTACTATTCATTATATGGTTTCAATATTGGGCATAGTTTTCAATATAATTAATAAAAAAAATTAAAGCAAGCTTAATTAATATGAAATATGTAAAAAATGAGATTATAAGAATATACATACATCCTATTATATCTTGTATTGAAAAGCTTATAGATATTTCAACCAGTGCCTAGTTATAATATCAGAAAGTTATACTGGCGATATTGAATAACGAAATCCTCGTTAATCATGTGTTTATTGATATACGATGGACCCCTTTTATACTTGAGTGACAGATGTCCAGCTCTTACAGTTATAGGTGAAGGCCGCAGCGGTCAATTGGTCACATACGCGTAAATATTAAAGGGATATTAACAAGGAAATATGATAGGTGTATGATTAATAAAAAAAACATGACTACCATGTTTTACAATATTATTTTTAAATATTTTTTATATCAAAAATTCCAATGAATTTCCAATTGAAATTTTTTAATAGAAGATCAGTGAGAATGAAAATAATTTTTTGGGAGATTAGGACCATCACACTATAATATAAACCCAGCGTATATATATATATATATATATATATATATATATATATATATATATATATATATATATATATATATATATATATATATATATATATATATATATATTTGGGTCTGACCGATGACTATAAATTTATGGATTTATAAACGTTTCACTAGATTTTTTTCATTTTTTCACAATACTTAGATTCATCTTTGATACAGTGCTTAGGCTAATTATTTTATTCAAAATTTTAATAGTTTTTGGGATATGATTTTTTTCGTGTGACGAAACGAAAAAATTCACTAAAATTTATCCGTAAAACTGATTTTACGATTTAGAACCATAGTGTTTTGTTTCGAAATTTCTAGCATTTCGGCGTGCTCTGGTTGATTAAAATGACGTTAGACCTGTCATTTTTCTTAAAAACACGTGCTTTTTGACGTATGAGCTGTCATATTTTTTGTGACGTTTATAAAAATATTACATTTTTATTGAAATAGTTCACAAAGTTTCAAATTTGTTCAAAAAAAGTTGTAGAATTGATGTAGTCTATCTAAAAATTTATAATTAATAATAATTAAGCCAGGGACGGCGTTTTAAAAGTATTTAATTTTGCATTTTCGAATAAAATTGAATTAAATATAATTTTTAATCGTTTTGTTGTAGGGGGATTAAGTCGGGGGGGGGGGTCGTTTTAAATATATGAAATTTTTGGGAACTGAAACATTTCGTAACGTTTGTAAAGATATGAGAGATTTTTTTACTGTTCAAAAATTATAAATTTCAAAAAAAACATGAAAATTATAATATAGATCAGTAGCGCCTAAAAAAATTATTTAATGATTTTTTTTTTTAAGATTTGAGATTAATATAAATTTATCTAAAAAAAAAACATAATAATTAAGTCAGGGGCGTCGAATAAGAAAAATTTTAAATAGCTATTTTTTAAAACTGACGTAAAAAAATTAATTTTGATTGAAATTGAATAAAAATTAAAAACATCAGGAATACATAAAAATAAAAAGTCAAAAAGTTTACATTAACAATTTTCTTATACAATTTTATAAAAAAATAGTTGTTAATCATTCGTCTGTTGTGAAATTGATGTAATTTACCAAAATATTCATATTTAATAATAATTATGTCAGGGGTTTGGTCATGAAAATTTTTAAATAAGCCTTTTTCTCAAAGATTATAAAAACGTAAATTAAGCTAATAAATAACATTGAAAATATTTCAACATATTCTTTGAATATGAAAAACATAAGAAATGTTTGAGATTGGGTAATTTGTACCTACATGTAATATTATTGAAAATTTTAATAATGGTTATAATTATCACCGCTAATTTAAAAAAAAATTGAGTATCAGCAAAAAGAATGGTAGATTATTACAATATACACATACGAGGGTCGCAGCCGAAGGCTGAGACCCGAGTAAGTTTGTGATACGGTAATTTGTAATAGATAACTGAAAATTGTTATGTAAATGACAATCACCGCCAAAATAAAAAAATTAACTATAAAAAATAGTGGTAGGGGTATATCATATACACATACGAGGGTCGTAGACCCGAGTAAATTTGTGTATAAAAATATGGCATCAAAGGGGGTTGGGGCGCGAAGCGCCCAGGGGCACAGCCCCTAGTAGTAGGTGTATAAGAACTGAATTTTAGCAAGTTTGAGTATATATTAACAAGGGAATACCCGAATCAATTAGCAGTAAAACTGTTGGGAAACAATAGCGATAGTAGATTAGAAAGTCATACTATATTAGAATTAGTGAATAGATTTAATTAGCTACGTAGTCCTTAAGTAATAATTTTAGTTAAGTAACTATATAGAGTTTTGCTACTGAACAATATTTATACATGCTTATACTAATCAAAATGCAATTTGTTAAATGTCGTGGATGTTATAAAAAAATTATCTTGACATTCCGCTACTACCATACTTTATAAGGAACTCTTCACTGTAATATATGCTATTAATCTCAGGAACTATTAACATACTTTATTTCAAGAGCTAACTGATTATCTCGCCGCCCATACACTTACATATATATTTAAATACATACTTACTAACAGATGAAGATAATATAAAACTTGTAAATATATATTATGTCTTAAATATTACTTAAAATTTTAGATATAAAGTAATCAAATCAGATCTTGATAGATTTGTATTTTGAGACAAAATCATATTTGTTCATTGATTTTTTGATTGCGAAGATCTGCAAAGATTTACAACGATCTACAAAGATCTCTGAAGATCAAAAATCAGTGAAAAAATATGATATTGTCTCAAAATGCAGATCTATCAAAATCTGATTTGATCTCTTCAGATCTAAAAATTTTCCCCGGGATTCTAGATGTTATTGTTTCCAATTATTCCATGACTGTTTTAAATAATGCATATTTATTATTATCATCATGTTCATTATATCAATGTTCAGACTTACAAACTAATTAAAATCAAAACAAAATAAATACAAACTCGAGATGTGTAATTATTATTATAGAAGGAAATTAATTTTCCAAGAAATATTTATAGACTTTCTATCTTTGTATTCTTGTACAAACAAACATACAGATATACCTACAAGTATTAATAATGTACATATTTAATGACTAAGGCTACTTCTCCTGGGGGTACAGCTTCCCGATTGTGTCTTAGCCTTCACTTTCTAGCATTGTACCTAACATTTCTTACTTCCTACATTTAAATTTTATTTTAAAGAATTAAATCAAAGATGACTGAATTCACTAAATAGTTTTGTAATTAAAGCCCTTTACATTTGATATTATAAATATAAAACTGGATTAACAAACAAATTCAAGATCTCGTCAAAGTTTATGGTGTAAATAAATACTAATATAGTCGTAGATAGAGCTGGGAGCGGTCCATGACTCGACATTAGCATAGTTGGCTTTGAAATCTTAAATCATGAACGTGTTTGGTCGAGAGTCAAAGTTAAATAGTTGTGCGTGAGTGCATTTTTGTCACGTGTGATATATATTTCAAAGATAAAGTCATTTTCTTTAATTATAATCTTCATAAATATATTGTAAAACTAGTTTTACTTTTTTTAAATTTCATAAACCATAATGTGACTAAAATATTTAGTTAAACCGACTTTATATTATTATATAATTATAATAATAATAACAATAATTATTTATCTAATTAAACAGAAATTATAGAATATGTCATATGCACATTAATGGAATAAACATAAACAAAACTTAAATTAAAACAAAATATAATATTATATAATAATGCAAATTATTGTTAATTTACATAAATTAGTTAACGGTAAGTTGCGAAATATTTCCTTATTATAATTTATTAAATATTTATCTAATTAAATAGACGTATGTATATATTTTTGTTTTATATTTGAGGTATAAAAAATGCCATTTAAAATTATTATTTTCTCTATAAAAAAAAAACAAGGTTTTATATTATTGCTTCTGAAGCAGGGAATTCACCCTTGCTGGAATAGATTTCCTTTTGAGCAAAAGGTTCATAGGATAATCCTCTTAAACGTTCCCCAAGAAAAGCTATGCTCTCCTCTAATATTAACATTCCTCATTGTTGATTTCTAAAACACAAATTATAATTAGTTACGTTTTCACCAAATTGGATCGAAACATTATAGACATCCGTATATAATACATTTTTACAAAGTTCTAAAATAAATTGCAATACAATCTCCTACACGGTTATCTTCTGTATTAGAGCAATATTTTAGGCATCGTTTCTCTCCCAAGACTTTCATTATTGTTGATTCTAGCTTATCTAATGCTGTTGTTAGTTCTCTCTTGTTCGTAAACTTGTTTTATGATCTTTAAGTTTATAAACTTCACGTGTTTAATTAAACAATAAATTTTAAACTTTCTTCACCTTTCGTCATATTACTGAATTAATTTATTAATCATTGTATTTAATTTAAAATAAACTTTTGTTTGGTTCTTTAAAATTGAGATGATTGAAACTTATAAATAAAATTACTTATTTACTTACTGCAATAAAAACAAAAATCTAGAAGTGTAAAAAACCCATGTATGTAATACTTCTATATTGTCAAATCAGGGTCGGGAAAAAGGATAAGTCTGTACGGCGCGGCGTGACAATATACTTTAACTTATCCAGTCCCACTTATAGCGATTTGCAATATATGTATGTAGGAGTATTACATATATGAAAAAACCGAACCCAATGTGTATTCTAACCTAAATCAAAACTTGAACAGTAGATTGAGAAAAATATTTTAAGCAAAAAACTTCCAATAAACATGTGTCCGGAAATTTTTCCTTAGGGGAGGTACAGGCCACCAAAGATTTTTCTAAAAATGAGTTATAATTTAATATCTAGAGAACCCGTTGTGATAGAATTATGAAATTTAGTATTGGGTTTAGTAATAATAAGTGTTATCGATTTCTAATATTAACCAATTATATTTTAGGCCAGGGCTGTATGGGGCCAGTGGGCCCATCGATTTTGATCTTGTAATCGTTTGTTCCTTAATTTTTTTCCTGAGTTGGTACTTTTATAAGATTATATGAAACAAAATACACAAAAACATACTTTGCTTGTTTATCATTGGATGAACCGTTTTCGAGAAATATCGATGGAAAAGAAAGCATGCAGAATTAACCTTAATACGGATGCTTGAAATTATAAAAAATAAATTTACGTTCTTGTTTCATGATAACAAATAAGACAAAAAGTTAATATAAATATACCTCCGAAAATGCATCCATATACACAAATAGCCATTTTTAGTTTGTTTTTTTAGTCATGTTAAAAAGTTCTTGTAACAGTAAAAGAACTGGATATAGATCTTACAGGATTCACATTAGGAGGTTTATTTAAATGAACTTTATTCTAACCTTTAATCATAGAAAAATAATATAAATTTATTTTTTGTAATTTCAAACATCCGTATTAAATTAAATTCTGCATGCTTTCGTATTAAGTTAAATTCTGCATGCTTTCTTCCATCGATATTTCTCGAAAGCGGTTTATCCTATGATAAACAATCAAAGTATGTTTTTGTGTATTTTGTGTCATATAATCTTATAAAATAAAAGTATCAACTCAGGAAAATAATTAAGGAATAAACAATTACAAGATCGAAATCGATGGGCCCACTGGTCCCATACAGCACTAGCCTAAAATATAATTGATTAATATTAGAAATCGATAACACATATTATTATTAAACCAAATAATAAATTTCATAATTCTATCACAAAGGGTTCTCTAGATATTAAATTAAAACTAATTTTTAGTAAAATCTTTAGAAGCCTGTAGTTCCCGAAGGAAAAATTTCCGGACACATGTTTTTGGAAGTTTTTTGCATAAAATATGTATCTCAATCTACTGTTCAAGTTTGGCACGACAGTGCTGAATCACCCTGTATACACTGCTTGTCACAATTAGTGGGACACTTTTTCAATGTAACACAGCTTTGTTAAAAAATGTCCTATTAATATGAAAATTCAGAAAAATCATTAATGTCGTGTTGTTTCAAAGCCCAAATAGTTACAACTTTGTCTCTTCATCAACAGGGGGTGTGCAACCCTTAGAGTTGTGAAAAATGGAAAACTGCATTTTCAAGTATTAAAAAAAAATATAGGAAGATCTCAAGCAAATTAAAAAAAACTTCATATTTTGTTAAAAATAATCACAGTTAATATACATTTTCAATTTCAATAAAATCCTGTTATTTTTAGCATTTTTTCTACCCTTAATTACTTCAACCCCATTATATTACAATTAATTCAAACGAGATAGGTAAAGATACAGTTGTGAAATATACAAAATAGTTAATAAACTTTGTATACAATGGTATCGTGTATTAAAAAACACAAATAAGTTATAAGGGTAGGCATCAACCCTTAAATACTAAAACACCTCCAATAATAGGGTGAAAGATTGAATTCAAGTGATATTTTATAAAAAATCAATGACAGCGGTTATTTAACGATCTTTGTGAAAATTTTACGCACTAAAACTCACCCCTACAGATTTAGCTACCCTTAATTTAAAAAATATACACTTTTTTTAAGTCATCATATCTAAAAAGTCACCGTATTGTTTTTTCTATCCTTTTGTAAAATAAAAGACCCACATTTGGCCTTTTTTTAATTTGCTTGAGATCTTCCTATATTTTTTTTCAATACTTGAAAATGCAGTTTTCCATTTTTCACAACTCTAAGGGTTGCACACCCCCTGTTGATGAAGAGACAAAGTTGTAACTATTTGGGATTTGAAACAACACCACATTAATGATTTTTCTGAATTTTCATATTAATATGACATTTTTTAACAAAACTGTGTTACATTGAAAAAGTGTCCCACTAATTGTGACAAGCAGTGTATTTGTCAAGAACTGCTATGATTGAACCATTAACGATTAATCATCATTTTTTGTGTCCACATGCTTCCCTTCATTTACACTACATACAACCACATAGGTAATACAAAATATATAAAGAAGCTGTCTACAAAGGCCCCGATTCAGTGGAAAAAAACTAATTAAGAAAAAGAATACGTTACTATTTGATATTTACCTTTAATTCAATAAATATAAAAAAATATTACATTTCAAAATTTCATCGTATATTTGTACATTGGAAAAAATGATTTTTTTAAATTCGCAAGAGACTGAAAAAATAACTCGGTTATGTGTATAAGATGAGATCAAGACGAGACTGTCAGTAGTAAAATTTGAAACCGAGATAAGACGAAATGAAACCTACCTAATTCTTGTCTTGTTTGCAGAACTATTCTCGATTATTAATCTCACGAATAAAAAATAAAAACTTTTTTCGTTTAAAGACCACTTTCATAAGAGACCAACATGAAGTTTAACTGTGTTGAACATAATATATTATATACATATATTTCTTTTTTTCGTTATCTACGTTAAATTTTTGTTTCAGAAAGTTTCAAACAGTTTATATAAAATTGAAAAGAAATTGCTAAAACAATTTTGATGTCGGTCGTTACATTTAGGAACAAAATAAATTAGTTTGTAATAGTTTTCTATTAAAAAATTAGTATATATTTTAAAAGTTATATAAAATATGAAAGATGACTAGGTACAGATCAATAATATTTACAAAAATAAATGTTGTAGGATGGAAAAGAAGAAATTTACATATTTAAAAATTGAACTTGAAAATAAATAAAACTAAAATTCCATGTTTCTATACAAAAATAAATAAATGTAACCGATGTATTTTTAAACATTGAAACACACAAAATAAATAATCGGTAGACTTTAACTTTCATCTGGTTTTTATAAGAAGCTTATGTAAAAGAACTAGAATGTAAAAAAGAACATCACAAACGGCTAACCGAATAAAAAAGGTTTATTATTATTATTATATTATTTTTATACATATGAATATAATCTTTTATCTTTTAATCAGTTAGTATATATACTGATATAAAAAGGCAATTTTAGAAAAAAAAATTGAAATAATAAATAATGTCGATAATTTATATTTATTTTTGTATTTCTACTGTCTCATATGTGTTGTCGAGCAGGGATTATTAGCGAATTTTTCGAAGAAAAATATAGCTATTGCTATCACCATCATGACGCAACTTCGGAAAAAAAACTATATATCTTTATCAAACTTGATCTCGAGATCACGAAAATGAGGTCCGTTCAAAACTGTATGTATATATATATATATATATATATATATATATATATATATATATATATATATATATATATATATATATATATATATATATATATATATATATATATATATATATATAAATAAAACAACTAATTGTCTAAACGTCAAAGATTTAATAAGCAAGGAAACGTAGCGAGCTTTCGATTCACAGAATCATCGTCAGGCTATTAAAAGGGGAGAATGCGAGAACGGTGTCGTTATCTCAACAATTTTCTTTGACGTTTAGACAATTAGTTGTTTTATTTATTATATTTTAACGTCACTACTAGTATATTATATATATATATATATATATATATATATATATATATATATATATATATATATATATATATGTATATCTGCCGTTTCGAGTGGACTCTCTAGCCTTCCAAGATTACTTCCGATCTTTTTGAAACTTGGTTGAAAAATCGATCTCACGAATACCTCGGTTAAGTTCGTTAGTCAGCGAAATTCCTTTATTGATTTCAAAATGGCGGCCGTTCAAAACCGAAAAAAAATCATATCTCGAGTATTAAATATCGAATTGATAATATCAAATATGTTTTGGAATCCTCTCTATAAAACAAAATTATTATGTCTCTTGTGATTTTTCGATATAAAGTATCGTTTGGTTGATATTTTAAAAACAAAAAAAATATTGTAGAGATTGTAAACTAAGAATCCCGAGTTCGAGTCCCGATGTGGAAATTTTTTTTTTACAAGCTTTTTATTTTATTTTTTTGTTTATTATGTAGAGTAAAAAGTTAATAATCAATAAAAAAATTTAAAAATTTCAGAGCCAACTCTTTTTTACACATTTAATTATTTTTTTATTTTTTTTTTATCAAATAAAATTCGCTTACCGCGGTGGTTGCGCGGACAGAATATTTTAGTGTACAATTTACAAATTGAAAGCAGTAGTAAAAGTTTTGTGCTGTACATAAATTGTGAAAGTATAGACGATTTCACCGCATTTTTTTATTTGGAAGACTAAAAAAGGTAATCCAATATTACATCTAAGAAATATGTTTTTCAAACAAAAAAAAATATTTTATTTATTGCATAGCAAAAAATGAAAAAAAAATTGCAGAAAAAATCACACGAGACTTTTCTCTGTCTTGCTCTCATGTACAAGGAATTGTTATTTTAACTAGATGAGACTATCAGTTACAAAAATCTTAAACGAGACATATTTAATTCTTGTCTCGTCTTGTGTGCAACCAAAATTTCACAAACCAGCATGTGGCGATTCCTAATGCCTCTATCATTTCACTTTACGCATGAAATATAGTTAGTTGTTGTTCTGCACGACTAAAATGTTTTGGATGTTATCAGTATTTTAGATATAATAATATATAGAACTTAGTTTCTTGGGTTACTATATTCAGATAGTGTTTCCAATAACCGAGTGACCAATGCTCTTACTTTGTTATTATTTGAGCTAGAAGATCGGTTAAATGGTTAAAGTATTAGTATTTTTTCGGATTGAATAATGCGGTGTCATAAAAACTACAATTGATCATCAATATTGAAATGTAACTTTTTTAAAATGGAATAGCCTGTATATTATTGTTGTATATTATAGTCGAGAATATTCATTTAATAAAAATGCGATGCATGTATGGTATTAAAATTGATATAAACGAAGATATAACGACTATAAAATTACAAGAAAATATCCAAAAAATTGTGCTATACAAATTTAATATACTTATAATACAAAAAATTATTTAAAAATATTAAAGAATAATACTAACAATAAGTTTAAATACCTACAAAACCAAGAATCATTTCAAAATCACCGCCTTAAAAGTTTTATGATTTAACCTCATCAACTTCGATTTGAATTTTTTACATAAATTACTTTAGCTTAAAAAGATTTATAATGTGAATTCTTAAAAAAAACATCCAATAAAATATAATATGATTATCAGTTAAAAAACTTTAAGTAAAGAATATAGTAAATAACGGTCAGGAAACAAGCCATGCATCTTCTTAAAAACTGTCACCACCACACATACTATAATAAATTAAACCTTACAGTTCTCTGCCTTACTTATGTAATTTATAATATTAAACGCTATATCTGTATATAGAAAAATTGACAAACATAAATATTCTCAATTCAATCTATATAGTATACTAGCGGAATCCCGCGGCTTCGCTCGCGTAAGCTTTGAAACTAATTAGAACCCTCCATACCTGATAGGGGATGACATATTACCATTTTTCTATATTGATTTTTATTCATTACGTATAAAAAACGTAAATATTTCGGATCTTAGTTATAATAAAAATTGTAAAAATTAACCCCATGTCTACCCTCGCCATTAGGGGTTGAATATTGAATTTTCTTATTACCCAACTCCACGTAAGCAGCTATGCAGATAAACATATCAAAAACACAGACCCTGTCTACCCCCGCCATTAGTGGTTGAATGTCGAAATTTTTATTTTGATAGATGACTATTTTGCCCGAATATTTACCTTTATAAGTAAAAAGCAGGTATGCAGATAAACATATCTAAATCCATCCTCGTCCCCGTCCCATGCTATGAGGGCTTGAATATCGAACTTACATTTTTAATTGAATATTAATTTGTCCGAATTTACTTTAATATCATCAATAATTATGAAGATAAATATATCAAAATTTTATTCCCGCCCCCATTCCCATAGGGGTTGAATTTTCGTAACTGATATTTGTCTTGTGTAGTACCTACGTGTGCCGTGTTTCATTCGGTGAATAAAAAAAAATATTTTACAAATTTTTCCACCCCTCTAACATCTTAGGGGTTAAATTTTGGGAAATGCTGAAATAATTGTTTAATTATTTATATTGTAGAGTACGTTCGATTGGTTTCAATTAAATGCGAACAAAAAAAAAATATATAAACTTTGACATCCTGTTTTAACCCCGTAGGGGTTGAATTTCGAAAAATCCTTTCTTAGTGGGTGCTTACATCATAAAAGGAAGGCACCTACGAAATTTCACGTTTCTAGGTCCAGGGGTTTGGGCTATATGTTGATATATGAGTGAGTGAGTGAGTGAATTAGTGAGTGAGTGGTTAAGGACAAACTCTTTTATAGATATAGATGAATGAAGAAAATAATGAAAACAAGGTAATTCATTTAATTTTGTAATATTTACAATATTTGTCATCTGTCCAAAAGAGACAAAATTAAAAACATAATCCACTTTACAAAACCCATGGTAGTTACTTATATTATCGAAGAATTTTTATTAATACTGATATTGTATTCTGATGAACTGCCATTAAATTTTAATATAATTTTATTGGAAAATATTAATTGAAAAATTTTCATAATACGTGCTTTATTATTTTTATAGCTTTTTAGCCCCCCTCCCTCACCTTGTTTACGCTACTGAATTACCTATTCAGATCTCTCGAACGGAAATGATGTCGGCTTGTGTTGTCTGAAGATGATACAAATATAATTTATTTTCTGTTACAGAATTGTATTTTATCAAAGAATAATGTCACGGAAAGTAGATAGGTAGTATGTGTCTAATAAACTTTATATGACATGCAATCTAAATGCATACATCAATATATCATATTATTTTCATCAAATAAGAAACTTTTATATAGGTATAATGCATACATATAAATTATTCGTGTATAACATTTTTCAAATTAGTTCACGTGGGTGTAAAAATTTAATTTAAAAGTGTACCATTCATTTATTATTAAAGTTCATTTTTTATTTACATATTTTTTACATAGCCTACATATCGGTATTTCATTGCACAACGTTTGCAATGTTAAATTTATTGATTTTATTTTAACGGTACTTTTTCAGGACTTTAAAATGAGCTTTTTTAATCTTCTATATCTATTAAATAGTTTGTCATTAACTACTCACTCACTCACTCATATATCAATGTAGGGGCTAAAATTAACAACTGACTTTTTTTACAAAAATGTATCTCATTATAAAATTAGCTAATTCAAGAAAAGTTTTTTATTTTTAAATAATACGTGAATAGTTACAGTATCACGTGAATATAAAATCATTTTTTATTATTTACGCGTTTTGGTGCTATGACTCAATTTACAAAATTTGTTAATTTTAGCCCCGGCCTCCCCTACAGCCCAAACCCCTGGACCTAGGATCGTGGAAATTCGTAGGTGTCTTTCTTTTATGATGTAAGCACCCACTAAGAAAAGATTTTTCGAAATTCAACCCCTACGGGGTTAAAACAGGGTGTCAAAGTTTATATAAAAAAATATATTTTTGTTCGCATTAAATTGAAACTTATCTAACATATTCTACAATATAAATAATGAAACAATTATTACAGCATTTCCCAAAATTTAACCCCTAAGGTATTAGGGGGGGGGGGGGGGGAATTTATAATTTTTTTTTGTATTCATCGAATGAAACATGGCACAAGTAGGTAGTCTACAAGTCTACAAGACAAATATCAATTACGAAAATTCAACCGTTATGGCAATGGCGGGTGGGGGGGGGGGGGGGTAAAATTTTGATATATTTATCTTCATAATTGTTCATAATATCAAAGTAAATTCTGACAAATAAATATTCAATTAAAAATGAAAATTTAAGCCTTATAATAGCATGGGACGGGGACGAGGATGAATTTAGATATGTCTACCAGTTTTACCTATAAAGGTAAATTCGGACAAAATAGTCATTTATTAAAATAAAAATTTCGACATTCAACCCCTAATGGCGGGGGTAGACTGGGTTTGTGTTTTTGATATGTTTATCGGCATAGCTGCTTACGTTATAATGGTGGTGTTGGGCAAAATAATCTGCAATAAAAAAATACGATATTCAACCCCTAATGGCGAGGGTAGACGGGTGGTTAGTTTTTACAATTTTTAACTAACAAAAAAATCCGAGATATTTACGTTTTTTATAGGTAATGAATAAAAATCAATATAAAAAATGTAATATGTCATCCCCTATCACGTATGGAGGGTTCTAATTAATTTCGAAGTTTACGCGAGCGAAGCCGCGGGATTCCGCTAGTTAATAAAAAAAAATACAAAAGTTGCACAATATTTCTCTTGTTCCAACTTATAGTGAACCTTGTTACTCCCTGACAAATAATGATGGAATTACAGTAAATTCTCAAAGCAAAGAAGAAGAAAACTATATATATGTACCTATCTAAATTGTTATATTTCCATTTATATCACATATAGATTCTTTTAAAACTCACACACATTTAATCTAAAACGCCCCACATTCAGGACGTTATCTATTTTGAATCCTATCCAGAGTGCTCTCCGTGACGACCATTTGTCTATTCCTTGGTTCCTTATCCTTCAGCCTGAAGGATACTCCCATGCTGTTCTTTTACAGAATAAATGTTCAGATAGATATATTGGATGTTTTTATTTTTTATTAATGGATATTGAGTTTTTTGTGTGGGAAACATCTCAAAAGAACAAAATACAACTCAAGATTTTAATTGAAATCGATTGGTAAGATGAAGCTTTTACTTACATTCTACGTTAATTAATTTCATTTGAATATCTAAAAAAACTTCACGTTCATTGTTCATTGAAATTTAACTTTAAAAGTACAAACAGCGCCGTTACTAACATTAAAATAAACCCTACAAATTTTGTAGAAGCGAGATCTGATTTTATAATAACATCGTTTTAAAGTTTATGTTTTATAGATTGATCACATTAAAATACGTACATAAAAATTCTTGACTACTAGTATTAAATAATGTACGCTCATTGTTAAATGTATGTAACGTGAAAAAGTTTAATATTTCCGATTGAATTTTGCTTTATGAGTTAAAAATTTAAACCAAATTAATTACGCTCAATTAATTCACAAAATGTGTTGGGAAAAACACTATTTTTCAATATTACAAAGAGAAATTCATTTATCTGTTCAATTAACCCTCGGATGCTACACAAACATTATTATAAGTTATATCAAGACTATACTTAAGAGAACCACGTAACTCTTTTAAGAAGAAGGGGGGGATACATTAATGTTGTCTACACGGTGTTACATGGAATTATAATTTTCAGTTTTCAATTTTAAAATTATAATTTTAAATTTTTTTAACAAAAGTTGTTTATTTACAAATCCTTTTTAAGAAAATGTACTAATTGATATAAATTATACATATTGATACATTGTATTTAAAAATTTTGAATTATCCCTAATTGAACTTTTGAATTTTTGATATGTCGCGTATGACACTTTTAAACTATCAAAATCTCAAATAATCTTACATCTTTATAAAGATCACTATTCCTCCTTTCTAAATTTAAAAAAAGAATAAAATACCATTAATATTTAACGACATTAGAGCACTTTTAGTAAAACTCTCAAATTTGAGAACAAGTTGCCATATTTTTTAAACAATTGAAAGTATGAAATTTTTGTTTTACGAAGGTTTCTTATTTTTTATGATCTTTACAAACCTGTACTTTTGAATATACCATTCCATTTGATTTTGCTGAGTAACGGGCATGTACCCCTCAAACCACCTTCCAAGGGGCGGTTTTAGGGGTTTAAAAATATTTTCCTGAAATTCTTTAGGGTCGATACATATAGTAAATTTTTTATCCTAAAACTGTATCTTCAATAGTTTGGGCGTAAAATATAGTGAACGTGTGGTCTGGAACATCCTGTATATATGGTACTGCAACACGGAACGCACGGGGGGTTTAAAAATTCTTTAAAAATACAGAACACATTACAGTAGAACCTTCCTAAAACCTAAATGTGTATACTTGAGGCATCTATAAAGGAATATTTCCCCTCGACCTCCATATACTTAACTTTTTAAATATTTTTTGCTGTACTTAATGTACTATTCAGTAAATGTGATATTTCCATTAAAAAAACATTATCTGACAGTTACAGTCATTGTTATAAATTTAAACATAACCTCAAAATATTACATATCAGTATTTCAGCCTTATTGTAATTTATGATGAGCTGAAGGTCATAATTTCTTCGCTAACAGAAACATACTGATATGTGTCTTTATAAAAACAAACAACAATGTTTATTATTTCTACAAGTGTACTACTTATATCCTCATTTGTTTGACATTTACAAGGCGGAGAAGCTACTGCAGATACTCAACGCCTGCAATTTATTGAGACATTTATGTTAAAAATGTATTGAGAATGGTAGAGCTCAGTGAAACAATTCAGGTTTAGATAAAATAGGTGTAGCGTCTTTTAACCCCCGATTTTCACCAGCATTTACGAGAAATAACTATGCAGTAACATTTTACATTTGTTTGTTTGTTATCACAAGATTTATTGCAGTTGGAAACTTCATTGTTTCACAAAAATATTCGCTTTTATTTCGAAAATGTTTCTCACTATAAAAATTTGTTTTACATCCGGTTAAAACGGAAATAATTTTATTGTTATAATTATGAAAATAGCATTGAAATTAATAATTGTACAAAAATCTAAACAGGAAGCAAAATATCCAGGCGCGTATTACGAAAAAATGTCGACTTAATATTATAAAATAAAATTGTATGAAAATTAAATGGTTAACCGATGGTAGGCGGCAGTTCATTTAAATAATTTATCGATTTTTCTTTAAATTGTTCAATAATTAACTAGTTTTGATAAAAGTGCGAGATAGTTCTATGCATATACTTGGCAGATATTTTTTAAAATATTTTAATTATTTGAAACCCATTTTTTTTATTCGTATGAAAGAATGTTACATAATACTTGAATATGACCCCCCATATAGACAATATAGTTGTACCCTCTTCCTCGATAAAATCGTTAGGTGGTTTATGGACGTTCCTTTAGGGTTTAAACCTAAATAGTTGTTGCAAATGAGTTCATCAATCTTGTATAGCCTCGGTACAGGTAAAGGAGTTTAATATAGCTTAATTTCACAGAATCGTGGCAATTTAAATCGTACTATATGGAGACATTGTAGTGTAATAACGCAACGGTATACGTAATAAGTGCATATTACTAACATATGTACATACATATATACATCTACCTACGTGATTCCGCTCCAAATGTTTTGCGTTGATCTAATAGTGTTTCACCGTCGTGAATTTACACTTCTTAGCTTTGTTCACATCGCGCAATGGTTAAATTAACACGCGATACATGTAATGTGCTTAAATGTTCTTTGGAGCGATTTTATATTAATTAAAACTACTGCATTTTTTTTAAGATTTTCATATTTTTTTATAATTCCTGTATAAAAAACGATAAACGTAGAGGAAAATATGTCATGTATGAGTCTAGCTTCGCGTATGAGTGGTTCATATCGTATAGTTTTTTTTTTATAATTAATGTCCGGTATTATAAAGGAGCTAACAAATTTGCACTTTCAAATGGGGTATTTATTCTCTGTTAGTATCTATGGATTATTTATGAACTTTAGAGCAGTTATATTTCAACTTATTATAACACAGACGGCGAATCTGACCGTATAAAATAATTTTAATAATATCACCACTGTTTTAATATCGTTGGTGTTTATTAATCACGTGTGCACGAAATTTGTCAAACATTTAATGAAATTTCAAATGAACTATATATGAATAGGTTTAAAACATTATTTAAAAGTGTTTGCAAGCTTGCAAAATTTATTAGTTCGTTTATAATATCGGATATAAATTGAACAATAATAACTACAGTGATGCCTCGCACAACGAACGCTGCGCACAACGAACTTTCTGTTCGTTCATTACGCGAGTCACACAACGAACCTCGCTTCACTCAACGAACTGCATCGTATTTCATTTTGCCGCCCGAACGCTCCTACGTATTACGAAGTCGTCTGAAGTTCCAAGGTCGCACGCAGTTGATGCTCAAACTTGCACGAACATGCATCAACGCGCGTCAGTCGTTCTTTTTTGCGCTTAACTCACACATGTGTTTGTTTTTATAAATGTAATTTTGTGAGTGAGGATTTGATCCTGCAAGCCTCGGTAAACTCTCCTAAATCTGAGTCTGACTAAAAAATAAAAAACGTGTGTACCTACAATCTTTTTTATGTTACATTACCATATTTTATGCTATAGAACGAATTAAAAATTTTAACTTGTACTGTTATGGGAAAACGCGTTTCACATATCGAACTTGCTCCTGGAACGAGTTATGTTCGTATCACTGTATATTTAATAGTTTGTGTATTAGAAAACAAATGGCTCCAAATGTACTATAATTAAATCATTTTGAATTTTTTTTAAATACGTGCTTATAAATTTTTTTGCGGTCAAAATATATCTATTTACATTTTTATTTTATTTGTACTACAAATACTTAAATAATAACATTAAATAATAAAACACGCCGGGATTAGATAAAACAATTTTTTTAATAATCTATTTCACTCCCTAAAAATGCGCCAAAAAATTTATTTTTATAACTTAGGTTCACCATTTACTATAATTATGCCAAGTATCGGTTTTTATAGGTCAAGGAGTTGAGTAGTTAGCAGGCTGTGACAAACAAACAATGTTTCTTTTGATATATCATTAACATTCTCTTATTCGTCTGTGAAAAATTTAATCAAAGTCGGCAAAAAATATCCAACGCTGCTAAATTGTTCAACATAGTGTGGAATAATTTTATATACCGAGTTGAATTTCAATTTGGATTGCATCAATAAATTTGTGATGAGTTCTTGCACATTGCCACGTTTAATAGTTATTTTTATTCCATCTATCATTCGTATTGAGTTGCATTCAAATGTCACTCGCAGCCAAAATATTATTATTATAAAAAAAAACTTTCTGCCGAATGGTAGCACAATGCTTCTTTTCGTGTTGAATTCGAATAAGGGAATTCATTATTGAAGAATTTTAACATTAAATACTAACAAACTATTCTGGTGAAGTAAATATTTTCATTTTCATATGACTTTCATACAAAATATTAATTCGAAAATGTGTTTAATACGTGCTTGGTTAATATTATCGTATATTCATTAATTATCAATTTTAATCATAATTTAAATTTTGTCAGCTATACGTACGTCAACTAATAGCAAACTAAAAGTGAAACAATTACCGATGACTAGAATTTATACGTAGAAAGCAAGACAATAGTTTCATAGAAAATCAAAATTAAACTAAATGCACTAAAAAAGGTTCTATAAAATTTTCACATACCATGCATGTATCATTCTTGAGATATTTTAAAAGCTGGAACATGTTACAGACAGACAGATATGGAACGAATCTGAAACGAAAACATCAAGTAAAAATTATGAAATAAAAAAACAATTTTCTTCAGCTTCCAACCAAAAAAGATCAAATAGCTGCACCTATTTATTCGGATAAGGCGAGGAATCATTTGGTTAGAATGAAGTATTTAATATAATTATTAATATTATTTATTTATAGTATAAACAAAATATTTATTCCCTTGATTTTTAATAGTTTTGACATAGATTCGTCTTTTAGTACCTATCTTTAATAAAATATACACAGTATATATTAAATAATTTTATCATTGATTTTACAATTATTATATAATTAAAATATATAAATAGCTATAACTACACCACTAATCAATGTCTAGATACGCTTGTATAAACTTAATGTTCTTTGTGAAGCGAAGGGAAAATTACTTATATAGTATATCTACCCACTGATGCACTGAATAACCATATCAATTTATCATTGTGCAGCTAGCTCGGTTTATTAGCAAAAACTGCACTGCTCTGATTCTATACAATATAAATTCATTATTCTATCTAGAACTGAGACCTCTACACTGTCTTTTTAATTTGTTAGAAATGAATATAATACTCTTTAAGGGGTTACATACAGTTAGAAGGCCAAAAAAAACGTTTTTTTCAAGAATTTTTTAAAAGAAGACTTTTAAATTTATTAATGTAAAAATTTGTACACATATTATGGTAACTCTTAATTGTATTTTAACATTTTTTATTTGTAAAAATAATAATTTCAAAAGCTGCTACAGCTGTTCTCCAGGAGGTCCTCTCAAAAAAAGGCGCCTTGCGGTGACCACGATATCTCTGGACTGGATCATTTAAAATAAAAAACCTAAACGAATTTCGTTAAAGTAATGTATAATCTTGTACTTAATCGAAGAAATAAGTAAAATAAAATTGTTTGACAAAATGGCTGCTTCTCAAAAACAAAATCGATTTTCGACAAAAATTTGACCTTAAATTGTTTATAAAAAAATAAATATTTATCGGTGAGATAAAACCTTCGATTAATTACTAAAAAATATTCTTAAGAAACTTGTGTTAAAATTTGAGATTGATCGGTTCAACCGTTTCCGAGGAATAGTGGTCACCGACTTTAAAAACACAAATTTGAGAAAAACGCGCTGCCGCTCCGACCTCCTACATTCAAACGCTCTGAGACGTCTTTACAAATATGCGTGTAACTTCGAAAATAATCACCGAATTGACTTGAAATTTTCTGTGCGTGTACTTAAATATATGTACATTACGAAAATGAAATAAATTTTTTTTTTTTTTTTAAATTTTAACTGTATGTAACCCCTTAACAGAGTGGGCATTACACGACACTAGCATATTTTTATAATCCTTCAAAAATCTCCACAGTGTATCTTTATAATATTGGTAATAACATACATAAATTTATTTATTGCTTCCTTGCTAATATCGTAAACATACGGGAATTCACAAAGAAAAAATATCTGCCGTGTGCCACGGGACATTCTTATACGTAATAATGACAATTAACAGTGTACGTGATTTTTATTTAATTGAAATATATTTCTGACAAACTAATGAAAGATAGAATAAAATGAATGGGACATATACTATAGAAATATTATTTTATACATAATGTATCGAACGAATTATGTTTAACGTAATTACACTAACAATAAGATGAAAAAGTGAATAGAACATAAATTATCGATATAACCTACATTTTTCAACTTGGCCATTTTTCTCTAATTCGTACTGTTTCAATGTAATTCGAAAAATTCAAAAATCGATCTAGATAAACATCCGTTTCCGGTTGAACAATCGTTTTCAAAAATAGGAGGTTTTCTTCCCAGACAAAAATTAATCTTAAGTATAAAATTTCACCCTTCTACGATTTGTCGTATTTCAGTTACAGCGTCCACAGACAGACAGACAGACCGACAGACAGCGAAAATAGTCAGAATGGATTCAGAGAAGGTCAAAATGTATAATTCCATCAAAATCCGGATTTCGAAAAAAGTTGGCTTTACAATACTTATACTATATGTATATGTACTATGTATATTTCATATACATTGGTATAAGAAAGTAAAAACTCATTCACCTGTACTACTACGATGAAACACGTAGAAATTTTTGCATTTTTAAATTTTACTTCAGTCGAAATTTTTTAAAAAGAAGTTCGATAAATGACGTATTCAGGATGGTAAAGAGATCTAATATAACATATATAAGCATCTCTAGAGTAATCTACTTTAATTTAAAATCGCATCGACATCGGTTGATTCATATGAAAGCACAGAAGAACGTATAAACAAACGAATATACGAGATAAAGCGCATAATACCTCTTTTAGTCCGAGGTTAATAAGAACAAAATGAAACATTTTGTTACAACATAGAACTGTGTGTAATCGCGTCAGTAGAAACACTGTTTCTGTTTTTATTTATTGACACATAAAAACTCGTGTGTACAACTAGAGATAAGTCTTGGTCAAAATTCCGATAGTTCAAATCACTAAACTAGAAAATTATAAAAGATAATGATAATAGTTGTTAATAATGTTAAGATCAGTAGTGCGTTATAGCTTCATGAAGCTTCAAGTAAATTTGAATTTGTGGAGCCCATTTACAGTGTTTTTATCGAGGGGAATATTTAGGGTGTGTCAAAAAAAAACGTTTTTTTTTTTTTTTTTTTTCTCACTCTCGTTACGAAATAAGGTAGTTTATGATCCAAAAAAATCCCCCCACGAGGATAACCCTTTGATTCTTTAGTACTAAAGTTGGTATTACTGATTCATGATAACTGATAAAATAAATGAAATGACGTCATTTTGTAGAGAATAATATTATATACTAATAATGCTATTTATCGGCTTGGTCATTTATTTTCCGGTAGATAAGTAGTAGGGTAATATATTGCTATTTAATAGGTATTTACAGAGAATTGACGTTAAAATGTTGTTTTTTGTTAAAAAATAAATGTTTAAAACGCTTATAAGTTTTAACTCATAGCATTTACACCTATAGCTCTCTGAACTATTTTTATAGAGAATTAAATTTCCTACAAAATTACCACTAACATATTTTTATAGAAACAATAGTTTAGACGTGAAAGCCTTTTAGACGTACAATTTAACAAATAATCACTTTGAATGCCTGTAATTTTTGATACGTTGAATTGAGAGACACTTTTGTAGAGAATTTTATCTTCTTCATAATTATGTCCTTAAAAATTTTACATCAGTTATCATGAATCAGTAATATCAACTTTAGTACTAAAGAATCATTTTCCCATGTTATTTAAATGGGAAACAGGACCCCCCCCCTTTGTGGCACAACTTAAAATTGAACTACAGGGTTATCCTTGAGGGGGGGGGGGGTTATTTTGAGTCAAAAACTAACGTATTTCCTAACGAGAGCAAAATATTTTTTTTACATAGGGTAAAACTAGGTAATACGCCCCACTTTTTTTTAAACCATAATAAAAAAAAATTCATGAAATGTATTTAAAAACTCTTTATTAAAAATTAAACTTTGGTCTTTCAAGTACAAAATGGCACTGGGTTATCTAATTAGGAACAAAACAAATTGGTTAAAAAAAATGTTTTTCTAAACCCTTCGGTGGGGCGTTTTGTAATGCAATCGTTGTGTAATATGCCTCACTCGTGTTACAAAATGCCCTACGTATCTCAATCATAATTTTTATTTATTTAAGACACAACTTACAGTTATTCATAGACTAATTACGATTTAAATCTATTTTACGAATATTTATGAGGTACATATTCAGTCTCTTCGTTCAACTAAGACTTAAACTATGATATTATTTCAATAAGATATTCGTGATACATACATATATATTTAACAGCTGTGAATAGAATTTTAACGTAAATTAACAAAAATATCGCAGAAATCAACAAAAGTATAATACTAATAACGTAAATAAAAAGTGATTATATGCAAATTCCTCCTGAAACAAAACTGGATAAACGCAGATTCGGTCTACGCAAATGTGACTACACTCACAGAAATGATCGACAATAATAACAAATATTGGTTAAAAAAGAAAATGCCAATATTAGTTAAGGCAACAAAAAATCTACACTTGGTTATGCAAAAAACACACCCACCATTCCCGTTACCTATATTCAGTCACAACTTTGATCTTCAGTTTTTCGATCCAGAGATATACACAAACTTAAAATTTACAGAAGACCCTAGGGAAAACAACTACATTCTATCAAAGTTTTGGGAAAACCTAAACTTCCCAACCAAAATATTCACAGATGGATCCAAAGACTCGGAAGGAGTGGGAGCGGCTTTCCATTTACCAGACAGAAACCTACAAGAACAATTCCATCTACCAGAGGAAATGAGCTGCTTCTCGGCCGAAGCTATGGCAGTAACAAAAGTCCTCAACCACGTTACCATAAATAAAAACAACTTCAAAAACATATTAATTTGCACAGATTCTCTTTCCCTGCTGAAATACATGAAAAATAAATCCACTAAAATGAAAAATGAAATGGTATGGAACATAATAAAAAAATTTCAAAGAATAACAAAAGAAGGTATTAAAGTTCAACTCCTATGGACTAGAGGACACTGCGGAATCATTGGAAACGAAACAGTAGATAACCTAGCTAAATCCGCCATACGCACGGGCCAAAATTGTTTGGATGAAAAAATCCCTTATACATCATCCCAATATACAAAATACAATCACAAAAAAACTGGGACACAATGTGGAAAAAAGAAGCGGAAGTCAAAGGAAACCAGTACCTCAAGATCCAAAAACACATCCCAACAAAACCATGGTTCCACAACTCCAATCTTCCCAGAAGAACTGTAATAAATATATGTCGACTTAAATTTAATCATGCAATTAGCCCACAATATTTACATAAAATAAAAAAGAGGGATTCAGATATTTGCGACTGCGACAATGAATCCATAGGAGATTTAAACCACTTATTTATGTCATGCAAAAAATACAGCAATGAAACAAATGAACTCGAGGAGGAGTTATTAAATTTAAAAAGAAAACCTCCATACAATCTTACTTCACTATTGGCAGAAAAAAATTTAGAAATATTCAAAGCCCTACAAAAATTTATTGATAAAGCAAAAATAAAATTGTAATACAGCCAGGGACCCACATGTAATACCTTCACATGAGTACATCCAAGAGGCAAGGAGGGACAGAAAGAAATTCCTGTCACTCCGAGCATCAAACGGAGGTACCTATGAGGAGGTATAGAATAAGTAAATTTTAGACCCTAATGTATTGACCCTCAGGAATTATCCCATTTTTCCTGGGCCTCGTGAGTGTATCCTGCCTTGATCGCCCCAGGGCAACTCCTGTCCTAACAGTAATCCACGTCAGGTGCAGGGTGTACTCGTTAACTGGCTGTATAGAAAACTTAAGGCCAAGAAAGAATAATTAAAAAAAAAAAAAAAGTGATTATCTTAAATTAAGTATTTCAGTTAAATGAGACTACAACAGTTTATAATTTTAAAATTACAAAGGCCTTCAAAATACAAATGCAACAATTAAATGTGATCCACAAAGATTGGTTAACTTTTACTATATACAATTAAATAACAGATAAATTTTTAAATATTGTCTATATAATAATTAAAAAAGATAATGTGATTTTTCAAAGATAGTATATTCACTTCTATACCTATTTGTATTTGTTGTATTAGTTAAATAAGTTAACTAACACTGTAAGATAATAGTGTTGTATGTAACGCATCCAACATTAGCCTAATATGTGGTTCTCATACTGGGGCGTTTTACATGCGAGACAAGAGGGCGTTTTGTAAATTTAGCTTTTTAAAATTCCCACCGAGGCCTTAGCAACAGATTCAAGGTTATAATGCTCGGCAAAATCTAAATAGGTAGGTAATTTTATCTATTTTCCCATGGTGTGAGTGAGTTTAACACAAAAAATAAAGTATTTCAAGTATATGAATTTTTTCGAAACTTACCGCAAATTGTCAAAACGTCAAAAACCAATATATTTTAATATTTCATAAAACAGTAAAGACAGAGACGCGTGGATGCCAGCCATGTTACCGATGACTGCTGTGCAAGCATGGGTATTAAAAGTTCTAGGATAGCTATGTTTGTGTGAGTGTTAGGACTATGGGGCGTTTTGTCAACTGGGGCGTATTACCTAGTTTTACCCTACCCTAACTGGACCCCCTCAGTTTCTTTTAAATTCAACACTAAAGAACAATATTAGATAAAATTTCATTGAAAAAAGTTAGATATACTATGACATATTGAAGAATAATCTACAAGAAAGATTCTAAATAAAACACAAATTGAATTAGTAAGAATTTATAAAAAATTGATTTTGGGCCCGTAAAATGATGAAGAGGGGCTCAGTAAAATATATTTTTCCCATTGGATAACACACCACTGGTTAAGATTATTTCAACAGTTCATTTAACATTTCTTGTTTATCTACACAAACTGTATACCTACTTGTTGAGATGAATGTCTAATTTCGAAAGTTGTTCAATTTGCAAATTTGCACTTCAATCTTCGAAATTTCTATGGAAAGTTAAAAAAAAGACGTTCCTGGACTTTAGTAGTGAAACCTGGGTGAAAGGATGTTGTTTGTAATTGAATTAAAAAAATGGAAAGAGATGCCTACATTCATGGCATTACTTATAAAGGGAGGAATGTGGTATATTATGTATGTATTCAAATAAAATAAACAATCTTTGAGAAATTCCTTTTTGAATACCTCAGACAGAATTCAAGAAATATGAATTTAATATAGCAAGTGTAAACAGTGGTTTTCACTTATGTATGGAATATTATAAAAGTTGAGAAAAATTTGAATTGTTCTTATTATTTGAAAAATAAAAAATATAAACGTTTTTATCATTGTATGTATATAATATTGCTGTTGGGTTGATCCAGAGGGAGAGTAGAACTTTACTCAAAATTAACTGTAATTCATAAATGATGCACTCTTTTCGAGTCAACTGCATAAAACAACATTTTTTATAATTTTTATCAACATATGTTTCAAACTTAGCTTTTATGTGATGAATCAAAAAGATTCGCGATTAAAAAATATGAATATAAAGAATTAATTAATCTTTTTACTGAATTGATTCAAATATTCAAATAACTTGAGTCACTAAAAAAAGTTTTTTTCACCTTTAATGATCCGTCAAAAGCGCCTTAAACAAAAATGAACTAATTATCGAGTTAACGTTTATTAATTATTTATTAATTTTTTTACCCTCTTTAATAATTCAATAAAGTTTTTTGTACTGTAATTACAAAAAAAGTCACAAAAAGCTATCAATGCAAAATTTGTTTATAATAAAATGTTAATTGTATCCTTTTATATATTACATGCATAATTTTTAAATGAAAAAAAAAAAAAAAAACAATATACATAGGTACTATGGAATTTGTTAATATCAAAAAATAAACGCATATATATGACATGATTAAAATACAATTTTATGTTTAAAAGACTAGAGTACGGAATTTATAGTTAGCATATTAAATTGGTCGCAATGATTAAAACGTTAATACAGCGCAATTTAGTTAGTACAAAATGAATATTTCAATTATATATTGAAATTTACACTTGCAAATGTATTATTACCAACAGTTGCAAATTTAAATATGCCATGGCATACGAATGCTAACATAATATCTACGCAGTACAATAAAATGTACAGGATGTATGTTTGTAGTTTAATACAATGTACGTAGGATAATTAATATTTTTTGTAAATATTCATATTTTTTTTTATTTCTAGAAAATAATAAATTACAGTGGAACCTCGTTAGTACCTACGTTTTGTTTAATTTTAAAAGTTTCTTTAGTATAGGTCCTGCGGCATTTTTCTATAAGATCCCATTTTTAAATATTTCGTAAAAACGCCCCCCACTCTCAGTCCCTTCAAAAACGTACAAACGAGGTTCCACTGTACATTATATATTTACAGTATTTTTTCATAGTATAAAGGCTTGTTTACATGAAGCCAGTAATTTAGTGTTTAGTAAAGTGACAAGTAGTCAACTATATCATTAAGTAAAGATAGTGCGTTTACATGTTGGCAAGTATTTAGTGAAGTATAAATATATAAAATAATAAATAAATAACTCAAATATTATTTTCAATAATGAAAATAATAGCAATTCATAAACATTTTATTGTTGCATCAATTTACTTAACTATATTAGTGTATTTCAATTAAAGTAAAATAACGAATTCTTATTTAGCCTTGTTTCACACATACGCGGTTCCATTCGGTTCGGTTCGTTTTCGGTTTCAGCCGAAAACGAATCAAACCCTTTCACACATACACGGTTCATATTAGGTTTTATTTTTTTCCGTAAACTCAGTAGTTATCATGGAGAGAAAGCAAGTTGTTACCATGTTGTTTCTCTATAAAAAAATTAATAAATGAAGAAGGAATACTAGAATTCATTGCGAGCACCCTCTCATCACTTTACAGTAGGAATTTGGAGCATTCTACACTATTTTCTCGAAGCTAAAGAGCATGAAGACGATCCACATCAACATTTAGAAAACCGCTCATTTTATGATAACACTCGCTATCAGGTTAATACCGAAACTAAACCGAGTATGTGTGAACGCGTTCATTGCTTTGTGTTCCCTGGACACGAATTGAAACCTGATGAAATCTGTCCGTGTGGAGGGAGTATTCAATTCTGTACGGTTTCTATTAGGTACCGAATACAAACTGAATTATCGTTTCACACTTATCGGCAGCGACCGAAAACGATCCGAAAACGAATCGAACCGAATGAAACCGTATATGTGTGAAATATTACACATTGCTTATTCTTGATTGTATGTATCATAAATGTTATTAATTCATCTTTAAATAACTTGATAATAACGTCATTTGATAGATGCACAATATGTTACCTTGGATACCTTGGCTACTAAACCGAAAAATAGAACATTTTCTATCCTACTGTCCACCTACTGTCCACTAAATCACTAAACCGTTTAGTTACTACATAACTTGATTTTCTACTTGCCTTGCTGTTTACACGTATAAAATTATTTGTCACTTGACTAAACTACTAAATTACTAGCTCCGTGTAAACAAGCCTTTAAACAAAGTCATGTCTTTATATCTGTGCACTATTTTCTCAGTAACTACTGAATGGATTACAAGGAAAAATATACACGAGGAAGTGTAGGTAAATATTGTAAATATTTTGTGTAAACTTCGTCAAGTCGGAAATAGGTTTGCATGCGCTGCGTAAATAGTTTTAAGGACTCTCTTAGTATTTTATTGTTAATACATAAATATATTATCTTCTTATACTATCTCTACCAGTGGTTCTTAAACTTATGTGGTCTAAGGACCCCCTTTTAAACATTTGTTTAGAAACCTCCTGACAGGAAAACAAAGAAAGTCATTAGATACTAATAAATCATTGATAAGTAAACATATAAAAGTACTTTATTTTATGTCAAACATGTCACAGACCCCCGGCAACAGTATTTCAGACCTTATTTTAAGAACCGCTGATCTATACTAATATATAAAGAGAAAAAGTGTGTGTGTGTTTGACCGAAGTAATCATGATAACTACTGGGCCGATATTGTGGAAACTTGTACATTTTGGTGTGTTTCATTAATTCTAAAATTTTATTTATGTGAGATAATCTGACTGGTATGTAATATAAAGTCATTTAATTTCAATTAAATTCCGAATTTCAGATTTCCCGTAACAACCCAGTCTCACGATTCTATTACACAGGTTTGTGTATTGTTAAAGTAGAGAATGGGGTTGTTGTTCATCAGATGTAAACGTGTGGGTTTGTCTGTATGTGTTTATGTGTATCAAAACCGCCTCATTAAGATTACGAACATTAATAAGGTTAATATGGGATATGAACCTGCAATTGTATTTGGCTTTGTTACATCGTATGAAACAGTGCAATTTTGTCAACGTGTCTATTGTAATTATGTTCGTCTATTACAGAGTACATATTATACATACATAGATGTATGTAAAAGGCAACATATATCGTAGACTATAATTAGTGCCTTGTTTCATAAACGATAGTTACTTACAGTTTAAATAGTTTATCTCTTTCTTTCAACTAATTGTGAATTGAATTGTCAGTTATTATATTCAGGTCAGTGCTTCATGATATATATAGCATATAGATATTTGTTTAGTGAAATATAACTATAACTTGTGACGTATTTACTACTAAACAAAGCGTTTTAATAAATCAATATAGTAATATTTTTGCTATTTTCATAAAAACAGCAGATAATTTTTTTATAACCCTCAATATAATTATAGCTTAAATAATTAAAATAGTATATACTTATACTATACATGTATAGTATATTAATAATAATATGCATTTATTTATTATTTATTAATTAAATAGTTAAGTTCTTGAGCCCATTATTTTTTATCGCCAAACTAACAAGTTAATACTTCTTTATTTTTCGCCTTTTTGTCATTTTTCTATGTGAATTTAAAATATTAAAATTAATGACACCTGTATATTGCAGATAAACATAAATTACAAGTTCCAATTATTTGTAATCAACGCCCAATTTACAGCACTGTATTAATTAATGTAAATTCGAATTTTTATTTTTTATCCCAACAACTTTTTTAATTATAAGTTTCCCCATCGAATGAACGTAATCTCTTAATTTACGTGTTTGGGGAGGGTTGAAAGAGTAGAAATCACGAAATAATATGTAGCGATAAAACTAAATAATTACTTTTAACTTTAACACTTATCAAATTAAAAGTAAATTTATAGTATTTAACTATACTTTTGTACCTATTAATAAATAAATTTCAAAGTTGTATTATTCATAATAAGACTAAATTAATGAGTACTTCAAAAATATTCAATGTTATTTTTTATAATAACTGATAACTGTATCAATATCTTTACAATAATTACATAAATTATTTTTATTTTTTATTTTTTCTAATTAAATATTAAATCCTAATTAATTAAAATGGGAATTTCCTTTAAAGCATGAATTTGTCCATTTATTACGTAAAGTTTTGTATTTTTTTAAATCAATTTATTTTGCTACTTCTATACACATTTAATCATAAAATCTTGTGTATTAATGGTAAAGCTGGAGGGGGGGTCAACATATACTTTTAAACCCTTACAAGGGGAAGAGGGAAGAATTTTAAAAAAACAGCCTTACGTAATTAATGGAGAGCATTAGTGGGCTCTCACACCGGAGCAATATAGCTATATAGCAATATAGCAACTAGCAACTTATAACTAGCAATATTATTGCTATCTGTCAATATACATTGAATCGGACATATTAATTGTCTCACACCAAAGCAATATGATATCGCTATATTGCTAGTTGCTAATTGGTAGTTACTTTATTGCTGTGTTGCTTAGGGTGTGCCAAAAAAAGGCGATATTTTTTTTATCGCTCTCAGCCCAAAATATCTCAGGAAATGCCTAAACAAAGCTCCTGTTAAAAGCGGAGCTCAAAATTCCAATTTTAAGAGGTCCTCCACGGTTGAAGTTTTCCCATCTAAATAACATGGGAAACGGGGTTTTTTAACAGTTAACTGTTAAAAAACCCCGTTTCCCATGTTATTTAGATGGGAAAACTTCAACTTCCGTGGAGGACCTCTTAAAATTGGAATTTTGAGCTCCGCTTTTAACAGGAGCTTTGTTTGGGCATTTCCTGAGATATTTTGGGCTGAGAGCGATAAAAAAAATATCGCCTTTTTTTGGCACACCCTAGGTTGCTATATTGCTTCGGTGTGAGAGCCCACTTAAAGATAATATTTTCTTTACAGTCATACAATATCAAATTGCATTTTGTATTCCATTATTCGCATCTATTTCTTCAAACTACTATATAATAATTGATCCTAGTTAGATAAGCTCGCATTTATTGTGAACCTTTTAACTCTGTAAGCTAACGATTTGTCATTCTTTTTTGCCGTTTTATTTTGTTTCATTATTGTAATTTTTTTATACAGTGATAGACTAATGGATCGCAGGGTATTTATTTTTTTATGCTTGTTTATTTATTATTTGAACGTTCAGTTGCAAAAACGATTATATTGATATATTGTCAATTTCTGAATTTAACATTAGCTATTATTTTGTTAAGAACTCAAAAAACATGAGTAGTTTTGGCTTTTGAATGAAAAATTTGAAAATTACGATTCTAAATTAATTTTAAATCTTATCTCAGCAAATAGAAGGAAGAAGTAGACATTTTTGGTTTTAAAACGTTGAAACCTTTGGGTCTTGATGCGTTCACTCGAGTAAATTGTACAAGTACATATCTACATGTAGCAGCAGTATCAGATTTAAAAAGGGGGGAGGAGTATGAGCTTTATTTTTAAACTAAATCTGTAATTTTTTGTTTTCAAACTACTTCTTTTAATGTATATTTTAGTTGCGTTTTTTTTCCACAAAACTATTTGAGATAAATCAAAAATCCTTATTGTTTGCTTAATATCAAATAACCCTGTGGGCCGTGGAAAATGATGGAGATGAAATATAAAAACAAATATTTGAAGCTGAACTACCCACTTCCAAATGATATTTTATCTAAAGAATGTTTAAATAATATTTTTAAGCTCCAGCATTTTATAATTCTATAACTGTAATAAAAGTAAAACAATTGAGTTTTTAATCATTAAACGTATTTTATTTATTTATTAATATTCCAAAATTACAGAGCTTTAAATATTGCCTTATTTTTTTGCTATGTTATAAAAAAAATAGTTTTTATTTGAGATCCCTCAATAAAAAAATCATAGAGCCGCTCCTGCGTTCATGTTTCTATATTCCAATCATAGCAACAATACTGGATAAAGATTTAATCATGATAATCCGGGAGTTTCTGAATACTACTTTTACAGAAGTTCGCGTTTCATTCTTCTACGATAATGAATAATGTATAGATACGAGTGTTCTTTAATAAAAGTGCATAGTTTGTTATAAAAAGTCTTCAATTTCATCTTTATAATGAAATGAATGTATTTGTAATTCATTAGAACGTTAACATTCTCACATAGGGGATGTGAGATGAGACGATACTTTGCAATCGAAATCTCGTATCGATCTAGAATTTTACTACTCACAACACAAGTTATTCCGTGAATATTGAAGCTAGGTATATCTCATCTCATACACATGACCAAGATTGAGAAATTTCTCGGTCTTATATGATTTTTTTTATATTTTTTCCATTACATACAGTTAACATCGCCTCGGTCTCGTTTCGACATCGAGAAAAAGTCTTGTCTTTAAAGATAAAAAATTAACTTTGGCCATGTAATCCTTGTTTTGTTTATAACGAAATCAATATTTTTTAACCCTAAATTACTTGCGCTGGTATATTTTGTACACCAGTAATGCATTTTCTGCGATTACTAAATGCATACATTTTTGTGAGACTGTACACCCCCATCTAACCTTTGTTTAGTCATTCTAGAGTGTGATAGGAATGCGGCTGTCAAAATTGAAGATTGTAGCAGTTTGTATTATTTTTTTACTTACTAAATGTAGGTGGTATTCACGCACAAATAGCAGCATCCTAAACGAAGAACCGCGTTTTTGAAGACATTAGTGATGCTGCTGATGGAAGATATCTTTGTTTGTCAAAGAGCAAAATTAAAAAAATTACCAACAAAAATCAAATTTTTGTTGACCGATTTATTGCAAGATGAATAGGTATTGAACAGTTTAGTGTACTTTTTTAGATTTATTTTGGTTAGTTTTTCTTTCTAATCCTTAATTATTAGTTGGGTGAATTTTAAGAAAATTTTCTTAGTTCCTCAAAAATAAATAGTATATAATATGAATTGAGCAAAAAAATTAATAGAATACCTTCAAATTCTCAAAAACTAGCTTTTTTATGTGGTGCATAAAATACACCGTGCGAGTAACTGTGTTACGGTATTTCACGCGAGTAATTAAGTGTTAATATAATACAGTGGTGCCTCGCATAACAAACTTAATTCGTTAAGTTCGTTATGCGAAAAATTCGTTATGTGAAACGCGTTTTCCATAACAATACATGTTAAAAATTTTAATTCGTTCTGTAGCATAAAATATGGTACTGTAACATAAAAAAATATTGTACACACGTTTTTTATTTTTTAGTCAGAATCAGATTTAGGAGAGTCTACTGAGGCTTGTAGGGTCAAATCCTCTTTCTAATTATTTATTGTTCCATTTCAACAGAAATCACCTTCCTGCTTTTTTAGAACTCATACTATAGACACACAAAATTACATTTATTAAAATTAACAGGTGTGTGAGTTAAGCACAGAAAAAAACGACTGACGCGCGTTGATGCATGTTCATGCAAGTTTGAGCATCGACTGCGTGCGATTTTGGAAGTTCGGGCGACTTCGTGATACGTAGGAGCGTTCGGGCGGAAAAATTAAACACGATGCAGTTCGTTGAGCGAGTCGCGCAATGAACGAACAGAAAGTTCGTTGTGCGCAGCGTTCGTTATGCGAGGCGTTCGTTAAGCGAGGCACCACTGTATAAGAACATACTCTTATTGGTACCCTTAATCTTACTAAAATATTGTTACCTTTTAAAGAAATATTGTCGGACGAAAACAATAGTTTGCAAGCTTATAGTAATTTTTTCAAAGACGCATTGGGTTTGAATAATCTTATAATATTATTATTATTTTACACTTTCATATTTTTATATCAGTGTCCACTATTAATCCCATTATATGCTTATATTTTGACGCATGAGATTATATAAAGCTGTTAAATGCACATAAAATAAAGAAAACAACAACAATGATAAAATTACTTTAGTAAAAAAGAAAACTAAGAGTAAGTAATAGCTGGATAAAAAATATCCATGACAGTTGAAACCACTTTCTTACCCTTCGTTATACAAAACACGTTTTTCTGCTCATATTTACAAAGTATAAACACATGTTCCTAACAATATAAACATAGGAACAGTGTTACACCTGTTAGTTAAGTGTTTTTTTCAGCAAATGTACTTCAATATCAATAAACGTTTATTTTTATTACATTATTCAGAATTTTATTTCACGTATTTATTGTTGCGGTACTGTGATTATGCACTGCGGTTACCCTTGGATGGTTATATTGAAAATATTATATTTATTTTATTTTACAGCTGATGATGGATACATTTATGTTAATAAAATTATACAATTTATTAAATTTATAATTTAATAACTCAAATATTTTTTTATAAGTTGTACTCTTCTACAAAAAGTTGGTAACCCATACAATAGAATATTATATATTTATATATACATAGTTATCTCCAAGCTAAATATAGTACCATAGTATAACTTACTGTTATTATTTAATTTCACTGGAATCAACTGTTTAAATATCTGCTAACATTGAGGGAAGATACACAATGAAACTGACAGATCAGGAAACGGACAATGTCTATTCGATCGTAACTATCTGAGCGATGAATTAAAATTTTGTTGTTAGTATTACAAAGCTCCATAGACTATACTATGAAAATGGCATTTGCTTAGTACCATGTGTTATGTATGTATTGACAATATAATTTTTCGTCGTAAAAAATAGTTTTTGAAAAAAGATTCTAAAAGTGAGATATTACACTTATTATATTTTTGATGTTTTGTTTAATACTGTACATATTTGAGTAAAATATTAACAGTTAGTTACTATTCAAAGTATACGTATTGAAACGGACATTTGTTTAAATATATAGTAGATAATGTTAATTGTAAAAATACAATATAAATATTGACTGGCTAAAATGTTTCAAATACAATAAAAAGCCTCAAGTTAAAAAAACTGCGGGACTTATTTTGCAATAAATGTAATTAAATTAAAACAAATATACTTAATTAAACAAAATTTTAGAATTAGAACTTAATAAAAGTAGGTACAAATACTTAATTAAAAATGATTAAAGATCTCAAAATATATCTTATTCAAATTACATTTTATTTGAATTAAACCACTAATGTACTTCAGTCCGTTCATCAAACCCATTTGATGCGAATGGTGTCATAAAATAGACAAAACTTTTTTAGTTTTTGTAGTTGATTTTTGTATAATGCTTGTATTTTTTTACAAAAAAATACAAGCATTAAGTATTTTTTTACAAAAAAATGCGTCAATCTCAAACATCCGTTTCATCACGTATCTCCCCTACTACTATCGGTTATATTATACCTATTTGGGTAATTCGTAATTATGAAGTTTATTGGCGTCAAAAACAGATTTTGATAGCGATCTGTTTTCGACGCAAATCACTGTTTATTTATAATCTATATTTCGAAATAGTTATTTTGTGGAATATTGTTATTAATTTAAATTAAACTAGAAATGAACATAGGAACAGATTGTAATTTAATTTATACATTTATACGGAAATGATTGGTTAATAATCGATTGCTGAGAAAACAGTTTGAAATAAACTGCTGGAATATAAAATGTTACAATTGGGTATTGATTTTAAATTTAAATTAAATATTATGGTATTAATCTTTACTGATATCTGTTCGATTGCAAAATGATTTTCGAATCTAGGGTTTTCTTCGTTTTGTTCTCGTGTTCTATGTAAAATGGGTCTGTATTGCAAAAATAAATATGACTCACAATTCTCTTAGGAATTGATTCTGGAATCGAATCTTCGAACAGCGCATTGTTGTATTGTATATATGTACTCGTATACAGTCTCCACATTTGTCTCTACTTCGTTGTAATCAGATACGAAAGTAAATTACCAATATACTGTTCACTGTTCACATAATTTCCCGATGTATCGATTTTTTATTAGAAGCTCACGTTTGATCATATATACTTTCTTATACGGTCATACAGTATCCGAAAGTAATACCGAAAATATTTGAAAACAGATAAGGTAAGGAAGCTAAAATATTCGTAAAAGTTTTGACAACTTCATAACTTGTGAAATGCAATATTACTTACTTTACTGACTTTTGCTCCGTTAAAAATTTAGAAAACACAAATTTATCTTGTAGTAACATGTAGTAGGTTATATTCATAAGAAAATATATACTGTATACTAGTTTTATGCATAGAAAATTGTTTGATTTTTGTAATTAAATATATAATACACTTTTAACAAATAGAAATTTCGATTTCAATACTGATAGATATGTACGTGATAAATAAATAAAATTTTTGAATAGACATCCTAATCGAAATCAACAAATACTAAAAAAAACTAATTCGCAATTAAATTAGCAAAAAAAAAATTATATTACATATATTAATATAATGATGAACTACTTGTTGGTTTCACCCCCCTTTAAGATAATAGGATAATTCGAATGAGATCGAGACTTTTAAAATACTAACGAGACGAGACTAACCTAATCCTAGTTTTGTCTCGTTTACAAACAACCAAATAAACAAACAAACAAACAAACAAACAAACGTACAGTTCAAATACATAACCAGTATTTTGACGCACTTCAACAAGAAACCAACAGATGGCTCATCCTTTACGTATTTACTTTATATAAAAACAGTCTAGGTCGTTATTTATATGCCATTTCTTACTTTTGAATTAAAATGAAAAAAAGTTTGAAAAACCCTGAACTAATGTATGCGCTTCACACACTCATGTAAGAAAGTTAATGTATAAGTGTTATTTATGGCCTGTTGACCGCGATTGCTCGCAAGCGTTACAGCAGTAATCTGTTCATATCCCTTTGAATAAAAAGGAGATTTATTTTTTACATTACCGAGTCACATAAGTATAAACAACATACTATGAATTTTTATCCAGAAAAATAAATGGTGGGTAGGGAAATACATATTGCTGTTAATAACCCAAGGGTATATTCAGATTTATAAAGTTATTTTTAACAGGTAAATGAATAAATATTTACATATATTAATAAATTCCTTGAAGATTAATTAACAAAAACTAAGGTTGATATTTCTTGTGATGAACAAAATCAAATGTTTTTTATGTAAAATGCGTAGGTATTTGATTAAAAATTACTGTCATTGATGTCTAATAACCTATATTTCCAGTAAAATTATGTCTTAATTATTTAGTATTCTAAAATTAACCTAAAATAATGCAATTATTACTACAAAATACCCAAATTATTTGAACATTAGTCTAACACTCTAACCCAAGCATATGATTGTGTTATCTTGAAATAGCAAATGTAGTCAAGGGTATTAATTTAATTAACCTCCAATATTTACACTAATGTCTTATTAGAAGGATTTTAATTGCTATGTAATTAATTAGTTTTGTTTACAATTTAGAATTTTTTTAAAAACTTTATGCGAAAAAATATAAATAATCTTTGGTAAAAATAATCAGTTATGTACCCCCTAGTTCTTAGCGGCAGATGCTGAATAATTTGACACTTGACAGCTGTCAATCTCGATGTCAACTAAACATTTTCTTAAGAGTTATTAAAATTGTATATATGTACGTATTTTTAACAATATTTTTGCAAATCGGGCTTGACAGATCGAAATTTAATGATTATAATACACATATTGAATAAATAGTTTGAATATAAACATGGAATGCTAATTTTAGAAATTAATTATTATTATCGCATGTTTTAATTAAAAAATCAATATATAAAGTTTTCTTATATTTTTTTCAAATAGAATGTGAAACACAAAATATTTCACTTTAATATTATAACCGACTTATAGCCACGTTCAAAAATAAGGGGCAAACCTTACAATTCTATGGGCAAAATTAAAAAAAAAGGCTCATATCTTTTAATTGAAACGCGATTACTTTTCTAGGATTTACTCGTCTTTGTGTGTTCACAATACAGACAGTTTGTTTTGTTCTTTGATGATAGTTTGTTGGTCTTTCGGAACAGATGTCTTTTTCCAATATATCACAAGTATTAGCAGTAAGAAACACGTCTTGAAAACTAAGACCTTGTATAGTCTCTTGTTGTCACACGAGTGTCTAGAAAATGTTTTATACAAAGGACTATTTATCGCTTTCTATATAACGTACATTTTATTCGTATTCTTTGAATCGTGCAGTTTTTTTTTCGTTTATTTTATATAAAATCATATTTTATAAAATAAAAATTAGCTAAATAAATATTAATTAAGATAACTGCGATCATTCAGTGATCTTATATCGTTCACCAAATTTGCTTAGCCTCTATGGTATTTATACCCACCTTAATGAAAATTGTACGAGTACTAATTCTCCATACAGTGGCGTACGCAAGGGGGTGTAAGGGTGGGTAGAACCTCCCCATGACATATGTGATCTTTTTTTTAAATCAATATTAATATTATTCCCAACAAAACTATTAAATTCTATTAATTCTAGCATTCTACCGGATGTCCCAGTTAACTTTTCCAGCATGAGGATCTCAGTATCTATAAGAGATGCACGTTTGGTTAAATGAGATAATTATTTGAAAGGGGTGAGTATTAATAAACCAAAAAATTTTCATAATTCTATGTGGTTTAGGTGGTATACCCAAAAAACTGAAAATTCGGAATTTCTTTGAATGGCTATAACTTCTTTTCTGTATGTAAATAAGTACTTTTTGTTTGTGGTTTCTTAAGGCACTATTTTGTGCAGAATTGATTGGTGTATTAAAATTTTTTATATCAATTTTAGTTTCCGAGTTACGAGCCCTAACTTTAGTATTTCTTATGGAACACTAAGTTGGCTATGGCATATTTGAACATGTTTTTTATTCTACTTTACAACGATATGTCACTTGCCATACTAATTATCGAAAATAATTGGATGTACTAAATGCTAGTGATATTAATTAAGTATTTTATTACAAACATTTAAGTGAGCTATGAAAAACAAAAATTGTAAAAAAATGACAATAACAACAATCAAAATAACAAAAGAATATATTTTTTGATGTAGTAATAATCACTTCTTTCTTAAATATTTCGAAAAAATTTATTATTTTCGAAATTTAATATTTCACTTATTATTAGTTCAGCCATCTGCAAAACCCTCTTCAATATTTTCGATATTGTTTTTTAAGAGCATGAGGAAGGTTAAATTCAAACTCATTTATATTCGATTAAAAGGAGTGCACGAAATTTCACAAAAATGATTAGTTATACATTATATTCCATATATATTTTTCCGTAAGGGCATTAATTATTTGCTAAGAAAAAGTAGATTACAATTTCAAAGATGGTTATAGCCAAATTAATTATTGCAACCCCATTTTCTAAACAACTACTAAAAGAATACCTATATTTTCATTTAAGTTCTAACAGTTCTAATCCCAGAACTATTTACTGTGAAATCCAGATTTATCCGTACAGCGAAGAACCGCTAAATGCACATCCTAATGTAGAAACAGCGCATCAGTGTTCTGACTGACCAAGCATTAATATATACACACACAAACACACACACACACACACACACACACACACACACACACACACACACACACACACACGTACGTCACATACAATTAACAAATAAACAAGCTTGTATATTATGTAACTTTGTGCAATGTTGTTTTTGATCAAACAGTTTAGTTGTTGTCTAATGGAGCGTTAAGACTGCAAATCAAAACCAAACATTTGTATGTCTCTTTATATATACCAATCGTACAAACGTTTATGCTAAACTGTTGTCTATACGTATGTACATTGTACATATATACGGAAGCATTGGATTTAATATAAGTATACGCCCATAATATGTTTGAATCGGTGACCATATTTTACATTTTAAGGGAAAGTGCGCAATTATCTATTTAGTTTTCGATTAGAAAAGATGAGGTCAAATGGAAGTTAAGCCTCATATTATTAGTATTCCGTACCGTATAGTTTTTATGTAAACCACTGCAAATCAGTTACTGAACAAATCTAAGCTAAATTCAAGTAAGTCGATTTTGGCAATTTTTACAGGAGAGCGAAAAAACCGTTTTTGTACTTTAAATTCGATTATCTCCGATATTAATAGTCCGAACGTTGTAATTTTTTGACATGTTATAGATAATAAAGCTCTTAGATATAATTCAGCATGTTTCACATCCTAATCCCCCCATTTCAATTATGCAAGAGAAAATTGGTTTTAGCTTAGTTTTACAATACTTCTTTTGACGATAGCTCTAAAATTAAAAGGAAATATGAAGTTTTTATGATCTAGAAATATGCGGAATAGGATAAGGAATCCAATGGTGTAAAAAAACAAAAAATCGAAAAATATTGAGATACTTGAATTTAGCTTAGAGCAACAGAGTTGTTAATATGGCCAAAATCATTGATTTTCAGTAACTTTTATATTCACTGAAAGAATCAGTAAATAAACTTGTTTTGTTGTTATTCTTTTGTTATAAAACAGGCACTAGATGTACAAACTAGTAAATCAAAAAATCAATTCAAGACAAAATAAAACTTAAGTGATTAAGTACAGTTAACGACTTTTAAGTTTTTATCTCTCAAATTTAATTTTTTCTGAAAAAAAAAAATAACAGCGAAAACCTGATGATTTTTCAATTTGTTCATCAATACTTTCAAAAATATAGGTGGAAGATAACAAGATAGGCACAGTGTTGAGTCATATTCTACATATCGTCGCTTATCTAACACAGCTCAAGTCGAAAATTAGCGGTTTTTACATTTTAACGTCATTGGATAGAGTTACTCATTGCGCGTCGATCTAGCAATTACATTCTAGACGTTTCGGGCAATAAGAGACCACAATTCAAAAAATAGTGACAGCGCGCAAGCCGGTAGCCTATATAAAACATACACGGTTTTTTCGCTCTCCTGTAAAGTTGGTCAAAATGACTTGAGCGGTGTTATTAGATATGCGACGATATGTTTTTCCTATTTTAGGCATGGTACAGTAAAAATGTTTCATTTAAAATATACATTACATTTAATTTGAAATATGTTAAAATTTTAAATAGATATATATATACACACTATACATTTATTTAAAATAAATTCATATTCTTTAGATCTTTTAATAAATAAAAAATATAAGATAAATGACATACGTTTATTTTATCTCATTTGTATATAAATTCTAAATTACATGGCTAGACAAATATAAATATTTCAATATAATAATTACAAAACTATATTTTTTGTAAAAAACTTAAATTCCATGGACTTTATTAAAAAACCAGTCGATTTTGGAAAGAAAGAAAAAACATTACACTAATATAATATAATATAAGTCCCTTGACAAAAGATAAACTGTTGGTGACTATCGTTTGTAAAACCGCCTGTATCATATGGTGATAGGTTAACTACAAATTGTTAAACAATAACATTTCAATTTAAAACTTTTTTAATACATTTTTTCCGTCGCAATATCTGTTTAAACACAACCCGACATTTATTGGCTTCGATCATTTTTATATTACATTTTTATTGTATGATTCAACGAGTGCGTTACCGAATGATATTCCTCTGCGTTGTTATTTTACAATATGTTTGGATTTAAAGTTAGATATTAATATTTGAAAGCGTACCTACATAGGTACATATATTATTTTGTGCTTGAACATTGTGTGACAGGTAAATAGGTAAATTGTCAATATAAAAAAATAAAATAAAAAATAATGGGCTGTACTGGACAACTGGGAAACCCTTGAAAACAGAGATCAAATATTGCTATATTAGATTGGGAGCATAAATAATATTGAACATTTAATGATATTGAGTAATAAAATCAGTGAGGCTTAGCTACTAAAATGGTAGAAATTGATTTGGACTGTCAGAACTCTTACTTTTAGGTTTTATTTATTATGATAGCAGACAGTACCTACGATTGAACGTAAAATTTAAGATTTTGTACATTGGAATAACTGCCAAATTCATACAATTATGTACCTCAGTATTGCCGCTTACATAATTGGAATTTCTATAAAAAATATAGGTACAGTACATACTTTATAGGTATTGAAATTCCACATATTTTTTATCTAAATATAATTATTGGGGGCCTTCAATTAAGTGTGACGAAATTTTCGATTTTTTTTACATATTTTGAAAGTAAAATATATTATGTATATTGAGAGTATACTATAAAAATTGTTAACCGAAATTCAAAGTACATATGAACTGATATTACATAGAAGAGAAGCGACCATGATAGTGTAAGATATGTTTTCTATGATTGAAAAATCTGTTACTAAATCTATCGAAATCATTTATTTTCGGTTTGTGGAATGCAGAAACAAAATTCTAATCAACCAATCAGGTTATTATTTCAATACGCTGTTCTACATACTAATAGTTATTGTTTTACATAAAATTATTTATTTTCATTTATAATTCCTGTTTCTCGATTTTCAACGAAAAATAAACACGATTTTTGCAAAAAATACTATGTTTTAATGTTATAGCTATTTTATTTTATCACACAGAAATACTACCTTAACAACGAGAGCTCCACTCAAAAGGTTTGGTAAGAGAAACTATGGAGACATTGTAACTTTTGAAATTGCCACCCTGTGTATATATTCTTGAAGAGCCCGAAGCCGACAGTTCTTTCAATATTAGAATAGATGTATTTATATAGTCATACGGACTATTCTGAAACTGATAAATTTATTATTACTGCGCTATTATTATATTTATACTTGTCAAGCCATCTTATATTAATTTTATAAAATGCATTGAAACGGACAGTTCATGAAAAGGACAATGTATGTTCCATTCAACTATCCGAACGATACATTCAAATTTTTTTGTTAGTATCACTAAGCTCTATAGACTACAGTTGACTACACCATAAACATGGCATTAAAAGAGACCTGAATATGTCCACTGCAATAAAGTACACGCACAGAAAATTTCAAGACAATTCGACGATTATTTTCGAAGTTACACGCATATTTGAAAATACGTCTCAGAGCGTTTGAATGTAGGAGGTCGGAGCGGCAGTGCGTTTTTCTCAAATCTGTGTTTTTAAAGTCGGTGACCACGATTCCTTGGAAACGGCTGAACCGATCAGTCTCAAATTTTAACACAAGTTTAAGTATATTTTTAGTAATTAATCGAAGGTTTTTTCTCACCGATAAATATTTTGTTTTTTATAAACAATTTAAGGTGAAAATTTTTGTCAAAAATCGATTTTTTTTTTGAGAAGCCGTCATTTTGTCAAAAAAATTTATTTAGCTTATTCCATTAAGATTATACATTAATTTCATATAAAGCGCCTTTTTTGAGAGGACCTCCTGGAGATCAGCTGTAGCAGCTTTCGAAATTATTATTTTTAAAAATAAAAAATGTTAAAATACAATTAAAAGTTCTCCTAATATGTGTACAAATTTTCACATCAATTTAAAAGTATTCTCTTAAAAAAATTCTTGAAAAAACCCTTTTTTTGGCCTTCTGACTGTACATATATAACCCCTTAATACATTTTCAATCGACGTATATGAGAATTGGAATTTAATAAAAGATAAGCATCATCATTTTGATTACAGTTTCGTATAATAGACTAGATGGCTTATTATACATATATGTGTCCATAAACTTTCCTAATCTAAGGGATCAAAAAGGTTATTTCTAGTATTCATGCAATCTATGTATAGGAAACGGAAATAGTTGCTGGTCAAGTATCTCCACCAACGCGACATGTTTCAGCTGCAAAATATTCCACATCGCTTTGATGTTTACAACTTCAAATGGAAACAGACAACAATTTGCATTTTTTGTTTATGTTGTTACTATCACCAAGTAAGAACATAACGGATCTTTAGAAACAAGCAATAGAAACTAGAATGTTATTGAATATTTCTTCAGTGTATCTGTGTATTGGCATAGCAACGAATGGGATAGGGAGATTAGGGTCATTCGTGGATACAAGCCTTAAGAGAATTGTGTAATGCGGAGAAAACAAAACAGAAACACGGTGTTTTATTGACAAAAAAGCAATAAACCATATACATTTTTAAATACGAAGTATTTTAAAGACTCGATGTTTATGTTTTATTTTTTTCGGTGTAAACACGACATAATATACATATACATAAGTACAGTATCTTGTTTAGTTAATTTTTTTGAAGTTTTCATTGTCTCGTATCATACAATAAAAGTACATTTTTTTGTCTTTTTCTTGAAAAATAAGTGTCCACAGATATAAAACTAATCCAACAGTTTTAATGTAACTGCGATCGCATGCAATTTATTTTTATAAAACATTCGTAACTATATAAAAGTATCTTCATAAAACTATCATTAAAACTTTATAAGATAGTTTTATAGTAATAAGAAATAATAGACAACGTACTTACGATGTATATATGAAACTTTGTTAAATAAATTCGATATATAACTCATTACTATTCAATGCTAGTAAAAATAGCAATTAGTTCCTTGCGGATCATTTAACGTTTATTTGCTTTGTAACTTAGTTTTCAGTTTATTGTGAAGTTAAATTATATTGTATATAATTACTTATACATAGTACATACATACATATTTCTATACGTATATGTATATATTTAAAATAATTTTAATGAAAAATGTATTAATTATTATTTATTTATACATGAAAAAAAATCAAATTTTTAGAATATTTTTAATGTATTATAGTAATCATTGCGAATATATTTTTACTAAGGTTATGTAAAGCATGTAAGTTTATCTATACTTTTCAACAGAACTCCTGGCTGATCAAAAACAAACCTTTGTGTATTATGTAGGTACATATGATCAGAACCAGATAAAGGGGAGGGGTAGGAGGATAATATAACTCGAGATCCTGAGGGTTTTCGGGGCTCCGGCACCCTAAAAACTATTTATATTTTATAGAAATATTTACAATTTATATTGTCTTAATTATTACGAGTTCAAATTAAATTTAATGACTATACGGAATTTGTTAGGAATTTCCTTTTGCTCACGAAACGGAGGGGTATGGGGCTTTCGAAACATTCTTAAGCCCGGGCCCCATTGAAGCTCTCTCAGTACCTGCATATATAATATTGCAAGCTAACAATTTCCTTTCCGATTGAATAATCACTACTAATATTAATATAGTCATAAATACACATAACGCTATAAAAATAAATTAATTCGTAAAACGAACACTTCAACATTTTCTGCAATTTGAAGCTTAATTAACGAATGCATAAATAATGTATGTTTGTATTTTTTTGATACTATAGGTATAGAAAATATAAATTAACTGAAACCGAGATAAAATTTTAATTTTTTGTATTTTAATTAGACAGTACATACATATCTATATACATATATAAATATTCATTTTTTTAAATTTATTAGAAAGTAAATAATATGCATGTATGGAAAACAATTAAATATGTTGATAATATTATATTTGATTATATCTAGTATTGTTATTGCAGTGGAAATTGTTTTTCTGTATTTGGTAGAACTGATCGGGAATATTTTATCCTAAATCAACAAAGGCTTTCAATGCGGTGACTGAATTTCCATGTCATATGGTTATTTTTATTTATTCGTGAAATATAGAATAAGTATACATATATTTACTTAACCCACCAGAGAATCAAAAACCAATTGCAATTAAAGTATTTTATATATATATATGTATTTACCAAGAAATTTAAAAAAATGGTAAAATTAATTAATAACCGAAATATTGCCGTAGTTTAATATATTGTATGTTTTTAAATGTCATCTGATGTATAGGTACTTAATTTTAAAAATCTAAGAACATTTTTTAAACGGTAAAAAATTAAATGCAACTTAAAATATAATGTAATGGTAGATACATATATGAATTTTTTTCCTTTGATCTTGAATAACTAAAAAAAAATGTAATTTATAAGCATAATGCCTATGGGAAATTTTGATTAACAAGTCACAAAGTTATGATGTTAATTATCACAATATAATTGTTAATTAAATAACAGTACACTAATTAAATCTACTACATTTAAAAATGAGAATGAAGTAATTTGATGCAAAAACTAATTTGTTTGCATCATACTAGTGAAACAATTCAAATAAAAATAAAGTATGATCGTGGGTAGTAACACATTCTGTTGTAAACAACCGGTAAATATAATTTGATTCATTATTGTAGGAAGGTAATTAATTAATTAAGTCTACATGTGTCTAATTTGATATTGTTTGTACTCTTCTTGTGTGGTGGATGTGGGTGCAAGACAGGTTACTTAACGTTTGAATGACGATGTACTTTGAAACTGTAATTAGATAAACAAATTTTGATATAAAAAATTGTTTACTGAAAAATATTTTTAAATATATAAGCACCAACTTGCTGCAGACTCCGAGGGGATAGAGGGTACACATGTTATACATATTTTATGTTAATAATCAGATAGATAATATAGTTACACAAATATGCGCTATAGTATTAGCATTTTGACAAGATACATAGAAAATGATCGCATACAAAATCTGATATACCTACAGTATTACTTTAATCCAGTATTTATATTATTCTTATTATATTTATTAAAATATGAGGAGCTGTGGAACAAAACTTGATAAATCCACTTTTTTAAGTTATTCATTTTACAGCATGCGTGCAAAGACGCTAGTTCAAAATTTGGTTATTCAAAAATCTGTACTCTACCTACCTATAACCATAAACCATACTCAAAAGTTTAAAAAAATACACGAAGATACAGTAGTTACAATTTGACCTCTTATTTAAAATTTGTGAAAATGGATTTATCCAGATTTGTTCCCCAGCTTCTCATATGCTAATAAATATAATAAGAATAATATTATAAATACTGGATTAAGGGGGATAGCCACTGTGACGCTGTGCACCTTGCCTTTGGTTCCGTTTTTATGGATTTTAAACGTCCTGATTATTGTTGATATTAATATCATAGAATGCTAATTTTTTTCAAAATAAACTCAACTCTCTAAACCTGAAATAGTGAATTTTCACTAATTCACAGTGTATATTCACTATTTGCCACAGCTAAAAGTCGGCCACTTGGAATTAGTGCATATACACTTATGTACCCAGTGAAATTCACTGTTTTCATAAGTACATCATTTCACTGGGTACATAAGTGTATATTCACTAATTCCAAGTGGCCGACTTTTAGCTGTGGCAATTAGTGAATATACACTGTGAATTAGTGATAATTCACTATTACAGGTTTAGAGAGTGGATAACTGAAAAAAATTATTATTAAAAAAAAATATTTATTTATCTAAAAACAACATATAAACTATAACAAAATAGAAAAGTATGGTAAAAAGATATAAGCTTACTGAGAGTCATTGTAAGTTGTAAGTAATGGATATTACTTACAATTAGAATAAAAGTGAGGTTAGGTTGTTTATTAGCCCACATAAATTGCCAATTCTTCTTAATGGAATGGTAAAAGATTCTAAAAGTTTATTTACATTGAAGAGCAGGCAGAAATTTTAATACTTTAACATAATTTTTAATATTAATTCTAATATAATGTTCATAAACATAGTATGGAAAATTTTGAAATACACAAATGAGGTTAGAATCTATTTTCGCGTTTAAATCATTAGTATGTTATATCTTTATTTTATTGGGATTATTGTATTTACAACAGTGATTGTTGTACAAACAATAAAGCGACAAATTCCAAATTAGAAAATATAATCAATTCTAGACATCTTAGCAATCATAAAATATGGTTATAGTATATATCGAGCAAAAAATAAATTATTTATGAACATAATATAGTTATAAATATGAATTCCATTGAAGAAACTATAAATGCTAATTATTTTACACAAAATTTAATTAGTTTTATGTTTTATAAAAATCATGAGTTAATTTTATATTTACATTACAAATCATTGGTTATAACCTATAAATAATGTCCACTGATGATTACATTTAATATAAATTTCCTTCTCATAATAAAAAATAAATAAATGAATAAAAGCTATATATTATATAAACCATATCATGATATTAATTAGAAAAACAAATGTAAACTTACCTTATTAATCACGCACGATAAAAGCACTCACACAATGTAACCGTAAACTCTAAAATGGATGCCAGTCAACAACTGTCATTTACGACGCATGCGCAAAAAAGTCACTGGTTTATCAGTGGAATTCTCTTTTTTTCCAGTGAATTAGTTGATCACTGGGAAAAACAGTGAAAATTTCACTATTTCAAGTTTAGAGAGAATGTCTTTAATATCGGTTTTAAAAAAATTATATCGTAAAAATATATTTATTTTTTTCTGCCTTGAATGGATAGTTTCAGAGAAAAACACGAAAAACTGTGGATAAATGTAGTCCTTTTGATATTTTTTTCAAGATGGCAACAGCATGGATCTGCTCTGATTTTTGGGGGAAAATCAGGGATACTAATATAATTAATTGTTGCATACCAAAAACCTTTTTCTTCCGAATAATATATTGATATTATTTACCTATACTTAACAATACCGTTTAACTCTATATCTTCATTATGCCCCGTTCTTCCACTAGGGTAAGTTAATGTATTAAGTATGTAGTTATTAATCTTGATACGGATATTGACCATCGAAAATAGTATTTTGTTGAGAAAAAAGACATTTGATGAAAATAACATATTTGTAGATTACAGGCAATAGTGAATCATTTATCAAATTAAACATTTCAATTATTTATGTTTTCGTAGCTCATCTATGATACATTATAATTAATTACTTACGAAGGACAGGATAATGCGGCTTCACTAACAAATTACTTGGTGTTTAGATATTAAAACTTAGATATTTAGTTGTTTAAAAAAATTCTCTGATGAAAATCAATATTAACTTTAAAATAGGATATGTATCCTAAACATTATATCAACATTTACATAATCCGGGCCTCGCAGGATCGGTCTATAAAAGTCAAATTAAAATGCAATGGAAGCAAATTTATTGAATTATAATTATATTTAAATTTTCGTGAAGGATATAGGTCTTTAATAAAACATCAAAGCAAAACATTAATATTCGAACAAAATTAATGTATCATCCTGATTGAACAAGTATATGTGTAAAATGTATAAATGATTTCAGCGATTGAAGCGTTAACAATAAGATATGTCCATCCTCGCGGATCATTTTAATCAGTTTAAAAAGTAGTAAGATATTTTTTAAACATTTTAAAAAAGAGTTTGCATAAAAAAGAGTTGTTTAGATATACGTTGATCAATAGGTACTACCATACTTAGGTAAAAGGCAGTAAGAAGTAAAATTTTGATAATTGAGAAAAATGAGATTAATGTTTTTCGCACTTTGAGGTCCTATTTATTTATACAAATAGTTTGAGAGTAATTTAATGCTAGTGTCTTATATTAGATACCGAAATTATAACCCTTATGTTTTAACAATAGTAATATTTACTACCTTCCCACTTTAAATAAACAATAAATTAAACAAAAAAGGCTTGTATCCTGTGTCGCGTTAGTAATCCATATTTTATCGTCTTTTTATTCAATATCTAACGGTATAAAAAATAAGCACGACAGTATAAATAGACATACTGGTTTATTCCTTATATAATACATAAAACAAGTCAATATTAAAAAACATTCAACATTACAAACAGACAAATAAACAAAAAAATGAAAACATTAATGTGATTTTAATCGATTAAAAACTCATCTATATAGAATTGTAACAGCGCGAGCGTTTCGACAAGAATGCTGTCAATTGTATTTGTAGATTTTTAGTATAGAAAATAATTTAATATTGTCAGGTTGATTTTTTCTGCCGTATTGTACCTACAGCTCTTTGTAAATTGTATTTATATAAGTGAGTTTCAGTTTTAGCAGGTGTTTATTTCTTGTTGGTAGAGTTTTTCTTTTCGAGACATTTCTGATTTCTCGAGAGGATAATGTGAACTCAAATTTCTTGAGTTCACTTTTTTATAAATAAATTAAAAAGTAAATACTCATAGTTAACTGAAGAAAGAAACATTTTTAGAAATAAAATTTTGATACGTTAAAATTATTTATTATAAAACGGATTTTTTATGCTTGTTAAAAATAATACATAAATTAATTAATTAAATAAATCACGTTACCGTCGGTTTGCATAAAAATGGCGACGCTGTCTGGAGTATATGGTATACACTCATAGTAGTTATCTGTATATTGTGACGCGTTTTACACCTTTTCTATTAGAAATATACGCAAAAAATGCTTATGTACTTTTTGTGTAAATATTTGTTCTATATCTTTTGTTTGAAACTCTTTCTTCTATTGTCTTTTTTGAGTATAAGCGAAAAAGTAAGTTTTGTTATATGTTTACCCCTTTTGAAAGCTATACCAGGGTTCACTGGGAAAATGGACTTTGTATTACGTATTTAATGCTAGTGAGTTTATAAAAATCTATCTACTTATTTTTATGAATACTGATAAAGTATATATATGTATATATGTAACTACCTAAATTGCCAGTTTTCTGTCTATTATATTTTACTAAATCTTCCTGGGTAGTTTGGTTATAGTTGTAAGGACACAAAGTGTTAATATATAAGGTTTCAAAAAAATGTTGGCATTTGAAAAATTGATAAGTACAAACAATTAAACGCACTGGTTGTTATTACGTTACATGTTGTTTAAATGAATGGTACAAATTGCAGTGAGGCCGCCGAACGTTCATTATGCGTGATTAGTAAGCGTTATTCTGCATTGATTAAACAATTAAAATTGTTTAATTACTCAAATGGAAATAACTATTTGTTAAACGAATTTAATATTATCGTTATTGTAAAATTAAATTATATTCTGTATGAAATTTTACATGGATGTAAAGAAATTGGAAAATACATGATGTTATTTAAAAAATATATCAATGACATCGTATCTTTGATATATTACATAAAAGAAACTGAACATAGCCAAAATACGACAAATAATTATCTTTTTTATAAAGAAACTGCCATTGTTGCCACGGGGATTTCTTATACGTAATCGCAATCAAAATTTCGAATTCGAAAAAAATCAACTTTTAATATGTATCTGTAAGAAAGTATAAATATATTAAAATAAATCTGGACAAAGCGTTACGACACGCCGCCACTGGTAAGAAGTCACCAAAAGAAAGGAAAATATTGAAAGTCGAGTGAAAAATAAATACTTCAAATTCAGATCGATAACCAAAATGAAATAAAACAAAGGATGGGCGATTTAGAATATAAATATATGAATGTATTTATGAGTACTTATAAATTGATAAAAGTCTTGTTTACGTCGGAAAGTTTTTTGGAATATAAACTTCTTAAAGAAAAATTACTTTTTAAAAGAAAGCATCCTACTTGACATTTAAAACTGTATTTTAAAGAAGCTGGAAAAGTATAATGACCGTAATGTATTTTTGATTATTTCAAATTAACAGAAGCTAATTAATCGAGTCACTGAGATGCATTAGTGAAGTACTTCCTTTGCTGAACAATTCTTACTCGTTCAATATTTTATATTTATTCTATTAATTGAAACAAAAAAATTATACTCTTGGAAAGTAAAACATGTTTATAAAACATTTATTTCTCGATTGTTTGATAAGTGGATTTGGCTTTAATGACTCAATTATCCTCTTAACCCAACCTATATTAGTTTACTGTAACGTAAACGCAATGCATACTTACAATAATTGCATATTTGTGCAGTTTTTTCAAATTAAAATATAACTCTTAACTGGTTTCTATTTTGGTAATGTTTTGAATGCTGTTTTATTTATTTAAAGTATTTTTTCTTGACTAGGATCAGAATTTAATATATTATGTTATAAATTAACTTTCAAAATGTATTTGAGTTGAAATTTCTATGAATAATGAAATTCGAACCATGAAATTTGAGTAAAAATTTTTTATTTAGATTTCGTTAAAAATATGTTTATTATATAGAATATGACATGAAAAGTTGACATGAAAAACTGCAAGTCTGTATCATAAAAAGTTCTCGAGATATGGGCTCTCAAAGTCAAGGCTGGCATGTCCTCCATGGGTAGACAATTTTTCAAAAAGTTTGATTGTTGCTAATTTCATTATTATTTAGTATACATTATTGCAATATTTTCTACGAAAATATTAATCTATTTTTTGTTATGTTAAAACTTTGCTTGGTTAAACATACCTTATTTTTACAAGCTTTTATTTCACTTGTTCGTTAGTATGTTAAGATCAAATATTGCAATCAAAATGTCGACTAGTTCTAATTAAGTTAGAGCTTTGAAATTTTGTATACGTGTATAATTTTGGTGACAATGCAATATATTAGGTATATCTGATATTGTTCTATATCCAATATGGCGGATTACCTTTTTTTTCGTAATCATCTTGATATATGAGTATCAAATGAAAGGGTTTGACAAGTAAAATACGATTAACTTTGTGACGTCATTCTAAATCCAATATGGCGGGCGCCCAAAATGTTTTCTTTAAAACCTTTTTGACATAGATATCAAATGAAAGTGTTTAATAAGTAGAGTACGATTAGTTATATGACGTTATTCTAAACTTAATATGGCGGACGCCTCAAGATAGCGGATTATCTTTTTCTTCACAACCATCTTGATATGGGTATCAAATGAAAGAGTTGAGTTACTTAGTCAATCAGTAGGTAACCGAAAATTTGAAAATAAAATTATATAAAAAAATTATTTTTAAAAACAAGCTTTTATTAAAAATGCACTAAAAATTAAAAAATAAATTTTCAGCTATATCTCAAAATTTTCAGGTTTTTTTATGACTAAAACCAATAAAAGCGCGGGGCGCTATAAAGGCAAATGTATATGAAATGATTAATTAATTAGAAGTTATACATTTAACTTCATGAGCGCACTGCGCTTTTATTGGTTTTAGTCATAAAAACCTTTTTTTTACCTTTTAGTGCATTTTTAATAAAAGCTTGTTTTTAAAAATAATTTTTTTATATAATTTTATTTATAATGAAAATAATTTTCCATATATTCTTTTTTTAACTATAAAATTATAATAACACAAAATAGATAGTTTGTGATCTTTTTGAACACACTTTTCCAGAGCTTTTATTAAATCAATAAAATTTAATTGTTTTTACTTTGACAACTGTATAACTAAAATAGGTATCGATTGTTTCAGCATATTTGCTTGGTACTTTAAAAATAAACAAATACGTTTTAAAATAATATTTGTTTTTTGAATTAAGCGAGCAACAACAAAAGAAAATTTTGTTTCCATACGAACACGGGCAGTTTCATTAAAATTTGTTTATAATTGTAGATTGCTCGTCATCAATGATTTCAAATATGTATATTCAATATTGAATTGTTATTGTAAACTGCACTTACGTTGATTACATGATTTATTTAATTTTGGAATTAAGATAGCTAAATATTGATTTTAAGTTCAAACAATATTTTATTGTTACGAATATATTCAATACACATTTAACAATATTATTTAATAAAATGTTTACCCAACTGTCTAGTAAACATTTTATTTTATTTATGAATTAAACGTGTTTGATAATTTATTAATTTTCAGTTACGAATGTTTATTTTTAACATTCGAGGGAGTACAATTATGATTTAAAAAAAAATTAGGTGTTTTATGTTTTTCTTTTGTTTTGATAATCTATAATCTATATTATTGTTTTAAGTGTCTAATATCAGGATTCATAATGGAGTTAGCAAATTTGCTAGCATGCAAGCACTCTCAAATGAGATATCAAACTTATTTGACAGTTCTCTTGGAGTTTCATCAAGACTAATGTCCGTTATTATAAAGGGGTTAGCTTTGCAAGCTAGTTAGCACTCACAAATGAGGTAATTAATTTTGTGATAGTATATCTATGGATTTGTTACGGAATTTAGAGCAGTGATACTTCAACGTATTGTTACACAGTTGGCGTCTCAGGCCGTATAAAATAATTTTCATAATGTCACCACTGTTTTAATATCATTGATCTATATCTATAAAAGAGTTTGTCCTTAACCACTCACTCACTCATTCACTCACTCATATATCAACGTACAGCCCAAACCCCTGGACCTAGAAACGTGAAATTTCGTAGGTGCCTTCCTTTTATGATGTAAGCATCCACTAAGAAAGGATTTTTCGAAATTCAACCCCTACGGGGTTTAAACATGGAGTCAAAGTTAAAAAAAATATTTTTTGTTCGCATTTAATTGAAACTTATCAAACATACTCTACAATATAAATAATGAAACTATTATTTAAGCACTTCCCAAAATTTTAACCCTAAGGTGTTAGGGGGGGTGGAAAAATTTGTAAAATATTTTTTTTTGTATTCACCGAATGAAACATGGCACAAGTCGGTACTATAACAAGACGAATATCAGTTACGGAAATTCAACCCTTATGGGAATGGGGGAGGGTAAAATTTTGATATATTTATCTTCATAATTGTTGATGATATTAAAGTAAATTCGGACAAATTAATATTCAATTAAAAATGAAAGTTCGATATTCAAGCCCTAATGGCATGGGACGGGGACGAGGATGGATTTAGATAAGTATGTTTGTCTGTATACCTGCTTTACTTATAAAGGTAAATTCGGGCAAAATAGTGATCTATTAAAAAAAATCGACATTCAACCCCTAATGGCGGGGGTAGACAGGGTCTGTATTTTTGATATGTTTATCTGTATAGCTGCTTATAACGTTATAAATTATAATGGTGGAGTCGGGCAAAATAATCTGCAATAAAAAAATTCGATATTCAACCCCTAAAGGCGAGGGTAGACAGGGGGTTAGTTTCTACAATTTTTAACTAAAATCCGAGATATTTACGTTTTTTATAGGTAATGAATAAAAATCAATATAAAAAATATGTCATCCCCTATCACGTATGGAGGGTTCTAATTAGTTTCGAAGTTTACGCAGGCGAAGCTGCGGGATTCCGCTAGTGTTTACATACAACGCGTGCGTGAAATCTGTCTAACTCATCAGACAACTCCAAGAGAACTGTCATATACATAAGTTTGATATCTCATTTGAGAGTGCTAGCTAGCTTGCAAATTTGCTAGCCTCTTTATAATACCGCGGACATATTGAGTCGCCAATTGTGTTGAAGTATCACTGCTCTAAATTCCATAGAAATAATCCAAAAATACTATCACAAAATATATACCTCATTAGAGAGTGCTTGCTAACTAGCAAATGTTGCTAGCTCCCTTATGATTATACCGGACATACCTGATTCTATGTAAAAAAAATAAACATTTGTCTAACGTGATTTTTGTTAACTTCGTTATTTTCAAAAAGTTGAAAAAAAATTTTTTTTTTTTAAAGCCTCAGCAAAAACAAAATGAGGAAAATCGTAAGCATGGATTTGGGGACGCTAAAAATAGATATTTTCATTAAAATCTCGATTTAAACATTTTTCATGTTGGCAACCTTTCTTAAAAACTAAATATATACTCCAGTAAAAACAACACAATGAAAACAAGTAAATGTAAGTATAGTAGGGCGTATGTTGAAAATAAAGAATAATAATATTCGTTCATCAAAGTCCTCACATACACACACACACACACACACACACACACACACACACACACACACACACACACATTCACACACACACACACACACACACGCACACACGCGCATACAAGCGCCAGATTAGCCGTAGGCGCTCTCCTCACATCTGTTACATTTTACTCGACTACTATAAATACTTTATTTTTCATCTGACATTTTGTTATTTCTTTTATCATCACAGATCTGCGGCCTAAAATGCACATGTATATATTTGATTAAACAGTTTCATATCAACGGAATTGATTACTTTGTAAACATTTAGAGAACTTAATACCGCTTTGACTGCTACTTTTTGTGTGCGTAGATATTAAAATAAAAAAGCGATTACAGTTATCGCTTTTTATTATGACATAAATAAAGTATTCAAATTAATTTTTATTGTATTGATCTTTATATTTATAGTAGGTATATAATTAAGTTACACCGTTGACATATGTACGTATAACATTCTGTTCAAAAGTCATATAGGTACATATTCCTTCTTTTCTACCCTTGTAAAAGATAAATTGATGACAGTAAAGAGCTAATAATATAGCAAAAGATGTCAACGATAATTTGACAGAAACATGTCAGCCAACGTTGCCTTATTCAAGTCATTTAGTGAGTGCATTCTATGTAACATACATGCATCATGTATAAGGATAATATGTATGTACAGAATGTACACATTTTGTTTGCATTTAGAATTGTGTCAATGTTATACTTTAACACATATGTATGTGTACAATATGTCATTGGGGTAACAAATTGCATGCAATTATGATACATTTTTTCTTAAGCTTGTCACACACATTATGTTCGATCCACAGATCAATCTTATTGTATGTAAGTAGTAAAACCGTAGGCATGGACCGCGCATGGACCGCGCATTTGACTCGACTACAGTGTCGTGTCAACGAAAAGATATGGAATATTATTACGTACATAGACATAGAGAAATGGACAGCGCATCTGACTCGAAACAAGAGCCGTGTCAAATGAGAGAGACAGAAATTGTTTGGAAATATACTTGTCCTTACTTATACAGGAGTGTACTGTTTCATTTTTGGCTTAAATTACAAAAAATAACTAACTTTGTATGATTACTGATTTTTAAATAATATCAGTTTGGTATTTTTTGACCTAATTCTTATTTCTTGTTCATCTTTTTTTGTTGCTTCATAGTGTAACTTAATATCAAATATATATTTTTTATTTTATTAATTAAATTTTGTCTGTGATTGTTTGTGTAATTCACCGCATCATTTTTTAACAACCACGTGGGAATTTCTTTAAAACTATTGCTTCCTCGCAATATCGAAGATACGAGAAGCTTCGTTATCGTTTTAAAACGAGAAAAAAAATTTGTTCTCCGATTTCAAAAATTTTATTTTATTTATCCGTTTCAGGTCAAGACAAACACTTTTTGTTCCGTGTCTGTCTGTCTGTGTGTGTGTGTGTGTGTGTGTGTGTCTGTGTGTGTGTGTGTATGTGTGTCTGTCCCCCAATCCTTGTCACACGCTTAACTCATGAACCACTGAACCAATATTGATGAAACTTGGTTGGTTGGTTGGGTCTGGCTTGAGGACGGTCCCATTTCAAAATAATTAAAATTGTGTGTAAGGGGGAGGGGTGACATCCAAAAAGATTTATTTTTTGAAGATATCTCAAGAAAGACACATGTTACGTGAAAATTGTATAGAACCTTTTTTGTAGAGCATTCAATTCTCTATAATATAGGTCACCTACTTTTGTTGTAAAATATTCCCTTCCAAAGATCTATCTCAATTTGACTTAAGAAAATCGTCATTTGTTTTTTTTAAAACTGCTATTTACTTTGACATATTAAATGTCACTTTGACGTTTTAAATGTCATTTTGACATTCGTAGAGCAGAAAAATAATGATTTTGATTGAAATTGTCAAAAAATTCAAAATATACGACATAATAACCAGGCGCGTATTAAGAAAAATGTAAAATTTAATTTTTTATATTAAAATCGTATGAAAATTAAATGGTTAACCAATGACAGACAGTTCATCTGAATACTTTATCGGTTTTTATTTAAATTGTTCAATAATTAACTACCTTTGATGAATTTAGCACGAGGAAGCACCGTGCATTTACAAGGCAGAGTATTTTTTATTAATAAACATTTAATATTTACACTACCATTAATATTACTTTCTCGGAAAATCCGTTCACTAATTTTACAAATTTCTATGGAATCAGTTGACGGTTTTTGTAAATTGCCAAAATTTTTTGTATTTAATAAAAAAGATGATTGCTGCGAAATAAGCAATTTGTTGCAATTAAAACATTTGTTTGTTTTTAGTATTTTCCTTGCTAAAGAATTCCTGACATATAACTAATTATTTCAATAATGTAATAATTAATGCCTTCATAAATACTCGGAATATTGTATTCGTGTTCATATGAAATAATTACGCGATGATTTTCGTTAATACCTATATTTTTATCATTACAAATATTGACTGTACGTAAGGTGACCAATTATTTTTGGCATAAATGGAGTAGTCATAAGATTATTAAAAAAAAATACTGTCCAATTGTAATGACATTTTTTAATTGTAATGATCTATGGTAATTGTGAGGTTTGCAGAAACAACAAGTTAACTCCATTTTTAGGCCAAACAGAGTTAATAACCGTTTCTTGGGGGAAAAAATCATTCTTTCGTTTGGTTCAACAAAGAGTTACCTACCACTGATAGTTCTCAAGGTATCCGCTAGAATTATAATGAACTGCTTCATTCGCTTGGGTAAAAATGGAGTTAACTCCAGGAGCTGACTCTTTGTTTTTGGGCTTAGAATTTAGTTAGTACACTCCTTACTGTGTTCTTTCTTGAAATAAACTAATTTTCTTGAAAATTGTTCTTATTCAATGCTTCCTTACTTTAAAAAGAAAATAATTTTCAACTATTTGGGTCAAAAAGGAATTAACTCCAGAATAAAATTGACTCTAGAATTGCGAATTTGACGAATTTCTCAATGGAATTTGATCAATACATGTGGTCGGTGATAAATAATAATTAGACGAAGACACAGGCGATTTAAATACATTCTCCATTTTTTAAACAGTTTTTTTCTATTTTCCCACAAATTATAAAAACTGGAGTTAACTCCTTGTTGCTGCATACCCCTCAGTTGTCGATATATTTTTTATATAATATGAAAATCAATAGTAATCGTTGTAACTTTTATGTATTTGGAAGTAGAAAGGAGTATAAAATCACAAAAAGGAGTAGTTTGAGAGTACAGTTTAAAAATGAGTACTGTCCACAAAAAAGGAGTTCAAAACTCCCTAAAGGAGTACGTTTGGTCACCTTACTGTACGTAAATAAATAAATATACGACATAAGTACAACCCTGAACTGTAGTAAACTCATAGAGATAATAATATGTAATATTTTCTCTATGACTAAGCTACCAATCAGATTCTTAGAAAAAGATATAGATATTTTCCAAACAACTTGCATTACTCTCTCACTTACAGAACAAATGTTACACCATTATGTTAAATACGAATGCGCTATCCATTTCTCTATGTCTATGATTACGTACTACTGTATATACTTGTCCTTATTTAAACAGAAGTATCTATTTCATTCTTCTTAGAAAAAATAAATATACATACATATCCTAAATGTCACTGGATTTCTCTCTCTGTTTTAGAAGAAATGTTACACCATTATGTTTACAGAATGCGCGGTCTACATATATTCTATATCTATGAGTAAAACAGAATTACTAGTTCTGAAAAGACTGCGTCAACATGACAGTTTTAAGCTGGCATCATATTATTTTACGACAAAAAAGAGGTTGACACCCAAACATAGTGGCATACAGAGCCGTACTTGATATTTTGAAGTCCGAAGAACAAATAAAACTCCATTTAGTACAGTATAAATATTCAAACATATATAAAAAAGTGTATACTTTGCTTACATAACTTCTTTTGTTTTCGGTTTAAATTGAACCGTATACAAAACACGTAGCTAAACACCGACTTAAACTGACTTGTACGCATGCGTTATTCATCCATATTTCTCTTATACATATTTTCATCGCTCTCTCATGAATATGCACACTCTCCTTAGCGTTTCATCTTGAAAACCTCTCTTATTTTAAAACATGTTGAGGGCATTCCAATTCACTAGCTCGTTAAAGTTTCACATCAATAAACAAGATCAACGAAAATTTATATGTAGTTTTTTTTCACTTTAAAAATCGATGAGCGCGGCCAACCAAGAGGTGCAAGGGTAATTTGAAAGGGGGAAAAGGGGTAAAAAGGTGTATTTTAGCGAATAACATCAAGAGAGCTAATTTGATCGAAACATAATTCAAATATTTCTAGTAGCTCTTTTTTAGACCTTAAATTTGTACTTTATTTTATTCCAATACAAATAAAATTATCGAGTTACGAGAACCCCCCTTTGAATATTTCATTGATTACTTTTATTATTATGAATGTATATAGGTACTATCTTATTAAGAAAACATGCAAGACGTTATAATGATTGCAGATTATTGAATATATTTTTTATTAGATGATTGGACAAACACACACGAATGATATGAAAACAGACCCACAACACAAATATAAATATTCATGTAGCAAAAACATTGAATTTTCGGAAAAAATCAATGTATCGAACTTTACATTTACCGTAAATTTTTACTTATGTGAGCCTAGCTCCAGGACCATGAAATTTAAGTTTTAATTAAGTTTAAAAAATATATTTTGGGGTGTATTAGCACCATACTTATATAATCTTATTTTAAAATTAAACAGTATACTGTTTCTTAATCCTTTAATTAAATAAACGCCGCATATTTGCTATGCAAGTTTCGCATATCTTGCACCATACAAAGATACAATAGGAATGTGCTTTGGAATGATAAAATCAGTCTGTGATGAGTTTGACAATCTCTGTGCATGATAGTTTCTCGGTATGTTAACTAAAGATCAGTGCCGTATCACTAGTAACTATAAATGAGGCGAGGAATAAATACAGATTAACAAATAATGAAAATAGTTATCAATCACTATGGAGAAATGAAGCTATAAATCAGTTATTAATAATTATTAATTAGAATTTTCTTAATTGAATTATGAATATACAGTAGAAACCGGTTATAACGACATCGGTTAATACGACGTATCGGTTATAACGACTCAGAATAAAAGTCCCGGCTGAATCCCATATAATTGCCTGTTATAATATACCGTTTATAACGACATCGCTTACAACGAAATACCGCTTTTAACGACTTTCTGTTTACAATGTTTACGGAAAATTTTATCGGTTTAACGACGGACCGACTTTTGTTTCCATTTTTTTAAATATAGTATTTTTTATTTAGGCACTACTCTTTGCACTCACGTTAATCTTACCGTAAGAATATTATGTTTATCCTTTAATAATCCGTGATGTTTTATTGTGTCTGACATAATTTGTGTATTTAATTTTTTGTGCAATAAAAAAATATTGTTTGATATAATATGTAATACATACATAATAGATTGTGAAAGTTAGGTTTAATTCTAAAAAAACAGAAAACAAATGTGGATTTCAAATATTCGTATACTGGTACATGATTGGTGGAGAGTTAATGTCAAACTAAATTTCCAGTAAAATAACGTTGAGTGTCGCTTCTGTATATTGTATATGTATGTAAATATTTACTATTTTGTGCTTAAAATTTTATTTTGACGATATCTTCACTCACAGACGGTGAATTTCACAAAATTTCAGCATACTCATGAAATTTTTAGTTTTTCCGATAAATACCTTAAAAAATCGAACTACGACAATCACTTATAACGACCTAAAATTCCGGTCCCTTCGATGTCGTTATAACCGGTTTCTACTGTATATATTTTTGGATTTTAATAAAATAAACCCATTAGTCCTTGACCCTCCTTAATATAATTAAATTAAATTGATATTTTATGGAATTATTAGAGTATTTAAAGTTGAATATTGAATTAATTTATTTTCTGAAAAGTACACAAATTTGGAAAATTGACAAAATTTTCTCAACAAATCATAAGTACTGTAAAATAATGATCACAGATTGGATTAATTTAATGTATATTACGGTAATAAATGACAAATTCAGGGTTTAATGTGAGTAATTTCCTTATTTATTTATGATATTACTCTCGAAACTTGTGTCACATTTGTGTATACGTACATTTTGTATTTATATGTACACACTATACACAAATATACACATATATAAATAATATGGAAACCCTAATCAATCTATTTTGTGTTTTAATTTAATATGCTTGGTTTCGCTCCATATTGAAGTTTGTTCAAAACCGACATTTCACGGTTTTCTTTGTGAATACTGTTAATTAAGGAAAACCAAATATACAATCTTTTTTTCATTTTCTGTAAATATATCAACAAAGCTTTATATGTTTGTTATTTTGTTATTTGGTAATCAAAGTGAGAACCCAAAAATATCAAGTTTAAAAATAGAAATTATGATCTCTTTTTACATACTTTTGAAATTTTTATGTGTGAAGTACAAACAATTTTAATTATTTTTATTTTTATTTAACTAGTTCCTCGTAGGTGTTTAATGTTTAAATTAACAAATATCAAATAGACTTTTTTTGAATAATAATATAAAGAGTATAATTTAAAATCGCGTAAAATTTCAACAAAATAAACAAAAATAAATTTGAAAGTTATTTTTTTAATAAAAATACACATTAATTTTTGAAAAAGATACGTATATACATTTTTCATTTTATTTTATATGAAAAACTGTCTCGAAGTAATTTATTTTTAATTACTTACTTTACTTATTACTTTTGTTTATAATAAAAAGGTATAATAAGTATAAAATATCGATATTTTAATTAGAAATTTTTTGTGGCGCAGCACTTTTATTCAATGTTCAATATGTTCATTTAATGGAATCTTTTATTGGCCCTCACTTTCCCACACTTTCCTTATTGAAAATGACTATTTATTTATGAATATATAAACAGTGTTTTATTCTTTTACACGACCATGAAATTTTACCCTACATTTATGGTTATTAAATGTTTATATCTGAATGATAAATATTTTTTTAAATATCAATAAATCAAGTAAAATTTTCCTTTATGTATAGTATATACATTATATTTTATATTTATGTGTATTTATATATACATAACCATCTCTATATATTTTTTTGTATCTTGTGTTCTTCCCACACTTTGCTATTGTTCCTGAAATATTTTAGTTTCTGAACTTTTTTATTAAATTTAACATTTCTTTTTCATGCTGACATTTTAATTTGTTTTCAACGGTTCACGAATTTTACTTCAAACTTGTTTTACATTAGATAAATGTATTAAGAATCTTCTAAAGATACGATAAATTATAAATACTCGTATATTTAAAGTGACATTGAATATAACAGAAAGAATAAATACATAATTAATTGATTAATAAATTAACATTCACTAATGATTACATTTTGAATTCATTATAGCAGATTTCTTAATGAAGGCAAGTATTCTAAAATGTAGCAAGTATCTAATTAACACAAAAGAAACAACGACATAAAAATTATAATATTCATTGGAATTATTTTTCTGAATTATTTCATGAAACCAAAAAGAATATTTTCAATGGTGAAAGCTAAACATTATATAGTAAAATATTTTTATTTATCATTTCGTTCTAGTGTCGTCTCGTTAAAAAATAAACTGATCTCGCCTTTTACACTCGCGTGGATTTTTTGACTCAAAAAAATGATTATTATCATTATTATTGTTTTGTAATAAACTAGCGGAATCACGCGATTTCGCTCGCGTAAACTTCGAAACTAATTGCAACCCTCCATACGTGATAGGGGATTGCATATTACATTTTTTTTATATTGATTTCATTACCATTATAAAAAAGATTTCTAGGTCCAGAGGTTTGGGCTGTACGTTGATATTTGAGTGAGTGAGTGAATGGTTAAGGACAAACTCTTTTATACATATGTATATGTATACAGAAAATATATAAATATCTCGTCTCATCAAAACAGACGATTTCGTCTCGTTAAAATTCAAATGGTATCGATTTCGTTTCAAGACTGAAACGAGACCGACAAAAGTCTCGTCTCGATATACAGTTCTACTGTCATCTGAAGTTAGTTCAACAACCACCATCGTTTATAATAATTTAAATGATATTTAACGACATCGTAATAGCAAGAATATATTATTTCCGGTAAAATATATATAACAATGAACATAAATAAATTAGCATAAGGAACAAAAAGGATACAAGCATGAAACTGCAAATAGCAGTATTATTTAGTACTTTATAAATTTACGAATAAATATGTGTTATAATTTTGTAGGAATATTTTATTTATCCTACCCTTTGTTGTTTTCTTCTTTAAATCCGTTTAATCCTCCGTTCAGCGTGGTTGAACAATGACTCGAAAACAACAAATACATATATTTAAGTTGAAGTTACGAATAATATTTATTGTATATTGTAATTAACAAACCGAATTATAATTTGCCATTGACAAGATGCTGTGCAAAATGCTAGAAGTTGAATCGGAGAACACAAAAAAACACAATTAAGTCTATTTTATTTTTATGGAAATAATCAGACATCTGTAGAAATTACACAAAGGTTTTTCTTTTAACTGGGCTATTGTTTCTTATAAATCTTTTAACGCTGAAAAGGAATTTGACAGTAAAAAAGCTCTTTGATCTTTTTTATTGTAAATAAATCGAATATTTAGACCAATTGTGAAAGCCTTCATGAGCATGCTATTGATTGGCCAAATCAAATGATTTTCTTCTTTTTTGTGTATCGCAGATTTGGAAAGTTGAGACAAAATAAGAAAATTGAAAAAATAAAAATCTGATCTATAAAAGGCATTTCTTAGATTGGGTCATAAAATTTATCACAGGCTGGTATCTTAGTCATTTTTGGTGGGAAAACCCGCACGTATTTTATACATAACACTTGAAGCACTATAAACGATGACCTGGCGATAAAATCGATTGACATCTGCAGACACATCTGTCAGTAATCTACTAATACTTTTTATATCAACTCTATATATCCACTGCTTTTACAAAAATGTTTCAGAACTGTCTACGTCTGAAACATCTGCAACATGTGATTCGACAACTACATGTTTTTTGTAAATAAAATTGCATTTCTGTAAAAATAAACAATGACTTCACTTATACATACATACATAAAGAGTAACGATTTGCTGGGTGAATAAAAAAGCCTTTTACTTATACTACCCTTGGAAATATCATAGAAACTTTCGAATGAACTTTAAATGATTCATGTATATAATCAAATCATTGCAATGAATAGTTCAGTAGTTACAGTCTTGTTTAAATCCTGACAACATCATTCAAAGTACCTATATTTCCCTTTAACACCCACATTTATGAATTTAATTAATAGATAAAAACTCATTCAATATCGAATTAAATTCCGCAATTGTTTCAAGTTTAGCTATTTTAGGTTTATATGATATGAGATATTCATATGACAATTATAAACAGTAACATAAACCAGATTTTTTAAGAGGACATATTTATAACTAATTGTAAGGATATATACATATATTCTATTCATAATAGGGTTGTTACAGATATGTATATGGTGGCCCATGTAAAATGAAATGGACGCGCTTTTGGTCATTTAAAATAAGATTTTGAAAAAAGCTCGAACACGTCGATTTTGCTTTCAGGGGGACATCTTTTGCTATAAAATTTTTGCAAGAATCTCTTCAATCCTCAGCGCTATGAGCACAACCCTTATAATTTTAAATAGCATGATAGGGCAAGTGATATCTCATTTGATAGGTTTTTTCATTCTAAATACGGTGCTTTTTGATTTTTCCAAATCTGTTTAGTTTTAGTCAAGTTATTTACATTAAATGCAATGATTTTCTGATCAAAAAACAAATATTTTCAACTAAAATTCAAAACAAAGTAGGGTTATTTTCTTATTAAATAATTCAAAAACTTCCAATTTGGACATTTATTGAATTAATTAAAGTTTTGGATGTTTTTTTTTAATTAATTCAATAAATGTCCAAATTATATGTTTTTGAATTATTTGCTAAGAAAATAAGCCTACTTTGGTTTGAATTTTAGTTGTAAATATTTGTTTTTTGATCAGAAAATCATTGTATTTATGGAATTCAAAATGTAAATAACTTGACTTAAACTAAACAGATTTGAGAAAATCAAAAAGCTCCGTATTTAGAGTGAAAAAACCTTTCAAATGAGGTATCACCTGCCCTATCATACTATTTAAAATTTTAAGGATAGTGCTCATAGCGTTGAGGGTTGAAAAGATTCTTGCAAAAATTTTATATCAAAAGATGTCCCCCTTGAAAACAAAATCGATTTGTTCCGAGCTTTTTTCAAAATCTTATTTTAAATGACCAAAAGCGCACCCGTTTCGTTTTACTTGGACCACCCTGTATAGCTACGAAATTACTTTTAATATGATTTCGGATACATATTTTTATTAAAAGTATGTGTTTTGTCTCTGGGATCAGACAACGAGTAGGAAACTATCCGAATTCAGTTTTGGAGGTTAGAATATTTTAGATGTCCAATAGTTTCGAATACGCAGCTCCCCAGCATCTCTAATAATAGTTGAGTTCTTTAAAAATTATACCATGAAGCTTCATTTGTCATTGTTAACACCCCAAATGTACCAAAGTAATATAAATAACAAAAAGTGTGCAAAACAAAAAAACTGTTTCCAACAAAGGTTCCATTAAAAAAGATTAATGGTCGCACGAGCGGTATAAGAAAAGTGTTAAAAATTACTCTTCGCTATTAGATTATAATTGAAAATCCAAAAACATATGATGTATAGGTATGTTCATATACATTTAATATAAATTATGTTATTTTAACCCTTTCTTAGGCTGCACTTTAACAATTTCTTTTCATTTTTAAAGACCACTCGTTCAAAGAAGTAGAGGAAAATTTAAGTAGGTACTGATTAATTGAATGAATAGAAAACGACACAAGTTCAATTTCTACAAGAATCGCTTCAATTTTCATGAAATGAAATCAAGACGGAACTATCAGTTTTAAAATTCGAAAGAAAAACTAAGTCGAGACTTATCTAGCTCTCGTAAAGTAATGAATTTCACAGCAAACTTGATAATAACTTATTTAACATGATGAAGGTGGGACATTTCTATATATAAGGGTTGGTTTGCAAACCCATGTTTATTAGACTTTCTTAATTCGTTTTAGTCAGTACTATATGCCCTATATGCTCCCAGTTTTATTTTAACTCTTTTAAAATAAGCCTTCAGTCAAAAATAATCGCTAAAACATCCTATAAGGAACTATAATATACTGATTATATTCTGATTCATTAAGATATTTTTATGCCCGATATTATAATAAAACCAAAGACTTTCTGGAGGGTATGAATATTAAACCGCTGGAAAAAAATTCAAAAAAATATAAATCTGCTATTGTTTTAGACCACTATTATACCATAATATTGTTATTTAAATTAAATGCAACCATATATGTCATAATTTTCCATCTAAAATTTTAATTTAATGCAACCATACAACTGTCATATTTAAATATGTATAATACCTTGCAGAAAGCGTAGGATGTCTAAGAAAGGGTTAAGATCATTTGAACATTTCTATAAAAACTTTAAACGTAAACGAGACACGAATAACGTGTTCACACAAAAGTTTTTTCCGAGAGCTTAAATTTCTTTATCTCATACAAAAATCTTACACAAGTTTGTCAGAAAAATATTAAGAAAGAGTTTTTCTGCACACTTCCTTTCTTGCGCAAATGTAATTATCGCGCGGTTCTAAAACGGGATGAGGTTAAAAGTGTTTTTAATAATGTCTTCAATTATTTTGTGAATATTCTTTGAAAAGGCAACTTGTGTGGAAAATATTGTAGTAATTTGATAAAACTTTATGTACTTACGTTTACATTCATTTTTAATTCTTAAGACGTTGACTGAATATAAAACCACATTACATCAATATAAAGTAGTTAAAGGACGTGTCGTTTTATTATGTACAAGTTTTATGTGAAATAAAAATACTTTTAACAAAATACTATCTACTGGACATTGGATCAAATCGATTGCAATAAACGCTCAAAATTACACATTATCAATTAGAATCTAATCTGATCTAGACATACATATGTATTTTGACATAAGATACAATCTTGATTGTATCTTATGTCAAAATACCTCTAAAAGGAAAACTACTTAGCGATACTCATTTTAAAAGAACAAAAATAACACATCAAAATCGGAGCTATATGCAAATGTAGGTTTGAGAGACGTAATCCCTTTTTTGGTCGGGGATTTAAAAATAATCTGGCTTGTGCTAGAATGATGTTAGTTGTGAAGCTACACAAGAATCCATTAAGTATACTCGTAGTAAGTACTTACAGAACGAAGCGGTTCCTCGCATGTTTTATTTTATCAATTTTTAAATTAAAAAGTTAAGTTACACTTCGGCAAGTAGAAGCTATCTTTTTATAAAAAAATAATGTAAAAGAAGTTTAAAGTCGGACGTCAGAAATTTTATCGTAAAAATAAATCGCTATTGCACAACTCACTAGATAGCTAGCGTAATGGTACATCGTTCAAACCCATCTTGGAAAAATACTCTTTCATTATAAAAAAAGCCGCATCAAAATTCGACTCCGTTGAAAAGTTACGAAGCCACAAACAAACATAACACCCATCTTTTTTCGTCATGTGTTAATTAAGTATTATATTGCACATATGCATGATCATATGTGTATATTAAATTTACACTTACTGCATTAGAATAAATATTACAGAAAATTCTATAACTAAAAGTAATTCCAACCATAGACATATACATAGAGCATGGATCGTGCATTCTATATTAACATAATGGTGTAACATTTCTTAAAAAACTAAGAGAGAGATCCAGTGGTGTTTAGGATATATCTATTTCTTTTTCTAAGAAGAATAAAATACAATCCTATTTAAATAAGGACAAATATATCCTTAACTATTTCCCATCTCTTTTATTCGGCACGACTCTGTTTTGCAGTCAGATATGCAGTCCATGCTCTATGTCTATGATTCTAACATAACTATATCGATTTAAATAACAGAACAAAATGTGAAAAAAAAATCACAGTAATTGCAGGTTATTCAAATTTACTTAAGTTCTAGTGATTTTAGATATTTATAAATATTCTTAACACTTTTTAACCCTGCGTTAGTCGCATTCGATCTGAGAGATACATACGATATTTATTTAGACGCCATTAATTTACGGTAGCAGTGGAGGGGATGGCACTCCGTCTAGTCTCGTAAAGTAAGGGTGATTTTGGTTTAGTAGTGATCTAACTTTGCTATGAGGATTTTTTTGTCTAATACAGCTAATTTGTATCTAGTAGTATATTGCGACTATTTACGTAAGTATTACAAAACATTGGACCTCAGATAAGAGAACACGGTTGACGAGGTACCAATGTGGCCAATGTGAAAAACATCTTTGCTTAGAGCATGCAAAAATTTTATGTGAGGAATGTTTTTCTAATAAAAATTAATAGAAGATTAATGCCCGGTATTATCAACCAATTTAAAGCTCCTTTAGCGCTAAATGCTCCTTTAAAGTAAATTTATTATATACAAACGTGATTTAAATCAATATTTAAGCTTTCAATGAAAAATAGACATAATATACGTTGTAAAGAAATACTGCAGATAATTTAAAATCTATTTAATTAAATGTATTATGCTTGCATCTATTGATAATATGACAGTTAGTTAAAGGAGCATAATACTGGGCGTAATAAAAATAAATATTACCATATTAAACTTATTATAATCTGATTTTTGTCTTGTTACTTTATTGGAAAAATAATTATATCTGTGAACAGTTTTTCAAAACTTTTGAATAAATTACTTTAAAACAATATAGAATAATTTAATCTTGACCCTATTCCTCAAAATCAATATTAATTTTTTTGTAAACCTGATTTTTAACTTATGTATCTATGGGATACATTGCGACTCATGAGGTTCCTTAACGTATTGCGACTAACGCAGGGTTAAATATATTTGTTGGTAAATTTTTTATTTCACTTGATAATTTATTAAACACATTTATAACAATTTTTAAGGCACCCTTTGTAATTAAAGCTAAGCTATCGATAGAAGATTAAATTTTATTTATTTCGTAGAGTGAATAAATTATTTTAGAAAAAATATTAGAATTTTCTAAAAAAAGAGAATATAGCAATTTTCTAAACAAAGTCTTGCAAGACGTTTACCAAGAACGTAGAAAATGTTATAACATTGTAATTTGTTTATAGAAAGTGCTGAAAGGTACAAAACACGTATGATAAAGTAGAAATCGACAGAAAAATCCAGATAAGAGGATTTCCGCTTCAAATATTGTTTTGTGCGAAAGTTCATATAAATTTCATAGCGACTTTCATACAATGATAAATATTGAGCTGTCGGAACTAGATCTGCACATTTGTTATAAGAAAAAAGATGTATTTATTATTTTTTTATTTTTTATGTTTACATTATTTATATATTAACAAAAATTTACATTCTTGAGTATTTTTTATTAAAATGAAGTAATCTTAAAAGGTTTCTATAGAGCCGGATTTAAATAATATAGAGCACCATGAAAAATTTTTAATATCAGCTGAAATGATTTGATTGAAAGTAATACCTATAATTATATTAATTAATATTATAACCAGCAAAGCTGCACACGAAACAAGACAAGGAATAGGAAATTGCGGTCTCGAATTGGATTATGGAGTCTCCTCAAGTGAATTATTTTTCTAATTTTTTTAAATATAACGAATTTTATATTATTTTTTAAAGATATGTATCAAATACATAGTAAATTTTTACTGATAATTTATATTCTCTTTAAATCCGAGACTAAAGTTGATATCGACTCAGTTTCATCTTGTAACAATTTTAGAGTTTCGTCTCGACCTAATTTAATTGTAGATATAAGTTACTCTCGGTATATGTACAGTCTTAATTACCAATAGTGGTTAAACCGAATCTGAACTAGCGACAAAAACGAACCAGTTGCCACAACTACTATATTGAATTTTTGACATTTTTTTAAATTTTGGTATTAGTGATTTTCGAAAAATAAAAGTATTATTACATACTAAAAAAGTAAATACTTATTTTATACAGAGATAAAAATTTTATAAATTCAATTATGCATTTTGTTTTTAAAATATATATAAATTATTTCTGTCACTTTTTACATTCAATTTTCAGAGATAACTCTGTATCACAATATAACGCATGTATACAAACGTGTGTGTATCTAAATGCAATCACTTGAAGGATTTATTGTGACTAATTTCAAGATTTATTTAAGCGTTCGTGTCGGGGGTGTATACATATATACAGAGCTGTAGTGTAAACTTTTTGTCGTATATATACATTTCTATAAGGTCGGTTTGGTACCCAGGTCAAAATTTACGATGGAACGAAATTATGTTAGATTTCATAACGCTAAAACTCTATAAATAATTAACCGACAGCAAGTAACCGGTTACGTATAGATAGCTTATGCATGTAGCACAGCGATTCTCAACCTGCCCCCCCCCCCCCTAAGGGTGGCATGATAAAACTGAATGGTGGGCACGAGCATATTGAGAAAAAATGAGAAAAAATATTATTTAAACATTTATTTAATTTACTGAAAGAAAATCAAAAATTCTGACATAATAAAAAATAAAATACACGTTCACATTTACACTGATATAATATACTTATAAATAGGATTGTATCAGTACTGCACAATGTATTTAATAATTAACTTATCAATATTATATTAAAAACAAGATCAATAATTATTAGTGACTCTCTTAGGCCTGTCTTGCAGAGCAAAGTTTTTCGAAAGAAAGTTTAATATTAGAAATTCACACAAGCATTTTTTTGTATTTAGCTGAGATCTATTTTACAGTGAAAATTATTGTATGATGGTGGGGGGGGGGGGGGGTGCGATGAGAATTGTGATTGAAAATTGAGAAACGCTGATGTAGCATTTAGTTAGGGCGTTGCGGTAACTGATACAGCCATTGTGTTTGTGCGGACGGGGGCGCAAGAGACAGAAATTTAGGAGTAACACATTTAATTCGTTCTGAAGCAAAGACGATTAACTCCATTAATGAAACATTCATTATTTTTACGAATTTATCAACTCGTTTTAGCTACACCTCTGTATAATACATAGGGATTTCAATGTCATTTCAGACATATGCAAATATAAAAAAAATGTTTTGAGGCTTCAGTCAAAATTATCAGTTACGTTATTGCAACTTCGTAAAAAAATATAAATAAATGTTAATGTTTTTTTAAATGTTATATACATACGTACATATATTTGCTATTAGCACGTTTATTATTTAATGTTTAAAAACAATTCATATTTATTTATCTCTGTTGATGTTTAAATCAAATATTAAAACCTTAAAAATACCACATTTTAAAAAACATTTTAAAATTTAAAAAGAATGATAAATGAAATGTTTCCTATATGATAAATTAGAGTATTGAATTATAAAAGGTACGGTACAGTGAAACAAAAAATAGAAGCGTTGAGGGAAGGCTTACAAGATAAATGATGAAGTTATGTTAGAAAACATTGACGTATAAAAATTCAAAATAAAATTGTGTGTACAAAGATAAACACAATATACCTATAGGCAATAGGTTTACATTATCTTAATATATATAAATTACGTGTCACATTGTTTGTCCGCGATGGACTCCTAAACTACTTAACCGATTTTAATCAAATTTGTACACCGTGTGCAGTTTGATCCAACTTGAAAAATAGGATAGCTTACATCTCAATTTATAATCGCAATATTATTTTATTGCAAATTATTTGTCTTTATCTGTTAGCTCCAAACGATTCTAACAGATGGTGTCATCTGTTGACTGGATTGAGTAAGTATTCAATAGATGGCGCTATGTCAATCTTCCAAACGTTTCATATAACCTACAATTTAATAGCATAACCACCACATGTTGCTAAAGTATAGGTTAACCACAGCAACGCGTGGCCGGGTCAGCTAGTATGTATATAAGTGATGAAATGAATGTGGTTTTATGGATTATGATTGCAATTATCATTGTAAAACCGTTACAAATATGATCAGCATTTTTAATATAAATTTATATTATCTTGCCTTTTAACTAGCTTTTTTACGCAATACTCGTATATTTCAAATAGTGTTTCAAAAATTATCTTTATTTTGTCTATAATTGAGTTGGAGTTTATGACCTAAAAGAAAACCGTCTGCATTATATATGTATACCATGTAACTCAATTTTAAAAGGTGCTCCATAAGGAATGGTCCTAATTAAATAGCATGTTTTCTTAATACTAAATTTTGTATAACATTTGATCAAAATTTTAACAGGATATTTTTTTTGTAGAAATATATATTTTCTACAAAAGTGTCCATAGAATCAAAACTCTTAAGTCAACGAATTAAAAGTTACATAAAAGAGACTTCACCTGATTTTTTTATTAAAAATGTTGAAAGCTTAACTTTGTTTCTATATAAAAATTGTATAGATGGTTAAATTTTCCGCTAAAATACCAAATTTCATCAAAATCAGTTCAGTCGTTCATGAGTTATGACTATGCCAATAATTTAGGGAAACACATACACGAGCAGGCGGACGAACGGAACAGAAAATGTTATAAAGACACGTTGATAATTTATAATTAAATCTATTTTAAAAGCTTCAAAAAAAAGAACATATTTACAATATTCCCATATAATCCTAAACATATTTGTTACATAAAACGATTGATACGAATTGTCCCATTAATTAGATAACGGTATTTTTTCATTAACGTCGATTCCGTTTAATCATCCTGTATCAGTGCAGATCAGAACATTAATTTTGTGACATGAAAGCTATTGGATAACCGCTAATACCGTAAAAAGCTCATTTTTTGCTAACAGAAAGGTTTTTAGAAACAATCAATGTCAGTGAATGAAAACAATTTTCTAACTGTTATCTAACTTTATTTAATAATATTATTTTTGTTTAGAGAATAGTATGTATTTAAAAAAAAGTATACAGGATGGCCCAAGTAAAACGAAACGGACGCGTTTTTGGTCATTTAAAATAAGATTTTGAAAAAAAGCTCGAACACGTCGATTTTGCTTTCAAGGGGGACATCTTTTGCTATAAAATTTTTGCAAGAATCTTTTCAACCCTCAGCGCTATGAGCGCACCCTTAAAACTTTAAATAGCATGATAGGGCAAGTGATACCTCATTTGAAAGGTTTTTTCAAATGATCGGTGCTTTTTGTTTTTTCAAATCTGTTTAGCTTTAGTCAAGTTATTTACATTTTGAATTCCATAAATGCTATGATTTTCTGATCAAAAAACAATTATTTATAACTTAAATTCAAAACAAAGTAGGCTTATTTTTTATCAAATAATTCAAATCCATCCAATTTGGACATTTATTGAATTAATTAAAGTTTTGGATGCTAGTAAATTTTTTTAATTATTTGATAAGAAAATAAGGCTGCTTTGTTTTGAATTTTAGTTGTAAATATTTGTTGAATTAAAAATGTAAATAACTTGACCAAAACTAAACAGATTTGAATAAAAACAAAAAGTACCGTAGTTAGAATAAAAAACTTTTCAAATGAGGTATAACTTGCCCTATTATGCTATTTAAAATTTTAAGGGTTGTGCTCATAGCACTGAGGGTTGAAAAGATTCTTGCAAAAATTGAAAGCAAAATCGACGTGTTTGAGCGTTTTTTCAAAATCTTATTTTAAATGACCAAAAGCGCGCCCGTTTCGTTTTACTTGGGCCATCCTGTATGTAGTATTTTTATAAATAAAAAATATAATAACATTTTTTTAAATTTAATTATGAGCAAGCAAGCCCATTATTAACAATTTCTTAGCTCACCACTGGGGGTAACTATCTACCCCTTATATTGAGAACCACTGACACTATATGGGTGTAATAATGCAGAGGTAGGTTTGTCATAATGTTACTCGTGCATTTGATGGAGATTGTAAGTTTTTTCATAAGATAGAACAAAGTTACAATAAGTTTAGATGTAGGAAGGGGAGGATGGTAAATAATGGGAGGTTATCTATACAGTTATTTATAAATAGAGAATTGTGGTGCAATATTAGATTTTTATAATATCCGTCGTTCATTTTTGTGTTGTGAAAGGATTATTATAGTGTGCAGTTGTAGATTGTTTGTACAGCTTTTAAATTTGAATATACAGTACTAAAAAATAAATGACTCAACTACATCCATATATTTTTTTTTAATTCTATAACCAAAAGATTATTATTCAATTACATGTAGATTTTTTTTAATTTCGCTCATATTGTGCACTTCAAAAATTTCCTTAAAATAACCCATATAGTGTTGTATCGTATCTGATTATGAATTTCAATAATATTACTTATTGCCAGAGTCGCTCGTTCAGAAAGTTATTATGAATTGAATTATAATATTGAATAAAAGTCATATTTTGCAATTATATGTTAATGCTACTTTTAGTTACAGACAGATGATTTCTTTTTAGTATTAAAGTCAACAAATTTAAATTTTTCTACGTATTCCGTAGATCTATATGGCAAAACCAGACGTGTCACTTTTTCAAGTATATCAGGAGATGAAAATTTAAGTTTATGGCAAATAGAAAATCAAAATATTTAGTAAATACAGGAATAATGATTATATACATATCGCCATAGGTGAGCATTAACTCGTTAATCCGTTAATCGTTAATTAACGAAGTTAACAAAATGATTAACGGATTAACTTTTAAGTTAATTTAAAAAAATGTTAACGCTTTTGTTAAATTTAACTTCCGTTAACTTTAGTCCGTTACATTGGTTATTTGATGACAAGTACATAAGAAAGTTGTCGAAAGAGCAAAAAAAAAGTCTTAAAACATTTTGGATGGTTAACTTTTAACGGTTAACTTTCGTTAAAATTTCACAATTTCAGTTAACTTTAACTTCCGTTATATTTTCGGAATTTTAACGCTTTAAGATTAACGAAGTTAACTTTTTTATTAACGAATTAACGATTAACGAAGTTAACTTTTCGATTAATTGTGCCCACCTATGTATATCACTCATATCAGTTATATAAAAAAAAAAAAACTAAAATATTGACTATTTTTTCCAGAACTACAAAATTGTAGTTTCGTTGTTGAAGATTAAAACGGTCTACGTATTGAAACAAAAAACCTTAAATATAGTAAAGAACGCATCATTCAAATATGGCTATCTCATTAAAGTAAGTATAAGAACTTATCAATAGTATCTATATTAAAAAAATACGACTTTCGGACACTACAAATCGTTAGATATATTATAATATTCCAGACTTTAATGTAGAAATAATTGAACTCTACAAAACGTTTATGCATAATTTTCATGTAATCTCTTATAACTTAGGTCAGAGTACGACAGAAATGGTCCGCACTCGCATTTTTGTTGTTGATTCGCGCAGATAATTTAATTACTGCTCAACTTTTTTGGTGATAGCATGAATATTCGTACTATATAGCATTTCTAAAATTTCAAGGAACACGTTAGTGTAGTAGATTTTAAGTTAATAATAATAATAATGAGACAGTCTCTCTCTCTCTCTCTTACTCCTACGTCGTGCGTAAAAATGTTAACACATCAAAAATATAATCTATGTTAATTAAAATAGAGTCAATGATATGAAATAAAAGGGGAAATAGTGTTTTTTATAAAATTAACACTGTTATAGTAAAAAAATCAATGTTTTATTCTCATTATATCTAACAAGGGAACCTTTTCAAGTCGAAAATTCGTACCGAGTTTAAACTTTGTATATAGTTAGAGGAGGTCAAGGTAAGTAAGAAAAAAATTGTCACAGCTGCGGTAAAACGGTTTAAGGGGGTGGAACAACCCTATGAAAATGTGCAAAATAATCATATTTTTTCAAATAACTCTGAAACTAACGAAAATTTAAAAAAATCTATAATACAAAATGTTCATCACTTTTTATGCTCTTTTGAATGGCGATAGTCAAATTTCAAAAACATTAAACCGTTAACCCCCACATTCCATAGGTTTAATTTTTTCGTATTTTCACTACCGCCATTCGAAAGAGCATAAAAAATCATTACAATTTTGTACTGTAGATTTTTTTAAATTTTCATTAATTTCAGAGTTATTTGAAAAAATATGATTATTTTGCACATTTTCATAGGGGTGTTTCATCCCCTTAAACCGTTTTACCGTAGCTGTGATAATTTTTTTCTTACTTACCTTGACCTTCTCTAACTATATAGGTACAAAGTTTAAACTCGATATGAATTTTCGACTTGAAAAGGTTCCCTTGTAATTTTTAACAAACATAAAAATGCCATATAGTTTTAAATTGAATTTTATTTTTTTTAAATGGATGTGAATGAAAGGAACATACGAACGAGTATAAAAATATTTTGTTGAAGGTATCCTAACATAGCGTCAATCAATCAAACAAAACAAAGAGAGTTACATTTTATCAAATTGAGCAAATATACTACGATTTGTTACACATATTGGCAGAATATGTCGTAGGATTTTTCACAATCCGATTGGTTGTTCTACAGTTTTATTATTTTACAAATAAACTCGTGTTACTGTGTTTTTATTAATTTGCTTTAAGCTTAAATATGTTGATTTATAAATATATCATATACAGGATGTTCTTTTTTAATCGCCCTAGGTAATTATTAGATAAAAAATGTTTTGACGGAAGTTATAAGGTTTAAAATTTTAAAATTTTTTTATTCGGAATCCGACAAATTTGTATAAGCTTACGATTTTTAATTTCATTTTATTATATGATGAGATTTAAATGATTAGCTTTCCTATACCCGCGTCAAATAGAAGAACACATATACCCGCGCACGGTCTCTGAGACCGAAAGTTTTAGAGCCTGCTTTTTATCTATTTTTATGACAGCCTAGTAAAATGAATTTTTATTAGTAATAAAGGATGTGTTGAAATAAATAAAGTTATAGAAAATATTTTGATTTAAATAGTGACTAACAGTCTTTTATTACAGCCTCTGAAAAAGTTACATTTTTATGAGCTATGAAAACTTGAAAAAAATTTTTTTCTTAAAACAAAAACTAAAAATAACTCTAAAAACCTTAAGATAACAACATGACGAATAAAGAACTATAAACTATTCTCAACCAATTTTTCACCATGCATTCGGAGCATACTCAAAAGTGTAATACCTATACCCGCGTCGGTCTTACAGACCAATTGATGTCGTGTACTAGTACATGTCCTTTTCGCACGAAAGCTCGCATTGCACTAAATTGAAGATCACGACAAATCATGAAACTACCAATAAACTCATTGTCTTAGCATTCTCCGTTATTGAAAAAAATAAAAAAAATGTAATCTGTCGATCTGACAGACCAATGAGCGGGTATAAGAAGGTTAGTAACCATGTCGCGACGTTTAGTGGTAAAATAAATTGATTGTAATATAAAGCAAAGAATTTTAATTAAATTTATAACGATAGGTGATGCAAATGGTACAAACAAATTAAAATATTAATTAGTGTGTACAATCAAGACATTTAAAATTTAATTAGTGTATATGACAGCTTAATAGGTTTTAAAACAGAACAAACAATTGAAATACAAAAAAATATATAAAATTTTATCTTAAGAATGAAATAATTACTTTAAAAGGACTCCGCAGAATCCTTATGGGAAAGGGGTTTCGGTCAAAAACTTCGGATTCTGATAGTCCTTGATAAGTAGATTAGTGTTAATGTCAGTTTGACTGAAATCACTTTCACATAAGGATTCTGCGGGGTTCTTTCTAAATTCAATAAATGCAAAAAAAAAAATTCTTAATTAATACAGAAAATTAAATTATCATTTTATGAGTATGGTCATAATGAGGTTAGAAAGGTTTTACCTTTTAAAAGTTTTTTAGTACTTTTTTTACTTCTTTTTTCACGAGATAATTTTATATTAATTAAGAACGTTAATGTTATACTAAAAGCAGCGAAAATAATATACATTAAAAATAAAATGAAATATTGAAATAAAAATTGATCAGTTCTAAATATAGGTACTTAATCAAATTTAAATAGAAATAGATTATATTGTAGTACATTCCGAAATACAGATCTCTCCTCAGACAATAACAATTGTTGTTTAAAAACAAATTTGCATAATATTAAAGTAGTAACTATTGATCTGATTCTCAAACTGAAGTTCCCTGGAGTCTTCCAATGTATTCAATAAGTCTATCACATGAGTTCAGAGCTAGATTAATTTAATAATCAACTAGGTTATCTCCAGGAGTACCAACATAAAAGCGGTTATGGAACAAAAGTCGCAAATTTGGAAATTTTTGTTAAAAATGTAATGAAGTAGGAATTGCCGCAAGTGGATTTGGGAGATGGGGAGGAGTATTACTCCGTGTAATTAGCAAAACGTTGTTTTTATTCACAAACCACAGAAATTAATTCGCGAGCCGGATACGGTTGGATAGCGCTACAGAATTTTTTTGCAAGATTATGATTTATTTTTAAATATCTTAAATATGAGTAGGGTATTTTATACAAGTTAACATAATTATATAGAGTGAATTAAATGTAAGCAACATTGATTTGACACCCTTAAACAAATATAAAGTTCTACAAAAAAATATGGTAAATTATTTGTCAGAACTTTGATATCTCAATTTCTTTTTACGTCGTTATACATTTTTTACTCGCCGCGCTGGGTCTCCTTAGTCCCTGACCTCAAGGTTAGAGCCCCCCCCCCCCATGCGAAGGGTATAACCCAGCGGTCGGCAGACCGCGGTTCTTTGCACAGGCGTTTGCGGCTCTTCAGTAACTTTAACTATATTTAATCAATTCCAAATTCTTTTTTATTTACAAAAAATATTATAAATTAGCAAGACTGCGAAACACATTTTAAAGGCACTTTTATTATAAAACAGGTTCACACCGCGGATTAAAACCAATTAAACTTAGCAGCTAGCTCGAACGCATATCACTACAAACTTAGAGTATTTTTTTTATAGATATACTTACCTACTCATCTTTTTTATATAAAAAAGAAAATCGAGGTAATAAGACCGCGGAACACATTTTTTTGACAATTTTATTTATACAGGATGAGTCATATCAGGTGGAACAAACTTGAACAGTGTATTCCCCAAAAATTTAGCCTGAAACAGAAAGATCGAGTTAAATTTTAGAAATTGGAGAACTTTTTTTTATCCATTTAAAATACGATCGCAAAACCTTTCGTATCTTCGATAATAAAACAACTCATAACAAATATACAACGCATTTTATTCATTATAGAATCAAAATCACAATTGCCATGGAAAACTAAAATAGGTTTAGCGAAAACTAGAACTTTCACTCGAGTGCAATATTAAATTCAAGTCAAGTAAGCTTTGGAAAAAAGTATGGTTGATGTTTGAAATTTTTATATTTGTTAAAATTCGTTGTTTATTTTGTTAATGTATAACAGTAATGCTGGTTTTAGGGAGGGAGACTGGGCGACCGCCCAGGGCGCCAGTTCAGAATGGGCGGCGGACGGTCACATGGAGAAAAACTTTGCTTAAATTATAGTATAATTTTTTTTTCTCTTTAAAAAACGATCATTATTAAGTCATATTCTGTATCACAATGGGATCTCAAAATATTAAATAAAAACTTATTTTAGACAAAAATTTGAGAGTCTGTAGCTCCCCCATGAAGAGTTTCCATTATATTTTTTTCAATCAACTGTTCAAGTTTGTTTCACCTGATATGACTCGACCTGTATAATTAAGGTAGTTGGTCCGTAAACATGTTTTCGTCAGATTTTGTTTAAATTGCACAAGAATATTCCCTAGATTAATATCTGAAAAATAGCCCATTTTTATTAAAATTCACCATCTCAAAGTCATGAAAAATGATCTCAAAGTTTATATTTTTAACACAGCTTATATGGACTAACCGTACACTAACGTAACGTTTTATTAGATAAAATTTAAACGTAGCGTCAGATTTTCATAAAAAACTGACATGTTGTATATTTATATGAAACAGTATACAAAAAATTGGAATTATTGACCATACCGTTATTAAGATTTAACCAGATTTAACTACCAAACCATCACATAAATTACAGTATTGTTGACAATGTGGCAACAACGTATTCATTTGATTATAGTAAAAAATACACGAAATAATGAAATATTTTTTTACAAAATATGATAAGTGGATTGAAGGGAATTATAATCGATTGCATTAATTATTAATATATTCTGTGGTAGTTTAGATGATAAAATATAATCATTTGACAAGTAGTTAATAGTAGATAATGTACAGCGTTGCCATGATCATTTCTCTAAATTAAAAATATGTACTCATGGCCTAATGTGATCACATTATGATGGACCAACTACCTTAAATTTTAAATAAAAATATTGGAGTTATCACGTTTTTTATTTTTTTTTTAAATCTATGGCTCTCTGATACCTTTGCAATCCTGTTTCCTTATCAACTTGGCTCTTCTAACTTAAAAGACTGCCGACCCCTGGTATAACCGGATCGGCTCTATTATACTAATAGAGAATAACTGTAAAATATCAGCGAAAATACATATACATAGGTATGATATTAATTAGTATTCTATATACTAACTATAATTTAGTACACACGGCTACTGTTTATAGAATCCTACCAGGTAGTTTCAAAGTAGTTACGAGAATTTATTAAGCCTTCAGTTATATATAAATCATGGAACGTAAGTTTATGAATTAAAAATACAACAAACAAAAATTAACAAAGAAAAGAATTGTGAGGTAAAACAAACTGCGGTTTTGTTTTTATTTAAAACTCCTTTGAAATGTTGTAAGCGGAAATTATGTACATAAGAGGTTACTTTTAATGTAAAAAAATTGTTAAACATATTTAACAAATAATATAAATAAAATTGTGGAAATAATCTCGAAAGACTACGATAAAAATTATATATGTTCAACTTTATTAGCTTACATACACGGAGAGAAAAAAAAGATACATCATTTGTAACGGAGAGAATATTCTTTTAAAAATTAACAGAAAATACTGTGAACCAGAAGACAGAATCAACTTCTGAAAAAAAATAACAGAAAAGTTGGTAGAATTTTAAATAAAGTAAATGAAAAATTACAATGACATACTGGTAAATTTTAACACAGTACCTTTATTAATTTATTAATATACGCTATTCTTTGATTTTATTTCTTGCATATGAAAATTCCACGTACATTCTCTATAATTTTACTATGTTTCTATATTACTTTTCATATCTGGCCTATCGCCGTTACAGAAACTGTTATACAGTATATTGAATAGTAGTGTGGCGGAATTGAAGCCGCACACAAAAAAAAATTATTACATGAATAATCAAATATGATAAAATATATTTATAATATAGTTGATGATGACATTAATAACTAATTCATACATTTAGTGGATTCTTGGTAACACTGGTGTGTTATAGCGTGCTGGCTCACCGAGTCTCTCGCTGTACTATAATTTACGTTGCAAGAGGGCCCAGAGCCGTATTTTAAACTAATAGATAGGAATTTGATTTAGGTTTAATCAAATGATGAAACGCAGTTTTCAATAATCGTAATTTATTTTACTTGCTGAGGTTTACATAAAATGTGAAGCCAGAACTTCAAAGGTAAATACAAACAATAAATAATTTTAATAAAACCTAATATATATCGTATACAGCAGATAATTTTCTTACACACTAAATTTTATAAAACAATCAGGTACAAATCACAGGATACAAAATGGGGGAATGGGTTCTCAATGCAAGGACAACGAAGCCTGTACCTATCATACGGATGGCGTGTCTAGCGGAATAACTGATTAATGGGTAATCTGTAGTAGTCGTCGTTGCTCTGGATAGTCCGGTAAAGAAATCTCACCGTTACCAGGATATTGACAATGGTGCTTCGCAATAGTGCCGTTGATGGTGGAGTCAACGAATACACACTTATCTTAGGAACGATAATGTGTACCCATCACGCAGACACACGGATTGTCTCCTCGTAAGTCCTCGGTTGACTTTAGGAATCAACGAGTAGGTGTTGCCTTTTACTCAGGTGTGATAACGCAGATGCCAGCCAACTGTTATATACATTGCGACTAGTATGCGGTATGCATACATTTGTCGGGTAATGAAAGTTGTAGGGCGTTTGCATTAATAAAATCTTCCAGAGATTGACTATAACGACGCTGCTCTAACCCTTTTCCCAAATCACATGCCATAATATTCGATGTATAATAGTGTATATTCACTTACAGCCTTCGAGTCGTACCATATATGGTAATACAGGCTTTTCTCATTTCTCCCACTTCCCCTTTGGTTGATATAGAATCAACTCCTTTAACTTATTACCACTGGGATAATATTACTTTCAATTTGCGCCACCTGTGAAGTCGGACGGACCCGTCGTTCTACACCAGTACATAGTTTGAACTATTATTGACGCCCAATTCTGAATGCGAAAATTGCATTCGTCTAAATTAAGCGAAAGTTCAATTATACTTTATACGTAGCGCAGAAAAATCACGACCGGGGCGTATATTCATAACATGGCTTATTAATATCTCCTTACTTTATAATATTTGTTAGGTAGATATTACTTTCATTTCTTCCCACTTCCCTTTGGTTGACCTGAGTCCCCTTATTTACATTATGGCCAATCCAACTTTAATTTACACAATATGTGTAGAGAATAACCGCCGTTGTTATTCTATAGGATGAGATATCATGAACTGTTATTGACGCTTATATCAGAATACGTAAGAAGCATTCGTCTATATTAAGCGAGAGTTCAATTATATTTCAAACGTAGCGCAGAAAAACAACGACCGGGGTATATTAATAACATAGCTTATTAATATTTAATAATTCTCTAATATGCATTATGCAGAAAAATTGGTGCCACCAATATCAGCTATTTGCTCAGCTAATATTTAGTGTAGGGGAAATAATTCAACAGAAAGATCTCAACACGAAGAATGGTTGATAATGTCGTCGCGAAGCGATGTATTTAATCTTCCAGTAACACGTAGTAAGTTTCTTGTTCGATTGTGTATGAACTCGCCGGCCCATGTTGAGATTGGCGCAGATAGGTTTCGTCAGTATGTTCAAGGTCGTGATGTAACCACATATTTTCTCGCCTCGTGGTATTCGAAGATATAATTTACAGGTTTCCATTATACATCGACTGGCGTAGAAATGTTGCTTACTTGAATTTATTGTCTTGGTAAAAACTTGAACGAAGTCGTATTATATGCGCCAACCTTCTGGATGATTATTTTTGCTTGTCTAGTAGAGATCTTGAATATAACCACGATGTAAATCTTCCATTTTGAGTTTCACCATCGACGGTATCATTATTGTAATTTTCTAGCGACGTGGAACTCCAAAATACCCCTTATGGTATTTAATATTCTTCTTAGTTGATGTATTAAATGAATGTAATGATATAAAGCACTAGTTGTTTGTTTTAATAACTTTTTGCGGCCATGCGGTATTGTTATACAGAGCGACGCAGATTAGATGTGTACTCGCTGCTGGCCTATGCCAGACTCTTGTCATGTTGTGCGCTGTCCGACCGAACCCATGTGTATAGTAGAGGGGGCGCGCATGTCATACTTTACACTCTGACGGCTTGATGCGTGGCCTCCCCTTTTACTTTTCTTGGATTCGTCCGACGTGTTTCGATGTTATATGTATTTTCTTGTATTTTAATTTATTATAAAAGAAATATAATGGGGCGAAATTTCTATTTCGCCACAGTAGTAGACGTTCTTTTAAATTTTACCATGTCGGGTGTTAAAAATTTCTAGGATCAAATTTTTTTTCATCAATATATGCAATTTTTTATTTTTCCCATTCCTACGCATCGTAAATAAATAAAAATGTTAATGTAATTTTTTTATTTGACTATTAATAACCTGTTAAAATAATTATTTAAGTTTTGTAATAATAAATCTCATCATTTCACATACGGTATAGTAATTTTTGATACTATTGGTATGAAATATTACTACGTTACCGATTAATTTTTCACAGAATGAAATTTCGTCTTCCCGTTAACATGTTTTTATGTTTAAAATTAACATTGCATTTTTTAAGTGTAGATTAATATAAAATATCATTAAAATTGTTAAATCTACAAAAGCCAATCGAAAAAAAATGTAATAACATTTATTCATAATTTTTATTAGTACCTACAATTGTAAAGACATGAGTTACATACATACAATAGCGTTTTTTTCTCCATTTTAAGCAATAATGTTAATAATGGTGTAATGAAATAACGAACAAAATTGTACAAAAATAATATTATTTTGAATGGAAAATAAAAGATAAAAGTACGATTTATAAAAATATAAATAATTTGTTAATCAAAGAAAAAAAAACTAGGTACACTACTCTTTGTATGGTAAAAATAAACAGTTTTTTTTATAAAAAACGATTTGATATTGTGCGAGTACATAAAACATTAATTTCATTTTATTAACTCATCAAATTTATAAATAAGTCACTGAATAATTATGTTAAATAATATTAAAAAAGAATAAATATCATTGTTTTAAATTTAAAGAAGACAAACAAGTTTTTTATTTATGATTCGAGGTTAAATTATCACACAATTCTGCAATTGAAATATTAAAGAAATGTGTTTTTACGTCGGGAATTTTAATTAACGCAGTTTTAATTAAGTTACTAGCCTGCTATAAAAAGTATAACCTACTTGAAATATTACATGCAATAGTTATTCTTCAAGACCTATTTTGAATAAACTCTAAAGTACCTAACTCCGTAAAGCTAGGCTCAACAACTACTTTTTTTTAGGCTTTACTCCCATCAATGTACGTACTATGTATGTACCGTATTTATGATAAGCTGTTTTGTACCTAAGATAGCCCGAATAATGAGCCAAGGCTCACCTGGGCAAAATAAATCAAATTATTAAACTTATTATTACATCTTCAATGAGCATAGTTTCAATTAAATTTAATCATCTACTTTTATGACAAAACAAGACACATTTATTAATAACTAGGTGGGCCCGCGCGGCTTCGCTCGCGTGGACTACGGAATTATTGTTTAGGATTTAAAAAATATATAATTGAATTAAGTATAATCACGATTAGTTATTTTTCTAATAAAAACCGAACAACTCTTAAATTACCTACCTAACAAAAGCGAATCAGAACAAAAAGTAAAAATATTTTTTTCTATTTATTTAAAAGTTAATTATTGAAAACAAATTAAACAATTGACAATCAAAAGAATACCGGCCTGTTCTCTCTGCCCAGCGCGGCGCGGACGTCTAGTCGTAGTTCGCGCGAATAATGTTATTGTATATAATATACTTATTTCACGTTATTTCCTAAACCAAAAGACCAAATTGGATTCTGTAAAAGGCAAATTATATCAACGTTTAGTACTTATGACGATGAAATCATTTATTTCGATAAGGATTAAAGTTTTGCAGGTCATAAGTCCATGTAAACAGAACCCAAATATTTTATGTTTTCTTTGTAACATAAAAGCAGTCATTGTGGTTTAAATATAAAAGTTAGACATATGGTGTCACGGACTTTATTGTAGGACTTTTGATTCTACACAATTCTTTAATACATTATTTTGTTCTATATTCAACGGTTTAGGCAACGTATTGCAAAATAGCGCACCGACGGCAAATTTTTTTCCGACTTGATTTACTATTATCGTCACTGCTTAGTTGTTATGTTACCTAACAACAAAACATAGCCTATAGCCTGGCCAAATAATGTACCAATGAATTAAAAAAGAAACCACGTAAATCGGATAAGTGGTTCTCGAGTGATAAGCACACAAACGGACAGACAGACAGACGTTGAGCTCTAAGACTAAATGCTCATTTAAGTAACTATCGTGTTATCAAAAGAACTAAGCATAATACATTAAATTAAGAGAGTTTTTAATTTATGCATTATGTTTTTACAACGCATACTACGTACATTTTTCATTGAGAGCATAAATATTGAATTCAAAATTTAAAATGACAGAGTAACAAAATATTTTAGAACTCATATTTATGATAATAAATTAAGTTGGAAATTAAAATTATGTATTGATGTTTATTGAAAAGAAAGTGAAAATGAATGCATGAAATATCTAACAAATAGGTAGCAAATATACCTTGTTTACAAATAGGTACAACATGAATGATATCTTTAATCATTTCTGAAGAACATTATGATGTTATGCAAAAGTTGACAAATTTAATTTAATTTAAATATGTAGAATGGCATATTTGTATACATACATATATCAACACAAGAATCATCTTGTTTCTATATTCATGCAATATTGCCAGAAATAAATTTAAATTGCTTTTCAACGTATTTTTTTTATTCTTTAATTTAGAAATGGTAAATTATAAAGATATAAATGACGCCATTAAAGCAGAAGTAAACGTAATTGAAACTGGTTTGAATCGTTTACTGTTAGCAGATTGCATGACAATCAATGTAAAATTGAATGGTTTTAAGTATTCCAATTTTCTTCATAATGGAAATTAGACTAATGAGACATATTATATACGAATTTTCGAAAATGAAATAAACAATTGTTATAGCCGTTTAACGTTAATACTCTAGCTACCTAATTTTTCACCAAGTCATTTCGAAACTTGTCTAAAAAAATGATCTTATAAATATTTCGATTGGTCAGAACAAGTCCTCTACGAACTTTAAAACGGACTTCTTCTCTCTTTTGAAAGTGGTTTTTGATATTATTTTAGAATAATATCAAAAACCACAAAAGTGCGTATTCTGAATTTTTGGTCCGTAGTTAAGAACATTAATATTAAAAATAACAAATCACACAAAACGCAAGTTTAAATAAAAAATAAAATTATATAAAAACAAACTTTTATAAAAAAATGCACTAAAAAGTAAAAAATAAAATTTCAGCTATCACAAAAAATTTCAGGTTTTTATGACTAAAACTAATAAAAGCGCGGGGCGCTTACAAAGGCAAATGTATAATAGCTTTTAATTAATTAATTATTTCATTATTGTATTTATAAAATTGTTAAATAGTTTATCAAAAATTCTATATATTTATTTGATTTAATGTGCAATTTTTCTACTCTTATCTTATATCAATTTATACTTCATTTCTTATTTTGCATAATTTTTAATTTTTTTTTTATTCATACATTTGTCTTTATAGCGCCTCGTGCTTTTATTGGGTTTAGTCATAAAAACATGAAATTTTTGTGATAGCTGAATTTTTTTTTTTTTTTTACTTTTTAGTGCATTTTTAATAAAAGTTTGTTTTTAAAAAATATTTTTTATATAATTTTATTTTCAAATTTTTAGTTACTGATTGACTAACTTACTTACATAACTAATATAAAGCTCGACAAACTCTTTCATTTGATACCCATATCAAGATGATTATAAAGAAAAAAGTAATCCGCTGTCTTGGGACGTCCGCCATATTGGATTTAGAACGATATTAGATATAGTATATTGCATTGTCACCGGACTCATATACGTATACAAAATTTCAAAGCTTTATCTTAATTAGAACTAGTCGAAATTTTGATTGCAATATTTGATCTTAACTAACTAAGAAACAAACAAACAAATAAGTGAAGTTAAATAAAAGCTTTTAATAATAATAATAAATAAAAAACAGTTTTTTTACTACATATTTAACTATCAAAGAAAATTCAATTACTGCGATTGTTGTGCGGATTTGATATTTTTTATTCAGAACTAATTTTAAAAGTGTAATGTGTTAACAGATTTTGCGAAGCTTTACTCGAGCAGAAATGCTACAATTTCCGAAATGACCATTTCCGGCGCATTATCATTCGATTTCCAAGAGATAAATTTTTTAAAATAGCAATTAAAGACCTTTTCGGATGCTTTTAATTTGTTTTAACGGAACTGTTAACAAGCAGTAAATGTGATATATACCGTCCAAGTTATTGTAATCGGAAGCAATAAACATTGTTTTAGGTTTATCAAGAAATATATAGCGTTGCTCAATAATTAACAATAATATTTGTATAAACTTTATTTTGAATTAATTAATTAAATATATTATATATTTTACCTTAAAATTGTACCTCTATTAATATAACAAATATTTATTATAATTAATATTTTACAATATATATAAGACAATACTAAATTATTTAAAAAAAAGTTAAATTTTGTACACCCCATAATTTTGGCACTATATATTCTGAATTAATATATTATTGTTAATGCATAAACTAGTTACGGTAATCTTGGGTTAAAATAACCTTATTTATTCATGGCCATCGTATATTGTTTATTTAATTAATTTTAAAACTGTCTTATCTATGAATATGTTGGTAAAAGAAATTTATAAAAATATTGTTTTTTTTTGCTTTGTGATAACAATATCTTTTTTTACAGATTGGTACGAGCAGACCTGGTATAACCAAGAAAAGCAGAATTTTAAATAATACAATACAAACCAATGAAACATTTCAAATTATAAGAATGAAAAGTAGTTAGAACTATGAAAATAAAAATAAAATTCAAAGGTACGTAAAACAGTGTGACATGTTTTTAAAAAGATGGAACATAGATAATATAAAAATATAACAGTAGCTAGAAACAGTTTAAATAAATAAAAATTAAACTGAAAATCTAATTCTCAGAAAAAACACTAAAACTGTTTACAAGTGCAATAGAAAAAATTTAAAAACTGTGAAAGCTTCAATAAGATACAAAACAATATCATGTGCAAAAAATAAAATAATAAATAAAACTAGTGCGTTGTATAAATTACATATATTAACATTTAATAAATAAATAACTACTCTAACAAGACGTAGTCAGTAGCATTTATCATTTATTATTACATTTTAATAAAAAAATGTTTATTTTCGATCAAATAACATCTCTAATAATTTTTATTTTTTGTAAAAATTAAGTCACATAAAAAATTTATTAAAGTTATTTTTATTCCCCAATTGAAAAAGTTGACCTTGATCACGTCCACCTAATTAAAATCTGATAACGCCATTACCCCCCCCCTTCCTCTCAAAGTAAATATTTTTAATAATGCTTACATACTTTCAGAAATATTCAAATGATTATTTTTTAATGACAACAGTATACATATAAAACATTCATGCAAGACTTATAACAGTCTAAATAATAATCAATCAGTATAGTAGAGAAGCTATGCATTATTTAACACGACAACATCCGAAAGTGTCCGACCTACACTAGACTTTAAAAATAAAAATAGTTTTAAAAAGTATATTGATAAACAAAACACAACCATCATGGAATCTGAAGAAAGAATACGTCATCACTCGCATCACCACCACGTGTTCGTGTCTGAAGACATTACCCATATGACTCCTACTAGCAGCGAAGCGACAGAAAGCTGGTGGGACTTTAACAGCTACAATGCGACAGACTTGAATATAACAACGGCGAACACATCTGTCATCCCGGAACTAGTAATCGGTATCAATCCCGTGTTCTACTTCTACTGCCTCCCGCCCATGTTGCTGCTCTGTATAGTGAGTTTGGCTGTGAATCTTAAGGTAAATATACTATTGAGTATCATCGTTGCGCATGTAAAATATGCTATGTCAAAAATGTAGAATTTTTTTAGAGAAAATATTAATTAATACATTTAGACTAGTGCAATTACCTTTTTGAACACAAAAAAATAAGTAACAGGCAAGGACCACCCGGAAAATTTAGTTTAGGTTATAATTAAGAGAAAAAAACAAAAATTAAACAGTAGATAAAGTGAAATAGTGAAATGGGGGTGCTATTTAGGGGTTGGAAGTGATTTTTCGCGATTTTCGGCGAAACATGAGCTCCTAGTCAAAATCGTAACACACAAAAGTTGTAGACAATAAAAAATCTAAAACTATGAAAGATATATTTCAACATAACCTCAAATTTTGCGAGAATATGGTGGAAACCGTTTTTTTGTTTTAAATTTTTTTCTCTCTTGAAAATAATTCAATTTACATGAAATTTTTTGAAAGTGTACTTTTCTTTGCATTGAATAAGCATGATTATTTTCGAATCTGAGAAACAAGTAGTTTTCGAGGTATTAACATTTTTCGGGAAAAAAAGCCAAAATTGTACTTATACAATTAACAGATTTTGCAACTAAACTGTTTTTGGGAAGCATTACCACATAGCAGGTTTTGCATGCGTAACGATTTCATTTATAATACCGGGTGTCCCAGATAACTTTTCCAGCATGGGGATCTCAGTATCTATAAGAGATACAAGTTTGGTTAAATGAGATGAATTATTTGTAGGAAAGGGGTGAGTATTACTACATCAAAAAATATTCATAATTCTATGTGGTTTAGGCGGTATACCCAAAAAACTGAAAATTCGAAATTTCTTTAAATGGCTATAACTTTTTTGTTAAAGTAGATAGGTACTTCTTGTAGGTGGTTTCTTAAAACACTTTTTTGTGTAGAGTTGGATGGTGTATTTAGATTTTTTATATCATTTTTAGTTTCCGAGTTATGAGCCCTAACTTTAGTTTTTCTTATGGGCAACTAAGTTGACTATAGCATATTTGAACGTGTTTTTTAGTCTACTTTACAACGATATGTCACTTGCCACATTTATTTTTGAAAATAAGTCGATGTACTAAATTCCAGTGATATTTATTAAGTATTTTATTACATTTAAGTGAGCCATGAAAAACAATAATTGTAAACAAAAATCAAAATAACAAATTAATTTTTAAAAACAATGAACTATTAAAAAAATACATTATAAATTTTCAATAATAAGTATGACAAGTGACATATCATTATAAAGAATACTAAAAAACACATTCAAATATGCTATAGTCAACTTACAATTAGTGGCCTATAAGAAAAACTAAAGTTAGGGCTCGTAACTCGGAAACTAAAAGTGATATAAAAAATCTAAATACACCAATCAATTCTACACAAAAAAAGTGCTTTAAGAAACCGCTTACAAAAAGTACCTATCTACTTTGACAAAAAAGTTAAAGCCATTTAAAGAAATTCCGAATTTTCAGTTTTTTTGGTATACAGCCTAAACCACATAGAATTAGGAATATTTTTTGGTGTATTAATACTCACCCCTTTCTTACAAATAATTCATCTTATTTAACCAAACGTGCATCTCTTATAGATACTGAGATCCCCATGCTGGAAAAGTTATCTGGGGCACCCGGTATAATATAGGAAAGGAAAGGGGTCTCCAATTTTAACGATACGGTCTACTTTTCTTTATGAATTTTGTTATTGAAATAGATTAAAAATTTAATATTCGTGTTTTCAGTTGGTTGCCATGATATCTAAAGTACTTAATAACTTTATTTTCTATAGTTGGGTAAATAAATGAACATAGTGTGCAGCCAGCCGTCACTTGTACGTAACAGGTTCATAGGTAATGGAGATTGATGTCACACACATACTGGCTTTGTAACAAAAAAGTTTACCAAGTTGTGTTTAATCGTGTTAGTGTGAGAAAAACGATGTAATAGTTATGTAATGAACTTTAATTGAATAATAGTAATTAATTCATTTAAGAAAATATCAAACACATAAACACCTGAGATAATTTGTCTTATAAAAATAGAAATATCCCGAGACTAAACATGAATAATATATCTATTATATAATAATCTGACATACATATTACATGTATTAATTGAAAAACCTATGATATAAAGAAATAAAAGCAAATCTGAAATGAGCATTAGGTACTCCATTACTTAAGTTCAGTTATAGCATTACTCTTTAAAACTGAACTGTTATTTTTTTCACTAATTGAATTAGTCTCTTTAAATTTCACTAAAAGAATAATAATTTCGAATCGAAAGTGGCGCCAGTATGGCATTTATTCTTAATTCGATTTGTCAATGTATATGAATCAACTGCTTTGATTGAGTTACGACTGCTAAGAAAAATCAGATAAATATATCTATACAAACCTTGAAAAATCTATGTATAATTCATTTTTCATTAGTTTTGATTCTTTCATAAATTAGCCTATGCTATTGACATATTCATAACTGAGATTGAACATAGATTATGCAATGATTAAGAGATTATTGTCATGCGTGGTGATTTTCTATTTATTTATGCTAATTAAATAATTAATGAGTTTTTTTAGATAACTTCAGTTTTTTTACTTCAAAACTAAATAAAATAGAATCCTTAGATTGGGTCATAGCTTAAGAAATGACTGTTCACTAATTCCAATAGTTAATAATCACTTTAAATTAATTCAGTTTTCAAGAGTACATTAACATTTAATATGATATAAAATTTCGGATTTGTTTAATTGAATTGCACGCCACTGATTTGTAAGTATCATGTGTTAAGATATATAATAAACCAACATACTCCTTGATTTCGAGATGCTACACTAATGTATGTATATTACATACACCATTTCACTCTTGTTAGTCGCTTGAAAGCACCCAAAGTAAATACGTAATATCTTATAAGTGTTTAAAGTTTGTTTATGTTATCATAACTTTATAACTTAAACTATTTTATAATTTTGTGATAATCTTATTAAAAATTTTATAAGATTATTAGTATTCATAACACAGTGTGTCCCAAAAACATACCGACAAACTTTCAGGAGAGGGCATTAAAAAATCGCTTTTTGTTAATAAATTCAGACCTGAAAATAAGCCCTTTTAGCAGTAGGATAAAAGAAAGAACCCAGTTCAAAAGAAATTGATTTTATTTTTTGGTTGAACGTACAACTTTTAGAAATAATAGTTCAAAGTGTGTTGATCAAAAGTTGTAATAGTCGCTAACTAAGATAATTTCTACTTTAAAAAATATATTTTATGTAGCATTGTAATAGTTTTTCATGTTGAAATTATGAAATTCATTAAACTTTTCAGTACATCTGGAAAAATGTGAACTATTAATAAACATTTTTTGATTATGTTGATTTTAAAATAAAGACAAATTGTTTGATTCTCCAATAAATGTTAACTACCCTTTCTTAATTATTGAAATAGATTTTACCTTATGATTGTATACCATTATTTCTATATTTATCTAAATTGGTGTTACACCACTTTGAAAAGCGGATTACAAAATTAACTTACAATATATATAATTTCGAAATATTTTATGTTTAAAACTTTTTGTTGAAAATTTTATTTTTTAATTTTTTATAAATTCTCAATTTCCATTACATATCCTACAGATAAAAATATAAAAGTATTATAAATGTTTTTCTTGCATTTTACAATAGTTTAGGGCCGACGTGTGTCTAAAAATAATATTTAATAATTCTTATCAAAGTTCAGAATTGCCTAAAAGACAAAATAATTAATAAAAATTATCTCCAACTGTCACAAATCTTCCAACCATGTTTTTACACCCCACTCTATAAAACATATATCTGCGCAATATTTGGTTCCATTCCAACCGATTAATGGGGTTGGTTACTAGAGAACGTAGATAAACACGAGGGGTTCACAAAAACTCTAAATAAATCATTTTATCAACACGAATATCATTCAATGCCATATTTTCAATTTTTCTCATCAACTATAAATCGGTTTTTATACAACAGTCAGTACCGGCTCGTAAATATATATTTTTTGTATATTTTCCCATTTTTTGGAAGTGAATACTTATTTTTAGGTTCAGTAAAAAAATAAGAAAGTATCACATAACTCTTCAATTAACTGGTTTGGTAATACCGTAAATAATCAAATATATTGGTGACGTAGGTGTAATATATACAAAATAACATGAATTTGAATTATTTTTAGAAAAACTAAGATTCTTAACTACACGGAGAGAATATTCTTTTAAAAATTAACAGAAAATGTTGTGAACCTGAGGACAGAATCAACTTTAACAGAAAAGTCGGTAGAATTTAAAATAAAGTAAATGAAAATGACATACTGGTAAATTTTAACATAGTACTTATTAAAATTTATTTACTCTGAAAAAGTAATATACGCTATTCTTTAATTTAATATCTTTAATAGAAACTGCTATACAGTATATTAAATTATAGTAGACGTTCTTTTAAATTTTACCATGTCGGGTGTTAAAAATTTCTAGGATCAATTTCGTCCTCCCGTTAACATGTTTTTCATGTTAAAAATTAACATAAAGTTTTTTCAGTGTATAGTAGTATAGTATAACTTTTTGTCTATTTATTTTTATATATGTAGGACAATCTAGGTATATGAATTGCCCGCTATCCCTCTCATCACTAATCTAGCTGTTAATGTAGGACAGTTGAATATTTAACAAAGAATTATCCATAAACCTCAGTTAATTTTCTAAGTCAGCATTTGTGAAATCCAGCATTCGAATTTCAAAAATTTGCAATTTAAATGTAGAAACAAGAAAGCAACAAGTGCTGTAAATCCAAATAAATATATACATTGAATAAAAACACCAACCAAAATTTACTTGCTAACTTAACTAACACCTATAATAATTCGTATGATTGCATAACAATAATATTTATTTTAGAATGTGACTGTTTAAGTACCACTGTAATAAAGTAAATAGCGCCTACTTAATATTTACAAGGAAACGATGAATTAATGCAAATACTGAACATCTATTACGTACGATAGTTTCAACAGTGTGTAAGCAAAATTTTATAATCCATATTTGCTAACGATGTTTACACAGTTTAAATACTCCTTTCATAAATTATACTAGTTCTGAATTATGTATCTACAAGTAAATTAATCATCCCTTGTCCTGTGTATTGATAACATAATAGTAGCATTTGACGTCAATTGTAATGAATATTACTGAATTAAGTCCTTATTAAAGTTTACTTTACTTAATTCTACTTATTTTAGTATTCTTATGATAAAGGTTTTTAACTATCATAGATTTTATATATATATATATCCGATGGTTGAAATTTCAATTAATGTAAAGGAGAAAACAGAAAAGTTTATTTTTATTTATAAAAAATGTTTAAAATTGTTTGTTTTCTAATCTAAGATTATAAAAGTTATTAAAAATTGCATTTTGTAAAATCATCTCCTTTATTCTTGAACATTTTAATGGCATGTCCTTTGAGACAGATTAAATTAAAATACATTTTACTGATCCCGAAAAATATATTCTAAGTTTAATTTGCAATCCGATTTCAAAGCATGGTGTAACGGCACTTAGATCAATATAAAAATAACTAAATGAACAAAAAGATTACGATGTAAGGTAAAATCCATACATTTATTGGAAAATCAAATTGAAAAGTCTTATGAATTTCATAATTTCAACATGAAAAACTATTACAATGCTACATAAAATTATACTTTCGATATATGTATATATTTTAAAGTAGATATATCTACGCCGTTACTGAATTTGTCTTTTAACAATGAAGGTCCCCTATGTTGAGTGCAAAATACCAATTTCACGTGATATCGGAATTTATTATATAATAAGTATACCAATCGATAGAGGAAGAAAAATTCTCCAAAATTGCATCGATACTAATTTTCGCAATTTTTCTTTTGCGTATTTTTTTTTCAATAAAAATACAGAAAATACGAAACACGTTATTTGCAGTATGCAGCCCTAATCGATACGTTTCCAATAAATCTATTTGAAAGTGAAAATAATATACAGTTATAATTGGTTAATATAATAAACATCAATTAAAATTATTCAAACGCAAAGAATTTCTTTTTTCAAATATTTATAATAACATATTTTTTTAAATAGCTTTTTTTATATAACTGATATTTAGCAGACATTGTCAAACATCATTAATAACATTACAGAATAAATCGGTTAACTTTGAAATAAGTTTCCGCAAAGGATAAATAACTTATGAAATACATGAAACAAAGCAATAACACAATTCCCACTTTGTCAGAAACATATATAAGGTTGTTTATAAAAAACGGAAAAACGCGAAGCACATGAAATAAATCTAATTTTTTGGTAAGTTGGTAACAGATGGGCGACTTTTTCACATTTTATTTTAATATTGTTTGTTTTTCTTGGGTTTTTAAGTAAAAACAATACTTTTATACTATATGTACATTTCATATACATGGGTATAAGAAAATAATAACTGGTAAGTAATAATTTTATTGTTATATTACTTTTTTTTCGTCTGAATTTATTAAAATAAAATACGATTCTTGATGCAGTATAATATATCACAAGATTATTTCATAGTTATATTGAGAAACGAGAATTTAATATAAATATGTACACGTTTTGAGCGTGAAATTCTATTAAATATGACCATTTCATAGATTATGTCTGTATCGGTTTGTTTGGCCTACAATAAAAAAATGATGACACTAATAAATATGAAATATTAAAATTAATACAGTAGATTTACAAATCCTATTTTTAAAGAACATCAATAAACTAGAAACGGATGTTTACGTACTCGTTTTGTAGAAAAAATATGCTTATCTATCTATATTTTATGTTCTGCGTATTTTCTAATAGACGTACATAGATCTCAAATTTAACACGACCATCTTTCTTTTTTAAATCAAAGTGGACCTATATGAGTTCAAGGAACAAAGATTTTCATGTTCAATTTAATTTTCATAAATTAAAATCTATGGTAGTCGAAATTTTGAGAAAATTAAATCCAATTTGATCTACGTGGATCAACATTTTTTTCATGGGTATAACTACAAAAATAATATTATAACTTTTGAATAATGATAATGGTGTACAAAAAGTAATGAGAAAATGGCCATTATTTTTTTAACAACCTGATATTTGATCATGTGAGTTAACCTTTACATTTGTTTGTCTTCAATATGCTTTAGCGTTTATTTTCTCGGCATTTTTGACAGCGTTGTTTGCGGTGCAAAAATGTACACGTATAGGTAATCTAATAAAATGCATCACTTTTATGTCGTGGCATCCGGTACCTAGTAAAAAAATAACGATAAAATATTTACCTATATTTAATTACATCTTAATATCTTACATATATATTTATTTATATTTTTATGTTTAATATCACTGCACAGATTTTCTTTGAAAATAATTTTAAATCGTTGTAATTTTAGGTTACCGAAGTAGGTTATTATTTATAAAAAAAATTACAATATATCTTATAATCGTCGTACTTCAACAAACAATATTAATAGAGTTAGAATGATATAATGCTGTAGGCCGCCCATAATGTATACCCCTTTTTGTCGGAGTTACGGGTGATGTAATCTGAATCTCATCGTTTTTACTTATTTAAGCTTCCTTCTTTGACAGCATTACAAATAACTATTACAATATTGAAGTGTTTTTCAATTTTATTTTTATTTTTTATTCTTGGCTTTTGGGTGCAAATGCAAACAGAGTTACAATTATCATTTCGATATCACGCATTATTTTTGTATTGGTGCAGTTTTTGAGGTCAGAATATAATGCATTTAATTTGCTACCCTACGTAATTTTATAAAAACATTCATCCGAATGCTGACCGCAATATTCCTGATAACCAAACCTGTGTTTGTAGTCATATTTATAATGAATTGTTTTTCAGGAACGCTCGGCGTACACATGCAAATATTTGTTTTCATCGACTCTTGTACAAAGAGAAATCAAATTTTAAACTGTGTATACGCGCTCAAGCATAATAATTATCGCAAATGAATATTAACATATAATGAATTTAAAAATATATCGAATTTTATTGAACGCTTTGATATTATTTTCATATTGAAGATGAACGGGTTTTATTTTAATTTTAATTTATTGCTTTAAGTCCACCAAATATTTAGTTTGATGTTTAATTAAACACACCGATATAAAAAACCGTGTTTTATACCAACTTTTTAAAATATTTTTTTCTACAACCGTTAAAAAAGTAAGCTTTTACATTGATATTTTAATATGTATGTATTAGGGTGATTCATTTCCGCAAAACATTTTTTTTCAAGGTCCTCAAGCAAAATTTTAATCTACATATAGAAAAAAAAATTCTCACCAAGATTGAGCTCTTAATTCCTATTTTAAGTACTTGCAATTTAGATATGAAGTTTTCCCATTTCAAATGCATGTAAAAAATATTTTTTTTTTCAAATTTCTAATGCTAAGACACCTTTTATCATATTGGGAATCGGTTTGATGGACCTTACGGGAAATCTCACGCTCTTTAAAATTGCCTTAGTGTTTTTTTCTGTAACTCACACTGGTTCGCCAGTAGGAGTCATCTAAATACAGTTTTTGGAATAAATTGTTTTTTTTCAAATTTCTAATGCTTAAGACACCTTTTATCATATTGGGAATCGGTTTGATGGACCTTACGGGAAATTTCACGCTCTTTAAAATTGCTTCAGTGTTTTTTCTGTAACTCACACTGGTTCGCCAGTAGGAGTCATCTAAATACAGTTTTTGGAATAATTTTTTTTCCATTTTTTTTTAGCAAACCGCAAAAATTTGGGAGAAAAAAAGAGCTGACTCGTAAAAAATAGTTCTTTTTACCAATATTTAATGAATTTACAGCCATTTTAAGGCCTTAAAACGCAAGAAATTGATAAATACTAAGGCAATTTTAAAGAGCGTGAAATTTCCCGTAAGATCCATCAAACCGATTCCCAATATGATAAAAGGTGTCTAAGCATTAGAAATTTGAAAAAAAAAATAATTTTTTTTACATGCATTTTAAATGGGAAAACTTCATATTTAAATTGCAAGTACTTAAAATAGGAATTAAGAGCTTAATCTTGGTGAGAATTTTGTTTTCTATATGTAGATTAAAATTTTGCTTGAGGACCTTGAAAAAAAATGTTTTGCGGAAATGAATCACCCTAGTATGTATAGTAGTACTTTTGACACTCTGTTGTCTGTTCAATGCGTCGATTAATAAATTTTAGTGACAATTCTCAAAAAAAAAAAAAAAAATCTATAAGACATACCTACTTTCCATATCATTTCGAATACAAATCGTGGTACAACTGAATACATAATTTAAAATTTCGAGTACATGAAGAATTAATGCGGAACAGGACGAATCTCGGATTTTATTTTACATATTCTGACGTTGTGATAAGTGGTGATCATATATCTACGCATATTTTAAATTTCCGTCTCCTTGATTTGTGCCTATTAAAACTTTAAATTATATTTCTGTACTCCGGTCGTTTTCGTCATTTTCTTTCTTTATTATACTCCATGGTACTGCTTTGTTCAATACACCAGAGATACTCAAAAGTGTTTCAATCACATTAATATCGTGCCGAAAATAAGGATACGTTTTTTAAACTTATTTCTACAAAAGGACACGATAAACAAGTACATAACAACTAAATTTTTTCGTCTGAAATGTTATTTGAAAATTGACAAATTCCGATTATGGTACGCCCCTGAAAGATAATTTATTATTTCAGCAAAATGTTATTATTGTATTTCACCAATTATTATATTTATTTATTCAGTACTGTTTATTTTACATCCATTTATAATTAATGGCGACAATTTATCCCTAATAGGTACGTTTATCGATTAAAAATATTTATTGAGTAAATTTTTAATGTTTGGTATGTATCATTTATCAATATACAGAGTGGCGCGAAATATCCTTAACCATTATAAATTTATAAAATAAGTAAACGGCGAAATGATGAAAAATCGTACCTATTACATGAAAACGCATCACTGAGCTATTAATTAATTGCTACTATTTTTTAAAGTCTACCTAGCGTCTGTTTGTCTAAAGATTAGACATTGATAAGTCACAAGATAAATATATTAGGAAGTTTTATAAAAAAAGAAAGCAAGGATCAATGGAGTTCTTTCTTGAGAATAAATAATCATTAGTTTAAAATTATACATTTCTTAATGCAATTAAAATAGTTAGACAAATTATGAGTGCAAAAAAAGATTTAATTATTAATATATTTTAAACTAAAAAATAAAAAAACATGTGTGTAAGAAGCGTATAAAATATTAGACATATAAATCATAAAATGCAAATAAATATCCTTCGTCCTTCTGATATTGCAACACAGTATTTTTTTACACATACGCTGCATGTAATATAAAAAACAACATGCAAATATATACAGTACTCGACGGATACTGTGATGATATTTGTCTCACGAATTTTTAAGTTTAATAAGCGACAACTCAACAAAAAATACATATTTCAATTTTCTCTACACTCAAATCTTTTATATATAGAGTCTTGTAATGTTCAAAATAAACAACAAAAATAAAACATACCATAAAAAAAATCGGTAGTAGTTACATTTCGAAATTTCGTGGAAGCTTATACATGATAATAAGAAGACATCAATTTTTTTACATTTTTGGGTTCAAGAGTTTCGGCTAGGCGTTGATGAGCTAATCACCTAGAGCTAGTTTATCTATAGTTTCTATACTATACATATAATAGCTTGTCCTAATTGATTCGTCACCGCTGAGTCGAAAACCCAGGACCTAGAAAAGTGAAAATTCTTTTAAGACGTAAGCACCCATTAAGAAAAGATTATTCGAAATTCTACCCCTACGGGATTAAAAGGAGGTGTGAAAGTTTGTAATTATGTTTAATATTTTTTTTCAGTTTTTGAAAAGTTAATATATGATATGCGATACGCGTATTGCAAAATTAGATCAACGAACTCAAATATATATATAATAAATTTAAGAATGTTTCGAAGGAAATTAACCGATTCCTATGCATTTTTGTAAATATCAAAGTAGATTTCTTCAACTTAGTTATTTTTTAATTCTTATTTTTGTATCTTATTATTTCTATCACAAATTAAAGTTTGATGCATGAAATACAACAACAAAATTTTGAAATTTAGATTTCATTAAAAAGTTTGTTTTATAGAAAATGACGTGTAAAATTTATAAAATATATAGATTTTGACACGCTGATTCCGAATCCGTCGACAAAAATGAAATTCGACCATACGTTCAAATTTTTCTCCAAAATTTTGAAAAAATTAAAACTTTGAAAGGTCATATCTTGAGAACGTTATGAGACACAGACCTGCGGTTTGAAAATTTCTACTTTTCACGTCATTTTCTATTTAATTTCATAATTTTAATAAAATCGAAAATACAACATTTTTCAGTTATATTTCATGCATCAATATTTGATTTGCCATAGAAATATTAACTCAAAAACGCTCTAATAAAAATTAGAATCTAAATTTACTATATAATCAATAATTTAAATTATTTTCTATGTAATTTGTGATTTAAACCAGCGTTAATTAGGTAATTTCATTGGAACCGAAATATTTACAATTTTGTAAAATGAACAAATAGACCGGGAGGCAGCAACCAAAATTTGGTCATCATAGCAGCCCGCAAAATTTGTTATGATAGTTGTTAATTTAGTATAGTTGTATATTAAAAGTAAATTGTCAGTCATAAAATACGCTGCTTTTACCCCTGATAGGTTGTCAAAGTCGTCAAGTTTTTGACCTAAGGTGACATATAGCAATCTGGCAGATAAATACATTTTGATATATATCATGTTCTCCAGATCAAGAAAATATAGTTTTCTGACGCCTACGCCACTGCTTAAAAAAAGTAGAGTGAATTAAACAAAAAAAAATGACCCAAAAAAAATTGTTTTTAGCAGCCCGTCAGATACTTAAGATTTAGGGTGATTTGATTATTACAAAAACAGAAATATGTATATCTGACGTATTCACCGCTGCGTTTTTATTTTATAGCGGGACAAAGATGTTAAAAAAATGAGGAAACTTTTTTTTAACAGCCCGTCAGATGTGCATACTATTTTGTAGAATAATGTCCCCTTATGCAAAAAATATATACATCTGACGCGTGAAGTGCTGCATTTGATTTGGAGAGCCCGTTAGATAATTTCGTAGCTCAGGCAACATAATTTTTTTTTACTGTTGTAAAAACAATTTTTTTAGTGGTTAGGTTTGATTTGTTTAACCTTTTTTTGGAAATACATAATAATAATAATAATAATAATAATAAAAATAAATACACTCATTAATTGGTTAATTTTTTACATATTTAAATTGTTATAAAAAAATAAAGCAACAACTGAGGTGTCAGATACAGTTATTTTCTTTCTCAGAGAACTTAAATCTATTGAATAAAACAGATTTTGAACGGGCGGCTATAAATATGTCGGTCATTTTTTTTTTACATGTTTCAATTGTTATAAAAAAATAAAGCAACTATTAAGGCGTCAGATGTTTATATGGCAGTTCATAAAAAATCAAAATTAACAAATTTTATAAATATCTGACGGGTTGCTATGAATTTTTTGCCTATTTTTTTACATATCTGACGGGCAGTCCTATCTAAAGGCAGCGTCCTTTGATCTTAGGACCTATCTAGCTGAGTTCCCTATATCCCAGTTAACAAATTTCATAACAAATTTGGCGGGCTGCTATGATGACCACATTTGGTCGTTGCCTCCCCATCTAAAAGCAATACAAAAGAAAAATTAAATATTTCACCCCCTGTAACTTTTGAATTAGTTTCGAAATCCACGCAAGCGAAGTCGCGGATATCAGCTAGTTTTTTATACATATATATTTAGTTTATTGTGATTAATTAATATACACGTTGGTAACTTTGTCGACAGGTTCTGATAGCGGTGCATTGGATACGGAGACCTCTATCGCCTACGTTGCACATCAGTCTAAGTTTGGCAGCGGCAGACGCTTACACATCTGCTATAGTCGGCATTGGTCTGTTTTGGAACAGTCTGTTGCCGAAGATCGTAAAGATAGAAGGTGAGTTTTTAATTTAATGAAATAAATAATTTGTCAAAAAATATAAGTTGATAAAACATAACAAATTAGTATAAACTATCAAGAAAAATCGTTGGTTTGTTACCAAAATATAAACGAATTCATATTTTAATACACAGTTTAAATTTTACTTTAGTTGTGTATACTAAATACTTTATAGGAAATTGTGTTCATATTTAAGATTATCAACTACATTTTGTAAAGTACAAACAATGATATTATAAATATGTATTTCAAAATAAAATAATATAATTAAGTATGAATCGTACAGGTATGCAGGTATGATAGAAACAGCTCTAAAAACAAGAAATCAACTTACATGGAATATAAAAAAATACCCATTTCAAATACAGAAGGCTCAATATAAAGTAAAAAACCTTTAGTCAATATTTTTAAACTTCCTCACATCTGTACCACACGGTATTGGTCCAATCTTCCAAACGGAAGGTGAATTATTACTATTTTTTGTTTAAAAGTTTATTATTTGTCGTGTTTTCCTGATCAACGCTGAAGCAAAGACTATGTCTGTATATTGGTAATAAATTTCCAAAGTTAGAACGTTCAATTTTTTGTTTGTTTTATAATATTGCACGTATAACTAAATATTTGACAGTGGCTGAATTTTAAAATTCCTGCCGTAAAATGATGAGAGGGTACTCTCAATGAATTCTAGTATTCCTTCTTCGTTTTTTTAATTTTTTATAGAGAAACAACATGGCAACAGCTTGCTTTATCTCCATGATCACTACTGAGTGTACGGAAAAAAATAAAATCTAATATGATCCGTATGAGAACCGTGTATGTGTGAAGGAATTTGGTTCATTTTCGGCTCCAACCGAAAACGAACCGAACCGAATGGAACCACATATGTGTGAATCAAGGTTCAGTGTTTTCTTTAAAATAGCTGTGGTACGATTTAGGTTGTAGTATAATTATGACTACTTTCCCCTACATACATATACGCATGTAATTTATAATATCATCCGATTCAATGTTGTATGAATAATAACTGATGACCAAATCTGTCAAAACGTAAGTAACAAATAGAAGATTAAATACAATCGTAATGACCTGGAAGTATGACATATCAGAATATACATGAGTGTATAAATGGTCATGACAGTTTAAAATTTGATGTATACAAGTATACTAAAATCGCTCAATTTGTTCAACGCGCAATTCATTTTCAATTTGTCTTCTGAAATGTAATCATTAATTCAAATCGATTATAAGGCCAGTTATGTTATGATGGTTCATATGTAATCACTTGCATTCATTCGAAAAGTAACGTAAAAATTTTTTTTGATGTCATAAACAAAGAAACATGGACTGTGCATTATGTATAACAGTAATGAGTAAAATTTGGTTTATATATAAAACAGAGATGGAACCTGAACAATACTTGTTTAAATTTATGTGAATACTCAATTTTCAAATCAGGTGTGCCTTGCAGAGTTGTTCATGTATGAGGTGATAAAGATTATATATAAAAAAAACTAGCAGAGTTTTAAGAATAGCATTTTTTACTTTTCATCGTCTGCGACGCGAGAACTAAGCAATACGATAAAATGTAACCTTTTTTATCTATCTAGTATGTAGTCACATGACATACATATATATAAAAATCATCAAAAGCAGGTATCTCATTTTTGCAATCTTTTTTGTTGAGCATAAAATATTTTATAAAAATATTTTACAACTGTATAGTAATTTTTTCCTTTATTAAGATATATATTTCGTTGTAAAATTTAGCACTAGGAAGCACTGTGTAATCACTTGGTAAATGTTTTTAATTTTATCATGGTGTGTAGTTAAAACTTATAAAATAGGTTTTTAACTTATTTTTATTGTGTGTAAAAATGTGCATACATTATTTTTGGATCGTTAAATGAACGTGGTAGATTTAATGATTTTCATTATAAAAACAGCATGTTTTATTACCACTAATTGATTTAAAAATATATATTAATGTCCACTTGTTTTCTCGAAAGTTTTCAATTCTATGTAATTATAAAAACTAGTACAAGTTTGTTAAAAAATGTATATATACAGTAATTTAAATAAGGTCTGCAAGACACCGCTGTGACCAACAAAAATATACATATTTTTATTATTAAAAAAATATCAATATTGTATATCCTTTTGAAATCAAAAATCAATAAAAAGTAATAAAAAAAGTCACACTTGTGTTTAACAGGGTTACCAGTTGTAAACAACCTTAGGTTGAATTTAATAAAAAAACTTCGTGGTATTCTACAATCTGGCGTACCTGGATTCAAAAAATATGTTTAATGTAAGCAAAATAAAAATAAAATATTTTATAAAATACTCAGAAAAATGTTGCGATAGCATTTGAATACAGTAGTAGAAAGTTATATTCATTTTATTTTTATATTTTGTACAATGTAATTCTTAATGTGCGTATCTTAAAAATTACTAGTAGATCGTTTTTTTTTTTAACTTTCTTATCAATTATATTATTTTTCATTATTGTTTAGTAACATATTATTTCTATAAATAAAGATTATTATATTAATAACCCTCCGAAAGGCGCATGTATCCTACAGATACATTGTGATTTTATATTGGTTCTAACGGACACGTTTCAAAAGCCAGACCCTCCTCCCATGTATCTTCCTAGCTCCCATGGTGGTTAGTAATAATATGCCAAGTGATTACAAAGTAGCCAGTGGTTTTTATACATATATTGCTGTTTTGTATCTCACAGATACACGCCTACTATACTACTATCTACTATACTAGCGCAAAACATACCCGTCTTTCAAAGTACCTATTGTTGTATAAATTGTAAAAAGTTTTTGTCTTGAACATTGTTCAGTAATTTGTACAGATTGTATTTCTAAAAAAAAAAAATATTTTAGTTGAAATTTACCAAAGTATACATTTTTTCAGTTTTGTTTCAACCAGTTTTTTCAATTTATAGAAATACCATTTATTTAATTTATATGTATTTAAGTGTATTATATACCTGATATTTCATAAAACTAAATGCAAATAAAGTATTTTGAATTAATAGGTGTTTAATATGAAAATATTGAAAAGTATCTGTGAGATACATACGCGCCCATTCATGTAACTTTCTATGCGCGCCTATCGGAGGGTAAATATAAATACAAGGTGTATACATGAGAGAAACCAATTGTGTTCATCTTCATGACTTTCTTGCCTACTAGCTTAACCTTAGATTATAGGTATCTTCTTAAATTATGTCAAATCCAGATAGTTGTAGTAATTTGTTCCATAGAATTACCCACGAAAACAATTGCAGTACTACAGGTTTATATGCATTAACTTTATCTAGTGGCCACACATTGGCCGTATTCAATGCTGCTTGAATATACATTTCATTAGCGCCAAGTATAACTATAGACATAATTCCGCCTTTTCATAGCGTCCACTGCTGTCATTCTGCTTTGTATTCGGATGTTGGGCAAAATAACAATAGAGAAAGCATGGAATTAGTTTTTCACAGACGACATAGACATATTTGTACAACTACAAATGTATGCCTCTATAAAATTGTATGTTCAGCATTGAGTATGTGTAAAAAGTGTTTGTATCTCCGCATTGAAGTGACTTTAAAGAAGCGGTTCTAAACATTGATTTTACAATACCGTTTTACCCCTTGCACACATATTAAGAAAAAAAATACGATCAAAAACTGTATAATAATTTATAGATTTATTTTGACTAAATATGGGGTCTGGGTTGTAAATACTAATTTGAAAGAAATATTATTTAAAAGTTTCTAAATACATATTCGCAGCGTGCGCGATGACAGTGCCAACTAGCGGCTGCAACTAGGGTGGACTCTGACATATTAACAATTAAATAATTTAAATAAAATATCGTAATATATACATTTTAGACGATTATTTATGACTATTCGCTATGTGCACGAAGTCTACTAACGCCGCTAGCGGGTAATTGAGAAGGATTGAACTCTCTTTTTATCATTGTTTAATATGTTTAATACCGTGAAATTTTTTATTAAACAAATATTATTTAATTTAGCTGTTTGAATATAATATAAATAGTAGATATAGCATAAAAGGTACGTGAAAATTATTTATTTTGGGTATTTTTTTCTCTTTAATTATGACGTATAGCAGAGAAATAATTAATTCGCTTACATTGACATAACCTCAAACTATGGCGCCGATGATTTTACAATGTTGCTCACCACAAGCAACATTATTTCTAACTCCACCCCCTTGCACATAGTCTATAGTGGGGTTAACCATGTTGATCTTTCTATTTTCAGTTAAAAACGAGCCTATTAAAAATGACAGTTAGTCCACCCAAAGTGTTCTTTTTCGCCACGTCGTGCGCTGTAATCGATTTCGTTTCCCCCACTACCTACTTTGCACCCTACGAATATTAGTTTTAGTATTTTCTTTGTTAGGAAATAATAAATATGAAATGAGAATTTTTTTTATAAAATCATGTATTGATCTCTTATAATATACTTTTCGTTCACAAAAATATCTACCTATATATGGATGGTTATAAATATAATTTTGTATTGTTACAAGATGACGTGCTAGAAAAGGCGGTCAGAAAAATCAATTTACAAAACTGACAGTTAGATATTATTTTGGTTTATTTTGATGAACTCTTCCTATCAAGATGACAGCACAATTGAATTGTAAAAATTTTATAGAAAACATCATAAAGTACAGGTCCGGTGTGAGAAATTAATCATTGGGGCAAAATTTTATAAACAATTATTTAAAAATACTTCGGAAATATAATTTTTATTAACATTTCAAAATTAAACTTACTGCTTGCCCGCGGCTTCGTCCGCATTATAGGTGAGAGTGGGGTGATTACGAACACCTAAGGAAAAAATCAAATAAATTAAAACCTGAGTAAGAAACCAATTTATGGTATGTATGTATTTTGTATTGATATTATATAATCAATTGGTTACACATTTTCATTATCAATTTTAATGAAATATAAGAACAAAATTAGTTTTAAAAAAGAAAATAAAATCTAAGGTGATGATAATTGCTACATACTTTTGGCTTGTATCTAAACGCACTATTTAAAAATAATAAACAATTGTCATTTACTCGTTTTAACTTATAACAAATATACTGCACGAAAAATGAATTATTCAACATTAAATACATACACAGAAAAAAAAGTGTATTGGACCAAGAAAACCTTGTTTTGTATATAACGAAAACAATATTTTCTTAATATAAGAAACATACTCTTAATCCAACTACATTATTCCTTCGTTCAAGAATACTATAGTTGGTTTAAGAGATTATTGCTTATCTTAAGAAAATATTGTTTTCGTTATATACAAAACAAGGTTTACTTAGTTTGAGAAATCGTTTCTACCAGTGTATATTGGCAAAAATTATATTTATTTATACGTAATAAAGTGGATACTATAAAATTTTAAATGCAAAATATTTTTATGTTCGACGTAGAAAGTGAATACAATCAATTTATAGTGCAATTAAATATAACCCTATATTTTTAATACACAATACATTCCGTATTTATATGCATCAACAAAAATTTACACTTTCAAAAATAATGATTGAAGATAGAAACACGTCTGCAACATTTCGTTTCATTAAAAAGTAACATTTATAAAAAAAGGTAGAGAGCGTGAGTCATGTTTATTAGAAACAATTTTCTTAAATTCCTTTGTATTCCACAAGTGAATTTGATACATAAGTTATACCTCATATTTTTTTATTATCTTTTGTACGTGTTTCTTTATTCTTATTTCTCGCAGACGCTCGGTTTATACTTTTATTTTATTTTACTGAAGTTATCAGTGTTAATTTTATTTTCACCAGATTTCATTCAGCAGCATTAGAGCTGCACGCCGAGACGAGATTGACTTCAATTCGCAGAAGACGAGACCGAGACGATATATACAACTTAAATTTTTACAAGACGAGACAGTTTAAAATTTTTTACGAGATTGTCAGTTGTAAAAATTCTAGACAAGGCATATATTTTAAAATTGAAAGAAACAGAAAGGTAGCTGCAATTACTACTATATTTAAAAAAATCTGTCATGAGCCAAAAAACTCTTATTAAATGCACTTAAGCCCGGTATTATAGCGAATTTAATTTAGACTTAAACCTATAACCAACCACTATATATGGGGTATGCAATTTAACTGACAGTTATATGACATTTGTTAATAATTTAACGCACGCGCACTATAGATAGAAATCAACAAGCAATGGTGATATCATCTTTACATTTTTATAAAATTAATTAATCTGTTTACTGGTAGAGACCTGCTTATTGACAAAGCTAATTTAGAAAAACTTGAATTTCATTACTATATCCGTGGAAATATTATAAAAAAATAAAATATTACTATCATTTAAAATATTTCAAAATAAATATTGTTCACATTGCCATATTTCACTGAAAAATTTCGCTCTAAAAGTATAATTGAAATATTCGTGCCATTTTTTATTCTAAAAAAAATATCCGCATTACCAAGATAATAACGGCATTAGCGTCAATTACTCTTCACAGGAGCGTAAGTGATTACTTTAAATCGGAGTATTGTTAAAATAATTACAGTAATCTAACCATGCGCGGGTTCGTGACAAAAATAATACTCCTGATTTTTTGTACCGTATATATATGTATGTGCATTTTGCATCAACCATTTTTATTCACAATTTAGTTATACAGCTTCCATTACAATATATTTATAATAAAGATAATACAAAGGGTGACTTCAAATAAACGAAAATCATTTTTTCCGTTATTTATTGTATACAGGGTGATTCAGCACTGTCGTGCCAAACTTGAACAGTAGATTGAGAAAAATATTTTAAGCAAAAAACTTCCAATAAACATGTGTCCGGAAATTATTCCTTAGAGAACTACAGGCTTCCAAAGATTTTACTAAAAATGAGTTTTAATTTAATATCTAGAGAACCCTTTGTGATAGAATTATGAAATTTAGTATTTCGTTTATAAATAATATGTGTTATCGATTTCTAATATTAACCAATTATATTTTAGGCCAGGGCTGTATGGAGCTAGTGGGCCCATCGATTTTGATCTAGTAATTGTTTGTTCCTTAATTTTTTCCTGAGTTGGTACTTTTATAAGATTATATGACACAAAATACACAAAAAAATACTTTGCTTGTTTATCATAGGATAAACCGTTTTCGAGAAATATCGATGGAAAAGAAAGCATACAGAATTAACCTTAATACGGATGCTTGAAATTAAAAAAAATAAATTTATATTCTTATTTCATGATAAAAAAGAAGACAAAAAGTTTATATAAATATACTTCCGAAAATGCATCCATATCAACAAATAGCCATTTTTAGTTTGTTTTTTAGTCATGTTAATAAAGTTCATGTAACAGTTAAACAACTGGCTATAGATCTTACAGAATTCATATTAGGAGGTTTTTTTATATGAACTTTATTCTTACCTTTAATCATAGAAAAAGAATATAAATTTATTTTTTGTAATTTCAAACATCCGTATTAAGTTAAATTCTGCATGCTTTCTTTTCCATCGATATTTCTCGAAAACGGTTTATCCTATGATAAACAAGCAAAGTATGTTTTTGTGTATTTTTTGTCATATAATTTTATAAAAGTACCAACTCAGGAAAAAAATTAAGGAACAAACAATTACTAGATCAAAATCGATGGGCCCACTGGTCCCATACAGCCCTGGCCTAAAATATAATTGGTTAATATTAGAAATCGATAACACATATTATTTATAAACCAAATACTAAATTTCATAATTCTATCACAATGGGTTCTCTAGATATTAAATTAAAACTCATTTTTAGTAAAATTTTTGGAAGCCTGTAGTTCCCTAAGGAATAATTTCCGGACACATGTTTATTGGAAGTTTTTTGCTTAAAATATTTTTATCAATCTACTGTTCAAGTTTGGCACGACAGTGCTGAATCACCCTGTATCTATAAAAGTTTGTCCTTAATCACTCACTCACTCACTCATATATCAACATACAGCTCAAACCTCTGGACCTTGAAACGTGAAATTTCGTAGGTGTCTTCCTTTTATGATGTAAGCATCCACTAAGAAAGGATTTTTCGAAATTCAAACCTAACGGGGTTAAAACAAGGTGTCAAAGGTTATATCAAAAAATATTTTTTTTGTTCGCATTTAATTGAAACTTACCGAACATACTTTACAATATAAATAATAAAACAATTATTTCAGCATTTCCCGAAATTTAAGATATTAGGGGGGGTGGAAAATTTGTAAAATATTTTTTTTTGTATTCACCGAATGAAACATGGCACAAGTAGATACTCTACAAGACAAATATCAGTTACAAAAATTCAACTCCTAGGGGAATGGGGGGGGGGGTAACATTTTGATATATTTATTTTCATAATTGTTCATGATATTAAAGTAAATTCGGACAAATTAATATTCAATTAAAAATGGAAGTTCGATATTCAAGTCCTTATAGCATGGGGCGGGGACGAGGATGGATTTAGATATGTTTATCTGCAAACCTGCTTTATTTATAAAAGTAAATTCGGGCAAAATAGTCATCTATTAAAATAAAAACTTCGACATTCCACCCATAATGGCGGGGGTAGACAGGGTGTGTGTTTTTGATATGTTTATCTGCATAGCTGCTTAAGTTATAATGGTGGAGTCGGGCAAAAAATAATAATACATTTTTTTCGATATTCAACCTCTTACGGCGATGATAGACAAGGGGTGGGTTTTTGCTATTTTTAACTAAGATCCGAGATATTTACGATTTTTTATCCTCTTTCACGTATGGAGGGTTGTAATTAGTTTCGAAATTTACGCGAGCATAGCCGCGGAATTCCGCTAGTATATTTATAATTAAGATAAACAAAGGGTGACTTCAAATAAACGAAAATCATTTTTTCGCCTATTTATTATCTTCTTAATCTTAATATATATAAATTACGTGTCACATGTTCCTCCGCGATGGACTCCTAAACTACTAAACCGATTTTAATCAAATTTGTACACCGTGTGCAGTTTGATCCAACTTGAAAGATAGGATAGCTTACATCTCAATTTATGATCGCAATATTATTTTATTGCAAATTATTTGTCTTTGTCTGTTAGCTCCAAACGATTCTAACAGATGGTGACATCTGTTGACTGGATTGAGTAAGTATTCAATAGATGGCGCTATGTCAAACTTCCAAACGTTTCATATAACCTACAATTAAAGTATAGGTTAACCACAGCAACGCGTGGCCGGGTCAGCTAGTTTAATATAGAGAAAGAAACCGCATACGTTATGATCAGTGTATAGGTACACGAAAGTAAAACAGCGATGTTGTGATAAAACAATATTCATTTTTTTTTAGCTATATCATTATTTTTTATTTACTGATGTTTTATCGTTTCTAAAATGTTATTAAATCCCAATAAAGAGAAAAAATGTATTTCATATAAAAATACCATTTAAAAAAAGATTTCACAAAGTCAAAACTACGTAACAATAAAGAAACAAAAATGACTTCCTGAAAGTATTCTCGAACTTTCAATTGAACATTTATTAAGACATTATTTTGATTTAATATTCAGTTTTAACCAATCCTGTATAAGTAATACACATAATTTATTTTATTACTAATGCTCGGGCGCGTAATATAGAAAAATCGGTTTTATTATTCCCAACTCGTTAAAACGAATTATTATCAGTATAAATTTATATGAATAATTCATGTGTGCAACACCAATCGCATTGTCAGAAACCAACGACGCGACGTTTAAAAAATCATTTTATTATTTATTAAAATATAAAATTATATGTGGACTGCTCAGGTGCAAACATGACTATCTCAAAATTTTGTAGATACTTAACTAATTTTAACCCTTTGACTACTGAAACATATTCACAAAACTGATTGTCTAAAGACATATAAAAATTGATCAATAAGACATTTTAACCGTATCTGAAAAATTCATCAAATCGATTTATAATTTTTGATAACAGTTGTGTCTCGCGAAAGTATCGATTCGTCATCTATTGACGACAGTCGTAGTTAAAGGGTTAAATTACTACATCATACCGTTTTATGGACTTAAATCAATTACTCCAAGACATAAAAAAATGCTTTTAGTATCAGAATTTCCTTCAAAGCGTAAAATAAATTTTTCAATATATTTTTCTACTGTACGACTGTATGGTTTCTTAACATCGAAGTAAAGAGAAAGTGAGATAGAAAACATATTAAATGTGTGTCTAAAATGATCTCTTTAGAGCATAATTGAAATTTATAAAGCAAAACAAAATCCACATTCTTTGAAAAATTAGATTAAATATGTTTGGTATGTAATAATTATATGTATTCACGAAAGAGTACCATATTTAGCATAAGATATTCTTTGCATGGAATCCTGTTAAATTCTGGAACATAAAAGAAAATTTACAACTGCTTGCTGAAAGTCAAAGACATTAGGTTTATGATTTAATGGTTATAAAACATTTTCACGTTTTTTATATCCTATTACATTTACTAAAGCATGGAAAGAATGCTTTCATACCACATAATGTATGTATATTAACTAGTTATATACTATGCACATGGTATATATTTTAAATAGATATTCATATAAATATTAAGTAAGTATTTATATTATGTACATATGTACTCAAGTTGGAAAGGATCGATTTTCGAACTTCGGCGGTTATTACACTATCAAATAAATATGTCAAAGATCTATGACAAAGATTTGATCAAATATTGAGATTGTCATTATCAATGATCAGAGAAATATTATGAATATTATAAAATATGTCATATTTTTTAATTTAAGAAATTTACGTCAACTTTTATAATATTTACGTATTATTTACCTTCATAATATTTCTTTTATCATAAATAATGACAGTTTCTTATATTTGATCAAAGTTTTTTGACGGATAAATCAAAATGGCGAATGAAAAGTGTTCGTGGATGGTTTCGGCTACGAAATTACTTATAATTTAATATATGATCAAATCTTTGTCTAACATCTTTGACATATTTATTTGATAGTGTAATACTGTAATAGATTAACTATAGATACTTTAAATAGAGTGGTTTTATATTGATACAACTTAAAATGTGATTATCTGTAAATATAGTAGATTTAATCATACAAAAGGCGCAGCTTAAATTAAGTAAATAAAAGTAAAATAGTGTTGTCATCGATAAAATTGATGCATGATTAATAATAACTAACTTTGGGAAAAGGACAAAAACAATTGTTATTTTTGAATATTTTTAATGAATTTAATAAAACAAAACAAAATATTTTGTTTTTGGTTTAAGTGATATCGATTTATTGTCTATTTTAATTTATTTTTTGAAAATTTAAAAAACTACTTTGTTGCTGGCAAACAGATAAACAAATTAAAAAATAAAAGCGAATTAAATATATAATTTATAAAGTAAAAAAGTTATTTATTTAGCTCTGATTTGAATTATTTATATTTCGTAATAATGCATTTTTTTATCATTTCCAAACCTCGTATACTAGAATATTAATATAATAATAAATATTAACATAAACGAACCATAGGTATATTATATGAACTAAGGCAACATTGTAGCATCATAGTTGAGGATTGATCCATGAATAATGCAACAATGTAATCCTGATTAGATCTGTTGCTTGAGGCCAGTCACAAGCAACACAATCGAATTTAGATGTATTATTTAAACTGATAAAAGTAGCCTGCAGGCAATAATAAAAGGCCACATTAATGCATGAAGAAAATATAGATATATTATATATTTTATCTAAATATCAGACAAAATAAATTGTTTCGTACCGGAGTAAAGAAAGAAATAAACTTAAACCTTAATGAATGTTGTGGTATATTTTAAACAAATAAGATTTTTATCGATATACAGTGGTGCCTCGCATAACGAACTTAATTCGTTCCGGGACCAAGTTCGTTATGTGAAACGCGTTTTCCCATGACAATACATGTTAAAAATTTTAATTCGTTCTGTAGCATAAAATATGGTACTGTAACATAAAAAAGATTGTAGACACGTTTTTTATTTTTTAGTCAGAATCAGATTTAGGAGAGTCTACCGAAACTTGTAGGGTCAAATCCTCTTTCTAATTATTTCTTGTTTCATTTCAACAGAAATCACCTTCCTGCTTTTTTTAGAACTCATAATATAGACACACAAAATTGCATTTATTAAAACAAACAGGTGTGTGAGTTAAGCACAGAAAAGAACGACTGACGCGCGTTGATGCATGTTCATGCAAGTTTGAGCATCGACTACGTGCGACCTTGGAAGTTCGGGCGACTTCGTAATACGTAGGAGCGTTCAGACGGCAAAATTAAACACGATGTAGTTCGTTGTGCGAAGCGAGGTCCGTTGTGCGAGTCGCGCAATGAACGAACAGAAATTTCGTTGTGCGCAGCGCAGCATTCGTTATGCGAGGCACCACTGTAATTAATTTTCAGCTTTAAAATAAACATTTTTTATTTGTTTATTTGAATAGATAATAAACATTTAAACGGAAATTAAAAGTAGTGAAAGTTTTCAAGACAGCTACATGGCTACATATAATTCTTAATTATTATAATTATTAATTAACCGTTTTGAAATCCTTTAAACTCCCACTGATAAAGCAGTACTACTTTAAATATTAAAAAAAAACATTTATGATGGACATGGCTTGTATTGAATATATAACACATATTCATAAATATCAATTTTGTACACATGTGAGTACATTCATACATATAAACCCATATCAATGCCAAATTAGTACCGCATATCTACCATGGCCTACTTGACGGTTTTGTAATTGAAACATTCATGACGACTATGGTAGTAACATGATATGAATAATGTTAGTTGAACATTTACATGTATGTTTGATTGTATGTAACTTATGTTACGAGTAGACAAAAGCAAGTTACTGAATTAAAGAGGCAATGTGAAGGAAAGCTATTACGAAAGAAAACGACGTGGCAAGGAAAAGCGGAAAGAATTAGTCAGTCAAGTAATAAAAGTATTTATAGACTATGTATGAATTTTAGAATAAAATATTACCTTTAATATTTAAGAATAAAAATAAAGAAATGTTATTGCCCTATCTGCCACTGAACTGACACAAATGTTCGTTCAAATAATATAGAACGTCGTAACTCTTTTACTATAACTAAAGCGGTCAACTATAGTTTCAGTATAAAAAGAGCGACACACAAAAATATATATTTTTAAACTACATAAGTACATACATATATACCATTTCTACCAAGAGGCTTCATATGCTTAGTAAGATGTGATTAGTTTCCTAAGCCCGATCTTCATTAGTGATACAAATTATAAATACGTGGCAACGTTTTATTATATTTTGCTCTAGTGAAACAAGTATACAAAATAACTTGAATGTCACCCAAAATCTAATAAATAATTGATCACTTTTACAAAGTTGATCAACACAACCCAAGCCTACTTAATTAATTTATATATCAAGTTTCTGGATTGGTTGTAAAATGCTGTGACATATTTAAATTTTAATGTCAGTGCAATGTACACTGTACTGTGTACACTCCCCAGAGATCAATTTTTTTCTTAGGCTTACGTAGAACTATTCAAAAATTTTGATCTACGTAGATCTAAGCTATTTTTCCCGGTTATAAATTTTTTTTCTTATGAAAAAACGAGAACCTAGTTATGTAATAGAAATTAAAAACAAAACTAATTATTTTTTCACGTATACATAGTAGAATTTTTTGACAAATTCCATTGAAATTATTTTAATTGAAAAAATGATTATACATAGAACATGGAAGTCATGTATGGTTCTTCATACCGATATATTTTATTATTTAAACCTATAGAAATATTTAACGCGTTTATTCATCCAGATAAACATACCTATACAATTCCACATTACCATTGTAATCTAAACACTCATTGCATGCTTGTACATACTATATTTTATTGATTTCAGGAGCCCTTTTTGAGAGAATAATAACTCATGACCCCACTCACTGGTGTTGACACGCTTAGTTTTCTCGTGCGTTTGAAATTATTAGCTTTTATTTGATGGCGGCCAAGAAACACGGTGTGAAAACAAAGGAAGATCACTTAAACTTTGCCTAATGTGCGGTGGCGTTTCTTGAGGGCTCGTACATAAATAAAATATCTGTCACATTTGCCACACGCTTTTCCTATAGGATGAATTACATAATACTGTCATTTGTTGTGGGCGGGAACAACACTGTGATAAAAAAAAAGATTTAAAAAATATTTTCTTAAAGTATATGCAGATAAAAAATCTCATGTCATTCTTTTTTTTAATAGACGAAGGTAAGTATATATAGTAAGAAAAGAAATTAAAAAATCCACAAAATTTTTCAACCCATTATAGTAGTTTTCCCCCGTAAAAAAGACAAAATCCGTTCCTTCTTTTAAAAAATGCTTCTAATGTCCCCTTCAGAACCAAGTTACTTTTGTAGAACGATTTTTCGTGTTGTTTTTATGATATAAGTTTGTGACACTAAACGACCCATCAGATATATATGTTACCGGCAATGTATGAAATCCGGCATTGTGTAGAATTCCTAGGTATTCTATAGAATGCCTAAAAATCACCAGGCAATGTATGAAATGAATTTAATTATATAATTTCCTAGGCATTGTATAGACTAGAAATATAAACATAAATAGGGTGAACTAACCAATTTTGGTTCAGGCAAGGATATTTGCTTACTTTATGTAATAAAATACTAAAATACTGATTATTAATCTTACTTTATTTATCTTACTTAGTACTGGCCTAATATGTTATTAAATGACTAAATAATGTCTAATATTTTTGTATGTTTTTAATTTTAACAATTTTAAAGCATATACTTAATATTCGTCTCAACAAATATTTTATTTTGTTTATTATAACAATAAATAAAAATTATTTCATACTTTGCCTGAAATCGTTTTTTTGCCGGTAACATATATACATATAATTTACTTTTTTCGAGCACAAATTTTTTTATCAAAATTCGCCACAAAAACTCTAGAGTTAGTTTATTAGTATTAATAAAGAAACCTTGTAAACGTCCCTCAATTCGCGTAGGCAGGAATCGTATCTTAAGGATTCATACATAAATAAAAAAAAGCGGCGTGGTATTAATAGAACCGAAGTATGCAAAGCTTTAGTCTTCTGTGATAAATTATGGATAGTAAGCACCAGTTATTACAGTCACGTTTTTAAATTGAATTTTGATTCCATTAAAACGAGATTCTAATTTTTCAATTACAGGGTAGTAATGGAATAAAGTTTTATCATTTAAACGTTAATTTTCTAGATTATTGTGTTTTATAAATTATTTACTTTTGTTACCATATAAATAATAGACAGCCAATTGAAATGGAAATATTACTTTGACATAATATCTAACAGATTAAATATGTAAATACTGTTTTCTCTTGAGACTAATACCACAGTTCACAATTATACCTAAATGTCCCTTTAATGACCTTATATGCTTATCTCTACGATTAGGTAAAATATTTTGGAGGAAGTTTCAGATATATCTTTTCCAACATGGAGATCATAGTATACATATCCATAAGAGATACAGATTTGGTAAAAAATAAGATGTATTATTATTATTTGTAAGGTAAAAATGTGATTTAGTCGGTATGTATACATATATGTTACCGGCGATGTATGAAATCCGGCGTTGTATAGAATTCCTAGATATTCTATAAAATGCCTAAAATCACCAGGTAATGTATGAAATGAATTTAATTATATACATTTCCTAGGCATTGAATAGAAAGCATAACTGGTAGCCGGCAATGTAGGTGAAACAACCAATTTTGGTTCAGACATAGATCTTGACTTACTTTTTGTAAACAAATTACCTACTGAAATACTTTAAATGAAAATATATAATAAAAAAAGATTTGATCATTCTTGATAGAAGAAGGTTTGTAGATTACCGCTAATACTGAATTTTACTGAATACTTATTTATTTCACTTAATACACATCTGGACTAATACTTGTTACTTTTACAATTAAGAACCTTAATATGAATTTTGACTTTTTAAAATTAACTAACTAATATCTATCTGCTTTAATAACATTATTTTGTCTTTTATTTAATACATTTCCTAATTTCATCTTGGCATTCTATAGAATTCGTAGGTATTGTATGTAATAAATTTTTATTATACAATTATTTCATACTTTGCCTGAAATCGTTAGGCATTGTATAGAATTTCTAGAAAATCTATAGAATGTCTGTATTACATACTTTGCCGGTAATATATACAATAAAAAAAAGTAAAGTTCTGAATTTCTTACATGGTTATAACTCTTTTGTCAAAGTATATAGGTAATTTTTGTAATTCTCAAACGAAAAAGCTCCATTCTAAAAGCACCAATCAATTATTTATGTCTTAATAAATAAAATAAAAATTCGCCTACTTTAACAAAAAAGTTATGACCATAAGAAATTCGATTTTTTATGCACCGCATACATTTTAAAGTAATACATACTTCTTGTTGGGAAAAGTTGGGAAAATACGATACAGGAGATAAATAAGTATTTTGTAACTACCACACTTTTATATTTCGTTTATTGTTTCATTCAATTAGATTAATCTATAAAAAAGTTAAAAACTCTATTACTTGAATAGTTTTGCACTTTATCGAATGCGGCGACTCTGCGAAGTTCACAAATACTATTAATCTCAGTAACAAACTACGGACGAGTTTACTTGTAATGTAAGCAGCAAATATAGGAGATCAAAGGTTCACTCCAACTTATTTGATTATTTTTTTATACAGTTTCGATTTGTTTCTAAAGTTGATTCTTGAAAAAGGACTTCCAGGTTCTATATGATTTTTTTACTGCGAACACCCCCTCTCCACTCTTCTGCCCGACACATATACAGTACTTTATCCAAAATTTTCTTTCCCTTAAAAAATAACATTTCTCTGAAAACACTCTCACACAAAAGTATTTATAACCTCAGTTCCTAATTTTATTTAATCAATAATAAACTGCTTATAAAAATTAAAGAACTAAAATAAATAACTAAATTCTACCACTCTCGCATAAAAGTATTTAAAACTTTAAAACCATAATTCCCTATTTTATTTACACATTAACTGCTTGTAAATATTACAGAACTAAAATAACTAAATTCTTTTTTTTCTTGGAAAAATGTATTATTTCTCTCATACAGTTGTACATAAATTCTGATTGTATATGTAAGTACATTCATACATATTTATTTATTTTAAACCTGTAACATCTCGTTATTCTCACCATTCTTTAAGAGCCATCCAATATATTGCTTTTCAAATACTGTAGTCTCTTTCATGAGCGTATCCTGAAATGTTTTATGGATGTGTAATTTCCTCATTTATTTTTAACGGTGGTATTTTTGGTTTACTGTTTATAATAATTTCATTGTTTTTATAATTCAATAATATATCTGATAATTATTTTTCATAAGGTAGTTCTCGTGCTTCAGTTCTATCAAAAACGTTCATAATACCATGATTAAATGTCGGAAAAATTTATTTAAAAGATATGTCAAACTCGCATTATTAAATCAAAATAAAAACAATAATCAATGATATCTAGTATTTATATTAATTTAATACCATTTTACTAAAACTTTGATAGTACGCAATTTGTACACTCTTAAGCCCGGGCGCACATTGAGACGTAGGCGACGCAGCGCAGCGCAGGGCAGCACAGCACAGTTTTTGTGTATCCCATGTTTGTACTTACAAGCGCTAATTGAGAGGCAGGGCAGGGCAGCGCAGTTCAGTGCCTGCGTGAACCTGCGTCGCGCAGTGTTTGTGACACAGTTTATTGCGAACGTGTCACGCAGTTTTTATTACTATTCATTTTTATTATTCATATTTTATTCTATATTTTATAATATAAGATATATTATATGTATCTAATCGTTTATCTAAAAATTCCGATGTTAGAACGAATTTACCGTGACTTTTTCTTTTCTTCATGTACTCTTTTTTCCAAAAAGACAAGAAACTTCGTTGCAATGTGCGGTCACTCAAGTCACGCAGCAAAAACTGTGTTGCGCTGCGCTGCGTCGCCTACGTCTCAATGTGCGCCCGGGCTAATCCTTTGAAATTAATCCTATATGCTTACTGATGTTTTGATATTTTTAATGTGATTTTTTTGTTGATTATTTACTACATATTTTTGGTAAAATTGTCATTTTCGTGATATTCTATATTTTAACTTAACGAAAATTAACCAACCTCCCTTCACCCCAATAGATTGCCTTACCAAAGGCAGTTAACGTGTATATTATTAGAGCATACTTTATTCTAAATAACTATGTAGGTATATACGTGATTTTTGACTATTGTTACGTCATACCGGCATATTCTTCAATACGAGTTAAAAGTGCAAAGTATTAACATTTATTTTTAAATGTACAGAGTATATTTTTTTAAATAAATAAAAATTTTATATAAACTAATCAATACCATATTTAACGTATATTGTTTACGATTGACTCTCAACGTTTTGATAGTTTCCATGCTTGAACAAATCTGGTGGTTTAGAGGTAAATAAGTCGTCAATCCAATTTTGAAGCGCAGCGTCGTTATTAAATGAGATTCCTCAGATATAGAGCAGAAGAGTCATAGCAGAGTAGTAGAGTCACTCCAATAAGAGTTTCGACAGCGTCACCATTTTTACCGAAAACGACGATTTATTAAAAATTGCCCCTCTACGAAAGAAAACCCGTTTTCGTCTTGTACTTTAACTCCTTTGTTAAACTAGAACAAAAGAATCTGTCGGAAATGTTCGTTTTTTGTACCTGACACTTCATTTTCTTTAGCTAACAATTAATATCTACAAACTTTTTACAAATTGAAAACGTCTTGCATTTTTCAGACACTCTGGCATTAAAATGACATTGAAATATGTCATACAAATCTCTTTCTAACAATATGGAAACCAAATATGCTACAAGGTACTTATATTACATAGTTAAGGTCGGAAGCGTTTAAAAAAAAGAAAACCAATTTCAAATAATTAAATTAAAACTAGGAAATAAATAGATTCGTTACAGTTTATATTGATAACATTTCACAGGGAAGTGCATACCTCACCTCCTCTCTTTTAGAAAATTTAACTTGGTCTTTCTGTTAAATGTTTGTATTTTGTCATTATATACAGTGCAAGAAAAAGAAGCAAGTGAAACGGATATGTAATATGAACGCTATACGTTTATTTTATATTCTTTATAATGCTTTAGGGCTGTTTGTTTATTTTTCATATAAAAAAAAGGATTGTGTGGTTTTATGAAACCACGGTAAAAGTGAAACTTTTTTTCACATTATAGACATTTAACTAAAAATTTTCGGAATAATAAATTCAAGCACTCAAAATTGAAATAAATCCATAAACAACAACATGCACCAGCAAAAAGTTCTAATAATTCTAATAAATTCTATATAACAACCAAACAATTTCTGTCTCTTTCATTTGACACGGCTCTTTTTTCGAGTCAGATGCACTGTCCATTTCTTTATGTCTATGGCTCTGACGTATTACCCCTACTCCGCCCGCACGGAAATATTTATACGTGGAATATACGTCAAATCATACGTCAAAGTATACGCCGATTATATATTTTCGTATATGGAAATGTATGGATTTTGCCGCTGTACGTATCCGTTATATATACTTTAAATATACGTAAAATATATTTGTACGTATAATATTTATATACATATTTGATACTTACGTATATAAAAAGTATACGTATAAATATATTTTACGTATATTTAAAATATATCTGATGGCTATACGTACAGCATATACGTACAATCCATGCATTTGGCGTATACGCAAATGTATGGATTTTGCCGCTGTACGTATATCTATCATATATATATTTTAAATATACGTAAAATATATTTATACGTATAGTTTTTATATACATATTTACGTATATAAAAATTATACTTTTAAATATATTAATCATATATTTAACGTACATTCGACATATAACCTTTTAGTCAGGCCCTGATAGAGGGAGGCTAGGAAAGCCATATGGCCCGGGCCCCGTGGCAGCTCTCTCAGGACCTGCGTATAATATCGAATATATTAAATTTAGATTTTCATACGTGATATTATCGTAGGATACGAAAATATAGTTAGAAATATTTACCAGAGTTAAGATCATTAAATATTTATTGAGAATATATAAATGAATATTTTTTACTAAAAACAAAATGTGTTTAAAATAAGAAAGAATTTATGAAGAATCTTGTTTATTTTCTGAATTGCTGCTCTTTTTGTATTATTGTCTTTTTGTGGGTCCTAAAAAAAAGTAATTGATAAATTCGACTATCAAAAAAACTTTGTTGTTTTAAGTTTTAAGTAAACAGATATTTTTACTTACTTCAATTTCAGTTTTTACTCGATTGCAATTTCTCAGTGCAATTGAATAGAAATTTACAGTTTTTAAAGCCCAAAATTTCACAATTGTATTATAGCGTTTATCTATCACACTCTTTCGCTTTACGTTATATTGTCCTCGTCCAACTCAAAATATTTTATGTACACGGAGAAAACGAAACACCAATGAGTATTGTTTTGGAACATTAATCTAGTCAATGTAGTGTTTTTACTTTCTTATACCAATGTATATGAAATATACATATAGTATAAGTAAGTATAGTAAACGCGATTTTTTTCGAAATCCGGTTTTTGATGGAATTATCAATTTTGACCTTCCCTGAATCCATTCTGACTATTTTCGCCATGATGTCTGTGTGTCTGTCTGTCTGTCTGTCGGTCGGTCTGTCTGTAGACGCTGTAACTCAAATACGACAAATCGTAGAAAGGTGGAATTTTATACTTAAGATTGATTTGTGCCTGGGAAGAAAACCTCCTATTTTTGAAAACGATCATTCAACCGGAAACGGATGTTTACCTACATCGATTTTTGAATTTTTCGAATTACACTGAAACAGTGCGAATTAGAGAAAAATGGCCAAGTTGAAAATTGTAGGTAATATTATTATCTATAATTTATGTTCTATTCATTTTTTTCGAAAAAACAATTTTTTTTTTTTTTTTTTACCAAGTATTTGTTTTTAAGTACATTTCAAATGGTTCATAATAGAGAAGAAATATCTGCCATGAGTGTCATGGGACTTTCTTATACGTATTACAGAGACTGTACGTGTTTGCCATAGGTACCATGGGTCTTTCTTATACGTAATACTGAGAATAAACACTGTATACTCTATTTCATTTAGTTTGCAGTGGTCATCGTGCGACATGACGGTATGAGTCGTGATCCGTACGGTCAAAGCACCCAGCAACCAGTATAGATTATTCTAAATAATGATTTTAAAAAAAATATTTTTGGCTAAATCATAAGTGTTGGAAAAAAATGTATGGGGAATAAATCATAGATAATAACATACTCGACATTTTTATCCAAAACATTTTTGTCTTATTTAAAAAAATTTAAAAAATTACAAGAGTAAACATCCGTTTCCGGTTTAGTGATTGTTATAAAAATAAGGTGGTTGTCTTCCCAGATGAAAGTTTATCTCAAATATATAATTTTAGCCTTCCGTCATTAGTCGTTTGGGAGTAAGAGTATTTTTACTTTCTTATACCAATGTATATGAAATATACATATATAGTATAAGTAAGTATAGTAAACGCGATTTTTTTCGAAATCCGGTTTTTGATGGAATTATCAATTTTGACCTTCCCTGAATCCATTCTGACTATTTTCGCCATGATGTCTGTGTGTCTGTCTGTCTGTCTGTCGGTCGGTCTGTCTGTAGACGCTGTAACTCAAATACGACAAATCGTAGAAAGGTGGAATTTTATACTTAAGATTGATTTTTGCCTGAGAAGAAAACCTCCTATTTTTGAAAACGATCATTCAACCGGAAACGGATGTTTACCTACATCGATTTTTGAATTTTTCGAATTACACTGAAACAGTGCGAATTAGAGAAAAATGGCAAAGTTGAAAATTGTAGGTAATATTATTATCTATAATTTTATCACGTGCACTGTTCACTGTCATTATTATGTATAAGAAAGTCCTGTGGCACACGGCAGATTATTTTATCGTAAAAAACCAAGCATTACGGTTGTGACAGCAATGAGACTGTCAGACACACTATAGGGAAATGTTTTGAGCATCACAGCAAAAGCAGGTAATTGTTTCTGCGTATGATCTACTCACGGATATAACCAAATTAAATTAAACAGTTATTTATAGTTGAACCACTGAACCGATCTCGATGAAATTTGGCAGGAAGATAGCTTACATCCTGAGAAAGGGCGTAGGCTACTTCGAATCTAAAAAATGCATCCCCTAAGAAATTGCAAGGGGGTGGAAATATTTGTATGAGAAATATTTCACCCCCTGTCACATATTAAGGGTTGTAATTATTTTCATTCGATCCGGCGGAAAAAATACTACGGGAGTGAGGAGTTTTAGGGGGAAAAACAACTCCCTATCTCCCATAGGAACTGAGATATTTACGATTTTGTAAAATGAATGAAAACCAAAACGAAAAATTTTAATATATTTCACCCCCTTCCACATATGAGGTTGTTGTTTCTCCCCTATAAACCCTACCCCGTGGTATTTTCCCGCCAGATCGAATAAAACTCATTACACAACCTTTTATATGTGCAAGGGGTGAAATATATTATATATTTTTTTGTTTTGGTTTTCATTCATTTTACAAAATCGTAAATATCTCGGTTCCTATGGGAGATAGGGGGTTGTTTTTCCCCCTAAAATCCCTCACTCCCGTAGTATTTTTCCCGCCGGATCGAATGAAAATAATTACAACCCTTAATATGTGACAGGGGGTGAAATATTTCTCATACAAATATTTCCACCCCCTTGCAATTTCTTAGGGGATGAATTTTTTAAATTCGAAGTAGCATACGCCCTTTCTCAGGATGTAAGCTATCTTCCTGCCAAATTTCATCGAGATCGGTTCAGTGGTTCAACTATAAATAACTGTTTAATTTAATTTGGTTATATCCGTGAGTAGATCATACGCAGAAACAATTACCTGCTTTTGCTGTGATGCTCAAAACATTTCCCTATAGTGTGTCTGACAGTCTCATTGCTGTCACAACCGTAATACTTGGTTTTTTTACGATAAAAAAACACTACATTGACTAGATTAATGCTTCAAAACACAACTCATTGGTGTTTCGTTTTCTCCGTGTAGCTGCACTATTCACATTTATGTCTCTTTTTCGTTGATTTAAATGTATCCCAATTCTGAATTTTAATATAAAAACACACCAAATATCTTTATTTTCACTTAATTAACTTTATTTCTTACAAATACTAACAATTTACGCCTTAATTCGGCATACATAATCAAAGCATTAGTACGTCAGCTGACGTCTTCCTACACATAAGTTCTTATTCTTTTTCTTTTATATGTACTTTTTTGGCGGTATATTTAAAACTTTATTTCAGTATATTTTTCAACGGACGGAATAAAAATAAGTAGATATACAGGGTGGGCCAAGTAAAACGAAACGGGCGCGGAAAAAAAGCTCGAACACGTCGATTTTGCTTTCAAGGGGGACATCTTTTGGTATAAAATTTTTGCAAGAATCTTTTCAACCCTCAGCGCTATGAGCGCAACCCTTAAAATTTTAAATAGCATGATAGGGTAAGTGATACCTCATTTGAAAGGTTTTTTCATTCTGAATACGGTGCTTTTTGATTTTTTCAAATCTGTTTAGTTTTAGTCAAGTTATTGACATTTTGAATTCTATAAATGTAGTGATTTTCTGATCAAAAAACAAATATTTACAACTAAAATTTAAAACAAAATAGGTTTATTTTATTATCAAATAGTTCAAAAACATCCAGTTTGGACATTTATTGAATTAATTAAAATTTTGGATATAGATAAATTTTTTTTAATAATTTTTATTTTTATTTTTTAACTAATTCAATAAATGTCCAAATTGGATGTTTTTGAATTATTTGATAAGAAAATAAACCTACTTTGTTTTGAATTTTAGTTGTAAATTTTTGTTTTTTGATTAGAAAATCATTGCATTTATGGAATTCAAAATGTCAATAACTTAACTAAAACTAAACAGATTTGAAAAAATCAAACAGCACCTTATTCAGAATGAAAAAACCTTTCAAATGAGGTATCACTTGCCCTATCATGCTATTTAAAATTTTAAGGGTTGCGCTCGTAGCGCTTAGGGTTGAAAAGATTTTTGCAAAAATTTCATAGCAAAAGATGTCCCCTATGAAAGCAAAATCGACGTGTTCGAGCTTTTTCTCAAAATCTTATTTTAAATGACCAAAACCGCGCCCGTTTCGTTTTACTTGGCCCACCCTGTATGAACATAAAAATGTTTATTAAATATACGAGGAATATTGTTACAGAAAGTATAAAAAAAATATACTTGAAAAGTATATAGGTATGATATTTGATGTATACATCAAATATGTGTAGAAAAACAATTAAAAAATATACTCAACAAGTATAAAAAAAGTGCCCTAAAGTATATGCTAAATATACAGAAAACATATTTTTTTCGCACATAAAAATATAATTTCCAAGCGTATATACAAATTTCATGTTGAGATATATTCAAAGTATATTTTAAATATATTTGTTAAATACATTTAAAATGTATACTTGGAAAGTATTTCAATTATATGTGCCAAATATAAATGAGATATACGCTCCGTACATTCTACGTATACGCCGTATACTTTATTTATAATTGTCGTATACGAGAATTATGTAAAATTTATTTTTTATACTTGCCGTATACAAAATTTATAAAAAAATATACGCCGTATACTTTAAAAATATATTTCAAGTATAAAAATTTCCGTGCGGGCGCGGCCGAGCGACATGCAACACACAGACGAAAAATTTTGAGACGATGTAATAAAAGTTTCACTTTAATAATAAGAGATGTATAAAACTGAAGAAAGTAGTATCGGCAATAAATAATATTATTATTTCACTTATCAAATGCTTGATAAAATTAAAATAAAGTTAAATTGGTTTCTTCGGTTTCTGAATGTTACTGTAATAGATAGAATGTTTAATTTTCTTATGCCAATGTAGTGAAGTGGCTAGCAACATCTATACCTATAAGTACGTAAAGCATTTCTCGTGTATTAGAAACAATGTGCATACGCCAGCATTTGCCTGGTCTCTGTTGATACAAAGGCTACCTACCTCAATTCATTATGTGGGTATTATACTTGTTTGTGTGTCTTTATACGGACATGTTGAAACTATATCTACATCGAAGCGCGTTTGTGGTTTTGTACATATCGCATGATTTGTTTATATATTGTTTTGCATTTTTTTATTTTAGAACAAAAAAATCTTTTGTTCTGTTCTAAAGACTTGAATAAGTGATTCTAAAGATTTTTGACATGCTTTAAACTGAATTTGTTGTTTGAATTGCTCAATAACGCAAGGTTTTCTAAACCTAATTTTCCCAAAATTGTTTTTATATATAAATTTAATGTCAGTTGGACATTATCCTTTTCTGACAGCTCCTTTGTGTTGATTTGAATTCTCGTTTTTTTGTGTTTTCTTGTAAGTCGTCCTATTGCCTATTTGTTTTTTGTCTAAAGGTTTATACATATAACAGAACCAAAGTTTTCATTGACAGAAAGTAATAGAACTAAAAAATCTTATCATATACAGGGTGTACCATCTGTTGGTTTCTTTTTGAAGTGCATCTTATATATTATACTGATTATATTATTTTTGAACAGTTAGCTTGTTCGTTTGTAGACGAAACAAAACTAGATTAGGCATGATGTTATTAAATAAGGTATGTACCTAATAATCTTGTAAGAGGAATTAATACTTGTCTAAATAAAAGTCAATCACTTTTGACGTTTACTGATGCGTGACGTCATTCGCTCTGATTGGTGTTCCATTTAAAATAGCGGATTGTTGTATTTTGCATTTTTATTTTAATACAAATTATATTAATCTCGTTTTTAATATAAAAATAAATAATTTTTTTATAATATTTTTAACTATGTATTTCAATATTTATAATAATAATTTTACTTTGTTACTAGTATCATGCCTATTAGGTTATTTTTTAAAGAGATAAGAAATCAACAAATAGATCCACCTTTATCAGTGTCGGATTTACCAATAAGCAAAAGAAGCAATTGCTTAGGGCACCCGCAGTTTGGGGGCACCATAAAAGTGATTTGTGGGGGCATGAGCGTAAAATAGAAGTTATTTGTGAGAATTCCAAATGAAAATTTTGGTGATGACTAAAAAAAAGGTCTACAGAATTTTGGCGACGAAAAAAAAGAAAAAAAGAAAAACAAGGTCGTCAAAATTGGGTTAATCCGGCACTGACCTTTATAATGTATAATTTGTATTTTTGACGTGCTCCATAATATTAATTATTATTCTTGACAAGCATATTTATAAAAAAAGAGACTCGAGTTAGTATTTTGTAAAAGATCAGTTCTTTTGTAAACTTTATGTAGGGGTATCTATAGCAATGTTATACATCTTTTTATAACACATAGAGGGGAAAATATCTTAACAATCAAAATAATAAAGTATTTGCAAAATACTCAAAGCAACAATATAAAAAGAAAAACTGTCTACACTCATTATCTAAAGAAAAGCTAATTTGAATTTTCTAATGTGTTTTAATAGAAAGAAACTAAATGACTCGCTGAACAATTTCATACAAACGAATCTTTGTACTGAATTGACTCAAGTGAGTCGAGTTACTAAAAAAAACTATTTTTTTTCATCTTTAGTGTTTATGTATAAACAGAAACTGTTGTTGATGCGTGTCTACATCAATGCAACTACAGTTTCAATTATAAAGTGATTCATTTTGTTTCCAACTTTTTATTTTTGTTACCATCAACAGGTAGAATATATAGTCTATATAACAAACGTGCAACTGAAACTATATTAGGTATCTCATCTTAATAAATAAGCTACAATATTATAACTATTCATTTTAAAAATATGTATTTTAGCCTGGTTAAATGTATAATTACACAGCCACACAAAAAAAATATGTTTTCGGGGTCGCTGAATCCGAATCCGAGGCCCAAAAAACCCCAGCACGTCAGGGTTCTGACATAACCTCAAAAAACCTCATACAAAATTTTATTCGAGTCAGGGGGTCAGACCATGTTTATTATATGTTTTTTTTTTGGTCGCCGAATCCGAATCCGAGGTCCAAAAAACCCCAGCATGTCAGGGTTTCGACATAACCTCAAAAACTTCATAGTAAAACTCCGAAGCATAAAAAGATCTTTTGATTCAGCGACCCCGAAAACATATAGTAAACATGGTCTGACCTCCAGACCCGAAAAAATATTTTTTTTGTGTGGCTGTGTTATCTTTTATAGAGCTTAATTGCAAAATACACTTTTTATTGTAATCCAGAAAAATACTAACAAGGCATTAGTATTACATTTTATAGTAATTATTCTATCCACTTTATTTATGAATTGTTTGTTTTGAAACCAGAACGCCTAGAAGCTATTCAGTAAATGCAAAATAAAGAAAAAACATATAATACTCTTATGGCTAATTTACTGTGTTCTATTTTATAAAGTAATGAATATGGATATAATTCTGTATATATATTATATACATATGTACACATGTTTGTACATACATTACATTTGTTTACAAATGTCTAGATGAATACACGTATTTTTTTTACTTTTTTCATATTATGTACGTATACCTACCGTATAATAAAGTATAGTAATTACGAAAGAAAAACTCTAGATATCTACCAAATTACAGGTGCTTCAAGTCCCTGAATCGATTGTTTGTGAACACTAATGCTTGATTTGCAGAAATTTTAGTTTTCATTTATTGTGTACAGCAAATGTGCATTTCCTATTTTTAAATATTTTTATTTATTTATTTTTTATTAACCTAAATTTTATGCTGCGTCGGTATATTGAACTGTGATATATTAATATTATATAAACAAATTAATTGTTAAAAAAGCACAAGAATCTAAAATTATAATTTTTTTTTTATTAGTTGGTAACTAACAAGGGGAACCCTTCTGTGGGCCGCTTTCGATTTTCTTCATATTGAAATATGTTGTGAAGGGGGGTCCCCTGATAACACCTATACCCGGTTTTGGGCGCCGACGGGTAATAGTTTAAAAATTATGACCCAAAATATTATACAAGCGTCTGTTGGCCTAGTGGTTATGATAATAGACCGGTAAGCAATGCACCCGTGGTTCGAGTCCTCTTAAGTTTTTATTTTTATTTTTAATTGCAAACAGTGACATTATTTAAATATATTATTGTCCTGTTAAATCTTATGAATTTATTTGTTTTCAATATTTATTTTTCAAAATGTGCAATAATTTATTTTTTTAAATTTTGTTGATAAACAATTCAAAACTGGGATTGTAAATAAAAAAATATATAATTTATGCTCAAGTAACTTATTTATTTATGAACGGTTCACAAAATTTTGGAAGGTATCTATCGTAAATATACTATATATAAAAACATATTACACCGAAATAAAGAACATTTTATAAATGATTGAATATTTAAACTATTTATACATTTATTTATTATTAATTCTTATGACATAATTGTCCATATAACCACTAGCAACAATAATGGTTACCGGTCTATTATCATAACCACTATGCCAACAGACGCTTGTATAAATAGACTTAACATATAGGTATACATGCAACATTATAATATATTTTGGGTCATAATTTTTAAACTATTACCCGTCGGCGCCCAAAACCGGGTATAGGTGTTATCAGGGGACCCCCCTTCACAACATATTTCAATATGAAGAAAATCGAAAGCGGCCCACAGAAGGGTTCCCCTTGTAAGTAATTTCGGTTGTCACTCATAGAGTCGTTCCTTATTTTTTTTTTGAATGACTTGTATTAGTGATGTATTTTGTTTTTTGCCATTTGATATCAGTCACATTGAGATAATTTTAGAAGCAAATGGTACGTGATTTTTTATAGCTGTAAGTTGTAGGTCAATTTTAAAATGAAGCGCAGAAATGAACATTTTCGGCATATTTTACTGTTTTAGTTCCGTAAAGGAAAGAAAGCTGCTGAGGCTCACATAGAGATATGTGCAGTTTATAGTGTTGAATGCTTAACAGAGTGCACGTGTCGAAATTGGTTTAAAAAATTCCGTTCTGGAGATTTTTCTCTCAAAGTTGAGCAACGTTCCGGTCGGACTACTGAAGTTTTTGATGACCAAATCAAAGTCATAATTGAATAGGATCGTCATATAACTATTCGAGAGATTGAAGAGAGTTGAAATATATCGCACACAATAATTGAAAAACGCTTTAAATGTCTTGGACTCATTAAGAAGCTTGATATTTGGGTACCAATGCTATCAGTATGGTGGGACTACAAAGATGTTGTGTAATTTTGAGCTGCTTTCAAGAAACCAGACGATCAATTCAGATGTTTACTGTCAACAACTAATGAAATTGGATGAAGCAATCAAAGAAAAACAACCAAAATTGGCAAATCGGAAAGGATAAGTGTTTCACCATGATAATGCTAGGCCTCACACATTTGACAACTCGTGGGAAATTATTGGAGCTTGGTTGGGAAGTGATACCACATCTCCCATACAGCCCTGTTCTGGCACCATCTGACTACCATTTATTTCAAAATTTGCAGAATTTTTAAATGGTAAAATTTTCACAAATGATGATGACCTTAAATCGCACCTGATTCAGTTTTTTGATGGTAAGGATCAGAAATCCTATGAGCGCGGAATCATGAAGCTGCAAGAATGAAGGCAAAAGGTGATTGAACAAAATGGAAAATATGTAATTGATTAAAGATTATTCTTTGTATTAAAAAAATGAGTTTCATTTCATACCACAAAACCGAAATTACTTAGTTGCCAACCAATAGATTTAATTTTATTGCACTGCGCCTCCACCATAATTATAATTTAACTGTGTTTTAATGAAATGAAAATACAGTTCTTTTTTAAACTCAATGTTTAATTCTGTATTAATGGAAGTTTACCTGCCTTTTATATTTTTTTTACAGTTCTGGGAATTATTAATTGCATTTTTTGTACAGCGATGGTACATAATTATGTATACAAAGCAAACATTTTACAAGTATTTACTTACTTGTATATATACACACGGCAAAATAGGCAACCGCAAAAGTATGTTGATGTTTCTGGATATTAATATTAACATCCTTATGTACCGTAATAAGCTTTTGCATCCTGTATATTTTATAAGCCTATTAGTTATCTATTCAGTGACAAGTTGTACACATATTCGTTTACAAATATATAAATTTCGTAAAAGATTAATTTTTGATGTTTCTAAAGTGCGCAAAAGTCTTGTTTGTACGTATCGTATTCTTTATACAAATCTTACAAAGTCACATTCCTATTATTATGCACATCTGTAACAAACAGAAAACTATCTAGTTTCTAGATAGTTTTGCTTTATAATTAGTTCTAAATAAACAACACGTTTCGTGTAAACAGAATAAAGAAACTGTAATTAAAAACGTACATACCGGAGATACCATTGTACAAATCAATATTAGAGACAGAAATATTCACTAATCAAAATCCCGCTCGAACACAAACACGAGTTTGTCACAGGCTGGCGGCAAACCCTGCAGTAATTGACAGAAATTGTGAAAAATATGAAATATAGCTATTCATAATTCCATTTTCGTGGAGCATGTAATTAGATACTCGACATGTTTTAACCCAGAGTTGGACGCGTCTTTTATGAAAATGTTGAAGCCTTCAATTCGATAATTAAAAAAAAACTTTTATGTGTCTATCCGTCTCACAGTGGGTTAAAGCACACATTTTTGCGCGAAATTTCGCTTCAAACCAATTTTAATGTATGTACTCGCATTTGAAAGATAAGTAGTTGTAGTTTCTGAAAATTAACCCAATAATAGTAAATTCACCCACTTAATTATCTTTTCACCCCCTAAAAAATTAAAAATCGATTAAATGATAAATCCATAAATTAATTAATCGTGTAAGAAAATATGCATTACACAAATATAAAAAATTATTTATTAGTACTATTATATATTATGTGTAAATATATGTAAACAAATCGACATATGTACAGGCTGTGTACATATGTAAATTCTCCTAAATTAATATTTAGAGAAAAATTCAAATTTTGAATGATATTATAAGTAATAATGCACTTCTAAACATATTACAATGTATGACTATTATTGGGATAATTTTCAGAAACTACAACTACTTACTTTCCAAATGCAAGTAGTAACATTAAAATTGGTTTAAAATTGGCATAAAGCGAAATTTCACGCAAAAATGTGTAATTTTAACCCACTGTGCGTCTGTCTGTCTGTCCCAGTCGTCTAACTATTAAACCTACAATTTTTATCATATATTATTAAATAACAGCAAATATATTTTACTTATATAATAAAAATAAAAAAACGTAAAACATACTATATTATCTGTACTAAAAAAACAATAGGTAATCTATTTACTAAATAATAACATTTAAATGTACCTATATAATTTCTATCTCTACGACTGAATTTTGAGATCCAATTAATTCAAATACCACACAATTTAAAAACTGGTAAATAGGTCGACTTACTCAAGTCTTGACCAAGAATATTTTCTGTAATCCCCTCAATTTATATTGTCAGTACCCGGATTTGCAGCACTTAACACAAAAGGTTCCGGTGGGTGGATCAAAATAGCTTTGTAAGCCCGTCATATTTAACTAAATAAAGTTATCTCGACGCTTGTGCCTTATAATTATATCCTTGAGAAAATCGTCCAAAGAAAGTTTAATTAAAATTAGAATAATTATTCAGTCAAATCAAATAATATGAATGAAAATATTTTTTTAATTGATTTTTTGTATATGCAATTTGAAAGTTTTAATTTAGTTAAATAAAATTATTTTACGTATACCATATTAAGTTAATTTAGATTAATACGTACCTGTCTGTTAATTACTTACGAATATACATGCAAAACATAATTATTAACTCTAGCGTTGAAGAGGTTGAAGAAAGGTTAATCAATCAAATTTGATTTCTTTGCAATCACCATATAGCTATCTTTATTTTAAAAATTAATAAATAAAAAAAGATACATCATTTGTAACGGAGAGAATATTCTTTTAAAAATTAACAGAAAATGCTGTTAACCTGAGGACAGAATCGACTTCTGAAAAAAATTAACAGACAAGTCGGTAAAATTTAAAATAAAGTAAATGAAAAATTACAATGACATACTGGTAAATAACATAGTACCTATTAAAATTTATTTGCTCTGAAAAGTAATATACACTATTTTTTAATTTAATTTTATTTCTTGCATATGAAAATTTCACGTACATTCTCTATAATTTTACTATGTTTCTATATTACTTTTCATATCTGGCCTATCGCCGTCATAGAAACTGCTATACAGTATATTGAATTATAGTAGACGTTCTTTTAAATTTTACCATGTTGGGTGTTTTTTCATCAATCTATACAATTTTTTTATTTTTTTCCATTCCTACGCATCGTGGTAAAATAAAAATGTTAATGACATTTTTTCATATGACTATTAATAACTTGTTAAAATAATTATTATTTAAGTTTTATAATTATTTTAACATACGGTATAGTAATTTTTGATACTGTTGGTATGATATATTACTACGTTACCGATTAATTTTTCACAGAATAAAATTTCGTCCTCCCATTAACATGTTTTTTTGTAAAAAATTAATATTAATTTTTTTCAGTATAGTAAAATATTTATTTAAGAAGATTTATCTATATTTGCTTTAAAAAATCATCATTTTTTTAATGTTCAATCGCTATTCACTTAAAAAATTTAGATTGAAATTGTTAAAAAACTAATATACCAAAAAATAATCAAGTGCGTATTAAAAAAAATCAAATTAATTTTAAAGAAGCTTTTTTCTAGAGCAAGTTCTTTATAATACCGGATATTAATCTTTCTTAACTTAGATATATAGTTCTTATAACACTACATACTTTCCTCAAAAATCAATTCAAAGTGATTTCTTGACCGGTTTTATTCAACTACGTATATTAAAGAATATTTAATAAAAGTTCAAAGGGAAAAAGTTAAGACAGCCAATTTTGTATTGTCTCTTTTAACAAATGTATAAATAAATACATTTTCAAACGTTTAAAAATAATTTAAAAAAACTAATATCAAAGTCACTGAAATGACAGTAGGCGGCATGAACATACAGATACATATTGTTACGTTGTTTTCTCATGTGTAGTGAATATACCTTTGTCTCAATACAGAAAACTTGTCGAGTTTGCTGAATTATATACGGCGTAACACATAATTGAAAAAATTCCTTGGCTGTTGGTAAAATTCTAGTGTAAATCAATATCACTCCGGCAGAAATGTGCGAAACATTTCACCTGTAGAGACAATTTTACTTTATTAAGCGAAGAATTTTATAGTAACATAAGTGCAGGAAAGTAAAATGTTCTTAACTAACTTGAAAAACTGTAAATTTGTTTTTCATTAAATTCTAAGCAGTCGTATTTTAATAAAAGTAGATACATGTTCAAACTGATTGTTAATTGAATATTTTCAATATCATTCCACACATTTTAACTAAATTGTATCCAATTTCTACGCTATACAGTGACAATGACAGACGTTGTTATAATACTAAGGATTGTAATGTCAAACAATATCTCCAATCTCAAAATTTTGGGATTGAATAATGAACAAATTTCGGGATTGGTTTTTAAACTTACACAGGTAGAAAGGTTTACTTGAGCCAAGTAAATCTTGTTTTGTATATAACGAAAACAATATTATCTTAATTGTAAGATAAGAAATATATTCTTAAACCTACTATAGTATTCTTGGACAAAGAAATAATGTAGTTGGATTAAGAGTACTTTTCTTTTATTAAGAAAATATTGTTTTCGTTATATACAAAACAAGATTTTCTTGGTCCAATACAGTTTTTTTTGTCTGTATATTAAGGTAAAAGAAGTAATTTTATAATAATAATTTGAGATTTATGAAATTTTAATATGTATAACATTTTCATAGGTACCTAAAGCCAATTTTCACATAAAAATTCGCTCGGTAATAAAGAGAAATATAATTGTATGAGTACTGTTTTTCTTACAGTTAAGTATTATTATGTACATAATTATGTACCTATAGTATACTTACTGGGAAAGCTATTGAATTTTGCAAACTGTTTTAATCAAAAACACCGAGAGTAAAAAAACAATTAAAAACATTTTTTTGATTAGGATTTTATTCTTTAAATACAATTTCTGCGTAGAATACACAGATTTTTATAAATTAAAATTTTATTCTTTTTTTACAGGCTTATAAAACAAGCTAATAATGCATTTTTTATAAGCTTTGTCAAGATGAATGAGATTAAATATTTTTTTTAATTTAGTTCAAATATTAAAAAAAACATTATTAAGTTAAAAATGTATACTTTGAAAAGACATAAATGTAGACTAATATTTTTAACCTTATTCACCCACACAAATAAAGGTTCACTTTTTGTGCTTACTTTAAAACTCTCATTCTCTGTGGAAAATAAATAAATTGAATCTGTAAAAAACAAGCAACTTTCTTTTATCTAAATTCAGCTTGATTCACAAATAATACCATTTTTGTTCTAGGTTCAGACTGCTTCGACTTGACTCTAGAAACGTTCCGTCTGAGCGGAATGTTGGTGACTGTATGTCATCTGCTAGCACTAACTGGAAACCACTACCTAGGGATTCTACGTCCATTGCACTACGTGTCCACAATGACGCGTCGCAACACGACGGTAATGCTGGTTATGATGTGGCTCTTCCCCATTGCGTGTTTCTTCATCTACGTCGCCGCGTTGCCCGGTGACGGTTTCCAGGCCGACAAATGCAGTCATAAGTAGGCATTAGGCTCATGCATGTTCGCTTTTTATATTTATTGCAGCAACGAAACTAAAATGGTTATTTGTTGATTAGAATATACTTTATGTTATTATTAACATTTTTTTTATTATTAATTAAGAATATAACCATTGCGTATTTGTTTGTGTGTGTGTGTCTGTTCTCTGAATCCTTGTCATATGCATAACGCATGAATCACTGAACCAATATTAATAAAACTTGTTTGCTTGATTGTGTACGGTTAGAAGATAGTCTTTATTATTCAATAGTGTGTAAGGGGGAGGGTTACATCCCAAAATAGTTATATTTTACAGATATCTCATAAACGGCATATGTAACGTGAAAATTTTAGACACTCTTTTTAGTAGAGCATAAAATTTTCTAAAAAAATGGTAAACATAATTTTGTAGTAAAATATTCCCTTTTTACAAAGATTAAATTATCTCAATTTGCTTAAAAATCATCATTTGTTTTCAATAGCTATGTATTTTGACATATTAAATAAATTTTGACGTTTTAAATATCGTTCCATAGCAGAAAAAATTAAATGTAGATTAAAATTGTTAACAAATTAAAAGTATACGAAAAATAAAAAAAAACATTAACTACAATTTTTAAATAAAATTGCATCAACATTAAATGGTTAACTCATGACAGTTCATCAGATTAGGTACTTTATCGGTGTTTATTTAAATTCTTCGGTAATAATTAACTATCTTTGATGCATTTAGCGCAAGGAAGAACTGTGTATTCACTTGGCAGATATTTTATTACTAGTAAATTAAATAGTAAATAAATCTCACTTTCTAACACAACCATGAAAGTTATCATTTCAATAATAGTAAAAATTTGAATCTAAAATCTCGAGGCATAATAATTAGTAGAGCAGTTGCGAATATCAAAGGCAAAGAGTTTCATAACTATGAAACTTGACTCTAAAACCTGCAGGTGAATACAGTGAAACTTTAATTATAAAGCACAAACTTTAACTCAAAAGTCAATTAGTTACATAACAGTAAATAAATCCGGAATATCTAATAGAGGAAATTAATTTGAATTTCTTCGTAAAACTGAAACAATTTGTAAAAATGTTATGTCTAGTAAACAGGGAGGCGGATAGGCGAATTTTGGGTAAGTGGCCATAGATACATATGTACAAAGACGAAATTGTTTCCCTATTTCTATTTAATTTAATAGCCGTCCAACCGAATAAATACCTAAAAACTTAATTTTCAAAATTGAAGTGTATTTTATCGCACCAAACATTTGATTCCAAAATAAAATAATAATTAAAGCTATCGACTGGTTACCGCCTGCTTGTGGGTAATTTTATTATGTTATTTTTACTTTTAACACTAGCTGCAATTTGAACGTTTTGGTATAAACACTTAACGAATGTTTAAAATTATGTAAAAGTAAATTTTAATTACGAATTTCAAATGTCACTTGCAATCAATGTTTTAATTTTAATTAACATTGCTTTAGAATAAATATTAAATTTAAATGATGTCAAATAATTTTATCTTCTGTCCAATAAAATTTTAATTCAATTAATAAGATAAAAAAGGTAATTCTATAGAAATATTATATTCATTTCTATATAATTATCTTTCTCGTCGACGATATAGTTATTTAATAATATTTTTATAAAATTTTTTTATTCCAGTATTATTTTATTTTTCTGTATGATTCACAAAATGATGACCTTCCCTTGCTGTCGTGGGTAGACCAATACGTTGATATATAAAATGTAATTTACGACTCCAATATGACACTTTTCAAATTTACCCTTTATTGTAACGCAATCTGAGAGAAAATTATATCAAAACGAAATACGAAAATTACTCTAGGTCGATAGAATTCTCTGTTAAATTAAATCGACATTTCTAAAAAATATATATAAGTTACATTTTATACTGATACATTATTCATATACTATATTATATTATATTAAAAATATAAAATGTATTTACTTAAGTAATTACATTATTCCAATACGACAGCTATACATTCCGGTCATTGAACTAAGCTACTATGTAAGATAAATCTAATTTTCAATGTTCATTATTTTTTTTCGATTTGTCTGAGCGATCCTTTTAGTTATTAAGGTGAGAGACAGCAAATTTGTAAGCATTTTTTATGATTTTTTTTTTGAAAATGCATAAAAAACACAATATATTTTGTTGAATTCATGGTTAATATTACATTTAACACCCTAATTTCTCTCGAATTCCCAATTAACCCCCTGAAATTAACCCCCAGAGACAAAATTCAATTTTTTATAGTTCACGTTTATAAATGGGTCACCACACTTTATCTCAGTACTACATTTCAATTTTTTATGTTCAATAGTTTCAGAGAAAATTGCATGTGATAAACTGACATGACGGACGGACGAACATCTAAGTGATTCCATAAATGTTTCGTATTCACGGAACACTAAAAATGGAAATAATTTTATATTTGAACTTTTATGATATATAATACTTAACTTATTAAAATAAATGTCTGGTGTTATAATTATGCAACATCCTGTATATAATTATTAAAAATTCGTTCACAAGCACGTCGTTTTTAATAGAGGTATACATTATCTGAATAGATTTATAAACTCATTAATTCACCTACTTCAAGTCCATATTCATGTATGTACGTATTTCTAGAATTTAGAACGTTCAACCGAATTTAATGATACGCCTCGACACGAATTCAAATGTAATGAGATACAATCACATGCTTTGGCCGTAGCTAAAGAAACTCTTATGTTGTCTTTACACCAAAGATGTTACTGAAGTTACCAACAAGATGTTTAATCAATTCGCATTTTAAAACGTATAGGTTTTTTTAGGAATTTTGTAATAAAAAAACCACCATGTTGATGTTTCTTTTTGGTGTAAACATGGCTAAACATGCCATTATTTATAAAAGCTATATACAGTGGTGCCTCACATAACGAAGTTAATTCGTTCCGGGAGCAAGTTCGTTATGCGAAAAGTTCGTTATGTGAAACGCGTTTTCCCATAATAATTACATGTTACAAATTTTAATTCGTTCTGTATCATAAAATATGGTACTGTAACATAAAAAAGATTGTGCATACGTTTTTTTAAATTTTTTAGTCAGAATCAGATTAAGGAGAGTCTACTGAGGCTTGTAGGGTCAAATCATCTTTCTAATTATTTCTTGTTTCATTTCAACAGAAATCACCTTCCTGCTTTTTTTTAGAACTCATAATATAGACACAAAATTACATAAAACAAACAGGTGTGTGAGTTAAGCACAGAAAAGAACGACTGACGCGCGTTGATGCATGTTCATTTGAGCATCGACTGCGTGCGACCTTGGAAGTTCGAGCGACTTCGTGATACGTAGGAGCGTTCGGGCGGCAAAATTAAACACGATGCAGTTCTTTATGCGAAGCGAGGTTCGTTGAGCGAGTCGCGCAATGAACGAACAGAAAGTTCGTTTTGCGCAGCGTTCGTTATGTGAGGCACCACTGTATACTTTATCAGGATCTTATCTAGCTATTTCATCGCTGTGAACAAATATATTTTTGTCACACCAAAATTTGCCACTCTGGACAGATACCTGCTTGCGCACTCTATATCAGGCCCTGTACTTTATACAATTTATGTTGTACACACATTAAAAAATATATATGTACAATCTAAACTATGTACGTGTTGTCGTAAAAATATTTTATAAAAAGACATTAGTTGAATATATAATATACATATATTATATAAATATGCAGAGTGAAGATTTTTAAGTCCCAAACTTTACACAAGCTCTGATTATGTGACACAATATGATTTATATACTAAAAGTACTAATTATAATAATCTTTATCAAATTGATCAATTCTTAACTCATTTTAAACCATGTCGAGAAGTGTAAGAATTATAATTTATTTTTTAAATAAAATACAGGGTATGTATTTTTTAAATCGTAAATGAAACACCTATAAAGAATATAAAACCGACTAAAACCCTAAAAAGACTGAAAAGTTTTTAATAATTTTTAAAAGTTTTGAAGTTGGATTTATTTTTTTTCCCTTTTTTACAAGCTTTTTGTTGGTTTGATAATTATACATATACTTTTCAGTCTTTTTAATGTTTCTTTATTAAAGTTGTTTTTTATTTTTTCCCTTTTGAGTGGTGCCTGTAATAAGTTCATAATCAGATTCTGATAAAATTTATATGGGATCACCCCGGTAGTTTACTTAAAAATACATCAAAATCGTGTCAGAGTTATACCCCAACATATAAATATACATATACAGACGAATTGAGAACCTCCTCCTTTTTCAAAGTCGGTTAAAACTTACACACTGGAATTACAAATTGTGAAAATAGAAAAATTTATAGAGAAAAAAACAGTTTATTAAAACTTATTAATTATATTAATATTTACAAGTAAGTCGTTAATTTTTATCTTATTTTCTGTTTCTACTCCTATTTCATAGTTATGAGTTATGTTGCACTGTCTCGTAATAACGCATTACGTAATAGGGCTACTGTTAGACTAGAGTCACACAAATAATATTTTGAATCTGTGATCATCAAAATTTATAAGCTACTTTCCGTTGACTCAGAATCTTGAACTTTGGTACAAAGGAAAGTCTTAAAATGATTTATTTTTAATTCTAATTTTATAGTTTCTTTCATACACCACCCATACTGTACGTAACTAACTATTGTTAATAATTAAGCTTGATATAACAATACGGAACCCTCAGGGGTCGAATCATACTCGCACTTATTCGTCTTTTTAGGAAATAAATTTAAAAAAAACACGTAAGTATTGTATGTTTCTCGTATCTACTAATAAAGGTTTTTCATTTCAATGCATCATTAACGTAGTACCTACGTAGTTATTTCAGTCCGCTATTTTTATCCGAGCCCGTCTATGTTACATAATTTCATACATATGTATGATTGCATTGATTACTGTACTTGTGTTCTAATTTAAAATAACAGATAATAATCGAATTTCTTTTAATTTGAATCTGTTTGTTATAGAATTGAAAAGGCAAATAAAGGTATTATTCTGTACATTATCCATATGGACTATAAATAAAACCTTATATGTACAAATGTACATATATACATATGTATTAATACCAATCTATAAACATTTCGAATATCATGATGGATATGTATATTCTAAACAGGGTTTATACAAAAACCAACTATTAAAAAAAAACATTGAATCAAAAACTCTTACAATAGTTCTTAAACCAATTTGTATTTCTCGGGATTTTCTAATTATACGAAGAAACCTATTTATTGATTTCTTTAAAACAATCTGCGGCAACCGGGGAAAATAAAAAAAAAAAACATATTAATGCATATCGACATTAGAATATTTCACTTAAACTAAAATTGCACTAAGAAACGACAGTTTCTCCGTTTTAATAGTAATTTAAAAAAAATATACATTTATTATATATATTATAAATATACGTTTTTAAATGCATGCGTGTATTCAGTATTACATGAAAAAAAGATTAAAATTTTCAATAGAGCTGAAAAGAGTTTGTGATATCAAATATATCGCGACAGCCCTAATCACCCCAAAGTAATGATGATTTATACAGTGTATATACTTTTTACGTTACTCTACTTTTTATATTCCACTAAAAATAACGTTTTCTATACACCAAGATTTTACTTTACTGCATAAATACGGACATAAAAGATGTATTACATAAATCATATAGATATACTTGAAGTTTAGGTTATGAAACGAATTACTTTCTACAAAACCTCAGAGAGTTGGGAGGGGGAGGGGAATACCAGTTACGCTCTTTACAGGGATTTGTATACAGAGAGATAATTGCTAAAACTATTAACCTACTACTTCCGCCTAAAAATAATTTCACGGTGTTGGAATATTCTTCTTGTATATAAATTCGTATGTATAATAATGTATATGATCTTTTCAGTAATTTAATGTAGGTAGTGATATATAAATCATTATTTTATTATGAGAAAGTACCTATATAATCTTGCTATTGTTTATTTAAATTATAGTTTGAACTATTTAAAACTATTGATTTAGATATGATGCAGACTTTTTATTTAAAATAGGGGGGGGGGTCATCATAATCAATGTTGAATCACAGAAAGTACCATGATGGTACTGGGATGAAGTTTCTCTTTAAAAAATGTGTTTTAGATGAAAACTTCAGTAACTCGATCAAAAAATCATGGAAAAAATACAAAAATAAACCTTTGAAGCTGAAAGTCTATATAAACTTTCAATTAAAATATGTTTCAAATTTAGCTGCAAATAATTAATTTTACACTCGAAGCACGCAATATTTTTACAAATTGTAAAAATAATTTAAACTTTTCGACGTATTTTTATTGTCCAGTAATTTATAGTTCAAGAGCTGATGATATTTTTCTGCCCCATCTGAGCACTTGGCAGATTTACGGAAAAGATTTATTCGTGTGTTGTACATCATGGGAAAAACAATCTCAACGTCTATATCAGGGGATAAATGGTTTTAATTCCTCAGTGAACATGTAAAGAAAAAGTGTATTTTTGTTTCATATGTATGTGAGCACAAAAAAACTTATGTTAGTTTATGAAAATTTAAATTGTGTAAGTGTATGTGGGCTCTCACACCGGGGCAATATAGCAATATAGTAACTAGCAACTTATAACTAGCAATATTATTGCTACCGGTCAATATACATATATTGAATCGGACATATTGTCTCACACCAAAGCAATATGATATCGTTATATTGCTAGTTTCTAATTGGTAGTTACTTTATTGCTGTGTTGCTATATTGCTATATTGCTCCGATGTGAGAGCCCACTAATGGACAGATGCGTATGTTGGGGTAAGGGGTAGGCAGACGCAAACATGCATATTATTTTTGAAAATTGATTAAAAAATTGCTATTGTACAAAAACTTTATAAAAGCGTTATTTAGAGTTATTGAGTGAATGGTAATAAAGGGTTGATTTAAACAAAATCGAGTAGTTAAGGGTTAGGGAAGTTTTCATTGATCAACTAATTTCCATTGCAGAGCAATTAATTAGTAAACTGATTTATTTTCAGTTTCGCACATAAATCATTACAAATCGATCTAACATAAAGTTAAAACGAGTTTTCAAATTAGAGCATCTGCAGACACGCATACACCATATCTGAAACATTCTGTATAATAAATATAAACATTTTGTGATCAGGTTTCTGGCCTATTTCAAATTCCGTCTGGTGTTCTCATTCGTGTTCTTGATCCCACTACTTTTGATGGTCATTATCTATGGACACATATTCGTAATAGTGAAGCGACATCAGGAGAGCAGATTGCAGTATTCTCGCGCCGGAAGTAGGCGAGTCACGGGGGCTAACAACAATGCCGGCTCCGCGGCGGCATTACGGAGGGACAACGAGCAACAAATGCACAGGTAGGGTTTTACTAGTTATATTCATTAATATTAAAAAAAAAACTAACTCGAAAAACCGACTAAATGATGCCTGAATATTTTTTGCGTCGTATTAAAGAATAATCAAAATTTTATTAACCTTCTTGTACCCGCGTATTGGTCTGTTAGACCGACAGATTACATGTTTTAAAATTTTTTAATAATGGAGAATGTTAAGACAATGAGCTTACTGGTAGCTTCATGATTTGTCGCGATCTTCAATTTAGTGTAATGCGAACATTCGTGCGAAAAGGACATGTACATGACATCAATTGGTCTGTAAGACCGACGCGGGTATAGGTGTTACAATTACACTTTTGAGTTTGCTCCGAATGCATGGTGAGATATTTGTTGAGAATAGTTTATAATACTTTATTGCTCATGTTGTTATCTTAAGGTTTTTAGAGTTATTTTTAGTTATTGTTTAAAAAAAAAATTTTTTTCATGTTTTCGTAGCTCGTTAAAAAAAGTATTGTTTTCAGAGGCTGTAATAAAAGACTGTTAATCACTAATTAAATCAAAATATTGTCTATAACTTTGGTTTATTTAAGCAATACACATCCTTTATTACTAATAAAAATTAATTTTACTAGGCTGTCATAACAAAAAGATAAAAAAAACGGGTTCTAGAACTTTCGGTCCCAGAGACCGTGCGTGGGTATATGTGTTATTCTATTTGACGCGGGTATAGGAAGTTTAAGAAAAAATGCGAATATTTTGGCACGGATTCTACTAGTATTTAATATTAAATAAATATTTTAAACAAAATTTAACTGAACTACAAATCCGATGTACAGAATGACTTATAGACGAAATTTTTTTCGTTTATTTGTTTCTTATTATAATCTATTCCCGCTGCTCCATCCTTATCGTATAACTTTTTTTATATACATTTTTCTCTGTTCGTTAAATCATAAATGTTTTGATTACAGGAACGTAAAGGCCGTCCAAACTACGTTGTTCATCTTAGGCTCGTTCGTGGTGGGTTGGATACCGGCCGTTGTGGTGTTCCTTCTAAAGTGCGAAGACTGTCTATACACAAACAAAGACATCAACATTACGCTATTCTTCTTCGGCGCTGTCACCTACAACACTCTCACTATACTCAAGACATTGGCCAACCCTATTATATACGCATCGCGCATGCAAGAGATCAAGGTATTGAAAAACATTATGTATTCAAAAGCTAATATAATAATAATAATCTAAATACCGTGGACTGGTATTTAGATTAAAATTTTCGAATAGCAGAAATAAATTATATAGTTTTGATATTTTGTCCACGAACTCTCAGAAGAGTTCGGATTAAGAATTATTTCATGTTTAATCTTTAATTCTTATAATATTTTTCCTCCGTTAGGTAATTTGGATAAAAAATAGGAAAAACAGGAATAAAATTCACTCCGGGGGTAGTTTATCACGTAAAAGGGGATGTTTCATCCACGATTTAGGTGGGAACTTTTCGAGCTCTTATTCCGAAACCTTCTGAGATTTCGTGGACAAAATATCAAAACTTTATGATTTTTTCTTCTCACGATGGCAATTATATGTATTTAAATACAGTAGGCACTGGTTATTGTGGTCGCATATATGATCCAAATAAAACAAGGTTTGCTCTGGATATTTTTACAGCCACCATTTTATATAAATTTCTTGTAGATGATGTATTACATCGACAAGAAATTTATGTGTGTTGTTTCAAAATTATAATAATAATAATGCGAGCCCACTACTTAATTACAACTCATAATGGAAATTGTCGTGAGAGAGAAGATTTAGGAAAATATTTATGCTTTATGGCGGTGCTGGCAAAACGATTCTATGACATCCTAGTGAGATATGGCTCTAACTCTAACGCCTCTAACAAACACCAAAGCACAAGTCTAGAGCAAAAAATTATTTCGATTGATGAGAAATTTTGTTTACATAAATGAAATATCCATTTGCAAAAAAAATATTTTTTCGAAATTTTTCTAAAGAAATGCTTTGATATTTTTTTTATAATTTTCTCTCATATTTTCAGACCGCTACCAGACGCATGAACATGGCGCTGAGACGCCGATGCTGCTGCAGCGAAAACGACAATGGTGACGAAGGTGGCGGACCCTCACTGGGTGGCACGTGTAATAGTGAAACGAACATTGGCCGTTTATCTTTGTACAGTAGCCGACGCGGGATCCAGTGCACTCTACATGGACATCGCGCGAGCACGCGGAACAACAACGGACACTTGAATACTATATTGTAATGGAATGTTGTGATGTGTGTGTATACAAATGTTAGATTAAATAAGTGTTTCGGACAGGGAAAGACTTGATATGTGCAGCCAATTTAAATATTAATGTTCGTATATTAATATTAAAAACATATTTATTATTTAATGTAATAAAACGGAATACAATAAAGATATTCATTATAAAAAGACTTATTTTTTAATGTTTTCAATTGTTTTTTTACTTATTTTATAGGTACACTAGTTGCCCCGGCAAACGTTGTTTCGATAAAAGATAATTTGCATGCTCTTTCTTTCTCATTAAATTGTTATGGTGTTAAATTTGTTAGGGTTATTTTGTGTATTTTTACTATTTTGAGTATTTCGACCGATGTTTAAACGTCGTCGTGTATGCTTTTTTGTATAATTTCTCTATATTTTAAGAATATAAATAAACTGTATCGTAGGTTATGTTAAAAACATGTGTCCCACGTACCGAATAGATAAAATAAAATAATAAAATTACGTAGTACCTATACCTGTTTAAATTGAACACAATTGAATTTAAGAAATACAACAAAACATACCGATTTCATTTCGGTTATCACCAATAGATATATAATTATTTTTCAATTTGATAAAAACTTTTAAACGTCAAAATCACGTCAAAATATTAAAAACTAAAATATATTTGTAGTTGAGACGTCAGCCAAAACTAAAAACTCGAGTGTAATATTAAATTCAAGTCAAGTAAGCTTTGGAAAAAAGAATGGTTGATGTTTGAAATTTTTATATTTGTTAAAAATCGTTCCTTATATTTTGTTAACGTATAACAGTAATGTCGGTTTTAAGAAAGGGAGACTGGACGACCGCCTGGGGTGCCCGATCAGAAGGGGTGGCGGACGGCCACATATTTCTATGTATGTTGTATCATATGACCTTATATAAGTGCCAACCATAAGAAAAATTTAAGAATAATACTAGATAAAAGTCAAAGGACCTACTGGCCTCATACTTCTCTGGTCAAAATAATCATTAGTTGATACCTGAAATCGATAACATATAATCTTTGAGAGTCTGTAGTTTACCACACGATGAGTTTCCGGTTATATTCAAAATTGAGAAGTTCGTTATTAACCGAATAAAACCGTAGAGATCTCCTAGTTATAATATTACTAAAAATTATAAGAGTTTTGGAAAAAGTGATTTATTTATAATTTTATAAAAATCAACAAACATTTCATATGAAAACAAATAAAAATTGGCTGCATTTTGTATTTTACGATTTTAACTTTTTTTTTCAATTACAAATTACTAAAATAATTCATAAAGCATAAAAATAGAAAACGAAATTTAAAAATAGATCTAATCTAATGGTTTATATTACTTAAATAATATTTTGAGTGGTCCACCGTACTTATTCAAATGTAAAAATAACAGCTGGCGATTCAAAAGAAGGGTTACAGATTCAAAAGTATAAAAGGAAATGCATCAAAGAGCTTTAATGATGAATGTATAGGCGCAAAATTTCAATTTCATTTCGTATTTACACTGTTTGAAAAACTTTTATCATATTTCTCAAAAAGATGACAGCAATAATGTTCATAATGATATCAAGATATTCTCTTCTATAGATATATGTCAAATAAATATATCTTAATGATACCATTATGGAAATATTTGCTGCCCGTGTAGAGACAAAGAAATGTTATCGCTTCTTTACGAACTGTTTGAACTTATCAGAATTATTATTAAAATTAAGTTCTCACAGGGAAAAAACAACTTTTCATATTTCGTCAAACTTTATATTTTATTCAAATGAAATATAATATACTCGTAGTTATATTTATTTTTTATTATTCTATTTAACAAAGGAATAGTATTTTTTAAACAAATTTTACCTACTCTAAAAATGAAATTGATATTTCGAAATAATCATCGAGGATTCTTAAAAGATTTAAAAAATATTTTAAATCTTTTTGTTTCACATGAAAAAAATAAACAGTAATTATTTTTAGTTTTTGTTCGCAATTTTGGAAGAACTAACTTTTGTTTACCTAATGATTTAATTAATAATTTTTTTCTTTCTTATTAATCGCGTATATCTATTGTATAGAGAAACTAAATAATAGTAATTACTCTGAATTTGTTTTCGCATTTTCACTAGATGTCTATGTTTTGAGACCACCAATTCAAAGGAATAATCATGGAATCAACACTGTATCTTTCTTTGTCCGTCTGTCTATGAAAGCTGAGATTTGGCATCATTATAGTAAATGGTGAATGAATAATAAAAAACCTGAGTTATAAAAATAAAATTTTACCATATTTATTAAAACCATCGCTTTCAAAAAATCTATTTTACTGTTAACATTGTATCCATTTAAAACCATTATTTGATTTTTTTAATTATTGAAAGTGTTTCTCAACTCTAAAAAGGTTGAAAAGCATTGTTCTAAATTCTATGCATCCGTTCCACAAACCACGCCATCTATTAACTAAAAGATGTAACGTACTACCAACGATAATATGTTTCTGCAAATTCTGGAAACGCATTTTCCGAAAAGTTTGAAAAATGTGCGTATTAAATGAACTCATTTTCATGTGACGTAATCCTAGCGTCAGAATGCAGAACTAAATACCTACATTATTTTTTAGTAAAGACATGAACCGAAATGTTTTGTATTTCTTTTAAATTATCCTCTATAGATGGCTCTATGCAGGAAGTATATTGACGAACCAATGACGAACATAGTTAATCGTTTCGTCGTTAGAGACCGCCATATATTTATGAGTTTTTATAAATTATTTTTACTAATAAATCTTGCTAATTAATAAAAATTTTATAAATTTAATTTTATATGAAGTTTCGCACACTCGTCGTAAATAAACACCAACGATATTAAAACAGTGGTGATATTGTGAAAATTATTTTGCATGGTCAGAGTCACCAAATATGTTTGTAAATAAGTTAATGATCACTGCTCGAAATTTCATAATACTAATCCATAAATATGGAACTAATATTATCACAGAATTAATAACCCATTTGAAAGTGCTTGCAAGTTTATAAGCTCCTTTATAATACCGGATATATGACAAATCGGCATGACAGTAAAGTTACAATAAAAAAATTATTAAGATATCTTTTTTTATAAATTTTTTATTTTTTTATTTATTGTATAATGCAAAAAATATGTAAATATGTATATTATTTTTTATTATTCCTAGTCACTTGAATTGATGTATCAATATTTATTGCCATGTTTTTAATCACTGGTTTTAAGATGCATTTTATATTAGATTTTCGATTTAGTTTTAACTCTTTTCTATTATCTTTCATTTCGCTATGAAACATATTGCTTTCTGTGGTAGATACATTTTTTTCATCCTCATTATTTTTACTAATATTGTTTAAGCTTTTCACCGAATTAACAGATATTTCATTAAATAATTGATATTTATTATTAACGTCAATATTTTCATGTATATTTTCCAAATCAATATATTTTAAAATTGAACATTTTTCAGTTATTTCTTTTTGTAATATATTTTTTAAATTATTTACTTCTTTATCTTTTATTTGTAACATTAATTCAAGACTCCGACATTTTGATGATAATTTATCATTGTTATCTTGATAAGTACTTAACAATTCTTCCAAATTTGAATATTTTTCTGCTAATTCATTATTTTGTTCATTTACAGATTTTATTTCATTTTGTAAAGTTTGAAATAAATCGGCACATTTTTTTAGTTTATTATTTTTAGATATTAAATCATATTCATACTTGATACCTTGTGTTTCTAATACAATCTGCTGATTTTCATATTCACATTTCCAATTCTTGATCTTGGATAGCTCATTCTGAAGTTTTACGACAATTTCTTCTAAATTTCGATTACTGTTTTCTATAGCGACATACTCGGAACTTTTAGTTTTTAGCTTTCCTTCTACTTCTTGTAGTTTTTCTTGCCAAACATTATTGAGTTTTTCTATTTCCTTAGTATGTAAAAACTGTACAACACTCAAACGATTTTGATAATTAATTTTACCTCTTAAAAAGGTTTTTTGATAATTTGAATGTGATTGTTGATTTTGAAGTTCTTTTATAATATTTAAATCTGTCATTATTTTATTTTATTCATATATTATACTTTTATAATATTTGTATTTTTAAACTAAAGTATCTGTCATTTTAATATAAATACCATGACTTCCTAGATTAATTTTATACTAAAATTTAATGTTTATCTCCAATGTGGTAGCATCATGTGGCAAACAGACAACTTCCTGTTTTTAAGAATATTTGTAGATACATAACAAGCCACCTTATTTATTATATTGAGCCAAAAAATTATAAATATGGAATAAAACAGTATTATCTAGAATTTAAAATAGCGATTCTTAAACTTACATATATTGCACCTCCGCAAAAAAGTGTGCCAACTCAAAAAATGTAGTTTTGAGGAAATAGGAATAAACTAAATTATAACAATTTAGGTAAACCAAAATTGGAAAGGTATAAGTATAGGAAAAGAACTGATAAACAGTATTTAATTTAAATATTTCAGAATTCCTGTGATGTTTGAAAAATAGTAACTATTAAAACGCTTAGTGATTAATAACTATTAAAAAAAATAAAACAATAAATAAAAGTAAATAATTCATAATTTGATTTTGATCTTTCATTCCATTTAGATTTATATTATTTTTGGCTCAGATTGTACATCATTAAGTATTTTAAAAATAAAAATAAAAACTGTGACATTTTTTTAAAATATGCTAGTTTTGATAGGTACACGAAGTACATACATTGATGACAATTTTTAGTAGAAATATACAGTAATTTGGAATACTTAATTCTATATTTATCTCAAATATGACATTTTTTGATTTGTGGGGGTGTGATATGGACTAGGGACACCCTAATAAAAATACAAAGAAGGGCGTTAGATACGTACCAGTGGCGTAGTAAGAAAATTTTTCGGGGGGGGGGGGATATATACATATGTGTTAAATTTTTGAAAGTATGTTGAACTGATATTTCCTCAAAACATATGTTTTTTAGAACACTGAATATTTCGGAAGGGAGGAGGGTTGTCTCCCCACCTATCACTACGCTACTGATAGGCACTAATTAATCATAGTAAATAGAAATGTAAAAATACTTTATTTTATGTCAAACATATGTTTTACGGACGTAGTATTTAACCAAAACGAAATTCTATATTGTTGTCTTAATCTAAATAATACATGAAAACCGTACCTTATTGTTATGGTGTCCTTCTGCAACTGCATATAGGGATAAGGATAGTATTGCGTTGTTCCAGCAAATATTTAACCACGTCCTGCGAGATGTTAGTAATTCCCCAAAGAATCGCCCCACTTCACACACTTTTTATATAACTAGGTACACTAATTTCACTTCACAAACATATGTAATAAACACGAATTAATTCTTAATAATATTATTAAAAACTTATCTACATAACAAACTAAGCACTCAATTTTAACTGCCATGTGGTAATTTAACCTCTAAAACTGTTATTCAAAACTTTTTATATATTTCTCTTTATTTAACGGTCACTGAGACACTGTGACTATACACGTTGCCTTAAGGGCCTTAACTGAATCCTAAAAATCGTCACTTTTTACCACCGCATGCGATATATTTATTAACTCGTCACCTCTCGAAATCAATGTATGAGATACCTTGTAACTCTCCGACAGACTTAAAGGTACTGTATAAACTTGATACGATTTGTCCAAATAAAATTCAAAACCAAACCTGTCGAATGCAACATTAAAAATTCACAAAAAATACTACTAACGCCATCTGTCATTCAAAAGAAAAACTAAACAAAATGTAAATGTGTCTGATAAAAATTACTTTATAATAAATAAAACGGGCAAGTGCTTGTTGGGCACGCACATGATAGGGTTCCGTAGTCATTCTCACTACGATTTATAAAAAAATATTTTTTTACAAAATTTTCGTGACCGAAGGGTTAAAATCAAAAAGTCATTTGACTTTTATTATGTCATTTTACGAGACCTATCAAATGACACCCTACTCAATGGGGTGAATGAAAAAAATGTGACTTCACTTTTCAATCTATGATAGGGGGGCCCAAAATATTTTTGACAATGTTCGTTATAATTTTCAGTGAAAGTACTAATTAAAAGCTACATTCTGAATTTTTTTCAGATTTTTTGAATCGATAGTTTAGAAAATAGTGGGGGGGACGCTCTGACAGCGACATTAAAAGCAAATATTTCGTGACTGAAGGGTTGAAATCAAAAAGTTATCTGACATTTTTTATTGCATTTTAGGAGACCTATTAAATGACACCCCACTCAATGGGGTAAATGGGAAAAAAATGAGAGTTCACATTTCAGTCTATAGAAGGGGGGTTCAAAATATTTTTGACAATGTTCGTTATAATTTTCAGTGAAAGTACTAATATAAAGCTACATTCTGGAATTTTTTCAGATTTTTTAAATTGATAGTTTAGAAAATAGAGGGGGGACGCTTTTTTAACGACTTTGGAGAGCAAATACATCGTGATTAAAGGGTTAAAATCAAAAAGTTCTGATACATTTTTTGTTGCATTTTAGTAGACCTTTCTAACGATACCCCACTCAATGGTGTAGGTGAATTTTTTTTTAAAACACTTTTCATTTTATGAAAGGGGTGTCTAAAAAATTTTTATTTTCAAAAATCTTATTATTTCTGTTTTTGGATCATCAATCTACGACCGTATACCAAATTTCATCTTATTATCTCAAAATTTTTGAAGACGGACAGACGGACGGACGGACGGACATGGAGAAACTATAAGGGTTCCTAGTTTTCTACGGAACCCTAAAAACTACGCAATGAAAAAAGAAAGATTATTGGACGGGCAATGGAACCCGGGCGTAAATCTTATTTAGTGCTGCACACTAAAATAATCGTTGTTAGTAAAAATAACAAATATAATTAATAATTTACTCGAAAAAAGTAAAAAAAAAAAACTACGACAGGGCTGCAAAGAAATTAACCCATTACTTCCCAGTGTCCTTTTTATACGACATCATTTTTTTTTCTTACATAACAATGTAACATGTAATTTGATTTACATTACTAATATGTTTTTTAAGTTTCTCTACTTACAATAATTTTTAAAATTTACTCTTAAGTTTCATTCAATGGCAAATTATAACACTTTTAAAGTAATCGTGTAATTATTCCAGCTAACCGACATTTAAAGTTACATTTTTTTCACTTAGAAAAACGTTTTTAAATTGAAGAGACTATATAGGTACTATATACATATAATATTATTACTTATGAGAGCAGAGGCGGATTATCCATAAGGCAAACTAGGGACGTGCCTAGGGCGCGAGGTTACAAAGGGGCGCGCGCGCGAAATTATTGAAAAATAACAAAAAAATAATTGTGTCAGTAAGTACCTATGCACAATATAAAAAGATTCTTGTGTGCACAAAAATTATCACAACAATAAGAAAATATTTGAATTTCGGAAATTTCATTGTTATATTTAATATGAAAAGTTACGTAACAGTGGAAGGGAGTGTACTAGTACGAGTCATAATTTTTAATCTATGGCCGCTAGAGGGGCACCGATGAGGTACTTGCCTAGGGCGCTTTCGACATTTAATCCGCCTCTGTATGAGAGTGTAAATAAAGCATAACAATATCGATAATTTCAAAAGTAAATACAGATACAGATTATCGTCGTTAAAAAAGTGTTGTCCTAAAAATATGACATTGGGTTCTCATGATAATAATCTAGTCTGCGACTGATAATAATTATTATGTCTTGTATTGACTTTATCTTTTTGGTCATATTTTCAACAAGAATTGAGAACTTGTTCAAAAAATTTGAAGAAACAAAAAGTCGGGCAGTAATGGGTTAAGTATAACGGTCAATATCAAATAGATATTTTTTGTTAAATTACAGCTGCAACTTAATTTATATTTAATAAAAAAAATTACAGAAATGTATTATTTTCTTTAAAAAATAAGAATATTTATTTTAATAGGTACTAATTATGTTTAATGTATGAAAAACTGAAACTCGGAATTTATAAATAAAGTTGATACTGTCTCGGTCTAGTCTCGTCAAAATTTAAGAAAGTCGACTCATCTCATTAAAATTCAAACGGTATCGTCTTGGTTTTGTTTCGTCCGAATTTAATCCAATTTCATCTCGACATGAATTCACAGTAGTAGATATTTCTAAGAATTTTATGTCTTCGGTCCAAGAGTTAATATTACCAGTTAGAGCCTGTTTGTTAAATCAGTATTTACAAAACAGTTTTAGATAAATAATTGTTTGTGAAACTGGAAATCGGGTAATTAAAAAAACTATCCACGTGCAATGTTTATCCGGTATTAAATTATTAAGCGCTATGTTTGTAAATACAATAATGTTTGCAGATAGTTCGATCGCAATTATTGTAAATCCGCTGTACGGAATTAACCCAGGATTTATAATGAGAGTCGCATTCATTATCTACGTGTGATTGTAACGTTCATACACGTTGATGACGTCATTAGTGAGTGAACACTTTGGAATCGTTTATTTGTAACACACAAAGGTATATTTGTTTGTGATCTGCATAACCATTACGAAGTTGCTACGTTCATATAAATGTGTGAACCAGAGGTTCTCGAATCGAGTGACGTTAATTTTTAAATAATTTCTTATCTGGTATTCGCTGGGTGCAAAGTAGGTAGTGGAGGAAACGAAATCGATCACAGCGCACAACGTGGCAAAAAATAACACTTTGGGTGGACTAACTGTCATTTTTAATAGACTCGTTTTTAACTGAAAATAGAAAGGTCAACATGGTTAATCCCACTATAGACTATGTGCAAGGGGGTGGAGTTAGAAATAATGTCGATGCGAGTGTTCGTGGTGAGCAATATTGTAAAATTATCGGCGCCAAAATTTTAGGTTATGCTGTCAATGTAAATGAATTAATTATTTCTCTATTATACGTCATAATTAAAGAGAAAAAGATACCCAAAATAAATAATTTTCACGTACCTTTTATGCTATACTATTTATATTATATGCAAACAGCTAAATTAAATGATATTTGTTTAATAAAAAATTTCACGGTATTATACATATTAAACAATGATAAAAAGAGAGTTCAATCCATTCAATCCTTCTCTATTTCTCGCTAGCGGCGCTAATAGACTTCGTGCACATAGCTAATAGTCATAAATAATCGTCTAAAATGTATATATGACGATATTTTATTGAAATTATTTGTTTGTTAGTACGTCAAAGTCCACCCAAGATGCTAATAAAGTCCACCCGTTAGTTGGCGCTGTTATCGCGCACGCTGCGAATTAAGCGGTATTATTATTAACTTCAAAAATCGAACAAAAAGACTACAAAAATTTGATTTAAGAATTTCTTGAAAAAAAAATCAATTTAATTTGTTTTAGTGATAGTCGATACTTTACAAATATTCTTATAGAATTTTCATCAATTTACATCTTATATATATTTTTATAATATTAAAGAAAAAAAAACGGTACTTGTCTATTATATCTCCCGTTGTTTGAATAAGGCAAGTGACATGTTTTAATGATAAAATCAGCGCCAATGTGAGTAAAGTGTGTACTATTAGTTTAAATATTCATATTTATGTATTTATATAGGTTTCACATTTTTTAACTATTTTTGAATGATAATTAGATTTTAAATTATAATTAGAGTGGGAGGTAAAATATAACTATCAGTTCTGAAATACAACAATTAGAATTTTAAAATAGAATCGTACACACATTACTCACACTGGCGCTGTTTTTTTTCATAAAAAACATGTTACTTCCCTTATTCAAACAACGGGGGATATAATAGACAAATCTAAAAAAACAATAAATAATCAGTTTTCAAGTATTGATAGTTATACCATGCTTAAAGTTGGTTGTGTGGACCTCAAAAGTCTCACTTATTGTTAATTATAAAATCCACCTTTGTAGAGTCCAACCAAGCCCACTTCAAAGGTTGATGTCAAATATTTTTATAAAAAAAAAAATTTTGTTTTGATCTGAAATGAATCAATCGGAGAACAATTTTTTTTCATCTTTGGGAAATGGTAACATAGTTTCCCTTATTCTTTTGAATAAGGCGAGGAATAAAAATATCGTGCCATGAATTTCATATTTTACATTTTATTATCGAAAGTTTTTAGAATGGCTGGTGTAAATTGTAGATACCATAGATAAAACTAATGCATGGATGTAAGAAGTGAACAATATACAATTTTGCTGTAGGTAAATATTACATATATTCGTGAACATGGTTATTTTAGTGTATATTTTTTAATATGAAACACTTAAATAAAAAAATGCACATATCAAATTAAATAAAGAAATGGGATAATGTGAAAAACATTATTTACTCTTTAGATTATGCTTTATCAATTTTTTTGAAAAATCCAATATTTATCGAATGCCATCAATTCTTACAGGTTCATATTTAATAAACAAATAAAAAAAATGTAAATATAATATTTCTCGGAAAAGAACAAAATCAAAATATCAATATCTTGCTGTATTACAATACTGTACATATTTCATATACGCCTAATATACATTTTATTTATAAGCAGTGCAGGGATTTCCTTTTTACGTAAATGTGCTATAGGCTTTATATTATTTCAAAGCCTACTTGATTTAAATTATAGATCATCTGGCCCATGTTAGAAAATAAATGTTAATTATTTGACTCGATTGAACAATAGGTACCTAAATTTAAAATACTTTCAAAGTGGAAATTTACAATGAATTTATGTGATAGAGTAAAATCGGTATATATGGACCAGGCAGGTAATATGGACACCTCCTTTTTTTGCTCCATTTTACATTTTATAAATATAATATTAATATGTATCTAAGCTTACACCTCTAAATAACTCAGTTGATATGACAGTGTTTGGAATGCCGGTATGTCATTGAGGGAAACTTAATGAAATTTGTCATTTTTAATTATTTTTGTTAAATTAAGTTAGTTAAAATTTTTATTGTATTAAAATGTTTAAATTAATTATATTGCTGTTTAAACATGTAGGTACAAGGGTTGGCCGTATGAATAGTGGTTTTAATCCACGTAATATTTATTGCCTCGGCGATAGCAAATTTTTTTTAAATACACGTGGTTGCGGGTATTATGGACTATGCGATTTTATATGGCTATGAAGTGTAATAATTAACCAGAACTGTGGTGAGGTAAAAAATATGAAAAGTATTTTAATCATCCAGTAATTCACAACTATTCACTTCCGTAAAAATCATTTTTTTAGTACAAATCTTCATAATGAAGCCAACTAAATGTGGTACTAATCAGGAGGTTCTGTTCGCGTACTCTTTGCTACGCCACTGCTTTGTTACAGTGACAACATATAAGTTTGAAATAAAAACAACAAATTAAATTTAAAATACAAACGTTTTAACCACCTAATATAAATAAACCTGTATTATGGTAACAAGCGTGTAATATGGACCACTGTGGGCCATATTACACGCACATTTTTTAAAATTGTTTTAGATTTTTTATATTTATTTTGTTTTAATTTAAGAATTATTTTTTTGCCTATTCAATCTCGCTAAAAGATTAAATTCTCTGTCAAATGAAATAATAAGTGCTGATTTTAAATAATATTATCATAGTTTTCTTACCGAACACATGAATGATGTTCCATATATACCGACTTTATTTTCAAATTTATTTGGAATATAATTTATATTGATTATTTGTATGAACAAATTATATTATTTTAATCTACGTCCGTATAGCAAATTTTATCTTAATAGAGAGAATGGAAGGACTGTAACATATAGACATACAGACAGACCGATATAAAATTAATAAAAAGTTGCTCCTTTCTATGAAAGTCGCTAATATTACTCCACTATTAGGTTCAATATATACATACTTATGTAGGAATATCTCCACAGCTTAATCGTCAAAGAAAAGTTAAATTTTTCCCAATGGACGACAATGATTATTGTGTGTTTGGAGGTCATAGGTCGTTGTCCTTCGCAATGTCTGTGACCCAGTCAGACGCTGCTAAATCAATATAACGCAGCGTATAGAGGCCTCGGGCTTCTTCCTGGTGCTCGTCTTAATGTAAACTATCTCGATAGTGTAATTATCAATTTTGCGTTATCTGGTTTTAGCATCCAACCTAGCTTATTGGATATTGATTAAAACTAATTATATATACCAAGTAATATTATATCAAGAGGTTAATATCTGATTTTATAGAAAAATGCTAGATTTAAGTAGACTTCATCTCGTCTTAAGCCGATCTTATCTCGTTCATGTAAGACCGGAAAATTATTAATAATAAAATTGGATATTTCGATTGGCAAAAATCCAAGTCAGTAAGATAACATAATAAATGTAAAACAAGAACAGATTATTTTACTTTTCTATATAGATATAATTTCAGTAGCTGACTAGGGGAGTGGGATTCGCCCTGGGTGCTAGAGAGCCCCGATAGACCGCAGCAAAGTAAAGATTTTGTAGAAAATTTTAAACACATCGAAAACCTTTTTTTTACTTATAAAAAATAGATAAGATATTTTGGTCATATTTCCAACAAGAATTGAGAACTTGATCAAAAATTCGAAGAAATAAAAAGTCGGTAAGTAATAGGTTAATATAAATCAATATAAATTAAGTGAAGTTTAAATTTGCAAGATACATAAATAATGCAGTACGTACTTACATATAATAAATTTTGTAAAGTGCGAAAAGCATTTCGGAAATATCAAGTGAGCCAGTAAATTGTCGACTAGTGTAAAAGAGCTTTATGAGTTTATTGCATGCGAATTGTTGTGTGCTGTACATTTGTAAATTGTTTTATCTGTGTAACAAGCCTGTATACGTATTTATAATGTTTACTTTGCATAAAGAAAACCAGTTTGTTTAATTAGAAGATGAGTATTGCCTTTTTGTTTCAAGGCCGTTTTTGTATGTAGATTTTAAACATTAGAGTTTTATTTTATTTTTTCTGGGGGTAATTTATTATCGCACCTATTTAAAAGAAATTAATGTATTGTAAAGGATTTAACAAGATTTGTTAGCTAACAAGTACTTACAAATGGGGTATCAAACTTATATGACAGTTCCCTTGAAGTGTCATGAAGTGTTTGACTTCAACAACAACGTTTTAAAAACAGTATTGGTGAAATATTATGAAAATTATATTGTACGGTCAGTCACCAACTGTGTTAATATAAGTTGAAGCATAACTTATCTAAATTCCAAAACAAATAACATAGATAATGTCATAGAATTAATGCCTCGTTGAAAGTGCTTGTTAGCTTTTTACTTTCTTATACCAATGTATATGAAATATACATATAGTATAAGTAAGTATAGTAAACGCGATTTTTTTCGAAATCCGGTTTTTGATGGAATTATCAATTTTGACCTTCCCTGAATCCATACTGACTATTTTCGCCATGATGTCTGTGTGTCTGTCTGTCGGTCTGTCTGTCGGTCTGTCTGTCGGTCTGTCTGTCGGTCTGTCTGTCGGTCTGTCTGTCGGTCTGTCTGTCTGTCTGTCTGTCTGTAGACGCTGTAACTCAAATACGACAAATCGTAGAAAGGTGGAATTTTATACTTAAGATTGATTTTTGCCTGGGAAGAAAACCTCCTATTTTTGAAAACGATCATTCAACCGGAAACGGATGTTTACCTACATCGATTTTTGAATTTTTCGAATTACACTGAAACAGTGCGAATTAGAGAAAAATGACAATGTTGAAAATTGTAGGTAATATTATTATCTATAATTTATGTTCTATTCATTTTTTCGAAAAAACAAATTTAATTTTTTTTTTTTTTTTACTAAGTATTCGATTTTAAGTACATTTCAAATGGTTCATAACAGAGAAGAAATATCTGCCATGAGTGTCATGGGACTTTCTTATACGTATTACAGAGACTGTACGTGTTTGCTATAGGTACCATGGGTCTTTCTTATACATAATATTGAGAATAAACACTGTACACTCTATTTTATTTAGTTTGCAGTGGTCACCCGGTGACATGACGGTATGAGTCGTGATCCGTACGGTCAAATCACCAGACAACCAGTATAGATTATTTTAAATAATGATTTTAAAAAAATTATTTCTGACTAAATCATAAGTGTTGGAAAAAAATGTATGGGGAATTAATTATAGATAATAACATACTCGACATTTTTTATCTAAAACATTTTTGTCTTATTTCAAAAAATTCAAAAAATTACAAGAGTAACCATCCGTTTCCGGTTTAGTGATCATTTTAAAAATAAGGTGGTTGTCTTCCCAGATGAAAGATTATTATAAATATAAAATTACACCCTTCCATCATCAGTCGTTTAGGAGTTATGGTATTTTTAATTTCTTATACCAATGTATATGAAATATACATATAGTATAAGTAAGTATAGTAAACGCGATTTTTTTCGAAATCCGGTTTTTGATGGAATTATCAATTTTGACCTTCCCTGAATCCATACTGACTATTTTCGCCATGATGTCTGTGTGTCTGTCTGTCGGTCTGTCTGTCTGTCTGTCTGTCTGTAGACGCTGTAACTCAAATACGACAAATCGTAGAAAGGTGGAATTTTATACTTAAGATTGATTTTTGCCTGGGAAGAAAACCTCCTATTTTTGAAAACGATCATTCAACCGGAAACGGATGTTTACCTACATCGATTTTTGAATTTTTCGAATTACACTGAAACAGTGCGAATTAGAGAAAAATGACAATGTTGAAAATTGTAGGTAATATTATTATCTATAATTTTATCACGTACACTGTTTACTGTCATTATTATGTATAAGAAAGTCCTGTGGCACACGGCAGATTATTTATAATACCAGACGTGTGGCTAAATACGTGGTATAGATTACTTCTTATAACCGGTATCATAACGAATTTGATCTACATCAAAACCTAACCAAACAAATTTTACGAGGTGTCATAGTTTTATGAATTTGTTTTAAAATCTATGTTTAATGTAGCTATGCTATTCTTTCACCAAAGTCTGTTATTTCTAACACAAGGTTTTCTTGGTCCAATACAGTTTTTTTTCTGTGTACTCATAGTAACATATAGATTAATGAAAATAGACATTATTATTATTATATTATTATTTTAATGCTCTATCAGTGCTGATTTTATACATTAAATTTTTATTTTTTTATTGAAAATATTCCAATCAATTTAGTATCAGGTCCTAAAAATGATTAGTCCTAATTGTCCTAAAATAAGAAATAATTCAATAGTAATAATAAGAATTAACAATAAAGTTTAAAAATACTATAAAAAGGTCAAACAACGTATAATTATTCAAAATATATCAATTATGGAAAAAAAATAATAAAAAAATACTGTATAAACGGAAACTTATAAAAATGAAATGCGAATGAATATTATTATATATGCAAATACATTCAGTTAATGTTGATAAATTGTTGAGATGTATTTACATAAATTTTTATACATTGTTTTGTTTTTAGCAATTTCTGTAGCTGATTTCTTATTTCACTGTTTTTATTTGACAAATTGACAAGTAGTACGATATATTTTTTTACTGAACATTTGAAATACCAAACTTTATTCTTTACATTATTTGAAGCTGAAACTTTGTTATGGTGGTTTCACACCAAAAAGATAAAACAAGAAATGTTGTGGCCTGGGCAGAATGTTAGTTCCCACCCCGCGGTGTGAAATATTTAAAGATTTATTTAAATATATTTTTTGGAATATCTAAAAGGCCCTCTTTGTATCTGGTGTCCGGGGTCTTTCTCGTACCTCTTTTAGGGAGTTTTTCTACAAACGCAAAATCAATGCCAGTGTCAGAACCGGCACCGAACAATGGCTCTTTTTCTTCACGCCTTTGTAAACTACATCCGAGTTCAACGCTGACTACATTTGACGGTACCGGTTGCTGGACCGGCACATTAGCTAGGTTGATCTACAGGTATGTGTGAAAGTTCTAATTTGATTACATTGCAACCGATGCCGTGTCTGATGGAATGGAAAAACCCTAAACCCGCTACCGTGTGGTCAAAAAGAACCACCATTTTTTAAAATAATTTTCTTGTAAAACCATAGTAAGTTACGCACATTTTTTTCGTTGTGAGTTATTTTGCTTCCTCGCAATATCGAAGATACGAGAAGCTTCGTTATCGTTTTAAAACGAGAAAAAAAATTTGTTCTCCGATTTTAAAAATTTTACCGGATCTATCCGTTTCAGGTCAAGACAAACACTTTTTGTTCCGTGTCTGTCTGTCTGTCTGTCTGTGTGTGTGTCTGTGTGTGTGTGTCTGTGTGTCTGTCCCCCAATCCTTGTCACACGCTTAACTCATGAACCACTGAACCGATATTGATGAAACTTGGTTGATTGGTTGGGTCTGGTTTGAGGAGAGTCCCATTTCAAAAATATTAAAATCGTGTGTAAGAGGGAGGGGTGACATCCCAAAATATTTATTTTTTGATTTGAAGATATCTCAAGAAAGACACATGTTACGTGAAAATTTTATAGAACCTTTTTTGTAGAGCATTCAATTCTCTATAATATAGGTCACCTACTTTTGTTGTAAAATATTCTTTTACAAAGATCTATCTCAATTTGACTTAAGAAAATCGTCATTTGTTTTTTTTAAAACTGCTATTTACTTTGACATATTAAATGTCATTTTGACGTTTTAAATGTCATTTTGACATTCGTATAGCAGAAAAATAATGATTTTGATTGAAATTGTCAAAAAATTCAAAATATACGACATAATAACCAGGCGCGTATTAAGAAAAATGTAAAATTAAATTTTTTTATTAAAATCGTATGAAAATTAAATGGTTAACCAATGACAGGCAGTTCACCTGAATACTTTATTGGTTTTTTATTTAAATTGTTCAATAATAATTAACTACCTTTGATGAATTTAGCACGAGGAAGCACCGTGAATTTACAAGGCAGAGTATTTTATATGATATTTGTTGCCTTGAAATATTTTTTTCAGTAGGTATTGAAAAGGACTTTCAACGTTATAACTATTTTTCAATTTTTTTTTACTAAAACATTAACGTTCTTAGTTTCTCATATATTAAAACCAGGGACTGAACCGGAATTTATTTATGGTTCGGGTTCAATAATAACTATCGTTTCGGGTTTAGGTTAAGGTTCAGCACGGTGCAAATTTTTTGGGTTCAAAAACTGTTATTTTTTTCAGGTTCAGGTTCGGGTTCGGGTTCAAATAAAAAAATAAAATTTTGTATTTGAAAATAAAAAATCTATCCTGCTGTGGGGTCACAAAACAATATGTATGCGGTATAAATAAAAAATCCATTAAAAACGGTATATTTTTAGACTTATAATTGTTCAGCTGTATTAAAAAATCAAGTTATTTCAATCACCATTTCTTGAGATTGCATTTATTTTCGTCAATCATAAAATTATAACAAACGCATATTATTATATTTATAGTTTATAGTAAATATAATAATATACATTTGTCAAAACAATGAAGGGACGAAGATACTGCTAGAAAAAATCAGCAAAAATAAAAATTCATTTTAAAGATTTAAATACTTATCTACTTTTCAGATGTTTTGCAAATTGAAATGAAATTCATTTTTACAAAGTTATAGAATTATAAAGCAAGCAAAAAAATGTAATATTTAGTAGCGGACTTGAGAAGTCACATCATACAGTGAAATTCTAACAAATTTTCAATTTGTACATTTTACAATCACTTTTAAAAATCAATGGAGGAAAATTGATAAAATATTATAAATATGGTAATTTCTTGAACCTTTTGAAAATACATGGTTACCGGATATCCATGAAAAAGTTCGGGTTCAGGATCATGAAAAATACGAGTTTTGTCGGGTTTATGGTTTGGGTTCGGGTTCAGGTTCAGGTCCTTGATTAAAACCGCTATTATTAAAAACAAATCACTTGATTTAAGGTGTTCAAGTTGAGGTCACTTTATTATCAAAAACCTATTGCCGCATAAAATAAACAATATTGAAGTAAATTGAGAGGTTCAATTAACATGATTCATCCTGATTAATCATTTCAAGTGAACAGTGTAAATGCAGCTTAACATAAACAAAAATCAATATCACATAATTTAATCGATGCTCCACTGTACAACATACTTAAGCAATGCTTAAATGTCGAAATCATTTTGGCTGGCTCGATGGCTAATATTCACCTGACGACATGTAGAATAGTGGAATGTTATCGCGACGTGTAGGCACTCTAGCAGGAGGCCGTCGGGGGTTTCGCGATGTTAGCGTGAGATTGGCACGCCACGTATTAGGCGCGTTGCGTGCCGATATTATTTTTTATTCTATTTTCGTCCAAGGTGTGGTCGCCGAATATTGCTCTTGGATTTTTTACTCACTTTTTAAAAATGCAGATCTATAAGGATCAAAGAGAAATTTTTTGAGGACGAATAGGTATTTTTGTTTATATATTCAGCGACGTAACTAGAATTTTTAGTTAAATTGACATATAACATTTATAGTATGTATGTGTATGTAAGCCCCTCTGCCACCATCCACTGGCTACGTCACATTTATTAAACATTTGTGAAGAAAATGCACAGTGCTTAATTTTGCTAAAATCACCGAGGGTAGTTAATTATTGAACAATTTAAATACAAGTCAAAAAAGTATTCAGATAAATTACCTGGCGTTGATTATCCATTTCAATTTTACTAAAAAATATTAGTTCGAATTTTTTTTAATACGCACCTGAATTATTTCGTTAAAAAGCAATTTAAAAAAATGACGATTTTTTTAAAACAAATTGAGATAAATCTTTGTAAGGGAATATTTCAGAACAAACGTTGTGGTGGCCTATATTATAAGAAATTGAATGCTCTAGGTCTCTACATAAAAGATTCTATAAAATCTTTTTTGAGATAGTTGTCTTCAAAAAATATTTTAGGATGTCACTTCTCTCCCTTACACACGATTTTGATGATTTTGAAATGGAACCGTCCTAAAGCTAGACCCAACCAACCAACCAAGTTTCATTAATATCGGTTCAGTGGTCCATGAGATACGTGTGACAATGATTCAGGGGACAGACAGACAAACACGGAATAAAAAGTACCTATTTGTCTTGACCTGAAACACAAATATCAAGTTAAAATTTTGAAATCGGAGAACATTTTTTTTTTCATTTTAAAACGATCACAAAGCTTCTCGTATCTTCGATATTGCGAGGAAGCAATTAATTAGATTCATGCCGGGAACGCAGAAGCGTAGTAACGTATTTTTACAAAACTATAATGATTATGAATTGATATTGATAAACATAATTATATCTGTGAATTGTTTTATGCGCAAATTATTTACAAAAATGCAGTTGGTACAGTCTGAGTAAAAAATTATGCAAATCTAGATGCAATATGAATAATCGAAAAATATTATGTACCTATTTCACTTTAATTATATAATAAATGTGCGTTGGTTTGTTCATTTATGTAGTTAATATTTATTCTTAATATGCATAAATATATCAATGTGTACGTACGTCAGTTGTCCAGTGCTATTGCATAACCTCTCTTTATAGATGTTGTTCGCGTTCTTTGTACTTATTTGATTTAATAAACTTTAGTGATCGTTGATTGTTTATAGTTTTATAACTTACATATATTGAACAATACTTGTTTTGTGTTATTTACTGTGTAGATATAATACAGTGTGTGTTCTAAATGGCAGAATAATCGTGGTTGTGAAACATTATCTATTTCCTTTTTTATTACGAACAAGAAATTAAGTACATCTGGACATCAAAAAGCTACAAATGGTTAGTTTTTTTTTAACTTTTAAATTGATATTGAATATTCTGCATTATTTATTTACCGTGTAATTAAATGCATTATTTATGTTTATAATTATATTTATTTAGTTACATTGCATGGGGACTATTCAAGTATTACGTAATTTTTCTCATTTTTTGCTAACAAGGGGACAGGGGAGGGGAATTGTTATGAAATATTTTTTCTAAGATTGAAAATATGAAACGAAGTATTAATTATTTTTTATTTTATTGAAAAACTGGTAGCTGTGTGAAGTTAGCCTCCCCTTTTTTGAAATTCAAAATTTTGAAAGTTGTGTTAAATTGTGCTAGTTGTTCTTATCATTGTTGCAAAATATTAAAACTCTAAGATAATTAATAAGATAAAAAGAGGAATTAAATTAACACTGGGATTAGTTTTTATTTTAATTTCGGGAGGAAATATTCTGGAATAATAGCATGTAGCATAAGTATAGCACAATTTTCAAAATTTTGAATTTCAAAAAAAGGGAGCTAACTTCATACTGGTTAAACTGGTTGATTTTCAACATAACTATCAGTGTTATTGTTTTAATCATTTTTTTTTTATTAAATTATTGCTTTTTCGCCAATTTTTGAAAGATATAAGTTTTGTGATCATAGCTCTAAAAAAAAGGAGTTATCAGATTTCTTAATATTCACTGAAGTCCTTCCGTTTCAGGTCAAGACAAATACTTTTTTCCGTGCGGATGTGTAGGTATCTGTCTTTTGTCCCCTGAATCCTTATCACACGCATTACTGATGAACCACAAACCTATTTAATAATTAAACATGAATGGTTTGTTGGTTGAGTCTAGCTAGCAGACGGTCCCATTTGAAAATCATCAATGTGATATCCCAAATAAGTTATTTTTTCACGAAAACATAATAGCGACGCATGATAAAAATTTTAAAGAATATTTTGTAGGTATAGTAAAATCTGCTAATTGATATACAATGTACTGTGTTTTTATTGTCTTCTGAAATATTGTATATTTATGACAGTCGCGAAATTCTTTTATATTATTTCCTCTCTAAAGTCAACACCGGATTGAAAACATTTTAAAAGTTTTCGTATATATGTATAATATTTTCACATATAAGATTTCATATTTAAATAAATATATATGCGGCAGTATAAAATAAAATAAGTTTATGTTGTAAACTTAAAACAAACAAAGTATATAATATATTCGCATGTAAAATCTACTCACAGTTTATGTTTACACATAATCTAATGGTACAAGATTCATTTTCATTCGGGGAGCGCAGTTCGGTGTCATATTCTTATATAAGTGTTTATTTTCCAATTTCCAATGCGGTAGACTATCGAATTTTATACCAGTTATTTGCTTAACAGATTGTTGTATTGCAGATATTTTAAAACATAAAAAATGTGTTTTAAAGGAAGAACTTAGCCGTTAAAAATTATAATATATTAATGCCTGATTTTTTCTATAAATGTGTTGACAGTTTGGTACATATCTGTTAAATAGCAAATGTTATATAGGTTCTGATTGGTCTACATGGTTGGTACCAATAACAGAATTTGAGACAACTGGGGGTGAAAATGGTATACTTATTTGTTTATTTAAACTCATATAAAGAGTTATATAGCAAGGAATGGGTTATAATTTTTCACATGAGTAATTTTGAAAATCTGATTCGTAAACGTGCGTGATCGTGAGCCAAACTAAAATAAATGTATATTATCGTGAGTTGTATGTTGACTATACATGTAATTTTAAAAACCGTAATATGAAAATTCATTAAAATGGATTTTTATTACAAATTAATATTAAAAAATATTTTTATTAGAAAATATATTGTTTAAAAATTATTACTAAATAAATATTAAATTTGTTATATAAACATTCCGGTAGATTTACTAGTATATAGGTTCATAATTAATTTATACATTATATTTCATAAATCAACAACCAAGTATAAATAAAAGTATTAAAATGTAAAAAATTAGAGTAAGTTAATATAGTTTCTTTGTTTAATTATTACATTTTATAACTTGGTTAAAACAATTGTACTTCACGTTACTATGTGTTTCAAAAATTTAAATATACAAGCATGCAGTACAGTGAATATTTAGTAAATTAAATAGTTTGTATTTTATTTTCAACACAACGATAAAGAGAAAAGTAAAAAGTTAATGGAAAATTTAAACATGCATATTGCATATTTTCAAGAATTATACCTATACAGGATGTCCAAGATAAGCGTGCAATGCATGGGGATATCCTAAACGGTAAGAGATACAGATGTGGTTAAATGAGATGAATTATTTGTAAGAAAGGAGTGAGTATTACAACATCAAAAAAAATTAAGAATTTTATGTGGTTCAGGCGGCATACCCAAAAAACTGAAAATTCGGAATTTCTTTAAACGACTATAACTTTTTTGGCAAAGTAGATAGGTACTTTTTGTTTGCGGTTTCTTAAGGCACTTTTTTGAGTAGAATTGTTTGGTGTATTTAGAATTTTTATATCACTTTTAGTTTCCGAGTTACAAGCCCTAACTTTAGTTTTTGTTATGGGCCGCCAAGTTGGCTATATCATATTCGAACGTGTTTTTTACTCTACTTTACAATGATATGTCACATGTCATACTTATTATTAAAAAAAAGTAAAAACCTTTTTTTTTGTAATAGTTTATTGTTTTTAAATATGCATTTGTTATTTTCATTGTTGTTATTGCGATTTTTGTTTAACAATTTTTGTTTTTCATGGCTTACTTAAATGTTTATAATAAAATACTTTATAAATATCACCAGTATTTAGTACTTCGACTTATTTTCTATAATAAGTATGTCATGTGACAAATCGTTGTAAAGTAGAGTAAAAAACACGTTCAAATATGCTATAGCCAACTTAGTGGCCCATAAGAAAAACTAAAGTTAGGGCTTGTAACTCGGAAACTAAAAGTAACATAAAAATTCTAAATACACCAAACAATTCTACTCAAAAAAGTGCCTTAAGAAACCGCAAACAAAAAGTACCTATCTACTTTGCCAAAAAAGTTATAGTCATTTAAAGAAATTCCGAATTTTCAGTTTTTTGGGTATACCGCCCGAACCACATAAAATTATTAATATTTTTTGATGTTTTAATACTCACCCCTTTCTTACAAATAATTCATCTCATTTAACCACATCTGTATCTCTTACCGTTTAGGATATCCCCATGCATTGCACGCTTATCTTGAAACACCCTGTATACTTAAGTTCTCTTCAACTTGTATTCTTAATTAACAACTTTTAGTCACGTTACTACATATATTTATAAATATAATATTAAAATTAATAAAGAACACTTTCAAAAATGAAGAACCATAAGACCTGTATTATGTTGCAGATTTGTAAAAATTAATAACTTTTAGAAAGTACTTTGAAACAATGTACAAAATGATCATTATTATTCATTATTTCAATAATTATTCTGATTGTAAAATAAAATATATTCTGATAACTTCCTACCTCGCTTTTCAAGCGAATAAAATTAGTTTAATTTATTTGATAAAACTATATATTAACCTTTTGAGAAACACTTCTCTAGAATGTTATTGAATACTTAATATAAATATGTACATTGTACATATATTTTTATACGATTAAATTTTTCAGAAATATTTTTTTTTGTATGTATTATTTTCAATCATAATTCGAAAAGTTTTCAAATTTTATATCAAAATGAAACTAATAAACATCCATTATAACATACATAATATATATTATAAAACATAATATGTAAATTATCTCTACGCTAAAGACATTAAATTTTAAAAACCAAAAAAATTCACGTATCTCTTTACTGTGAATTTTAATTTTCTATAAGTGCTTATTTCATATAAATCTCACTCTCTATATAAAAAATTACTGCTGATGACCTCTGATATTTATCAAATATCAAAAATGACCATTGTATTGTATCAAGATAAATACAAAAGCGTTCTTTTTTCGTTTTTTGTAGATTTGGTTGAGAATTATAGTCATTGGCGGAACAAACGGTCCAGCATAATAAAAATAAAATATATTTACGTTTTTAAGATGATTTTTATTCACATTATTTCTTTGCAAATGTACATAAATAATTATTTCGATGTTCTCAATGTTTTTTAATTTATTTTTTAACGATTTGCTGATTTTGGTATTACAATACTTGATTATTATAGTATTTTTCAGAAAAAAAAAACATTCGATATACTCATTGTTGTATCAATTTCTATACTCATATTGTATTTGTTATAAATGTTACCGGTAAAGTTTGTAATTTAGGCATTCTATAGATTTCATAGGAATTCTATACAATGCCTAACGATTTCAGGCAAAGTATGAAATAATTGTTTAATATAACTTTATTACATACTTTGCCTAGGCATTAAGTAGGATTCTATAGAATGCCAAAATGATATTAGGAAATGTATTAAATAAAATACAAAATGATGTTATTAAAGCAGATAAATATTAGTTAATTTATTTTTAAAAGTCAAAATTCATATTTAGGCCCTTAATTGTTAAAATTAAAAAAATACATAAACAATATAGGAACATTTGATATTTATTATAACAAATAAAATAAGATATAAGTTCAGACGAATATTAAGTATGATTTAAAATTAAAAACAGAAATATTAGATATTATTTAGTCATTTAATAACATATTAGTCTAGACGTGTATTAAGTTAGATAAATATTTCAGTATTGGTGGTAATCTGCAAACCTTCAGCTATCGAGAATGATCAAATTTTTTTTTTATAAATTTGCATCTAAAGTATGTATTTTAAAATTTTATTACATAAAATAAGTCAACATCTGTGTCTGAACCAAAATTGGTTGGTTCCACCTTATTTATGTTAATATTTCATACATTGACGGCTACCAGTTAGGCATTATATTACAATGCCTAGGAAATGTATATAATTAAATTCATTTCATACATTGCCTGGTGATTTAAGGCATTCTATAGAGTTCCTAGGAATTCTATACAATGCCGGATTTCATACATTACCGGTAACATAAATACTTAAAAAGTATACTATTACTTTATAATTTTTTATATAATCTTTAAATGATTGTTAACAATATGATCTACTCCAATTTCAGAATACCTACCTGTAACTACCATTATTTTAATAAAAAACAATTAACGTTTTGCTTCTCTAAGCGTTCAGGTACCAAGTATTGCCCTTTTACTCACACTCCTGCGTCTCATATAGGAAAATCAGTTAGGTATAAATTCAAAGGTAATTTAATTCTTTACAAAAAAGATTATATACATATTTTTCGTTAGATTCGTACTTCACCAAGTAATGACCGACTAAATTTATTAAAATTATTATTAATTAATATTGTCATTTCAATTAATAATAAAAAAAAACAGATAGACACAGTGAAGTACCAATTTGACGAAAAATATGAAAAAATTTAGGTAATTTAATAAGCTTTAATTTTATATTTAAATCTTTATACCTATGAGGGACACAGAAGTGTTAGTGGGAGAGCGATACTTAGTGCCCGAAAACATAGAGAAACGTACATTGTTGTTAATTAAAGTAAAGATAGTAGTCCAGTGCCAATCCGACTTTTTAAGACTAAAAAACAGAAAAATTCTCTACAGGCTGGCGATAGTGGGAATCGTTGCTAAAAATGATTACAAACAGAGGAAAAATAAATGCACCCTTGCACATGAAGCGGTTTCGAAGGGGGGTGGTTTTTAAGGGTTGAAAACGGTTTTTTGCGATTTCCGGCGAAGTTTGAATTTCTATCGAAAAATAGTCTACAGTAAAGTTGTAGATAATAAATAAATCTACAATTTTGTATCAAACCAATTTACAACATAACCTCAAAATTTCCAAGATAATAGCGAAAAACCGTTTTTTTGAATATGCGAGTTTTTTATGTCGAAAAAATTGTCAAAATACTTGAAATTTTCATGAAATGTATATTTTGAAGTCCTTTAATTTTACTGAGCTGTCCGGAATTTCAAAGTTAAATATTTCCTGAAATATTAACGTTTTTCGAAAAAAATGAAATTTTTTCAATCGAAAAATTGATCGTAGAAATTTTCGATTTTTTAACTTTTAGGGTGCTCATTTTTCTCGTCTTGAGTTGTACTTTAAGATAGATAAAAAATAAAATACCTTTACATTTAAAAATTCTGTGAAAAATTAGAAAAAACAAAAATAGTGATTTGTAAAAAACGCAATTTTATTTTTCAATCACTCTAAAAATTTTGTACTAATCATGAAATTTTTGTGCTAAAATACAAAAATAAAATATATTCAATTTAATAAAAGGATAATTTACGAAAAAAATGTTATACAGTGTAAATTGATAGGAATAGGATGTTGTAATTAATTAAATAAAAAAATTTAACATAATAATAAAAAACTTTATTTAAAAAAAAAATACTAGTATATTGATTTTTTGTAAAATTAATATAAGTACTATGTAATGGAACTTTCTTTTATTTGTTAGAACAAAGTTATTTTAAATAAATGTAAAAAAAATTCAATTTATGATGCTTTTACGATTTATTATCGAAAAATTACTTATTTACAGCATCCTATTCCTATCAATTTACACTGTATTACATTTTTTTTCGTAAATTATCCTTTTATTAAATTGAATATATTTTATTTTTGCATTTTAGCACAAAAATTTCATGATTAGTACAAAATTTTTAGAGTGATTGAAAAATAAAATTGCATTTTTTACAAATCACTATTTTTGTTTTTTCTAATTTTTCACAGAATTTTTAAATGTAAAGGTATTTTAATTTTTTATCTATCTTAAAGTACAACTCAAGACGAGAAAAATGAGCACCCTAAAAGTTAAAAAATCGAAAATTTCTACGATCAATTTTTCGATTGAAAAAATTTCATTTTTTTCGAAAAACGTTAATATTTCAGGAAATATTTAACTTTGAAATTCCGGACAGCTCAGTAAAATTAAAGGACTTCAAAATATATATTTCATGAAAATTTCAAGTATTTTGACAATTTTTTCGACATAAAAAACTCGAAAATTCAAAAAAACGGTTTTTCGCTATTATCTCGGAAAATTTGAGGTTATGTTGTAAATTGGTTTGAAACAAAATTGTAGATTTATTTATTATCTACAACTTTACTGTAGACTATTTTTCAATAGGAATTCATACTTCACCGAAAATCGCAAAAAACCATTTTCAACCCTTAAAAACCACCCCCCTTCGAAACCACTTCATGTACAAGGGTGCATTTTTTTTTCTTCTCTTTGTTATCATTATTAGCAACGATTCCCACTATCGCCAGCCTGTAGAGAATTTTTTTTTCCCCAAAAAGGCTTTGGCACTGGACTATAGTTGAAGGTAATATAATAAAAATCATAATCTTAATCCAAATAGATTATTGTTTTTTTTTAGAGGAATATTGTCGGACAAAAAAAGTCTTCAGGTAGGTATATTTAAACAAATTGAGTTTTTGATGTAAAAAAATTATTAAAATGGGTACGAGTCATGTGTTCTTCTTTTTATTTTTTCTGTATAATGAGTAAAGGGTAAATCAAAACCCCTCACAATGCTGACTGTTGAGCCACCACTGGTCTGGGACCACAAAACATGGAAAGGAGAACGGTTCCTCGACCGACAGGACATTATTTTTCATTAAAACTTTGTTCCGAATTTATTTAGTTTATTCATTCATAAATACTTGTGTAGGCAGGCTTGTAATTTATGCTGTACTCCTTGGAAACAGGACTCGCCTGATGTTTGTGGTAATTACAGTTTAGTGTGCGGAAATTTCCTTGCAATAAATTTACAAGTTTTCATTTTTATACTATTTAAATTCTTGAATTCAGTAGTTATGAGTAATGGTGCTAAATATATATCTTATATAATGTTTTCTTAATATTTATCTTTAATTAATGTGGATTTAAGAAACACTGTGGTGTATAATGAAAGTCGAAACACAGTGGTGGACTTAAAGATGTATTTAGTAGAGTTGTGGTAATCTCTTGTAGTCAGACACCATCAATACAGGAGGTGAGCAACATTTGTTTATGTTCCATCATTTTTTTCATTTTAGCCGATAAAATATCTTCCTACTCGAAAAAATAACAAGCGTCAAGAGGTCTGAGACATTACTCTATATATAATTCAACAAATTCGTTAATCTGATTGTCGGATTACGGCGACCCTGTACTTATAACTTTGTCTGCGCGACCAGTTACTCATCTCTTACTACGTGGGCACTATATCATGGAAGAACTTCTTTCCAGTGGCGTTGTTAAGGAAGAGGAGGGGTTCGCTCCGGGTGACACCCGTCTCATATGTTAAAAAATAAAGTCTATTTACCTCATTTTTTTGGTTATTTTAAGCTTTCCTTTGTAAAAAATTAAGCCAATTGACTCTATTTTTATCATTGTTGATCTGTAAGGGGTAATAACACTTAAATTTATAATTTTTTTCTGTCGTTAAAAATTCACAGAGGTGACACTCGCCTAGTATACAATAAAAAACAATTACTTTTTCTGAGAGGGGGTGTGACACTCTCGATTTCCGCCCGGGTGCCTGCTGTGTTTGTTTTATCACTAATTTGACACTATGAAACAATGAGAATCTATTTAAAATACAGTACGTATTAAATGTTGTTGCTTAACTTTTCGGTGTAATGCAAGGGACTTATATTTTCGAACAATAAAAGATCCATCAAAATCGAATTAGTAGTACTTTTATTTTACTCAAAATATCAAAAATATTTCTAGCCTGAGAGGTCGGGGCGAATTGAGCCTATATAAACACTATATTAGTTTAATAAAGAATCTCGCAATTTCTTTGACAGATATGTATGTATTATTTTGTTTACTTACTTGGGCAGCTAATTTCATGCGTTACGTGACAAACAAACAAAGGTTATTATGCATAAAATAAAAAACTGGTTCTTTAAATTTTTGCAATTCAATACCATTGTTTTCATTATATTATAAAATCATACAAAAGTATAAAATAAAATAATATTTGCTTAACACCAACATTATAATTGAGAAATTCTATGGTTTTTCATTTTAGAGATATTCTTCTGTATTTTTATTCGTTCCTTAAAACTTTTCTTCATAATTATCTCGACATTAATTTTTTATATTTCAAAAAAACTCTTTAGAATTTATCATGTTTTACTTACTTCTGTTTATATTTCATCGAATGAATTATGTTTTAATTGCTGTAATAAAATAAATAATATATCTGGCGTGCAAAATTACAGAAAGCTGGAAATTTATTCGTAATAAAATTAATGATATTTCTTTTTACTAAATTCGAGAAAATAATTAACATATTTTCTATGTCAAGGTTTTCTTTCGAAAATATAGATATGTTTTCATATGTATTAGGTATTCTATAGATATGCAGTTTTTGTTTTATTTTGTATTAACAGTTATGTAATTACAGCAGCATTTTAATTAAAATATGTAGATTATATTGACTATTATATTTACAGTCGACTTTTTATCTGAAAATACTCATAGTTCAGAAATAATTGTTACTAACAAAACTATAAGTGAACTATAAGTGGACCCAGTATTACCCATAGGGATATAAAATTAAACCATATAACGTATAATGTCGTGGAGTGCCACACAATCAACTTCCCAACATGGTATGACTATCAATACTTGAATATTGATTATTTATTGTTTCCATAATTAATATTACTATATTATAGTTTGTAAAAAAATGTTTAGTATGGATATGAAAAATTTTAATGGAAATTGTCAGAAATAAAACTCACCTTCGTATTATGTATATAAATTTTATAACATTCTAATGTCAATAATTTTTGAATTTAATTGCGTTTGTTTCTAAAGTAATATGAATTAGTATACGTATTTATTAGTATTTGAAATTCAAATTTTGATGGTAGTTTTCACCCTTTTAATGGTTGTTTAGAGCCATATAAAGAGTCAATACTGAAATACACATTTCATTATTTGTATTATAAAATATTTATTCTAAGTGTCGAGTAAGTCCAATAAAAAAAATAATAAAATAAAAAACACCCCTCTTTACCCCCGTAGAGATTGAATTTCGAAAAATCATTTCTTTCAGCTTTCTTGAAAAACGGAGAAACTGTGGTTTCTTAGTCACTTAAACTAAAAATACACCTTAACCACAAAATTTATGTCACTCGACACGTGTTTCGACTTCACAAGAAGTCCTCATCAGGAGCCTAACGATTCCAGACTCTGGAATCGTTAGGCTCCTGATGATTGTGTCGAGTGACAAAAATTTCTTTCAGATCATATTCAAGTCAAGACACTTTTATTGGCACCTCAACGAAGTTAATAGAATTTTTTATTTGCGAGATTTCGTGCCGGAAAAAAATGACACGAACGTACATACATTTTTCTGAAAATAGTGTAAATATACTCTAATGACCTTGAGACATGAAAACATAAAAATTTTGATTTCGATTTTCGGACCAATGACAATGACAATAACTTCCTATTGGGAAGTTAAAAATGGCATTCAAAGATTAAAAAAAATGTGGAAATATCAATTTTTAACATGTTTTGAAAGTATGATATTTAATTCTGGGTAAAGTCCGTACCGACTTGGTCATTCAATCGGCCAACGTTTCATCGAACGTTACAGTGCACATCTTCAATATAGCCCTGAAAATGTTTTAATGTTTCCATTTATTATTTCCAAAAACATTGATTAAATAAACTTTTATCATTTATTATATGTTCGTCTGAAAGAGAAATGTGATATATCGGTGAAACGTATCGATATAGTATTTTCCACAGATGACAAACGAACAGTGTTGAATAAAACAATACACACACGGGCTCACGTAACTCGTGCGTAATAGGGAATCGGGCAGGCTGTAATCTTGTGGAGAACTCTCGGGAGCTATTAGAAATATAGCGCAGCAAATAACATGTTATGTCTCTTGTTCTACTACGTAAATGGAATCAAACATCTATTTTGGTATCTGGGTCTTCTGTACGTCATGAGAAAAATAATTGTGTTTGAAAATTTATTTTCATCAATTTTTATTATTTAATATTAAAAATGTGTTAGCTTTAGTGACGAATATAGGGGAGGGTGGGTGAATATAAACTTAATGGCAAACTTGAAATAAAAGTAGGGGAAATGTGCCTAATATCATATGCATTTTTTTAAAGTTGATGTACATACATCAGTACGATTTATCGAAAAGAGAAATCAACAAATTTTGTAGTTTTCTTTTTAACATATCCATCTACAATCTACATGTCAGTAAAAAACATTTTTTTTAATGAAACATTTAATATCCATACCAATTTTTTTTAAATTCAATTTTATTTAAATGGGTGGTATCAATTTTTATACCGTCGTAAAATATCAAAAAACAACTGCATTCGTTGACAAAGTGAACGACTAACATTATATTTTTGTTTGTTTTTTTCTAAAATTTTGAATTTTATTATTTAGTATACCAAAAAAAATAACAATATCATTTCTACGAAAAGTCTAAAAATGTAAGACTATTTTAAATATTACTTATAAAAGAAGTAAACTTATTGTATATGTAATTATTAAAATTAATATTAATTGGAAAAATTACAAATACATACATACAGTTATATAAGCGTCAGATATATAGCAGTGTCTCACTAATTAATACTACTATAATGTATGTAGGTATTATGAATATTCAAATTACTAAACAATAAAAAATTAATTACTATTTCAACAAAATATCTCATATAAATTTTTTTTTATTTATTATAAATTATTTTTCTTTGGGCTCGAGCATAATCCGGGAAAAAACGAAATGACAAATAGAATTTATTTTATATAAAAAGTTCTATCTCATGACTCATTAGTCGCTGTCTAGAGTTTTAAACTACATATAATACCTACATGAAAACTTTTTAGTATACGATAAGTTAGAATGTCAATTAGGACAATTGCTTTTATTTAAATGATAATTACTTTTTACTTTTGTATATGGATCATGGACAATATTTGTCTGAGAAAAAAACATCCTATTTTTTAAAATCATCTTTAACCGGAAACGGATGTTAACTCTTCCCAATTTTGAAAAAAAAAATTGTAGTTACAGTTGTAATGAATATTAATTTGCATCTGTAATTTATGTTCTATTTATTAAAAAAATATATTTTTAGGTAATAATTAGGGTTCCACACGTGATAAAACGAGTTTTTAAAACTAGGTCTCATCTCATACACGTGATCGAGACTGAGATGAAAAAAATGTTCTTTTTCTTTGAATATTCATTAAAGAATAGTTTAATCACTTTATCTTAAGATAGGGCTGAAAAATATGTCATCAGCTCTTGGACTATTACATCTAATTTTTCATAAATGTGATATGCCTAATTTTTTACATTTATTAATATAATATAGCACATCTAATTTTTTTAAATTAGATTTTATTTAAAATCGGTTCAGCAGTTTTCGAGATTAACGGTGGAAATTCACAAATAAGGTTCTTTTTATGCATGTAGACTTTGTAGACATAATTAATTGTACAAAAATCAATTTTTGTTATAATTGTGTAGTGTTTAATATACATCAAATAATAATAAGGGTTATGTTGGTGAAGATTGCACTAAAATTGGTTTAGTAGTTTTTTGAGTTATTTGTGGTATATTATATACATTACGCAATTTTAACAAATATTGATTTTTGTACAATTAATTAAGTCTACCTGCATAAAAATAACATTATTTTTGAATTTTCACGGTTAATCTCGAAAACTACTGAACTGATTTTAGTGTGATTTTCACCAGCAGGTTCTTGGAAATTATTATTTTTCAATATTGCTGGTTCTATGAAACAACTGAATTGGTTTATAATAAAAATCGTAACACTAAGATTTAAGTGCTACCATTTGCCAAAGAATTGAAAAATTAACTTTTGTATGGTGGCAATCGATTATATAAGTCTTTGGGAACACATACAAATAGTTGTGCGAAAATTAAGGCTCTATAAAAAATTAATGCAAATTTAAGACAAGCATGATCTTCAACTTCAGGGGGCTATATCGTAAAAGTTTGATTTTTTATGACTTAGTGCCCATTGACTCGTTTGATCTACTTATCAAGGACTATAAGAATCCAAAGTTTCAAAGAGTTTGACAAAACCCCCTTTCCCATAAGGATTCTGCGGGGTCCAAATTTTTTTCTTTAGTTTTCTTTATTGCATCATAAAAAAATACTCCCACTCCCCGCTCCAACACTATACATGGAGTCTCAAATTAAAATTTACCTGGGACACCATTAAACTGTATTTTTTTTTACTTTTAACAATTCATTGTTGCAGCTGATTCATACTATTCATTTAACTATGTAGTTATACGAACTAGTATACGATATATGTAAGTTTGTATTTGCAGCGCGCTGGTTTATATAGGTAATTTATCAAGACTTCTGTATATGTGTACACAAATATACATATATGTATGTTTGTATTAATAACGCAATGTGTTTCCAAACTGGTATAAAGCATTACACAGAACTGGACGTTATATACAGGATGAGTCATATTATATGGAACCAACTTAAACAGTTGCAAAACAAAAATTAAGATGTGTCCGGAAACTCTTCGTGAGGGACCTACAGTTTGATTCATGAAATATGTACAACAAATTTTTACTGAATTTTAAATTTGATTAAAAGCATGTTTATATTAGAGAAAATGACGTGAAAAGTTGAAATTTTTAAATCGCAGGTCTGTATCCCAAACCGTTCTCAAGATATGGCCTTTTAAAACTTGAGATTTTTTTAAATTTGAAGAAAAATGGTCGTAATTTTTGAACGTGTGGTCGGATTTAAAATCAGCGTGCCAAAATCTATATAATTACATACATAACATATAAAAATTAGACAAACAAAATTTTTGTTAAAATCGGCATTTTTTTTAAATTTGGAAAAATTTCAATTTCAGCAAAAAAATGTTTTCTAATTTTATAGTATTATAGAAATACCAGTTATTATATAGATTTTTACATGCTGATTTCAAATCCATCGACAAAAAACAAATCCGACTACACGCTCAAAAGTAACGATCATTTTTCTCCAAAATTTTTAAAAATCTAAAATTTCGGAAGCCCTTATCTCGAGAAGATGCGGTTTGAAAATTTCAACTTTTCACGTCATTTTCTATATAATTAACATACTTTTAACGAAATCTCATCAATCTTCGATTTGCCATAAAAATATTAACTTAACACACACAAAAATAAAAAGTAGAATCTAAATTTAATATATATTATAATCAAAATTTTAAACTATTTTCAATGTAATTTGTAATTTAAACCAAAGATAATCAGGTAATTTTATTGAAAAGATATTTGTGATTTTGTATAATGTATAAAAAGCAATAGAAAAGAAAAATGTAATATTTCACCCCCTCTCACGTATGGAAAATTGTAATTAGTTTCGAAATCGACGTGAGCGAAGCCGCGGGTATCAGCTAGTAATGAATAAAATACGTTGTATCTTTGTTATTAACAAAGTTTCGAGAAGCTTATTGCGTTCGTATTTTAAATAAAAAAAAAACTATTCTTCTATTTCCAAAATTTCACTCGATCTTTCCATTTCAGGTCAAGTCAAACACATTTTATAATAGTATCAGTATCAATACGTGTTTAGTATTAAACCAATTATAAAATTACATAACTGTATCGCATCGGGTTCTCAAAATATTAAATAAAATCTAATTTAGGCTAAATCTTTAGTGATCTGTAGTTCGCTCAACTATTTTCTTTGAAATATTTTTCAATTTTGTTCCACCTTATATTATATTATTATATCCTGTATATTTAGCGATGCAAATGCATATTTTTCATTAGAATATTTACTTTATAACAGGGGCGGAGAATTTTCCTGAACATTAAGACCATTTTAGTTAGATCGATTTGATACTTGTATATTCAAATAATTATTAAGTAAAATAAAAAAAAGTACATAATTTATTTTGGAACTTAGACTATCGCGGTTATTGATTGTATAAATTCTTGATTTATGTTTTATCTTAGTGAGCTTAGAAAAAGGTCACTAAAACATAAAAATAAATATCGTCAGTTCGAAATTGATTAAAGGGCGATTAAAATGCAAGAAGTGTATATAAATTTCTTGGATGAGTTCGGTCCTGTAAGTGGCTTCTGCTGTTGCATGTATGATGCATGGGCACACAGAATCAGCGTCGCCGCCATCCCACGTGTTGTTAGAGCAACAACCGACCTAAATGCTACATAAAGTGCATGCTGTATAGAGATTTACAATGCAAATTATTTCGGACGACGTGGGTATAACCGGACCGTCCCGCTCTGTGATATATTACTTCGAACAGAATCTGGGCCATCGAGAATCAGGACACAAAAGCTTTAGTAAAGATTCGTCGTATTATATCCTCGCCGAAAGAGCTTTAAGGATAAATACTGTCCATAGTTATCCTTTTTTTGTTGACTGGTAATGTATGTATATTAGATGGTTTTGTAATGACTGTTATTTTGTTTATGAATGCGGGCATTATTCAGAAACGGATTTTGTATTAGGCCCGGGTCAAGGCATCAACTTTAATTACGTTGTTTTTGATAAAAATAAAGGAGGAATGGGTGTAGTGAATAGTAACTAAGCAATTTAATATCTAAAAAAATATTTTTAAAATCTATAAAATAAGTTACAACAGCGCGTTGGCTGCTATAATCATAGTGTGCTATGACTATATGCGTCAGTTGACATTTAATTTTGTTAACAGATAAATAAATAAAAAGTACAAAAGTTATTAAACGTATTATACAACATTTACAAAATAATGCATAATTTGATTGTTAAAAACATTTTTTTTCATATAAATATATAGATACATTTAATTTTTTATTTGTAAATACTAATTTTATGCTTTGACAGAAATATTTTAAATTTCGCGCCATTCAAAGATTTTGCGATGTTGCCATATTGTATCACTTATTTTTAATCACATTGGGGTTGACAAATTTTTATATTTATTATTGAAAATAATTTTAACGGTGTGGTAGAAGTCAACGATTTTTTGGCTAATGATTCATAAATATCATATATACTCTTGGTGTGAGTTGTGAGTTGATGGTAATGTTAGTATAGATTCTACAATCATTCAAAAATATTTCTCATTTACGACCATGTATAAGAGAAATATTTAAAAATTATTTTCTCAAAAACGGTGTGGACAATCAATCTCAAATTTTGACAGTGACCATTTAGTATAGGTATCTTTCACTCTACAAACTTTCAGAATTATGGTAATGATTTCAAAAATACTCCCATTCCTCCTTAACACTTAATTAACGAATGGAATGATATTGTGGATCCTATTTTAGTAACGTGTGATTTAAATAGCATAAAGTAACTAATTAAAAAAAAAACATTGAGTGTGTGTACTTATGTACACGCGTTAGAAGTGTACACTTATTTGGCGTGATTGAAGAACGACTACGAATAATCTCAATTTTATCTTGATTAAATGAATAAAATAATGTAATGCACATAAATTTATAAACACTAATATTTTATTTAATAATTCATAACTTTATTTCACTTTACTATATTTAATCAAGTTATAATTTAATTGTATATTATTTCAAAGTACATAATTTATAAATCATGAAATTTGAATATTATGATGTAATTATCAACCGATCAGTTCAGAAGGCAGATACTGTTTGACCAATCAAATGCAGATGAAATCACATTATCCATAGATGTATGTAAAAACGGTCGCCAATTTTTTTACACGAAGTGTCACTTCTGTACCTTTATTCTGTGGTAATGTGTAAAATTTTTCATTATGTCTATGGATGTCATGACGTCATCATATGATTTTTCTGTACAATATACCGTGCCTACCTAGGTCCACCGCGTAACGCTCGTTACATAGCTTTTCATTTCCGTTACATTACTAAATTTCATTTCCGTTACTTTACTAAATTTTTACCCTTAGCGCGACTAAGGATGTATAACTTGTAAACAATAGTTTAAATAGTATAAAATGTAATAGTTTTTTACTTTCCACAAATTAAAATTTTAAAATTTAATTTTATATGTTCCCCAAATAACACAAAATGCCAAAAAGGTCATATCCCAGGGGATTGCCCTATTTGCCCACCCATCTTAACATACATCAATATAATATATGTCAAGGTAAATTTATGATATATTTTATTGAAGTTATATATAATAACTTACACGCACTGTCATAATAGAAGCTCTAGCATTGATGGTATGTATGTACTGTAGGTACTTTAGTGTATTAAGTAATGCCCGGTATTATAAAGAAATGCATGCAAGCAATTTGTTTCCATGCAAAGCAAACGCTATCTACTAGGAGTCAAATTGTCTTGATATTTTAAAGCTACAATCTGTGATTGGTTGTCATTTACATTTGACTCCTAGTAGATAGCGTTTGCAAATCGCAAATTTCCATGGAAACAACTTTGCTTGCATGCAATTTCTTTATAATACCGGGCATAAGTCTACCAATTTTCTTAAAATATGTATGTTAATTAAAAATTACTATTTGCAAGATTAACCGAACAAACGTTATTTTTTGTCTAATTTTATGTCTTCAGCTCAGCTATATCTATAAAAGAGTTTGTCCTTAACCACTCACTCACTCACTCACTCACTCACTCACTCACTCATATATCAACGTACAGCCCAAACCTCTGGACCTAGAAACGTGAAATTTCGTAGATGCCTTCCTTTTATGATGTAAGCACCCACTAAGAAAGGATTTTTCGAAATTCAACCCCTACGGGGTTAAAACAGGGTGTCAAAGTTAATATAAAAAAAACATTTTTTTTTGTTCGCATTTAATTGAAACTTATCGAACATACTCTACAATATAATTATTATTTCAGCATTTCCCAAAATTTAACCCCTAAGGTGTTAGAAGGGTGGAAAAATTTGTAAAATATTTTTTTTGTATTCACCGAATGAAACATGGCACAAGTAGGTACTCTACAAGACAAATATCAGTTACGAAAACTCAACCCCTATTAGAATGGGGGGGGGGGGCAATATTTTGATATATGTATTTATCTTCATAATTGTTCTTGATATTAAAGTAAATTCGGACAAATTAATATTCAATTAAAAATGAAAGTTCGATATTCAAGCCCTAATAGTATGGGACGGGGACGAGGATGGATTTAGATATGTTTATCTGCATACCTGCCTTACTTATAAAAGTAAATTCGGGCAAAATAGTCATCTATTAAAATAAAAATTTCGACATTCGGCCTCTAATGGCGGGGTAAACAGGTTCTGTGTTTTTGATATGTTCATTATTGTTTATCTGCATAGCTGCTTAAGTTATAATGGTGGAGTCGGGCAAAATAATCTGCTGCTATAAAAAAATTCGATATTCAACCCCTAATGGCGAGGGTAGACAAGGGGTTAGTTTATACAATTTTTAACTAAGATCCGAGATATTTACGTTTTTTTATAGGTTATGAATAAAAATCAATATGTCATCCCCTACCACGTATAGAGGGTTCTAATTTGTTTCGATGTTTACGCAAGCGAAGCCGCGGGATTCTGCTAGTTTTATGTATAAAAGTGAAAAAATTCACTGAATTTCTTTTAAAAAGTATATAATTTATATAAATCAATTAGATGTCTAAGTACGGCTCTGTTATTATGCAATATATAACAGCACTGGGTGTGTCTTTATTAAATGCATCATACTCCATGAGTCTAACGAACACTTCAAAGAAATACTTTTGCATGTAATGGAACCTAGAATGTTGTCAACTTCTGGTTGATGCTAACGATATCTATGTTCATTAGACAGCACTATGAAATAGAACAAAAGGGTTTTCAGCTGTACACGCACATAAGGAAATGTATAGAAGACGTGAAGCTCTACTACTGCACAAAGACGCAGATAAGAGAAATTGAATTCAATCGGTCAGCAAAGAAAATGTTATAAGCTTGAGACGCAAGTGCATGCATTTTTCTATATTTTATGTTTCTTCTATCGCATATAAATAATAACCGTTGTGTGTTTGACATATAACGCATGAATTTAGATACATAACTAATAACACATTATAATATTATAAACCGGACGTATATACAGTAGAAACCGGTTACAACGACATCGAAGGAACTGGAATTTTAGGTCGTTATAATCGATTGTCATAATAACCGATAATTCGATTTTTTAAGGTATTTATCGGAAAAACAAAAAATTTCATCAGTATGCTAAAATTTTGTGAAATTCACCGTCTGTGAGCGAATATATCGTCAAAATAAAAAAAAATTGTAAGCACAGAATAATAAATATTTACATACATATACGATAGAGCCACTTTTATTAAAGTGTCCCTAATATACGATATACAAAAGCGACACTTAACGTTATTTTACTAGAAACATATGTAGTTTGACATTATGAGGTGCGATTCTGATTGGTTAATCATGTATCGTATACGAATATTTGAAATCCACATCTGTTTTCTGTTTATCGAATTAAATCTAACCTACAAAATATGATGTATTATGTATTATGTCAAACAATATTTTTTATTGTACAATAAAACGTCACGGGTTATTAAAGGATAAACATAATATTCTTACTTTAAAATTAATGTCATAAAAACACAAAATTGTTTTAAATTATGTTAAATAACACAAGTGCAAAGAGTATTACCTATATAAAAAATACTATATTTAAAAAAAATTGAAACAAAAGTCGGTCCGTCGTTAAACCGATAAAATTCTCCGAAAATATTGTAAACAGAAAGTCGTTCAATGCGGTATTTCGTTGTAAGCGATGTCGTTATAAACGGTATATTATAAAAGGGAATCATATGGGATTCAGCCGGGACTTTTATTCTGGGTCATTAAAACCGATACGTCGTATTAACCGATATCGTTATAACCGGTTTCTACTGTATATATTTTTTTACGAAATAGAAAACAGATAGTTCCTTAATCGTGAATACTTTTCAACTGTGTCCAGATTTTTATGAGATCTTCGAATATAAACACTCAAACTATCACCCCATTATAATTTAGTATCCATATATATTTACGTCGGTAAGATCTTGTATAAGGAGACTTATAAATAACAATATTTCTACAAATAAACTCACCCTCGTGAGTTTAATTACTTTATGCTTCAGAGGATTCTTTAAGTTGGTCAATGACGTGTTTCTAGACATATACATATTTTTATTTTGTTGAATAATTTGTGGTTCTATATTACTTAAACCAATGTCCCTGAGTAAGCTCGGTTCAGTTCATATTATTCATCCTACGTGTTTAATGTTCAGTAATGATTGAATTTATTCATAACAAACAGAATATATAGAAAATATTTTAACTAGATTCTATAACGGGTGTTAAAGAAAGAGTGTAAAATATTTAAAGAGGTAGCCAACTATGATAAGAAAATACAAGCTTCTGCAAGTAAAAAGATGTCGTGCCTGCTTCGAAATAGGAGGGCACTTTGAACACCTTATGTAATTTTATTTTTTGGTTTTGCTAGAAGGTTCTTTTGTTTGTTAGAACAAAATAAATAAGTAATAAATAATTGCAAATAAATGTTTCAAAAAAGAATAACCTTCCATAGGTATCTCCGAAACCGTTACTTTGCGGAACCATGTTTATTGAGACTTTTTTGTTTTATTTGGTCCATACTGTTACCACTTTAAATATTTTAAACTATTTTTTTAACAGCCGGTATATTGGCTGTAAAATAACGTAGGCATGTAATAATCTAAAAGACTATTTACAAGGCCCTGAAAACATTAATATGCTAATTTGTTTTCAGCATTTATTTCTTCCATAATAATACGAGTAACCGTACCAACTGTATATTGTATTATAAAATTAACATCAAATTATGTTTAAAATGTGTTCAATTTTACCCACCCGTTTTATGTTGCTTTTAAAGAAATTCTATTTCTTTGGTAGAAATTTCTCTCGACTGCAACAACTTCAACAGAAGACGTGTTGTAGAAAGAAACGAATTACTTCCATCAAGCGTAACAACAAAAGATTGTGAAACAAAAACGAAACATGATGCATGCGATGTTTATTGTTGCATTTGAAGTTTGACAGTTTTTATCTTGCAGTCTGCATTTTCTATGCGAATGTTTTTATTTGTTGAAAACAACCTACATGTTCTCCTATTTACAGATATTACTATACTGCATGTATACAGGTAAATTATGTACATACCTGTATACATGATATATCTATATATGCATGTATACTTTTCAAAACGATAGTAATTAAGCGATTAAAATACAGTAAAACCTCCTTAAACGTTAAATATAACCTCAAATAATATACGTGTAATAAGAACGCAAATTTTATAGATATATTAAGAGAGATTTTAAGGGGTCAGAAGGCCAATAAAAGTGTTTTTTCAAGAATTTTTTAAGACTTTTATAATTTATTAATGTAAAAATTTGTACACATATTATGGTAACTTTTAATTATATTTTAACATTTTTTATTTCTAGAAATAATAATTTCGAAAGCTGCTACAGCTGTTCTCCAGGAGGTCCTCTCAAAAAAGGCGCCTTGCGGTGACCACGATATCTCTGGGCTGCATCTTTTAAAATAAAAAACCCAAACGAATTTCTTTAAAGTAATGTATAATCTTGTACTTAATCGAAGGAATAAGCAAAATACAAATTTTTTGACAAAATGGCGGCTTCTCAAAAAAATATATCGATTTTCGACAAAAATTTGACCTTAAATTGTTTATAAAAAAATAAATATTTAGCGCTGAGATAAAACCTTCGATTAATTACTAAAAATATTCTTAAGAAACTTGTGTTAAAATTTGAGATTGATCGGTTCAACCGTTTCCGAGGAATAGTGGTCACCGACTTTAAAAACGCAGATTTGAGAAAATCGCGCTGTGAGACGTCTTTACAAATATGCGTGTAACTTCGAAAATAATCGCCGGATTTTCTGTGTGTGTATTTAAATATATGTACATTACGAAAATGAAATAAAAAATTGTTTTTTTTTTAATTCGAACTGTATGTAACCCCTTAACTCCGGCCTCCTACTTTCAAACGCTCTGAGACGTCTTTACAAATATGCGTGTAACTTCGAATATAATCGCCGTATTGACTTGACTGTGTGTGTACTTAAATATATGTACATTACAAAAAAAAATTAAAAAAATTTTTTTTTTTAAATTCTAACTATGTAACCCCTTAATGTAAGTAAAACATTCGACTATATTATACATTGAAGTATTAACCCTCAAAATAATTTAATAAAAACACTTTTAATGGTAAACATAATAAGAAATATACAAATTAAAAATAATTTTAAAGACGAAAGTCTCTTTTTCAGAGATTTCTGCTAATTGAAAATTTTTACTCATTTTCTACAGTTATAAAGCAATTCAAATTATCAAAGATTTCGTCCCCGATTTTTTTATATAGTTTTTAAATACATATTATGCCAACATGACTGTTTTTGGTTTGTCTCAAAGTCTCAAATATATCTTTGTAGAAAAAAATTGAAAATAGAATCTAAAAAAAAAAAACAATTTGAAGATTAAAATTTGGATGGTATCAACAGATTAAGTTTAAAATATTTGTTTAATCCAATGCACCCACACACATTTTTTGTTTACTTTATAATCCTATTATTTTGTGGAAAATAAAATGAAAATAAAATGTGTGAAATGCATTGAAAAGTAGGGTTTTCAAACTTTAAAACCTGTTTCTAATTTATGTACGATCATTTTAACTGTAATTACACAGCTTTGAATTCTGTCCTTGATGTTAAAAATTAATCAATTTTAACTCTCTTAATTTATTTTCAAAACCCGGATACTATTTAATAGGATTTTTATTGTTGAAATCAATTATCTGATATTTAAGTATTAATACTTTTTTATTTTTGCACCAATACTAGAATTCAATTAATACTATCAATTATATTGTGCAATATTACGAATTGCCTAATATTATTGACCGCTTAGGAATCATATTGAAGATTGCGCAATGATTTTACAAAAGTTTGAGCGAGTTTAAATTTTATTGCGCCATATTTTTTCATTGTGTCGTCTGTAGGGTTTATTGTATAATATTTTTTTAGTCTATTGTTCGGAGAGATGAGGTTAGGTCCTAAAAAATGTTCGTGAATCTAATTTTAAACTATAATTTGACCCATATTCGTTTTTTTTACGTTTCGCTAGCAAAATCAGCAGCATAGCTGTACCCAAATCTTGATCATCACACATGTTGCTTCCACGAAAATATTGACGCGAATAGTTCAAGATTCAATATAATTGAATGTGTAGGCGTAGGGTATGTTTCAATAAAATTGTGCAATAATAACATTGAACAATTATATTGTAGGGGCTTTATGTAGAATTGTGGTTTTAAACATGCGGCCGTAAACATGTAGTTGATTTTATAAAAATATTAAAATGGAATTTATAAAAAACAACATAAAATACATTTCCAAAGCTTTGCAAATTATAAAAAATAAATAGTTTTTTTTTAAATATAAATTTTACTGTAGCATTATTTAATTTAGTATATTTTGTAATGTGTAAGTGTAATTATAAAGTGTATGTATGCAGAGTTAAGGTATTGATGTCTAGCGTATGTCTAGTATTACGCATGTCTTGGTATTACGCATGACTCACTAAACACTAACGTGGTGTATATACATATGTGTGTTCTAGCGCGTACGCACCGAGTTTGCGCACGGAACTCATGCTATGTACGCACACACATACACATTTATTATTATACCATAACGTGCATTTTCCATACATTCCGGGAACGCATGCGCTGTTGTAATAGGTATCATGCTCGCCGCTTTCTGAATTATCGACCGGCTAAAAAATGTAGAGAATATCGAAAAGATATATTTTGTAGACATATATCGACATATCCATGAGATAGATCGCCGCTGTGAGCCCCACAACCGGTGCCCGAGTGCGTTTGGCAGCGGCGGCGTTATGTCCGTGTCAGTGACGTCACAACGACGCCCCCTTCGACGTCGCCCGCGTCAATATGGCCGCCGACGCAGTCCGGTTCAGTGCCAGCAGCGCTCTTCAACACAGTAACGGTGAAGCCGCCGGAGTGCAGTGACATGCCGGAGATCCCGTTGACCTACATGGGTCTGACGGAACCGCCGTGACCGGCCCGTCGCGACCACCTCTTCACGCACTGACGAAACACAACTTATAGGTTAGGTACAGTGTAGTGTTAAATCTTATACAAAACGTGCGGGTTTTCTCTTTTAAAACGTTTATGTGCTTTACGATTAATGTTATATGTGTACCATTTAATGTTCTGTCACAATTTATTCAATACATACATATTATTTGGAGTGAAATCGGGACAGGTGGTTGTAAAATTAATTAAATGTTTTCTTTAATCTTATCTAGTGATGTTAACTGACGTTGCTTCATTATTATTTGTTTGATTATTTGATAACGATTAACACACGTGCAGTGTGAATATTGTATACACAATTTACTCAATTTACACTGATATTTGATACGCCGTAATTTTAATACGATTATTTGTATACCACGTTTGTATAGTTATTTACTATGACATTATCATGTGATGTGTTAGATTACATACAAACATACATATAACACATATTTATGTCATTTTTAATAAACATCACTGTACGGGCGGTTTATATACTATAATGCTATCGATTATCTTTACTTTAAATGGTAAAATTATTTTACAATTACAAATTTATGTAATTTATTTGTATTTAATTTCATATGCAAATAATTAACAAAATTAAAAGTGTGTGCGATATTTTACTTTCTTACATCGAGATAACATAATTTTAAGGTTATTTGCTCATATAATGTTTCATGTTTGTAACCAGTAAAAACTGCATTTCATAAAGATTGAATAAGATAATATTGAAAACGAACTTGAACATGATATTTTATACATTCATTTTAAACAAAGCATTTTTTTTCATTACGATCAATAAGTAGTGTACTGAAAATATTTGTTTTTATTTTTAAAATATTATATGAATTCATTTTATGCTCAAAATAACCAACAAAAGATTATTTTTTTATTAAATATGTCTACAGTCACGCAAGATATTATGCGTTTAAATGGAGCTGCAAAATATACGTATCACATAATTCAGTAAAAGAATTTACACATTATATTTACTATTATAATAAAATCAATAATATGTTAACATTTGAAAGAACTATTTTAAAATATAAAGATTTGTAACATAACATAACTATATGATTCATATGATTTGTAAAATAGTTGGAATAGTACCAATGTTTAACTCTAGTCTCGTTCATAACGGTCGTTAAACGATACAAGAACCGTCTGTACTGAATGATTGCTGTTATGTGTGTACACTTGGCCTTGCTCCAACCGTCGAATTAGAATCGTAAAATTTATCGTAAACTGCATTTGACTCATACCCAAATCTATCAGTTAACTCAAAATTAAAAACGATTTTATCAAAATTACGAATGCAGTCAGTATTTGAAAAGTTTTAATAATATTGAAGAAAAAGTTGAATTAACAAATCATGCCAAATCTAGATTTTAAAGTATTTATTTAATAAAACAAAGAGTGGTTTTAAAATATCTACTTGCAATAATTTTGAATGCCATTACCTCCTACTCTTATATACGTTTATATAAAATACATATTGCCCTTTAAAGTAAAAAGTACTGATGGTTTACTTCAGTAGTTAAAATAATATGGTATAGTTTTATAAAATATCATTATATCAATATAAATAACATAGTTATTTCACACTGCACTTGTTAAAAGTTAGTCTATACTTCTATTTTAATTAATTGCAGTCAGTTCTCGTTCTAGCACAAATAAATATTTGAAACAAAACATTTGTCATATACCATAAGTATTATAAAATACTTCAAACGAGACAATTAAAAGTTAGAAGAACTTTTCAAATAGGCGATGAGATGAAGTTAATTAAAAAACTTAAATAAACATATTTAAAAAAAAACGTGAAAAAACTTACAGTGGATCTAACAAGTTATTCTGTGTTGCAAGCAAGAAGAAAAAGTAATAAATAAAGTCATGTAATAATTTAAAAACTTATAAGTGAATTATATATAAAAAGATTCAAACTCAATAATAAAAAAAAAACAATTTTAACTTTTGTGACAGTATTGAAACACGTGTAAGAAATATATATTGAAACAAAACAATATATAACTGGAATAGAAACAAGTCACAATATTTGGAATCCAGGTACAAAATAAAAAATGTTAAATTTCACTGAAACAAATCAAATTACATGTTTTTTGGTATAAATCAATATCTTTGAAATTTATTTGTACTTTTTCTCTTTTATAATAAAAATTGTTAAGATATCTATAAATCACTCGACTGGTGTTAACACCGTTACTAGAAAACTTTCAAAACTTAATTAAATCTTACAAATATTTTTTTTATTATAATATCTACTTATATAGGTACTTAACAGATTTTTTTAAATTTTAACTATTCAATGACAGATAACTTTATTGATATTTAATTTATAGGCATAGCACTGTAAAATAATGAACATAACTTATTATAATTTTACCCGCTTCCCTCGCTAATAACTTATTTCATATTTTAATATTCAATATTAATAATTGAATATTTATAATGTTTGTTAAATTTGTAAATTAGAAATTATAACAGTTAAAATGAATTAAAACCTGATGATTTCAATTAAATTAAAATGATTATTTCAAAAATTAAAATCACCCATTTGTAAATTCACAGGTATTTTAATATTCATATCAAAAATCAATCATATAACGTATGTAATGTATGTTTAGCCACAATTTTACCGTTTGTTGTTTTAAATTATAATTATCGTTGGCTGTTTAGGCCAGAAGTCGCCAACTTTTTGAGAGTATTTTTTTGTATGGAAAATTGTATTCTCTGTCATAAAGATTCTACAATAGTCCAAGAGGTGAGCGCCAAAATTTGCAACTACTTTCTAAAAGCTGATTTTTGATATTACGTCACATTTGTGGTGTAGATATACAGCCTGCCGTCAGTCAACTAGTTTCGTTAGTGTTTGGCGCGAGGGTGGCTTTAACTTTGTAAAAAAAAACTATACACGTTGCAATTACTTTCTAAAATCTGAAAAATTATTTGTAACCAGTATACTAAGTAAGAACCCCTTTTATAATAGTCAGTCATCAAAATCTTGCAACTGGGCGCGTCAGCAGGCGCGTTTTACTCGTAAAAATCTATACTTTCTAAAATATGAAATTCGGTATAAGAGTTAGGAATATTATTTTTATTAAAAAAGAATAGTCAGTCCGAATTTTACCTTAACAAATGCCGTCAGCAACTGATTTACCTACCCCGCGCCAAACGCTAACGAAACTAGCTGAGTGACGGAAGGCTGTATATCTACACCACAAATGTGACGTAATATAAAAAAATCAACTTTTAGAAAGTAGTTGCAAATTTAGGCTCTCAACTCTCCGACTATAAGAATTTCACGTTACAAGAGTTGTTCTTGCGTTATTTTTAAAAATAGAACAGCTTTAGGATAGACAAAGAGTCATAAATAGAGAGCGTTTTCCTAACGCGAAATATAAATTCACCAATTGGCGTTAATGTTGACATGGTGGGCGGGGCGACAACAAACAAAAGTACTAGGCCTACTTACAATTAGTTTTATAGCGTATAGGTGCCTTTTCATGGAGCGTCATTGACGCTAGTTTTATAGCGTCAAATCTCGTCACGTGACCGATTTAAAAATTTTGAATTTTAGCTGTGAACTACTGTTTGACGTTTAAGTGTGAAAAAACAACCAATAAATTACGTTCAGTTATTAAAAATTGATTTACATTTCATTATACTATTCGTAAAGACGTATAAACTCACAAAACAAACAAGAATACACATAATATCAAAGCTACTGACATTACGTGTCACATGATTTCTAGCGTCAAGCAGTATGAGCTCAACCATGTTGAGCTTTTTCACTTGATGCTGACCAATAGCAAGCATTCAAAATTCAAAATCGTAGCGGCCAGCGTCAATGACGCTCCATGAAAAGGCACCTTAACGCGCGCGTTACGCGCTCGTTCCGTAGCTTTTTATTTCCGCTATATTACTAAATTTTGACCCTCAACGCACCTAAAGTAGTACAACTTCAAAAAAAAACATTCAAATTGAAATCAGTTCAAAAATCATCTCGATCCACGATCCGGATATTGACCCTTCTCTAGCCATAAGTTGGAGACCGCTGACCTAGTTTTGAAATATAACATACATTACATACAGACAAGAACACATACACATACACACATTTAACTAATTTTACATTTGACAGTTCGTACGTGTAACGTGAGCACTTGAAATATCAAGTAGGTACTGGCAAGTATGAAATAAGAGCGTTGTGTTTGTTAGCCATGGAAGACTGTGAAGTAAAGAAGTGATAAGTGCACTGACGCTGCACCGGTGCAGTGCAGGGGGTGTGGGGTCATACGGACGCTTTGCCGCCCCCTCCCGCCCCCCGCAGCGATGTCACTGCTCAACGTAACGGGTAAGTTGTATTATACTTGATACAATTTTAGGATTTTATCTATTTTTTTTCATTGATTGCATTATTTTTTATATCAAATAAATGTAAATCAATATCAGATAATCCTTTTTAGACTTAAAAGAAGATTTATTGTGTGAAAAATTCATTAATTACGTTAATAATTAGTTGTATACAAATTTGTCTTCTGTCGTTTAACACATCGATTGAGAAGCACTGATTATACCGGGTGTTTTTTTAAAGACTTTCCAGCGGATTATTTCCCAAACAACGAATTTTCAGAGAAAATTTTTCAGAAAAAAGTTTCATGGCTTTGAGGGGGCTAAATACTGACATTTAGGGTTTACCTTGAAAAGGTCGCCATGATGGGTTTACAGGTTCAACTTTTCTTTTTCAAATGTAAACCCATTTTTTTTGTTACAGATTCGTAATTAACTAGGGAAAATAAGTAACTTTCGTCTGAAACATTTTTTCTAAAAATGTCAAACAAACAGTAATTTCTGGATTTTAAATAATTTTTTACCAGAAAACTATTTTTTTTAAATAATCTCAAGAAGCAAAAAGTGCTTAGATTTTAACAAGAATTATCGGAGAATTGTTATTTATTTGTAATTCGTTTTTTTTTTATTTCGAAAAATTTCTTTAAAAACAATTTTTTTTTTGGTATTAATAAAAACTTTTGAAAAAAAATCTCTGAAAATCCTTTTTTTTCTCTTGTAATTTTTCTTATAAATTGGTAGTTTTCGAGCAAAAAATGATTTAAAATCCAGAAATTACTGTTTGTTTTGCTCCATATCATAAAAATGGACATTTTCAGAAAAAATGTTTCAGATAAAAGTTACTTATTTTCTCCAGTTAATTACGAATCTGTAACAAAAAATATGGGTTTACATTTGAAAAAAGTTGATCCTAAAAAACCCATCATGGTGACGTTTTCTAGGTCAACCCATGTTGTCAATATTTAGCCCCCTCAAAACCATGAAACTTTTGTCTGAAAAATTTTCTCTGAAAATTCGTTATTTTGGAAATAATCCGCTGGAAAGTAGGTATTTAAAAAACACCCATAGAACTAACAATACATTCTTTATAAATTAAATTTATTACAATATTTATTTTAATAAATTTTACATTTTTTCTATCCAATTCGTTAGAAATGTTTATTTTGTATCTCAGACATACAAAAAATATGAAAAGAACCTCTGACGACTGATTTCTTTGTCCGCATTTTATCTACATAAAATAAGTCCCGATCGATTTTATTTTTTTCGAAAACAATTAGACGTATTAAGAAGATAATATAACTACAAAATATTTTGTTTTCAAAGTTCACTTTTGAAGGCTGTTGATATATACCTGATAGTAAAGCAAATATCGAATTATGAGATGTACTAAAGAGTAGAAAGATAGGGGATGTGTTTGTTGGTTCGTTTACGGCCTTGAAGCGTTTCACAGTAATCTCGTAATTCAAAAACACTTTTCTTCTCTTTCTACTCACTAGTATATCGCATAATACGTTCTCTACTTTATTACCAGATATATTGCTTTTTCAACATCTTGCAAAAGTTAACTTTTTTGTAGTTGATCAACTTTATTAATTCTTTACGAAATTTAAAGAAAATTGATCGGGATATATTTTACGTATAAAATGCGCGGCATTCTATCGAAAATATTTATGCCTTGTATTAACCGAAAATGGTCCTAATGTGGAACGAACTTCCAGCATAGACGTGGAGTTTCTTTTCCATAATTTAATTGCTTATAGCGTTATGTCTTGTACACATGCGAAGTTGTTTTGCACCGTTAAAAGAGTATATATATCGTACGTACATGCATATTAATTACGCATCTAATTAGTCCATGATGTAAACATCACGAACCGATAATATGGTCGATATGCAAATTGAAAATGTTACGTTTTAATTGACAATTCAAGTGGCCATTGTAGATAGTAATTTTAATTTAAACTCCGAGCAAAAATACTTCAATCATGTTGTTATCTCCAATATTTACACTAAAATACATACGAACGAAACGTAAACAGCAAAAATATTGAATTCAAGTTGCCAATTTGATTTGCATTACAGTCATTTTTTTTAAATCGCCGAACCGCAACAATAAATACTAGAACGTAGATTTAAAAATTTAAACTATAATAAATATCATATTTCTATGAAGAACAATTTTTTGAATTGTTAATTAAACAAAACTTGAAGTAGTAATTATTATTTTTTTAATACTTATCTTTAAAAAAGTGGTATGTGTCACACACCCACATAAGCGCACGGTTATAGTAAAATTTGTTTTGTTATGATTAATTATGTGAATTAAATAAATAAAGCTAGACCTATTAAATTAATAATCAAATGTATTATTTTGACACATAAAACATCTACTCAAACTTATTTTTACTCATTCATCCGTCTTTCTCGTATCCATCTAATCATCGCTCTCTCACGCATAACCGATGTAAACTGACTTGTACGCGCATCCATCTTCGTCTTATACCGGGTGTCCCAGATAACTTTTCCAGCATGGGGATCTCAGTATCTATAAGAGATACAGGTTTGGTTAAATGAGATGAATTATTATTTGTAAGAAATGGGTGAGTATTACTACACCAAAAAATATTCATAATACTATGTGGTTTAGGCGGTATACCAAAAAAACTGAAAATTCGAAATTTTTTAAGTGGCTATAACTTTTTTGTCAAAGGAGATAGGTATTTTTTGTAGACAGTTTCTTAAAGCACTTTTTTGTGTAGAATCGATTGGTGTATTTAGATTTTTTATATCACTTTTAGTTTCCAAGTTAAGAGCCCTTACTTTAGTTTTTCTTATGGACCACTAAGTTGGCTATGGCATATTTGAACGTGTTTTTTACTCTACTTTACTCTACTAACGATATGTCACATTGCTATCTCATGCATATACACTATATACACTCTCCTTAGTGTTTCATTTTGAAAACATGTCGTATTTAAAACGTGTCGAGGTCATTCCAATTCACTCGCTAAAGAAGATTCACTTCAAAAATTTTAGGAACAATTAATAGAATAAAAATTATAGATAGTAATATATTTTTTAAATATATAGGTAATTTTCAAAAATTGACAACAGTTAAACATCCGTTTTGAAGTGTACAACTTTAAATTTAAAACTTCATGTTTGTACGTTTCACCGTTTGGCTGTTAGAGTATTCACATATATAGGCAGAAGCTATTGATGGTCATATCTACAGGGACCCTCAAAACGTGCGATTTTGTTGAAATCTCAAGTCTGAATCTGATCAAGATTATAATATTTAGGTAACTCAGGTATACTTCATAATTAATTCATTTCCATGTACATTTACATGTGTAGAACAATGGAAGTATCATATATACAAAAGCTAGAATATTTAACGTTAAACATCAAAGAGATGTGTTAAATTATGACAATTTTGTAATAGAATTGATCCATCACACCTAATCAATAATTACGGTAGCTTAAATTTTGATGATATTTCATCAAACATAAGAGTGGATTATCTTCAAAGTACTCTAAAATTTTATATTTTGTATAATAGAATACAAAAAAACGTTGATATCTGATGATGTTTTTTTTATAAATTAAATAAAGTTCATAAAAGACTTTTATTATAAAATTGAATAGAGCTCTTTTTTACTTATCGTAATAAAAAAGTAACGATGTTGGAAAATACGGTACGATGAAATATATCAAAATAAAAATACGAATATCCAGAATCTCGAAGTTTAAATTACCATTCATCAACAATAATAAGCATAAGTAATGTTGCTTCAATAAAGATCAAAACGGTAAAATAAATAAGATTAATATAAAATATCATATTCGCTTTTTGCTAAACAAGCTCGTACCTATCATGTTTATAATTTATGATGTTTAAGTTGAACATACAAATAGAATATTGAAAGTATTTAGTTTGCACGATATGCATTTGCTAACAATATGTTCAAATATACAGGTTTTGAAGAAAAGCACTTTTCTTGAAAACGATTTAACATTTAAGGGTTTTTACTCTGCCTTTGAAGATAGATTCGAATAGTTTTTGTTGCGTTTAACAGAGTAAACATCGGAATAAACTGTCATTTTTAGACATCATTATAAATCTGATTTTCTATTGAATACAAGGTTCATTTTTATTTTGTTATTTAAATCGGAGAAATTTTATCTGTAATTCTTAAAATATAAGTACCTACGAATCGTTTGACTAAACTGTTTCAAATTATTAGAATTACTGAAAAGAATAAAATATTTTGTTTATTTATAATACATATACTACATAGTATTGTACTTTATTACTTTTCAAATGAATGAAATTGTACCTTCACTGAAAAAAATGTATGTTAATTTTTAACATGAAAAACATGTTAACGGGAGGACAAATTGATCCTAGAAACTTTTAACACCCGACATGGTAAAATTTAAAAGAACGTCTACTACAATTCAATATACTGTATAGCAGTTTTTATGACGGCGATAGGCCAGATATGAAAAGTAATATAGAAACATAGTAAAGTTATAGATAATGTACGTGAAATTTTCATATGCAAAAAATTAAATTAAAAAATAGCGTATATTACTTTTTCAGAGTAAATAAATTTTAATAGGTACTATATATATGTTAAAATTTACCAGTATGTCATTGTAATTTTTCATTTACTTTATTTTAAATTCCACCGACTTTTCTGTTAATTTTTTTCAGAAGTTGATTCGCTCCTCAGGTTCACAGCATTTTCTGTTAATTTTTAAAAGAATATTCTCTCCGTGTTGCAATTAGTTTGCACTTGTAATTAATTTCATTTTAAATCTATTTAAATACATTTTTTGGCAAGGGCATATTACATTTTATAGAGTAATTCAATTTGTATTTAAGTAAAATATTTGGCAAAAGTAATTGTGCTTGTACAATTGGTTTAAGTATTTATGAAACATATCTAAAATTATATTATTAAACCATATATCATAAATAGACATCGGTATATGTACCTTTATAAAGTCATATATGAGCCGGCATGTGTCATATATGATAATGATTATTTATGTTTTTTCCGGGTAAATTGCAAAGCGAATTTTTTTGGAAAATTCATATCTAAAGTAAACAACTAAAAAATCAATAATAACATAATCTGAAATATATACAATTTTAAATGTATTAATACAAATACAAGTAAACGTTTTATTTTCCGGCATTAACTGGAGGTTATACCCGCATTTCAGTAAATAGCCTCGATTCTCTCAAAATCAAAATAAATTACCAACAATGATAATAATTAAATTCAACAGAATGACAAATGTATCAAATTAAAGATTCAACGCGGCAATTGCCACGCCGCATTTAATTATCTATGCATTGTTGTATTTTGTATCGAACGAAAACATTCTTCAACATTTATTTTAGTTATTTTGTTTGTTAGTGGTGATGCGATTTACTGATTTATTATTTCATATGTAATAAAATATTATGTTATTATGTACTTCAAATCAAGGCTCCGGACTAGAAGTTTGTATGCAACATTGTTTTAATTAGACAATGCCTTTTTCGTCTTGAAATGAGATTGAACCCAAGACGTGAGAGGTTTAAATTTGATGGAACAAATGAAGGGTTTGCAGCAACAAGGAGTTAACTCCAGTTTTTATAATTTGTGGGAAAATAGAAAAAACTGTTAAAAAATGGACAATGTATTTAAATTGCCTTTGTCTTCGTTCAATTAATATTTGTCACTTACCACTTCATGTTTTGGCCAAAATCCATTGAGAAATTCGTCAAATTCGCAATTCTAGAGTCAATTTTATTCTGTAGTTAACTCCTTTTTGGCCCAAATAGTTGAACATTATTTTCTTTTTAAAGTAAGGAAGCATTGAATAAGAACAGTAACGAGTGTACTAACTAATTTCTAAGCCCAAAAACACTCTTTTTAGTACATGAAAAATGAAGCTCCATGAACAAATAAGAATGCAAAACTAAAAAAACTACTCATCTATCAACGGTAGGTAACTCTTTGTTGAACCAAACGAAAGAATGATTTTTTTTCCAAGAAACGGTTGTTAACTCTGTTTGGCTTGGAGTTAACTCGTTGTTGCTGCAAACCCCTCAAATACAAGACCTTTTAAATTTTAGTAAAACGAAATCGTCTATAATTTTGATGAAACCTAGACGTCAACTTTATTTATAAAGCCTCGTAAATGGTCTCTGAATATTAACAATATGAAAAACGTGCCATCTTGAAGACGAATTATCCTGCCAAATATTATTTTTTAAATCCCTTTTGGGTATTATTGGGAAATGACCACAAAAAAATAATAGCGTGAAATTGCACATATATAAAATTTTATTGATACATTCTTTAGAAAAATTTATTACGTATGTATATTACAATATGAAACAAATACGAAAATGTTATTTATTGGCGGTAATAAAAAAAGAGATCGAGTTAAAATTATTGTGTATTGATTGTTATAATATTGTTATACATAATTGATGAAAAATTGCACTAATAAAATTTTCAACAAGATGTCGTTACAGAAATAAAACATTATGCATGAACTCGAGTGAACTAACAAGAAGCATTAGTTTTTGACAATTACATTTCTGTTATTACTTTTGTGAGTTTTTTCTCAGCATATTCTATTGTGGTACATCATAAAAGTGGGAGTAAATGTGACAATTCTTCTCTTAATGTAATATTCTTAAAAGTAATAGCAACGGGGTAACATATTTTTGTAGTTTTATATTTATACATGAAATAAAAAAGGCTCATAGGACCAGTGCTAGATCTACCAGATTTTTTAATAAGTCAACATAATTTTTATGGATACTTATTCTGAAATCAGAATTGATTTTTCGCGTTGCATAAAAAATATTATTGGTTTCATTGAAACGGAAATTTATTTATTATACAGGATGACTCATAAAAACGGAGCTACTACAACTTTATTTTAAATAGAACACTTAAAAAACTAATCAGATATAATTTAAGTAAACACCAATAAAACAATAAAACGCTACTGTTTTTATTGAACCGTTTTTGAATACACACATACATACATCATACATACATCATTCTAAAAATAAAAAATATAGTTTAGGGGCCTCTAAACGTGGACACCTGGTGAAAAAAATATGGTATCTAATCGCAATTAGTTACTTATTTCATAATCGAGAACTTTAATTCACAAAATATATTATCTGATTACTTAAAATATTAAGACAGAAGTTAGTAGATATACGTCACTTATTTTGGCTGTCAAAATTCCCTTTAAAAGGCGGATATTCGACCCTCTTTAATATCGAAAAGCTATAAAGAGAATTTTGTTTGATATTTATAGCTTACGATACAAAATATAAAAAGAAGTAGTTTATGCGATCTATCCCGTACAAAAAAAAACGATATAGGAAATGTTATAACGAAAAATACCCTTTTGTTAAGAATTAAGATACAACACAAAATATCTTGACATTGTTACGTTAATGGTAAACAGGCACCAGTGGCTTTTAACCTAGAATAGCGACACTTTACATATTCACGAGGTGTTCTGTACACATACCTACATATATTTGTCTAATATGCACATTGCACAGTCATGTTAACATACAAGCCTAACACATTAAATTAGAACAAAAGTGAGCTTTTAATATTACCTATAAAGGATTTTTATTTTTGGGGGAGTTGCGTTATTAATTAGTTTTTACCCTCGGTGTACTGGGCTTATTGTTAGCGACTTTTTTTATTTTTTTAATTATAACAATGTAAAGAATTGTCAAATTTTTAAGGGGACAGATTGGGAAGCTGCCAGGAGGATGGGGCACAACTAGGATACCCTGATTAAAAATTCTCAATACATATAATTTTTACTATTTTTTTTCATATTATTGTCAAAATTTGATTTTTTTATTCATGATGGATAAATAATCATTTTCAAACTAATATTAAATGAATAAATACAAAATAGTACTTTTTTAAAGCAATTTAAATACCCCAAACAGCAGCGAGAATATTTTAATTAATTATGGATGGAAAATGTAGCGTGTTTTGTACCCACGCAAAGTAATAAAAATAAACTTACATTGTTAAAAAAAGTTCATCTCTTCTTCATTTACTTATTTATAATTACATGGCTATTATTATTTAATTTTATAGTACGTGTGATACTTAAACTGAATTTATAAAACAGATGTAAAAATTATTAAATAATGTGAATATAAATGTTTTATAGAGATGATATTAATGTAACTGATATTTACAAAGCAAATAGTGTTATAATTGGTATGTTTTCAATTTTCATGTGGGTAGTTACATAGATACACTACCGTCCAAAAGTTTGGAACCAAGTAAAACTTCATTATCAGTACGTTCGACGAGACCGTTTAGAGGGTTTCGTACCTCAAAATAGAAAAAACGAAACCCTTATTGGAGCACGTTCCTGAGAAAAAAAGGTCTTGATGGATAGACAGGCAGATAGATGGACTACAAAATGATCCTTTAAAGGTTTCATTTTTTCATTTTGAGGTATAAAACCTTTTGAATAGTATTTTCTAACGCATTGATAATAAAGTTTTGATACACTGAAAAATAAGCCAGTTTCCAAACTTTTGTACGATAGTGTACCTACGTACTTTAAATAAATACAATTTTATTTTAAATCTGGTTAACAATTTTTTAGGTACAGAAGGTTAAATGTATGTCCATGTTCAATGTTATTGTTTGTGGTAATAAATCGTTTAACAACAATATTTTGAACAGAACATTTATTCAGAAATAACTGATGTATTTTTCATGCGGTACAAAAAGCAAACTCTCCGATAAAAAAACTATAAATTTCGTTGATCACAAAACAGAAAAATAAATAAATTAGAAAATGTCGTTGCTCGTAACCTTTTTGTTCTTTCATCTTTCTTTTTCTTTCTGTACACGTGTTTCTATAAAGAGTTATGTAGCAAAATAATAAAGTCATAAAATTTGAAATTGAAAATACTTTTGGTATTGTAAAATTTTTATTTTAAGAGTGTTCAGAGCTTTTCCACTTTTCCGGTTAAAGTGAAATTTATGTTGTTTTGTACGATAACGTCTAAGTTATACTTTTCTTATAAATATTTCAAAGCTGGAACACCTTTTTCGTCAGCTACATATATAAACGTTTATTTATTTTGCACATGATTTTTTGTAGACATAAAATATGCTGTTTAAAGTGTTGTTTCCTTTAAATATATCTCCTTGCTTCATGAAAATCATTTTCAAGCGTGTTATAAATAATAAAGTAGGAACTTATGTACAAACTTACTTAAATATAAATAAGTAAGTATCTATATATATACAGCATGAAAATCAATGCTTTAAATATATGATGTTTAGCATCACTAAAACTTTTGCACTTAATTTATATGTAACTAGCTGCCCCGGCAAACGTTGTTTTGCCAAAAGATAATTTTCATGCTCTTTCTTTCTCATTGTTATGGTTTTAAATTTGTTAGGGTTATTTTGTGTATTTTGACTATTTTGACCGATGTTTAAACGTCGTCGTGTATGCATTTTTGTATAATTTCTCTATATTTTAAGAATATAAATAAACTGTATCGTAGGTTTTGTTAAAAACACGTATTTCATGTACCGAATAGATAAAATAAAACAATAAAATTACGTAGTATACCTGTTTAAATTGAAAAAAATTGAATTTAAGAAATACAACAAAACATACCGATTTCAACTCGGTTATCACCAATAGATATATAATTTTTCAGTACGTACCTAACTATTAATATTTGATAAAAACTTTTAAACCTCAAAATCACGTCAATATACTAAAAAATATTTTATTTTAAAGTCGTGTTTTGTTTTCATGTTGTCACTGTTATTTATATAAAAACATAGTAGCCATTGAACGGTTTTTCTTATTTTCGTAAATATCTCGACCCCACAGTCATCTACCGGGTTCAAAAAAATCTATAAACCTTTGCGAGCACCAAATAAATATATGGTATGAATATGGATTCGATACGTCCAGTGGTTTATGCCTGATGATTACCGGTACATACGCACCAAGAATTTTATATATTAAAAGATGATGTAAGTTTGTTCTTACAAGATATGTATCAAAATATGGACATGAGATTCTGTTACTAATAAAATATTTTATTTATTTGTTTTTAAATTATAACTCACATTTATATACAGCTACTTTATTTTTTATGTTTGTAAATCCTTTACTTTAAAAAATAAATAATAAAGTTTATACCTATAGAATCAATAAAGATACTCGAAATTACAAATCACATATACTGTCTATTAATTATCGATGATCTTAGACTTAGACCATAACCTAATAACTGCAAAAATTTTGTGATTTCTCACAAAAACTTTGATTAGATCAAACGAAAGAACACACAATACTGAATCGGAATAAGTATTTATAATTTTTTTTAATATGTCAGTTATTATGTTAGTACATAAGAAATAACATGTATGAACGAATTCATCATTCTACTGCCTATTTTTTGATTTTCATGTCTAAAAGAACATTATTTTAAATTGGCTACTTTTTCTTCAGGCAAAAAAGGAAATCTTTTCAACTTTGTACATTAAAGATGAAAAAGAATCTGTCTATTGCATAATTCTTTTTGAAAATTGTTGACGTACGTAAAATTGCTTTATTTATTCAAATTTTTGATGTGATTTTTCAAGATTTTCAAGAATCTATCTATACATATCAAAGAATGTTTTTATAAGTAAATACATATACAAATATACATATACATATGTATAAGACTCCAGCATGAAAGACCTTTAACCAATTTGGATGTGTTTAAAAAATAATATTTGTTATTGGGAAGATTTAGAATTATGGACCATCAAGATACGATTTAAGGGTGCTTAACAATGCTGTAAACTTGAAACATATAAATATTCTGTATGTTATTACAATATTCCTTTTGTCATTTATTATTTATAGACATGAATACATATCGGTTTTTTAAATGTGATTTTTTTCTTTAGTCTAATATCAAAAATTAATAATATAGGTATATACATACATTTCGAATGTTCATTACTTATTAACTTCACCAAATAGAACTCGAAAATACGACCAAAGATAGTGAATTTAATTTGAAAATGATATCTTAAAGTTCACAGGTGAAGCATTGGATATTTGTTTTAAATTAATGTTGACAAAAGGTCAACTCATTGAAATTGGGAATTGAAGTTGAAATATAATTCATTGAGCAACGCCGCACAGGGAAGTTCATCGAGTTATTAATCTGTGACGATAATGTAGTTTATATTGGTATTATAAAAATGTATAATGAAATTCAAATTTTCATTATTGTGTTTAAGCTCAGTTGAAAAATTCATAATTGCATTTTTTTATAAATTTAAAAAAAAAATCGATGTAAATAAACAAAAATAATTAGAAAATGTAGCTTTTACTTAGAATTTTGTATGAAAACTTGGTTTATTGTTTATGAAAATTTAGAAATACTGTGGTGCCTCGCATAACGAACTTAATTCGTTCCGGGAGCAAGTTCGTTATGTGAAACGCGTTTTCCTATAACAATACATATTAAAAATTTTAATTCGTTCTGTAGCATAAAATATGGTACTGTAACATAAAAAAGATTGTACACACGTTTTTTATTTTTTAGTCAGAATCAGATTGAGGAGAGTCTACCGAGACTTGCAGGGTCAAATCCTCTTTCTAATTATTTCTTGTTTCATTTCAACAGAAATCACCTTCCTGCTTTTTTTAGAACTCATAATATAGACACACAAAATTACATTTATTAAAACAAACAGGTGTATGAGTTAAGCACAGAAAAGAACGACTGACGCGCGTTGATGCATGTTCATGCAAGTTTGAGCATCGACTGCGTGCGACCTTGGAAGTTCGGGCGACTTCGTGATACGTAGGAGCGTTCGGGCGGCAAAATTAAACACGATGCAGTTCGTTGTGCGAGTCGCGCAATAAACGAACACAAGTTCGTTGTGCGCAGTGTTCGTTATGCGAGGCACCACTCTATTTATATTTTTTAAATTGTCATACGAACACACACACTTTTATAGAAATAACATCTTTCGTCAACATGGCATGTATTATTAGTATCTAGTAGAGAATGTTAGTGAGAATGGCTTTTATGTGCGTGCCTAACATGCACTTCGCTACTGCTACTACGCGCACATTTTTTTCGTTTATCTATTATGTAGGTAAATAAACATTAACTCTACTCTATGAGATGTCACCATAAGAACCCGGTCATATGACTAGCCAACAAGTTTAAAACATTATAGAAAATAGATCATGGCGATTAAAATTTTATTTAAATTATAATTTATCAAAAATAATATCTACTATAAAAAAGCACTGAGGTTTGTTGAGGAGATAATTATTATTACTATAAAAAAATATGTGACTGGTAAATGTATATACTATAATTAATCAAACAAACGTCATATTATTTATCCCAATAAAAAAAACTGAAACAAAATCTCAAATGTATTTTTTTTCGCGCGCACATACATATATTTCGAAATAAGCTGTATATGGGTTGATACATTACTGCAGAACAGTGTCCAATTAATAACAAGTGAATCAAATGAATTATTATTTTTGTGCAATATGCTAATAAATGATTGATGTTCTTTTCTATTTTAATAATATAATTTGAATAATCATATGCCTAGTTAAGTGATGTGATCAATTTAAACTCAATACCTATCATAAAATTGAAATGAGTCGAAAATAGAACATTATCACATAAAAGGTTAAATCAGCAGTAGTGCATCGACTCTTTTGTTTGGGATTCAAACCAACAGTAGTAGTGATAAATGGATATTGGTTATTCTCCCACCGCATTGTTATGCACATGCGCGGAACACTTTGAGTCGCGCCCGGAACCGCCGTGAGTGTGTCTACTATGGCGGAGGCGCAGTGTAGGGGGTGCTATACGGTTGAGTCGCGCGCGGCGAAGGGAGGTGAGAGAGGTGTGTGCTGGTGGAGGTAGGTGGGTGGAGAGGGTTACGTAGCACCGCACGTTCTGAAACAAGGTCAATCGGCCACGCAGCCTCGCGCTTCGTTGTATCAGCCGATCGATTTATAAATAGCCTCAAAGCATGCTAAATTTGTAACCCTCCTTGAAAGGTGTACCGCTCTTTATTTTGGTAAGGTTCGGAACTTATTACTGTTAAGTGCACGTGCCTGATTTAAGTTATTATCAAGCACATGTCTTTATATGTTTTGATTTGTTTTAGTCGCGCTTCGTGTTATGTTGTTAGTTTCTTCCATTTAAGATATGTTTTATGATTGATGGTTGTAAAAAGTATTTTTAATGGTACTTAGTAGATAGTGCATTTTTATGTATTATACATACTACATTAGTGTTTTTAATTTTCTTTAAGTCACTGAAAATCAAACAGCAGTTTTCAATGTCTAAAGAAAACTGCATATTTTTTAGTTAAAAGAAATTTTAAAGAAATGCTCACCGAATAAATTATTTGCTATCAAAAAATAACAAACAAAAAATTATATAAATTTCGACTTTTGTAGATCAGACGCTTCTCTTCAATTTGCTTTTTTCTGTCCGAATTTTTTTTAATGAATCATTTACGATCAATGTAAAAAACATATAACAATCGTAAAAAATTCAATTCAGATTTGAAAATATGGAAGTATTTTCTTCATAACCTTGGTCAAAAATGACTGTCGGTACAGTGATACAAAAACAACAAACTTAAGGAAAAAGCATGATCTACATAATCCATTCATTAGATTTTGTCAAAGAAAATTATCACGGCCATTGGTGGTTCTCTAAGTACCTATATATAATTTTTTTTGCAACATTTTCATTGTTAAATTTCAAGACCCTTTTTAGTCTTGGCATCTTAGGACGCCGCGCCGACCGCGCTGGCCGCTCCGGCCGCCAGACACGCAATACTGATGTGTGTATATTATTTTCAAGGTTAAAATTATTGCGTGTCTGGCGGCCGGAGCGGCCAGCGCGGTCGGCGCGGCGTCCTAAGATGCCAAGACTTTATTTTGTGGGGCTGTATTATTCACCCAAAATGACAGGTTTAATCGGTTATTTGTTATATATCATTATTGCTTAACTATGTTTTTAATGTAGATTAAAAATAAGGATGTGGCTATTTGCACATACACTATGTGCACGCAATTGGCTATTCGAACATACACTATGTGCAAGCAATTGGCTATTCGAACATACACTATGTGCAAGCAATTGGCTATTTGCACATACTGAATTATCTGAATGTGAACAAAAACCCCTAAATCTAGAAACGTGAAATTTCAGGGGTGTATTTATTTTATGTTGTAAATACCCACTAAGGAAATATTTTTCGAATTTCAGCCCCTACGGGGGTAAAAGAGGGTGTAAATTTTTGTATGGGAAAAATATTTTTTCGATGGATTTACTTGAAACTTAAAATACACACTCTACATTACCAATAATGAAATATGTATTTCAGCATATCCTAAAATTCAACCCCTGAGGGGTTGCAAGGAGGTGTTAATTTTATGAAATTTTGGAATATTAATCTAAATAACTGTTTATGATATTGAGGTAAATACGGACAAAGAAAGTAATCTATACTAATATTATAAATGCGAAAGTGTGTCTGTCTGTCTGTTTGTTTGTTTGTTTGTTTGTTTGTTTATTTGTTTGTTTGTTTATTTATTACCTTTTCACGGCTAAACCGCTGTACCGATCTTGATGAAATGTGGTAGAAAGAAACCTTGCATCCTGAGTAAGGACATAGGCTACTTTAAATTCCAAAAATGCATCCTCTAAGGAATTGGCAGGGGGTGAAAATGTTTGTATGGGAAAAAAATTAAATTTGATTATTAATATTTCACCCCCTGTCACATATTAAGGGTTGTAATTATTTTCATTCGATCCGGCGGGAAAAATACTACGGGAGTGAGGGGTTTTAGGGGGAAAAACAACCCCCTATCTCCTATAGGAACCGAGATATTTACGATTTTGTAAAATAAATGAAAACCAAAATAAAAGAAAATATATATATTTCACCCCCTTTCACATATAAAGGGTTGTAATGAGTTTCATTCGATCTGGCGGGAAAATACCACGGGGTAGGGGTTATAAGGGAGATACAACAACTCTTCATATGTGGAAGGGGGTGAAATATATATATTTTCTTTTATTTTGGTTTTCATTCATTTTACAAAATCGTAAATATCTCGGTTCCTATGGGAGATAGGGGGTTGTTTTCCCCCCTAAAACCCCACACTCCCGTAGTATTTTTCCCGCCGGATCGAATGAAAATAATTACAACCCTTAATATGTGACAGGGGGTGAAATATTTCCCATACAAATATTTCCACCCCCTTGCAATTTCTTAGGGGATGAATTTTTGAGATTCGAAATACCCTATGTCCTTTCTCAGGATTTAAGCTATCTCCCTGCCAAATTTCATCAAGATCGGTTCAGCGGTTCAACTCTAAATAAATGTTTAATTTAATTTAATTATATCCGTGAGTAGATCATACGCAGAACGGTTACGAGTGTTATTTGTGACGCGACTCATCGATGTTTAAACAGAAACGATTACCTATTTTTGCTGTGATGCTCAAAACATTTCCCTATAGTGTGTCTGACAGTCTCATTGCTGTCACAACCGTAATGCTTGTTTTTTTCACGTATTATTTTTTTATTCATTACACAAAATCGCAAATATCTCGTTTCCCATGCGAGATAGGGGGTTGTTTTTCCCCCTAAAACCCCCACTCCCGTAGTATTTTTCCCGCCGGATCGAATGAAAATAATTACAACTCTTCATATGTGATAGGGGGTGAAAAATTTAATTTTTTTTCCCATACAAACATTTTCACCCCCTGCCAATTCCTTAGGGGATGCATTTTTGGAATTTAAAGTAGCCTATGTCCTTACTCAGGATGCAAGGTTTCTTTCTACTAAATTTCATCAAGATCGGTACAGCGGTTTAGCCGTGAAAAGGTAACAAACAAACAAACAAACAAACAGACAGACAGACACACTTTCGCATTTATAATATTAGTATAGATTACTTTCTTTGTCCGTATTTACCTAAATATCATAAACAGTTATGTAGATTAATATTCCAAAATTTCATAAAATTAACACCCCCTTGCAACCCCTCAGGGGTTGAATTTTAGGATATGCTGAAATACATATTTCATTATTGGTAATGTAGTGTGTATTTTAAGTTTCAAGTAAATCCATCGAAAAAATATTTTTCCCATACAAAAATTTACACCCTCTTTTACCCCCGTAGGGGCTGAAATTCGAAAAATATTTCCTTAGTGGGTATTAACGACATAAAATAAATACACCCCTGAAATTTCACGTTTCTAGATTTAGGGGTTTCGGTTCACATTCAGATCATTCAGTATGTGCAAATAGCCAATTGCTTGCACATAGTGTATGTTCGAATAGCCAATTGTTTGCACATAGTGTATGTTCGAATAGCCAATTGCTTGCACATAGTGTATGTGCAAATAGCCACATCCTAAAAATAAAACAGTAAATAATTATTATTTTGTTGTGAAATCAAACTACAAATTAATAATATGGAATTGATAAAAATAATTTCCATCTCTGTTAGGTACTATTATAGAATATAAAGCATAAAAAAGAATTTTGATAAACCCTAAGTGGTCTAGTTTAATTTAAAAACATTTCAATTCACAGTTCAATTTCGCGACGGCACTTTACGAACGCCGAATTGCCTGTCAAGGAAGCTATACTGAAAGACCGAAATACCCTTGTTGTAACTGCGTATCTCGATTCCAAAGACAATTAAGTGTTTTTGTGTCTTCCTCTTAAAAGGTAAAAACGATCTACTTGAAAATTGATCTGTATCAAAAATAGATATGGAATTTGGATGTGAAATGTAATTGTGTTTTAGATGTTAGGAATTACTTTCTAATTAAGCAAGAAATTTTAATCCAATTACAATTATATGTACTTATCATACATACCTACGTATTTGATCGTCGATAATTAAAATATCGATTGAAAATGATAAGGTATTTTTTAGGTACGTACCTATTCGTTTATCAGAAAATAGATGGCTCCAAATATACTATAAATAAACATTTTTGAAAAAAAAATCATTAGTACTAATAAATTTTATTCTGATCTTGCTATCAGTATACATTATAAATATTTCTAATTTTTAAAGATTTTAAACTTGAATTTTCGGCGTTCATATGATACCCCACTCATTGAGACTACATTTTTTTAACCCCCGTTCCCATTAAAAAGCGTCAAAATTTAAAATTACTCTTAAATCTCAGCTTTTGAGATCAAAGATTCAGTAGCTACAAGGCTATGACAGACACATTGTTGATTCATAGTTAAACACTAATTTTTCCAAAGTTTTTTAATCATAGATTTTCCAGAACTAGAGACAAACGGTTGTGTTGTTTTTATGAAACACTATACAATATTACATAAAAGAAAAATGAAATTATTATATCCACAGAGAATTATAAAGTATAATTTTGTAAATTGGTATTCTTTTGATCTGTTTCTTACTCCAGGGCATATGTGTAAGGGGCACGTCTCTCATTAAAAACGTTATGTTTTATTTAATGTTTACAGCATTAAGATTGTTATATTTTATTATGTAAGAGAATACCAGTTAGAAATGAATAAGTTCGGTTCGTTATAATTACATTTAAATATTCTTTAATGCAATATAAATATGAACTAAATTAGAACTGATCACGCACGCTCACGAATTAAATTATTTTACTCACGCACGATAATCATGCTCATTGCACGATTTTATGCATATTGAGCTTAATTTTTTTATGAAATATTTAAATTTTAGAAAAGTACAAAAACCACGTTTTTCTTTTTTCTAAAAGTTTTAAACTCTTCTTCTCTCATTTAACTCCACGTAGACAAAACCTTTCGATCCCCCACCCCTTACCTTATGTTACGTAACGCAGCAACATATATACATTATAAATAATATTTTTATCTATAAAAGAGTTTATCCTTAACCACTCACTCACTCACTCATATATCAACGTACAGTTCAAACCCCTGGAATTAGAAACGTGAAATTTTGTAGGTGCCTTCCTTTTATGTTGTAAGCACCCACTAAGAAAGGATTTTTCGAAATTTAACCCCTACGAGGTTAAAACAGGGTATCAAATTTTATATAAAAAATCTTTTTTTTGTTCGCATTTTATTGAAACTTATCGAACATAGGTACTCTACAATATAAATAATGGAACAATTATTTCAGCATTTCCCAAAATTTAACCCCTAAGGTGTTAGGGAGGTGGAAAAATTTGTAAAATAATTTTTTTTGTAATCACCGAATGAAACATGGCACAAGTAAGTACTCTACAAGACAAATATCAGTTACGTTAATTCAACCCCTATGTGAATGGGGGAGCGGGTAAAATTTTGATATATTTATCATCGTAATTGTTCATGATATTAAAGTAAATTCTGATAAATTAATATTCAATTAAAATTCGATATTCAAGCCCTTATACCTAGCATGAGACGGGACGAGAATGGATTTAAATATGTTAATCTGCATATCTGCTTTACTTATAAAGGTAAATTTGAGCAAAATAGTCATCTATTCAAAGAAGAATTTCGACATTCAACCCCTATTGGTGGGGGTAGACAGGGTATGTGTTTTTGATAAGTTTATCTGCATACGTTATAATGGTGGAATCAGGGGTTAGTTTTTACAATTGTTAACTAAGATCCGAAATATTTATGTTTTTTATAGCTAATGAATAAAAATAAATATAAAAAATGTAATATGTCATCCCCTATCACGTATGGAAGGTTCTAATTAGTTTCTTCTAGTCTTACAATAATATTTTTTAAGAAGTCGTTTGAATTTTTCGAAAATCATTCTAAAATGTAGTAGACACTTCCTTATTTTAAAACAATACTAAAAAGGGGCTATTTTTACTAAAAAATACATTTATTAACTTTTTGAAATCATCACTTTTTCGAATGTAGTGTATTGTAGTACTTATATTGATTTTATTTATTCTTGCGACACAATTGCGAACAAAACTAACTGTAAATTATCTAAATAAACGTAATATAAGAGATTAAAGTTCCAGCTAATAAATTTTACAAAATATACCCCTATTTATAATCGTGTTGGATGATAAGAGACTAAAAACAAAGAACATTGAACCTAACTAGTGTGTTAAGTTTTAATGCTGAAACATTTCATAATGGGTTCCTTTACAAAGAAAGGAATATGCTTATTGTGCATATAGTTTACATTTTCTGCTAAAACGGTTTTTGTTTTATTTTTTATTCACGCCCACAAACTGCCAGTCTCGTATACGAAAATAAATACCGACAGTACAAAATCTTCTATTGAGAAGATACCCACGCTTTGACATGTATATCTTCACATTTAAAGTGTTCTGATTTTTTTGCGCATGAACATATGTAGATATGTAGGTAGAAAACGTTTTTAAGAGCTACTTATAATGTGTTCAAATAACTTGATAAAAACTTTTTAAAAGAACTCAATTTTATGTTTTCAGTTGTCGTATATAGCCTTGAGAAATGACAGAAAACTGATTTTATGTGCGAGAGGTACATTTTATGATAGATTTAAGGATGCAAAATTCTCTTAACTACTTTGTTTATGGGTCAGTCCGCGATAATCGATACCAGATAGTTAAAAAAATATTTTACGAAAATGAATACTAAAATATAAAATTAACAGGCTATTTAACATCAATTTTTATAAACCAAAAGAAAATTAAAAAAATTTTAGTTAATTTTCAAAATATTTCCAAAATTTTAAATAACAAATAAGGTGACACAATAACTTATTTAAGAATAAGTGACGATCGTGGCAAACTATTAAAAGTCTTTGACAATTACATATCAAACGTGACGTTTAACCAAATTAAAAAAAAATTACCCTCGCCAACAATAATGACTAAGGGTGACCGCATTTATTATTTTAATGAGTCTATTGATGTATTTGATAAATAATTGTTACACCTACGTATTAGTTAATAATATCAATAAGCAATCAAACACACAAATAGTACTCTTAATGTTTGTTAAGTAATAACCAGTTAAATAGATTACGTATTTACCTGATGCTCTTGTGTTACTAAAAAATAATTTATTCGTAATATATTAAAGTATGATTATTTTAAAGTAACTTCAACATTTTCGCTAAACTTTTGAGATTTTGAATAGAGGTTGCAAGACTTGCAATAGTTGGCGTCACACCCGCCACAGGGCTTTGAACACTGACATTTTTTTGTAAAATAACCGTAGACCTTTTATTTTTTCAATATACATGTATTACATTAATATCTACAGAAAAATGGTAAAACCATGTTATTAACTAGTATTATTTAGAAATTATTAACTCCAATCCTAGTTGAAATGTTACACCCGTCACCGCGGACTGAATCTTATATTAAAATAATAATAAATAATTATATTATTATCTTTTATATTTTGAATTTCAGTACTTTAATAAAATCAGTACTTTTTCTTATATTTTTTCAGCAATATACAATTTTGTACCTAATAAAAATATCATAATGTCTTTTTTATAACATCAAAAGGAAACTTAAAAGCCGTCAAAGCAGAGTAGGGCAGGAAGGCGGTATATAACTTTAATACAATATTCGAAAGTAACTGCTGGCCACTAAATAGGGGCTACAACATTTAACAGAAACTATAGTAACTGTGAAATTGAGAGAAGTAAAGCGTATCTTCCCGCATTAGATCTTTAGTAGTAACTACTGGCCGGTTGTAAAGGTCCAAGTGGTTTACCCCCCCCCCCTCACCACTTTAAACAATTAATACGACATTAAAAAGAAGTTAAAAGTTATTTATATAAGAAAATATTTATCTAATCCATTTTAAATATTTTATAAAATGTCTTATTATGAATAATAATATTTTTACATATAAGGAAATATAATAAGCTTTATGTAAATTGCTTTAATTAAATAAATTGCCTGTAACACATCCATAATAAATAATTAGTGTTGTTTCTGTCCGCAAACGTATTGGCGACCTCAAATCCTATAAGTGATAAATAGGATAACATAGGGTCGAAACCACGGTTGCAGATCAAAATCTATATCGTATAGGTTGTGACCCTGACCAGACAGATTACGATGCTCTCACCACAGGAACGTGGCGACTTCATGAATATTTTGATTGTTTGGCCTTACTGTGCACTCGGTACCTAAGGTCATTAGCACATGCAAATTTTTGTACTCAATCGCCGACTGCCAGTCGCTTACTTTATTTTGTGAATTCATATTTTTTATTAATTTAAAAATATTCAGTTGAAAAATAAATGAATATTGCTGTACAAAGTAAAATTTAAATGGAATATGCTTTTTATAAAGTTCTTATTATGTTTGCAGATTTGATATTTTAGACAGGTTCCTATTACATAAAAAAAACACTTACTTATTATTAATTTATTTATATAAAACATAAAAAGATACATATGCACTTATATTTTATTTATAATATAATAATATACTTTTTAAACTATTTTGTACAATTTTTGGGTATTAATAATCATGATGGATTATAAAGTAATTGCTTTTCGTGTTCTGTATCGAAATCAGAAAAAGGAGCACTTATGGAGTCAAGTGTCAACACCATGTCTGTCTGTCTGTCACAACCTTCTAGTTACTGGACCGTTAGACCTAGAAAGCTGTGTAGGCATACTTACAGCAATTTTAACTTTGAGATATATAAATAAAATTTTATGTATTAAAAAAAATTCTCAAAACCCTCACGTGGGTGTTGCCGCGCAACCCACTTGATACAACTCAAAAAATACCCTTGTCAATCGATTCGTGAATGAGTCTCGAGTTCAATGAGGTACATGAAGCCATATATGAAAAGGTGTCTAGGTGGTTAGGAGGCCGAGACTTCGCGGTGGAAGACAGATAGACTTCGTAGGTTGCGCTAAAAATCGTAAATTTTGTCCCGTTTATATTGGAAAGTATTACTTTATGTTAGAATAATCTGAAAAATTTGGAAATATGTATTTATTTATTTATTTATTTTAATAGTTTAATATGCGAGGCTTGACTCGCGCTTGAAAATATATACTTCGTACATAATAAACATAATAGAATAAAAAATAATTGATTACCAAATTGTAACTGAATTTATTTGGCCCGCATTAACTTGATCGGTTGCTCGCGGCAGACAATGTTTGTATATTTGTCAAATGGGGGTATGTAGCACACCTGTTACATGTATAGCAGGTACACACGTTGACAAATTAAAAAAAAAAAATCCATTGTTATTACACATGCATTTATATTTCAATATACAGTATAGTTTATCTGATTGAAAACAATATATTGTAAAAAAACCTTGTTCAACATTATTGATTTATAAATGCAATTTACAACTTTGACAGAATTTTAAAATAGAACAATATCAGATATAAACGTGCGAGGTTTATAGATTTATTTTCGATTATGCCACTAATATCCAGCATACATATTATGTATTATATAACAAACTATTCTAATGGTTTATTTTCATGTTCACAAAGTTCGATAAAAGTTATTTTTCTCTATATCATCGATATTTATTTGACATGAAAATCATTATTCGATTTTCTAATGTGTCATCCCACGCTCATAGTATAATATAAATATATCTACCTATTATATTTATAAATAAACATATCATATTTCTCACGTTTAGGTGTACATTTGTACATGCATACATACTAATGCGAAAGTGTGTTTATTTGTCTGTCTGTTTGTCTTTTTACAGCTAAATCGCTTAGCCGTTTTTGATTAAATTAAGCAGGGAGGAAAGACATAGACTCCTTTGTATCGTGAAATATTTATTAGATAATAAAATGGGTGTGATATTTGTACGCGCAATAGGTTTGTTTAGTGACATCTATCGTACAAACGCTTAAGTAACAGCTATTGTCAATATAAAGAAGAATGTAAATCTTCATTTCTTTTTGTTTTTTGTTTAAATGATTTTAAATTTGCATCATGGTTCTAAATTTATTAAATAAATACCGATTTTTAAGATAAATATCTGCATATTTGATAGTTCTATCGATTTTGATGAAATATGGCATGGATGTTCAAGATACGAGTTTTTGGAATCATAATTTTTCGTCGATATTTACTAGCGGAAATGTATATTTATCCATTTTTTGATTATTGAAAGTAATTTAATATTTTTTATAGTGAAATAATAAATAATTTAAGTAGAATAAACTTATAAAAAAATATGCATACAATTAATTGATTAATATTTTATTTAAAAAAGAAAACAACAATACCTTAATACTTTTTGTTAAAAATGCCAAGTTTGTAATCCAAGCATACCGGCAAATTTGCATTTTACTTACTTTATCCATTAATTATCTTTTGAGAATTTAATTAAGTTTTGTGGATTTATTAGATAGAAAATTAAGACAAAACGAATTTGTACAAAATGATCCTTCTAATAACAAGTTCTGACGTTAGTCTTTTGGTTTAAAAAGATAAATATACATGTCTACTCTTATAAATGAAAAAATGTAGATAAAAAATATTAAATCAGAATTTTGTCCTCAGTATTTATCAGCCATTAAATTGGCTACAAAATTTGTACAAAATGATCCTTCTAATAACAAGTTCTGACGTTAGTCTTTTGGTTTAAAAAGATAAATATACATGTCTACTGTCTACTCTTATAAATGAAAAAATGTAGATAAAAAATATTAAATCAGAATTTTGTCCTCAGTATTTATCAGCCAATTTAATGCTCCATTATAGTATATTTTGTGTATCCCTTTTATTAAATGTTTTATACTTGGTTCTTTTGATAATACGACAGTTAGTTAAACGAGTGAAAGTTAACCATCCAAAATGTTTGAAGACCCTTTTTTTGCTCTTTCGACAACTTTCTTATGTACTTGTCATCAAACAACCAATGTAACGGACTAAAGTTAACGAAAGTTAAATTTAACGGAAGTTAACAAAAGCGTTAATATTTTTTTAGTTAACTTAAAAGATAATCCATTAGTCATTTTGCTAAATCGTTAATTAACGATTAACGGATTAACGAGCTAATGCTCACCTATGGCGTTAATATTAAAAAAATAGATCCTCATTTCAATAGGATATATCGATGTGAAGGTTTGAAGTATGTGACTTTATTAACACCAATTAGTGTTTTTAGTAAAGCTGGATAGAATTTTGCGATCATTTGCAAAATCATTATTTTTTCTTTGTTCTTTATATACAATAGCGGAACAAAGTTAATGAAAGCTTTATCGACGAATTTAACAGTTTTTTGTATAACAATATCATGATAAAAAAGCAATCGCAATAATAACACATTCCTGGTCAAAATTACTGAGACTCTTTTTCAATATCACAAAGTTATGTACAAAATTGTTATATTTATTTAAAAATTCATATATAAATCATTATTGTTCGTTTCAAAGCCAAAGAGTAACAACTTTGTTCGTTCATCAAAAAGGGGTTACACGAAAAAAAAAATTGAACATATCAGCTATAGGTATTTTTATTAGGTACTACCCTGGTTTAATGTGCTATACATTATTTTTTTAAATTATAAGAAAATATATAACTAATTTGAAAAGTAAATATTTTTCCCAGAAAGATCTCGTGAAGTGTTTCATTTCTGATACAATTGTTTTCAAGTTGATAGAAATGGAAATTGAATTAGTTGGTATATACAGCATCAGATAAGAGGAGAGAAGAAAAAAAGAGAGATATATCTAGCTGGTAAGATTAAATGGAGACGATAATAGAATTTTGTGAAAAGTAATGAATGGTTACTGAGAACAGGGGTGAACTAAATAATGGATAGCCCTGTCAGACCCACACGTAAACGATTGTACAGGAAGAGTAGGTACAAATTGGGATTCTGCTGTGGTCATCCTATTATTTTAATAGTATTTGAGTTGGGAAAGATAAAATTTTATACACATACATACATAGTTTGTCAAACATTGGATAATTACTTTTTATGTATTTACATTAATTAGGAAAATTGTATCTAAAATAAGTAATTATTTAAATTTTTTTTCGAAATTAACTTGTTAGTGAAATATTACAAAGAAGTACTTTAATTAGTTTTTTATTATGAGTATGAAAAGCAAAACAATTTTTCCGGGAAAACAAAATATTTATACGTAGGTATAGATTACACACATTTTTTATATAACAGAAAGTGTATATTTCTATATAATGAAGACCACTTAACCTATGATATGATACATTGTATACATATATGTACATTGTACATGTATTGTGTATGTTAACAAAAACATGAATGCAATTTCTATTTGAAAAAAACACTCACTATTGAAATATTTTTTAATGTTTGTTATATATATGAATAATCCAGTATTTTTTGTCTATACAACAAATAAATCAAACTGATTATTAAGTATTTAAAGCTTTTCACTTAAATCCTAACAAAAGCACCTGTAGATACAATGAATATATCTAAATATATTTTAATTCATTAATTCATAATTGGTCGTTTATTTTGTTTGCAATATCTCTTTAATTAGTATGGCAGATATCACACACAAAATTTCAAAAGGTTTTACTACATAATTTTAAAGTTTTTTTTTTTAATTAACATGTACTCGTATGGCAGAATGGTGCATTGGCGGTTAAAATCCAATTGAATCACCGAGAAAAATCTTCAATTTTTACAATACGTCACTTATATATAATGTAATTTCGATCGTTCATTGCATCTAGATTTACATTATTTTTAACATAGACTGTACCTGCCATACATCCTTAAGTTCCTACAGGAAAACAAATGAGAAGATTTTCTAAATAATCGATTTTTCGGCGTTCTTCCAAATAGTTATTTTTCACTATAAAGGTAACTCAAAAAAATCACCAAAAACTGATAATGTTATTTTTATAACTCAGATCAACCACTGGTCTACCATTTACTATTTGTATGTCAAAATACAGCTTTTAAGGTCAAATGGTAGCTAAAATGCTGTGATAGACAGTATTGATTTCATAAAAGTTCTTATTTCAATACGGAACACACACATATAAAAACGATTTAGGTTTCATTTTTTAGTTACAGTAAAACGCCACATTCGCGTATAAATTAGTAGTGAAACGATAAAACGTTACGCCTCATTCTAATCATGCGGAATAGCTGTGAAGGAGTAAAGATAACGGTGGAGAAAATAATATTATTACAAAATTGTTAAATTCATTAACTAATTATACTTATTGTGTTAAATTGGTACAAATTGTTTTTAACGGTGTTGTATTGATTTGAAATTATGTACTATAAACTGTCATTTGCAGTCTTACAGAGTATGAAGTCGATAAATGATTAAAGAACTACATTTTGTTTGAGTATAAATATTTTTACCATTTCTACACCAATGGTTAAATAGTTTAACCAAATTAAACTGGACATTTATAAGGACAGAATTATGTACCTAAACTATTTCTGTCACATACCTTTTATGGGATTAGAGAATTTAGTTGCTTGTTCCATATAAGAACATTTGTGTCTGTGTGTGTCGATTATAATTCTACTTCAAAGGACATTTTAGGTATTAATATAGAGTTTCTACGCCTAGAAGGGTACTTTGACCTTTGTTTCTATGTAATACTAACTTTAATCTGTTAAGAGTTTGAAGAAGTTTTTTTATTGAAATTATAAACATTATAAAAAAATTAACTACGTTATACATATCTCTAGTTAATTGAGTTGCTTAAACGAAAACTCTTTTAACCACAAAAATAATAGAAAATAATTAAATAACATGTTTTTAAAAAGTCTTTTTTGTCCGTTTCATGACATTATTCCTATTGGAAAGTATTCAATAATAAAAAATTGAATAGATATACATATTTTTAGATCTATAGTAATCAAGCGTTTGTATTTTTTTTTATTTATTAAACTTTATCTTCACATAAATAAGATTTGTAAAGTAACTTATCATTGATGTTTGACTCAAATATATGTATTATTACCATAGGTGGGTACAGTTAATCCAAAAGTTAACTTCGTTAACTCGTGTTAAAATTTCGAAAATTTAACTATTAAAACTGTTAAAGTTAACTATTCAAAACCATTCAGTTAACCATCCAAAACGTATACTGCGTTTGGCGCATATAAATATATATAACTTACTATATACTAATATGAAATATGGAAGAAAAAGATAAACTCTAAATTAAGTCGGTTAAAAATGGCGCAAACGCTAAACAGTCAGGTTATAATAACTTGTATTCACTGGCATATAGCAAGTAACCAACAAGACCGCTTTATTTTTAAGAGTTTCTCGGCTCTGGATTCTTGCTCTTTTGAGCAACAACACCGCGCCGCGCCGCCGGTGTGCCTACGTGGCGCGTAATTCAAACAAATAATGACAACATGTCAACAAACAACTAATGTAACGGACTAAAGTTAACGGAAGTTAACTAGAGCGTTAACATTTTTTTGAGTTAGCTAAAAAGTTAATCCATTAAACATTTTGTTAACTTCGATAATTAACGATTAACGGATTGACGAGTAAATGTCCACCTATGATTATTACACAAAACATCAAAAATACAATAAGTGTAATATCTTCCTTTAAAATCTTTTTCAAAAGATTTTTTTTACGACAAAAACTTCAATTGTCAATACAACTTAAAAAATGGTAGGTACTAGGCAAATGCCATCTCTGTGGTAAAGTCTGTGGAACTCAATGTTACCAACAATTAAAGAATTCATTCGTTTGAATAATTTCGGTGAAACACATTGCCCGTTTCATGAACTCTCCATTTCATTGCGTATCACCCCTACATAAAAAAATAAACGAGATATTCAAAAATTTTACATAATCCTCTACCCTCTAAGTTTTTATAACTAGGTATATATTGTTGTTTTTGCCATAAACGTAAACAATTTTTTAACATTTTCCAAATGAGAACACAACTTTAAGTTTATATTATTATTGTTCGTGAATATCATACATGAATATATGTACTTACTTTAATGTAAGTAATTAAAATCGTATAAATATTTTATTTCACTTTTACAAAACAGTTTCTGTTGCAAAATGTATGCTTGTTCTCTTAGATTTTATGACGATGTTGAAACAATAGTATCTACAGAAATAAAGATGTGAACTTTATCTTTACAACCTATAACATTGTAGTCTAGTGTCGTTATACCGGGTGGGTAAAAAATTATTTATAAAAACTTGTTTACTTTTTAATATTAGTATATAGTATTAAATAAATGACTAGGTACTAAGCTTATAACAGAATTAAATAAACAGGGACACATATTGTTCTTTTGCTTCTGTACCAGGATAAAAAATATATAATATCTAAATTGTATCTACATAGTATCTAGCATGGACAAAAAACATTAACTATGCATCTAATTCGAAAAAAAGAGTCTTCACAAAAAATAGGTATAATCGTAGTTTGAGTAAAAATTATAAGTATCTTAGCTCCCATGCGGGATAGAGGGTTGATTTTTCCCCAGAAATCGTACATCCCTATACGATTTTTCCCGCCTGGTCGAATGAGACCCTTTATTATTGCAACCCTTTATTTTTAATAGAGGACGAAATATTAGTGGTTGATAATATGCACGTTTTTTTACATAAGTCCGAGTAAGTACATGAAAATAAATTTTTAATTTTCTTTGAGTTGACCATCGTGAGTTGGATGTGCCGAGTTAACCTGTCCCGTAAGTGTGATTAATGAAATTTAACCCACAAATTTTTAATTTTAGATATAGTTAAAATTATGGTTTTTATATGATATAATATAAATATAATATTTTAATATTAAACCATTAGCACCCATGGTAGTCAATAAAATGCAAATCACGTTTAAAATACAAAAGTATGAATTGATATATTATATCATACATATTACAAACACGTCACAAATCGATGTTATACCTATTTTATATTTTTGTTTTATTATCTACCATGTACATAATTTGACACTTATACATAATATAACCGTAGGTTGCAATATAAGGAAATAACAATATGCATTAAATAAATTGATGTGAATAGCAATCCGCTTTATGAAGTGCTAATAAAACAGAATGGGTTTTGAAGGACTAAAAAGGGTAAAGCTCTTTTAGAGAAACTCATATGTCTAGAATATAGAGTCGAGTATTTTAGAGTGGTTGGTCGACGTATATCCATTTTAAAATTTATTGTATATTATAGTAGCTATTAGCATTTGATTTACGTTTCTTGTAGGTATGTTTATGGACAGGTATCTGAACAGATTTTTAAATCTGTACTAATATTATAAATACGAAAATGTGTCTATCCCTCATCCCCCTCCTCTGTGTTTGTTTGTTACCTTTTCACTGCTAAGTCACTGAACTGATCTTGATGAAATTTGCAGAGAGATAGCTTGCATCCTGAGGAAGGTCTTAGACTACTTTTTACTCCAAAAATTGTATCCCGACAAATGCGTATGAGACATTCATATGTACGTGCGACCTGTTTTATCGACTATTACAGAAATCTGTATTACCTGATCTTCTTCTACTTCTTCTTCTTCATTAGTGACAGCTTATACCTGACCCAAGGTATATAAAGACAAGGTAGCCTGGTTAGCTCCTTGACCAATCAGCGATGGCGCGGGAATTGACGTCACAACGAAGAGATATTCAAATGTCATAAATGTATAATTGAATATAAATTACAAAAAATTACTTTATTTATTCTTGTTTTCGTATTTTTGATATTTTATCAACACATACCATCAAAGAAGTATAAATTCGACATTGCAAAATCATTAAAAGCTGTAAGAATCACAGAACGTATTGCCAACTTAAGAATAGTAAATATGACGTTTCCCGAGAAGATCAAATTGTCTGAAACAATTTCTTTATGATTTTGCAATGTCGAATTTGTACTTCTTTGATAGTATGTGTTGATAAAATATCAAAAATACGAAAACAAGAATAAATAAAGTAATTTTTTGTAATTTATATTCAATTATACATTTATGACATTTGAATATCTCTTCGTTGTGACGTCAATTCCCGCGCCATCGCTAATTGGTCAAGGAGCTAACCAGGCTACCTTGTCTTTATATACCTTGTACCTAACCTAAATTTTACGTGAACCATATACATTTTTATTATATATACATACATGGCGCGAACGAAGTTGCGGGTAACAGCTAATTTGGAATAAAAATATTTTTATTATGTTGAACTGGCTTCCTCTTCTTTAAGAATTATTAGACACATCTAAAAGTATGATATATAAATGCAAAAAAATTACATAGTTGCAAAGAGAATAAAAAGTATTAATGGTCTATGAGGTCACAAGTTTTTTTTCAAAATTAATGTTCCTTATTTTTTATGCACCTAAATATAAAATTTTTTATCGATATTTCATGAACAAAATTACTACTCCTATCATACTTATTCTGTGATATGACTGGAAATATGCAATATCAGAGTTACAACGTGCATTTCATAGTCGTAAAAATATAATGGTAATGTATTGATTTGACATAAGGTATTTTATTTTAAATTTTCCTGTAATAATAAGATAATTTAAGTGGACCCATATATTATAATTATATACACATATTTTAAACACACTTTACGATTGTCTTCGCTTTCAACATTTTAATTGACAATAATATTTAGTGCTGCCTCTCTCACTTATTCTAGCTACTAAACCGTTTTACCTAGAAAGTAAACTGGAGTAGAAATGTGTTAGATTTTGAGGTGGGAAAAATGTTTATTTAACTCTGGCGTGTGGGGTATAAAATGAAAACTAGAAATTCAAGGAATTTCACATGGGTTATTTTAGTTTCTATCTTTAGACTGTCCTATAGGATTGACATCATTCAAATATAGTTCTAACTTTCACCAAAGCGGCTTGTCAGTACACGCTTTGTCTTTTGACCATAACCTATATGTATTTAGTATTGATTAGTGTGAATGAACGCACATATTAATTACTGACTAATAAGCAAAATTTACTATTGATGTTTAACATGTAATATGCGTGAATAAACGACTGATGAATAACTAGCTTATTCATTTCATTAAACTTTTGTTTTGTTAAGTTTTCTCTCGTTAATAAATGGGTTTTACCTTAGATAAGGAAAGACTATGGATACATAACAACCAATGCTAGTCCATATATAAAAGTGTTACCAAAATTTCATGGCGGCCATCTTATTTTAATTGTCAGATTTATTATTTCCATAGAAATATCCCAGAGGCGTCAGTTGAAAATTTATAACATACAAATATACTTTAAATTACAATTGAATTTGGTATGTTATGAGAGATGATAGTTACAAATAGACGTTTCTTTGTTAATCAATTATCACTGAAATAACTTTAAAGGCAATATAAAACATTTGTTATTAATTTAATTTATAATTCAGAACAATTGATATTTATTTTAAAATCTGAATGTTGACGCCAATGATTCGTGGAGCGAATTTTTGTGGAGCGAAACGGTAACAACGCTAGGTATTGTGTTATTAGTCCATTATCTTTCCTTGTCTAAGGGTTTTACACATAAGGTTTAATGATGTAAGTGTTCTTGCCGTATAAATTAAACCCTTATGATTATTTACGACTCTCTTAATATATTGTATGTTCTGAAATCTTCGCCGTAACGTTAATATCTTTAGCCTTCATCAAGGCTAGTATTTTAAGATAGAGCCTAATCTTATTTCAAATAAAGATACATGTAGAGAAATTTAAAATTGAAATAATTCTTTAAGGGTTTATAAAATTTAATCAATATCAAACTAATCCTTCTTATAATGTGAACGTCTTAAAAATGGGTTAATGATTTTCAAGCCTTAATAAACAAGTACAGAATAAAGATATTTGATTTGACGAAATTGGGAATCGCTCATATTTCTGGAATAGTTGGTTTGTTGACCCTGTTGATTTGATAAACATATAAACATACGTACTTTATTATATTATCTTTATATTTTTAACCAGTGGCGCACCCATGAAAGTTTTTAATAATAAATTGAAAATTATATATAATTTAAAAATATATATTTCACAGTCATTATTTATTCTTATATTTATAAGTGGGCCGCAAATAAGTTTGACCAAGTGAACTGGTATAATTTTTGGAAAATATTGAGTTTTAAATATGAAAATACAGTAGAAACCGGTTATAACGACATCGAAGGGACCGGAATTTTAGGTCGTTATAACCGGTACGTCGTAATAACCGATAATTCGATTTTTTAAGGTAATTTATCGGAAAAACAAAAAATTTCATAAGTATTCTAAAATTCTGTGAAATTCACCGTCTGTGAGCGAAGATATCGTTAAAATAAAATCAAAATTTTAAGTAGAGAATAATAAAATATAAGTAAATATATAACATATACGAATATACTATACCGGGTGTCCCAGATAACTTTTCCAGCATGGGGATCTCAGTATCTATAAGAGATACAGGTTTGGTTAAATGAGATGAATTATATGTATGAAAGGGGTGAGTATTATTACACCAAAAAATATTCATAATTCTATGTGGTTTAGGTGGTATACCCAAAAAACTGAAAATTCGGAATTTCTTTAAATGGCTATAACTTTTTTGTTCATGAAGATAGATACTTTTTCGGTTTCTTAGAGCACTTTTTGTGTAGAATTGTTTGGTGTATTCAGAATTTTTATATCACTTTTAGTTTCCGAGTTACAAGCCCTATCTTTAGTTTTTCTTATAGGGCACTAAGTTGGCTATGGCATATTTGAACGTGTTTTTTACTCTACTTTACAACGATGTGTCACTTGCCATATTTACTATCGAAAAAAAATATATAATATATTTTTTCAAATAGTTCATTGTTTCAAATGTTCATTTGTTATTTTGATTGTTGCTATTGTGATTTTTGTTTACAATTTTTGTTTTTCATGGCTCACTTAAATGTTTGTACTAAAATACTTCATAAATATCACTGATATTTAGTATTTCGACTTTTTTTCGATAATAAATATGGCATGTAACATATCGTTGTAAAGCAGAGTAAAAAACACGTTCAAATATGATATAGTCAACTTAGTGGCCCATAAGAAAAACTAAAGTTAGAGCTTGTATCTCGGAAACTAAAAGTGATATTAAAATTATAAATACACCAATCAATTCTACACAAAAAAGTGCTTTGAGAAACCGCAAACAAAAAGTACCTATCTACATGAACAAAAAAGTTATAGCCATTTAAAGAAATTCCGAATTTTCAGTTTTTTGGGTATACCGCCTAAACCACATAGAATTATGAATATTTTTTGGTGTAATAATACTCACCCCTTTCATACATATATTTCATCTCATTTAACTAAAACTGTATCTCTTATAGATACTGAGATCCCCATGCTGGAAAAGTTATCTGGGACACCCGGTATACAGAAGCGACACTCAGGCCCGGTTTCTCAATATGAGTTTAAACTTAAGATTACGTTTATTAGTTAATCTTCACCCTAGATATGAACCTCACTCAAAATGTGTTTGTTGACATAAATTGTAAACAATCAAAAATAAATAATGTTTCGTATTATCCAACTTCTTTTACATTCTATAGTAGCACTATATTCTTTTATTAATTCTAGTAATGTACCCTGTTCTCTTTAACTGAAATTAACTCGTTTTTTATCACATTTAATATAATAATTTCAGGTTAATTTTTAGTTTGACACATGAAGGTTTGACATAAAAGCCACCATTTAAACTTATATTGAGTGAGGTTCATATCTACGGTGAAGATTAACTGATAAACGTTAATCTGAAGTTTAAACTCATATTGAGAAACCGGGCCTCAACGTTATTTTACTGGAAATATATAGTTTTACATTATGAGGTGATTCTGATTGGTTACTCTCCACCAATTATGTACCGTATACGAAATATGTCAATCTGTTTTCTGTTTATTTTCTTATCTATGAATTAAACCTTACCTACAAAATATGTTGTATTATCTGTATTATATGTATTTATGCCAAACAATATTTTTTATTGTAAAAAAATGCACAAATTATATCAGACACAACACGGATTATTAAAGGATAAACATAATATTCTTACGTTAAGATTATTGACATAAAAACACAAAATTGTTTTTAATTAATGTTAAATAACACACGTGCAAAGAGTATAGCCTATATAAAAATACTATATTTAAATATTTTTTTTACAAAAGTCGGTCCGTCGTACAAACCGATAAAATTCTCCGAAAATATTGTAAAAAGAAAGTCGTTAAAAGCGGTATTTCGTTGTAAGCGATGTCCTTATAAATGGTATATTATAACAGGCAATTATATGGGATTCAGCCGGAACTTTTATTGAGTCGATATAACCGGTGCGTCGTATAAATCGGTGTTGTTATAACCGGTTTCTACTGTATTACAATATAATTATAAGTAATATTAATAATTATATTATAATAATTTTTAATCTAATTAAATAAAATCAAGCACCTCACAAACATTTAAATGTAAAAAAGATCTGTTTTCAGACAAGTGTTTAAAAAAATTATTATACGTATTAATAAATAAATGTAGGTAATAATTGAGATAAAAGAACTAAATCAATAATTTTTCTATAAGAAGTTATATGTTATAAAAATAAAATGTTCAAATTTAATTACTCTTGACATGCCTCCACGGAGTATGACCCTTTTTAACTCCTCGTATACACTTCACTGGTTTCCATTTGTTTCACTGCGGACAGACGTCAGTCCGTATCATACCTTTTATAATTCATTATACAGTTTTATTATACCCACATTATTATTATCTCTCTTTCTTCAGATTTATTACATTTTCATTATTACTAGATGTTTAAGGAAATATTATTTAAACTGTTGTTCGTTATTTTTACGTTTATGTGCTAAAAAGCTGACATGAGTGCTAAAGGACTTTCTTATATGTATTACTAAAAATAAATAGTGTACGTATATCTACTTATATAAAATAAATATTTATGATTAATGTATAAAAAATTAATTAATAAATTAATAATAATAAAATATTTTTTATAATAATTAGAAAAATTCAAAAATTGAAGAGAATACATCCGTTTGCGGTTCCAAAATCGTTTTAGAAAACAATAGGTTTTCTGCATGTAAAGCTTTGCCATTTTTGATTGAAAAATAATGTTGTGCTGAAATGTGTTGCAATGTGCCGCAAAGATAAAAATAAGTACAAAATTTTTTGACTTATGACATCTTTTGAAAAAAAAAGTTAACCACGCCATTCATGATTTATAAACTTCCCTAATGTATGCTATTAACCCATTAATCTCCAACGTTGCGTAAAAAAATATTTTTTTTTAATTTCTCATTGATGAAATGACTTTTTTTGCTGCTAACACTAAGTAATAACTTCTGTTTTCCCAACGTTTCGTAAACACAACATTTTGTTGAAAAAATAAAAATAAACATTTTTTTATTTCAAAAACAGTTATTTGAGTATATATTTAGTAATAAAATACAGTTAAAACATCAAAATAATTTTATTTTCTACCCTTGGGAATTAATGGGTTAATAATCACAAGTGTGTAAATATTTTAAGTCGACCATATATAGGTACGTAATACCACAAACCTTTCATATTGGGTTAAAACATTCTTACATGAGAAAATTGCATTTCCTTGTATGGATTTTCTTTATTGGTTTTTCACTAACGAAGTTTTGGACACTGTGATTGCATGTCGTCTAAGTTTATAGATTCAATTTCATTTAATGACTTCCTTTTGGTTGTATTATTAGATTCAAGGACTCAAAAATGCTGATGTTTTTTTTTTCATTTTTTTTAATACATAAGTATATTCATTGATATTAATAATCTGGATTTCTTGAAAGAAGTATCGTGTCATAGACAATGAAAAATTATCATATTTATGCATGCTATGAATATTTTTGAATAAAATATAATTATAGATTAAAAAAATTGTCCACGTTAAAGAGAAAAAAAAACTTTCAAATTTAACTACAAAATATATTGTACAGAAGAAACTTTTTATAGGTTTATATTGTTAAATATTTTATGTTTTATAAAATTAATTAAGTTTCAAAAATTCTTGTATTAAAATATTTGAAAATAGAAGACTAATTAGGTTACTTATGTAATTAATGTATATATACCTACTCAAATTACAAAACCACATTTTTATTTAACAATAATGACTCAACTTGACCTTTAACACGTGTGTAGGTACATTTGATTTTATAAAAGACAGTAGATACTACCCTCTTATGTTGTCAGAAAATCTCAATTTTGTCGTACAAAAGTTTAATTAATTTAATGGAAAAGTTGTCACTGTTTAATTTGATTATTTAATATACATTTATACAGGCTGTTCTTTAATTATTCTATATATCATCCGCTATTATAAGATAATCTGTTATTAATCATTAATTAAATTTATGTTTAATTAGAGAATTGATAATCATATGCTTTGAAATTAATTTAGAATATAAAATAAATAACGGATGTTGAATTATAAATGTTTTTAGTACAGCGATACCTCGCTCAACAAACGCCTCGCATAACGCTGCGCACAACGAACTTTCTGTTCGTTCATTACGCGACTCACACAACGAACTGCATCGTATTTAATTTTACTGCCCGAACACTCCTACGTATCACGAAGTCGCCCGAACTTCCAAGGTCGCACGCAGTCGATGCTCAAACTTGCACAAACATGCATCAACGCGCGTCAGTCGTTCTTTTCTGCGTTTAACTCACACACGTGTTTGTTTTAATATATGCAATTTTGTGTGTGAGGGTTTGACCCTGCAAGCCTCGGTAGACTCATAAATCTGAGTCTGACTAAAAAATAAAAAACATGTGCACAATCTTTTTTATGTTACAGTACCATATTTTATGCTACAGAACGAATTCAAAATTTTAACATGTATTGTTATGGAAAAATGCGTTTCACATAACGAACCTTTCGCTTAACGAACTTGCTCCTAGAACGAATTATGTTCGTTATGCGAGGCATTACTGTATTTATTTCAATGAGTTTTATATTACTTACAATTTTTCTTCAATTTTGTTATATTTTGTATAAGATAATTCTTAATTCTTTAATTTAATAAGTAGGTACTAACTATTTGGTACTAAATATGTTAATTTGTTAAATTTTACTTCAGTTTAATTTTTATGTTAATGAAAAATTTCTTCTATACATTGATCGCACCGGGGTACAGTACTAATTCTTATTAACATATTCAAAAGTTTTCCCTATGCATTTAAACAATTTAATTTAAAAATCATTCTGTAAATGCAAAGCTATTAACTTACTAAATTAGATGAGCAATTTTCACACGATGACAGTTAATTTTTGACATTGCGTTTTACGACTTCAAATAAAGAAGGCTTGAAAGTTTTTCTTTTCAGTTAAAAGGATCAGCTCTCTCTGAAAAGTTTTAAAAAGAATTTTCATATTCAAAGAGTTGATGACGCATCAAATTTGAAGTTATCATTATTGGAAAAGACAATCATGGATTTATTTATGTAATCGTTCAAAGTTTATAATTATTTTTATAATTTATCCGCGACTTCGCCCGCGTGTATTTCAAAATTATGAATTCCCGCGCGGCTGGCTTCTCTAAAAACTTTTTCATCATTGCCACTATTACATTCAACAGTTCATGGTTCATCTTACGCTATAAATTTTACTTTTAACCTCATTTTTATGTTTGTATCAAAATATTTTATAATATAATTAATTTTTAATCCCGGACTAAAAAAGAGTTTATGTATTTCTAGCGTACATTCCTCTTTATCTCTTTCTAACGCATCAATCGATTTTGATACAATTTTTATATTTATTTTACATTTATTGTTATAGTATATTATATTGAGACGTGTACATTGCAATTATTTTTATTAATTATTCATTAGAAATAAAATTGGAAATTTGCAGCCTAATGACTTTAAGCCCTTCGTCGAAATAAAAGGGATATGTGTTTCAAAGCTTTATTCAGGTATGTATGTATTTGTCTAGATTATTCTAGATGTACATACTAATTTAAATAGATTTTTTTAATTCTGAGGGGGGGGGGGGAAGTTCGGTTAGCAATTTGGTATACGCAGTAAACCAAACCGCAAAAAGTACACGGAAAAAAACTGAAGAATTACAATTTTTCTCCATACATTCCGAATAGTAAGTGACAACTTATCATTATCAAATATTTTTACAGTCTGAAACTGTAATAATAATATAATTTTAGGGCGTAAAAATTGCAATTTATCCACAGTTATAACAGTTTCATACTGTAAGAAATATTGTATAATGATAAGTTGTCGTTTACTATCCGAATTGTACAGGAAAAACTGTAATTCTTCATGTTTCTTTTTTTTCCATATAGTCAAGATAAATCTAAATATATAATAATCAATATACAGATGATTTTAGCATTACCTACAGCAATATCCAGTGTTTTCATCTTGTTTACATTTTTTACATATGTATGTAACACGTACATAATTAAGGGAACACCTAAAAAATAGCCTGTTTTCAAATGCTTGTAACTTGGTCAAAAATTTACTTTTTTTAAAACTTTTTTTATTCTTCAATGGAGCAAATTTACTCTACTTTATGATGGTCTAATTAGTTCCACAACATATTTTCATTTTATAACTTTTTTATGTAATTATATAAATCTTGAAAAAAACGTGGAGTGCATTTATGTAGAAAATGAAATTTTAAAATAACCTTTTTGTAGAGAATTTTAATACCTTGAAATTAATATTCGGGGGAAAAATGCGACAAAAATTCGCAAAGATATTACAGTTTTAGTGAAAATCAGGAAAATATAATTCAAATGAATATAGCCGGAGTAATTTTGGTGGTACAGAAAATAAAAATAAATAAAAATGTAGCCTAACTTAACATATTTTAGATTATTATCTATTGTAAATAGTCTATGAAAGACTTTTGATGAATTTCAACATGAATTACAAGCATTTGAAAACAGGCTATTTTTTAGGTGTCCCCTTAATTAATGTGTTGAGTGTACATAACGTAAATAAAATTAAGTAATCAGTGTATAAACAGTGCGTGTATGAATAAAGTAAAATAATAACAATTCAGAAAAATAACATTGAACCGTTTTTTTATTGTACTTTATTATTTTATTTTTTGGTAATGCAATAAAAAAAAACGACGAACGGACAACAGTAATAGCTAAATGCTCAACGGTACAATATTCCAACAAAAACCTACATCCTGTACTAGCGAGGTCAATATGAAATACTATAAAAACAGAAGATTAAAAACAAACTTTTGTGTAAACACCAAGGATTACACAAACTTTATTATCCAGTTTTTGAAGCAAAAAATACATAAATGATATAAGTCCAAGCGTAAACAATAAGTGAGGCAAGTTATGGCATTTGACTCCACATGGAAATTAAATTAAAACATGTTTGTACATTTTACATATTAACATATATTTTCCGGCCAGTGGCATGCTATAGATTTATGAGGCTCCAGGCAAATTTGAATTTGAGAGTTTCATGTATAGTGTTGAATTACGACTTTTTTTCTTCGGAAGAGGGGGATTTTTTAAAGAAATACCTTCAATATCCTCTTGGATTCAACACTTCCTTTACAAAATATAAAAATAAGAAATTTAAAGCATAACAAAACTAGATATGTACTTAACATGACATTTATGAAAAATTTAATATACCTACCCAACAAAAAGAATTCATAAATCATAATTGAATTTGGATCCTGAAATTTAACCGTTCTACCTGTCGGAGCGGCCGTGTTATATCTTTTTACTAGAATTAACTACCGTGAAAAAGTATTTCAATTATCTCTTAATTCCATAAAAGGATATAACATTTGTTGAAAAAAATATTTTTTATAAAAATATAAACGACTTTTATTTATAAAAAAAAACTACGCCATTCTCTCTCTACCGGCGCGGCGGCCGGCACGGCAGTACGTAAGTCAATTGTTCGACTTTTGCTGAGATTGTTTTAAAGTCAGTTTTTGAAGTTTTTAGTTGTCGCCATATTATACTCAGATATATACAGTAAGTTTTTTACGGGGATTTTTTATGCGGATTTGAGTTACGCGGTGCGCTTTTTCATGCAAATTCAGATTCTTCGTTTCGGCGAGTGGAGTATCAAATAAAAGCTTACAATTCAAGGAATGTAAACATGTAAACGTTTAAAAAGACAGTTTTTTTTAAATCATAAAAATATACCTCCGAAAGTAATGGTGAGAAAAATTTGGGAAAAAAAAATTAATTCATTCGTAATGTTTGCGCCGCGTTCGCAGACTAGGGCGTGCGCTGGTTCAATTTTGGGGCCTTAGTGGACTGTATGGGCGTAAGCGGTGACAGACGCGGAAAATTTTCGGAGACCTGCTTCTGCTCCCTGACGATTTCCTGGGTAGGGATATACTAGGAAAAGATGATATCTCAGAGGTAATCACAGGCCGTCTGACCTTCGGCTCGCCGCAGCTCGTCACTTTTCTGTCACACACACTTTTTAGATGTTTTTATCTTTTGAACGTATTTCGGTACTTTTTAACTATACTCGCGATTGATTGGAGGTACACCGGGTACTTTTTGGGGCGATTTTTTAGAGAAATAAAAATCTATGTAAGTTTTAGATGCACGTGAATTGATTCGAATTTTAACTTGTTCTCGAGACACTCACTTCACCCGGGTTGTGGGTAAAGTAGCGCTCGGAAACCGCGCGAACTTCATATTGGCACCAGTGGCGCCAACACGTAGTTAAATTTAAAATCAATAGCAGTAAAGTTTTAAATTCAATTATTGTTAACACTTTTTTTAAATAAATAAAATAATGTACTAGCCCGAAATCTAAGTTCTTATTAAACATATCGTGATTACATTTAAGCGTCTTAAATTTTCGATAAATTAATGCCAACCTCTCAGGCCACTAGACATTAAATTTTTTTTTCATTCGTTGTAAATCAGCCTGTATAAAGAAACAAACTATTTTATACATTAGTACTGATATACGTGTCTATTTTTATTAAAAAAACAAATCAGCATACATATATCATGTAAATATGATATTAAATAAACATCTGTAATTTTTCATGTTTGATTATTGATTTTTTTATATGAATATTACAAGAAATATTTTAAAATTGAATTCGACCAAGTCACGATATACTTAGATGTTATTATTATACAAATAATTTTTTTTTTGTGATATTTGTTATTTAAACAATCAAAAAATCAATAGGCATCTCATTGAATGATATTTGTTTTTAACAATTTAAATAAGACAGCTCAAAAATTCAATATAACGGACTAATTCAGTTCGTAAACACTGAAATTTCATAATACAATAATAAATAAGATTTTCCGGACACATAAAAAAATCTTACCCGTTTGTATTTACATAGGTTTGAATGTAAGTACATTAGGATGGAGCAAAATTTAATTTTTGCCGTTTCATATCCTTAAAATACCCACAAGAGGAATATATAATTGTATATCATTTTTAGGTTCCTTTATTTATTAGAAATAAATATAAATATTAAGGTACAATATTTAAATCAAAGCTTTAAATTGATATACAACACTCAAAAATTTACTTTAAAAACGACCTTAAAATGAACTTTTTTTTAACAAAGTAATAAGTGTTATTTTAAATAAATGATTAAAGCTATACTAAATCTTTATAAATTATACACCATCTTAAAGCCATTGGATTGATATTTAATTTCAATTTTTGCGCATTTAATATTTTTACTCGTTATCGAAATATAATGCCCTATTTTAAAAAAATAATCGTCTAGAACTCAATCATATCAAATTACAAAATCCTTTGGATAGTTGTTTTCACGATAATAAAAGGCAACTTGTAAGTAATTAAATTATTTTGCTACAAAATTAAAAAAAAAATTATAAAAAAAACTGATGAATAAATATTTATAACATCGAGATTTATTTTACTGTAATCGAATTTATCAGATGTAATACCTACTTAACCTAGTTAATCTTGTATTGTAATTTGTACATACCTTCAACAGAGATGCTTTATTATAAATATTTTAGATAAATAATCAATAATGAACAATACATATTATGTATTTATTAAAGGAAAATAGAATAGTAGATAAAATATGTATTATGTTTAAAACCACAGCAGTATTCATACTTGAAAATATTTTAGATAAAGAAAATACCATAAAATTTCTATTGTATTTCATATTTACAAAGAGTATATGCCTATATGTTTTCATGATATCTGCCAGAATAAAAAGCCATTTAACATCATTTTTCAAATCGATCTTTTCGAACACATACATTACTAAAGATAAGTTTTCAACTGAAGCAGTCACATTATTTACAAAAGACGTTGAAATAGAGGGAGACCACACCCTAATAGAAAAAGGAAATATAACATGAATGTTGACTTCTAAAACTTGTATGAGAAATTTAATAAAAACGTTTTATAAAAGGTTTTTGCCCGTAAAAGGATAATGTCCAAATTATTACCTTCGTACACTTTTTTTACTCTCATCATAATAGTTAGTGTAAGCGTATTTTTTACTGTGGTATAAAGTTTTATTTATATTATACTGAAGATATTAAACATGTGTTTTTTTATTTATGGTGTTCAATTATTATAGTGACGTAGGCAAGTTTCTGACGTTTTTTTTAAGAATCATTAATTTTAGTGTTGACATTTTTATTTTAATATGTGCTACATATAGAAGTATCTATCAATATAATATATAATTATAATAAAACAACTTACTGGTTCTTTTTTAAATTTTTATTTATAACAATAAATCAAAGAATTAATTTGCCATCTTATCGCAACTCCTTGTCTAACGAGTTCTGATTGCCTCACGGCGCGAATTGAAAAGTCATAACTCTCTGTACTAAAAACGTTGGTTTCACACGATATGGTGGAAACTAGGGAAATAACTTGAACATGTTTAGGTTAGAGAATATTAGTAGCAATGCGATATATGTTAAAATCAATCTCTATCAGCCTGCGATTTCCCATTAGAGTAATCTCTTCAATTATATTACATCTGTATAAAAAAATAACTGTTGTTTCTAATTTATAAATAAAACTAAAAACTGGAACAATTTGGGATCCCACGCCTCCGAATTTTATTATTATTTAATATCCCTTTCAAATAACTATTTTGTGATAAAATATAATTAATAAGAATATTTGTTTTAGAAAAAACGAATTTTTGACACATTACATTACGACAAAATAAAGATGCCTATGTATGTCCAATTTTGAGACTGTTTTTTTTTTGTTATAATTAAGTATGTATACTCGTACATAAATAATTTAATAGCTGCTTTATTATTTTACCCTAAAGTTGTGAAAACATTGAAAACAAAAGAAAACATTTTCTTGTAATTCACAGTATCTAATAATACCTAAATGTAAGAGTTCCCAAGTACTTGAGCTGTGTTGCGATAAGCTTTGATGATATTTAAAAAGCTTCAAGTGGAGGGAAACTTGGACCCTCGAGACTTATAGTGGACTTTACTTACAGTACCGGATTAAGGCCTGATAATAATGTTATCACTATTTTGGTTACGTCTTAGCCTTGTTTCACACATACGCGGTTCCATTCGGTTCGGTTCGTTTTCGGTTGTAGCCGAAAACGAATCAAACCCTTTCACACATACACGGTTCTCATACGGTTCATATTAGGTTTTATTTTTTTCCGTACACTCAGTACTTATCATGGAGAGAAAGCAAGCTGTTGCCATGTTGTTTCTCTATAAAAAAATTAAAAAACGAAGGAGGAATACTAGAATTCATTGGGAGCACCCTCTCATCACTTTACAGCAGGAATTTGGAGCATTCTACAGTATTTTCCCGAAGCTAAAGAGCATGAAGACGATCCACATCAACATCTAGAAAACCGCTCATTTTATTAGAAAAACCGCGACAAAACTTAAAAAAAAAAACTAGCTGTCGGATCCAATTTTACCCGGGGATATAAAATTAAACTATATAACGTATAATGCTGTGGGGTGCGATCCTTTAGGTCCACACAATCAACTTCCCAACATGGTATGACTTACAATACTTGAATACTGATTACTTATTGTTTCCATAATTAATATTACTATGTTATAGTTTGTAATTTTTTTTTAATATGTATATGAAAAATTTTAATGGAATTTATCAGAAATAAAACTCACCCTTTGTATTATGAATATTAGTTTTCTAATATCCTAATAATGTCAATAATATAAAACACATTTTTAGAAAAACTAATCTGACAGTTTGAATTTTGAATTGTGTTGTTTCCAAGGCAACATGAATTATTAGATGTATTTATTAGTATGAAATTCAAATTTTGATGGTAGTTTTCATCCTTTTAATGGCTGTTTGGCCCCATAGAAAAAATTAATACTAAATACACGTTTCATTATTTGTATTGTATAGTATTTATTCTAAGTTCCGACTAAATTCGACCAAGAAAAAAAATAAAAATAAAAAAAAACACCCTTTTTACCCCCGTAGGGGTTGAATTTCGAAAAATCCTTTCTTTCAGATCATATTCACGTCAAGACGCTTCGATTAGCACCCCAACGAAGTCAATAGCATTTTTTGTTCGCGAGATTTCGTCCCGGAAAAAAATGACACGTACGTACGTACGTACGTACGTACATACATACACACACACACACACACACACACACACACACACACACAGACAGACATTTTTCTAAAAATAGTGTCAATATACTCTAATGCCCTTGAAACATGAAAATATGTTAAAATTTTTGATTTCGATTTTCGGACCAATTACAATAACTCCCTATTGGGAAGTTAATAACACTCGCTATCAGGTTAAAACCGAAACTAAACCGAGTGTGTATTAACGCGTTGATTACTTTCTGTTTTCTGCACACTAATAGAAACCTGATGAAAACTGTGAAGGGAGTATTTGGTGCTCTACGGTTTCTTTTAGGTACCGAATACAAACTGAAACACCGTTTCACACTTGTCGCCAACGACCGAAAACGAACCGAACCGAATGGAACCGTATATATGTGAAATAGGCCTTACAAGAAAAAAAAGTAATATGATAAACGTTATAAGATTAATTAATATATCTACAAATAACAAATACAAAATTTATACTATGAGTTGTTAAAATTTCGGGTACATTTATTCGATTTTTTATTGTACTTGAATTAGTACAATTTCATCTGGCAGTCCATTTGAGAATCACTGGTTTATATTTTATTTTAGAAATGTAGGTAGATACAATTAAAAAATAAAAAGATGTGCTAAATTACTTTCTTAAACTAATTTCGAAAAAATGTGTAACATAATATGTAGAAGTTTTGTAAACAACAAAGAATTTATGATAAATTTTCATAATCAAATTAAATGATGAAATATGTTCTGTGAAATTCAGAATTATAGTGAAAAGAAAACCGTTTCATTTTATAATATACATATACTATATAGTTTTTAATATGCATTTCCATTTTCTTTACGTCAAAAACATTAACGAGTAGGTATATATATATATATTAAGAAAATTTTTATATGAAATATGTGTTTTGATAAAAAAATTTATCCTTAAACTAAATGAAAAATTATGTAGGTACAATGTCAAAATTTAATTTTTAATAATTTCTTGTTTTTTTCCGAGTGCTTTAGTTGAAACTTGAAAATAGTAATTACTTATATCTAGATTCTGAACTAGTAACATATTATGTTTTTTTGTCAATTTTACTTATTACTATATTAGATTATGTTGATTTGCATTAAGTGAACAGTCACTTGGGTAAATGTTCTCTTTATTAGACGTCATTATGTTTATGATTGACTTGAGTCTTGGTTTCATACCGGACGATTAACTAGTGAATATTTTGACTTTTTGTAAACCCAGCCACCAATTATGTATAATGTATACATATGTACATACTATACCTAAATAAATAATAACAACTTCACTGTCTAAACGTCAAAATTTATTGAAAAAAAGTACATGCATGCATTCGATTCACCGAATTATCGTTAAGCTTTTGGAAAGAATAAAATTGTTGAAATTACCTCTTTCTCAAATTGTTATCTCTCCAAAAGCCTGACGATGATTTGGTGAATCGAAAGAATGAAAATAATTATTTTCTTTGAAAAAATTTTGACGTTTACACAATAAAGATGTTACTGTTTATTATATTAACGTTATTACAAAAATTGGTTCAGGTTCAGGTGCTTGTTCATAAGATAAACGCATGTATTATGTATAATAATATAAATGTGAGGTGAGTATGTGTTAACAGTACGTTTCTAAATTACAATCGATATTCATGTACGGTTCTTTTGAATATTTGCTTTGAAATCTTTACAAAAGGAATATATACATATATATAGATACCTATATCTTTTTGCAAAATAAAAGTTGGCATCGAATATGTAGTCGCACAAAGACACTTATCTTGCGTCTTCCTTAATATACATTTCATGATTTTATAGATTAAATATCAAAGAAGCTTCCATGACTGCTACGTGACTTTCTTATACGTTGTACTAATTGTAAGTGTAGATAGAGTGTACGTATTTATACATATACATATTTTGAAAATATGTATAGCTAACTGATAGAAGGTAGAAAAAATAGATGGAATATAAATTATAAATACTAAAATTCCTTATTACTTTCATTCAAAATATTTTTCCTAGTTCGCAAGAGTGAACACCCATTTCCGGTTGTAAGATCGTTTTAAAAAAGGCTTTCTTCCGGACAAAAATTAATCCAAAATATAAAATTTCACCATTCTATCGTTTGTCGCTTTTGAGTTACAGTGTATACAGACAGACAGACAAATACAGAGACATCATGACGAGAAAATAATGGATTCAGGGTACATCAAAATGGATATTTTATTTTATTTTATTATTATTTCGAATTTGAACATTATCAACTTAACAATACTTTCTTATATGTACTTCATGTATACAGAAATAATAAGATAGAAGATATTTTCTGAAAGTAAACTCATTCTTATTTGTTAAATATCTATAATTTCGCAGTCTGATGTACTTTGTCATTTGTACATGAAAATATAGAAGATCAAATAGATAATGTATTAAAAATTGATTCGTTTTCATATTATTTCATATGAGTATCTTAGATGTTTACTTCTGTGAATTTCTTTATGGATTGAACTGTCTTGGTTAAACACCACTATCGTTGCTCGCGGTATATTATGGAGTGAGAAGGGAAATGAACGAAGAGATATATAACCCGGGAAAGAGCTAGTTAAGTCCCGTGTGGGACGTATTAAACCAGTGTTTCTCAATATTTGTTTTACTACTCGTATATACGTGATGATTCTTTTATGAATATAGTTTATGTATGTGCTACTTTAGAGATAGTAAAGGTTAATTGTCGTATTTGACGATATATTATTATGGAATGCATTAACTGTTTCTAGGATTGTCGAAATGAGAGCACTCGGATTATTTATCCAGGCACAGTTTTAGAGAATGAAATAAAACCTTAAAAACGGAGATATATGGCTGTTATATATTTTTTACGATAATTTCTTTATGTATCTAAACATAAAATTTATAAAAAAAAAATACATGCAAGCTTTTGATTCTCATATTCATCGTCAGGTTTTTTAAAAGCATTCTGTCACTACATTGAATTTTTTTTAGATTCATGTCACCTTTCTCATTTCTTTTTTAAAAGCTTTATGCTGATTCTGTAAATCAAATGAAATGAAGATATATATTATTGTTATTTGATGCAGCTGCTATAATATTATCATGATATTTTTCTATACCAGCGGTCGACAGACCTATACTATACCATTCCTATTGTAAAATTGAATAGGTTTCTTGATAGTAGCATAGGCTTAATTTTTTTAGAATTCATAATTTCATTTTTTATTAATTCATTTGCATACATATTTTTCAAAGATTTAGGTTATGTGTATAAAAAGTTATGGTCGCGGAAGCGTATCATTCTCTTGCTGAATAAAAAGATTTATAACAAAGAAAAGTTTGAGATACCTTGACGTCAAGAAATTCTGAAACGGTCTTCGAGAAAAGGTTGGATCCAAGGTGGTTAGATAGTGGAGTGGGCGGGGTGAATGCTTGGAGTTTAGTACCGGGGATATCGCTGCCTACAACGGTGTAGTAACCGTACTACTTTGATACTGGGATTTTAACCAGAACTTTTCAACACAAGTGTGGCTGATTTTCATTATTAGATATGTTTATTTTGGTTTGTTTGTTTTACTCTTGACATATTGTTTTTGTTCTCTTAGTTTTATCAGCTAGTATTTGTTATCTTTATTGTGTGCTGTAGTTGAAAATTAATTTCTTAATTTGTTGTTTTTGACATGTAATTTTAATATTTTTTGTAAACATCCAGATATTTGCTCTTCTCGACTTTGTACTTAGTAGTAAATGAATCAAAACATACCGTTTTTATAACTAATTAATAATTATTTTAAATATTTTTTTCGTATGATCAGGCAATTTTGGATTATAAGTGTTGCTAGTTATAATTAAATTATAGATAGAAATATTTATTACTGGCTTCAGTTGATCACCTTTGGTGATGGAGGGGGGGGGGGTGAGGATTCGTATTCAGAATGAAGAAAACAACAAGTTTCGCTTAAGAATTTCAAGTAAATGGGTTGTGTGAGTTCATTTGACAGTAGGTTTTTCCTTATATATGGCATTTCTTTACGCCATTTTGACTCCGCCATATTTGATTTACAAAGTTTGATTTCATGATACAAAAAAGCAATCATTTGACGTTCTATGAACCATCAATATACTCGTTCGGAACTGTTTCCATCAAAATTTCACCGTTTTTTACCGATTTTATTACATTTTGAGATTAATCGAAGCCGCCATTTTATATTTTGGATTCATAATAACCTGTGTATGTAATGAGTGATTGGAACTCAACATTTGAGGCCAATAAAATGAGGTTAAGTGTCAAAAACTCTTGTCAAAGTCTTGATTTTTTCATTTTTCGACGATTTTCAGGTTTCAGCCGCCATCTTGGATCCGCCATGTTGGATTTCGCCAACCTACCTATCCAACTTTTTTGGGCTGTCAATTACAAACAACTTGCACTCAAAACCAATCGAATCGGTCGTAAATTTTTTCTTTTACGAATATTTTTTTCCAGTATCTTGATTTTTCGCTGACTTCTGGCCACCATATTGAGCCGCCATTTTAAAATTTTCCAAAAGGCCACACTCCTCCATAAAGAAGGATCCATAACGAACATTTTAAGCCAAAGATCACTAAAATCCATCAACATGAATTTTGGATACAGCCTTGTTCCGTTTGACAAAGAACGTCCCATATATATATATATATATATATATATATATATATATATATATATATATATATATATATATATATATATATATATATATATATATATATATATATATATATATTTGAATTTGTATAGATGACCATCCTGTTGTATTATAGTTGATATTTTAGGGAATAATTGGTCAAAACAAAATCTTGTATTTATATTTATTTATTGTATAACATGTTTCGGCCAATTGGCCTTCTTCAGATTGTGGTACATTCGTATTATATAGTATAATCTATAAATTAGAAAAGATATGGTAAAAATCTAATACAATTACAATTTTTAAAAAGCAATTACACTATTTTTTGTTAAACTATTATTTTAAAAGCTTAAAAGTATGGTTAAGTTAATCATTAAGATAAATTTAAAAGATACTCACAATTTTAGCATATCAAAGTATTATACAATAGCGTTATACTTATTATAATAAAAGCAACATAAAACATTATAAATAGTTAAAATTAGTTTTATAAAATATAAAATATGATTCATTTAGCAAAATGAAAGTCAATTGAAAACACATGTTTCAGTAATTGATAAAGTTAAAGTAACAAGTATAAACATATAAATTATTACATAGATGAATACAAAAAGATAGTAATATAAGAACCATAGACTGTATGTTATATTTATGAAAACAAGAAACTGTTATAACATTTAATAATTAAAAATAACTAATAAATAAAGTAACCAATTTATAAGAGATAAAAAACAGAAAAAGGATTAAGTATAAACAATATATTGAATTAAGATAATTTAACTTAATTTAACTAGTACAAACCATATTACAATTTAGGATTGAAAAAAGAGATAAAGAGATAAAATATAGTTAACAGTAAAACTAGGTAAATAGAAAAGCAAAATTTTATGAAATTTACAAATAAAATTAAAAATTAAAATAAGTATAGTATTCGTTTAAAGTCAAAAAACATGAAAAACTAAATTTAAAATATAAATAAAAAACCAAAACAAATAGCAAAAATTATTTTATTATATTATTATAAGTTTGTTGAATGTATTCGATATTGGTTCTATTATTAATGGCATTGTCATTTTTAATTATATGTATTGCCTCTGATACTAATCTCTGTTTTAACTTTTTTTGGATATCGTAAATTTTTGGGTTATCAAAATTAAAATCATGTCCTGTATTATTACAATGCGTTTTTAGAGCAGTCTGCTCATTGGCATATTTATGCGAATTTATACGTTTTTTGAGCATTTGTTTTGACTGCCCTATATAAATTGCACCTAATCATAATCTGTCAAAATTTTTAGCAAACATTCTACAAAATTTAGTTACACAAGATGATAAATATACAAAAGATTCCTGGCAATTCTATGATTTCATAAAAAACCAAAACATTCCTAATAATTACAAATTAGTTTCCTTAGATGTTAAATCTCTATTTACAAACATCCCCATAAAAGAAACTATCGATATTATAGAAAAACAATGGGATAAATTAAAATCCCACACAAATATCCCTAAAAAAGATTTTCTAACTGCTCTCAAATTTTGCTGCAATAGTTCCTTTTTACAATTTAAAAACCATTTTTATAGTCAAATTTTTGGTGCCCCCATGGGATCTGCCCTGTCGGTGGTGTTAGCTGACATAATCATGATAGATTTACAAAACAATATTTTGCCACAATTTAACTTTCATATACCCTTTTTCAAAAGATACATTGATGATATTATTCTTTGTATCCCTGACAATATGATTAATCAAGTACTTAATACATTTAATACATACCACAGCAGACTTCAATTTACAGCAGAATTAGAAGATGAACATAGGAGTATTACTTTTCTTGATATTAGGATTATAGTTAATAAACAAAATAAAATCGATACTATATGGTACACCAAAAATTGTTGGTCGGGAAAATACTTGGATTTCTTTTCTAATACTTCAATTTACAATAAAAGAAATACTATTAAAGCTATAAGTAGACGTGCCCTCACATTTACTTCACCCCAATATAGGCATCTTATTATTGAAAATTTTTTTTCTACATTTAAAATTAATAACTATCCATCAAAATTCATTCGTCAAAATATTACAAAAGTTATCCATAGTATTAATAATAATAAAAATAATAATAACGATAAATCTGTAGTACCTAAAAACCGAGTTGATAATCCTGATTCACAAGAAAATAAAAATACCTATATTGTCATGCCCTATGTACCTATATTATCAGAAAAACTAAAACAACTAGCAAAAAATTTCAACATTACTCAAGTAGATAAAAATTACCACACATCAAAAATATTTTTTTCCAAATTAAAAAACAAAGTTGAAACTGAAAAAACTTCTAACGCCATATATGGATTGTCCTGTAACCAATGTTCAGCAATTTATATAGGGCAGTCAAAACAAATGCTCAAAAAACGTATAAATTCGCATAAATATGCCAATGAGCAGACTGCTCTAAAAACGCATTGTAATAATACAGGACATGATTTTAATTTTGATAACCCAAAAATTTACGATATCCAAAAAAAGTTAAAACAGAGATTAGTATCAGAGGCAATACATATAATTAAAAATGACAATGCCATTAATAATAGAACCAATATCGAATACATTCAACAAACTTATAATAATATAATAAAATAATTTTTGCTATTTGTTTTGGTTTTTTATTTATATTTTAAATTTAGTTTTTCATGTTTTTTGACTTTAAACGAATACTATACTTATTTTAATTTTTAATTTTATTTGTAAATTTCATAAAATTTTGCTTTTCTATTTACCTAGTTTTACTGTTAACTATATTTTATCTCTTTATCTCTTTTTTCAATCCTAAATTGTAATATGGTTTGTACTAGTTAAATTAAGTTAAATTATCTTAATTCAATATATTGTTTATACTTAATCCTTTTTCTGTTTTTTATCTCTTATAAATTGGTTACTTTATTTATTAGTTATTTTTAATTATTAAATGTTATAACAGTTTCTTGTTTTCATAAATATAACATACAGTCTATGGTTCTTATATTACTATCTTTTTGTATTCATCTATGTAATAATTTATATGTTTATACTTGTTACTTTAACTTTATCAATTACTGAAACATGTGTTTTCAATTGACTTTCATTTTGCTAAATGAATCATATTTTATATTTTATAAAACTAATTTTAACTATTTATAATGTTTTATGTTGCTTTTATTATAATAAGTATAACGCTATTGTATAATACTTTGATATGCTAAAATTGTGAGTATCTTTTAAATTTATCTTAATGATTAACTTAACCATACTTTTAAGCTTTTAAAATAATAGTTTAACAAAAAATAGTGTAATTGCTTTTTAAAAATTGTAATTGTATTAGATTTTTACCATATCTTTTCTAATTTATAGATTATACTATATAATACGAATGTACCACAATCTGAAGAAGGCCAATTGGCCGAAACATGTTATACAATAAATAAATATAAATACAAGATTTTGTTTTGACCAATTATTCCCTAAAATATCAACTATTATATATATATATATATATATATATATATATATATATATATATATATATATATATATATATATATATATATATATATATATATATATATATATTTACAAATTTTTCCACCCCCCTAGCACCTTAGGGGTTCAATTTTGGGAAATGCTGAAATAATCGTTTCACTATTTATATTTTAGAGTATGTTCGATAAGTTTCAATTAAATGCGAACAAAAAAAATATTTTTTTATATAAACTTTGACACCCTGTTTTAACCCCGTAAGGGTTGAATTTTGAAAAATCCTTTCTTAGTGGGTGCTTACATCATAAAAGAAAGGCACCTACGAAATTTCACGTTTCTAGGTCCAGGGATTTGGGCTGTACGTTGATATATGAGTGAGTGAGTGAGTGAGTGAGTGAGTGGTTAAGGACAAACTCTTTTATAGATATAGATTTAAGTTAACAGTTATGATAAATAAACAAAATTTTATATACAATTACTAAAAAAAATCTGGGTGCGCCGATAAAAATAAATAGAGAACGCTTTTAAGTAAAAATACATTTAAATATTCTATAAGCTATAGGGATTAATTCTAAAGCAAAATATGATTTTCATTTTTATAATACATAAAATGTTTCAAAAGGGATTTATTTTGAAAATAATGTTTTGATTTATGTTGTATTCTATAAATATGAGCTCATTTAGACGTGTCACATTGCCTGCATGACTTCCAGAGTTCCAGTCTATAATATGTGACATATGTGTGTTAAAAATCAAACAATATCGTTATGTATGTATAATAATGTATATATATATATATATATAATAATTTAAAAATATAATTCTAAAACGATATAGGTATAATTTTAGAGAATTCACACATTTATGTGACATATATTATAGTTACTAATAATAATAAAGTTAGTTTGAATCAATTATACCGAAACGAAGTAATACAGGTATACTAAAATATTTTAATTAACTTTTGTAATTAATATTACTGATTCTATTGCGTGTATGCAATACACGTATGTTAAACTAGTTGCATAGACAATAATTTTATGTTTTAACCATTTGTAAATACATAGTAAATGTAATTGTATATTTCTAATAATGTCTATGTCCATTGTTAGTATGATAGTTTTGAATAAAATTAATTATGATAACTCACTGGTGGAACAGTTTACTCTGTCAATACAGTTTGCAAAGACAGAGCTATTATTAAGTTTAAGAAAGTTGCATAATTGTAAAATCTATAAAGCTTCTATCTATCTATGGAAACTAACAATAACTATAATTTTTTACACATTGTTTGGAAATTCCGCAAATAATTATAATAAAGTTCTAAGGCACCGCAAATTTGATAAAAATTCAAATTTCGATACAGTTATTGGAATAGACGACTCAAATATGTCCGGTAGTTAATTATTTTTACTTTTAGAGACGGGTGAAGGTTATAATGATCATAAAATATAATAAAATTATTAAATCAGTTCAAAATTTTATATCTACCTAATAATTATTTACTTAATAAACACTTGTTTTAGAACCTCAATTTTATTAATTATTGATTAATATCAAGGTTTGTTTTCTTGTGAAAATTCAAAACATATTCATGCCCTTGAGGTAAATTATACATGTTAAGCCCTTCAAGTGGGTATCACAAATCAAGTTTTATCTTCTCTATTTATCTCTTATTACAGTAGTACAAATGTATTAAATCAGTTCGTTTTTAATATAAAATACATTTACCTTGTGATTAAATAGTGCTTCCTCGTGTTATGTTCACCAAAGGTAGTTAATTATAATTATCGAAGATTTTAATAAACACTGATAAAATCTAGAGATGAACTGTCCAGGGTAACCATTTAATTTTATTATAAAACTACAAAAGATCCTTGCCGCAACTTTTTTATATATAGAAAATTGACTGCTCCACGAAAAACGATTTTATATAATTTGTACATAACTAACTACGTCGTTCTCATGATTTAGATGTAGTCCCAGAAAGACAGCGCTAACTTTGATTTTCAATATACTGATTACGGGGCTATTTTTTGCGAAAATCTAAAAAAAAGTTTGTATCTAGAAAATATTTTATCTTAAAAAATATATGCAAGAATTCAAATAAAAACTCCAGTGAAAGGCGAAAAAGTACATCGTATAAATATTTAAGTTATTTATGTGAAGAGAAACTGACGACAAAGAGGAAGAAGCGAATAAACTGTCCAAAGTCTGGTGAAACAGGAATAGTTAGAATTCATGATTCTGGAATCAATGTGAGTCCGGTGACATGCGTTCCACCGCAATGCTGGACCGTGAGCCGAGGTCGTGACTGGAATGCATATTCACTCTCAAACACAAACACACACACACAGTACCGCATTCAAGGGGGTGGGTGTACGCACAATACAGGGTCGGCTTAATGAGATTAGTAGGATTGTACTGAAATGCTGAATTAGGTATTCAATGTTAATTGTAATTTGAGGTTATTTGCTCAATTATAAGGTCTGATGGGAATCAGGAGGTAAATGAGAGCAGGGGAATGGTGCGCATGGGGTAATCGTGTGTACTCATTTTATTTTTATATGTATTTCCATGATACAATCAGCAATTACCGGCTGTTATATGTAACAGTGGTACGATATTTGAACTGTTAGTATGTGGCATCGATGGTAGCGACGCGTTATGTGGTAAACATCAAAACTAACATAGTCGGATCAATTGTCATCTAACATAATTTAACCGGTGTTTAATAAACAATGGAATCAGTGATTATACAGGGTGTTCGCGGGAACCGAGTGATCATTGCTAACTTTGTTATTATTGGAGCTAGAAGATCGGTTAAATGGACAAAGTATCAGTATTTTTTCCGGGATGAATAATGGCGGTGTCAAAAAAAAAACAATTGAATGTCAAATTTCAGAGATATATTGAAATATAACATTTTTTTAAATGGAACACCCTGTATATTATTACTGAATTTTGTAGCTGAGGATGTTCTCTTTATAAAAGTTTAATACATGTATGGTAGTAAAATTGATAGAAAACAAGTTATAACAAGTATAAAATTAATAGAAAATATCAAAAAATAGTGTGCTATGAAGATTCAATAAAATACAAACAAATGATAAAAAAATTTAAAACAATAATTTCAGATATTTGTGCCTTATTTCGCAGATTTTGAACATTTTTGAGCATTATTCATAAAAAAATATAATTAATTATAATAAATAATTTTTTTCGTTATCAGTTCAAATCAAAAACATTTAAAATTTGCGAACAAATGACATAAAAACCTTAAACTATTGTTTTAAATGTTTTAATCATTTGTTCTCAATTTATAAAACTTCATAGCACACTGATTTTCGATATTTTCTATTAATTTTATACTTGTTATAACTTGTTTTCTATCAATTTTACCATCATACATGTATAACACTTTTATAAAGAGAACATCCTCAGCTACAAAATTCAATAATAATATACAGGGTGTTCCATTTAAAAAAATGTTATATTTCAATATATCTCTGAAATTTGACATTCAATTGTTTTTTTGACACCGCCATTATTCATCCCGGAAAAAATACTGATACTTTGTCCATTTAACCGATCTTCTAGCTCCAATAATAACAAAGTTAGCAATGATCACTCGGTTCCCGCGAACACCCTGTATACGTTTGGGAATTAGATTATTTAATTTCTTTTATAAAGAAAATTTGTAGGTATAATTCTTCAAAACAATTTCCCATTTTAATTTAAAGCGTTTTTCAAACTAACAGCTGATAGCTGACCCGATAGAATTTCTCCCTTTTTTCACCACATGGTAGCATAGGAACTTGAACACATATCAACTATATACAAAGTGCGTTAGTATTTTTGTTAACGAATTCATTTTTTTACGCACGATGGGTCATGCCCGTTTTTTTATTTATTGATTTAAAATAAACTGTTTAATTCATTGTATTTTAAAAAGATAATATTTGTTATAAGCGTAGTAATCTATATGTATACATAATATTTTTTCCTGACTGATTCATCACCGCCTAGCCAAAACCCTAGGACCTATAGAAAGGTAAAATTTCAAGTGTTTGACGTAAGCACCCACTAAGAATTTTTTTTTCGAAATAGAACCCCTACGGGGGTACAAGAGGGTCTCAAAGTATGTAAATTTTTTACTCGGCATGTTTTAATTCTTGTTTTTTTTATATTTGTGTTAATCTTTCTATGACAAATCCAAGATTGATGTATGAAATATTACTGAAAAATGCGTGAAAGATTACTAAAAAAAATTTATTTTATATTCTGATAAAAGTATGTTAATTATATAGAAAATGATGTTGAAATTTTTAAACCGCAGATCTGTATCTCATAACGTTCCCGAGATATGGCCTCTCAAAGTATGAATTTTTTCAAAAATTCGTAGAAAAATAGATGTAACTTTTGAACGTGTAGTCGGATTTGATTTTTGTTGACAGATTTGAAATCATCTTGTCAAAATCTATAAAATGACATGTATAATAATAGCTAGAGAGCTCGTGAACCCTCCGAGTAACCTTCGTCCTGTAAGGCTAGTAATTTTTTTAGTAGCGAGTCATAGCATACTAAGTACGAAAACCACGACCTGGCAGGCATCAGCCCTGCACATCATCAGACCTTATATTTGTTAAAGTGTGAATAAAATTAAAAAAAAAAACTTGTCGCTGTAAACTTCAAATTTTAATATGATTTAGTTAATTTACTGTAAAGTATAAAAAAAAATTGACAGGCGATTTCAACGAGCACAAGTACCTGACAGGTGAATCGAAAGGTGTGCAATATATGATTCAAAATAAGGATTTAAACTCGGAATGAAAGATAATAAGCTACAAACTTGTATACATCTTTGTTTTGACATTTTATAAGTTGGCTCAAAAGTCACATAATATCTCGTGTCCGCAAGTGAAGATATTCAAGGTCAAAGGTCACGAAGAACGGTTTTTTGTAAATATATTGTTTTCTTTGCTCTAAATGACATTTTGAGTTATAAGAGAAGTTGTAGAGCATAAAATTCTCTACAAATTTGGTACTAAGCAATATTTTATACATTTAACCTTTCTTGAGATAGAGTGCAAAGAGCGGAGAGCGCTTAGCCGTATGGGCCGTATATACAGAGTGATTCAGCACTGTCGTGCCAAACTTAAACAGTAGATTGAGAAAAATATTTTAAGCAAAAAACATCCAATAAATATGTGTCCGGAAATTTTTCGTTAGGGAACTACAGCCCTCCAAATATTATCCTTAAATTGAGTTTTTATTTAATATCTAGAGAACCCTTTGTGAAAAAAATTTGAAATTTGGTATTCTGTTTAGTAATAATAAGTGTTATCGATTTCTCATATTAACTAGTTATAATTTAGACCAATACAAGGATGTATGGGGCCAGTGGGCTCATCGATTGTTATCTAGTATTTTTTTCTTCTTTAATATTTTTATAATGTTAGGCACTTATTTAAGGTTATATGACACAAAATACACAAAAACATAATTTGCTTATTTTTCATAGGATAAACCGTTTTCGAGAAATATCGATGGAAAAGAAAGCATGCAGAATTTAACTTAATACGAATGCTTCAAATTACAAAAAGTAAATTTATATTCTTGTTCTATGATTAAAGTTAAGAAAAAAAGTTTATATAAAGAAACCTCCTAATATGAATCCTCTAAGATCTATAGCCAGTTGTATAACTGTACTATGTTCATTAAATTGGACAAAAAAACGAAACTAAAAATGGCTATTTGTTGATAAGGATGCGTTTTTTTTAGGTATGTTATGTTAACTTTTTGTTTTAATTTTTATCATAGAAGAAAAGAATATAAATTTATTTTTTGTAATTTGGAGCATTCGTATTAAGTTAAATTCTGCATGCTTTCTTTTCCATCGATATTTCTCGAAAACGGTTTATCCTATGAAAAATAAGCAAATTATGTTTTTGTGTATTTTGTGTCATATAACCTTAAATAAGTGCCTAACATTATAAAAATATTAAAGAAGAAAAAAATACTAGATAACAATCGATGAGCCCACTGGCCCCATACATCCTTGTATTGGTCTAAATTATAACTAGTTAATATGAGAAATCGATAACACTTATTATTACTAAACAGAATACCAAATTTCAAAATTTTTTCACAAAGGGTTCTCTAGATATTAAATAAAAACTCAATTTAAGGATAATATTTGGAGGGCTGTAGTTCCCTAACGAAAAATTTCCGGACACATATTTATTGGATGTTTTTTGCTTAAAATATTTTTCTCAATCTACTGTTTAAGTTTGGCACGACAGTGCTGAATCACTCTGTATATACGGCCCATACGGCTAAGCGCTCTCCGCTCTTTGCACTCTATCTCAAGAAAGGTTAAATGTATAAAATATTGCTTAGTACCAAATTTGTAGAGAATTTTATGCTCTACAACTTCTCTTATAACTCAAAATGTCATTTAGAGCAAAGAAAACAATATATTTACAAAAAACCGTTCTTCGTGACCTTTGACCTTGAATATCTTCACTTGCGGACACGAGATATTATGTGACTTTTGAGCCAACTTATAAAATGTCAAAACAAAGATGTATACAAGTTTGTAGCTTATTATCTTTCATTCCGAGTTTAAATCCTTATTTTGAATCATATATTGCACACCTTTCGATTCACCTGTCAGGTACTTGTGCTCGTTGAAATCGCCTGTCAATTTTTTTTTATACTTTACAGTAAATTAACTAAATCATATTAAAATTTGAAGTTTACAGCGACAAGTTTTTTTTTTTAATTTTATTCACACTTTAACAAATATAAGGTCTGATGATGTGCAGGGCTGATGCCTGCCAGGTCGTGGGTTTCGTACTTAGTATGCTATGACTCGCTACTAAAAAAATTACTAGCCTTACAGGACGAAGGTTACTCGGAGGGTTCACGAGCTCTTGGACTATAATAATAATAATTATAATAATAAATATGTATAATTGCGATTTTGTATATTGAATAAAAAGCAATACAAAAGAAAATTTTTATATTTCACCGCCTGTCACTTATGGAGAGTTGTAATTAGTTTCGGCGAAGCTGCGTGTATCAGCTAATTTTAATATGTATAGGTAAATACGTTTTGTTAAAAATTTTTTCGCATATTGATTTTTGATATAAGTTGATTTGATTTTGTACGGTTTTTCTTTATTTAAATTTCGTTTTCCTAACTGCGCATATTATCTCGTTGAGTGAGAAGTAATACACAGTTACATTATTTGTGTATTATTTGTAATTCAACTGCATTCTATTTGTATTTTCATTAGTTTGTACAAAATGAAACTAAAATAATTATAGCTCCTTTTTACGTAATTGCATTTGAGTTAACAATTATAAGTTTGCCACTAGAATGACTAGCTAAGATGCTATTTTTTGTGAAAAGGCTACAACAACATGAATTATGTGATATATACAAAGTGGCCTTTAGTGTAAGATTATGAGTACGGACTATGAACATAATGAATTTTTTTACATCTACACTCAGCGTTCTATAATACGTATAGCCATCGGTAATTCAATAATTCCACAAGACGTCGGCTAGAGGAGCCCCCACCACCACGCGTAAAATCGTTGTGTAAAATCTACAACTACATAGAAGACTTGAACGTCAATTTGTTAAAATTTGTTTAAATTTCGCGCTGAAATATAGCAGTCACAGTGGTATTATGGTGGAAGTTGGGGAAAGACGTTCTATAGAACTGTTAGAACATTGTCTTATGAATCGGACGTCTTGTGGATGGTCGTATTATAGAACGCTGAGTGTAGTTACTAAGACACTTATTATGTTTGATAGTAAAAAACTTGCGCAGTCACGTTGTTTTATCCAGTAAAAACATTTATGCGGCAAACCTACGTGAAATGTTGTACATTACTAGATCGTATTATCTAACCCACTTTCATTTTCAGTAATCACGTGAGCGTGGAGTGGGAGTAACACATAATATAACTCTCACACGTGTAGCACGTGTGATTTTACCAGAGAGCTTTCCGGTAACCTTTCGTTACACTCTCGGCTCAAATATCATACACGTTAATATAAAAGTTTCAGTTTGACGGAAATTTGATTAAGTATTGAAACAATAATTCTGACATATTTTTGTTTTACTAGGTTCATTATTCAACGATAATTTAACTTGAGTTGTAATTGAGACAAGACTTTCCCCAATCACGTCTTGGTCTCGAAACGTGACGAGCCTGAAATAATTCCATAAGAATCAGTTAAATAAGAAACCTTTTATTGATAAAAATGTTATTCGGTTTCCTACAATCATAATTCATGCGTTAAAGAGTTAAAATTGATTTAATTTTATGATACAGTGGTGCCTCGCATAACAAACTTAATTCGTTCCGGGAGCAAGTTTGTTATGCGAAACGCGTTTTCCCATAACAATACATGTTAAAATTTTAATTCGTTCTGTAGCATAAAATATGGTACTGTAACATAAAAAAGATTGTACAGTGTACACACGTTTTTTTATTTTTTAGTCAGAATCAGATTTAGGAGAGTCTACCGAGGCTTGCAGGGTCAAATCCTCTTTCTAATTATTTCTTGTTTCATTTCAACAGAAATCATCTTCCTGCTTTTTTTAGAACTCATAATATAGATACAAAAAATTACATTTATTAAAACAAACAGGTGTGTGAGTTAAGCACAGAAAAAAACGACTGACGCGCGTTGATGCATGTTCATGCAAGTTTGAGCATCGACTGCGTGCGAACCTGGAAGTTCGGGCGACAAAATTAAACACGATGCAGTTCGTTGTGTGAAGCGAGGTTCGTTGTCTGAGTCGCGCAATGAATGAACAGAAAGTTCGTTGTACGCAGCGTTCATTATACGAGGCACCACTGTATATCATTACGTAAACATTGAGCACCGCATTTTGCTCTATCCTTGGGATTCAAAACCCTTGTATTAGACTTTGGTACAATACCATAATTAATAATTCTATAGATTTACTAACTAATATCATGTTTCAACAGAACTATGTAACTTGCTACCGGAAGTACAATAAAACATTTTTCCCTTTTCTTTATTAAAAGAAAGCAATATATGTTTTATATACTCACATACACATTGATGTAAAGAAGACATTAACAAAATAGCGTAGTATATTATACTCTTCAAGGAAAAGAAGCTTTATATGTCTGAAAACGCGTTGATAAAACTGTAATAAACAATCGCTGAAGTGAGATGAGGTATTGTGTTTGTTATATAAAGGAAAGAAAAAAACACAACACATTAGAGAAATATTGTAAAGCTCTTTATAAATAAAGGTATTTATTACTTTTAAAATTTAATGTAAATTTCATATTTATTTAGTTCTTTTTCATATATAAATATAAAGAATCATAAAAAACTTATGTTTTGCGTACAGGAATAATAAATTTCGTTTATTTTCCCTATTACTCATTTTAATAATATATTTTATCATACCTACATAAATGAGTAGGTAATTAATGAATTTTTATGTTAATCTACAATTTCCATCATGTTTTTTTTTAAATTATAATTATTAATAAATCATATTTTGATGAAAATGTAAAATTAAAAAATATAAAATAATAAATTATACTGCGTATCTTATAAAATACATACCTGAGCCGTTTTTATATACAAATTAAAAAAATAATCGTTCCATTTAGATGATGATTTATTAATTTCTTACTCGAAGAATTCTGAAGATTTTGATGAAAACATGTATTGACATCAGTTCGGAAAGCTTTCTCATCCAATGCATTTTGCAGTGACCTGAACAGGTAGTTTATTGGGAAATTTATAAGGTCTACAGAGTAAAGAGGGTGTCGTTAACTGATTATGAAAGCCTCAGTTTTGATTTTTTTTAGAAGGTGGGAGGTACTTTGGATGTATGAACCGCACTTTTTTGTGTCACATTCTTTTGACTATGCTAGTCTTTATCCAGTATTTTTTTGTTTCTGTTTCAATGCGATTTAAGAACACATTCTTAAAAAATCTTGCGTAGGTACATGTAAACATTCCTTCGAAATCAGCTAGAGGTGTTTATCTTTAACGACATTGTGTTTTCTGGATAGTGCTTTCTAAATTTACATGCAGATGCTTTGAAATAATATAATGTTCCTTGTTTTTGTATTTTTTACTTACCCTTACTTGACATTTATTCATCCCCTATATTTTTTGTATATGACGTATATAATGTTGATATATGTCATGAAATACAGTTATGACAAAATGATTGTATGGTTAGAATTTGTAGTTATTTTAACTCAGAAAATATTTTACTCCCTGATATCAAGAGGTGTATAGAACAATACCCAATAAAAATTGACTCTGCAGATTAGGCAGCCTTTACTCGTTTTCCATCGCTAGAGCGATTTTCTTTAGCGAAGATTCATTTTTTTGTCGGGTTAACCTTCCCATATCCGCGAATTGGTCTATCAGACCGACAGATTACATTTTTTTATTTTTTTCAATAACGGATAATGCTAAGACAATGAGCTTACTGGTAGCTTCATGATTTGTTGCGATCTTCAATTTAGTGCAGTGCGAGCATTCGTGCGAAAAGGACATGTACCAGTACACGACATCAATTGGTCTGTAAGACCGACGCGAGATAGGTATTACACTTTTGAGTATGCTCCGAATGCTATTGGTTGAGAATAGTTTATATAATATTTTATTACTCATATTGTTATCTTAAAGTTTTTAGAGTCATTTTTAGTTTTTGTTCTAAGAAAAAAAGGGGTTGAATGTCGAAAATTTTATTTTAATAGATTACTATTTTGCCTGAATTTACCTTTATAAGTAAAGCAGGTATGCAGATAAACATATCTTAATCGATCCTCGTCCCAGTCCGATGCTAATTTAAAATTTCATTTTTAATTGAATATTAATTTGCCCGAATTGACTTTAAAATCATGAACAATTATGAAGATAAATATATCAAAATTTTATCCCCCCCCCCCCATTCCCATAGGGGTTGAATTTTCTTAACTGACATTTGTCTTGTAGAGGACCTACTTGTGCCATGTTTCATTCGGTGAATACAAAAAAAAATATATTTTACAAATTTTTCCACCTCCCTAACATGTTAGGGGTTAAACTTTGGGAAATGCTGAAATAATTGTTTCATTATTTATATTGTAGAGTATGTTCGATAAGTTTCAATTAAATGCGAACAAAAAAAATATTTTTTTTTAATTTAATTTTTGACACCCTGTTTTAATCCCGTAGGGGTTGAATTTCGAAAAATCCTTTCTCAGTGAGTGCTTACATCATAAAAGGAAGGCACCTACGAAATTTCACGTTTCTAGGTCCAGGGGTTTGGGCTGTACGTTGATATATTAGTGAGTGAGTGGTTAAGGACACACTATTTTATAGATATAGATTAATGTATGTTACAACTGTTATCTATTTTTAGTTATCGTTATCGAACATTGCGTTGGAATTGAAAATGAAATAGCTAGTTGCAATTGTAATTATACCCACAGGCAACTTCCTAATAACAGTGCAGTTATCGACTGACGGATATAATATTTAAAATGAAATTACAAAATATTTTTGATTAGTAAAAATAAATTGTTTTTCATTAACTACATATTTTAATGTTTTTACTGTATTTTTATTTTATTATCTTTGGTACTTTTAATTCCGTGTTCTTATCTTTATTGTAATTATGTACCTTTAAGAAGAGACTGGATGTACCTACTGCAATACTTTTAAAAACAAACTCAAAGTAGTTGTAGTCGATTTTACTAACAATACGTATTTTTTATGCTGCGTGTAAAAACTGCAGAAACTTTTTTAATCCGCAACCTTTCTTTTACAAGAGAAAATCTTTAGCAACCCCCTGGTTCTATTTAATCTACGTATGACAAACATTTTCTTTCATCCCCGAAATTTTTACATGAGTCTTCAAAAGGTCACAATTTAATGCTTACGCCCGATATTACCATGTTTATCTAAATGCTCTTTTAACTAGCTGCAATTTAGCTAAAATGTACTACATTAAATTATGTGTCATATTATTTTATAATACAGCTTTACTTTAAAGAAGCATTTAGCAATAAAAGAACATTAAATTGGTTGATAACAACGGACATAAGATATTTTAATACCTAAATACAAAAAAAAATGATATGATGATATTGGTATGGGAATCGATATTCAATATTTTAATATACAATATACATCATATACAAATCATACACATATGAATTACAATAGAGTTTTGGAATATAAATTCCAAGCGTAAAAAATCAGTTTGCTGTTTCAACAAAATTTTTCAATGAAATTTAAAAAAAAACTTGGAACTTTGTCCGACAACACAAAAAATAATATTATATTATTTTCAAACATTGAGCATTGAATTTTTTGTTCAATAAAACACCATGGAAATGTGTTCATTTATGTATTGTTTGATTATGTTATACACTACATTGATATTTGAAGCGCAGAAAATTGAATTAGAATGTGTTCAAAAGGTAGAATATGATTTTCTATGAAGTTATAATTTAGAAGTCAGATGAAAGCAAATCAAATATTATTATAGAAAATATCCAGTTCCATGAAAGATCTGTTATTCATAACATATATTTCATGGAACTGGATATTCATACTCTATGTCTGTGATGAATGTATATTTTAAAATAGTTCATTATTGCAGGAAACCACCTTTCTTCATTATTATAATTACTTCCATTTTCTTCGAAAAACATAAAATTAAAAACTATTTCTGTTGACAGTTGCCGATTTGACTGTATGTTCACTTTTTGTATTTACATTTATTAATTTAAATGCTAAAGTAGTTACTTGATCAATGTAGTACCTAACATATAAGTAAATTATTTTATTTAACATCGTATTTTCAGTTAATAGTAGTCGTTTCGTCTTCAGAACGAATAATATTTGATTTAATTTTTGAAACATTGATTTTTACATAAATATTCTGGTATTAAAAGCTTATGAAAAAAATATGTAGATTAGATATCTACGCTGAGATTTGGTTTGACGTAAATATAATATTTTTAAATTAGTTTTTATAGAATCTATACCATATTTGAGCCGAAAGTACATAATATAATGAGTTTTGAAATATTTAACATTTTATCATCGACGTGTTTTTTTTTTTTGTAACATATAATTGAACTAACGCGTTGTCTCAGAGACTGTTACTTTAAATGTTTTTTGTAAAAAAGAGAAATTGTTTAAGTTTAGCTTAATAGCATAATCAACTTTTATTAGATCGTCTTATTATAACTATAGGTATAACAAACATTAGGTTGTATTTTTATGTTAAAATCACATTTAATTACAATAAAATTGCATATATTTCTAAAGATTCTATGAACTTATTAATTAAAAAAATATAAAAAGGAACATAAATGAAGAAATTAAAAAAACTGGTTGAAAGTCAGTGCCGGATTTATCAATAAGGAAAGTAAGCAATTGCTTAGGGCATTTGATCCCGGAGGGCCCCATCTGACTGACTATTAAACTTGATATACAACATGTTTAACAGGAAATTTTTTTTACAAAAAAACAATATTTTTTTTTCGTTTTTTTTTTTTTCAATTTAATATCAATTCATTATTCGTCTTAATTAACTATGAACTCAAAAATAACAAAGATGATACATATCTTTATATAAGGATCACATTTGTCGAGAAATTATATTTCATTCAAACATTTGCATTGCAAAATAATACAAACTGACAAATTAGAATCAACATTTCTAACGTAGATACAGCTTTTCGTATATTTATGTGCTTTAATGGTATCAAACTGCACAGCAGAGCGATCTTTTTCAAAGTAAAAATTATTAAAAAATGAAAAAAGAACTACTATGCGACAAAAAAGGCTTGATGCTCTGTCGACTTTTCTATCTGTTACGAAAGATTGATTTTAACTACATTATTCGTGAATTCGCTAAAAAAAAGTCACGAAATTTAACTTTTTTCAAATAATATTACTAAATAGGTAAAGATATGTATGATCAAAAAATAAATATGTTTTTGATTATTATACGTTTTTCTTTTGTCTTATCCTTTACTAAATCTTTCTCCTTTGATTCATTTTATCCTTCACTTTAAAATATAATATTTATGTTGATAAATACTTTAAAAGATATTTAAACCGAAAAGCGTAAATACAAATTGTATTGAACTGTAGACACGCGCCGACATTTCCTGAAACTGAAGCTTTATATTTGCTATGTTGTATATAAAAACGAAAAATTCAAAACATTAAAAAATACTTGGTAACAATAATAAGACTATAAGGATGTGAAATCATATTAAATTCGTTTCGTATTTCCGATTCATGGAAAAACATCTTTGATAAAAAAATGTTGTTTTATAATTCTTGAATATTTCCTCAAAATAATTTTCTTTTTTGGTTAATACTAATAATTTTCTTCTTAAGATACACTAACATGTTTGTGTAGCTACATTTTTTAATATTATAATAAAATAATAATACGTAGAATATGAAAGAGAAGAGTATAAAATAATAATCTTCTTAAATTTTTACATATTTTTGATGATAAATCAAAAATAAAAATAAATAATAAATAAGGCTTTCGATGAGAACTTCATTTGAGGTCGAAATACGTGTTGAATGAGTTTAATTTACTGTGGATTAAGGTGTATAAATTTAACTTATCTTTTATTTATACATTTTTAATATGTAGATACAAAAAAAAATATTTTTTTCAATAATAATAATTTGCTTGAGATCTTCCTAAACTTAAGGGATGCTACCAAAAAGTAAATAGAATAAAATATTATTGAAATTAATAGGATAGTACCTTAAGGGTGCAAGTAAGTTATAGAAACAATAATAATTGTAAATTTTAGTTTTATTTTGGAATAATCATATTTTTAACTTTTTTCAAAACTTGAAAATGCAGTTTTCACCACTGTAAGGGTTGCACACCCCCTGTTGATGAAGAGACAAAGCTGTAACTATTTGGGCTTTGAAACAACACCACATTAATGATTTTTCTGAATTTTCATATTTATATGAAATTTTCTAACAAAACTGTGTTACATTGAAAAAGTGTCCCACTAATTGTGACAAGCATACTAACTATAGAATTACTGTATTTTCTACTATAAATATCAACATGATATAAAATTACCAAAACAAATTTTCTCTATATAAAATGTTCATACATGACAAAGTACCTTCACTTCTGACCGACAAGGAATATGTAAACTTCTTCTCGCGTTTATACAAATAGCAACTTTACTGTCACATTGCCATATCGAGTTGTTTCCGGGATTGTTGGTATCGACCCCAAGTGGGCGGATTCATTGAGTTAAGAATATCAAAAGCGGCAGCTTGATCGTATGTGCACAAAATAGTTGATGCATATTCCCTTATAGCAGCGAAGACACGTTGTGCGAATTGGTTTATAAACAGATGGTTTGTTTTGCGTATAATATTTTATATATATTTTTTTCAATCGATTAAAAATATTTCAACGTTTTCTTTGTTGAAATTGCCAATCAAGTAACTAATGAAAATTACGGGTTATATTTTTCATATGTTTTTTTCTCATCCATCATATTATTAAGATAATGAATAATTAATGAATGAATTTGTTCAATAATATAGTTGTTTGATTTGTTCATTATATGTCTATTACAAGTTTTTCTAGTTCCATCGGTACGTATTTTTTTTTTATCCTTAACATTGAACTACTTAGTCATGTCTTGATTTAGGTTGGGCGCCATGGAAAAACTTTGGTTCAAAAAGGGAGTTAGTAGAAAAAGTTTTGGAATCACTGCTTTAGGCATTTTTATTGTAAAATCAAAATTTTTCGAAGTAATTTGCAAAAATATTTTTTCCAATATTTTCGGTAACTTATTTAAACATTACTCGGAAACATTTGGTTCTACGAAAGTAAATCTCAAAACAAAAAAATTACAGAATTCAATTTTCTACAAGATTGATTCTTGGGCATTTTATTTTAAAATCAAATGTTTTCGAAATAATGTTTCCAGTGATGTATTAAAAAAAAAAAAACTAAGTTTCTGAACAAATTCGTATTCCGCTCGATGATTTCTATGAAAAAAAATTATGTCTGTGAATTTGGTTACTTGTGAATATCTTGACTTCTACTTGATGAATTTTGACCTAAAAAATCACTCGTTACATTCGTTAGGGGTTCCTAACTATCGACTTGTGGGGTGCAGAATACTATTTATTAATTTATATCTCTAAAGAAGAAAAAAACTTAAAAATGAATTCAATTGTATAAGTACGACTATTTTAGCAATAATAAGAGAGCTTTAAATATTCCGAACTAGAAATTATTAGTAATAATTATGATGAAAGTATACCACGTTATTAAGTGGGTTCCAAATATTCCACGTCTCAGAAAAAGTTAAGGACCACTGTTCAACAATAAGGATAGATTCTACAACCAAGTCGCGTCGGGTACTTCGTGTATCTCACGACAAGCTGCTTTGGATCACTTTGATCATAATGAAATTTGAATACATTAGATTGTTTTTTATTTCTCTTGCAGAATTTGAGTTGTAAACACAATTTGTAAGCTTGTTTTGTTATGTTTATTAGTTTATAACCATCATCTATCTATATATTATCAATTTTATTATTCTTTAGAAGACTATAAAAGTACTTGCTATAAATAAATACTAGGTACAAGATTTAAAATACCATTTCCTTTATTTCTCTTTTGAAATTAAGCATATAAAAACATCTTCAGAGGTTAAATATAAGGTGCAAACAATGTCGATAAAAATTAAAGAATTTAATTAAGTTCTAAAGTGGGTAAATGTTAATTTTAAATAATGAGGAATGTTTAAATATACATGCATGTATATAGCATGAATCAGAATAATATTGTAGATATGAAGATTAAATTTACTCTTCCTTAAATAAGTAAATTATAATTATATATATATTATATTCAAGTAAAAAATAAGCTGGGTTTAATGAAAAGTATAAAGACTCTTGTAATTAACTTACCAACAAAAATTAATTAATTCCCACGAGGGTCTAAAAGCTGCAGAACAACTTATTATTTTTATGTCTTCATCAAAATATAAGATTTAGATTTGTAGACTGTATTACAATTTATATTTAGTGTACCTACATTTAATAATTTAAAAAAAATGTCCCTAAATGTTTTATACAATAGTTTTTTTTAATTTGATTTTATTACTTTTTTAATAAGTTTCACTAGAGCTGCATACGAGATTTACGTATGGTCTCGTCCTGATCTCGTAAGTTAGCTGGCTGTATATACATGGGTAAAAAAGTCTTCTTGGGCCAAGAAACCCTTGTTTTATATACGAGTATGTTACCGGTAAAGTATGTAATTCAGGCATTCTATTTAATTCCTAGGAATTCTATACAATACCTAAAGGATTGTAGGCAAATTATGAAATAATTTTTATTTATTGTTATAATAAATAAAATAAAATATTAGTATAGACGAATATTAAGTACCTATATGACTTCAAAATGTTAAAATAAAAAACGTACAAAAATATTAGATATTATTTAGTAATTTAATAACATATTAGGCCAGTAAGTAAGATAAATAATGTATTTGAGTATTTTATTACATAAAGTAAGCCAATATCTGTGCCTGAACTAAAATTGGTTGGTTTACCCTATATGATTTCTAGTCTATACAATACCTAGGAAATAATTTAATTAATTAAATTCATTTCATACATTGCGTGGCGATTTTTAGGCATTCCATAGAATACCTAGGAGTTTTATACATTGCCGGTAACATATATAATGAAACAATATTTTCTTAATCAATATAAGAATAAACTCTTAAGATTATAAAGAATTTCAATGTTCGTAAAATCATAAACTTGCTTCATATCAAGACAGGAATCGAAGGAATAAAACTTTAAAAATATTCGAAAAATTTACATCATAAAAAATATAATTTCTACATAAATTTTTGCTTAAAAAATTAAAAATATGCAAGTACAGAATTAATGAGTACCTATGGAGTTTATAAATAAACTGTCTAAAATATACGTATAAAGTAAATAATAAGGTAAAATGATGAATAAACATGGACCTTTCCGTATATATAAATAAACGTGAAATGAGTTGAAGTGTGTGAACAACAAACAAATTAATTAACATTTGTATAGGCAATCTAAAACGTAACAAGTAACCCTTCGATGCTCTTCTACATGTATAAAACTATATCATATTATTGTAGTGGGCTTATTACAAACAGGTGACATTTCTTAAAGGGTTCAAAATTGAAATTAGACGTAAATTGTTTTTCGTTTCTATTAATGAAGTTAATAAACTGTTGTGGCCGCCACACGATTTAAAAAATTCGTTGTTATTTCAATATGATATATGTATGTAGATATTAATATGGGTATTCGTAGAGAGGGGGGTCTAATCTGTCAGTTACAGATGTATAGGGGTACATAATTACTAATTAAAAATATAGTGGTGATATACAATTGGTATTTTTAATTAATACTTGCATGAAAATAATAATTATTTCGAAATATGGTTGCTGATTTCGCGATTACTTCTGCTTTTATATGCGTTCAAAGTTTACTCCTATGATGTTTAATTTTTGTTTAAATATTTTTGGAATAGATTACATCTCATACGCTCTTCAATAATTTTATTTTCCTGGTACTCCATTTCAATATTACATACACAGAAGTTAACTTGTGTTAAAATTCTTAATGTGACCGAATTAATTATTAAAATAAACTAAAATATGTATATTTAATTTAAATACTCGAGAGAGAATCATTTGAGAGCTTGATAAGGATTTCATTTATTTGATCATCTTTACACCCTCTTTTGATGTGGTTCGTGTTTAGTATCTATGCACACACATACATACATATTTTGTCAATGACCACTAGAGCAACAGGTTAATTTCAAAGAGCAAACATTGTTAAATATGTAATTCGTGTTCTACATACACTATGATATGTCACATGACATTTTCTTTCATGATTTGAATTGATTTTTAAATAATTTTAGGTAGGTATGTTGAAGGTTTTTATTTTACGTAGAAGTAAAGAGAATATAAAGTATGCAACATCTTAGGAAAGTAGGGGGGAGTGGTACAAAACGATCCCTAGGGGTAAAACGATCACCCTGTGTTTTACCGAATTTAGCAGTGCCATCTAGTAGTGAAAATCGTCTCCGGCGCCACTAGTTTAACATTCTGTCAAAGTTTCATATTGTTGTGAGCGGCACGGAATATTTTATTGTAACAAAATAAAAAAAATCTTATTTGATGTAATGTCAGCAATAATTCAATATTGTGTAGTTTTAGTGTATGTATATTTAATGTAATATGAGTGCTTGTGTTAGTTTCCAATATTATTCAACAATATAGTCGGCAATACTTAATTGTTATAACTGAAAATTTGAGTGTAAGATTTAACGTTTTTAGAGTTGGGCATTTGGGATAAAATGATCCCAGCATATTGGGGTAAAACGATCCCTGTTTGTTTAATGATTGTGGTTTCATATGCATCATTTTTTTAATTCGTATTGTATATATTGAGTTGATTAAAAATACTTTAGGTAATGTATATTTACGAAGATCGTGGATGATTAAATGAAATTAGATCGGTAATTTATTTAATTATCTTGTTATTTTAGGAACAATGCCGTGGATTTATGTTCGGAAAACTACGCGTCAAAATTGGAGCGCAATCGCCATGATTAACACATTAGAAGCTGTAAATCGTCATGATTAACACATTAGAAGCTGTAAATCGTAACATACAGTATAAAATAGCCAGTAAACAATTATGTGTGCTGATTATGGCTTTAAAAAGATGAGGGATCATTTTAGACACCCGGGTGTATAAAATGATCCCTTTACTACACCTTGATAAAAATGTATATATAAAAAACTCTTATTAATATATCATTCTACACTTACTAAATTATAAGCCAATAGACTAAGCTACCAGTAAAATTATCAATTTCACAAAATTTGTTGTCTAATTGTAAGTATATTTTTAATATCTGTTTTCCTTAAGGGGGTCATTTTGTACCACTCTCCCCTAGAACCTATAACCTAACATTACGACCGTATGCGGATTTTTTCTACAGTCAGGAGATTAAACTCGAGTGGAAGGGGTAGGCCGAAAAGCGGATCCTGGAGTGGGCGGTCCGATCTCTGCGCAGTCACTACTTTCATTTGTATATTGCGGTACATACACACAACTGTACGATTGCTCAGTCAACTACTGCGCAGAGGTTCGAGCACGAGAGACCACCCACTTCGGTGGTCACATTTTGACTTAAAAAATTTTATTACAGAAATACAGAGTTCACTCTCCTGGTTCTATTTTTCATGGTTTTGACATATCAAGTGAAATGGGCGTGATGATCCGTTGATCAGAATTATATAAGTTTAAAATAAAATATGATCAGTATTAAATCTAATTCTGATTGGTTACTAAACGGTTTGTTACACCCATTTTACCCAAACACACGTAATACGTGATAATACCTTGTATTCAACCAAATTACTAAAAATACAAATCTAAATACTTATTAAAAAGCTTCATAATTTAGTAGTTTTAATCATCTAAGAAAAGTTGACTGTAAATTCGAACTTTCAGTCAACTTTTCATTTGATAATTTTATTTTAAATTGCTAATTAGATTTTAAACTTTTCGTAAAATAAATAAAAAGGTAATACAACAAATTCAGCTTAAAGGTGGCAGCAAATTTTAATTTTGAATTATTTTTTTAAAATATACGTAAATTTGTATGTCATTCTAGGGTTAATATTATAGTTATGAGAGAATATATTATCATATTGTAATTTTCGTACGATGGATTGCGTTGAGATTGTTTGAACCAATCAATATATGGATGTTTAATAATATCATTGGGTAAAGGAGTATTGAATATATTTTGTTCAATAGACCGCAATGAGAATCTGAATCCAGACAATGCACAAGACTATTATAAGTTATTGTTAACATAGACAAAAGGCGAGACAAGCAATATTTTATATATATGTAAATTTATGTACATACTTAACAATGACTAATTGTTGACTTATACTAAGCATTAAGCTCTTATTTACATATTACTATTATACGTTACTGTCTGTAGTATAATGTCTTTATTTTTTATACATAATGTATATGTTTATATATCATCTGCCAATAGAAATTTTTAATATGTTGTTGTTTAATGTACCCCATTCAAAGTGTTTTAAAATAATGTTTATATACCTTATTATACTGAACCGGTTTGTTATACCGGGAAAATGGATAAAAATATCAACTATAGATAATAGTACATTGCTTATAGCCCGGCCTCCCTATTTATCAAGACTTACTATGATTGGTCCATCATTTCCGTTAACCTCTCAAAAACACACACAAATATGACAGATCAATACAGAACTTTTAATTTTTTTATTCGAATATATCCTTTAAGCAATTTGAAGTGAGTAAATATGAACATATACATACATTATAATTAATAATATTGACTCGAATTTTTATTTAATATACTATTTTATATCTATATTAAGCTACATATCAAAAATTGAAAACAATAAATATTCGTTTCCAGTTTCCAGATTTTTATCCAAGGCTTATATAAATCCTTTATGTCAAAGTTACCTACTTTTCTATGTTTTATCGTTTTTGAGCGTCTACAGATCTCGATCTCGAGAATTTTCACCAGCATTACTATATTTTCCTATACTTAAAAAGAAAGTTATATCAATAACCAGATACCTTAATCTTATATTAGACTTTTCACTAATTCAAGACCTTCTTTCACTTAAATTGATGTTTGTTATCTCCAAAGTAAAACTTAAAGCCACTGAAGGTCAGGGTTTTCTAAAATTTAATACAAAAACATAAAGTATAATTTTCTAGCGTTTTTTTTTTTACTTTTTTGTAAAGTCATATACCAATATAATACGTGGGGGAGAGTGGGGTAGTCAAGAACACGGGGTAATCGCAAATTTAGTGGTTTCAGCGTGTTTTATAAGAGGCAAGCTAATGTTCTCTTTGCTTTTACCGACAGTTTGGACTACGTCTAATATCGGGCCGTTAACGGTCACTGTAGATCATAGGGGAATTTTTGTTACCTAATTCGAAAATATAAAATTAGAAAACATTTTAACACTCATAACAAAAGTTTCAAAATAAAAACAAAGTTATATAACTGACTGCGAATTCTCGCGTCGTGCGCCAAGCTCAATCCTGAAACGTAAAGTTTCATTAAGATTGAACAACTTTTAGACCAAATAAAATAGAGACGTAATTAAATATAAAAATATATATGTCAGTAACAACTGAATTGTAAAAGACCAAAGTTTTAATAAAAAAGAACGTTTATTGCAATTTCTATTTTGCATGCGGCTAGTTCTGCACGTACATCTTCCAATAAGTTTCAAAACTATTATCGAAACAATAGGAAATGAGTTCGGAGTGCTTCAGCGTGTTCTCTTTTGTACAAAACTCCTCCCGCGTTATTACGAGCAGTAATGTTGAGTGCTAGAATAGACTTTCGCGATAAAAACTTACAATCTGGGATGCGCAATTCTGTAGGCGTTACATCACTATTTATACTCTATTTTTACGTTACGGTAGATGTTGATGTCGCATCCTGGATCGAAGTTCGCAAAAATCCAGATGTTTTTGCTGATTCTTTTTTATCTTTAAGAAAATGTAAGAGCAGTTCCTCTAACAGTTTCATGCCACAAAATACACTAAATTAAAACTGAAGGTCTTTATGTAAGTATACAAATTTCTTCTATTAGAAAAACACTTGTGGCGGGTTGTGCAAGAAACGCATTCACAAACAAAATGTCATTTTTAAATTTATTGCTAAACAACAAGGAAATGTGGTTAATTGCAATTAATAAATAAGTAGATGATTCACGTATATTTGCATAAATTCAATATATAAAGCCGGTTTGTTGAATGTATTAAGAAATTATGTGCTCGTAATTTGAAATTGTTTTTATTAAAAAAATCCTCCCAGACAATTTATTTACATTATAATCTATACCGCCATTTTTGTGTTGAACTAGACAGCGGAAAATGGAGGGGGGGGGTTATATTGACTAATAGGATTTAATTAAAATTGGTTATTTTTAAATTAACTATTATATTAATCACATTTATTTATGTCACTGTATTTGATTTTTCATTGAAAAATCAAAATTTATAATGATAACAGTATGAAATGATGTAATTTAATTCAGTTTTATAAATTATATCAGTACTACTCCACTGTGATCTTTATCTTTTATCTATAACAAAATAAGTAAATTGATAATCTATAGATCTATGATCGCTATTCAAATAACAATACATAGAAAATGTAAATAACTAACAAGTGAACTATAATTTAAGTGTACCTATAGATAATAATTATGTTTAATGGTTATAATAAGAGAATGAATGTGAATAGAGAAGTTTGTCAACGTAGATTATTTAAATGAAACATACAATTATCTTTATGCAATAAATATCAATTACGAAAACAGAATTGAGGGTTTTACGTCGAATTTGAATAAACCTAGTTATTAAATTTTATTCATGACGATTTTTGTTTTTGCACAAATAAAATTTTAGATTAGTCATAAGTTCAAGGATTACTTAGTTAAAGTAATAATAATTTTTGCTTTCTCGTCATATCGAAGATATGAGAAATTTTGCTATCGTTTTCAAAATTTTCACTAGATCTTTTCGTTTCAGGTTAAGACACACTTTTTTCCTTGTCTTTCTCAAGAACGACACATGTTACGTGGAAAATTTATAGAATCTTTTTTGTAGAGCCTTCAATTTCTTATAAAATAGGTTTCTACGATCGAGACTGAGACAAAGTGTCTTCAAATCAGGCGAGACGAAATGTTGGTTATATATCGGGAGTCTCAAATAACTTTTCCAGCATGTGTATCTCAGAGATATAAATTTGGTTAAATGAGATGATATACAGTGGTGCCTTGCATAATGAACTTAATTCGTTCTGAGAGCAAGTTTGTTATGAGAAAAGTTCGTTATGTGAAACGCGTTTTCCCATAACAATACATGTTAAAAATTTTAATTCGTTCTGTATCATAAAATATGGTACTGTAACATAAAAAAGATTGTATACACGTTTTTTATTTTTTAGTCAGAATCAGACTTAGAAGAGTCTGCCGAAGCTTGCAGGGTCAAATCCTCTTTCTAATTATTTCTTGTTTCATTTCAACAGAAATCACCTTCCTGCGTTTTTAGAACTCATAATATAGACACACAAAATTACATTTATTAAAACAAACAGGTGTGTGAGTTAAGCACAGAAAAGAACGACTGACGCGCGTTGATGCATGTTCATGCAACTTTGAACATCGACTGCGTGCGACCTTGGAAGTTCGGGCGACTTCGTGATACGTAGGAGCGTTCGGGTGGCAAAATTAAACACGATGCAGTTCGTTGTGCGAAGCGAGGTTCGTTGTGCGAGTCGCGTAATGTACGAACAGAAAGTTCGTTGTGCGCAGCGTTCGTCAAACGAGACGTTCGTTATGCGAAGCACCACTGTATTTGTAAAGAAGGGGTTAGTTTTAATACATCAATAAATATTAACAATTCCTCTAAAAAAACTGAGCATTCGGAATTTATTTAAACGGCTATAACTTTTTTGTTAAAGTAAATTAAGTAAATTTTATTTCCGGTTTCTTAAGGTACTTTTTGTGTATTGGTGTATTTAGAATTTTTATATCGCTTAGTTTTCGAGTTATAAAATTTAACTCGTCCATGGGCCACTACGTTCGCTATAGCATATTTGAAGGTTTTTTACTCTACTTTACAACAATATGTCACTTGTCAATCTTGTCATACTTAATATCTCAATTAAATAAATATGTATCTCTTTATTGAGATCTCCATGCTGGAAAAGTTATTTGGGACACCCAGTATACATATTAGTACTAAGTATTTAAATATACATTGTTCTATTTCAGTTGGAGAACTTTTTAATAAAATGTAAAATAATATCGGTATCTGACATTGCTCATCTTATATCGAATTCAAAAAATAGTGTAAAAATAAAAGTTATATCAATAACTCTTTGAGGTACATAAAAGTCACAATGAAAATAATGTACGGTTTACCGCAACTCACACACATACATCATCGACGTTACACTGTTACAAAATATATCGATTTAACACAAAGGACACAAATATTATGTTATCTCTCATTTAATGTCGTATTTTCTACGTGAAAAATAATACTTTACTGAATCTAACTGAATTTAATCAAAATAAACGTTAGAAACTCTTTCTTGACCAAAATTAAAATTGGTTCTTTTATCATCTATTAATAATTCACATCAGCGCCACTATAATTCCTTTATAACTAGACGAGTGAGGCTAAATTTTAACGAGACGATATCAACTGTACTGTACATGTCTCGTTGATAGTTTCAACTTTGTTATCAAAAAATAATATTAACCGGATTCTATTTTTCGTACGTTTTTTTTTGGGTACCTACTGAATACGATCTTAACAGTAACAAAGGTGATTGACCTCCAAAGTTTTTGTATTTTCAAAAAGGAAATATAAATATCAATTTTCAAAATCTTCACGACCCGTGATAAATAATTTGATTTTTTGTATCGCTTTATGATAAAATCTGATTTTTGCTAACCTTAGAATCTTAGAACCCCAAGAACCTATAACCTTATATAGTTTATTTATGATGTGAAACACTTGAAAAGTAAAATCAAATAATTTTTATAATTCTGGAGGCTGTAGATTTTTTTTACAATATATATAAATTTAAAATCAGTTATACTGATAGTGAACAGTGTATGTGATTTAATTTTTTAAAATGTGGAGTATGTTATTATCTATAATTTATTCCCCATACGTTTTTTTCCAACACATATGATTTTCTTAAATAATTATTTTGAATAATCTATACTGTTAATTCTCAGTATTACGTACAAGAAAGACCCATGGTACCTATAGCAAACACGTACACTGTTCAGTTTCTGTAATACGTATAAGAAAGTCCAAAGACACTCATGGCAGATATTCTTCTCTGTTATGAACCATTTGAAATGTACTTAGAACGGATACTTATTAAAAAAAAATTCGATAAAATGATTAGAACATAAATTATAGATAATAATATTACTTACAATTTTTATGCCATTTTCGCCATTTTTCTCTAATTCACACTGTTTTAATGTACTTCGAAAAATTCAAAAATCGATATAGGTAAACATCCATTTCCGGTTGAATGATCGTTTTAAAAAATAGGAGGTTTTCTTCCCACACAAAAATTAATGTTAAGTATAACATTTCACCCTTCTACGATTTGTCGTATTTGAGTAACAGCATCTACAGACAGACAGACCGACAGACATCATGGCGAAAATAGAATAGAATGGATTCAGGGAAGGTCAAAATAGATAATTCCATCAAAATCCGAATTTCGAAAAAAATCGGCTTTACAATACTTTCTTCTTATAGTATATGTATATTTCATATACTCGTACATGTGTATAAGAAAGTAAAAATAGCCTAAAGTCACAATTCATAAGAAAGGTATTTTTCTATTTTGTAATAATCTTAAAAATAGATCAATACTTTTCCATTTTGTCTCAGTCATGTGTACAAGACGAGACTTCCATAACTCTAGTTTGCAACCCCATCTTCTACTATACCAATAAGTAGTTATTTATAACAAAAGTAGTTATTTAGAATTTAGACAAAAATCTATTTCTCTTATTAAAACTAATATAATGTAAATGTAAACACGTCTTATACCGAAAGTAAAATTTAGAAAACTAGTAGTTGTTATGGAAATAGCAACGAACTTGAGACTGCATGGAATATTTATAGTCTTTTTTTATTAATATTTATTGAGAATGATTGTTTTTTATTTATTTATTTATCATACTGCATTTATTACGGTTTGTATGGGGCCGAAAAAAGCATTTTGAAGATTTCAATTTTGATCATTTGTATAGTGTTAAAAAAATGATAAATTGTTTTGTTTAGTGTAAACTTTGAAATACTTTTGTGAGACTATTTTTGATTGAGTTACAATGCACCTCGCAATAACAGCATTTCGCAAATAATGACACTATTAAATCTTCGTCTTTTTCATTTTCTATTGTAAATCATGTACATTCAGTTTATACTATGTAAATATATATTTACAGATAAACATTGTATAAATTTTCTTTTCCATTATTGTTTTAATAGGCCATACGAGTGTGAAATTTTCAAAAAAATCATTGGAGAGTTTATAGTTTCAAGAATATTGTGTGAAAATTTCAAGGCCGTATCTCTAATACTCTCCAAACAGCAGCCTTCTAAAGAGCGACCGCTTAAATCTTTAAGTGCGTGTTTCTCGAAATGAGAATTTTCAAATTTGCTGACATTGTAACTCAAAGAGCAATTATCTGATTTACTTGAATTTTGAGCTGAGTACTTTGAATATATTTACTCTACGATAACTAAGATATTTTTGATTGGATGAAAATTGACGATTTGGCATTAAAAATACAACCATTTTATAGGCAATAAAACATACTTTTTTTCATAACTACGCCATTTTGTTAGATTTTAATATTTTTCGAAAATCATAGGTCATCGTACAGGAAATATCTTCCAGTTTAATGACATTTTTTAATTTCAACTACTTCATCGTCCGGAATCATGGCCGCAGTGGAGGAGATTTTTTTTGGCGCCTCCGAAGACAGCGCATAAGTCGCTTAGATATCGATATTTTTATGTGAAAAAATTATGGTATACACCTCTAATATAGCTAAATATATTCTCAATTTTTCAAAATATTTCATTGAGTATTTTTCTTCCAAAAAATTTCCGAAAATCACTCAAATTTCCAGCGCTCACACTGATATAGCCCCTTAATAGTTGGTGATATTGCGTACTTATACATATATTATTACGTAGTTTTTCTTGTGTGGTACAAATACGGCCTTAATTCACTTACCGGCAATTTTCAATTAACGGCAAAGACTGGTCCCAATTACACCAATATTTCAAGTTTTGCCAACATCTTCACATCTGCTTCAAGCACTGGATGTTTTTTAGATAGCTGTTCTTCTATATTTTTTTATGAATTATTTTTAAAAATATTTACTTGTTCACCCTGTGAAACTAAAGTAGGTTGTATTGGATATGAGTGTTGAACGTCGGTAAAGTAAAAATATCGATTGAATACAATTTAACAACAGTGTAGAGTTTGATTTTATCTGTATGGAATCTATAGATTGAGCTCGCAAATCACCAGGACTCGAAATAACGGGTTTGCTATCTCGCACAGTCCAATGATTTCATCGATCAGTGATTCAAATAAAAGTAGTATTGTTATTTTATACTTCATGGATCACAGACCTGCAATGGGTATGTCCTTTCAACTGGTCAGCCTTTAAACTTTATTTTTATTTATAGTTGATATTCCTACCTTGGTTAATCGTTATGATAATTTGAGAAATACAAAATATGATTTTAATATATGTATATGTACAATGTACATAAATGATGAATATAAATGATCATTTATTAAGTTATTTTAATTTTAACTTGTTTCGTACGTAATAAATATTTATTTATAATAAGAGTGACCATGATTGATAATAATTTATTTATTGATATTAATTATGTTATAAAACACGTGTGAGTATGCTAATCGAGTATTTATTTTTATTAAACAAATGCCCAAGGCCATAGATTTTCAAAAATTAGAACAAAATTCAATAATACATATGTTTACTTATTTAACAAATAAACATGTTTTCCAAAAAATAGTATTTATCAGAATTAAATGTAGTGATAATTGGTAGGTATGTGAGTAGATTTTAATCAGTCTCTTATTTTAGCCATCAAAATATAATTAGTTTTAATGATTTGATATTTACTATGTATAATTTCTAGGGATTGCTTGTATCAGTGTTGAAGATAATTTTGGTAATTCAGGGACAATATATTAATAATTACTGGTTTTTTATTAAAAAATAAGTAAATAAAAACAATAAAAAGATTAATAATTTATTTTAAAAATTCAGTATAACCTATTAATATATACGTATTTGCATCATAAATGAACACTAGAATCCATAACAAGAAAGAACTTCTATTAATTCAGTAAGAGAAATATTTTCATTTCTTTAATCCTAGCAACTATAAATGTTAGAGTTGCAACGAATATTCGGTAACTATTCGGTATTCGGCCTATTCAGCAAAATATTTACTATCCGGCCGAATACCGAAAAGAGAAAAAAATAAATAAAAATAAAATTGTCAACAAATTAATTATTTCATATTTTTTACACACCGTAGCAGGAATGCCATTTTAATTATTAACACTGTTTTAATCAAATTAAAAATATAAACCACACCTTGTTGACGCCAAAACTGCAGAATATTCGGAATTAATTGTATGACCGAAAACACTATTCATTGCAACTCTATTAAATTCATTATCATAGATGCGAGAATCTACAAAAATCAAATCTCTTTAAAAAAATATTTGTATGTTCAAATCAATGATCTAAAAAATCTGAAGATTTTCTATTAAATAAAAATGATATAAATTATGTTTTGCTAAGTCTTATACACAAATAATTACTCTTGGTGTTTTTAATTCTCATATTTTTCCTAAGTAAAATTCATTTATCCCCAACAATAATGTTCAGATTCAATAAACAATCAGTTACCAGACATTCATAGTTTCTTTATTTTAAAATAGAAAAAAAATAATTTTTTAAACGTTGAGCCATATTTTTTTTATTATGTAGGAATATAGGAATTAATATATAAACTAAATTTATTGCACATACTTTTACTGAGATAACTGATAAACTGTTGGTAACTATCGTTTGTGAAACTGGTTATAAGAACACTTTATTAAAACTAATTAAATACAAAATACCTCACTATTACATCTAAAAATAAATAAAAACAAAAATGAAACTCACGACGCATTTTCACAAAAAGCATTTCCTACTTCAACATTATATTGTTTATTGTCAACATTTATCACTGTTTCTGTAACTATTTTCCAATTCTTTGTTCACACTTCGAGTAATTCTTTAGTATATTAATATAAGAATCAGCACTGATATCTCTATATAAATCTAAATGATGAAACTCTGTTAATCGTATATTCCAATTCATGAAACCATATGTACATGTTATTTTTGATGTTATTATTGACAATTCTGGGTCAGGAATCTTGTAAAGTTTAAATAAATTATCGTCTATGAAGTCCACATTGATTTTATCACCTTCGTTGTTTACAGAAAATTGTTTTGCCAAACGAACCAAATCGTTTTTAGTAAAACGATCGTCGTCTTTTGAAAATACATTTATGTGCATGTGCTTGGATTGACCATTTTTATGACCATTGGTTTCACTGTCATTCCAATTCATGTCCTTGGTGTATTCTTTTTTCAAACTGTATAAAATATTGTAGAAATCAGCTCCAGCATCTTTTATAGCACCTGCAAATAAAAATAATTATTTTTAATTATTTTTGTTTAAAAAGATAGGTACTAAAAACAAAATTGCAACCTTGCAAAAATATTTATTAACTCTAACATTTTATTTTAAATAAAAGCCCAGATATAATTAAATTAAATTCTATATTTTTTATTTAACAAACAAAATAATTTAAAAAAAATCATCTGGTCGTTTACGAGATTATTTAGACAAATCGACATTTGTTTAAAGAAAGTGTTTTTCGAAAACGTAGGAGATTCATCAAATGACGTTTTAGTGCTTCAAATTATTTTATGGAAAATCTGGAGTACCATATATAATAATAAATTGGTTTTATAAACAAAAAAAGGTTCAAAACAAGAAATATAAAATTATTTTATTTTTTAATTCGATTAACGATTTTTATAGTTCATTATTTTTGTTTGTATTTTACGCATAGATAAGAATACATAAATATTTTTGACATCATAATTTGGAGCACTAAAACGATATATAATACTTTTATATTACTCATGATGAAAAGTAAAAAACACTGAAATGAGGAATATTGTTTTTTTGTGCGAAGATTAGGGTGCTGGAGTGAAAATAATGCGAATATATTTAATATCTAAAATATACTTAAACGCAGTATTGGAGGTTGAGAACGGTAAGCCTGTAATGGGAAAAAGCCAAGAGAAGAAGGGAATTTTAAGCAAGTTGTTATTTATAGTAATAATTTTTTTTAGTTGAAATATATTTTTTTTCTAATTTCCAGTTTTGTTCTTTTATAAATGATCTGCCGTTCAAAACTTTTTTTAGTTTAAATTATTTGAAATATTCACATAATATACGTTTATTTTCTTTAAAATATAAATTAAAATAAAATTTCCATTATTGTAAAACAAAACGTTCTAGGAATATAAAAAAGGTTGAAATAGACTTGTTTTTATGTTGTTGTTTTTTTTTTTTTTAATTTTTTTAATTTTTAATTTTACATACAAATTATTTTCATGTCGTATGAAAAAAATTTTATAGCATTTTTTGAATTTCATTAACAATTTCGTATAAAAATGTAAGATTATTAATTTTTAAATAAATTATTGTACAGAAGGCTAAGAACTCCGTAGATACAAGTTTTTGAAATTTATTAACCACACTATGAAATTATGCTTTGCTTAAGGCCTATTAGGCAACAATTCATATTAGATTATTTAAAAATATGCTTTATTCACATCTACAAATTCATTGAAACAAGGAGTATTTAATTAAAGAATAGTAAACATTTGTTTAAAAGAATAATCGATGAAATGTTATTTAGATTACAGATAAACCCCGTTTAACGTTCTTTCGATTTATCACGGTTTTTCCGATTACTTTTTTTGATTAATTTTTCTTTTCATTAATTTCATCGCTCAAGCGCAATTTTTCATATCGCATCAAGTGTCTGAGCGCAGGCAAACAACGTTAGGTGATTTCTGTATAAAAAAAAACTTAAGTGCTAAATGACGAAGCACTTTCCACGACAACATAATCACTCAAATATTATTGTTTTTATACTTAATATTAAAAAATATTGATATTAAAAATGAAGGTTACCAAAGTATTTAAAATAAAACGGGTAAGTGCATGATAGGGTTCCGTAGTTATTCTCACTACGATTTATAAAAAGAGTTATTTCAAAATTTTCGTGACTGAAGATTTTAGGAGACCTATCAAATGATACCCCACTCAATGGGCAAATAAAAAAATGTGAGTTTATTTTTCAGTCTATGAAAGGGGGGTCCAAAATATTTTTGACAATGTTCGTTATAATTTTCAGTGAAAGTACCAATAAAAACCTAGATTCTGAATTTTTTTTCAGATTTTTTGAATTGATAGTTTAGAAAATAGAGGGGGGGGGCACTTTTAAAAAGACTTTGGAGAGAAAATACATCGTGATTGTGTTACATTTTTTGTTGCATTTTAGGAGACCTAATGTTACCCCACTCAATGGGGTAGGTGAAAATTTTCTTTTGAAAACACTTCATTTTATGAAAGGAGGTCTAAAAAATTTTTTTTTTTTTTAAATCTTATTATTTCTGTTTTTGGGTTATCAATCTACGACCGTATAACAAATTTCATCTTATTATGTCAAATTTTTTTCAAGACGGACGGACATGGAAGAACTGTAAGGGTTCCTAGTTTTCTACGGAACCCTAAAAATGTTTTATGGCATAATTTACATTGTTTATATTTAAATATTTACATGTAGCTACTGATTGTTACAAATAATTTTTTTATCGTTTTTTTATGCTTAGACATATTAAATAGTTCAGACGTATAGTAGGTAAGATTAAAGCCCTCATTGTGAAAATAACAAATTCTATAAATAATAATTATATTGAAATCTTAAATATTACACATATGTATAATCAATCCAGTCAAATATTTGTCTGGATACGTGTAAGTATAAGTACTATAGATAATACAGATATAGTTAATATTATTTAATTTTTTAAATTTAAAATTGGATAACTACCTACATTAGCAGGTTGGTGTTTTTTTTTATTTTAAAATTACTGTAATTATTATTTGTATCTAATATTTTAATAAAGCGTTATTAAGTGGACCACAGGTGATTAGTGGTGATACTTTATTAAATATTAAAAAAATTGGCAAAATTAATATTAGTTATGTACTTTTAGTTTTAGTTATTGTAACATTAATATTTTTATATTTTTATAATAATCATGATGTACAAATATCTGGGGCTGTACAATGAGACGAGAATACCTTAAATTTAGACGAAATGAGACCAAGACGAAATTGGTTTTAATTTTTATAAAAGAAGATGGTCGCTTGTAAAATTTAAAAGTTCAGTTAAATTTTTAATGCAAAAAAAATAACATTTCTTTACGTGTGGTTGTATGTATATAAAGCGATTAATTTCGGTTAGTTGGTACAAAGATGTAAAAACGATTTATAATTTTTAGACGAAATACATAATTATAATAAATGTGAATTTTCACTTACCAGTAACGTCAAACAAACTTAAATAAGAAATTCCAGTTGCTTTACACCAAATAACAAATTTAGCAATGTTATCATACCGGATATTTTCCGTATCCAGCAAAACCGCCACATGATGAGGGGTTTTACTTAACTTTGACACAATACTCCTTATCTGGGTTACATCTTCATCCAATGTAGTCTTTGGTTGTATTTTAAATATAATTAAACTACATATTTTGATGAGAAATTCAAAAAATGAAAATATTTTATGTAAAGTATATAATAGAAAATTATTAAAATTATTCATTGTATTATTTTTTTATGTTAACATAACGGTGGACATAACGCAACTACCTGGTTTAATCACAAACAGGTACATTTAACAAAAATATATATTACACCTATCCTGTATCATGCGTTAGATATTTCGACTGCGAACAAATATATAATTGGATTTAAGAGAGAGGGAGATGCAATACAAGAGTGAGTTTTGATGTATTTCTAGAAAAATGGATAGTCTGAGAAGGTCAGTTTATCGAGATGATTTTTTTTAGTTAGTCAATAGACCAACGTCATTCATACTAATACAAGAAAATATGTATGGATGTATATTGATTACTTACTCTTATTTGTTAGGTTTTTAGTTTATAATTTTGTATGAATTTTATATTTAGATAAATAAACTTTTCTTCATGTTTTCAATATCACTTAAAAACTATACTGGTACGAAAATACATAATTGTTTGAAGTACTTTGTTTAAAACTACCCTTCACGTCCAATTTGATAAGAAGGAAAATATATTGTTTGTAAAGTTAATTTATATATTCTATAGTATAACTTTCTATAGCTATTTTAATAAGTATACGTTCGTCAGGACAATAATTAAGTATTATATTCGTTGTGTCGCAGTTTATTTTATTCTTTAAATTTTGTGAAAAATAAAACGAACTTTAGTAAACCATTTCAAAATTACCAAAGTTAAAAATAATGTGAGTTATAAATGTACATAGATACTGCAGAGTTTTTTTTATACCAGATTTACTTCGTGGCATATTGAATTATTATCTGAAATGATAGAGCTTATCTCTTTCTTGGCTAATTTCACATTACAGTTTTGCAGTCCTCAACCTCTAAAACTACCAATCTTCCCAATTTTTTTCTCTTAACTCTTTCTCTGTCAGTTGTTCTCTATTTAACCGCTGTGTGATTTTAGGACCTCTTTTCCCCTAGTTCATAACTAATTTATGACGGAGATATATGTAAATACCTATCAAGAAAATATAAAAAATAATAATTTATGTAAGGCAATAGGTTCGGTTCGAAGTATAACTCTATCTAACGTTTTTTTTATATTAAATAATATTTAGACTTATAAATAAACTGGATAAAAATAATTAAATTTAAAGATGAATAAAATTTAATAAAAATATTATTTTTATATATCAAGGTGCAACACTTCCCCTTCTTTTTCTCGAATATGTTGGCTATTGGCTACATCTAAACTCGCCAAATATTATTGGTAATAAACGAACTTAAATTTCGTTAAAGGTTGTCACTATTTGTCAGTAAAATTATTTCAATAAACACTCATATAAATAAAGCAATTAAAATTTTACAATGTGTGTATTTTTTTATGACTATTAATGTGTAATATTTACACTAATAATGTAACAACCATATATGTAAATATTTTTGAAAACATTAAATTTTATGATACAACAGATGAAACAAAATTAAAATAAGTTTCGTATCATCTCGTAAATAAAGCCGGTCACAAAACTGGGAAAAATCTCATGCCGGTTTGAAAAAAAAATATTTTTATAGCAAATATCTTTACTGTGGGAATCACATATTCAATATGAGCTAAATAATAATGTATATAGTAGAAACCACACAATAAAAATATGCAAAATTTATGGTGATAGTGGAAATAAAAGTCGACCTGTTTAAGTCACTGAAACCAATATGTTTTTTACATAGACAAAATGACACAATATCTATGAGCAAAATTACGTAATAAAATGAACGACTGACAATAACAATGAATGAGGATGTGATATAATGATATTTTATAAGCAAAGAAAACAAAAAGTTCCATGCGAAATCGATACAGTATATTTACTTTATGGATAACAGGGCAGTTGATAAGGTCGATCGTAAATTTTCTGTGAGAATATTTTAGTTTGCATCTTTTCCATCGCACAAAATTCTAAGTGTATAATATAAAAAATACAAAAGTAGCCTTTACCTGTAATATTACAATTAAAAATGGATAGAATAAACTCGTGTGCAAAATCTATAAAAGAAGTGCGCGAAAATTCCGCGCATTCAATTCTTATAAGAAAAGCTCTGGATCCTTATATGGCTGGCAAAATTTTTATCAAGATTGTAACAATAAAATAATTACATATCAGGTGACATAATTTCAATTGAAAGATAAAATGATATACCGGGTGTTTTGTTTAAATTGAGATAAGCCAATATCTCGAAAATTAAGATTTTTAACGAAAAATATTTGGTACAAATGTTTCAGGGTTGAGGGGGAAATCAATTTTACCTTGAGTGAAGGTTTGAATCATTTTGAGATCAATACTTTTTTAAAATAGAAACGTATTTCTATTTTTTACATATTCGTATTTTACAAAAAAAAGAAACAAATTTTATCTGAAACTTTTTTTTAACTGAAAATTAACATTGGAAATTTTTTTTTCATTAAAAAATCTTAAAACTAAAAAAATATATTTTCTTTAAATTCTTTAACATGTATTTTAAAGACTTTCAGAATACCTTAACAAACAACATTAAATAAAAAGAATTTTAATAATTTTTTTTAAATTGACAGAAAAAACTTTTCAGACAAAAGTTATTTCGTTACTTCTGTAAAATATAAATGTGTAAAAAAGAAATAGGTTTAAAAAAATAGTTGACCACAAAATGAACCTCCAATAGGGATAAAAGAATTTACTTCCATTGATTATTTCCTTCTTAACCATCATACTTTTGTACCAAACCTTTTCCCCAAATTTTCGAGACCACCCAGTATCAAAAATCAATCGCTATAAAATATGCATATTTTAATTGACAGTTCACTGACAGCTGTAATCAATATTATGGTATTTGACACTAAGTCCATGTAGATATTATGTTAATTAGAAACTAGCAGTCTAAAATCAGCGGTGATAGGTAAACTCTATAGAAAGGATAACAGCTTTAAATTATTTTATATTTATTTCCACTGCTCTAAAATGTCTAGTAAATTCATATTGATATTGACATTGACGGAAGTCGCGAATAGCATTTGTATTACTTTTGCTCTAGAGTAAATTCTTTATAATACCGGATAATAATATCCGGTATTATTCAGAAATTACTAAAATTTAATAACTTGCAAGCACTTTTAAACGAGATATCAAAATTTTATATGCGCAAGATGTTTTTTGGGACCATGTGATTATTGATAACTTTATTATTATTTAAACGGGCAAAGAATCTGTATTTTTCTCGGGAATAATAATGACAGTAAAACTGTGAGATACATATATCTGTTCTATGTTCTAGAAAAATTTTATGTAACTTTTTCACTTTATTAATTAAAAATCAATAAAAATTTCCAGACTTTTTAAAGTTAAATGGCTTCAATTATATAATTATTTAAAAGAAAATATTTATCTAAAAAAAACTAGAAGAATTTAAGAAGACAATATACGTCCCCACTCCTACCTACATTCTAACAACTTTAGTGTGAGTACGAGTGTCATTGACCTTCAACCAAATAATGACCAAAGTTATGAAACATATAGTAATTTCAGTTTTGTATGTATGTCAAACAATTTGACGTAACTATTGCACTATACCTACAACAAACAAAATACATCGACACATGTTTTCCTGATTTTATAAACGTCATTAATTTAACAGGTCACAATTTTTGAGTTACCTCGTGTCCGTTGCTACCGTTATTTCTATTTTTTAGTTGTTTTTTTTAGTGATGTACATTCCATAAAACACGTTCATTTATCTTCAACTTTTTTTTTATTTATCTATTTCTCACTTTATTAGAGAGCATCGATAAAGCTTTCTCCTTATTATTGGAATTAATCATTTTTAAATACAATAATTTGGCTATTTTTATATTTTCATAAATAAATAAATACTTTTTTTAAACCATACGTAAAGAAAGGGGTGCAGAGGTCCCGTAATACAAAAAGGGGGAAAGTCGATAATTTTCCTGGGTCCTTATTTCACCTCGGGCCCTTGATTAGTGCCTAAAATTCCAACTGTATATCGCGCCACTGGACAACTGCAAATAATTATATTTCGGAATTTGAGATTATACAGTTTAATACAAATTATAAATTGTAATTAATTCATAATATTTTGTTAAAGTATGCATGTATCTGCGTTTTTTTATCAATTGACGTAGGAAACAACAAGTTTATGATTATTGGCTATGGATAAAAAATATATGAGTGATATTTAAAAATAAGAATTTTAAATATTTAATCGTAAAATAATGTATATAATAAATTCTTGTCATGCAAAATAATATTTATTATTATAAATATATTTTTGAATAGTTCTTTTGGTTAATTAAATGTATTAAGAAACCCAGCTATAATATTATCATATATTATGTTGATAAGTTCCGGAACTACATACACATATATTTATGTAATAGGTTTATGTACATTTTTGGTTATTTCTGTATACTTTTTTGCGTTAATATGAAACTACAATATGTTTTTATGTTGTAATAATGGATTCATCACACGAATTAGTTATTATAATATCGGGCCGGTCATTTTCATATGTATTATTGGTGCAAAAAAAATATCGATATTTATATAGTTAGTATTAAAATAATTTTAACACAGAGATCTTATTATTAACCAAAATGTTTTGTAATATATTTCAAGCTATAATTTTCTTTTTGAAAATTGTGCTTAATTTGACTCAACTATTTTTATTTTTTAGCATATTTCCTGGAGGTCTACAACCTTGCATATTTTATATTTTGTAATAGACATTATAAATAACCGAGACGAATATTAATTCATTTTGTCATAGATATAAAGCATCTAATTGTTTGGCCCAATAAATCTACAAAAATTGCTGACATTGGCGACTGTGTGGTACAATTCTGCATTATATTTACAAATATGATTTGGCACAGTTTTAGACTACAGACGTAGACAATTACTTGACGAGATAAACATTTGAATGTTTACTACGGACTGTATATTAGATTAACCCAATTTATGTATGTATAGCGTTTTGTGGGCTACGCGTTGCATTTCTGGAATATCACTATATATAGCTATGTCGTTAGAGTTGAATACAAACCAACGCAACGGGTTATTGTTGAACAGTTTAGACCGACGGGATTAATCTCATTGGGTATTCTACACACTATCTCGTTGGTTATTTGCATACGGTCATTTTTCAGAGTCGTTTTTGTTCACTATATTTCAAACAAAACCAGTAAACATCAAGTTGAATTTATTAATGTTTCCAAGTTGATATATTTCCGGTAATCTTTTTATTATCTTTGTATGCAGTTACATTTTTTAATTAATAAATGTATAACATTATATACAATGTAAGGTGTTTAACTATAAAACTTTCTTATACCATCAATAGCTGTTATCCACGACTAACGTCCGCGTATAATATAGGTTAGGTTGTACAGATTTGTCTAGTGATTCAGCCGATAAAACAGGTTTTTAATTTCGCATTTATATGCTAGATGTGTACGCCAAAAAGTATAGCCTATCGCGCGTACAGATGTACAAACTTCCATTTTTTATGTGACCAATTTTTCAGAATAGAAAGTAGCTATCTCCCTGCTAAACATCAAAATCAGTTCAGTGGCTTATTGTTAGCCGTGAAAAGGTAAGACGGACATAAACTTATTCGTATTTATAATAATATTGGCTACATTTTTTATTATGCAGTGACTTCCAAAAGTTCGGGTCCACCTAAATAACTTTAATAATATAAGAATATAAGATTGAAATTTATAGATATACAAAAGGATCACCAAATCTATTATTTAACCACAAAAGCACCCACCAGCATTCCATCGGGTGGCGGGGAAGAGGGGAGCAAAGAAATCTTAAATGACACATGGGGTTGAGTGAAGGCTCGTTCGAAAGAGCTTACCAAGATAAAAACAACGCGGGATTGCCGAGGTCTCTACGATATTTTACCGAAGAACTATGACTTATGACCATTTAAACATTTCTATTGAGATAAGGTTAAATGCATTTTCATATATGTTATAAAATAAAAAAAACAAATTCAGTTGAAAAACTGATGTTTATCCGCTAGTTGTGTCATCATTGTGTCAAAAAATTCAACTTTTCTGTTTTTTTTTTTAATTTTTTGTTTAATGTACTAAAATAAAAAAACGTAAGATTTTCAACTGAATCTGTTTTTACGAGCTTCTTTCACTTTATAATATTTTTGAAAATGCATTTAACCTAATATAATCTCAATAGAAATTTTCAAATGATCATAACTCTTCGAAAAAAATCGTAGAGATCTCATTGTTTTTGTCTCGGTTAGCCCTTTCGAACAAGCCCTCACTCAATCCCATGTGCCATTTAAGATTTTGTTTCCTTCCCCCTCCCCCTGCTTCCCAGTGATATGCAGGTAGGTGCTTTTGAGGTTAAATAATAGATTTGGTGATTCCATTGTACCTTTATTAATTTCAATCCTATATTTCAAACCATTCAAAAATTATTTCGGTGGCCCGAACTTTTGGAAGGCACTATATTATCTCAAAAACGATTTAAAAAAATAGCGAAAATCAATATCTGGTTTATTTATAAATATTTCTTTGATAAAACAAGGTGCTACAATAGTGTTGTTTCAAATCTTGAACATGTTTACGTGTTTTATGGAATTAATTTTTCATGTTGCTATATTTAAAAATTAGGTAGTTTTTCCTTTTTTATATTCTTAGAAAACATATAATAATACTTTATTCAAATGGTCTTTTTCTGCCCCATTTTGATTCAAGAGCTGATAAAATGAACTATAGAGAAAGGTAACTAAATTTATTATTATTATAAGTGAGATATTAAATGTACAACAGTACTATGTATAAGATATGTCATAAATTTAGAACTAATCTGAATAACAAATCATATGTTTAAACTCGAAATGTCAAGCAAAAGTTTTTGATATAAGAAACTTAATATTTTATTTTCGTTTTCTTGCGTGACAAATAGGCAAACATTTAATTTTAGTGGTAGAAATTTAAGTAAAAAATTACATACAAATTATATACAAGCCCTTTATAATATATACTTTACCTATATATAAATAATACATTTAAACTACTGGTAAATAAGTATTAAAATTATGAATATACAGTAGATTATACAAAAAATATGTATGATATTTTATAAAGAAAATAAAAATTAATTGTATTTAAATATTTGTTAGATGATGGTAAATAAAAAAATTCACGACGACATTGGTTTAAATTTAAACGAGAATAATTGTTTACGATACAAGATATGATCTATAATTAATATGTGTAAATTTTCACGTACACCACATTCTATATTTGTGTAATTATAGAATACATAATCAAACAGATATTGCAAAATTTGAAAATATAAAAAAGTCTTAATGGCATACATTTATAGTCAGTTACACAGATGGTGTTATTTTATTATTATATTTATTAAACTATTAAATAATCTATTAAAACAAATGAATCATTTATTTTCTAATGCTAAATTTGTCTAAAATTAATATTTATCAACACATTAAATTACATATCATTAAAAAATTTAATAATAATAAAAATAAAAAATCTACAAGTATACTATAAGTACATACGAGTATTCGTATGTTCCTGTAATCTTGTATATATGTACTTCCACCCTTTTCAATTACATAGTTGTTTTGTAGACTACTGTTTCTCATTAATAATGCATGTGTTTTAAAACTGTTTGTTTGTTTTTAATAATGTAGTTTCCTGTTTGTTTATTTGTACATAAAAGAAACATATAGTAATAATAGTAAATATAACCACATTCAAAGCTTTCGATGTACTCAAGTATACGTATATTACGTACATATGTACTTAAGTTATTTATTGAGCTATTGAATTTATATAAGATTGATTTTATAGGTCTTCGCCTGCCTTGATTATCCCCAGGGAAACTTACAATTCTATTAAGTAATTCTCATCTGGATAACGATGTATTTTTTAAGTAAAGGCCACAATGCATAATAAAAATTAATTTAAAAAACAAGATTTTATTAAAAATATTTTTAAATGCATATGAGCCATTCCACGTCAAGCGGGACAGTTTTTGACCTCATGTTTTCTGATTTGGCTATAATTTTTTTTACAGCTTCTTTGGACCCAATTTATATGTCAAACAATTTTTATTTTATTTTTATCACCCCTAGTTTAGAAGTTACAAGGGGTTGAAATTTCGAAAAAACGGCAAAAAATCGAAAACATGCTCTCCTTTAACTGCTTATATCTCCGGTTCTATTCATACTACAGACTTCAACAAAAAATCATTTTGAAGCTCTTCAATGTCACTTTAATAACGTATTTATTTTATTGTTATAATTAATTTAATTTATTTGTTATAAACAATTATATTATTTAAACGTGGTTTTCAAAACGAGAACACGCTTTGAAAATTTTGAAAAAAATATCAGCGTATTCCTTGATCAATTCTCTACAAAACTGCTGAGTTACAGAATGGAACTCTGATGAAAACTGTCTCAAAAAAAGTGATTTGTACGAAAAACCGCGCGCGCGCGCATGTACGCACGGCTGGTGTCGCGGTATTGCTCAGTAAAGGAAGAATTTTGACAAGGTCATGGTTGATTATTATAGATTTTGGTGCGGAGAATTCGAAAAAAATACCTAGGACTGGCGAAGAGTGGTGCAACACCCTTAAAAATAGGGTTGAAGGGGGAAAACCTCGTTTCCAAGTGATTTGTAATTTATCTCAAAATCCAAAACGACAAAAGGGTATTTTTATGGTTGATATTTGTTGGGGACTCGAAGACAAATCGATTGAGACCATATATACTGAGTTTGACTAAACATTACCCTCAATAATTATATTTAATTGTATTTGAAAAAAATGTATACAACAAAAATTTGGTGAACTTTAATGTGCAATTGCTTCTGTTCTAGTGATTGAATACTTATTAAGGGACTCAATTTGTTTTTTACATACAAAAAGAAGATATTCACGATGGTTTTAGTAATAAATATTCAACCCTAATGTTTTTATTAAATTTTAACTAAAAAGGCAGTTTTCTAAAAATTTACATCATTTACCATTAAACATTAGCGATTTTTATTGGTTAAACTATTAATATTTTTTTAAATAATGGTTGATCATTATTTTTTTTTGTAACTTTAAGAACAATTTGAGATCAACTACGATTCATTTGGATGATTTTAACCAAATGTATTAATTTTCAACTCTTTTGACCAAAAAGAAGCATTTTTATCTATTTTAAATCTATACTAGAAGGTAATTTTTGCTTAAACTAAATATATGCGATTTGTTTTAGTGTCTCCAATAAATATCAACCATAAAAATACCCCTTTGTCGCTTTGGATTTTGAGATAAATTGCAAATCACTTGGAAACGGGGTTTTCTTCCTTCAACCCTATTTTTAAGAGTGTTGCACCACTCTTCGCCAGTCCTAGGTATTTTTTTCGAATTCTCCGCACCAAAATCTATAATAATCAACTATTACTTTTTCAAAATTCTTCCTTTACTGAGTAATACCGCGACACAAGCCGTGCGGATATGCGCGCGCGCGCGGTTTTTCGTACAAACCACTTTTTTGAGACAGTTCTCATCAGAGTTCCATTCTGTAACTCAGCAGTTTTGTAGAGAATTGATCAAGGAGTACGCTGATTTTTTTTTCAAAATTTTCAAAGCGTGTTCTCGCTTTGAAAACCACGTTTAAATAATATAATTGTTTATAACAAATAAATTAAATTGTTTATAACAATAAAATAAATACGTTATTAAAGTGACATTCAAGAGCTTCAAAATGATTTTTTGTTGAAGTCTGTAGTATGAATAGAACCGAAGATATAAGCAGTTAAAGGAGAGCATGTTTTCGATTTTTTGCCGTTTTTCCGAAATGTCAACCCCTTATAACTTCTAAACTAGGGGTGATAAAAATAAAATAAAAATTGTTTGACATATAAATTGGGTCCAAAGAAGCTATAAAAAAATTATAGCCAAATCAGAAAACATGAGGTCAAAAACTGTCCCGCTTGACGTGGAATGGCTCATATGCACTGAAAAGTTAAAAAAATAATTTTCAGCTCTCACAAAGCGTGACTAAAATCAATAAAAGCGTATTTCTATTAATTACACAGCCACGCACACACAAAAAATGTTTTTTATAGAGCATTGTATGCATGCATATTGAGGTATTGCATCCGAATTTGCGGCACCTTATCCGATTAATTTTGACTCGAAAATCGGAATCAGTGTATCTAAATACATAGAAATATAGTGACTGTGTTTTTATTGATTTTGTATCACTTCATTTATTAATATATTATTAATTCGTGTATGATATTTTCATGACAATAAAACTCAACGCTCAGACCTGGTCTGGATCTAACATAAGCAATAATTTATAGGCCACCCATAAAGTTCTCTATTTTACTAAAATAGTCAGGGCGGAAATTAAAGTTTGGTTATTAGTTACCGGGTCTCAAACCTACTTATAATAAAATAATATTCGGACAACCATTATAAAGATAAAATACAAAAGAGTTAACTTGTTATTATAATTTTAAGAATTTATTTTCTGTGTAGAAACATATTTCGCTGACAATAAAAGTCCTCTGAATTATCATTGCATCATTTATTTTGAGCTTTATGAAGTTACGTATAAAAAGTCTATGAAAAAGAAGCTAGAAGTAGCTGATACATAAATATTATAAAGCAACAGTTTAGGCTGTAGAGAACAGAACTCGAGAGAAATATACGAATACAGCAGCAGATTTAGTTTGTAAAAACGTCGGCTATGAATAATAACACAAAGCAGGGCAATGAAGTGGAATATACAGCCCAATGCGTTGAACTTTGATCAATTTTTATGTGTATTTTTTAAATGAATTCTAAGAATAATCATTTTATGCTTGAAAAGTGTCCCAGTATATTTTTTAAATTTGAAATTTTGCATATTAATTATTTTTACAATATATCAATATTTAAGGTTGTTGACAACCTAGAAAAATAACAGAAATATTTCGATGATACTTTGAAAATAACATTTAAAAAATCCTTGCAAAATTTCAAGGTCATCAGGTAAATAAATTAACATGCATTCTTATGAGAACTGCATAGTTTCGCGACATGACAGGGTTTTTCAAAGTAATGTGACCAGGCCCGGATTTAGAAATATGCCGCCCCTATGCAGTTGCGAAAATTGCCGCCCACCCTTTAAATGGAGGATTAAATTTTGGTACGAAAAGTCTAAAAAATTTTAATTTTTTTTAGTTTTTTTTATGTAAAGTTTACTTGTAACAATTACACAAGTTTCCACCAAAATTTGCCGCTCTTTAATTTTTGCCGCTCTTTAATTTTTGCCGCTCTAGGCACGTGCCTACACTGCCCGCATGGTAAATCCGGGCCTGAATGTGACAGAGATAATTTGATAGAAATTTGAGCATACATTCTTTATTAATTTACAAATATATCTGTAAATTTTCAGAATGATTAGAAACAGCGTTTTTAATTAAAAAATGATAAGTATGTGAAAAAAAGGGAGAGATACGGTTATATGTGATTTCGCATGCTTCAGAGAGAGACACATCTTGCCTTCACTCTATGCTTATCCACAGGCGCTTAACTGCACCGTTCCCCGCACTCTAGAATGTTAACACCTTTATAGTAAAGTTACTAACAAGTAGGTACCTACATACTTAAAGTACATGTACAATTTTTTGTATATTTATTTAACCACAAGAAAACAATGTCACTCGACATGTGTTTCAACTTCTATGAAAAAAAAGAAAAGTCTAATATTTTCATATTGATATATAGTTTGATTATATTATTCTGTTGATATTAAAATACGGTCAACTACAACGAAAACTAAAAGACTGCCGTCACTTTACAATTGGTAGGCCCCCCATACACCTACATTATAATTGTGCAATATTAATATTGCACAATTTTATTGAAATATATCTAAAACCTACACGTTCAATTATATTGTATCTTGAATCATTCGCATCAATATTTTCGTCGGAGCAATACATGTGATGATGAAGATTTGACTGCAGCTATCCTGTTGATTTTACTGGCGAAACGAAAAAAAACGAATATGGGTCAAAAAAACGGTTCCAAAGAAGACCATTGTACACTCATGAACGTCTTTTAAAATAAATTTAGAAATATTCGTGCGTGCGTACGGGACCGCTCCGAACAGTAGACTAAATAATCTGCCGTGTGCCACAGGACTTTCTTATACGTAATAATGACAGTGAACAGTGTACGTGATTTTTATTTTAGTGAAGGATATTTCTGACAAACTAATAAAAGATAGAGTAAAATGAATGAGACATAAACTATAGAAATATTATTTTATAAATTATGTATCGAACGAATTTTGTTCAAACACGTACAGTCTCTGTAATACGTATAAGAAAGTCCCATGACACTCATGGCAGATATTTCTTCTCTGTTATGAACCTTTTGAAATGTACTTAAAAACGAATACTTGGTAAAAAAAAAAAATTAAATTTGTTTTTTCGAAAAAATTAATAGAACATAAATTATAGATAATAATATTACCTACAATTTTCAACTTGGTCATTTTTCTCTAATTCGCACTGTTTCAGTGTAATTCGAAAAATTCAAAAATCGATGTAGGTAAACATCCGTTTCCGGTTGAATGATCGTTTTCAAAAATAGGAGGTTTTCTTCCCAGGCAAAAATCAATCTTAAGTATAAAATTCCACCTTTCTACGATTTGTCGTATTTGAGTTACAGCGTCTACAGACAGACAGACAGACAGACAGACAGACAGACCGACAGACCGACAGACACACAGACATCATGGCGAAAATAGTCAGAATGGATTCAGGGAAGGTCAAAATTGATAATTCCATCAAAAACCGGATTTCGAAAAAAATCGCGTTTACTATACTTACTTATACTATATGTATATTTCATATACATTGGTATAAGAAAGTAATAAAAATACCATAACTCCTAAACGACTGATGATGGAAGGGTGTAATCTTATATTTATAATAAACTTTCATTTTGAAAGACAACCACTTAATTTTTACAATGATCACTAAACCGGAAACGGATGTTTACTCTTGTCATTTTTAGAATTTTTTTAAGTAAGACAAAAATGTTTTAGATAAGAAATGTCGAGTATGTTATTATCTATAATTTATTCCCCATACATTTTTTTCCAACAGTTATGATTTAGCCAGAAAGATTTTTTTAAAATAATTATTTAGAATAATCTATACTGGTTGTCGGGTGATTTGACCGTGCGGATCACGACTCATACCGTCAAGACACCAGGTGACCACTGCAAACTAAATGAAATAGAGTTACAGTGTTTATTCTCAATATTACGTATAAGAAAGACCCATGGTACCTATGACAAACACGTACAGTCTCTGTAATACGTATAAGAAAGTCCCATGACACTCATGGCAGATATTTCTTCTCTGTTATGAACCTTTTGAAATGTACTTAAAAACGAATACTTGGTAAAAAAAAAAAATTAAATTTGTTTTTTCGAAAAAATTAATAGAACATAAATTATAGATAATAATATTACCTACAATTTTCAACTTGGTCATTTTTCTCTAATTCGCACTGTTTCAGTGTAATTCGAAAAATTCAAAAATCGATGTAGGTAAACATCCGTTTCCGGTTGAATGATCGTTTTCAAAAATAGGAGGTTTTCTTCCCAGGCAAAAATCAATCTTAAGTATAAAATTCCACCTTTCTACGATTTGTCGTATTTGAGTTACAGCGTCTACAGACAGACAGACAGACAGACAGACAGACAGACCGACAGACCGACAGACACACAGACATCATGGCGAAAATAGTCAGAATGGATTCAGGGAAGGTCAAAATTGATAATTCCATCAAAAACCGGATTTCGAAAAAAATCGCGTTTACTATACTTACTTATACTATATGTATATTTCATATACATTGGTATAAGAAAGTAATAAAAATACCATAACTCCTAAACGACTGATGATGGAAGGGTGTAATCTTATATTTATAATAAACTTTCATTTTGAAAGACAACCACTTAATTTTTACAATGATCACTAAACCGGAAACGGATGTTTACTCTTGTCATTTTTAGAATTTTTTTAAGTAAGACAAAAATGTTTTAGATAAGAAATGTCGAGTATGTTATTATCTATAATTTATTCCCCATACATTTTTTTCCAACAGTTATGATTTAGCCAGAAAGATTTTTTTAAAATAATTATTTAGAATAATCTATACTGGTTGTCGGGTGATTTGACCGTGCGGATCACGACTCATACCGTCAAGACACCAGGTGACCACTGCAAACTAAATGAAATAGAGTTACAGTGTTTATTCTCAATATTACGTATAAGAAAGACCCATGGTACCTATGACAAACACGTACAGTCTCTGTAATACGTATAAGAAAGTCCCATGACACTCATGGCAGATATTTCTTCTCTGTTATGAACCTTTTGAAATGTACTTAAAAACGAATACTTGGTAAAAAAAAAAAATTAAATTTGTTTTTTCGAAAAAATTAATAGAACATAAATTATAGATAATAATATTACCTACAATTTTCAACTTGGTCATTTTTCTCTAATTCGCACTGTTTCAGTGTAATTCGAAAAATTCAAAAATCGATGTAGGTAAACATCCGTTTCCGGTTGAATGATCGTTTTCAAAAATAGGAGGTTTTCTTCCCAGGCAAAAATCAATCTTAAGTATAAAATTCCACCTTTCTACGATTTGTCGTATTTGAGTTACAGCGTCTACAGACAGACAGACAGACAGACAGACAGACAGACAGACAGACAGACCGACAGACCGACAGACACACAGACATCATGGCGAAAATAGTCAGAATGGATTCAGGGAAGGTCAAAATTGATAATTCCATCAAAAACCGGATTTCGAAAAAAATCGCGTTTACTATACTTACTTATACTATATGTATATTTCATATACATTGGTATAAGAAAGTAATAAAAATACCATAACTCCTAAACGACTGATGATGGAAGGGTGTAATCTTATATTTATAATAAACTTTCATTTTGAAAGACAACCACTTAATTTTTACAATGATCACTAAACCGGAAACGGATGTTTACTCTTGTCATTTTTAGAATTTTTTTAAGTAAGACAAAAATGTTTTAGATAAGAAATGTCGAGTATGTTATTATCTATAATTTATTCCCCATACATTTTTTTCCAACAGTTATGATTTAGCCAGAAAGATTTTTTTAAAATAATTATTTAGAATAATCTATACTGGTTGTCGGGTGATTTGACCGTGCGGATCACGACTCATACCGTCAAGACACCAGGTGACCACTGCAAACTAAATGAAATAGAGTTACAGTGTTTATTCTCAATATTACGTATAAGAAAGACCCATGGTACCTATGACAAACACGTACAGTCTCTGTAATACGTATAAGAAAGTCCCATGACACTCATGGCAGATATTTCTTCTCTGTTATGAACCTTTTGAAATGTACTTAAAAACGAATACTTGGTAAAAAAAAAAAATTAAATTTGTTTTTTCGAAAAAATTAATAGAACATAAATTATAGATAATAATATTACCTACAATTTTCAACTTGGTCATTTTTCTCTAATTCGCACTGTTTCAGTGTAATTCGAAAAATTCAAAAATCGATGTAGGTAAACATCCGTTTCCGGTTGAATGATCGTTTTCAAAAATAGGAGGTTTTCTTCCCAGGCAAAAATCAATCTTAAGTATAAAATTCCACCTTTCTACGATTTGTCGTATTTGAGTTACAGCGTCTACAGACAGACAGACAGACAGACAGACAGACAGACCGACAGACCGACAGACACACAGACATCATGGCGAAAATAGTCAGAATGGATTCAGGGAAGGTCAAAATTGATAATTCCATCAAAAACCGGATTTCGAAAAAAATCGCGTTTACTATACTTACTTATACTATATGTATATTTCATATACATTGGTATAAGAAAGTAATAAAAATACCATAACTCCTAAACGACTGATGATGGAAGGGTGTAATCTTATATTTATAATAAACTTTCATTTTGAAAGACAACCACTTAATTTTTACAATGATCACTAAACCGGAAACGGATGTTTACTCTTGTCATTTTTAGAATTTTTTTAAGTAAGACAAAAATGTTTTAGATAAGAAATGTCGAGTATGTTATTATCTATAATTTATTCCCCATACATTTTTTTCCAACAGTTATGATTTAGCCAGAAAGATTTTTTTAAAATAATTATTTAGAATAATCTATACTGGTTGTCGGGTGATTTGACCGTGCGGATCACGACTCATACCGTCAAGACACCAGGTGACCACTGCAAACTAAATGAAATAGAGTTACAGTGTTTATTCTCAATATTACGTATAAGAAAGACCCATGGTACCTATGACAAACACGTACAGTCTCTGTAATACGTATAAGAAAGTCCCATGACACTCATGGCAGATATTTCTTCTCTGTTATGAACCTTTTGAAATGTACTTAAAAACGAATACTTGGTAAAAAAAAAAAAATTAAATTTGTTTTTTCGAAAAAATTAATAGAACATAAATTATAGATAATAATATTACCTACAATTTTCAACTTGGTCATTTTTCTCTAATTCGCACTGTTTCAGTGTAATTCGAAAAATTCAAAAATCGATGTAGGTAAACATCCGTTTCCGGTTGAATGATCGTTTTCAAAAATAGGAGGTTTTCTTCCCAGGCAAAAATCAATCTTAAGTATAAAATTCCACCTTTCTACGATTTGTCGTATTTGAGTTACAGCGTCTACAGACAGACAGACAGACAGACAGACAGACAGACCGACAGACCGACAGACACACAGACATCATGGCGAAAATAGTCAGAATGGATTCAGGGAAGGTCAAAATTGATAATTCCATCAAAAACCGGATTTCGAAAAAAATCGCGTTTACTATACTTACTTATACTATATGTATATTTCATATACATTGGTATAAGAAAGTAATAAAAATACCATAACTCCTAAACGACTGATGATGGAAGGGTGTAATCTTATATTTATAATAAACTTTCATTTTGAAAGACAACCACTTAATTTTTACAATGATCACTAAACCGGAAACGGATGTTTACTCTTGTCATTTTTAGAATTTTTTTAAGTAAGACAAAAATGTTTTAGATAAGAAATGTCGAGTATGTTATTATCTATAATTTATTCCCCATACATTTTTTTCCAACAGTTATGATTTAGCCAGAAAGATTTTTTTAAAATAATTATTTAGAATAATCTATACTGGTTGTCGGGTGATTTGACCGTGCGGATCACGACTCATACCGTCAAGACACCAGGTGACCACTGCAAACTAAATGAAATAGAGTTACAGTGTTTATTCTCAATATTACGTATAAGAAAGACCCATGGTACCTATGACAAACACGTACAGTCTCTGTAATACGTATAAGAAAGTCCCATGACACTCATGGCAGATATTTCTTCTCTGTTATGAACCTTTTGAAATGTACTTAAAAACGAATACTTGGTAAAAAAAAAAAAATTAAATTTGTTTTTTCGAAAAAATTAATAGAACATAAATTATAGATAATAATATTACCTACAATTTTCAACTTGGTCATTTTTCTCTAATTCGCACTGTTTCAGTGTAATTCGAAAAATTCAAAAATCGATGTAGGTAAACATCCGTTTCCGGTTGAATGATCGTTTTCAAAAATAGGAGGTTTTCTTCCCAGGCAAAAATCAATCTTAAGTATAAAATTCCACCTTTCTACGATTTGTCGTATTTGAGTTACAGCGTCTACAGACAGACAGACAGACAGACAGACAGACAGACCGACAGACCGACAGACACACAGACATCATGGCGAAAATAGTCAGAATGGATTCAGGGAAGGTCAAAATTGATAATTCCATCAAAAACCGGATTTCGAAAAAAATCGCGTTTACTATACTTACTTATACTATATGTATATTTCATATACATTGGTATAAGAAAGTAAAAATATTATACAATAAACACTATACAGACGACACAATGAAATAATATGTCGCAATAAAATTTAAACTCGCTCAAACTTTTCTAAAAGCATTGTGCAATCTTCAATATAATATGATTCCTAAACGGTCAATAATATTGGACAATTGGTGATATTGCACAATAAAATTGATCGTCTATGTGCCGCTGTATTCATTGAGAGACTAGTGATAAAATTAGCTGATAAATCTACGCGTTGGCTGAGTAGTTCTCACATTTCTCATAAAAGCGGTTTTCGAATAATAGTGTAAGCACTTCTGAAAAGTTTGTTACAATTTTTGTTCGTATAGTTTTCTTTGGACCGGAAAAAACAAACCACTTTATCAAATATAAACAAGTAAATCTTTCATTTTTTCCTTATGGTGTCAGGTTTTTTCATTTTAGGACAATACGCTTCGGGATATTGTTTATTTTTTTACTTAATTTAGAAATATGAAGAAGAAGAAACTTGTAGTTATGGTTGGTTAATGTTTGTGAACGAATGTTTTTTTTAAGATGACATTTCCAGAAAAAAATGGTATATATAGATAGAAATAAACCTTATTTGATATTTAATATCAGATATTATTATGGCTATGGTATTAAATAATAACTAATTGTAAGAAAAATGTAGGTTTGTGAATTGTTTAGAAGCAGAAAATTTTTTATTGGTTTCCTGGTAAATATAGGTGTAACTACTTTATTGAAGCCACATTTATGTATACTTTACACTTTGCTTGAATTATCTAAATTAAAATACTCAATTCAGTTTGAAATGTTGTTATCTACATATCGTCGTTGTCATTTTAATATCTCCTATGTGCAAATTACAAAGTTTTGAATAAACTAACAAAAACTATTTAAAAAATTTTTACCAATTTTATCCGTTATAATATTCTTTTATCATAGCATAAATATTCTATTAATCTATTTTTTTTATTTAATATGGCTCACCTTTTATTTCGTAATTGAAAAACAAAATTTTTTTTTGTATTTTCAACTGTACATAGGAGGTATTAAAAGTTAATTGTTTTCACATAATAGATATAGTTAGATAGTAAAACTAGTTTTTATTAATTAACTAATTGCCACAGTTATATGCAAACGATGTAAATTATCTAGAAAACAACCCCCTTATGTGTATAAATTGAAAGTGAAGTTGACTTTTTTAATTTCTCCTATGTGCTGTAGATGACACATAGGAGAAATTAAGGATCAGCTATACGAGCATATCACATAGGATAAATTAAATTTACTTATTAGAAAGAAACGGAGATTGTTATACTATTGATATATTATTGAACAGATAGAGAAAAAAAAGACCAACCGTAATATTAAAAAATATCATTTTTGAAAATATTGTCACATAGGAGATATTAAAATGACAACGACGATATGTTAAAATTCATAATATTGATACAGTAGGTACATAATTATCTAAAACGATGGTACATAATTATCATGTTATAAATATTTAACAAGTGTTTAATTCATTTTAGTAACTATTTTATTTTTCTTCTTTAAGATGTTTAAATGAAACATATTTTATTATACCCTTACCTTTTAAATTTTTAAATATATTTAACATTTCTAAAAAAAATAGTCCCTTAACTCTTTGGATGCGAAATTCGACTCGAAAAATCACCGTTGCACGCAGAAATCGACTTTTATACCTATTAGAATAAAAAATGTAAATGTTTATTAAAAAATAAAATTGTTTTATTGAAACATTTATCCAATATAAATAAAAATATAAATCAATAAACCACACACGAATATCAACTTCCTTATGTGCAATTTAATGCAAAATTGACATTTTTACGAATAAATGATCATGTCAAAAAAGTTAATCTACCACGAACCGTGTAAATGCAGCTAACCGAATACCTAACCAAAATAAGTCAATAAAAAAATGTAAGATAAATTAGTCATATTAGCAGCTGTGAACTATTTACAACAAAAATAAAATTATAAATTGATGTACATAGCTATTATAACATTGGTATTTATAATACATAAAGTATGTGTACGAAAGTAGTTTATTTAAATAGAGTTTTTTTTTTTTATAAATAGAATCGATATATTAGCAACCTTGAGAGTTCAAATGTCAAAATATACAGACGTAAACACGTCCAACAAGTTATTGACCTGTAATTGTTATTTTGTTGATATTTGTAATAAAAAAATTGCCATGAGTACCACAGGACTTTCTTATACGTAATAATTATGGTGTATAGCGTACAGGTATCTAATAATATTAAAAAAAATCTGGTTAACTCTTCAACTATTATTATAAAACTGTTTTTCTATTATGAAATGTTTCCATAAAAAATATTCTTTGCATGGAATCAGATACATATAGATATAGATATCATTTTCAGTGAATTGATAGAAACATGTGTGTAACGAAATGGGTAAAGAAATCAATATAGGTATAAAATGAAGTATAAGAGGATAAAAGTATTATATATAACAATATTTATTTTGTGTTACTTTTTGTGGCAGTAATTACAGTCGACTTGAAGACTTACCTCGTCGACGTTGAGAATGCTAAAGATCTGAGCTGGATTACGAGAATCTTGGATATAATCCTGTCAGTGGGATGATAGATCCCCTTGACCGTGTATACGTGTGATGCACATTAAAATAAGAAAACGTGAAATTTTGTTTCTGACAATTTATTTTTACATCTAGGTTTTTTTTTATCGGATGTGTTATTGTCTGGCCACTTTTATTAATACATGTGGTTTATTTGTAAATTAATTGAAATGGTTCTGGTTTCTAAATAGTGTTTTTAATTTGATATATTCTAAAACATAAAACAATACAATTTCTCTTTCTTATAATCCAATGAAAATTAAAACTATAGTATCAACTGTCCAAATAAATTAATTAACTATATGACTTTTAATTATAATTTTTAGTATACATTTTTAAATTTTGTTTATTTGTAGTTTTAGTTTTCTTTTTGGCAGGGGGGGATATATAAATTACGTCACACAAAAGTCACACATTTTTTACCCCTACCATCGACCCTTTTCACACTGAATTTCATTTTTTAACCCCCTCTCTAATTATACAAAAAAAACTGGAGCCTCTCATAAAAGTTTATTTTTATGAATAAAGAAAATAGTCAAAATTTATTAAAAACAATGTTCTTTATATCACGACTGAAAAATAAAACCTATAGGAGTTAAATAAATTAATGATGTAGGTGTTTTAAATGTCGTATCACGTCGTGTTTTTTTCGGACCCCCTCCTCCGTCCTCGTCACATATCATCGCGCTAGGTAATTGCGCCCCTTCCTCTAGCGTACGTATTTTATGTACGACCCCAGGTAGTTTCTAATTACCTATGAATTTTCACGTTACACCACTTGACTGATTTATAAAAATCAGTCAAGACATGCATGGGTAGAAAATAAAATGAAATATTCAAAAAAGTAAACCTTTACTACAAATATTTTGATACAGCATTCCCTCCCCCTGGGTTATTTATGTTAATTTTTTCATCATTGTCTAGAGTCAAGAGCATGCTTGGCCAACCCGCGGCCCCCGAGCACTCTTCGTGCGGCCCGCATAAGATTTAAAAAAAAAGTGGAATATAAAAGATTTTATTTTATATATTTTGTTATATATATTTTTTGTTATATAATATAAATTATAGACACCAAGATATAATTAAATTAATTAATAGTCTACAACTAAAAAAAAGGTCTTCAAATTTTTGTGCGGCCCTTAATAATTTTTTTCGTTATTTTTTTGCGCTCTGCGGCCCACAATGCCAAAAGGTTGGACACCTATGGTCTAGAGCAGTGTTTCCCAACCTTTTTTGTGCTATGCCCCACCTAAGTCTTTCTAAAATTCTTATATCCCCCCCCCCAACATATACATACATTTTAATATTTAAAAATTAAATCTTCATGAACTAAAGAAACTTGAATGATAGGTTTTAGGAAGAAATCACTAGGAAATTATTGAGCATACACAGTAAAATTTTTAAAACATATAATGGAGAACTGAAATTAAAGTACAACATAATTTTAATGAAAGATTTTTCTATATTATTTTAATTTTTAGTAATTATTTAAAAGTGAGATCTTTGCGCTTGATGCTTGCTGTAAAGAGATTTTATGTCAGGTTCCTGAGAGTCGCCATACAATTAACTTAAACTCTGGATGAGTCAATTTTCGAATTGCCCCTCTTAACAATCGAATTGTTAAGAGGGGCACCCCTGTGGGGTGTGGGCCCCACGTTGGGAAACACTGGTCTAGAGGGTATATAATAACATTACATGCTCTGTAAAAAAATAAGTTTATAGCTTATAGTTTACGAGATATTTCTGTTTAACTGGAAAAGGCTGTCAGAACGACGGCAAACTGAGATTAATATAGTTTCTTCGGAATCCTAAGAATAAACATTTAGAATTAATTGTATTAAAAATACTATAAGTATAAATTATACTGAATACTAAACGTTTATTCACGTACCGACTTCAATTTAAGTAAATACTAAAATTAAAAGCTTTTGCAAATATTAACAGCAAAAGCAAATGCTTATTATATATCATACATATATTGGTCAATAGTATATTTACTTAAATACAAATTCTAGATGTTTACTATGCATTAATAAATACATTAGATTATTAAATCGTATGCATAATAAGAAACGGTTAAAAGCAGAGTAATTAAATATTTATGTTTGTTATAAATACACACAAAACACACGTATGGGCAAGATTGGCAATTCTGATTAAACATGTGGGACGGGTAACTCCCTTACAGTGTTCAGCCAATGATCGTTTGAAGTTGTTCAATCGTGCGTGCTGGTAGCTATAACCCCCGTACACTGCCTACTGCTCGGACTAACATGTATGAAATGTATACATGTGGATTAATTCGTATTTTTTTACATTTTATTAATAATAAACGTTTTAATGATGCCATGTTATTATAGATTTATGTACAAGTTAAAATTATGTTTTAAAATCTATAATTACGTCTAATTGAATTTATTTGTTACAATAGAAAATGCTACCTATTTTAAAGATGGAAATATATAAGGTCATGGAGGCAAAAAAGGGCTAGCCTTAATTAAAAAGGCTATTATTTGGTTTATTATTAATCTAAAGAAGTACAAAAATCAACATTTATTAAATATTTTTTTTAATTTTTAAGACATCTTTGAAAAAGTAATATGGGCCTTTTTAAACTAACTTAACTAATATATAATTTTATTTTGCATAGGAACTATGTTTTAGTCAACGTTTGGCGTAATGTTTGCTTAGTTACAGCTAATAAATAAAGAACTAACAATCTGATTTAATATTTATAACCTAGTATCTGATCCTACTGTATAACATTTGATATAAAAGGAATTTACTGATAGTTGTTTTATATTATTTACAATCTAATATATTGAAATTATGTATATGTTACTAATGTACCTTTCTTTTTTGTTACAGTAAAGAAAGCCCGTTATGTTGGAGCACAAGGTAAGACATTTACAACTATTAAAATTTTATTTATTATTGTCGTTAACATTATTATTTCAAATTAAATTTATGTAACAAAAGAGACACTAGTCTTTTTTTGATTCAACTAAGGTGTTTATTATTTTTGAAATTTTGGATTCTGATAGTCCTTGATGAGTAAAACTCAAACTTTTAAGATATAGCTCTCTGAAGTTGGGGTCATGTTCATCTTTAATTTAATTAATACATTTTTTTTAGAACCTTAAATTTCTAAAACTATTTGTATGTGTTCCCAAAGACTTCTACAATCGATTAGCTACCATAAAAAAGTCAACTTTTCAATTCAGCAAATGACCACTTAAATCTCATATTACGTTTTTTTTATTATAATCCAATTCAATTGTTTCTTAGAACCAGCAATATTAATTACCAAGAACTTGAAAAATTATTTATATACCTACTGGTGAAAACCGAAAAAAATCGGTTCAGCAGTTATCGAGATTAACGATTAAAGATACAAAATAAGTTTCCTTTTATGTATGCAGAGTTAATTAATTGTATAAAAATATATTTTTGTGAAAATTGTATGTAGTGTATAATATACCTCAAATAATAATAAGGATTCTGTTAGTGAAAACCGCACTAAAATCGGTTCAATACTTTTTGAGTTATTTGAGGTATATTATACACTACACAATTTTCACAAAAAATGATTTTTGTACAATTAATTAACTCTAGCTATATAAAAAGAAGCTTATTTTTGCATCTGCATTTTTGAGCGGCCATAACTCGAGAACGTTATAAGATAGTAAGTAATTAATTCATGTAAAAAATCCGGAAAACATATAACAGAAATTATACCGGAACGAAAACCAAAAATGATAACACATACCCACGTGACAAATTTTTCTCCTCAAACTACTTGCCGGTGACTGAGTTGACACGAAGAATCAATGAGATACATTAACTAGTTAGAAAGATAGAGCAATAAATATCGAAGCGCCTAACAGTAGCCGTCAAGGGTTATTAATTCAAAAGAGCGGTAAATTCTACAACTGGTCATATCAGCCTTTTTAATCGAAACAAAAAATTCCCTGCGGCTTCGTCCGCGTGTATAGATGCATGTTTACGTGACTAATACCACATTCATACAGAGAGGCACTAATGGTGGTTTAATTTAATTACACCGACATGACCTTACAAATACCATTGGTTGGCCAATTCATTTTTATGCATTTATAAATTGTTTTTATTGTGTATTTTTATTAGAAATATTAATTTATTATTAACTTAAGGAACACCTGGCCCCCTAAGTTGCCAAGACCTGCGATGATCGGCCCATCAGCAAACTCCCAATCCTTCTTATATTTCCATCAACTTCCAAAAAATTAATAATTATAATAATAATAAAAACATCAAAAAAACGACTAACAAAAAAAAGCAATAGAAACACAACTGAGCTGTCGGACTAGAAAAGATTCTGCCGACATATAATTCATCAAGAAAAAAAACTTCCCTTAATACATGTGTGTTGTAACTCATTACATCCAGAGTTTAATGCTTTCTAAAATTGAAACATAAAGTCGGTTTTAACAAACAGACAAACACTCGAATTCTATAAAATATCAAAATTGAATTCAATTACCTTTAAAATTAAAAAAGGTTTCATTGTACAGATATAGCCTAAAGATGAATACATACATATATCAGTATTGATTACGATAAATCAATACAAATAATTATGCACCTACCTACATTTATTTTTCAACTTAAAACAAGTTCGGTTGATTAGAATTAGTATCATAATAGTGCATGTGTTAACCTTGTAACAGTTAAGCATCAAGGAAAGTGAAAACCGTATTTTATATAGAAAATCATAAAAAAATATTTCTAACCTTCAATTGTGTACAGCAGTGGTGTCAAACACGTAGCCCGTGACGCCCAAAAATGTGGCCCACGACCCGCAGTTTTTTTTTTTGTAATTAAAAAATTAAAATAATAATAAATAGAAATAATTTCTCTATTTTTTCTCATTTTACTATGTATTTTTGAATTCTTGTTTTGTTGAAGAAAATATAAAATAAAATTTGTTATTTTAGAATATATCTAGATAAAAGAGATTATAAAGGTGGGGGAGGGGGGAGGCAGACTTTTGTATGGCCCGTTTACACGTATCCGGTGATTTAGTAGTTTAGTCGAGTGACAAGTAATTTGTTTGACACCACTGGTACACAAGTATTATACATGTTACATTGGTACTAATCAGTTATAATATATTGTTGATTTAAAAATTTAATTAGTGTTAATTAACTAGATAACTGTTGATTTATGTGTCTAGTATTTTTATAATTCGCAATACCACTACTCATAAGACAATTATTTTTTTCCGAGAAGTCCTTGCATAGTTGGAAAATATATATGTATGTATAATACAGTTTGTAAATATCATACATATGTATGTATTTCAGTCGCATAATAAATTAAACTATTCGAGTACTTAAAGTGTATTCTATTTTGAAATTTATTTGATCCTTTCGTATTGACTTTGAGCTCTAATTAAAAACGAACACACGTGCTCTTGATCCAAGATTTCGAAATCGTTAACATTTACATTGGCTCACGGCTGTGACCCGAAAAATGAACAACCCGCGCCTAGCTCTAGTTTGGTACTATTAATAATTATGTTTAGATCAAAACTCAGCAAAACCTTATTTTAGGAATCGTTATGAAAAAGTCATCGGTCGTATATTTAAATTAAAAATAAAATATAAATTAAACAGGTAGTGACTTTTGGGATACCTACATATAGATTGTTATTATACTATTTATATTATTTGAGACATTAATTAAAATTATATAGATATTCATTTTTTTATGAAATTTGTTTAATGCTTTTTCTAGTTGTTGAATTTTTTTTTGTGGCAAATGACAACCAAAATGAGTGAAAAATTTTTATGTTATATAAAAGGACAATAAATCAAAAAACGTGCAGACTACAATTATTCCTTAATTTATAGAGATTGTTAGGAGTGCAGACATTTTATGACATGAGAAAAATTCAGTCGGAGTCAGAATTTTGAGTAAAAAATGGGAAATAATCAAACATATATTTTTTATAAAATTATATATTATAATACATAAATTATATGTACATTCAGCATGTAAGGTCATTAAAAATAAACATATACATAATTAGAGCTGTTTTGAACATTTAAAGCATTTCCTTGTCTCTTTTGTAATTTAGATAATTAATCATCTTCTTGTACGGTCACAAGTCACATACAAATATATTAGATATATGTACCTACACACATTGTAACTCTCATATTTTCATACTAATGTTACCTATGTAACTATGTAGTTGTAGTATGTACCTACCTACTTTTAGGATTTATAGATAAATATTATGTTTGTTAGCTTTTCATGGCTTAACCACTAAATCGGTCTTAATAAAACTTGGTAGAGAGATAGCTTGCATCCTGAGTAAGGACATAGATTACTTTGTATCCCAAAAATCGACTAAAAAATACAAATTCCACTCGAACGTCACGGGTAGCAGCTAGGGTGAAGTGCTCTAAGAGTGCGCGGGCGATAAGAGTGCGCACTAGTCATATCTCGAGATACAGTAGTGAATTGCAGGCAACTTCAGTTCATTACTGTCATATGGAACACCAAAGTCACGCTCATGAACTTTTGTCGAAAAAAATTAAATAATAAGGATACCAGATAAGTTTTAAAAAAATTCATTGTTTTGCTAAAATATTTCGAATTTTTGGAAACTGTATACAGTTTGTGTTTATGCGAATATTGCCTACTTTAGGTTACTATTCGACTATTAATACATTCGGCTAATCGTATATGGTACAATAATTTATTTTTTTAACGAGGGATGACAACCCTTACAACATATATGAAAAATGTACCAAGCGTGTAAGAGTGCGCGGTTATGTGGCGTGTAAGAGTGCGCAAGTGTATTAAATAAATAAATTCACAACTCGCTCCCTGTTACTAATGAAATATTATTTTATTTATATTTTTCGAAATTCAACCCCTACTGTTTATGATATAAAGGGAAATACGGACAAAATAATATTCAATAAAAATAAAAATTTTGATATTCAACCCTAAATAATGTTTCTCTACAGAGCCGATTACGTTAAAATGAATAATTCAGAAAAAAAATCTTCAGTAAAAATACATATCTCAACATTCAATCCCTAATGGCGGGGATAGACAGGGGGTGGGTTTTTGTTGTTTTTAACTACGATTCGTGATATGTATGGTTTTGTATAATGAATAAAGAATAAACATTTTTTTAATATTTCATCCCCTGTCACGTATGGAGGGTTGTAAATAGTCTTATTCGATTCGGCAGAAAAAATACTAAGGGAGTGAGGGGAGAAACAACCCCCTATCTTGCATAGGAATCGAGATATTTGCAATTCTGTATAAGGTATTTATACAAAATTAATTATTCATTATACAAAATCACAAATATCTCGATTCCTATGCAAGATAGGGGGTTGTTTTCCCCCCTAAAACCCCCCACTCCCGTAGTATTTTTTCTGCCGAATCGAATGAAACTAATTACAACCCTCCATACGTGACAGGGGATGGATTATTAAATTTGAATTTTATTTACTTTTTATTAATTATACAAAATCGCAAATATTTCGATTTCTATATCCGGTTGTTTTCCTCCTTAATATCACTTTTTGTCTGAACTTTTTTTTAGCAATTCTATAACCCTTCACCATATATCATAGTTATATATTACTGCGTTAAAGTAGGTACAAGTAGACCATAGTTTAATTGTAATTTTTTTATTTTAATTAAATCTGCAAGTAACAGTTGATTAAATGTAGTTGTAAGGTTTTACAACTAAAAACGGAATTTATGTTTTAGTTGTTAATTTCTCAATTAATTAAAAATTATGAAAATAATAAATTATTTCTGATACAGATGCGAGATTTGCCTGTAAACTTATGCGCACTCTTACACACCCTCACTGCGCACTCTTAGAGACTGGTATCTGTAAGAGTGCGCAAATGACTTTTGTTAAATATTAATTTTTTGTTCCTAATAGTTTAATTATTATTTATCAAGTGTTGTGCAACAATGTTGCTAAAGAACCAAAGAGTTTAAATAAAAATTTGTGATTTTCAAATGTTATTATTTTTCTTTATATAATCAGTCAAACTTTAAGTGCGCACTCTTAGAGCACTTCACCCTACTATATTATATTTATATTAATCCAAAATAATAAACAAATGTCACATGAAATTGTTAAACTCTGTTTTTTACGAATAAATGTTTATGATGAAGATACCTCTTTGGTACCTAACTAACCTGTTCAATTTCATCAACTTTTCAACTATTTTATATAAAAACTAGCGAAATCCCGTGGCTTCGCTCGCGTGAACTAATTAGAACCCTCCATACGTAATAGGGGATGACATATTAATTTTTTTTATTGATTTTTATTCATTATCTATAAAAAACGTAAATATCTCGGATTTTAGTATAAAAATTGTAAAAACTAACCCCCTGTCTACCCTCGCCATTAGGGGTTGAACAACGAATTTTTTTATTGCAGATTATTTTGCCCGACTGCACCATTATAACGTAAGCAGCTATGCAGATAAACGTATCAAAAATACAGACCCTATCTACCCCTGCCATTAGGGTTTGATTGTCGAAATTTTTATTTTAATAGATAACTATTTTGCTCTGAATATTAATTTGTCCGAATTTACTTTAATATCATGAACAATTACGAAGATAAATATTTCAAAATTTTACCCCCCCCCCCTCCATTCCCATAGGGGTTGAATTTTCGTAACTGATATTTGTCTTGTAGAGTACCTACTTGCGCCATATTTCATTCGGTGAATACAAAAAAAACTATTTTACAAATATTTCCACCCCTCCTTAGGGGTTAAATTTTAGAAAATGCTGAAATAATTGTTTCATTATTTATATTGTAGAGTATGTTTAATAAGTTTCAATTAAATGCGAACAAAAAAACAATTGTATATAAACTTTGGCACCTTGTTTTAACCCCATAGGGGTTGAATTTCGAAAAATCCTTTCTTAGTAGGTTCTCACATCACAAGGAAGGCACCTACGAAATTTCACTTTTCTAGGTCCAGGGGGTTTGGGCTATACGTAGATATATGAGTGATTGAGTGAGTGATTAAGGACAAACTTTTATAGATATAGATTGAATTTCCATCCATTTTCCATGAAGTAGGCAGGACTAAGTAATGGGATTATAAAACAAGAAACAAACAGCAAACAGCTATAATAGATAGATAAAGTATATTTAGTTATAAATAAGAAGATTAAATATCATTAGAACTAGTTCAATTGTATTTAATTGTATTTAGCTCTGGGAAAAAAAAGTTTATAAAAAAATTGAATAGTATTTTTTTGTGTATAAATATAATACCTACTTACCTACTATACATAAATATCTCCTTTACGCATTGATTAGATGTGATTACTATTTATTACTTGGACATAAATACAGGTATTATAATAAAATGTAATTTTTGCATGTCATCGCATACCATTCATTATACGATTCCGTATCACTTACCTTAAAATAATGTATATTAATATAAATTTATTTTCATGATTTAGGTGTTGGGCCGTGAATCATTCGGGTGACGGCCGTGTTCAAACATTGCCGTCGTGAGGAAAAAAACAGATTTTATAAAGCTAAATAATTTTTTGTTAATTTCTACACGCAAAGCATATTTATTATTATGTATAACAACCTTTTATATATTAAAATACAGAAAACTGTGACTATAAAATTTATCTATTGGCTGGGTATTACGTTGCATTCATGTTTTCGAGATCTCTACCCCCCCCCCCTAAAATCAGCGCTCCAGGGAAGATAGAGATCTAAGTCAAAACATTATTTTCATCATTTGAAATTGAATTTATAACATAATATAATTAAATCGTGTCACGAGCGTGACTCGCTATGAACAAGTGAGCGAGAATGATAAATACCTGTATAATATTTAGTTCGTGAGCGTGCCTGATTTAGTCATAGAATTAGAATAGTCTTAAAAATTATTTTTTTCAGTCAATAATATTTTACCTTGTAATATTAATTTTAAGACTTGATGATTTTTTTTTATTTATAAATATGATATCACCATGTTTATTTTATAATTTTTTATTAACACTATTAAAAATATTAAAATTTTAAAGATGGAATTTTTATTATTATATTTGCTAACTTTTACAATCGCCTCAATTAAATTTACTAATAGTAAATGTATGAGTAAGATAATTTTATTATTTCATTTACATAATGTTCATGTAGGTACAGGAGGATTCAGCACTGTCATGCCAAACTTGAATAGTTAATTGAGAAAAATATTTTAAATAAACAAATTTTTATGAACATGTATCCGGAAATATTTTATGAGGTAGCTACATTCATCCAAAGATTTTGCCCCTATGTTTAAAAGTAAGAGACCAAATTATGTAAATATACCTTCTAATAAGCCTTGTTTCACACATACGCGGTTCCATTCGGTTCGGTTCGTTTTCGGTTGCAGCCGAAAACGAATCAAACCCTTTCACACATACACGGTTCTCATACGGTTCATATTTGGTTTTATTTTTTTCCGTACATTCAGTAGTTATCATGCAGAGAAAGCAAGTTGTTGCCATGTTGTTTCTCTATAAAAAAAAATAACAAAAAAACGAAGGAGGAATACTACAATTCATTGCGAGCACCCTCTCATCACTTTACAGCAGGAATTTGGAGCATTCTACACTATTTTCCCGAAGCTAAAGAGCATGAAGACGATCCACATCAACATCTGGAAAACCGCTCATTTTATTAGAAAAACCGCGACAAAACTTAAAAAAAAACACTCGCTATCAGGTTAAAACTGAAACTAAACCGAGTGTGTGTGAACGTGTTGATTGCTTTCTGTTCCCTGTACACGAATAGAAACCTGTTCGTGTGGAGGGAGTATTCGGTTCTGTACGGTTTCTATTAGGTACCGAATACAAACTGAATCACCGTTTCACACTTGTCGCCAGTGATCGAATACGAACCGAACCGAATGGAACCGTATTTGTGTGAAATAGGCCTAATTATCCTCTTAGACCTATATTCAGTTATATAACTATTACACGTACTTTACTAGCTTAGAAAACAATTCTTAAAAATGAGAGTTCTTGATAAAGATGAATGTTGGGAGGTATGCTATTTACTTTTTGTCATATTTTTATCATAGAAATATCTCGTTAATTTGGTACGTCAGTGCTGAAATACCCTGTGTTGATTTAAAAATGGAAATTTTTTAATAAATATTATTATAACATAGTCAGTAATTACATCCCTAAAGAAAATTTTAGAAATATACATTTTTACACGATTTTTACTGGCACCAAATATTATTTTTATTTCACAAATTAGAGTCTTAATAATACGAACTCTATAGGTATTATGAATTATTCAAATGGCTTTAATCATGTTATAATTATAATTGACATTAAACCGCATGACGGTTACGATTCACTGTCATCACATTTCAATTAGATGTATAAATGTGTGTTTTAATAGACTTATGTCTGGTATTATACGTATATTAAAGTGTTTACAATACTGGTCCAAAATCCGTATACCGGAATTACAGTATTTTTATGTTCACAATCACAACTGGGAAACTGGATTTTCTCTCCCTGAAATTGTTTTTCAATAAAATTTAAATTTATTTTAGTAAAGTAAATGCACTTACATTTCTAACATACATATGTTTAAGAAAATTAAATTAATTAATAGGATTAATAACACAAAAAAATTAAATTAATTAAAACTTTGTAAACTTTAACAAAATTAAAAAACGAATATAAAGTAGTACAAACAGTACAGTTTAAATATTATCGAAAAAACGGCACCACAATATATTTTTTCATTTGTATTATGTAGATTAAAACATATTTATTACGAAAAAAAATAACATGACAGACAAACAGTAATTTCGATAAACAAAATAATTCAATCGTTCCCTATTGTTTTATTTTATTTCTTTACTTATTTGTCTGTTATTTATTTCAAATTAATTTTTATATTTATATATTATTGATATAACTAAATTCAACTTTGTGTTTTATTTGTTTCAGCTGCACAGTTCAATACTTACGTCACACTCAAGCTACAAAACGTCAAATCAACAACAGTTACTGTAAAAGGAGCAACACCATGTTGGGAGCAAGATTTTTTATTGTGAGTAATACAATTCCCATATATACATTTACATACGATAAACTTTATTCTACTTTAACATTATTAACTTATATTTTACATATAAATTGATTCCGATTCTTTTGTAACACTGTTTTACATAAATAATCATCAAATTCACAATTTCGTAATAATCTTTGATCTCGACTCTAAATATAGACCAATGCTATTAAAATCATCTAAGATATATTTTGAAATAGTTCGTTTGTATATGTTTCTACATAGGTAAGTACTTTATCTCAAAACTCTGAACCTACTGGTCGAATCATTAGACCCTCAAAATTTAAATAGAAGTCACACTATTACACAAAATGACCGAGCAGTGTTGAAATATGTTGCACCTGTTTAATAATGAGCGCACAACCATTATGTACTCTGGGTTAAATTATAATATAAAAACTGGCCAAGTGCATATTGGGCACGCAAATGATAAAGTTCCGTAGCCATTCATACTAGCATTATCAACTTGATAATATGTGTTGATAATAATATGGACTCGGGCCATATTTGGTTTTTATTTTGGCCTTTTTAAGGTTCCGTAGAAAACTAGGAACCCTTGCAATTTCTCCATGTCCGTCCGTCCGTCTTGTAAAAATTTTGACAGAATAAGATGAAATTAGGTAAACGGTCGTAGATTGATGACCCAAAAACAGAAATGATAAGATTTTTGAAGAAGAAAAAACAATTTTTTAGACTCCCTTTCCATAAAATGAGGTGTTTTCAAAAAAAAAATAAAAAATCACCTACCTACCCCATTGAGTGGGGTGTCGTTCGAAAGATCTCCTAAAGTGCAACAAAAAATGTACTATAACTTTTTGATTTTAACCTTTCAATCACGATGTATTTGCTCTCCAAATTTATTATAAAAGTGTATCTCCGCTATATTTCCCAAACTATCAATTTAAAAAGTCTGAAAAAATTCCAGAATGTAGCTTTTAGAAAAATTATAACGAACATTGTCACAAGTATTTTGGACCCCACTTCTATAGACTGAAAAGTGAACTCACATTTTTTCCCACTTACCCCATTGAGTGGGATGTCATTTGAGAGGTCTCATAAAATGCAATAAAAAATGTCAAATAACTTTTTGTTTTCAACTCTTCAGTTATGATATATTTGCTTTTTTATGTAGTTATCAGAGCGTCCCCCCTCTATTTTATAAAGTATCGATTCAAAAAATCTGAAAAAAATTCAAATTGTAGCTTTTAGTTAATACTTTCACTGAAAATTATAACGAACATTGTCAAAAATATTTTGGACCCCATTTTCATAGACATTTTCATTTACCCCATTGAGTGGGGTGTCATTTGATAGGTCTCCTGAAATGCAATAACAAAAGTCAAATGACTTTATGATTTTAACTCTTTATTTATTTTTTTGTTCATAATATAGTAAAGGTATCGACACCCCATAAATAAGGTCATAGCTATACTAGAGCAACTTGTTAATATGAATATCATAAGATTTAATTGTAGCGAAACCAGAATGAGACCGGCCCGAGAGCGGCTCGTTAATTTAAATATCATAAGATTTGACTGGAGCAAGACCCGACCGAGACTGGTCTAGGGCCGGTTCGATAGTCTTGATCGACCCCAGGGCTGCCTAAATGAGTTTAATGATTCGATAGAAAAAACAAACTTAAATAAAAGAGAATATATTGATTTCCTGTCTGCTACATGACCTTGTAGTGGGGGATGATCATCAAAAATCATCATGTGCATTTACCGATTGGGAAATACACGTAGACAGCCGCAAGAAACTGCTAGTAAAATTAATTATAATTATAACAAACTTGTTTAATTGATCGTGTTATTTGAAGATATTTTGCAATCATACACAACTATGTGTATGCTATAGTTGTAAATGTTGTAATAAATCAAAAACAGTACATTATTAACACGTCTTGCGATTGTAAAAAAATTAATGACTACCTACAAATTCATTTTTTAATTTATTATTAGATTTTATAGATAAAGCAACTTTTTTAAAAGTTACTTATACGTCATGAATTAAATTGTTTTTTATAATTTTTATGACAGTAAAATTACTAAAAAAATTAAATTTTACAAAGCGTTAATTTGAACGATGCCGAATCTATTCTAAGTATTTTAATTTAAATAAAATTATAATATTTCAGTTAGATACATATCTTAAAGTAATAAAACAGAAAAAAACTTTGCCTCGTATAACGCAAGGAAAAAATTACGACGAACACAAATTATCAATTTTTACTATTGAAACCAAGGATCAATATTTCTGATTGTCGTCAGTACGGCGTGATTCTCCAAGTCAATCAATGATTAGTCGTTTTGTTAAATAGGGTTCAGTAAGCGACCTTCCACGAACAGACAGACCGTGTTTGGTTAGGAACGAAGCCACAGTTGAGCATTTAAGGGAGAGTTATGCAAAAGACCCGAGTGTATCAACTCGAAGTCATATTGACTCCTGGTTTCAATAGAAACATTTTACAACTTGTGTTCGTTTTTCAATCATGAATTTTTAAGGTCTTCTCTATAAAATATGCAAATGAAAATTAGTAAATAATACATTTATAGAAGTTATTTAAACTTCTAACCCCTTTGTAACTTTTGGCTCAACCTGTATCATACATATATTAAAGAACTCGTCGTTTTCAATGTGTAAAAATATTTTGTGTGTGTCACATTCAGAAATAATTAATTTAAATTATTTATTAGAGTAAAGTCGGTATATATGGACCAGGCGGATAATATGGACACCTCCTTTTGTTTCTCCATTTTACATTTTATAAAGACAACATTAATATGTATGTATGTAAACTTACACTTCTAAATAACTGCGTCAGTTGACATGACAGTGTTTGGAGTACCGGTATGTCATTTAGGGCAACTTAATGAAATTTGTCATTTTTGATTATTTTTGTTAAGTTAAGTAAATTTAAATTTTTATTGCTGTTTAAACACGTACACGTAGGTACAAGGGTTGACCGTATGAACAGTGCTTTTAATCCACGTAATAATTATTACCTCGGCGATAACAATTTTTTTAAAATACATATGGTTGCGAGTATTATGGATTATGGGGTATTATATAACTATGAAGTGTAATAATAAACCAGAATCGTGGTGATGCAAATAGTATGAAAATTATATTAATCATCCAGTACTTCACAACTATTCACTTCCGCAAAAATCTTTTTTTAGTACAAATTTTCATGATGGTGCTCACTAAATAGGGTGCTAATAAGGAGGTTCAGCCCGCGTACTTTTTACTACGCCACTGCTATTTTTTCGCAGTGACAACATATAAGTTTTAAATAAAAACAACAAAATAAATTTAAAATACAAATATTTTAACCACCTAATATAGATAATGCTGTGTTATGGTAACATGAGTATAATATGGACCACTGTGGGCCATATTACACGCATATTTTTTATGAGACTGATTTTCGATTGTTTTCGATTTTTAATTTAAAAATTATATTTTTCTACAACCGTGTTAAAAAGTAGGCTTTTTCTTTATCATTTCAGTGCGTAAAGTAGTACTTTTGCGCTCGCTGTGCGACAAAGTTACTTTTACGCACGGCGAGCGTAAAAGTGTTTCTATAGTAACAGTAACACATACATTTTCATATATTAATTTGGATTTTGTCGGTAATAGATTTGAAATTACCGATTTTGCAGCTTCCGATATTTCTGGCGGCATGCAATTTTCCATATTATCCATATTATTATAAAATTACAATAATAAAATCACAGAATAAAATACGTGAGTGAAAATAATCCACAAATAATCTGAATATAAATGTCAAACAATAACAATATTCATTTGTTTTTTCAAAATTTAAGTAGGTACTTGATTTAAATTTCAATATTAATAATTAATATGACAAGTTATTATTATTTAATTAAAAAATCATATTACATTATTATTAATATTATAATAAGGTTTTAGAAAAAATATTGTGTGCACCTCGGGCGTAAAGTGCGTTTTTCGCACTCGTGTGATTGTTAATCTCGGCTAACGCCTCGATTAACAAACATTCCCACTCGTGCGAAAAACAGCCACTTTACGCCCTAGATACACAAATATCTATTTTGCCTATTCGATATCATTAAAAGATTAAATTCTATTCACTTCCACAAACATCCTTTTTTAGTACAAATTATCATGATGGTGCTCACTAAATAGGGTACTAATAAGGAGGTTCTGCCCGCGTACTCTTTGCTACGGCACTGCTATTTTTTACAGTGACAACATATAAGTTATAAATAAAAACAACAAAATAAATTTAAAATACAAATGTTTTAACCACCTAACATAGATAATGCTGTGTTATGGTAACATGAGTGTAATATGGACCACTGTAGGCCATATTACATGCATATTTTTTATGAGACTGATTTTCGATTGTTTTCGATTTTTAATTTAAAAATTATATTTTTGCCTATTCGATATCATTAAAAGATTAAATTCTCTGTCCAATGAAACCATAAGTGCTGATTTTAAATAATATTATCATAGTTTTTTTACCTAAAACATGAATGATGTTATATATATACCAACTTTACTCTAAGTTTACCTACATTCTACATTGCATGGACATTTTGTAATCAATGTAATCCAACTAAGCGGCTACACGTTTACATTATATGTAATACTGCTCGAGTGGTCGACTAGATTTAAACCATAGAGATAGAATATTACTGGAGGTATCTCTGTGGGAGTGATAACGTTAAAAACGTACCCGCGACACATCTAAAAACAGGTTTAGTATTTAAGTTAGAGAATACTAGAAACATAGCAGTGCAGTACGTTGGAATCTATTTCTATCAATTCGCGCTTGCCCATTCGAGCTATCCACTCCAGTAATATTATTTCTTATTATAAAAAATACTACTAGTCTAGTCAAATTAGATATTTATATGGAATTCATATTCGCCTCAGTTATAACGAGAATCGTTGACAAATGTTTAATAAAATATAAAACATCCGCTATGTGTACTACGAAACTTTCTTATACGTAAAACTGACAGTAAACAGTGTACGTGATATTTATTTTATTGAAAGATATTTCTGACAAACTAATAAAAGATAGAATAAAATGTTTGGGACATGAATTATAGAAATATTATTTTTATTCATTTATGTATCAAATGAATTTTCACTAATGAAATAACTAAACCAGAAACGGATGTTTACTCTTGTAATTTTATAAATTTTTTGAAATAAGACAAAAATGTTTTAGGTAAAAAATGTCGAGTATGTTATTATCTATAATTTATTCCCCATACCTTTTTTCCAACAGTTATGATTTAGCCAGAAAGAATTTTTTAAATAATTATTTAGAATAATCCACACTGTTTATTCTCTATTACGTATAAGAAAGATTCATGGTACCTATGGCAAACACGTACACTGTTCAGTCTCTGTAATACGTATAAGAAAGTCCCATGACACTCATGGTAGATACTTCTTCTCTAGTATGAACCATTTTAAATGTACTTAAAAATGGATACTTATTAAAAAAATGTTTTTTTTTTCATAAAGTTGTTTTTTTGAAAAAATGAATACAACATGAATTATAGACAATAATGTTAGCTACAATTTTCAACTTGGATATTTTTCTCTAATTCGCACTGTTTCAATGTACCTAATTCGAAAAATTCAAAAATCGATGTAGGTAAACATCCCTTTCCGGATGAATGACCGTTTTCAAAAATAGGAGGTTTTCTTCCCAGGAAAAAATTAATCTTAAGTATAAAATTTCACCTTTATACAATTTGTCGTATTTGAGTCACAGCGTCTACAGACCGACAGACACACAGACATCATGGCGAAAATAGTCAGAATGGATTCAGGGAAGGTCAAGATTGATATAATTCCATAAAAATCTGGATTTCGAAAAAAAAAACGGCTTTACAATACTTACTTATACTATATGTAATAATATGTATATTTCATATACAATATACATGTTTATAAGAAAGTAAAAATGCAAGACTTTGGATTAGTGAGAATAAACAAAAAAAAAATTTGGGATCGTTTAAGCTTAAATCATCAATGCAGCGAAGATGACGTAAGATAGAGCTAAAATGGACAAGACCAAATTTACAGATAATAAAATTTCCTATAAGAAGTGTTTTTTTAGTATACATATATCTAAAATTAATAGTTTAGAAATGAGAACCATTCAAAACAAGATCAAATTATTTCAAAAACTGTTGATTTTACGATAAAACACCTAAAAACTAATCTTATAGGTTTAAAACTGTACAATATTTACGTGTTATATTGCCACAATGATTACAAAAAAAAACTATGATAAATTTTGATCAGCAAGTTACGAACTACAACATATTTCAGTTTCAGCCAATTTGACTGTACCGACCCTAATTAACATTGGTTTTATGCGAGGTCAATAACTTTAATAATAGTTAAGGTTTTATATTATTACACAAACATTTATTTTTATAGGACGACTTTAATAAAAAATTAATTAACCCTTTTTGGAAATGTTAATATATTCATAAAATACATATTAATTATTTTGTCTTCTATGTTGATTAATCCATTAATAATTAACATTAGGTAAATTGAAAATGTTAGTAGGTAGTAAGTAGCCTTTGATCGAATTAAACGACGCGACGTGTCATTAATGCATCGGATTTAGTTTATTCCTTTCTTTCAATAAAATATATATAAAAAAATATATCTTTATTTTTTTGCGCAAAAATAAGATGATTACACAGTTCCACAAAAAAAATCGAACTTTTGTTTGCGGGGACCTGACCCACTATACTATATGAAATCGAGTATGCTGAAACCGAATCTGGAGTCCAAATTACCCCCATCACGTCAGATTTTTTTCCTAACCTCAAAAAATAGGCTAAAAATAATAAAATTCAAAACCCCATAATCATATATCCCATCAACCCTACAACCCCAAAACCTTAAAATCCCATAATTCTAGACACTATAACCATAAACCCTACAACCCCATAACTCTAAAACCCCATAACACAGTGGAAAAAAAAACTTATGCGCGTTCAAGTTGTTTCAAACATTTATATTCACTGCTTGAAAATAAATAAGTCCCTTTTTCACTGGTCTATGGGATTTTAGGATTATGGGGTTGTAAGGTTTATGGTTATAGTGTTTAGAATTATGATATTTTATGGTTTTGGGGTTGTGGGGTTGATGGGATATATAATTATGAGGTTTTGAATTTTATGATTTTTAGCCTATTTTTGAGGTTAGGAAAAAACCTGACGTGATGGGGTAATTTGGACTCCAGATTCGGTTTCAGCATACTCGATTTCATATAGTATAGTGGGTCAGGTCCCCACAAACAAAAGTTCGATTTTTTTGTGGAGCTGTGTTATATTTTAATAATCAATAATTTGTTGTCTACAGAACTAGATTAGTTAAAAAAGGTGCTAATAGAGAATATACCTAACCTAACCTATCCATTGCGCATTGGTAAAAACTAAATTAAAATCGATTCAGTGATTTTTGAGTTATATCCGTAACATGTTGTTAGACAAAAAGTTGTTTATACGAGGATATTTATAGATTTTTCTGTAAAAAGTTTATAGTTTATAAGTGATCCGTTTTTTAGAGCAACAATAATATTATGCAGTTTCACAGTTAACTGTACGCATACGAATGACTAATGAGTCCCTTAATTGTCAATGTGGTCTACTCTTTAGTACCATGCTAGTCAAGATTTATCTAAAAAGTATTTATAAAAAAATATTGACGTGTGTACATATAATGATTGTAATTAAAATACACATTTAAAAATTCAACAGATGGAAATTACTTTGACGTCATAACCGTTAGAGAAGTTTGAATAAAAAAATAATAATAAATTATTAATAAGAGATACACGCTTACTTTACGAGTATATACTGATCTTAAATTATTCTAGTTTTTATAACTATTTTAAGATGAATTATATTAAGTCGGTTAGAAGCAAAAAGTATACATATCTACATAGATATATAATAAAGTGCTCTGACTTGTGGATTTTTCAAATATGAAATTCGAACTTTGGCAGATTTAGTTCTCCCTATTTACTTTATATATTGATACTGACAGTTTAATTTTTTCAAAACTTTATTAATATTACGTATTAAAAGTCGCTTATCTTTTTTACGTTTGTACTTTAGAATATCAGGATATTTAAAAGAAATTAATTTATTTACAGCATTTATACATATCATAAGCTAGTAAAAATATTTATTAGTATTTAATGTTAATTAACTAAATATTTATTTAACATATACCTACCTACATTTTTTTCGCAATGTATGTATATAATAGGGTGTGCCAAAAAAAGGCGATATATTTTTTTTTTCGCTCTCAGCCCAAAATATCTCAGGAAATGCCCAAACAAAGCTCCTGTTAAAAGCGGAGCTCAAAATTCCAATTTTAAGTGGTCCTCCACGGAAGTTGAAGTTTTCCCATCTAAATAACATGGGAAACGGGGTTTTTTAACAGTTTTTTGTCCTGCAAACTGTGAAAAAATTATTTTTGAAAAAAATGAATGAATGGATCTTTTTGAGTATTAAATTTAGTACAAAAAGTCTCGTTGAGTCAAATTTCTATATTCAATATTTGATTTTTGACAGAGCTTAGAAGTTCAAATTTTCGCATTTTTTCGCGTTTTTTGCATTTTTCAGCTAAACTATCCGAGTTAGGGCAAAATATTAACTAGCAAAATTGTAGTACGGTTGACATTCTATAAAAAAGTCTCCATCGACTTTTTTGTATTATGAATAACAACAAAGTTATATAAATTATTGGAACCAGCCTAAAAGGGATAAAGGCTACGACATTGTGCTTTTTATATTTTAATAATATGTCATGTTTATTGTTAATATATTTCATAATTTTGTGGAAAAATCATAAAAATATGATTAAATAAGTCTGTAACTTTTAACTACTGATAATACAAAAAATCTTATCCAATTTTGTTCCAAATTTGATGTACTAACAAAGGCTATAGGGGGATAAGAATGGGTAAAGTGCCCCCGCGCCAATTATGGCTGTTATATTTTTTTATAGTAACTACTAACACAGGTAAAAATTTGACCAAATTTTAACCCTCAAAAATTTACCCCCAAGGGGTGAGAATTAATTTTGAAAATTTCGTAAAAAATTAATAACTTTTGAAAGAGTCAACCGATTTGAATAAAATTTTAATATGTCATATATGTCACTAAGGTGCTTTATAGAAAAAATCGGTAAACCTGAAAACTTAACATAACCTCAAAAAAAAGTGTTTTATATTTTTCAAAAATTTTTTTTGCTCACTTTCAATTTTGGCACAATCACCAAAATATTTGTGTGACTTTCTAGCATAGTTTTTTATAATATATGTTTTTTTCAGATTTTGTTTCCAGCTGCGTGACACCTAAAAAAAATTTTATATTTTTCTAAAAATTTTTTCACTCACTTTCAATTTTGGTACAGTCACCAAAATTTTTTTGTGGTTTTCTGGCATAGTTTTTTATAATATAGATTTTTTTCAGATTTTTTTTCCAAGTGCGGGACACAAAAATTTTTCAAAAAATTTTTCAAAATTTTTTTTCGCTCACTTTTAATTTTGGTACAATCACCAAATTTTTTCAGTAATTGTCTGGCATAGGTATTTATAATATATGTTTTTTTCACTTTTTTATTCCAGCTGTGTGATACCTAAAAAAAATAAAAAGTATTTTTTGAAATTTTTTTTGAGGTTATGTTTGCCGTACAATCACAAAAAATATTTTGTATCTTTCTATCATAAATTTTTTATAATATTTTATATATTTTTTAGATTTTTTTCCAGTTGTGGGACACAAAAAAAATTTTTTTTTAAAATATTTTTTTCGCTCACTTCAATTTTGGTAGTCATCAAAAAAATTTTGTGGCTTTCAGGCATAGCTTTCTATACCTAATATATATTTTTTCGGATTTTTTTTCCAGCTGCGTGACAAAAAAAAAGTTTTTTATTTTTTATTGCAGTTTATGTTTGTATATTGTTTTCGGACTTTCTAACATATTTTTTTATAATAAATATTTTTTTCGGATTTTTTCCTGCTACGTGACACCAAAAAATATTTTATTTTTTCAAAATCAGGTTTCATAGACAAACCCCCTTTTTATAAAAAAAAAAAAAAAAATTTTCAAAATGTTTTTTCGCTCACTTTCAATGTTGGTACAGGCACCAAATTTTTATAGTGACTTTCTGGCGTATTTTTCTAGATTTTTTTTCAGCTGCATGTTACTTTAAAAAGTAAAATTGTAAATAGTTCGTAAGCTGCTTGGAATAGTAGCTTGTGAACAGTACGAAAACTTTTTAATTTAACAAGAGCTATAAAATTGCATAAATGTGGTCCCCTCTAAAAAAATTATTTTAGAGACATAATGGACACTTGTATAATATATGTCATAAAGCAGATCTTAAGCAACTTAGAGTTACATTAAGGTAACCACAATTATAAATATATTAATATAAGACAGGATAATAACATATACATACATTGATTTTTTGTAGGACAACTAGATATAGCAATAGCCTGTGGCAACACTGTCACACAATTAGAAAAACTAATAAATCATCAAAACAAACACCACCTTTTGATAACTGCCGACAATATCAAAGACAGATGTTGCAACACAAACCGACTCAACAAACAGACAATAGACAGGCACGCGATCGGCATACCGCCTTTGACGAATGCCGCCACTAATGAGTATTGCGAAATTTCAGGAACACGTGTTTCAACGGTCATCAAAAAATGTGTTGGGGGTAAACGTATAAAAGCTAGACGTTGGACCTCATAAAGTTAAGTCGGATGTATGACGCCGTCGCGTCGCAACATAACTACCACAGTGCTACAACAAATCAAATATCCACAAGTCGGATCCATGACGCCATCGCGTCACAATATAACACCTCGTCACTACAACAAACCAAGTGTCAAGAAGTCGAAAACCAAACGCCATCGTGTCACAACATAACACGACAGTACTGCAACTATCAAGTATCAGAAGCTACAACAAACGATCCACATCCATTTCTACTACCGCTGAAGTAGACCAACAGATCAAGGCGCCAGCAATAACAAAGCAGTCACGGCCAGAGAAGGACAGCACACTACCGTCACTCACACCACAATACACCTACTGTGTTTACATGTGCACATTTGTATATATATATTATTTGATTTGTATATAAAATTTTACGTGGGAGGAATAAAAATATAAAACCACACGACTTATATTTATCATCCATTACCGTCCCACAAGCCCTTTATGAAAAGGTAGTAAATATTACATTTCACTGCCAGACAGACTACCTGAAGAATATTGACGATATAAAATCTTTCAAAAATAGATTAAAAGATTTTTTATACAAGAAATGTATAATAGGTACATGTAATAATTACGAGAGGGAATATAACTTTTTTATTTTCATTCTTTATTTAGTTCTCATTTTTGTTCAATTTGTTATGTGTATTTAATATCATAACCGTTTCTTTATATTGTATGTATTGATTAACTACAATTTTGTTTAGTTTACTTTGTACATACTCATACATACGTATATTTTTGCTTTTAGTTTTTTACGAATAAAACATCTACATATATGAGTAATAAATAATACAAACATAACCAGCAATAAAAAAAAATAAAAAATAAAAACTTTTTTTTGTCACGCAGCTGGAAAAAAAATCCGAAAAAATATATATTATAGAAAGCTATGCCTGGAAGCCACAAAATTTTTTTGATGACTACCAAAATTGAAGTGAGCGAAAAAAATATTTAAAAAAAAAAAATTTTTTGTGTCCCGCAACTGGAAAAAAATCTAAAAAATATATAAAATATTATAAAAAAATTATGATAGAAAGATACAAAATATTTTTTGTGATTGTACGGCAAACATAACCTCAAAAAAAATTTCAAAAAATACTTTTTATTTTTTTTAGGTATCACGCAGCTGGAATAAAAAAGTAAAAAAAACATATATTATAAATACCTAGGCCAGACAATTACTGAAAAAATTTGGTGATTGTACCAAAATTAAAAGTGAGCGAAAAAAAATTTTGAAAAATTTTTTGAAAAATTTTTGTGTCCCGCACTTGGAAAAAAAATCTGAAAAAAATCTATATTATAAAAAACTATGCCAGAAAACCACAAAAAAATTTTGGTGACTATACCAAAATTGAAAATGAGTGAAAAAAATTTTAGAAAAATATAAAATTTTTTTTAGGTGTCACGCAGCTGGAAACAAAATCTGAAAAAAACATATATTATAAAAAACTATGCTAGAAAGTCACACAAATATTTTGGTGATTGTGCCAAAATTGAAAGTGAGCAAAAAAAATTTTTGAAAAATATAAAACACTTTTTTTTGAGGTTATGTTAAGTTTTCAGGTTTACCGATTTTTTCTATAAAGCACCTTAGTGACATATATGACATATTAAAATTTTATTCAAATCGGTTGACTCTTTCAAAAGTTATTAATTTTTTACGAAATTTTCAAAATTAATTCTCACCCCTTGGGGGTAAATTTTTGAGGGTTAAAATTTGGTCAAATTGTTACCTGTGTTAGTAGTTACTATAAAAAAATATAACAGCCATAATTGGCGCGGGGGCACTTTACCCATTCTTATCCCCCTATAGCCTTTGCATAAAATTCTTTGTTCAATTATCGATATTTTAGTTCATAAAAGCGAAAATTTAAAAAAATAAATGTTTATGGGTCTATAACTTTGTTGTTATTCATAATACAAAAAAGTCGATGGAGACTTTTTTATAGAATGTCAACCGTACTACAATTTTGCTAGTTAATATTTTGCCCTAACTCGGATAGTTTAGCTGAAAAATTCAAAACCGCGAAAAAATGCGAAAATTTGAACTTCAAAGCTCTGTCAAAAATCAAATATTGAATATAAAAATTTGACTCAACGAGACTTTTTGTACTAAATTTAATACTCAAAAAGATCCATTCATTCATTTTTTTCAAAAATAATTTTTTCACAGTTTGCAGGACAAAAAACTGTTAAAAAACCCCGTTTCCCATGTTATTTAGATGGGAAAACTTCAACTTCCGTGGAGGACCACTTAAAATTGGAATTTTGAGCTCCGCTTTTAACAGGAGCTTTGTTTGGGCATTTCCTGAGATATTTTGGGCTGAGAGCGAAAAAAAAAATATATCGCCTTTTTTTGGCACACCCTAGTATATAACCTTCAATTTTAATCATAAGTTTGTATATTATTAGAACCATTGTTTTTACTCATAAAATTTAAATTGTTGAAAAATGTCACAAACCCGATATGATCATGGCCCCATATTCTATCACGGACCCCGAGTCTGGAATTGGTGACTCCCACTAAGAATTTTTTTTAATAACTTTGTTAAATTACATTATTTAATTATTTAAAAATGGCAATTTTTCAATGCCAATAGATGACGTTTGATGCGCCGAGCCTTCTTATCCCCAGACCCCAAGATTAGAATCCTGTTAACTTCACCCTCCCCCATGTGGGGCCATGGATATGATAATATACTAATATATGTATTTCAAATTTTGATAATGGACCAAAATATCAAATCATGAATTTAAACTAACCTTTTAGTTCACGTAAAAAGACTAAAATGCAGAGTACATCAAACAAATATATGTACAAGTACATATATCGTACATGTACGACATTTTTTTAAATTATTATCGGAATTTTTGTTTTATTGGAACACAAAAAATCCACCATCGCTATTTTTAAAAATAAATTTTGTAAAAAAATGTTTTCTCTTTATTTGTTTTTTTTATTTAACGCCATAATTTGAACATGTAAACAACTTGTAAAATGACTAATAGTACAGTCAAAGCGTCGTAAATAATAAGGCAACCGTGCATTTTGGGTAGGCAGCAATTTTTTTAGGTGGGTTCGTAGAGGGATCATCCGTGACTCTAAAACTCATTTTTCGGGTTTCCGAAAGATATTGTTTTTCCGCCATCTTGAAAATAAGGGTGCAATTAGTTTTTTTATTTATCTCCGTAACAGTCAGCTTAACAAAAAAATTTTAAGAAGCATTTTTGAAGGTAATCAAAGTATCTATAACTTTTATTCTTAACTTTTTGGCGTAACATTAAAAATAAAAATGTTATGAGCAAAAAAGGATAAAAAAATAAGGGATGAAAATCTTTAAGGCAAGATAACTATTGTATTTGTAGTCCTACAAAAAAAGTACTTCTGACATTTTTTGTAGAACTTTTCTTAACAAACAATTTAATCTATTCATTTTTTTATTTGGTTTATTTTTATTGATGTTTCAACGTTGTTAAGGGAGGTAAATTGAAAGTATCAGAGTTACGTAAGTACAAAAAATTGTTGATACAAAAAAAAGTTTCAAATAAAAGTTGTTCGCTGTAATATTTCCTACAACTTCTATTTTGAAAAAAATATTAAATTTTCATTTGTTTATCCGCTACGCTAACAAAAGTGGCTAAAAGCACTCTTAATTAAGTTTTAATATCTAATTAATTATAATGATTTTTTTTAAGTTGTTACCCCCGGAAAAGGAACATTTTATAGTTAAGCACAATCATTGTAAATTTGGTATTGATATCTTGAACTGTTATTGTTTTATTAAACTGTTAATAAATTGTTTTTTGATTAACAGTAAAAAAATTTCTATAAAATTTTTTTTTGCACAATTGTTTATATGGGTTCCTGGAAACTTATATAAATGGTTGCCACCATAAAAAAGTCAATTATTCATATGTTTGAGAAATGGTGACGCTTTAATATTATTGAAAGATATTTTACAACAATAAGATTTAAGCATCACCATTTTCAAAACTATTGAATAATTGACTTTTTTATAGTGGCAATCAATTATATACGTTTTTAGGAACCCGTATAAACAATTGTGCAAAAAAAAAGTTTATAGAAAAAGTTTTACTGTTAATCAAAAGACAATTTATTAACAGTTTAATAAAACAATAACAGTTCAAGATATCAATACCAAATTTAAAATGAATGTGCTTAACTATAAAATGTTCCTTTTCCGGGGGTAACAACTTAAAAAAAATCATTATAATTAATTAGATATTAAAACTTAATTAAGTGTGCTTTTAGCCACTTTTGTTAGCGTAGCGGATGAACAAATGAAAATTTAATATATTTTTTTCAAAATATAAGTTGTAGGAAATATTACAGCGAACAACTTTTATTTGAAACTTTTTTTTGTATCAACAATTTTTTGTACTTACGTAACTCTGATACGTTCAATTTACCTCCCTTAACAACGTTGAAACATCAATAAAAATAAACCAAATAAAAAAATGAATAGATTAAATTGTTTGTTAAGAAAAGTTCTACAAAAAAGGTCAGAAGTACTTTTTTTGTAGGACTACAAATACAATAGTTATCTTGCCTTAAAGATTTTCATCCCTTATTTTTTTATCCTTTTTTGCTATTTTTAATGTTACGCCAAAAAGTTAAGAATAAAAGTTATAGATACTTTGATTACCTTCAAAAATGCTTCTTAAATTTTTTTTGTTAAGCTGACTGTTACGGAAATAAATAAAAAAACTAATTGCACCCTTATTTTCAAGATGGCGGAAAAACAATATCTTTCGGAAACCCGAAAAATGAGTTTTAGAGTCACGGATGATCCCTCTACGAACCCACCTAAAAAAATTGCTGCCTACCCAAAATGCACGGTTAAATGACGCTTTGATTGTACTATAATATTTTGTTTATTTCTATAACGTGTTTAATAGGTATTTTTCAGCCGCTATACATGTATGTATTACAATGTATGTAGATTTTGATACTGGAGTGCACTACAAATGTACATATAAATTAATTATTATTTATTTGATTAATAATACGATAGAAAGTCGTTTAATTCCTTCAAAGGTGTATACATATCTGTATCATTCTTTTCTCCACAAAACTTTTTTTATTTACATCAACTTTTATTTTTGTCACAACCGTTGAATCCGTGAAACATAAAAAAGACATTCACAGCATATGAGGGAAAAATTTTTACCGTCTCTATCGATGAGATAAAATTCCGGTTTGCGTTTCCCTAAAGTTTTGGCGTATGTCACCTATACAAAAATTGGCCACGCCAGTATTAAGCTTAAAAGCTAGAAAGTAGTTCATCATAAAAAAAATCATTGTACTTTCTGATGTCAATTGTATAAAATTGTGTTGAATGTTTAATATATTTCTTTAACTTATATTTATTTTGTACATTTGAATAGGATATTTTTAAAATGACATATTTCAAAATAAACAAGAAACTAACAAATACGAAAAGTCATTTATTTTCAAAGGCCAGTTAGGGTGAAATATTAGTTCAATTTTGAGAAAAATTTAAAGGTTTTAGAGCATATTGGATTGAACTACAAGTGTACCAAGCCTTATCAAAATTGGTGAGATACTCATCAATTTTCAGACGATAATGGGTACAAAATTTCGAATATTTCAGAAACCCCTGGTCCGATTAGCACCAAAATCAATAGGTCTGGAGAACTCACTGAAGCAAACATTTTCCACAAAAATAATTTAAATCGGTGCATATTTACAGTAGTTATCGTGAACGGAAGAAAATTCTACATCCAGACAGACACACAAACACACGCACAGCCGCCATGCGAAAATTAACTTTTCTTTACGTTTTGAAGTTAGTACAATCGGAATCTGCTCTTATTGCGGACATGATTTTTTAATGGTATTACAGTACTTCCATTTCTTCGAACATGGAAGTAAAAAATTGACATGAATTTTCAATTTTTTTGCAAAAATTTGTACAGCGAATATTTTTATTGTCAAAAGTTTTCAGTGGCCAAAAATGCGTAAGAAAACCGTGTAATTATTGTGTGTACATATTTACATATCCTGAACTCTTAGAAGTCCAGTTTCAAATATGTATAATCCTTAATACACCACTGGCGTTGAACAAAGGATTAATTCTACGGATTTATACATGTCTTTACATACTCACATTCAGCCAAGTCCATTAATGTCGGAAACAAGACGGCAGCTTACGTTGCTAAATGAAATTTTCCACGGTTACCGGGACTGTGCACACGTGAACCGGAAGTCAATGTATCCTCTAGATTCTAGATGGTGCCGTCACTTGAGTGTGTTACTCGGCACTTCCGCCTGTGCCACCCATGACCAATAAATCAGCTGTGTGACTATCTGCACCCCTCCACCTTAACCCCCCCCCACCGTTCTACAACGCCTTCTTTCGCCACTCACATTGGCTAGTATTTTATGTTCCTTATATGATGTATGTGCTATACTTCAATCAGATCTAACGAAGCTTTTTTTAAGGTTTTTATGTCTAGATATAAATATTGCTTATGATGGATGAAAAATCGCAATAATAGTATTAAATATTACATTCACGTATTACTTTTAAAAATGATACTTTCTCAGACATGGTTCTTTGTAACTCTTACGGTAGGATAGGTGATTTATTTAAAGCAAATTTGAGATGAAAGATACTAAAAAACTGTAAGGTTCTGGCATTATTCTTGGAGCATATCCCAATGTTGGATTCTTGTTTAATTAAATTTATTAATTAATTTAGAAATAATTATTAATATTTGATTACTGCCGTTATTGAATCATAATCTATAGACACTTAACTGTTAATCAGCTAAATATGATGATAATTGGTCAATGGTGTCAAAATGGTGGAGATTTTAAACTAATTATTAATGTAATCTATTTATTAATTATATTATATGATATTATCATAGCATCTACTTTATATTATTTCAAATTTTACGATTCTTTATTTTATAACCTTTGTAACGTAGAACTTATCGTTTTATAGGTAACACTATTCTACAAAAAAATACTTTTGTAATGTCCTAGAGATCGGAATAGGTAATTTAGGAGGCTTTTGGCATGCCGAAACCGAATTTGTTGCCCAATTGGTTTCATCACGTCAGGGTTTTGAGATATTCTAACCTAAAAGTCCCAAAAATGACTATATTGGCAATATTAAAGAACTTATTATCAAGTAGGTATTTTTTTTAAAGTTTTCGGTCACGGTAACAAATAGTATTATCTTTCCTCTTTAAAATGAGTTCTAACTTTTTACTGTACGATTTTTTTAGCCGAGATGTACTAGTTTGAAGGTATGATATTTTGTTAATAGAGTGTAGTATAGAGTATAGACTATAGTAGATACAATGAACTTTACTACATATATCTTCAAAGTAGTATATTTCGGTAAAGAAAAATCACATAGTAAAATGTAAAAAACCATTTTAAAGAGAAAATATAGTAATATTCGAAATCATGAAAAAAAACTTCAGAAAAAAATTACCTACTTAGTAATAAATTCCCCAACATTGCCAAAATCGTCATTTTTGGGACTTTTAGATTCGGATATCTAAAAAAAACCTGACGTGATGAAATCATTTGGGCAACGAATTCGGTTTCGGCATGAAAAATACCTTCTTAATCACATATTCAAATTTCTGTAATTTTTTTTTTGTTGCATAGTGTAATTATTAATAATTATCCATCACTTGGTGTCCAGTACTAATTTTACTTTATTCATTACTGGAGAAAAACATAAACAAAATAAAAAGCAATAATTTAAAAACAAACTATATTTGTAAAATTTGGTAATTAAATTAATTTAATAAAGAGGTATACTTGTTTTATTAGTAACACGAGTTCATGAGAACTACAAAAAAGCCCATCAATTCCAAAATTAGTATACTTTGCTCTTGAGGCAGCCAAGATTGGTGGCACTACTTTATACCATATAAAAAAATTACAAGACTTTACCTAGGTTATTTTATTTTATTAATACTAATCACTAATTCATGGCTGGGTAAATATATTTGGCAGAGGATTGGATAAAATATGACAACATATTCGAAGGCTAGTATTCTTACTACTCTGTAAAATATCAATTATTATGTACTTTTTGAGATGTTTTACAGAAAATGATAGTTTTTATAACTTTTTTCTTCCGTTAGTTTATTTTGAGTGCACTCGAAAACTTATGAATCGATTTTGGTGAAACTTTGACTGTTAGAAAGCCTAATATCTACCATTGAATTACATAGTTTAAGTTATATATATCATTTCGGTACTCTATTGTCTACCAAAGGACTGGGTAATAGCATTAAACATGTCCGAATAATTACTATTCAAGTTTTCATTTAGAGTTTTTCAAGGTTTAGGATTCTATTTATACTTTTATTTTATAAATATTATATGGTAATAGCAATATAAACTAAAATAAATATTAAAGATATAATGAAAACAAAAACTAGAGTAAAATATTTAGGTACCTATTAATTTAAATTATGTACACCTTAAAATAATGTCATTTGACATGTGTTTCGACTTCACAAGAAGTCCTCATCGCGAGATTAATAGTTTTCTTGTGATTAAGGTGTTACTACATATTTAGTTTAGGTAACTTAGTGTAAATAATTTTTGTATACATGTATTCTTATCTATTTTTTCTTGTATTTTCAGCGAAACAAACGATTTGAACACGGGTCTACTGATCGAAGTATGGAGCAAGGGTATGATTTGGGACAGGGCGATGGGTTACCACTGGATCCCTCTGCCTGCCGTACAATACTCGAACGAGGTAAATCATCGTCAGCAGGTCAGCACAACACTACACACTTACTTTACACTATTTGCACTTCAAGTAGAATATAAATTAGTTATATAGTCACTATTCAATAAAGTTTTCAAATTGTTTGCTTATTTTTAAATGAAAAACTGACAACGATTATTCAGATTTAACTATGTGTCTGTATCTAATTTTGGTAGAAAGCAAAAAAAAACTTCATAATTGAAAATGAAAACTTAATGTACCCTTAATTAATAAAAATACATATTGAACAGATGTGCGTATTTGTTTTTTATGATAGATAAAATTTAATATTTGAAAAAGTTTCACTAAAAACAATTTATTTTTCAACTACTTCAGTTAATATTTTCTTTGCTATAAATGTACAAGAAGCTGAAATAGCCCTTGTTATTTATTATTCAATTTAAAATACCCAATACATACCAAGTAATACCCAATCAATTATAAGCAAATAATTTGAAAATATATTGGTATATTTATCTTAAAGTTACGTTAGAATAATTGAATATCTTATTTATTAAAGATTATTAATATCATGCTAGTACACTGTTGGAAAAATTGTGTATTTTATCTTATTATAGTATTAATATTAATATTAATATATATAGTATTAATATTAATATTCATATTTTTCAATTTTGTATAGAATAAATATGATGAATTTGCTAACAAACAAACCTAAACCTTTTAAAAGGAGTTTTGGTACGTTCTCTGATGATGTGGTATCTTTAGAAATTTAATAATTAAGCTACATTAATTTCTCTGAAACAAAAAATTAAAATATACTAATTATATTATAATACTCAGAATTACTCAAGTTTTATATACTTGTGAAATAACATTAAAAAAAGTTTGGTATTTATTACAGATACTGTATAATAAAGGTACAGTTTATAACGATAAACAATATACAAACAACTTTTAATGATGTAAAACAGGCTTCAATATATACAAAAAGTTTGTGATTATAAATATACATTATACATATGCTGTAATATTTCATATGTAATTTTTCCTGCATTTGTTGATATTGATAATCGTACTAAATTGAAATTGATTACAAATATAACACTGTGACATGCTTATTTTTAGTAATTTAGATTTATAATTAGTATTTATAGCATTAGTAAGTATGTGTGTGATATTTTATTATGAATTATAAGTTTGTTTTGATTTTTGCTATTTTAGGTAGAGATAAGCTATTTGCAGCTATTATTAGAATTATGAATCCAGTTTTCGTATTGATTTTATTTTATTTATGAATTTTAGTATATTTTTAAAAGTTCGAAATGATAAAAGTTATTAGTGCTTTGTATATCAAATAGGACTAAATTAATTATAGATGTTTATGACTTAACCCTTTGTAGCCCAAGATCTTAAAAATTTAAATTATGTTGATAATGAGATAAGTTTAGGCATATAAAAATACGTATATTTCAGAAATTTAAAAATATTTATTATTAATTATTTATTTGACTTTTTTGGAAGTAACATTACTGTGAGTTAATCGTAGAAAAACACTTATGTGGTATGGCAGGATTCGAAACAATTATTTTGTTTGTTGTAGCATAATGCTACATCGCATTTTTCGCAAATTGTTTGTGAAACGCCAGTAAACTGGGGAAACTTACAAAGTATTCCTTTTTCTACCCAAATCGGGCAGTAGTCGATCTGGTCCTGCCTTACTGCCAATAGTAACGTAAGTTAATAGGTTATACCATCTGTGAATTTTACTTGATACTAAGTTATTCAGTGGTATGTTACAGTAGTGTTACACATATTTGAATTAACTAAATATATTTAGTATGTATATTGAGGTTTGTTACAGAAATGTCACATGAGGCTACAAAGGGTTAACTATATAATATAATTAATTATACTTAAGAGATATTAATTAATTTTATGACAATAATACTAATTACAGGTATTCATTCATTTATTTATATAATAATAAATTAAGAAAACACATACATTTTAAAATAGTGAATATTCAGTACGTATAACATACACCGGGCGAGTAGCTATTAGATTTTCTTAACATATTCAAAGTTGTACTTATAAATTTATAATCTAACCGTCATTTAGCTTACATTTAAATTTTGTAACGTATTATCAGTAGAATTAAGCATAATACATAAATTTACTCAACGGATTTATAATTTTATGTTTTTACATCGCATATTATACATTAAATATACTTTCTAAGAGCATTAAGCGCTAAAGAAGTATTGAATTGGTTAATAATAACAGGCATACAGTATATCTTAATCGGAAATCTAAGGATAATTTTATCTAACTGTTCTAGATAGTATTGCCAAATACAAGATATACTATAAAAATTAGGTATCAACTTAACTGTTATGTATTAACACACATTATACATTTACATTACATACACCCTGTACTATATACACCCTATATATTACATACACCCACACATTACATTCTCAGACATATTTGCTCACATACATATTATATTTCTTTCATGTGATAAACACAATTGCACCATTTCAAATCTTATCATATTTTATTTGCAACTCTATAATTATATATCTACCCACGATATTTTTACGTGGTCATTTTCAATCAATGTTTTAATCAATTAGTGAAAAGTAAGCAAAGACATAACATCGTCTTCAAAAATCATTGAATAGTACTTTTGTCATTATCACCTATGAACAATTATAATAACATATATACATACACACACATTCATCAATAATTTAATAAATATATATAAAAAAGTTAATGTGTTATAATTAATTGTTCCACGACCTGCATAACATCAGATTGGTAAATTACGTAACAACAACTTGGTACAGTCACAAGGACATACCATAACAACAATTGGCGCAGTCGGTAACATTTGGTAAACCTTGAAGGAAAAATCGTAACAACAAGCAATTGCTACGATTCGAAAAACTTTAGAAAAGTGAAAAACGGTTTAGTTTAAAAAAGTGTATAAAGAACTTAGAACTATTCATTACGAGACATAATTAATTTACTGTTTGTGCGTGAATTAGAATAGACATTCGTTGTTCAGTACAAATTAAAATAAATAGTTTCGCGATACTTGTAGAACTAAAGAATTTTCACACAAATCGTTTAAACAGTGACATAAAAATAACTTTGGTGTGTTTTGCAAAGGAATTAGAATATACACATATTCGCTGTTCTACTGCATAATTACAAAGGACATTTTTCTCACATACGTTAATCGCAAGATCTCTAGAAAAATCAAGGGTCGACTTCAGTCGTTTAAACCGAAGAAAGAATCAACCAATCAACCAAATAGCAGATAATAACAAGACACAATTCAATGATTCAACATCTAATAACATCAACACTAATTCTGTAAGTTTGAACAATTTACATTTACTTCTTAAATATGGCAACTCAATCCTCAAATCCAATTTCCTCACATACTAGTGATAGTGTAGAACACAATAATTTTTCTGATCAAGGTCCACAATCGCAGCCGATTGAAGCAATTTCAATCGATTCTTTATTCAAATTTATTAACTCTTTTGATGGAACCCGCGAAGAACTTTCTTCATTTTTGTCAGATTGCAATCGCGCATTTCGATTAGCAAATAATCAGCAAAGTTCAATTTTGTTAGATTTCGTTCACACAAAAATAAAAGGTAAAGCAAAAACAGCTATTACCAATAGAATCTTCAATAATTGGGAAGAGTTGAAATCATTTTTACAAACTATGTACCAAGACAAAAAGCATTATTCACAAATCTTAAACGAGCTTACTTCATTACAACAAAATACACGCGAAACCATTCAACAATACGCATTCAGAATTGAATCCACTCAAAAACGCGCAATAAACGCCGTTCATTCTAACAATTCAAACGAACAAGATCTAATAGGTCAAATTTCAATGATTAACCAAATTTCACTAAATCGATTAATCTATTACTCCACTCCTGAAATCTCTAATCAATTACGAGGCAGAATGATAGTTGACTTAAATGAAGCAATATCACTGGCCATCAACGAAGAGCAAGTACAAAATATGTATAAAAATAATCCATATAAAATAAATAATTCAATATCAAAATTCTGTAAAATATGTAACAAAGAAGGTCATTCTACACACAATTGTTTCAAAAATAAAAAACAAGTTAATCAAATTCAATCTACAAATTCATATTCAGATAATAATTACCAACAATTTCCAAAATTTTGTAGATATTGTAAATTCAAAGGTCACAATATCGAAGAATGTAGAAAACGAATTTTTAACGAATCAAATAAACCTTCAAATTCAAAAAACTTGAAAAGTACACCTTCAGACACAGCTCTACTGACGGATGTATAAATAACAAATCTTTAGGAGCTAACATTAACATTGAAAACAAAGATAATTTAATTTTTAATTTACATGATACAAATTCATATTTACAAATTTCATGTGAACAATCAAAAACGGGTTATTTAAAATTATTAATCGACACAGGAACAGGCATTTCTATAATAAAAGCTAGTTCGTTAAATGCTAAATTCAAACTAAATACAAATGATCAAATCAAAATACGCGGTGTAAATAAAGAAAAAACAAATGCAACAATAGGTACAACTAATTTAAACATATTTAATAAATTCCACAAATTTCATGTTCTTACTGAACAAACAAATATTCCATACGATGGTATTATCGGGAATGATTATTTAAAATCAACAAATTCAACGATTAATTATAAAAATAAAACATTAATCAATGATTATATTTCTGTATCAATTTATATGATTTCTGATCCTAATTTTAAACAAATACTTTCACCTCGAAGTGAAACTTTAATAGAAATCGATATACAGAATCCTCAAATAAAAGAAGGTATTATCCCTGAATTAAAAATAAGCGAGGAAGTATTTTTATGTAAAGCAATTACTACAGTTAATAATAATAATAAAGCATTCGCTACAATTCTGAATACTTCAGACAAACGGAAACGAATTGAATATATTAGGGTTACGCTAGAACCGATACCCAATAATACATTACTATTTTCTAATTCAAATGTTTCTACGAAAAATCGTAATTTATCGTTACAAAACGAAATACGTACTTCACATTTAAATCCTGAAGAGAAAAAATCTCTCATGGATATATGCTATAATTTCAATGATATATTTCATTTACCTGGTGACAATTTAACTACTACAAATGCAATTATGCACGAAATTCCTACAATTTCTGATGTTCCAATTTTCACTAAAACATACAGATACCCCGAGGTGCATAAAAACGAGGTAAATTCTCAAATTGAAAAAATGCTCAAACAAAATATCATTAGATATCCAACTACACCTAGTATCATTTACAAAGCAGGAAAAATTAATTCCAATGCTGACGCACTTTCACGTATTCCAATTTCTAATAATTCGTACGTTAATATAATTCAACCAAATTACATGGACTTTTACAAATTCCACCAGTTAGGTACAAAATCTAATTATAATAACTTGTACACTACTGATCAATCTATAATAGATGCTAAAACGCCGAAATTAATATTTTCTTCATTAGAACTAAATGAAACTGAATTAAAGTTAGAAGTTGAAAATCTACATCAATTACAAAATCAAGTTCATTCACAATATGAATGCCTAAATATCAATAACAATTTATTCATATCTTTAATAAAATTAAATCATTATGATAATGCAAAATTCAGCGACTTCTTTTATAGTATGCAAAATATAAAAACAGTTCTTGAAACTAATAACATAATAGAAATTTATATGACTTCACCTGAAGATGATTTCTCAAATCTAGACGAAGACAGAGTTAAAGAAATAATAAACTATGTTTTCCAAAATTCATATATAAAAATTAATTTATGTTTAAATAAAATTCTAACTCCAAATGAAGATGAAATACCAATTATTTTAAAAGAAAATCACGACTATTTGACAGCTGGTCATAGCGGTTTTCATAGAATGTATAATCGTATTAAACAAAAATATAAATGGCATAATATGAATTACGATATACGTAATTATATAAAAAAATGTATTTCTTGTCAACTAAATAAAACTTCACGTATTACACATAAAGTTCCAATGACTATTACTTCTACAGCTATACAACCTTTTGATAAATTATGTATAGATATTGTTGGTCCACTTCCATTAACTGAAGATGGTAATAAATTTATATTAACTGCACAAGACGAATTAACAAAATATTGTTTTGCACACGCTATACCAAATCACGAAGCGATTACAGTAGCAAATACATTAGTACATATCATAACAATGTTCGGAATACCAAAAACAATATTATCTGATCAAGGAACAGATTTCCTTTCAAATACAATTAAAGAATTAACAAAACTATTTCAAATAAAACATTTAATAGCAAGTTCATATCACCCTGAAACAAATGGTGCACTTGAACGATCACATTCTACATTAAAAGATTATCTTAAACATTATATAAATAATAAACAATCCGATTGGGATAGGTTATTACCTTTTGCAACGTTTGCATATAACACTTCAATTCATGCATCAACTAAACTAACGCCTTATGAATTAATATTTGGTCATAAAGCCAATACTCCAAGTTCATTAAAAGCTAATCCAGAATTTAAATATACATATGACTCGTATTACGATCAATTAAAGTATAAAATGTCTTTAGCACATAAATTAGCTCGCGAAAATTTAATCGAAAGTAAAAATAAATCAAAAGAGCATTATGATAAACACGTTAAACAAAATAATTTTAAAGAAAACGATTTAGTATTCGTTCAAAATAATACAACAGAACGTGGTCTATCGAAAAAACTTTCCCCAGATTGGAAAGGTCCTTACAAAATTATTAAAATAATTAGCTCAACTAACGCTTTAGTTAAAATCAAGAATAAACATCTAAATATTCATTTTAATAGATTGAAACACGCTTATGTTTCAGAATGATTAAACAAATTCAAGTACATATAAAATTTAATGTATCCATTTTAATGATTCAATCTCAACTTTAAAAATAAATGAATAAGTTTTTAATAAAAATATAAATGATTTTAACAGCTTTTCTTCTAAAATTACAAACAGAACAAATTTATTTTAAAAAAAATTGTCTGAAAGTCATGTTTAATTAACATCTTATTAATACTGTTTTATTTGCTAAACAAAATGTTATTGCAAAACTCATGACAAACGAAAAAACTTTCCATTTCAATTAACAGACGAAAATGTTTCAAAATTAATAGAAATATCAAAATTTATTTTCTATTATAATAATTATAAAATAATATTCGTCATACAAATACCATTAACATTAAATCAAATTTTTAATTTATATCACTTAATTCCAATTCCAATACCTCATAAAAATTCCAAACACATATGTATTTATCCAACCTTCCAATAATTACCTTGCTATATCTGGAAGTAAATCAAGCTATGTTCAAATGAGTGATATATCAGATTGGTGTTCGATGATAATTAACTTATTATTTTATTCTATTTACATCTATATCCATAACATATAATATACATATATTCCATTTAATACTTATATTCATGTATTTTTACAATTTTATTATTATATTCCATATAATGATTATATTCATGTATTTTTACAATTTTATTATTGTATTCCATATGATACTTATATACATGTATTTTTACAACTTTATTATTATATTCCATATAATACTTATATTCATGTATTTTTACAATTTTATTATTGTATTCCATATAATAATTATATTCATGTATTTTTTCCATTTTTATTATTGTATCTAGATTACTTTTGTAATATCATGTATGTAATCTTATATTTTAATTTGTACTGTATTTTCTTATATTCAAGTTTGTTGAAACTGTTTAAAATTCCCCCAGTTTCAATCTTTGTCGGGAGGTGTTATGTATTAACACACATTATACATTTACATTACATACACCCTGTACTATATACACCCTATATATTACATACACCCACACATTACATTCTCAGACATATTTGCTCACATACATATTATATTTCTTTCATGTGATAAACACAATTGCACCATTTCAAATCTTATCATATTTTATTTGCAACTCTATAATTATATATCTACCCACGATATTTTTACGTGGTCATTTTCAATCAATGTTTTAATCAATTAGTGAAAAGTAAGCAAAGACATAACATCGTCTTCAAAAATCATTGAATAGTACTTTTGTCATTATCACCTATGAACAATTATAATAACATATATACATACACACACATTCATCAATAATTTAATAAATATATATAAAAAAGTTAATGTGTTATAATTAATTGTTCCACGACCTGCATAACATCAGATTGGTAAATTACGTAACAACAACTTGGTACAGTCACAAGGACATACCATAACATAACGTAATAGTACAGTCAAAGCGTCATTTAACCGTGCATTTCGGGTAGGCAGCAATTTTTTTTGGTGGGTTCGTAAAACTCTAATGACTCTAAAACTCATTTTTCGGGATTCGGAACGATATTGTTTTTCCGCCATCTTGAAAATAAGGGTGCAATTAGTTTTTTATTTATCTCCGTAACAGTTAGCTTAACAAAAATTTTCTAAGAAGCATTTTTGAAGGTAATCAAACTATCTATAACTTTTAATCTCAACTTTTTGGCGTAACATTAAAAATAAAATTGTTATGAGCAAAAAAGGATAACAAATAGGGGATGAAAATCTTTAAGGCAAAATAACTATTGTATTTTTAGTCTTAAAAAAAAATATTTCCGAACTTTTTTGTAGAACGTTTCTTAACAAACAATTTAATCTATTCATTTTTATATTTGGTTTATTTGTATTGATGTTTCAGCGTTGTTAAGGGAGGTAAATTGAAAGTATGTGAGTTACGTAGGTACAAAAAATTGTTGATACAAAAAAAAGTTTCAAATAAAAGTTTTTCGTCATAATATTTCTTACAACTTCTTTATTGAAAAAAATATTAACATATAATTTTTTCATCCGCTACGCTAACAAAAGTGGCTAAGAGCACACTTTATTAAGTTTTAATATCTAATTAATTATAATGTTTCTTTTTAGTTGTTACCCCCCGAAAATGAACATTTTATAGTAAAACACATTCATTGTTTTGGGATTGATATCTTGAACTGTTATTGTTTTATTAAACTGTTAATACATTTTGATTAACAGTAAAAGTTTTTCTATAAACTTTTTTTTGCACAATTGTTTATATGGGTTCCGAAAAACTTATATAAGTGATTGCCACCATAAAAAAGTCAATTATTCATTTGTTGACGCTTTAACATTATTGTGAGATATTTTATAATAAGTTAAAGCATAAGGAAGATGATGTATTTAATAAGCATTTCTTATACTTTAAATGCATACAAAATCATTAAAACTCAACCTGATTTCAGACTTGTGATCCCATCAAGACTGTACTTTACCTACATATACCGGGTGCTAGTAAATAAAAACGCTTATTATTTAGTAACAACAGTGGTGTAGCCCGGATTTTTTAAGGAGAGTAGATTTGATATGTAGGGGCCATTGACATATTACATTTTTACGTATACTATCAAAATCGGTTATAATGACATCGAAGGGACTGGTCATATTAGAGAGTCGTAAAAAGTCAATTCTATGGGATTTAGTCGGACTTTTATTTTGACTCGTTAAAACTGATATGTTGTATTAACCGATGTCGTTATAACCGGTTTCGACTGTATATGTACATGGTCGCTTGTTGGTTACAGCCCTGCCACCCTTCTCTGGTTAAGGCGGCTATTACACTATCAAAGAAATGTGATAAAATTTCTTTGATCAAAGAAATATGACAGTGTAATACGTCAACTTTTATAATATTTACGTAATATTTACCTTCATAATATTTCTTTTAACATAGATAATGACAGTTTCTTATATTTGATCAAAGTTTTTTGACGGATAAATCAAAATATCGACTGAAAAGTGTTCGTGGACGGTTTCGGCTACGAAATTACTTATAATTTAATATATGATCAAATCTTTGTCAAAGATCTTTGACATATTTATTTGATAGTGTAATAACCGCCTAAGCCATTGTTCTGGAACTCATCACAAAAATTTTGGTTTTCATCAAAATGTATTTTTATTTTAATGCATTAAATTACATAAGAAAGCAAACATTTTTGGATCATTCTGAAGTGTGTTGCATAACAGGAGACATTTTTTGTATCCACTCGGTATTTACAAAAAAATATATGTTACTACATGCAATATTATGCTCTGGTTGACGAATATGACAAAAGCGGAGCTTTATAAATTTATGCCAAAACTGCGATAAGCATGTCATTATTTTTATCGACTACTCAACATGCCAGAGCTTGGGAACATGGAAGTATAATGCTCTTTAGTTCAGTGGTAATCGTGCTAGCCTACCAACCGGAAAACAGTTCGATCAATTATTAGTCCATTTCCTGTTGTAATGACTTATTTCACGATAGTTGTTATCTTGGAAAGTGTGGTTTTGTTGCGGGATGAAGTACTGATGTGGTTTTTACATTTGTGTTCAAACAGGTTAATGTTTTTTGTTGGTGTATTATGAATGAATTTAACGTGTTAGTATGTGATTTAGATTTTAGGTTAAATTAGAATGCAACTTTTACTAGACAGACAGCGGGACAGTATTATTTAGAGGAAGGTAGGTATTACCTACTTAACCAAAATGTAATTTTTTGGTTTAATACAACCTTACAACGCACATTCCAGTTTATGTATCGTATAAGAATTTTCTCATTTATGTTTAAAGTTGGAATGAAAAGTATCTATTTTTTAAATGAGTTTGAATTATAATTTTCATTAAAATTACAGCACTATGATATTTAATTTAATAGCAATGATTTATGCCTTTTAATCTACCATTGTTATCTATATCCATAAAAGAGTTTGTCCTTAACCACTCACTCATATATCAACGTACAGCCCAAACCCCTGGACTTACAAACGTGAAATTTCGTAGGTGCTTTCCTTTTATGTTGTAAGCACCCACTAAAAAAGGAATTTTCGAAATTCAACCCCTACGGGGTTAAAACAGGGTGTCAAAGTTTATATAAAAAAATATTTTTTTTGTTCGCATTTAATTGAAACTTATCGAATATACTCTGCAGTATAAATAATGAAACAATTATTTCAGCATTTCCCAAAATTTAACCCCTAAGGGGGATGGAAAAATTTACAAAATATTTGTTTTGTATTCACCGAATAAAATATGGTACAAGTAGGTACTCTACAAGACAAATATCAGTTACGAAATTACAACCCCTATGGGAATGGGGAGGTAAAATATTGATATATTTATCTTTATAATCGTTCATGATATTAAAGTAAATTCGGACAAATTAATATTCAATTAAAAATGAAAGTTCGATATTCAAGCCCTAATAGCATGGGACGGGGACGAGGATGGATTAAGATATGTTTATCTGCAAACCTGCTTTACTTATAAAGGTAAATTCAGGAAAAATAGTCATCAATTAAAATTAAAATTTCGACATTCAACCCCTAATAGCGGGGGTAGACATGGTCTGTGTTTTTGATATGTTTATCTGCATAGCTGCTGTTAGTTTTTACAATTTTAAACTAAGATCCGGGATATTTACGTTTTTTATAGGTAATGAATAAAAATCAATATAAAAAAATGTAATAGGTCGTCCTTTATCACGTATGGAGAGTTCTAATTAGTTTCGAAGTTTACGCGAGCGAATTCGCGGGATTCCGCTAGTAAAATATAAAAGAAAGATCACATAGTTAAACAAATAGTATTGTTATTAAATCACAGTAACAAAATTGTACTGTACCATTTTACAAATGGAAATTACATCAAAATTAATTAACAGAGTGACCAACTACAAAACCAATTATCAATTTTGTATGTTTACAAATTGAAAACTGAATGTTGGCTATGAAAAAACTCCGACAGATACCAAATTACACAAACTAAAACAATTAATAAACCAATTATCACAAAGGTAAAATTTGTCTATACAGGATTAGTTAAATGTAAGAGCCTGGGGATTAATATGCGTAGTTATCAATTAGATCAAAAAAATGTATGTGTGTATAAAATATCATTGGAAAATTCAATAGCACTTTTTAGGCAGCCTATTGTTTATTTTTTTCAAAGATTGACGTCACAATTTTTTTTTGCTATATGGATTTATATTATTAATGTGACATTAATATCATATAATTGTGATTTAAACAAAATTCTCAATTGATGCACATGATTACGGGCTTAAATATACATCCGGGTGGGGCAAAAAATTGAAATTTAATGTAAAAACATCTGTCAAGTGATTGCACAATGTTTTATGTTTTTTGTTTTTTTTTTTGCTATTAGTGAACTAAAATACGTACAAAAGTGGGCGCTTGTATCTAGAATGATTCAACAAATAGATAATATTAAATGAATATTCAAAAAGCGAACGCTTATATATATTTAATCTGTATTTAAATGAAGTATAGAATCAAGAAGGGGCAAATGAAAGCAACAGCCAAAACTAAAATAAAAAATGTAGTTACAAAAAAAATTATGTAAATGTTATGAATTTGCATATCTTATAACAGTTTCTAATGCTGCCAACAGAGAACGCCATACGAAAATATTTCGTAATGATTCATTGCCCACTCGTGGCGCTAGTGTAGCCGAGAAAACGCCAGAAAAAACCCAATATAATATACCAATTATTATTCACCCCGCGCGAATTAACAAAGTGTGCTATGGAATTCTCGTGTGCTTCAACTTACCATCTCATTGTATGTTTGTTTCATTTTAATGACGTTATTTAATTATGCAGGAATTTTGAATAATAATTTAAATATTTATTGCGTTTATCTACGCACTGTTATCATGTTAGTGCAATAAGATCATATATTAATATATCTTATACGCATTTCTTTAAAATTACATAAACCATGTCGACCTTATTGAAAGGTCACTAATTTTAATTTTTAATTTGAAGTTAATAAATAAATTTTTCACAATAGTATTGAAAGTTTTTTTTTATATTTTGCTTCCGCGCTATATCAAAGATATGATTGCGATCTTTTTTCAATTAGAAATTATTAACCGATTTCAAAATTCACTTGATCTTTCCGTTTCACGTCAAGATTTCTTTCCATGCCTGTTATTATGTCTGTGTTTCTCTCTCCGAATCCTAGTTACACGCATAACTCATGAACTACTGAACCGATTTTAATAAAACTTGGTTTGTTTGTTGAGTCTGACTTGAGGGCGGTTTTATTAAAAAAATCGTGTGTACGGGAGAGGAGTGACGTCCAAAAATAGTTCTTTTTTCAAGATATCTCAAGAACGATTCATATAACGTAAAAATTTTATCTTAATATATAAAACTCTTGGTGCGTATGTACCAGTAATCATCAGACCTAAACCACTGGACGTATCGAATCCATATTCAAACCATATATTTGTTTGGTGCTCGGTATATAGATTTTTTTGAACCCGGTAGGTGACTGTGGGGTCGAGATATTTACGAAAATGAGAAAAACCGTTCAATGGCTACTATGTTTTTATATAAATAACAGTGGCATCATGAAAACAAAACACGACTTTAAAATAAAATATTTTTTAGTATCTTGACGTGATGTTGACGTTTAAAAGTTTTTATCAAATAATAATAGTTACGTACTGAAAAATTATATATCTATTGGTGATAACCGAATTGAAATCGGTATGTTTTTTTGTATTTCTTAAATTCAATTGTTTTCAAGTTAAACAGGTATACAACGTGGGACACGTGTTTTTAACAAAACCTACGATACAGTTTATTTATATTCTTAAAATATAGTGAAATTATACAAAAATGCATACACGACGACGTTTAAACATCGGTCGAAATACTCAAATTATTCAAAGTACACAAAATAACCCTTACAAATTTACCACCATAACAATGAGAAAGAAAGAGCATGCAAATTATCTTTTGGCAAAACAACGTTTACCGGAGCAGTTAGTATACCTATGTATATTAGAGATGTATATTATTATAAAAAAATAATATATTATTGATGTAATAAAATCAAAAAAAATTAAATGATTAATTAGGTTAATTAAAAAGTAATGCAAATAAAAAGTTTACATATTTAAATGTTTATTATTTCGATTCAAAATGTTTCATCTAAAATTAATTTATTCAATTGCATTAAACAGTAAATAAATAATGTGAAAGCGAATCGAATAATATAATCATTTTACCATTACAAATATACATTTACAAAGTTCACGTTTATGGAAATTTAATTTGCTTACCCCATGATGAATTCGCCTTAATTTATACTCACAAACGAACAGTATTATTATATGTATGTATATTTGACATGATTTACTGGTTTTATTTATTAGTAGAGTCAAATTTGTATACAATATACAGTGGCGTAAATATTTTTTTTAAAAGAGGAGGGCAAAAGTATATCAAAATAATTTTTCGCCTGATCTTTTTTAAATTTAACACTAATTACTTTTAAAGTGAAATGATATTTTTATACTTTACTTTAAAATAAGATTTACCAGTCTCTAGGGCTTTGGCAGAACAATAGACAGAGTTGTCATTAAGATAATAGTCGTACTTGATTGAATAACCCGCAAAATGTGTAATTTCATTGAAATCTCAAGTTGGAAGTTTTTAATACAATTTTATTATATGTATACGAAGTAAATTTGCTTCAATGCCTAATTTACACTATTAAAAGTTGCCTTTCTATTTATTTTTGCACCAGACTGTACATTCATGTACATTTGCATTTAAAGCGTTATTATAAAAATACGTATAATGCTTTAAAATTTTATTATCTTGATTAAACTTTTAGTGGTATATAATTACAGTTTTTAAAAATTGATTCAAGCAATATAATGAACTCTGTACATATTTAAGTTTCTAGGTCATTTAAAAATAACCAATGAATTATTAATTTTGAAAAAGGATATTTTTTATAAAAAAAAACATCAAATATCAAACATTAATATACTGTGTATTATAATAAAAAAGTAATCATGATTAAATTCTAACTTTATATTTTAACAAAATTAGACGTTTTGGGGATCTTTGAATCACATATGACCATTATTACAATGATTTCTGTATGTTTGTTGAGATGTGAATGCTTTATACTATATACTCTCCAACAGCCAAAACGGTGAGATTTACAAACCTGACATCTTAAATAAAAATGTTTTGTAGGTAAACTGTAAAAAGGTATTTCCTATTTTTGAAATCAATAAACCTGAAACGAATTATTTTCTATTATTAATGTTCCATTCTTTTTATTTTTTATATATTTAAGATTATTTTGCTAGAGTTTAGTTTTACATAATTAGATACAGGTACACAGTATACATACACGCGTATAAGAAAGTCCATTTACACAATTCCAACTGTCTTACAATAATTTGCAAAAAGGTTGAAATAGAATAAATGTTTTTATGTGTGTAGAAGTTAATGAAAATTAACCATCGACAGTTTATTATTTTTGTATAATTATAATAGCCAAAACAAATTTCTATTATACTATTTTATTATATGTATTAATGAAACCTTGAAATTCTAGACCCTTGTGCTATAAAAATACAAAATTAAAAATAATGAAATCCAACGTTATACATATAAATGGTATGTATTTTAATAATAATACATATAATTTTAAGTTATTTCTCAATTATTTTTATAACTCAGGTGTAAATTAAGAAATCAAGTACGAAAGGTTATTTAAAATTTAAATCTGTAAAATAAAATACGATTTATTATAATGTCGTTTACGTTAGGTAGCTATATTACGCCTATAAATTAACAAAAGCAATAAAACTTTATCGATAAGATATTAAATCTTGAATTGTTTTCATGAATTTAATATAAACGGAGTTATTGATTAAGAAATAAAGAAAATTAAATATTTACTTGTAATATTAAAAAAAATATTTTTTTTCAATCTGGAAGTATTCTTACATTTGTATAATAATTTTATGATTTTTTATCGTTTTAACGTCTCAAATTAGTTAATGTCTCATGGTTAACCTGTGATTAGACCAAAAAGACAAAACAAACTTTGTATATTTTTTAAATACGAAACGTTAACCCATTAACTATGAACACATTTAACACGTATCCCCAAAAAGTGTTTCTAATCAATTGCTTCTTAGATAAAGATGTTTTTATTAAAGGGATTGTAGTAACGTCAAAACCTCTTAAAACTAATTATAATACAAACAGTCGAAAAGTCATTATTTAAAACAAAATACATAATGAAATGTATCAAGGCTTCGATAAATTTTAATACATTTCCCGATATTTAATTTATGTAATATAAATCCGAAATAATAAAAAATATTTGTTCATTTCATACTATACCCCAAAATTACGTCACCTTGAATACCAAAAAAATACTGCGCACATGTGTGTATGTATTATATTTATTTTCCATTAGCTGTAAACATTATAATATCTACAAAGAATGATTCGATGAATTAAAAGTTTAAAATACCTATTAAAAAATAAAGTGAGTTTGTCGTTAGGATTTTCTTTCGCAACTTGATATCTCAAGTTAAATATTGACAATTTTAGCTTCAACTTTTGAGATTTTCGCTATATATGATCTATCCGTATAGTGTACACGTATTTGTTTGTTGAGGTGATGTCTAAAATAAACAGGCTGTGGTTAGCTTAGAAAAGTAATACTTTGCACAAACTTCATTAAACACATTGAATAGTTGTTTAAACATTCAAAAGCACTAATTCCGGTTTACAATATGTAGACATTATCGTATATATTCATAAAAGGAGTATACATGTATCAGTTTTTTTTTATATTAATCTGCTAAATAAAAAATATATATAAATACTACATATCGATTTACAAACTATAAAATAATTTTGATTTCTTTCTGTTTGCTTCGTCCCGAGTGAATATGAGAAGTTCTGAACTGATATTGATGAAACTTTCACTGTTATAAGAAAGCATGAGACCTTAACACGTCACTCTATTGAAGAAGTGAGCAGTAAAATTAAAATCATAGGTGGGCATTAACTCGTTAATCGTTAATTAACGAAGTTAACAAAATGCTTAACGGATTATCTTTTAAGTTAACTCAAAAAAGGTAACGCTCTTGTTAACTTCCGTTAACTTTAGTCCGTTACATTGGTTGTTTGTTGACATGTTGTCATTATTTGTGTGAATTACGCGCCACGCGGACACACCGGCGCGGCGCACAGTGGTTCGAAAACATCGATTTTCGGAAAAAAATTCAATAATTAAAGAATCAATGAAATTATAAAAAAATTGATTACTGAATATTAATAATATAATAAATATCGTTATTTTTATACTATTTAAGACAGGGCCGAATTGACCCAAAAAATTTTAAGGGCGTTTTTTCTCAAATTGGTTTGTTCGGTTTATCGTCTCTTTACGTTTTTTCTGTTTTAATTTTGCTCAAAATGTGTAAGGAAACACATTTCTTAGTATTTATAATATTTAAAGCAGAGTCGGACTAGCGAAACTATTTTTTCAAGCACTTTTTTTCGGTGTCTTTTGAAATGAAATAAATTTTTTATTTTTTCTACATATAGTATTGTTTGGACAATTTTCTTTGAAATTATATTATTTAAAGCAGGGCCGGACTGGCCCATCGATGTTTAAAAACATTCATTCAATGCCACGTATTTTTAAAAATTAAATAAATATTGTTTGCGCCAAGATAATTTTAGTAATAAAAATCATTACAATAGCGACATTGCGAATAAAACTATTTTGTGCGGGTTCTGCGTTGGTCGTTTGAAATTTGATTATTGACGATTTTATTTTTAATATGAATTGGAACATATACATATAACAGATAATGCGTAACTGTACTAACCTTTTTTGGCGTGATCTCCAGCATACATTTAAGGATAAGGAAATATGGCAAAAGAAGGATTATATGTGGCACCTGCAGTTGACAATCTACACTCTCTGTTATTTATAATAAAACGTTCTGGACACTCACAAATACGATACAATTACACAGAACACTTATTTATATTGTAAATGATATAAACTTTATTTGAAAAAGTATATTCACTTGTCTACTTGGTTAATGTTTATTTGCAATGTTTTTAATGATTACAAAAAATTATATTTTAATAATACGCATACCAAAATGCGTACGTTTATTTGCGGTGGTCACGACTATGCGTTTTGCGGTTTTTTAACGATATAAAAATGCGGATTGACCGGAAAAAAGATTTGATATTTTATTTCACGTGTTGCACGTTTATATCAAAAATTCAAACTTGTTTTTACTTGTTGTGAAGTAAAAGACGGTTGCGCTTGCAGCGCTGCGTTCGGTCACTTATCAAACTATATTGATATTCGAAATGTGGCGGCAACATTCCCCCGGCCTTGAAAAAACGTTTTCAAAACCCGAAGAGTTGAGTAAAAAAAAACTAAACAAAATTCTAAAGTAAAAATATTCTAACTACTTACTAAGACTATACCTAGATAACTAGCTAACTTATTTTATTGGTTGGGTAAAGGACAGAGGCGCACCACTGGCCTTGTATAATTACCCGTTTTTGTTTTGATTGTACAAACCCGGATAATTCCGTCCTTCCCCGGAAATACTTCCTCAATGATACCTAGCGGCCACTGAAACGGTGGACAATTGTCGTTTTTTAACAACACTACTGTGCCAACTGTAATCGGGCAACTAGGTGTGTTCCATTTTTGACGGATCTGAAGAGTATTTAGATACTCCTTATTCCAGCGAATCCAGAAGGAGTGTGTGATTTGATCCAATAAGGCTTTTCTTTGTAACAGATTCGAGGACAATGCGGGGTCTGTCTCTGGGAAACTTTCTAGTGGCGCCAGCGTCAAGAAGTGCGCTGGGGTGAGTGCTGTAGGCTCTGACGGGTCAGGGCTCAACCAACACAAGGGCCGTGAATTTAACAAGGCCTCTATTTGGGCTAAAACCGTACTCATTTCTTCATACGTTAATAGCTGATTGCCAATTGCTTTTGTCAAATACGATTTGACGGCCTTAATGTTCGCTTCCCAAATACCAGAGAAATGGGGGCTAGCGGGTGGCTGCAAACGCCATTGAATTTTATGAGTAGTTAATTCTTGCTCTAATGCGCGGTTATATTCTTTAGAATTGACTAACTCATAAACGGTATCTAACGCTGATTTAGCCCCAATAAAATTTGTACCTTGATCTGAATACATGACTGCACATGTACCTCTGCGTGCCAAAAAACGGTTGAATGCGGCCAGAAACATGTCGGTTGACAAATTTGAAACCAACTCCAAATGTACCGCTTTTGTGGCTAAGCAAATAAATAAGCAGATATAGGCCTTTTGGCTTTTCGTACCCCTTCTCCTAGCTAATGTTATATGATATGGCCCTGCATAATCTACGCCGCAATGAAGGAAGGCTTTGGCTTCAGTCACTCTGTGAACGGGTAAATCAGCCATAATTGGAAAAGTGGGCTTCGGATTAAACTGAAAACAATAGTTACATTTTCTAATTCTATTGCGTACAACTCCCCTACCAGCTAATATCCAGTAGTTCTGGCGTAATAACGATAGCAATAAATGCGGACCTGTGTGTAAATTTTTGCGGTGATAGTGGTCTATCAATAAATTTACAAAATGGTCATTTTTCGGGAGCAGAATTGGAAATTTTTGATTAAAATCTATGTTCGCGTTCCGAAGTCTACCGCCTACTCGAATAAGTCCATCTTTTAGGAACGGGGTTAACTGCCTGTAAGCAGGGGAACACAATTGTCCCTTTTCTAATAAAATGAATTCATCTGCGAAATGAATTCGTTGCACAACACGTAGTAGTGTGTGCTCGGCCTTTTCCAAATCACTTACAACTATGGAATCTCTAATCGGTAATAATTTTAAAAACCTAAGTACATACACAGTACTGTTAAGTAACTTAGAATAGGATGAAAATCTGAGTATGAGAGAACGCAACGGGTGATTCTCATTACTCACTACAACTAATGCGATTGTTTTTTCTTCGAGAGAAGTGACACTTTGACTATCTTTGCGTTGAAGAGGCCATTCTTCTAAGTCAAAATGCATCCATGCGGGGCCTGACACCCAATCAGACTGTTCGAGAAACCGTGCTGGAGTTAAACCTCGAGACAGACTATCTGCTGGGTTGTCTTTTCCATCTACGTGGTACCAATCTGCGACTGGTATTAAATTTTGAATTTTTGCCACCCGATTGGCTACGAAAGTTTTCCATCGGTGTGGTGAGGCATTTATCCAATCAATGACTACCGTAGAATCACTAAAGGCAAAAACTCTGTCTACTATGCAACGTGATTGGAAACTACTAATTGCGAAACTAATTAATTTTGCTAACAATAGTGCTGCACAAAGCTCTAGCCTTGGTATTGAAACTATTTTCAATGGAGCGACCTTTGATTTCGCGCAGGCTATTGAAACATTAATTTTTCTACTAAGATTAAGTACTCGAATGTACACTACAGCTCCATACCCTTTTTCACTTGCATCAGAAAATCCTACACACCAAACTGTGGAGTGATTTACGATACCTAAATGTCGCGGAATTTGAAAGGTAGATAAATACGGCAATTCGTCATGAAATTTCCGCCAGGAATCTTCCAGGTTTTGCGGTACCGGAGCATCCCAATCGATCTTTTGAACCCATAATTCTTTGATTAATGATTTTGCGAAAAGGGTAATGGGCGCTAAAATTCCTAATGGGTCCCAAATCCGTGCGATTGTTGATAAAATATTTCTTTTGGTGCAAGGTTTAGTTTCAAAATTAACATTAAAGGATAAAATATCATTTTGTGGATGCCATTGCAGCCCTAACACTTTAGAAATATTATCACTAAAATCAATTGGTTGCGTTTGTCGAATGTTTTCGGGAATTTGTTTTAAAAGTTCTACCGAATTAGACGACCACTTGACCAAATCAAATCCACCAGATTTAAGTAGCCCTATTAATTCATGATGAATCATTTTAGCTTGATCCAAATCGGCAACACTGCTTACTACATCATCCATATATGTATCTCGGAGTGCGATTTGAGATCCAGTGGGAAATGTTTTGGCCTCATCGATAGCTAATTGTCGAATTGTGCGAAGTGCTAAGTAAGGTGACGATTTGACTCCAAACGATACCGTATTTAACTCGTAAACGTTTAGTAACTCGTCAGGAGAAAATCGCCATAAAATGCGCTGAAATTTGCGGTGTTCAGGACGCAAAATAATTTGTCTATACATTTGCTTGATGTCTGCAGTTATCGCGATTTCAAATAACCGAAAATTTAAAAGCATGGTGACTACATCAGCTTGTAACTTCGGCCCTGTATGCAAAACATCATTGAGCGACAAAGAATTATCAGTTTTAGCACTTGCATCAAATACTACGCGAATTGGGGTACTAGAACTATCTTTAAAAATAGCGTGGTGGGGAATAAAATACGACGGCAAATCGCGGTTATTTTCATTCACCAACGACATATGACCTTGATTTAAATAATCCCTAATTACCTCACTATATTTTTCTCTAAGCGTGGGTGAGGACAAAAGTCTTTTTTCTAAACTAAAATACCGTTGACGAGCAATATCGTAAGAATTACCTAAATTCTTAGGGTCTTCTTTAAACGGAAGTGCGACTGTATAGCGACCTGAAGTGTCGCGTTCGGTCGTACTACTAAATAGCTGTTCACAAATGACGTCATCCTCATTTAAATTTTGCGGTGTGGGTAATTCTTCAATTTCCCAAAAATTTTGTATCAATTTTTCTATTGATGGTTCTACTATGCTACAAAAAGACTGAGATATTTCAGGGGGTGATAGTGTGGGTGCTTTACCCATAACAATGAACCCTAACCTAGTTTCAAGAGCTATTGGCAAATGCGGTGAACTAGTTACTTTGACAGTCCCTAATAACTGTGCAACTAATTCAGCTCCTAGTATCCCATCTATTTCCCCAGGTATGTGAAACCTGTTATCCGCTAAAGGTAACGAAAATAAATAATTAAGTGCCCCTGTATGTACAGTCGCAGTGGGTAGTTCGTCAGTAATTTTGTCTATTACTAAAGCGCTAATGTTCAACCTAATATTATTATCAAAACGAGAAATCAGAACAGCTTGGATTTGACCCTTTACTGGCCGTATACTCGCCCCAATACCTAATACTGAAGTGTGTAATTTGCGTATAGGCAGTTTTAATTTATTACAACACTTTGAAGTGAAAAAGTTCGACTGACTGGCCGAATCCAGCAGTAAACGAACCTCTTGCATTTCACCCGTGTGTGTTACTACGTTAACGAGAGCAGTGGAAAGTAGAGTGGTAGAGTTAGTTTGCGAATTACAACTATCTGATGTTGAACAAAGACTGAGTGGTTTTTGATCACTATCTAATTTTTCAACGATAGTTTGTGAAGAACTATCACCGTTATTTTCCCCTAATTGTGCGTCATTGTCAAAATGTAGTAGAGAATTGTGTCTACCTTTGCAGACAAAACAATTAAACGTTGATTTGCAACGCAAAACTGTATGTTTCGTACTTAAACAATTTAAGCATAAATGTTTATCTTTTGCAAATTTATACCTATCTTTCGGTTTAAATTTCAAAAATTGCGGACATTTGTAAATAGCATGAGTTGTATCAGTGCACATAATGCAATTATTATTTTGATTTTTAATATCACTGTTTGCAACAAATGATTGAGTTAATTTTGCTTTCTGAGAACTCAAAGCCGTTGGTTTTTGTAAAGCTGAATGACAACTATTAGTTTCAGTTCTACCTAGAATTTTAGCTTGATTCTTGACAAATTCAATTAACTCTGTATATGACGGTATACTAGAGCCTTTGATAGACATTTCGAATAAACGATGCGTTTGCGGATCTAATTTTTTCAGAGCAATTGACATAATGAAAAAATCCGCTAAATTATCTAACTTCAATTGCTTTAGTGCCTTGATTGAGGTATCATATTTTTCCAAGAAAAGATTTAACGAGTAAGCAGATTCCTTTTGAATTGCTTTAAATTCTAATATTTGCGTTAAATAATTACTGGCAAGCGCGCGTTTGTCTTGATATTTCTCAATTAAAGCATTCCATACAATTAAATAATTATCGGCTGTGGGCATTACCCCCGAACAGACCGCTAAAGCTTTACCCTTTAAACGCCCTAATAAATAATACATTTTCGAAGTATTATCTAAATCTGAATTATCGTGAATCAGACTTTTAAAAGTTTCATAAAAAATTGGCCATTTACCAGGTTCGCCCGCGAATTCTATTATTTCTATCTTAGGTAGCCGCGCTACCGCTCTCAGTGGCTGCCGAGATAATTGCACAGACTCATCATCATTTTTTTCAGATTTTAAAGCTGTTTCTGCAGCATCTTGTATAAAACAATAAAATTCGTCTATACGATCTAATAATTGATAATTTGGTTCAAACTCATCATCTATTTCTAACTCTAACTTATTAATTGACTCAACTATTTCGAGTAACGCGTTTTTCGTTTCTTCCAGACTCTTGTATCGAATCAGAAAATTTTTTAAAACGGCACTATCTTTAATTTTCTTAGAATCGTCATGCAAACGTTGTAGTCTGAGATAATACGTTTCTTTTTTCTTTTTTAAAGCCTTTAATAATTTTTTCTGTTTAACATTTTCCTCCGCCATTTTATACTAATATTTTACAAAAAAAATCAATCAAAATAACAATAAAATGCGTACACAAACACGTAAACTAACATACAAATTTACAAATCAAAAATGCGAAGTTCTACTGTAACAATATCACGTGACCGTGACGTCACACGGCCTTGCTTGATAAGTGACAGAACGTATTCAAATAAAATATGGCTGCCAAACTGCATTCAAATTAACCTTATAAATTTCAATAATCTTTTTTCAGACGATCCCAAACTAATCTGCGGCTGAAGGACCATTTAATGTTTGCGCCAAGATAATTTTAGTAATAAAAATCATTACAATAGCGACATTGCGAATAAAACTATTTTGTGCGGGTTCTGCGTTGGTCGTTTGAAATTTGATTATTGACGATTTTATTTTTAATATGAATTGGAACATATACATATAACAGATAATGCGTAACTGTACTAACCTTTTTTGGCGTGATCTCCAGCATACATTTAAGGATAAGGAAATATGGCAAAAGAAGGATTATATGTGGCACCTGCAGTTGACAATCTACACTCTCTGTTATTTATAATAAAACGTTCTGGACACTCACAAATACGATACAATTACACAGAACACTTATTTATATTGTAAATGATATAAACTTTATTTGAAAAAGTATATTCACTTGTCTACTTGGTTAATGTTTATTTGCAATGTTTTTAATGATTACAAAAAATTATATTTTAATAATACGCATACCAAAATGCGTACGTTTATTTGCGGTGGTCACGACTATGCGTTTTGCGGTTTTTTAACGATATAAAAATGCGGATTGACCGGAAAAAAGATTTGATATTTTATTTCACGTGTTGCACGTTTATATCAAAAATTCAAACTTGTTTTTACTTGTTGTGAAGTAAAAGACGGTTGCGCTTGCAGCGCTGCGTTCGGTCACTTATCAAACTATATTGATATTCGAAATGTGGCGGCAACAAATATCTTAGTCTTTTTCTAATTTTGTTTGGAAATTTTTGTTTAAAATAATAGGTATTTAAAACAGGGCCGGACAGGACCATTGATTTTAAAAGGTTTTCGTTTAATGTAACGCCTCATTAAAATCAATCATTATAAAAAAATGGTTAATATCTAGTCCTTTACGGAGATAAGTGATTGCCCCCCCCCCCTAAAATCCCCATCCCAGTGGTATTTTCCTGCTGGATTGAATAAAACTAATTACAACCCGTCCTACATAACAGGGAATGAAATATTAAAGTTTTCGTTTTTCTTTTTTATTAATTTATTTTTTTATATTTAATTTCAACCCGTGTCACATATGGAGGGTTGTAATTTTTTTTTTTCGATTCGAAAATAACACGGAGGTGGGACTTTTGAGAGTAAAATAACCCCCTATCTCTCATACGAGCCGAGATTTTTTTTAAATTTTGTATTAAGGATAGAAAGCAAAATTAAAAAAAAATCTCCCCTGTCACGTGTGGAGGGTTGTAATTAGTTTCATTCGGTGGTTATGTTTCAAAATCTACGTATGCGAAACCGCGGGTAACGGTTAGTTAGTTTGAAATTTAATGGAAAATAATTACCGTGATTGGAGCCCCACCTACGCCCCTAGATACGGGCCTGTTGTAATTATTAGTTCATATTTTAAAAATTTAATAACCATTTATTTTAATTACTAAAAAAATACTTGAATAACAAAATCTAAAGAGTGGAACAGGATATTATGTGCAGTACTATATATTTTTACATATGTGACGCCCAACAAAAAAAATTATTTACAAGCAGAGTCGCAGCAACGCGCAGCTAAATGTGGTATTTTTTGAAAGAGGGCATCCCTATCTATATAATGTATATGATTTCATCGTGACGCTTTTTGACGCAAAAAAGATATGTCTTCAAAAAGATGCATTTTCGAAAAAAAAATCCTTATTACATAGACACGTTAATAACTGGGTTAATAAAATTTTTAAAAATCCAATTATTGTTAAAATTCAAAATTAAATACTAAAGAATGTAACTAGTGTTCATATTTTGATAATTCTTCAAATAATGTACTTAAAAATCAAGAACTGGAAAAAAACAAATAATATTGAATTTATGATAATTTTAGAATTGTCAGTTTTCAATAAGCTGTAATAGTTATATAATGAATATAATTTTGATTTTAATAGTCAAACATAATGCCTAGGGTCATAAACAACAAGTCTACATACAAAAAAAATCAATTTGTAACATTTTCAAATTATAGTTTTTTCCGCTCTTAAACCACTGTGCGGCGGTCGAATCCAAGGGAATCCAAGTCGAAAAACTTAAAAATAATGCGGCCCTGTTGATTACTTGTTATGTGCCAGTGAATACAAGTTATTATTACATGACTTTTTAGCGTTTGCGACATTTTTAACGGACTTCATTTAGAGTTTATCTTTTTCTTCCATATTTCACTTAGTATAGTAAGTAAAGTAAGCATGAAGAAGATTTAAAGATAAAAAGATTGAATTTAGGTGTATAATTTAATTCATTAAAGTTTAGTTTAGGTGCGTATATGCTCTAGTACCCGTGCGAAACCAGGGCGGGTCGCTACTGTTGCTTGTAATAATTAAATTAATTAATTTATCTACTTGTTTTTGTTTTATTTATTTATGTGTCCCATACCAAAAGGCGCCAAAAGTAGTATACGTTTTGGATAGTTAACTTTAACTAGCGTTAAATTTTCGAATTTTTAACACTTTAACGATTAACGAAGTTATCTTTTTTATTAACGAGTTAACTTTTGGGTTAACTGTGCCCACCTATGATTAAAATCGTAATGAGAACAAGGAAATTACTAACTATTGATCTGATATTTCTTTGTTACACATGTTAAATCTGGCCATTCCTTTACTACATTGCAGTATTCCAAAAAAAGACAAAATAGTGCATTTACATATGCAAATATGCTGCAGTAAGATATTGTCTCATCTTTTACACGTAACTAAAAAAAGTCTCGTTATGATTGTTTTTTTGTGATTTGCACTATTTAATTTTGTAATATTTAAAAGTAGGTGTGTACAAAACCATATAAACCAAAATTATTATTTCTTTAGTACATTTCAAAGGCTAATCCGGTATTGGTTTACAATACTTTTCCATTTAATATAACCAAATTACCAATGCCATACAAAAACGCGTTTAGTATTAACATTTATATGGATCAATAAGTGTAAGTAGGCAATAATGTATAATAAGTATAATTTACGAGTAAAAAACATAAAATATTACATTTAAGATAAAGCAAATGTTTTTTCTCATTGGCTTCACCATCTGTCATTCTCTAAATCCTTGTCGACCTTTTCCGCGTTTAGGCTTTATCAGATGATTGCTCTATCTTATTGTAAGGCATCCGCTTTTCCTTGAATTCCTCTGTATGATAATTTAGAGCCGTTTTTATTGAGTTTGACGTCTTCACGTATTTATTAGCTACCGTAGCTTAGTTTCAGATTATCTAGATAATGTCACAATTATGATAGATATCTAAGTATTTTTAGTTATGATTTAAAAAAAAATATTCACGACTATCAATAAAATCGTTTTGAAAATTATAGTAAATACCATTCAATTATGCAGATTCGCAGAGAGATAAACCCCCCGGTATAATGCCTATCTTTTACCGTCTATTTCTATTTGATAACTACATATAACTTTTACAAAATAATAAAATAAATAAATGTTATTATAATATAATATGAAACTTTATCGAGATTACTTTAACTATATTTTTGAGATTATTACTTTATACTTTATACAAGAATACAAAAAATATTGCAATAATAATTTATTATAGTTCACGCACCAATCTATGTATATTTAAGTGACATTCCGCGTAGGTACGAAAAATGTGGTATCAAATTTCGCTAAAATTAAATATCGATCCTAAAAAAATATATAAATGTAAAAATATTATTATTTAACGTTTATATATTCTTAGGTATAGAAAATAGTACATCACTGGGCAAGAAGAATATAGAAATTAAACAAAGTTTAATTCTGTTTTTTGCTACATTACTTGTAACTAAAGTATTAAAAAATACAAGGTGCACACGCCAAAACTCTCTATGTTGATCTTGCTTCCAATATCAAAGCAACAATGATAAGGGAATTTTATTCACAAATCCTATTAGAAATTAAATTTATAAATATAAATCTATACACTTCCACGTGAGCCCATATTGTGACACGAAGGATATCTCGCCTATTATCGATTTCCGTCCAGGCTCGATTCAATATGTCCGGAATGATAGTATGAAAGTACCAACAGCTTCCACAATCCGGGCACGGAGATTTCAAAAGTCCTGTACTTGAATGGCATAAGCTCTGTCCTTATGGATAGTAATCAACAATTTTTTTAAGAAAATTAATATTTAATTTTATTTATATTTGTGAATAAAATTCGAATTATATAGTATTAGAAACAAGATATAATTAAGGTATTTCGGCGTGTACACCTTGTATCTTCTTAATCTATCTTGTTATTGTCAGGAGAAGGTTTTTATGAAAGAAAAAATTAAAAAAATTGCGCGGAAAATTAGAGAATTAAAGAATACTTAACCACCATATAATATTATATATACTCGTACATATAATATAGTTAAGACAGGACAACGTCTGTCGGGTCACCTAGTAATATAATATATAAAACTCTTGGTGCGTATGTACCACGGATCATCAGGCCTAAACCACTGGACGTATCGAATCCATATTCACACCATACCTATATTTGTTTGGTGCTCGGGAAGGTTTATATATTTTTTTGAACAGGTGACTGTGGGGTCGAGATATTTACGAAAATGAGAAAACCCGTTCAATGGCTACTATGTTTTTATATAAATAACAGTGACATCATGAAAACAAACACGACATTAAAATAAAATATGTTTTAGTATTTTGACGTGATTTTGACGTTTAAAAGATTATATATTTATTGGTGATAACCGAATTGATGTCGGTATGTGTTATTATATTTCTTAAATTCAATTGTTTTCAATTTAAACAGGTATACTACGTAATTATATTATTTTATTTTATTTTATCTATTCGGTACGTGGGACACGTATTTTTAACATAACCTACGATACATTTTATTTATATTCTTAAAATATAGTGAAATTATATACAAAAATACATACACGACGACGTTTAAACATCGGTCGAAATACCTACTCAAAATAGTCAAAATACACAAAATAACCCTAACAAATTAAACACCATAACAATGAGAAAGAAAGGGCATACAAATTATCTTTTGGCAAAACAACGTTTGCCGGGGCAGCTAGTATGTAGATATAATAGAATAATTATATTTATATCACGTTTTTAATCAGATTTTACAATCACCACTCCTGAAATAAACTAATTACAGTTCACAAAAACCTTAAACAGTAGATGTACAGTTACCACGTAATATCGCTGTAGTTAAAGATTTTAAAATTTGTATTCATAGTGTGAAATATGTAATACTGTCTAAACTCACGCCAAGTCTTCATTCAATTCATTATTTTAATTAGCTGTACTTTTTAAAATTATTAATGTAAAATGTTAATTACTGTCTGCGTATTACCTTTTAAAAGAACAGTACTTCTGTATACATATGTTAATCTATTGCCCGGTATTATCAACTAATTTAAAGTTCCTTTAGCGCTAAATGCTCCTTTAAAGTAAATTTGGTGTATTACAAACGTGATTTAAATCAATATTTAAGCTCTCAATGAAAAATAGATATAATATACGTTGTAAAGAAATACTGCAGATAATTTAAAATCTATTTAATTAAATGTATTATGCTTGGATCTGTTGATAATATGACAGTTAGTTAAAGTTGATAACACTGGGCGTAAGAATAGGAAAAAAATAATCTTTTTCTTCTTCTTCTGCTTCTGTTGGCGTTATTTTCTTAGTAACACAGCCATGTTGTTTCTTCATATTATCTTGATTGTCTTGAATGTTAATTTACTTAAAATAAAATATAATATTACCGATTTTTTTAAATCCACTCGGTATATTATGTTCATACATTTGTTTTTTTTTTTCTAAACAATGTATCAAATATTTCATTTCTGTCCAAAATAAACACAGTTTTAATGAAATAATATTAAATATAGAAGTACATAGTATAATATATGTGTAGATACAAGCATATGTACATTAAATTAATTTATCTCTCTTTAATTAATTTTCTCTCGACTTTTTATGCGTATGTACTCTGTAAAATATATTTTAGTTAACCCTGCAGTACTGGTAGTACGTCTGGTACATAAAAAAACGCTGCACTTTTTGATTAGGGTATGTCACTTTCTGTGGTCATACATAAGGTAAAAAGAAAGATTTTCAGATAAAGAGCCACTTTAAAATCCGTGTAGAACACTGTTATATCGGCTATCAAAGATAACCACCACCAGTCTTTTTAAATTAGCTTTTTCTCAGCTCTTAGTTATCCGATTTCAATTTTCTTTAGTTTATTTTAAAGTTCTTATTGAGAAGATTATTTTTTGTCATTATTCATTTTTCTCTAAATATGGGCCCCCACAATTTTAAAAGATCTGAAAATTTCACTTTTCTTATGAACTTAATTGTTATATAACTTTTTTATCGTGCCCAATATCATTGTTTTACTTGATATAAAAAGAAAGATAATTTTTTCAGCATTTCATTGATATCAAGATAATACTGTTTTAATGAAAAATTATAGTAATGTTCGTAAGAAAATTGAAATTTTCAGATTTTCAAAAATTGTGAGGGACCCTTAATATTTAGAGAAAAATGAATAATTTTCTCAATAAGAACTTTAAGATAAACTAAAGAAAATTGAAACCGTATAACTAGAGGTTGAGATAAAGCTAATTTAAAAACACTAGTGGGGGTTATCTTTGATAGCCGATATAACAGTGTTCTACACGGATTTTAAAGTGGCTCCCTATCTGAAAATCTTCCTTTTGACTTTGTGTATGATCACAGAAATTGGCATACCCCAATCAAAAAGTGCAGCGTTTTTGGCTATATTTGCCACGTACCAGACGTACTATGGCGCTTGCTAATGGGAAATTAGTAGAGATGCCACGAATATTCGGTATTCGGCCTATTCGGCTACTTTTTTTACTATTCGGTATTCGGCCGAATAGTAAAAAAAGTAGCCGAATAGGCCGAATACCGAATATTCGTGGCATCTCTACTAATTTCCCATTAGCAAGCGCCATAGTACGTCTGGTACGTGGCAAATATGATATAAATATAATTATTCTATTATATCTACATACTAGCTGCCCCGGCAAACGTTGTTTTGCCAAAAGATAATTTGTATGCCCTTTCTTTCTCATTGTTATGGTGTTTAATTTGTTAGGGTTATTTTGTGTATTTTGACTATTTTGAGTAGGTATTTCGACCGATGTTTAAACGTCGTCGTGTATGTATTTTTGTATATAATTTCACTATATTTTAAGAATATAAATAAAATGTATCGTAGGTTATGTTAAAAATACGTGTCCCACGTACCGAATAGTTCTCAATATTCGGCCGAATACCGAATACTAAATCGTGAAAAAAGCACATAATAAATATTACTCACATTTGTTTTACAAAAAATCAGTATATTTAATACTTAAAATCTATCAGTGGTAAGTTATGAAGAATGAAATATTTTTTTTGCATTTGTTGTTACACAGATCTTGCTGTTACACAACAAACAAGCTGCCAGTTTATTGTCTTCACTACAAATTTCATTATATTCCCCAAATGGGTGATTTTTTATTAAATTGTGCCATTTTAAAGCTTTTCACGAATAAACAGTGATATCTTTCCTATTTTGAAGTGGACAGTCCTCTATTTTGGCCAGCTGTACTCTATAGAAAACGTGTCTTCTTTTTGTCCTCTTTTTTTGTTATTTGGTAAAATAAATATTATCCCTAAAATTACAAAAAAATAAATATTTTATTAACTTCCCAATAGGGAGTTATTGTAATTGGTCCGAAAATCGAAATCAAAAATTTTAACATATTTTCATGTTTCAAGGGCATTAGAGTATATTGACACTATTTTTAGAAAAATGTCTGTGTGTGTGTGTGTGTGTGTGTGTGTATGTACGTACGTACGTACGTACGTACGTGTCATTTTTTTCCGGGACGAAATCTCGCGAACAAAAAATGCTATTGACTTCCTTGGGATGCTAATCGAAGCGTCTTGACGTGAATATGATCTGAAAGAAAGGATTTTTCGAAATTCAACCCCTACGGGGGTAAAAAGGGTGTTTTTTTTCATTTTTATTTTTTTTCTTGGTCGAATTTAGTCGGAACTTAGAATAAATACTATACAATACAAATAATGAAACGTGTATTTCAGTATTTATTTTTTATATGGGTCCAAACAGCCATTAAAGGGATGAAAACCACCATCAAAATTTGAATTTCATACTAATAAATACATCTAATAATTCATGTTGCCTTGGAAACAACACAATTCAAAATTCAAACTGTCAGATTAGTTTTTCTAAAAATGTGCATTATATTATTGACATTATTAGGATATTAGAAAACTAATATTCATAATACAAAGGGTGAGTTTTATTTCTGATAAATTCCATTAAAATTTTTCATATACATATTAAAAAAAAATATTTACAAACTATAACATAGTAATATTAATTATGGAAACAATAAGTAATCAGTATTCAAGTATTGTAAGTCATACCATGTTGGGAAGTTGATTGTGTGGACCTAAAGGATCGCACCCCACAGCATTATACGTTATATAGTTTAATTTTATATCCCCGGGTAAAATTGGATCCGCCAGCTAGTTTTTATAAAGTGTTGCCGAATATTCGGCGCTTCGGCCGAGAGCCTAGCCGAATATTCGGTATTCGGCAAAATCACTATTCGTGGCATCTCTAGAAATTAGTACTGTCACTTGGCCTCTCAAATCTCCACGGTATTATCATTTGTAAATTAATATGTTTACAATTTTATTATTAACAGGTTATTAATATTAGACTGTTATTATATTTACTAATAATAAGCAATTAAATTAGTTATATGCAATTTTACAGCCTAATAATAAAATAATATCTATATAAGAAAACACAAGCTGCTATTTATTATAAAGTTTATAATTGACAAAATAAAATATCTTTAACAAATAAGATTTAATTGAAGATATATCTGTCGAGACAATTAACATACACAATATGAGCATGCTTTGATCATAAAAATTTAGAGCAATTTTTACAATAATACCGAGCTTAGACGGCTACAAGCGATCAACACACACTAAACATAATTCTAGAAAAGTATTTAATTAATTACGGCATACCCCTCCCTCTTCTGCACAAAGTTATAGCAATAATAAAACTCCAGAGGCTCGTGGGACCGTACACCACCACTGGAGGGTTAAGTATCGTTCATGGTGGTAAAATATGTTTACTTTTTATTAATAACTTGTTATATTATCTTACTGGAAATATACTTTTGCGTACATTTTTACCACCATTTTTTTAAATATGGTTTATTAAAATTTTATTTGATACAAGTGATTGTACAATGCTTCTGTAGAAGAATAAACTATTCTGATAATCTATGCCATTGGTTAATCATTTAATAATTACCCAATTTTGTTAGAAGATATTCATTTCTGAAATTTCTGGACGTCATTTCGTTTACTGAATTAAGGCGACGCATTTTTTTCAGAATAAAATTTTTAGCAATAAAAGAGTGCTGGTTACCATGGAAGATTTATGGTCAGTTAGACTACGACCACAGTGGGAGGTTTTTCGTCGCTGCACATAGGGGTATTTGCACCAAAAATAAAAATAAAAGAGAAAAAAAACGGCTTGTGTTTTAAATATATAGACTATAGACTAATGTGAATTGTAGCGGAAACATTATTGGAGTTTGATCAAACGAACAAAATGGAATTACACGACGAGCAATATAAAGTCAGCAGACTTTGTAAGAATTTCGTATCGTTTTAATATGTAACAGATATATAGAAGTAGTGCAGTTGTTGGCAGTAAACGAACAGAAACTTCCATTTTAAAAATAGTAACGTAGAGTCGCACAGTCTGCGAATGTACATATATATGTACTATCATTAACAATGAATTATTAGAGTGTACATTTTGTTACAGTAGGAAAATATAGCAGTAGATAGTATTATAGTTCAACGCTATATGAAATATAATAGTACTTATCAACTTTTTGTGCGCTCATTCACGGACCACTTGTGTGATTTTTGTAATGGTCGTTGTGTTAAATTGGTAAATAAATTTATACTCTCTATCTAGGACAAAAAATACCGAGTGGATTAAAAAAGGCTCTTATTCGGCTACATAGTACATTGAAACTATAAATCAAATAAACATCGGAATGGTCTCTAATGTTCATTTTATCTATACAATTTAGTATCCGGTAATTAAGGAGGTTTATCACTATAAAAAAAGAACAGAAAGATTTCGATGAAACTTCGAAATTAACAAGGCATTTATATTTGAAAAAAACCTTTGCAAAAATTCAAGGTCATTAGGAGAATAGTTTAAGGGGTTATATACAGTCAGAACGCAAAAAAAAACGGTTTTTCAAGAATTTTTTAAGAGAAGACCTTTAAATTTATTAATGTAACATTTTTAACATTTTTTATTTTTAAAAATAATAATTTCGAAAGCTGCTATAGCTGTTCTCCAGGAGGTCCTCTCAAAAAAGGCGCCTTGCGGCGACCACGATATCTCTGGACTGGATCATTTAAAATAAAAAACCCAAACGGATTTCGTTTAAGTAATGTATAATCTTGTACTTAAACGAAGGAATAAGCAAAATAAATTTTTTTGACAAAATGGCGGCTTCTCAAAAAAAAATCGATTTTTGACAAAAATTTTGACCTTAAATTGTTTATAAAAAATATATATATTTATCGGTGAGAAAAAACCTTCGATTAATTACTAAAAAATATAATTAAGAAACTTGTGTTAAAATTTGAGACTGATTGGTTCAGCCGTTTCCGAGGAATAGTGGTCACCGACTTTAAAAACACAGATTTGAGAAAAACGCGCTGCCGCTCCTACATTCAAACGCTCTGAGACGTCTTTACAAATATGCGTGTAACTTCGAAAATAATCGCCGGATTGACTTGAAATTTTCTGTGCGTATACTTAAATATATGTACATTACGAAAATGAAATTAAAAAAAAAAGTTTTTTTGAAAATTCTAACTGTAGGTATATAACCCCTTAATATATACTAAATAAACAAACTACATATGTGTATCACCACTATTTTAATACTATTAATGTTTACTTGTATGTTTACTGAAAATATTTGAAGCATAAGTACCGAGTACTAAGTAAAAGTACTTAAAGTATCAAGTGATTTTTGCTGTTTTCAAATGTATTTAAAGTAGATAAGTACGTCAAATACTTTACTTGTTAAAAATAAAGTATTTAAAACTATTTTTATGTGTGAAGTACTTATTAAGTACTTTACTTGTAAAATTGGATTTTTTTAATTACGTTTTAAAAGTATTTGAAGCAGGGACCTAAATCCAAACCCAAACCCGAATAAACTGGTATTTATCAGGTGCATGTCTGTGGCAACCCATTTTTTGAAATTATAATTTTTTTATATATGTAGGTACAGTACGTTTGTGTTTCGTTTGATTTTTGGGAATACCACCTAAAGGGTTAAAGCACAAACGGTAGGATTTCCTGCAGAAACGTGCAGAAGCGAAATACAAACACTACATATAATTAATAATAAGGGAGTGCCAGAGACATGCACCTGAAATGCTTTTTTGTACATTTAAATACCGGTTTTTCGGGTTTCGGGTTCGAGTTCGGGTTCAGTTTCAGGTCCCTGATTTGAAGTATCATATGTACAAACCTCTTCCATGTAGACAGATGATTTTATTAAGAGATTATTTCCTGAACTTAAAGGAAATTGCATTTTTCATTCGATTATTATATCAGTAAAACATAGATGATAGATACATTTTCAGCGATTTTATAATAAATGTATTTTACAACCGAAACATTCCTGAATTCAAATATATTTTACCGTTGTAACTTATATAAATTTAATTTATTCGTTGTCAAAAGTTTTCAACATGCATTTTTAATATTTACCTATGTATACTTTTCGTGTTTTGAATAAAAGCAATACGCAAAATTTCACATCAAAGAAGGGAATGAAATATTGAAAACGTGAATACCAATTCAGAATTGCAAATATGTGGTTAAGATGAAAATCAGTAGTAGACATACCATACTGTAGATTATGATCTACATTTTGTTGTTTTTTGTTCCACCGAGTTATTGAAGTTTTTAACTAAAATCGTCGTTTTTACTTCATGAGCTTCTAAAACCTGAATATGTACAAAAAAAGCATTTTAACCCTTTGTAGCCTAAGGTCTTAAAAATTTAAATTATGTTGATAATGAGACAAGTTTAGTCATATAAAAAATACGTATTTTTCAGAAATTAAAAAAAAATATATTTTTAATTATTTTCTTGACTTTTTTGGGAGTGTGAGTTAATCGTCAAAAAAAACACTTATGTGGTATGGAAGGATTTGAAACAATTATTTTGTTTGTTGTAGCATAATGCTACACCACATTTTTCGCAAATTGTTTGTGAAACGCCAGTACACTGGGGAAACTTACAACGTATTCTTTTTTCTACCCAAATCGGCTAGTGGCCGATCTAGTCTTGCCTTACTGCCAATAGTTACGTAATAATACATAAGTCAACAGGTTATTCCATCTGTGAATTTTACTTGATACTAAGTAAGTTATTCAATGGTATGTTACAGTAGTGTTACGCATATTTGAATGAACTAAATATATTCAGTACGTATATTAGCGGGATTATTGAGGTTTGTTACAGAAATGTCACATGAGGCTACATAGGGTTAAAATGTAGCTGCTTTTAAATTCTTTTAGACCCCGGATGCCAAGATAGGTAGGGGTATTTTACAAAGACATTATTAATTTGAAACTTTAACTTTAAAATATTTCCTTAGCGAGTATATTTTTTTCTTATCAGATGTTTTCTTTAATAAAAAAATATTCACCTTGAGACGATTTACAAAAAAAAACTATCGCCCTTAATATTTCTGTCACTTTTTTTTAAACAAACTGTATAAATAGGATCAACTACTATATCATGCGGTAAAATATTACAGATTAAACAATTTTTAGTTACAAAAATTAAGGTCAGTATAAAATATACGTTAAAACATATTTTAATGCACACAATGTTAATCTCAGTAAATCTGTATACACTTTGTTTGTAAAAATCTGGTCTGAAAACAAACAAAAAAGTGTAATATACGTACATTTAAGGCTAACGCTGGACGAGGATTAAATCAAAAACCGTTTTACCACAGAGCGGAATAGAATTATTTATTTATTGTTCACTTAATGACCTTTAGGAATTAGTTCATGTAATTATACTTTTTTCTGCGTATACAGTTCTTTATTTATTACAGCTTCATCAAGTATACCATTAAATTAATGTTCGTCTCGTACACGTAATTAAGACTGAGATCGAAGTGGAGGAAAAATATTGATCTCTTTTTCAGTTTAAAAAATATATATCCCGTATAAACCATTTACACATTTCTTTATTTGCAACTAGCTAACTTTTTTTACTGGGATTTTTTATTGTCTACTTAAATTATTGATTTTAAAATGCATAAAGTAGTAAATATAATAATATAACTAATAAATTGTAATGCCTTAAATCTGATGGTAATTTTAATTAAATATTGTCTTGTATTTTGTTTTGTGAAAATTCATGGGGTATCATCTTTGTCTCATCTGATCTCATTTCAAATCTCTAGAGTTGGTTTGCGGTTTTTTATTCACTAATATCAGCACGCCTTGTATATAGAATCTAGGTTCTCTCAAACATTAATGGTTCCGCTAGAAAAAAAATATTGGGGAACGCTGATGTAAATATATTTTATATATTTAAAAAAATACTTATCAATTGATAATTGGACTATGTTATGCAGTAAGATATCAACCAACACAAATATAATTTTTGAGTTATTAATGCAGTTTTATTCAAAATGAAGTTTAAAAAATAACTCATGACTATTAAAATTTTATTTAAATTATAATTTAACAAAAGAGCCAATCCATAAGAATGTCACCAATGACATACGCAGTAACCCTTTGTAATAAAAATCCTATTAGGGCTTACACTATTTTTCTTTAAACAAAATGATTAGATGCAACCCGATGTACTGCAGTGTATTTATTGCCTATATTTATATTTGAGTAAAATTATAACAAATTACGGGGTGCACGGGGTGATCTGAATGTATTAATGTATATGATTATATTATTATATGTAAGGTTAGTTTAGTTTTTGTTCAATACTATCATGTACTTTTCAGAGCCAATTGTTAGCTACAAGGTAGCTTTAACTTCGATACCAAGAAGCCGTATGAGCGTGACGACTTCCGACATTTGTAATGGGCTAACGACGCGCCCAATCGCAATAAAACTTACTGTTTAAAATTAATTTGTTGATGGTCTGTATCACATATGAAAATTTAAATAAATTCTGATAGGTCACTACTTACCTCATTCGTAACTTCCTTATGAAATGACCTAAAAAAATTTCTGTAAAAAATCTTTGCATTTTAGTGGATTAGATAACGATTATAAAAAAATATATTTCATAACTTTTTTCCAGTAAAAGACAATATATTATCAAAATCATAAATGTATTTTTATTTGCGTGCATCAAAAACATTGATATCTCAAAATGAGATTACTGCATAAGAGCGTCCAGCTATTCTTCAGGAAAATTTCCATTATTCAATTGATTATAGAAGATTAATTAAAAAATAATACAACTTGCCAAAGGTAAATACTAATTGTAAGATTGATATTTTATCTAACAGCTAGGTGTCATGAAAAAGTGTACAAGTTTAACCAATTTTACTACATCGTTAACCGCTTATAAACTACTGTGCGTCATTGAATGATTGATGATAAATAATGAGATATTAATGTTGAATTGACGTTTTATTGAACTTGTGAATATTGCCTTCTAGACGTTTAACCACCGAATTAAACTTTTACGAGAATTCATGTAACAGTTTGGGTTTTGATTTCTTTTGTTTAAACGATCGCGTGACGAACAATTTATAATAAATATTTTATACGTTTTTGATATTTAATGCGATTGTTTGTGTTTTTTAACATTGATTTGATTTTAATATACCTGAATCGATACATGAACAGGTGTAAAAGAAAAAAAAAATATTTGATTTATGTCCTTTGGAGGTAAAGACCTGCTCGAGTAAAAATAAATTTATTGTATTATGATTTTGATTTTTACTTTCTTATACCATGTACATATATGAAATATACATATAGTATAAGTAAGGATAGCTAGCCGATTTTTTTCGAAATCCGGATTTTGATGGAATTATCTATTTTGACCTTCCCTGAATTCTGACTATTTTCGCAGTGATGTCTTTTTTTTGTCTGTCGATCTGTCTTTAGACGCTATAACTCAAATACGACATATCGTAGAAGGGTGAAATTTTATACTTAAGATTAATTTTTGCCTGGGATAAAAACCTCATATTTTTGAAACGATAATTCAACCGAAAACGGGTGTTTATCTACATCGATTTTTGAATTTTTTGAATTACATTAAAATAGTGTAAGCTAGAGAAAAATGGCCAAGTAGAAAATTGTAGGTAATATTATTATCTATAATTTATGTTCTATTCATTTTTTCGAAAAAACATTATCTTTTTGGTTATAAGTATCCGTTTTTAATTACATTTCAAATGGTTCATAACAAAGAAGAAATATCTGCCATGAGTGTCATGGGACTTTCTTATACGTATTATAGAGACTGAATTCATTTTATTCTATATTTTATTATTATTAGTTTGTCAGAAATATCCTTCATTAAAATTTATAATTATATACACTGTTCACTATCATTATTACGTGTAAGAAAGTCCCGTGGCACCCATGGCAGCTTTTTTAAATAAACTATCATTTTAATGCCGCATGTATAATCTCATGAGTTAAGTTTCAATTGTTTGTCCTGCCTGGATTACTCCAGAACAGTTTTTTTGTCACTAGTAATTCATGTCTTTTTATTAAAATCAAAAAACAATAAAAAATAAAGTAACACTTAATTACAATGAAAACTTATACTTATTTATAATCTTGAATTTAAGCTTTAAGTAACTCAAGTTATATTTAATTTGCAGTTATGTGTAAAGAAGATAAGTCAAATTTTAAAATTGCATTTTAAAGCTGAGTTTTTATATACGCTTTCAAGTGATATTAAAAAATATCTATACGGTTTCTTTTACCTCATGCACGTTGTTGATAAAGTTATAAAGTATAAAAATAAATATTGCTAAATTGGTATGTAACGAAACTGACATGTTCCACAATTACAAAAGAGCTCGGTATGTATTAAGGTACTATTTTTATATTAAAGTACTTGTATCATGTATTACATTCGCCTGTCTCAAAAACACACAATCAACTTTCAAAGAAGTTGTAATCTATTTTTGATACATCCTGTCGATTAAAACGAGGAAACCTTTGTAGATAATATTTTATCTCACAATCGAATAAGAATTTCAAGTGAATTACGAATATCATTTCTAGATTAAGAAATTTTCTGATTAAAAAGAAAATGAACTACAGAAATGTTAAAGAAATTCAATTCATTTTATCATTTATTAAAATAAAACTGAATAATGATAAAGGGGATATAGCTGTGAAAAAATGGTATACAAGATGATACATATTTTTTACCAAGCCATGTTGAAATTTGTCAAGTTATGAAAAATCTATGCAACCTCGCACAAATCAGTTTTTTGAGCGAGTATACTCCGCTTTTATTCTACCACTGTAATATCTTTCTCAAAATGTTGAAAGTATGCCAAAATTTCCTTCAAAGTCCACTACCATATCGTTTTTTTCTTAAATGGAATGAACAACTTTTGGAACTCACTTCATCATTTATACTTAAGTACATTTTTTGTATTCGTGCACATCTCTCAATTCAATATACTAATTTTTAATAGTAGCTTAAGTATCGACTATCTTTAATAGTTATTCGTTACTAAACAGAGTGTTGTATTAAAGGCAGAGTTGTACATAATATAATATTTTACGTAGATCACTTACCTGCGCAATATGCTCCCACGTTGTTTTTTTCTGCATTCTTAACCAATTTGAGTCTCGCATTAATCTTGAAATACTTAAAATTAAAATTAAGTAAGTCTTTATCATATTATAAGTTAGATATTTACATTTTATATAGTATTAACTTACCTTTGAAATTTTGTATATATGCAAATAAAAAAACTGCTATTTCAATCCACTGTTTCACAATTAGATTTCAACCAATTTAAATTCCTTACTTAAAACCGTAGCTCTGAACTCTCTTGTGTCATAGTTTTATAGAAAAGCAAGAGATTTTGACATTCCAAACACGAATTGTACGTCGATTAATACCTCATATCTTAGGTTATGAAATATTAAGTTATCGTAGAAGGAATAGATGCGTTTACATTATTTTTCTTATTGCTCCACTCGAAAAAAGTAATACAAATTACATAACATTAATATTTACTATTATTGCTGTCATTCAGTAATCAAAAATCTAATTTCACTAATACGGCAAAAATGTAATTTCGCAATGCCGGCACATTAAATTAAGAATGCCTATACATTTCGGCTGAATGTATAAAAACATGCAGAGATAATCTTAGAGCAAATGGGTGTAGCAGGATCTCGATCAATATAACGGAACAGTTTCACTGTGAACGGAGCGACGCGTTGTAGACATTTTTTACACATTACGTGTTCAGAATATTAACTGGTCTATTACTTAACAAGAATGTACGTTCTTATTAAATAGCAAACATTTTAGTGTCCAAGGAATATGCTTGACGTATAACAAAAATGTTAAGTGAAAATCAGACGCTGTTTTATTTAATTTTTTCGTTTTTATTAATAAAATCAACTAACTTTCTATCAAATTTGAAGCTGCAGTTTTGGTAATAAAAAAACATTTAGATTATGTATTACTGGGATGGTAGAAAACAAAAACATGTACAAATGTACATATACAAACCATATCAATAGATGCATAAAATGTAGTAACCCCTTTTTAATGTCATGTATTATAAAGTATTTGCTATAACTATATAAAGTTGCTTAACTAACACATCAGCGACAAAATGTGCTTGGGGATCGCTGTACTAGACTACATCTATATAGTTTACATTTCAAAGACTAATTATGAAGTTTCTACAAGTATAGTTGATAATTCAAGAATACCTGCTTTGTATAGCTGCCTCACAATTTAATTCCAAAATAATTGGTTTCACATAATTGTGACTTTTTTATTTTCTGGTATTTTCATAAAATTTTAGGAAAGACAGTAAAACTGATAAGTTTAAACATCTTCATTATTTTCCATTTTTAAATTTTTTATATCAAAAAAATGAATGTAAAGAAATTACAAATACCTACAACAATCTCAAAGAACGTTGACAATGAAATATTATTAAAATTTTGTATGATAAATAATACTTCCTTTTCTTTATCTTATTTTAAACATAATTTTTCATTCGAGTTCACTGCTGCAGATACACCGAATTTTTTTGTTGTGAAAAATTGTAAACTTTCAAATATGACATGCAACGTTATCTTTGGTTTAACGTATTATTCGTTATAATGAATATGTAAGAAAACAACCAAGAATAAGTAAATATAATTATTTCTAATGTTAAGTATAACACATAATACCATTGGTTACTTTTTTTCTTCTTAACTGATATAATTATTTTGCTTTTTTGCTACCCGGGAAAAAATTGTAGATCTGCAGAGATCTACTCAGATCTCGACAGATCCGATTTTTGATCTGTGGAGATTTGTAAAGATCTACAATAACTTACAAAGATCTAAAACAATTCTCAAAGATCTCTAGAGATCGTTGTAGATCGTGATACAGATTAAAATTTTGAAGATTCTTGAATTTTCAACGTTAAAAATGATTAATTTCCAACGTTACAATGATCTTTAGAAATCTATGTACATCGTTGTAGATCTTTGTAGATCGTTTTAGATCTTTGTAGACCGTTGTAGATCTTTGCAAGTCTCCACAGATCAAAAACCAGTGAAAAATATAATGTTTCAAAATATAGATCTGTCGAGATCTTTGCAGATCTACAATATTTTCACGGGTATTTAAAAATCTAACTTTAAACAATATGTTTGTTTGTGTATTACCTTTTCACGGCTTAACCGTTGAACTGATCTTAACCCATTAGTGACCAAACAAAACCCAATTTGTTTATGACGATAATGAGTTTTTATTAGCAATATATACAAGTACAATAATACGATAATACATACAAAATTTTTTTTTTCATTTTTGGAGAAATTATAGCGGTGTACTCAAATGGGTACACTGGTCACTTACAGGTGAAATTTTTCAAAAGATGGCCTTTCGATGGGAAGTACTTTTTTGAATTTTTTACATGATCAACGCATTCTAGCGTGGCAAAGAACGCATCGTAATGGCTTTTTTCTTGAAGCAAACCTTCCACTTTAGATTACGATGGACCAGTTGATAGTCTATGAAGTCCTTGCGTAAGGTAAAATCTTGGTATATTTCGATTGGTCCATGGGATCTTCTCTAGATAAAACATGTAAACGCCAAGCATTAGCAATTTTCATGTCCACCATGTATGTAAACAATACCCACCATCATTTTTTCCCATGAATAGCAATTTGATAAAGTGATATAGATTGGTCAAGTTCGTCAACACCACCGATATTTCTTCAAAAATTTGCACTGGCGCGGCGCTGGCGTAAGATTTTTTAGTGATTCTTTCACTTGTTCCTTCTGAACTTTAACCTCGTTATTTGCGTGGTGTCTTGCTGAATATGTAGGGGGAAACTTTTGCCAAACAGGATTATTCGGTTGCTGTAGTCGCGCTTTTTTGCAGATAACAGCTCATTATCACTGCTATCGTCAGATCTAGAGGGACTAACTCATCTAGTATTGACAAAAATCTCGACGGCAGTGGCGTAGTAAGAAAAGGGAGGGGGTAGTATGTTTCGGAGGGGGGGATATTTACATATATGTTAAATTTTGGAAGGTATTTTGAACTGAAATTTCTCAAAACATACGTTTTTTTAGAACATTGAACATTTCGAGGAGGGGGGTTGTCCCCAAAACCTCCCCGTTACTACGCCACTTCTCGAAGGTACCTGAAATGTCTTGAAGTAATGTTGCGCTCGCCAAATCTACTTCTGTGCCTTCTTCTTGATCAGTCACGACACTAGGTTCTGGTGGTATGATGGCTACATCGTAATCAACATTATCCTCACTATCTTCTAAAATTTCATCGATAGCTTCTACAAGTCCTCTAAAATTATTTCGGAGATTGAATTATTTTCGATTCATTTCTGACGATTACGAAAAATTATATTATATAACAGCCAAGTGACCACTGTACTTAAACACTTACACTTATGTTCAGACACCGATAACTCGAGATTCAATAATTATTATATCGAAATGCTTATTGTATATAATAGGTCACTATATAATCTAACATAAACAATGAAAACATACACCATATAGACTGTTTATATTATTGTTATAAACAAATTAGTGTACTTACCTGAGCATAGCGGTAAAACCGCCAGTTTAAAACCTCACAAAAATCGATCTATTCGACACTAATCTCTTATTTATTTATTTTATGATAGAATATACTTTCGTAAAACAACCCAAATAATTACTTATACTTTATTTTGAAAAAACACAAATCTAGACAATATTTGTATACTGTACCCAATTGAGTATAGCGGTAATGAATGGGTTAATGTTTGGCAGAGAGATAGCTTACATCCTGAAGAAAGACACATGATACTTTATATCCTAAAAATTGATAAGACAGTAGAAATACAAATTCCATTCGGATGAAGTCGTAGGTAACAGCTTATTACATATAATTATAAAATAATTTCCACTAATTGCACAAATCCTCTTACATATTAATATACCTAATTGATTTCAACAGTAAATTGGTACATTATTAGATCTGTATAATTTGAATGAGGAAGGGAATTTAAATCATACACATAATATGCCTATTTGTAACAACGATACTATATTATATCATTCGTGTCAACTACAAACACCACGAAGCGAGTTAATCTACGTGAAGGAAATGCCTTTCAATTATATTAATGTTGAAGTCATATATAAACTAAAGACAGACATATTCAACATCGTGTAATAATTAGTGTGCTCTATATTTCAAAATTAGATTATTACAAACACTATGTATCTTTATTTTCGAAAAAAATTCCTCAGTTGTCTGAAATAGGGGAATATATTTCGAAATATATTGAGCTTTTGCAGTATATTTGCAGAATATAATGATCTAGCGGAATCCCGCGGCTTCGCTCGCGTAAACTTCGAAACTAATTAGAACCCTCCATACGTGATAGGAAATGACATATTACATTTTTTTATATTGATTTTTATTCATTACCTATAAAAAAACGTAAATATCTCGGATCTTAGTTAAAAATTGTAAAAACAATCCCCATGTCTACCGTCACCATTATGGGTTGAATATCGAATTTTTTTATTGCAGATTATTTTGTATGCAGTTAACATATCATAAACACAGACCCTGTCTACCCCCGACAGTAGGGGTTGAATTTCGAAATTTTTATTTTAATAGATGACTATTTTGCCCGAATTTAATTTTATGAGTAAAGCAGGTATGCAGATAAACATATCTAAATCCATCCGCGTCCTCGTCCCATGCTACATATTAGGGCTTAAATATCGAACTTTAATTTTTAATTCAATTAAAATTCTGGGAAACGCTGAAATAATTGTGTCATTATTTACATTGTAGAGTACGTTCGATAAAATTCAATTAAATGCGAACAAAAAAATATTTTTTATATTAACTTTGACACCCTGTTTTAACCCCGTAGGAGTTGAATTTCGAAAAATCCTTTCTTAGTGGGTGCTTACATAATAAAAGGAAGACACCTACGAAATTTTACGTTTATAGGTCCAGGGGTTTGGGTTGTACGTTGATATATGAGTGAGTGAGAGGTTAAGGACAAACTCTTCCAAAAGTCAATAAATTAATTTTTATATAATATATTTATTTTTGTGTGTTTTAAAAATGCATACTTTCACAAATTTATATACGCATTAGTGATGTAACGAATATTCGCATTCGCATTCGCATTCGCGAATATTCGCACATTTTTAAACATTCGTATTCGCATTCGCATTCGCAGGTCACGTTGCGAATATTTTTGCGAATATATTATGATGTATTAATATATAAAAATAGTTAAATATCGTTTTAGTGCTCCAAATTACTTCATTGAAAATCTGTTTTATTTTAATATCTAGCTATAATCTATGGATACTGACAAGAAATTGCAAGAAATATTGTAATAGATCCGATTAAAAAGTAATTAAAAAAAATTATTATAACAATTAAAAAATTAAAAAAGGATTGTTTAGCTTTGTTTATTTAAAACTGTACATCATGTTTATCATAAATATTAAACATAAATTGTTTTTGTAAGTAAATAATAGCTTAAACCACGAAAAATAAAACTATTTTAATTTTTAAATTAGTGAAACGACTTTTCGACCAGCTTTATAGCAACTTCTGTTTGTATTTTATCCATAGATAAGAACACATTTAGATATTAAAACAAAATGATTTTTCATAAAATAATTTGGAGCACTAAAACGATTAATAACCATAAACATATCGTTTTTTAATCTATTTTATTCAGAAAACCTTTTTTTTTTCTTTTTTTAGCTTTTTTTACAAAAAGTCAATATTCGCATTCGCATTCGCGAATATTGACAGCTAATATTCGTATTCGCATTCGCATTCGCGAATGTTTAAAATCATACATTCGTTACATCACTAATACGCATAAACATATTTTCTACAGTAATTTCAATGTATTTAACAACTGCCAACGTATGTTGTTGGCATGGTAACGTTATTTTGAAAGAAAATTTCAGGAAACCATTGTATCGGAAATCATAGTACCTACGTATATAATTGTATTACAATATATAATACAGTAAATAAAACTTCTTTCCGAGGGAAAGCTTTTACTTTATTATTACAAAAAGTTGGCGAGTTTCAAGTTTATGACTTCTATTTAGTAAGTGTTTAGTAATTTACATTGCACACAAGTCCGACATTTCATCAAGATTGCGAACTTTATTTATAAATCAATTAAGAGCCAATTAACGTGAAAAAAATTCAATTTGCTCAAAGTTCGCAACAAGTTCTGTTATTGAAACGTTTATGATCAATAAAAAACTATTATCACACTTAACTAAACTAAACGACTATCTTAATTATACTGTTATCATAAAATTAATGATATACTTTTTTTAGATGTAAATATATTTTGTGTAACGATTTTCGCTAGTAGTTTTCTTAATGTAATATTTATTCTAATGATAATTTTCAATTTCACGCTACAAAATGTATCATGATAACAGTTATTAAATATGTCTCAGAAGCCAAAACGACTAAACCGATAAAAACGATGTTAATATACTAACAATAAAACATATGACATCATATGTTTTATTTGATCATTCATATTATGATAAAATTGTTTACAGATTTTTTATTATATGGTAATGTTAAATTTGAATTTTAATAAATAACATAATAATGTTGAGTTTTTGTGATACCATTGCGAAATTTTGTTGCAAAAAATTTTCTATGATATCGATTTCAAGGTATTGAAATTCTCTGCAAAAAGGTAATTTTAAAATTTCATTTTCTACATAAATGCACTCCGCGTCAAGTTTCAAAATATGCAGTATTTTTCAAAATTTATTAAATTACATAAAAAAGTTAATAAATGAAGAGATGTTGAGGAACAAATTAGACCATCATAAAATAGAGTTAATTTGCTTTATTTGAAAATAAAAAAGTTTTGAAAAAAGTTAAATTTTGACCAAGTTACAAGCATTTGAAAACAGGCTATTTTTTTAGGTGTCCCCTTAAGTAATGTGTTGAGTATATGTATATATATAGTCTTAGATCGTAGCATGTTAACTGATATTTTCTCCATTTCTTTTTGTGTGCTCCTTCGTTAGAAAAAAATCTGTATTCAATCATGGAATACGTTCAAATAATTGATAATTAAATTAATAATGCGGGTATGCTCAAAGCAAAACCTGCTTGCGATGTGCAATAATTAACTCAACCAATATCGCGTGTTGGTTCGAATATGCTAACTTTATTATAAATAACATGACAGCATACGTCCCTGGTAAACCTCTTGATAGACAATAACCAGACAAATTTAATTATGTTTCCTACACTCTTTTCATCGATGTAATGTTATCTTCTCTCTCTTGTAACAACGAATCAATATAAGATGTTAATCATATTGCGTTTCTCACATAAAAATAACATCAAACAGAATATATCATCTTTTCTTCTATATACATCAAAATGTCGCTTTGAGTAAATATATTTTTTCACGTCTTTATATTCGATCGATATTTAATCTACATAAATGTTATTTAAGTATATATTTAAATAATTCAGAATTTTTTTAACGAAAATTGTTTGGATTAAGTCAACTGCAGGAAAGAATACTAAACAATTTTGTGTAGATTTACACCGTATAAGTTTTACCGAGACTTAAACCGCATGTATTTTGAAAAAGGTAAATGCCCGCATATTTGGCTGTTATACTTCGTCGCTCACTGTGGTTTTTTTTAGGAGAATCGTTTGTCCAACTTGTTTCACAATTCTAATTTTATTACAATATTTTACATTATTTTGGATAAATGTTCGTGTGCAAAAAGAAAAAAAGAAGAGTAAAAAAATCTGTTTAGTTGTTTTCGAGTTAATTTAGAACAAACAGCTATACCTACTTACTTAAAAAATGGTTTAGTTTTCGTTCCGTTTTAATTTCTGGTATATGTTTTCCGAATTTTTTACATAAATTAATTACCTATTGTGAGAGTTTAATAAATTCTATTTGTTATTTCTAAAGGTTATTGTCTGTGTGACTCTTGTTTATGTTCCTATAAATATTCACGGACTTGAATGTATTTATTAGAGCGTTTATCTAATTAACTCTGGTTTAAATCAAATGATTAAATAGATAATAGTGAAAATTATAGTTCATATAGTAAATTATGATTGTATTTCCTATTTTTGTGTAGTTGAGTTAATATTTCTATGGATAATAAAATATTGCATGAAATATGAACGAAAATTTGTGTGTTTTCGATTTCATTAAAAGTATGTTTATTATATAGAAAATTTTGTGAAAAGTTGAAATTTTTAAACCACAGGTCTGTATTTTATAACGTTCTTGAATTATGGCCTCTCAAAATTTTGGAGAAAAGTGGTAGTAACTTTTGAACGTGTCGTCGGATTTGATTTTTGTCGACGGATTTGGAATCAATGTGTCAAAATCTATGTAAATAATAACATGTATTATACTTTAAAATTAGAAGATATTTTTTTTGCTGAAAATTGAAATTTTTTAAGGGGTATACCTTAAAGAAATACTGATTTTTAAACAATTTTTTTCTGTGTTATTTTTAAGTGTTATGTATGTAGTTATATAGATTTTGACATACTGATTTAAAATCTGTCAACAAAATCAAATCCGACTACACGATCAAAAGTTACGACCATTTTTCACTAATTTTAAAAATTATCAAAAATAGATTGAATTGCCAATAAAATTATGCATAGATTCGAGCATTCTCTAAAATTTGAATTGAACATATTTATATCTGTATCACATTTATTAACAATGATGTTGAATTATTAATATATCGAAATGTATATTTTTTTTAAAAAACATTCATCCACCTACAATGTCAATAAGCGTATTTCACTTTATATGACATTTCAATTTCATTATGTTCACAATTTAAAACTTTTCAATTTATGTCTTCGTAATGATTTCAATTGTTAATTTGTCCATTACAGCCATTTTCGGTTTATCACTCGTTCTTCTTGTTAGACGATTTAAGCTCTTTAAAAAGTTTTCTCTCAAAATGAATGTTTTAGAATAAATTTTAAACATTCACAAGCTTATATAACTCTTTTCTACATTTTTATGAGAAGTAAAAAATATAATAATACATTTATTTTTCTCGATTAAAGAGTACTGTTACTGCCCTCTTATACTCTGGCATTTTTTCGAGTCAAATATTTCGTAATCGAGCAAATCGAGCAGTTTGTTATTATTTACAAATATAGCAACTTTAACAAACGGATTTTAAAAGTCTATGCTGGCGTTATAGTACTTAACGATGCCCAATTACTACGACTCTACAATATAAAGTTTTGTTTAACTGCATATTTCGAATAGAGAGACATTGTAGACCCTGATATTTTTAATTGTATTTCGTTGGCTACCGGCTATAGTTTTGAGATTATGTGTAAATATAAATATTAGTTAGATTATGAAAAGATTATGGATGCATAACAAACCATTTCTATCATTATACAAAACTGTAACTAAAAGTCAATGGCGGACATTTTTACAAAATAGAAGGAATAATTTTCAGTTTTTTATATTGCTTATTATATCATATACAGTAGAAACCGGTTATAACGACTCAGAATAAAAGTCCCGGCTGAATCCTATATAATTGCCTGTTATAATATACCGTTTATAACGACATCGCTTACAACGAAATATCGCTTTTAACGACTTTCTGTTTACAATTTTTTTCAGAGAATTTTATCGGTTTGTGCGACGCGGATGGACTTTTGTTTAATTTTTTTTTAAATATAGTATTTTTATATAGGCAATACAAAAATCTTTGCACATGTGTTATGTTATTAAAACAATTTTGTGTTTTTATGTCAATAATCTTAACTTAATTATGTTTATCCTTTAATAATCCGTGATGTTTTATTGTATCTGACATAATTTGTGCATTTAATTTTTTGTACAAATAATTAATTAGAATCACCTCTTAATGCCAAACTATGTTTCCAGTAAAATAACGACGTGAGTGTCGCTTCTGTACATCGTACATATACAATATGTTTTATATTTTTTTATATTTTATTTTCTGCTTAAAATTTTGATTTTATTTTGACGATATCTTCGCTCACAGACGGCGAATTTCAAAAAAATTCAGCATACTCATGAATTTTTTTGTTTTTCCGATAAATTACCTTTAAAAAATCGATAATCGGTTATTACGTCGTACCGGTTATAACGACCTAAAATTATGGTCCCTTCGATGTCGTTATATCCGGTTTCTACTGTATTTATATACTACATATATTTACTGTAATCTGTTATTGCAAGTGAAGTATATAAATTAATATAAATGCTTCAAAACTATTGAATGGTACCTACATATTATGACTTAAAAAATATGTAATGAAATAATTTTAATTTAATTGGTAGATATAGTCTTTATACGCATGTAATAGCCGTTTATAAAATTTAAAATAGATTATAGATTTTTTTTATTTAAATGTTAAATAGGTAGAACTTATTGGCGTTTTTTTTTATTATATTAAAGGTTTGTTGGATATCTAAATTATTGAAAAAATATTTGCTTACACATTGCATCCAGATGCACACCGAAGGTTAGTTAAACAAAATAATAATATTTGTCGGTACACATGAAACAATTTAGCATTTTGAATCATTTAAAATTATGAATTGAACATCACAACTGCATACCTTCATTAGTATTAAAACATTACATGTATTATAATTATTATTATGACAACACTGAGTTTTACTAATAATTTTATGATATACATTTATACTAAATAAAAAATAAGGTGCCTTTTCATATTAACGTTCGACGCTCGTTCTAGCGTCAAAACTAGTTGAGCTTAGATGTCATTTATTTCGAAGAGGTAATTATCAGTTAAAGTTGTTAAGAAAAGTTTTGTTTTGATGGTTTAAATGAAATTCAAATCAATCATTATAAAATTAAGATAGATTTTGTAATCGTTTAAATGTCAAACAAGCATTGACAGAGCCTGAATAAAAAAGACATCAAAATTCGGTCACGTGACAAAATTTAACGCACGTTTTCGAGCGTCAGCATAAAAAAGCATCTTAACGAATTTTTATTTCAAAAATTAAGCTGCTTAAAAACTGAAAAACTTTTCACACAAAAATCAATCACTTTGAAGAGAGAATTTTTATGTTTTTTAAGTGGCATGTTTGATTTAAAAAATGAGAACCATATTTTTTCACATGAACAAATAAACTTTTTTTCAAAACATATTAAAAATATGAAAAATCACCACAGATCAAAAAATGTTTCGAAAAAATTTGTTTTGCTCTTGTATAGAATTATATCTTTAAAGCAAAAAATAGGTTCTTGTTCTTATTTTTTTTTTTTTGTAAACAACTTGATTCTTAAATAAAAACTTATAATAACGTTATTTTTTAAAGAAATCTATCTTATTTTTACTGGTCGATAGGCTTTACCCAAAAGGCTTACACAAATAATACTTAGTTAAATAAGTCATAACAAAAACAAAATCTTGACTTTGTATCCATGATGAATTGTAAATTTTAAAAATAATATTTCTTCAGATGTATTTACGAAAATTAGGATAACTTTAAATTATAATTTATCTTGATTTTCAGATATACATGTGATTTGTATATAAAATATTCAATATAATCCATGGACTAGACTAATAAAGCCTAGCATGATATTGCTTTATGCATGGATGCATTTAGAAATCTACGTATATCAATTTAAACTGTCTGGTACCATATTGATTGAAAATACTAATAGCAATTTTATTTTCATTAAAAAATTAAACTCAGTGGTGTCAGTTAGGATTTTTATTTATTTAAGTTATTATTTAATTTGGGTAGTACATGAGATTAAGATGAATGTTTTTTGAATAGATGAAACTATAATTTTTTAAAGGGCTGTCAAAAAATTCTTAGAAATAATTTCTTGAAATACGCATTTGCATAATATTCCTGATACAAAAATCATCGAGAACTTAGATTTAATAGTATTAATAAGGAAGAAGCAAATATATTCAAAGGTTATCTCAAGTATTTAAAATTTACAATGATGTATAATATAAAGTTTATACCCTTTCCGTTAATCTTTGAAACCACTTGGCACTTTATTTGTATCGTTAAGGTACACAAACTTATTTGAACACAAATAGTCCCTTCCCTAGTTTCTGATTTTCCAGTTTCTCCCACACTTGAGAATTTGTAGTAAACCAGCATGTTTGCTATGAACAAAGATAGTAGATTTTAAAGGTAAATCAATTAATTTGGTTAATTAGTACAATATTTGACAACATAATGTTCCATTCTGGAACGTATTAAATATCAAATATTGAATTAATAATCCATAGAAACTTAATGTAATAAATGTTGCTCATTGTTTCTAAATTAAAGGAACTTATATCAATAAGTTGAAACTATTTGTGCTCATTAGTGGGCTCTCACATCGGAGCAATATAGTAGTATAGCAATATAGAAACTAGCAACTTATAACTAGCGATATTATTGCTATCGGTCAATATACATTGAATCGGACATATTGTCTCACACCAAAGCAATATGATATTGCTATATTGCCAGTTTCTAATTGGTTGTTACTTTATTGCTATATTGCTCCGGTGTGAGAGCCCACTTAAAGCAACATTCAATTTTAGTTCTGGTTGTTATATACGGTCATAATTTAAGTGTCTATTCCGCGAGGAGCGATCGCCTCCTGGGTATTATTTCACGGGGGTTTCGTTTTCTTGTGAATCCGTACTCTCTATTTTCTAATAAATTAAATAAAACATACATACACATGAAAAAAATAATTCCATTAATTTTTTTGATGAATTTACTACGTACAATGTAGATACTTAAACGAAATATACATCCATTGAACTAGATGATTTTATGTACCAAGCCGGTATACAAGGACGATTAAACAAATATCTAAGAATTAATTGACACTCTTGATACATGTTCGATCCCCTTTTGTTCCCAATCGTTAATAGTTGTGTTTATTTGCAGGAGGGCAACGGACAATGGGTATCCCTGGAAGCAGAGCTTGTGATGCGAGATGGAGAAGTTGTCGGCACCAAGAATCCTACGGGACATTCTCTACTTGTAGACTGCCGATTCGAGTTGCCTTTCGGTAAGAACACCAGTGTCTGACATACACACACGTTTTTGTTTTAGTGTGTTTTATATATTATTTATTACACATGTGTGCACGGAAGACAGAGAAAGATAGTATGTGTCATAATGTATGAATGTACAGAATCAATATTTCAGATAAGAGAAATGAGTATAAAGTATAATGTATACGTTGTTTATATAGAATAATATATTGTTCGACCTATACGTGCATGGAAGCAGTTAGATAACAAATTCGGTAATTGTTCAAAAGTCAAAAACAACGTATGTGTAAAAAAATATATCGAGTTTATTTTTGTCCTTAAGAAGGTTCATAGAAAGAGATTTGATAATCGATTTCTGGTTGATTGGAGTAGCCAAATCATACCCACATCCGTATTTGCTGATTTTATCAATCAATAGCATTATACATACATATATAGAATCCATACTATTTCAATTTTTTTAATGCATTAAGGTAGTTGGTCCGTAAACATTGTTTTCGTCAGATTTTGTTTAAATTGCATAGGAATATTCCCTAGATTAATATCTGAAAAAAGCCCATTTTTATTAAAATTGACCATCTCAAAGTCATGAAAAACGATCTCAAAGTTTATATTTTTAACACATCTTATATGGACTAAGGCCCGGTTTCTCAATATGAGTTTAAACTTCAGATTATTAATCTTCATCCTAGGTTTAAACTGAACATAATGTCCAGTTTAAACCTCACTCAATTTCTCAATATAAGTTTAAATGGAGGATTTTTGTTATGTCAAACTAAAAATTAGCCTCAAATTATTAAATTAAATTTATTAAAAATGAGTGAATTCAGTAAAAGAGAACAGGGTACATTACTAGAATTAATAAAAGAATATAGTGTTACTATAGAATGTAAAAGAAGTTGGATAATAAGTTAATATTTGGGCTAGAAAAATAAATTATTTCATCTGTCAGTTAAAAGTTAATCTTAAGATTAATTATAATTTTTAACTGGACATTGAGAAACAAATGTATAGTTTAATCTTAAGTTTAACTGGGACATGTGGTTTAAACTCATATTGAGAAACCAGGCCTAACCGTACATACTAACGTAACGTTTTATTAGATAAAATTTAAACGTAACGTCAGTTTTTCATTAAAAACTGACATGTTGTATATTTATATGAAAGAAAACAGTATACAAAAAATTGGAATTATTGACCTTCCCGTTATTAAGATTTAACTAGATTTAACTAGCAAACCATCACATAAATTACAGTATTGTTGACAATGTGGCAACAACGTATTCATTTGATTAAAGTAAAAAATACACGAAATAACAAGTAGTTAATAGTAGATAATGTACAGCGTTGCCATGATCATTTCTCTAAATTAAAAATATGTACTCGAAAAAACTTCGAAAAAATATTATTTTCACCATTTTGATTTTAATTTAAAATTGCGTTTTAAAATTTATTATTTTAAGTAAAGATATAGGAAGAATATTTAAGTTTAATATCAATAAATTGCAAAAAAAAAACATTAAAAATTTTAATTAAATAATAGATACAGAAGAATTTCTCTTACATTTTTACTTGAATAACCAATTTCTACAAAGAAAACCGATATTAATTTAATTTAGTCAAGATGTACGTACCTACATTTTTATTCAGAATTTTTTTTTCATTACCTAATGTAGAGAAATATAAGAAATTTTTAATTATCAAGACTCTTGATTTTAAAACATTGTATGATAAAAATTATTTTTTTAATTATTTATTTCTCCAAGAAAACAAATATATTTTTTAAATCCCCCTTCTAAAGGAAACATTCCGTCAAGACTAATTTTAACATTTACACCAGCCATTTTATCAAAATCTGACATGAAGACCAAATATTTATTCCGTAATTCCGTGTGTGATCTAGGAAAAAAATCCGTTATGTTAATTATTTATTAAATCACTATTTTAAATCAAAACAGAATAGCCCACTTTTGATAATAATCTACTCAAAAATTAATACAATTACACTTTATTAAAAAAACATTATTTTTAAACATCTTTATAACTATAAAATTAAGTATATTTCCAATACGTTTTCAGTAAACGTTTTTAATTTTATTTTTAAGATCTCTGTTATGGTTGAGGTAGCTCTGAATGACAAATTTATCTTTTGAATAGAACATGCAATTTAAATTTCCATAACATTGGCGAAGAAAAGGTTTTCATATTCTATTCATTCAAGCTCATTAACCAAACAATAGGAAGTGTGTTATATAGAAGTTAATTTTCGGTTCTCATTTTATCTTACGTTTATTTTGTTAAACTTGTATAAATTTATAAACTTTAACTGCACACAATTAAAATAATTGTATTTGTTTATATAATAGCGGTTGAATATCCCATTTACATTCAACTATATTTTTATTTATTTAATTTTTATGCAAATTAGTACATTAACGGTTATACATACTTATATTCAAATTTGAATTTAATATTTTTAATGTGTTCATCTTTTTTAATTTTCATAAACTATAATTTTTGTATGTTATATTCAATAATTTCTACACATTTATGGATATCATAAAAAATCATATTTGTATTTTTTTTTTGTGTTGTATTTTATACAATATAAAATCAAAAATGCAGTAATGTAGTTTAAAATTAGGAGTCTAGAGGCAGACGTAGGGTGTAGAGTGCGGCCTTATTTCCATATTTTCAAAATTATAAATTCTTTAGTTTTTGAAATTAAAAATTAAAACTAAAAAAATTCATGACAATTTTTGACAATTTTGAATATCAATTCAATACAATACATATAGGTAAGTTTTATTCTTAAATGGAACACTTTTATGATATATTTAATCTATATAAAAAAATTAACTCCTGTACGACTAACAACATAAAAAATAATTTTGTGTGCTTTATAATTTCATAATTTTGGAAAAATGAATGAAAGTTAATTTGCAAAAATCTCTGAAAAGTAGAATATAAATGTTAATCATTTAAATAATTATTTTAATGAGCGTATTGTTATCAAAAAAAGTAATCAATACAAATATAAGAAGAATATAATTTTCAAATTAAATTCAAATATAAAGAGTTTTTGCAATTATTTATAATGACAGCATAGTAAAAAGAATTATAAATAATTCATTTATGCAATAATTAAACCAGAACACACATAATAACTTATACAGTAATGTATCTTACAAAGCGTATAAATTTGTTAATGGCGCGTAAAGGGAGTTATTCTCAAGATCTAAAATTCAAATTATTTGCAAATTTGGGATTAAGACAATTTTTGCAACGAGCATTGACTCAATCCTCACTTCCCGTACGACACTCGGAGGGTTAATTTATTTTAAATATGTATGAGACGTTCTTCCAACTAGGATTAATGCGTTTTCTTTCTACAGAGTTTAGTTTTACAACTGCCGACTGAAGAATTGTCGAGTAGATTGCCGTCAAGTTTTTGATTAGTTTTCTTATTTTCTGCTTATACTACCAAGTGCTTGTTAATTCTATATTCCGTTTTCCTGTTTTAAATTAATTTTAACTCTGATTATTTAAGAAAATTGTTTCCGAATTATCGTTACCTTTATTAGTAGGTACTTCTATTAAACGTCTAGTGAATATAATTTTAAGTTTAACTATAATTGTGATTTAATTCTTTAATGACAATTATCTTAATTGTTTGATTAAAATTGCGTTTATTTATTTATACCAATAATTATTAATGTTCATATCTGAAACAGTCTGGTAAATTATGTGTTTTTATGAGGGCTGTATACAGAGACAGGTCTAGAGTCTAGCACAGTGATCCTTAACCCTATGCCCGCGGGCACCATTGTGTCCGCCGACCGTTTTACGTGTGCCCGCTGACTGTGAACAATAAAAAAATTATGTTTTTAATTACATGTTATATGTAATTTATTTTTTATTTTTAGTAACTAATTAGATAAATATAAGTGTATTTATTTGAAAAAAAATATTTGTTTAAATATTTTATAGAATTTTACATTTATTCTTTCAAATTTAACGTATATCGTAAAGTACAGCCAGAAAAATATGTAACCATTAATTCTTTTTCTGGCTGTACGAAATTACAAAAATCACTTACATTAATTCTTAAGATAAATTAAAAATATTTTGTTAATAAAAAACATTTGTGCATATATCAAACATTGCACAAATTCGTTCAACAATATATAAAGAACGATCCAAGTATCAGTTTTAGGAATAGTATATTTTACCAGTCACGGCTTACGTAGGAACTAAGAAATATATGAAAAAATGTATCTGAATCTTTTTGTAGATTACAAAATTTTCCAGTAAAAAGTCAGCGAGAGCATATGTCTGACTTTTTTAGTTTAGGCGTGAGAAACGCCTGAGTGTCTAAATCAAAATCGTGATTAAGATGTGGGCACCTTGAAATAAATGGTGCCCGCCGCCCAATCGGTATTTTAGAATGTGTTCTTAGGTAAAAAAAATTGGGGACCACTGGTCTAGAGTCTAGATGGTACAGTCTAGAATTGTAACTAGATGAGATCGATTTATTAGTCTCACTGAAAAATGTCAGGCTTAAAGAATTATTAATTCTAACAATAAGTACAAAACTATTTGATATAAATCATTAAAATCAATAATTAAAGTAAATAAAATATAAATTTGTTTTTTCTATTTTCTTGTTTTTTTGTTAAACTAGCAAAAAAAATATAAATCACATGAGTCTTGGTCTCATGTACGAGATAAGATCAAGAATAAATCTGATTGATTTTTACAGAGATAAGAATGAGACGAGACTATCAGTTATAAAAATCGAGACGAAATGAGATGTACCCACATTTTGCCTTGTGTGCAGCTTTAATTTTATTAACACTGACGTGACAAACACAAATTTTAACACTTTCTGGCGGTTTTTAAATGATGATTTATTATCAAGTGAATGAAACACTTCTGATGTGAAATGTAGCTAAAAGCATTATGAAGTTTCGCCCTAATGTGTCATTATATATAAATTTCCATCCTTTTGAAACGTGTATTATAATTGTTTTTATAATTATAATTATATGCGTGTTTGCCAAAGTTTTTCATTCATTTCAAACACAATAATCATGTTGATTTAGATTTAAATGATTTTGTTGACTAGAAAACATTTGCAGTTATAATATCGAATTGGTAAAAAGTCCATTTGCTCTTCAGATTTTTGATATGCGTTACTCAAATTGCTGTCAATACCAAATAAATTATTGAATAAGCAATGTTCTTAAGCTCCAATTTCTCAAATCTAAAGAAGTTTTTATTAATTTTGAAAATAATTTTAGCTGTACTTAATTAATATTAAAATATAAAATATTAATTTTTTATTTAATGGTTTCATTTAATTGAATGAAATTTTCAGGAAAACTTAAGGTCTTAAAAAGAACCAAATATTCTTCTGTGGGAGAATATACCAAAAAAAATTAAAATAAGCATTTTTGCCATATTAACTTACAGGAAACATCACTCAGATTTTAATGATAGGTACTTGATAAAAGTGTTAAGAATGTGAAAATCACCTATACAAAATATTTTATGTTTATTTTTTTAAAACGTATTTATATTAATAATTAATAATCATCACCGATTGTTTGGCGACATTCTCCAGGTCAATGCGATCCACCTACTGGCTGGGAGAGCGAGTCGCAAGACGCGGCTGGCGGCTGCTTCAACGACGAACGCCCGGCAGATCTAGTCCCTTCCATAGGTAATACTAAAGGCAACACTGTATGCAACACAGCGCACAATCACTATTATCTTACAACTAGAATTCCCACGCGGCTTCGTCCGTGTGTTTCTAAAATCACAATCAAAGCACCTTTTTCAGAAGAATTATTAAATATTTTATATATTTATGTGTATAATATGTTCTGTACAAAATATAATATAATTAATGCCAGATTTCAATAATAGTAGTTATCTGAAAAAATTTGGTAACTCTTGTTTTTACCAATATCCTTAATAATAACCAGTAATTGATGTTTACTATGGAGGGAAGTAAAAAGAGCTGTACTTACTCGTAAAAATATTGCAAATATTATTAACCTATACGATTTTAAATAAATCCTGTGAAGATTATTCATTTTGTAATTAAAAAATAAAATAAAACATTCATTAATGAACAACTTGTTATACATATTATTTAGTGCTTCATAAGAGACTGACAAATACACAGAAATCATAGCAAAAAGGTCAGAATGGATTCAAGAAAGATCAATATAGATAGTTCCATCAAAATCTGGAATTCGAAAAAAATCGGCTTTGCAATACGTTCTTATACTATACAAATATATTTTATTCAAGGCCGTACCTATAAGAAAGTAAAAACATAAAAATGAAAATTACATTTAAAAACACTAATTGTAAGCCTGTACCATTTGGAATAGCATTGATGCGAGATGTCCCAATACATTTATCTCTTTTTGCAAATGTAAAAATTAAATATTCTGCAATTTATTCAATATCTATTTTAGAAATAAAGTTGTCATAAAAATTTGCCTAAAAACTGAAATAGATAAAATGACGATATTTTGTCAACGTGAAAGCGCGAGTGAAATCAGTATTGCCTTTGGTAGAAATCATCACAATGATCTGTCACTCTTGCACTGTATAAGCACCTTTATGCAACAACGGTGGATGCGCCGCCATTATCACTGTTTGTATGAAATGTCACATGTATGATATCTATACATATTGTATTATTTCTGCATTCCACATACACAATGTGCATAAATATATACATATCAAATATGTACGTATAATGAATATTTAATGTATGTACATCTATTTACTACATTATTCTTTTCTATGCCACATATTATACACTTTTATCAACAAAGCTATTTTATACATATTTGAGTAAAATAAAATAACACAAAATATATGCACATACTGTTACTTATTTCGAATTTAATTTTTTTATAACATACTAGTAGGTTTCATTCTATTTTTTCGATTATTGAAAAAGTAACTGGAAAAACGTCAAAAATGTGAATTCATATTTTTGAATATTAAAAAAAATATTAATAAATTATGTAAGATGTCTAAAAAAATTCATAAATAAATTTTGAAAAAATTAATGAGTACTACTCTATCCTCGGGTTGCACAAAGCAAAATAATTCTCAATTAGTTAATCAGTTGTTTTCAAAGCATTATTACGTCAATTCTAAAAAACATTCACGGTTATGATACATATTATAAGGTAAAAAAATGTCATATTTAGTGAATTGTTCATTTACAATGAATTGAGAATAAGTTTAGAATAAACATTAATCATGGATTGAAAACAACCGATTAACTAATCGTGAATTATTTTACTTTGTGCAACCCGAAATACATATATGTTATAAAATAAAGAGCCAAATCATACATATAATTAATAGTTACATAGTTCTATGTGACACTCACACAAAATCACGTTTTTTATCCAGCCAGTATATGTCTCACACAAAGACATTTATTGTGTGAACAAATCAAACCACCTACAAAGTAGAAACACATGACAGACGTGTGTTGACGCGTTGAGCTAACAATTTGTTTCAGGGCAGATTTACTGTGTTGATATTGTGTATAAAGCGATCATAGACATATGAGAACATTTATCTGATATCAAAAACATTGTGTCTCATCATTGATAAGTGGTTGTTTTTCGATTTTATGTTTGGATATATAAAAGTTATTCAAATGTTTTATTAATAATATAATGCCAGTTCGAATATCTATATGATATTGAGATTTACTTTTTATTGGCAAATTTGTTTCATAAAAATAGTTTGGTCACAAAATTTGAAGAAGATTATTATTTTGAGTATTATTTTTCAAAGCATCTTAAAATTAGCTTGTGCAAAGCAGGCGCATGTATCGGTAGAAATGTTGACTAGGGCTAAAAAATCCTTATTTTAAATACAAATAACTAAAACAGTATTTTCATAATATAAAAATACACCTACTCTTAAACCAACTACACTCAGCGTTCTATAAGACGACCATCCACAAGATGACCGTTCCGTAAGAAAATGTTCTAACAGTTCTCTATAGAATAACGTCTTTCCCCAACCCCCACCATAATACCATTGTGACTGCTATATTCCAGCGCGAAATTTAAATTAACAATTTGACGTTAAAGTCTTCTATGTAGATTTTACACACAAAAATTGTGTTTTTGTGTGACTCAATGTGGAAAAAAAATTAAATTCAATACAAATTTTCGTTGAAATTGAAATATAATAAATAGTATAAAAAAATGTGTAACGTACATTTTATTTAAAATTTGGTAATTTGAAAACGATTAAATAAGGAAATAACAAAAATAAATTATTGGCATATGATATATTGTATAGAAATCTATACATTTTTCATTCAGTATTAAAGCAACGAATAACAATTGTCTAGAGTTCAATTCTAAAATGTCAACAAACTAGGATCTCGTTCACCAACAGCGCCATTTTTATTATTACCTGTCAACTTTTAGGCGTGATGGTGGGGGCTCCTCTCGCCGTTGTCTTGTGGAATTTTTGAATTACCGATGCCGTCGTCTTATAGAACGCTGAGTGTACATATATTATTGTTTTAGTCCGACAATATTGCTTTTACGAGTACTTTCAAATTATAAGTATTCAATTTATCTTATTTTAATAAGAGTAAAACATACGACTATATTGGTTAATAAAAACGGTTTTATTCAACTATTTTCAGAAGGAAAATATTTATTTCATTAAAAAAAACATTTTTTTCAATCTCAAAATTTAATTATTATCTGTATTATTGCAATTAATTTAGGATAAAACATCGGTCTATGAATAAGTAATAATATATAATCCAGCCATTATCAAATGTATTTGCCTTCCCCTATCCCTTCCTATATTAGCAAAAGTAATAAAGGTCAATATATTATGATAAAATACGATAATCTGCGTATCAGTGTAAGTAACACATTTTCCATAAAATAATTTACTTTGAAGCTGCAAGAAAATCAAATATGTCTGTCAAGAGAAATAATGATTACCACACTGGGTCGGGCATCCCGCGGGAGCCTGCCCGGTATCCCGACACGGACCTGCCGGGAACTGCATGGGATGATTGACGCTCGACAATACGTGTCTTGAAGTTTGTAGATTTATATCAAAGATCTTCTTCCGGGAAAAGTTTCCCTTTGAAATATGCGTAAAGGATTTCAGTTATGATTTAAAGTTAGGTGTATGCGTATATGATTAATAACCACTGACCCTCAAAGATAGATGCTCGTAGATAGATGTGTTTTTAAAATATTTCCTCAGAATTATATTTCCATTTATGAGATTCGTTTAAGTAATTAAAAAATAATAAATAGACGTAGGTACCTCAATGCCAAATTGTTCTGATGATACATAGTATAAAAATGTCGATATGTACTTCTTTGTACAACCCCAGTTTTAACAGCTATATATCAAAAACTATTGGAATTTCTAAAACATTGAACATGTTAAATAAGGATTGTTGTACTTAAAACTATTACAATAGTGTTGGTCGGGTAATATAAGGACAAAAATAATGTGATTGGAGTATTCATATCTACAAAAAGTTGAACTGGTTCTTCATTGTCCATTGCTCACAAGGGAAAGTCTCGATATAAATGATTTCAAAAATACATTCTGAAAATTGTAAGCCCTATCTGCGTTAAAAAATAGAAATAATTACGAGCTTCCGAAATAAAAGAGTTACAAAAAAAACTTTAACGTTTTAATCATTTACAAATGACCAGATCAGATTCTAATAGTTTGTGCTTTAAATGAGCTTCTATTTGCTATTTTTTAAATCAAATATTAAAAAAAATATCATCCGTTACTTCTGCGAAATATGTAAATAAAAATAAATAATTTTTTTTGTGAAATTCGAGGATATGTTTTAAGTAAGGCCAATGTTTTAAGTTATTTCAAGTACCTAGATAAGTACAAGCTTTTAAAGGCATAGATATAGTCATTTGAAAATGACTCAAACTTTTTATTTCGAAATCTGGTATTACTAATTTTTTAAACGAAATTATATACAATATTTTTGCACAGACCTCAAACATCTCGGGAAACTTCCTTGTCAGTAAATCAATGAAAAGAGCATTGATTCTATAGAAAAGAATTGTCACTGAAAAACCTCCCCACCATAACTCAGAAATTTAATGTTTTGAATGAATCAGAATGTTTATTGTTATCCTAACCTTGGTTAGATTCAATTTTTGAAATAGGTGCAATAGACCAAAATGGACGTTATGATATTTGATATTATTTTTAAATAAATAAACTATGGTTCAAAAAATTTTGATTAACAAAATATAAAAACTTTAGGTATTAAATACACAAAACACATTTCACTTCTTGAGAAATGCAATCTGAACTAAAAACTTTCTTTCCATGTTAGAAAATTATTGTAACTTCTTCTTTTATGTATTGTAGCTTCGAAAGTTTTATTTGTTTGTAAAAAGTTTATTAATTTATATTATTAACTATAAGCTTCTAATATTAAACTTCCAATATTTCTTCTGTTTGTGTACAAAAATTTTCGCAATGATCTATTGCAAGAGTAGTAGCATAAAATCTGTGTTGAGATGGTGAATGTCTATAAGAAATGTACTGACAAAATATTAAACTATTGGAGATAATTATACTGTGTATCTGTATGATGTTTTTGTTAGATAGAATATAGATTGCTGTGTAGATATTAAATTATGAACCACTCTAATGATAAGTCAAAAGTTAGGACTAATAAGAGTTCTATTATGTAATACACAAGAGAAGATATGGAAATATGTACCTACTGGTACATACTGGGAAACTTATAAAAGTTTGTATGGAAAATAAACGTAAAATAAAGGTTTGTTTTAAAGGTGAAATAAAGTATTTTATACCGTAAACGAAAACATAAGAAAATATTTGCTTCCTTAATAATATATTAATAAATATGTATGGTCATTAAGGTGTCCGTACAATATGTGACTAAAAAATAAGGTAGCCGCAAGCTCAGCGTTGACAATTGCGATTTAGGCAATGCTCAATACACTTTAAATTGTATTTTTAGTGTATTTTTAATATAATGTAGCAATTTTTACATTTCTCTGAAAATAATACTCTTAATTATCTCCATTTTTCCTATATATAATTATTGATTATTGTTTCTGTTAGCTGGCAAAATTTTTAAAGAGGGTTCTTTAGTTTTTTTTTGCCAATTTATAAATTCCATCTCCGCTAAAAATGGATTTTTTAAAGAGAGTTTTTAAAAATTAATTTAAAAAAAGAATTGATTCTTCTTTAAAAATTTGCTGGCTACCAGAAAAAGTTATTATTTACCGAAAAACAACAGAGTAGTATTTTCTGATAAACGCGAAAATTACTATTTAAAATATGCGTTAAAATTATATTATGCTTGAGCATAGCTTAAATATTATTTGTCAATGCTCAGTTTGCGGCTACTTAATTTTTTGATCACAAAAACATATTGAGGAGGTGTTCCGTTATAGTTTTAATTTGTATGGATACCCTAATGGTCGTTTTCGGCAATTTTAAGTTAAAACATGTCGTATAAATACCTTTGAATTCAACTATTTACATCTCTAATGCCCGGTATTATCAACCAATTTAAAGTTCCTTTAGCTCTAAATGCTCCTTTAAAGTAAATTTGGTGAATTACAAACGTGATTTAAATCAATATTTAAGCTCTCAATGCAATATTTACATAAAATACGTTGTAAAGAAATACTGCAGAAAATTTAAAATCTATTTTATTAAATGTATTATGCTTGGATCTGTTGATAATATGACAGTTAGTTAAAGGAGCATTTAGTTAAACTTGATAACACTGGGCGTAAGTCAATATTTAAAACAGGTCAATAAAAATGACGATATATCGTATGACGTCACATTAAAAATTTACTACAAACGCACTAGAAAAACCAACAAACAGAAAATATATCACTTTTCAATGTGAAAAGCACTTTTAAAACAATCATGTTGGTATTTATTATTAATCATACAGTGCTCATGTTGGCGTCAGATAATCGCGTGTTTTCCTGCGGCCGTCGCTAAAGGGAGCAACGCGTTATTGAGGAAAAACAAGAAAAAGTTTTTCAATTTTGCACCATGTGAGAGAATGCTAGCGACAGATGTGTGGATATGGGAATTTTTTTATACTATTCCGTTCTAAATTATTTCTCACGAGGTTACCAGAATGTTAATAAGTATGAATGGAATCTTTTTCTAAAATAATATACCTACTGTTGTAATAGTTTGTAACGTTTGTTTTTATAAAATAAACTATAGATGATTCATAACCAGATTAAAAGTTGTTAGAATAATATATACATTTTACAACATATTAACTTGAGAAAAAAAATGTATACAGGATGGCCCAAGTAAAATGAAACGGGCGCGCTTTCGGTCATTTAAAACAAGATTTTGAAAAAAAGCTCGAACACGTCGATTTTGCTTCCAAGGGGGACATCTTTTGCTATAAAATTTTTGCAAGAATCTTTTCAACCCTCAGTGCTATGAGAACAACCCCTAACATTTTAAATTCCATAAATGCAATGATTTTCTGATCAAAAAACAAACATTTACAACTAAAATTCAAAACAAAGTAGACTTATTATCTTATGAAATAATTCAAAACCATCCAATTTGGACATTTATTGAATTAATTAATGTTTTGGATGTTGGTATTTTTTTTTTTTAATTTTTTATTCCAAAACTTTAATTAAATCAATAAATGTCCAAAATGGATGTTTTTGAATTATTTTATAAGAAAACAATAAGTCTACTTTGTTTTGAACTTTGGTTGTAAATATTTGTTTTTTGATAAAAAAAAATCAATGAATTTATGGAATTTAAAATGTAAATAACTTGACTAAAACTAAACGGATTTGAAAAAAAAAACAAAAAACACCGTATTTAGAATGAAAATACCTTTCAAATAAGGTATCACTTACTCTATCATGCTATTTAAAATTTTAAGGGTTGAGCTCGTAGCGCTGAGGGTTGAAAAGATTCTTGTAAAAATTTTATAGCAAAAGATGTACCCCTTGGAAACAAAATCGACGTGTTCGAGTTTTTTTTTCAAAATCTTATTTTAAATGACCAAAAATCGCGCCCGTTTCGTTTTACTTGGGCCATCCTGTATATACTATTTTTAGGCTAATTTTATTTTCATGTGATGATACTTTACGATAAAATGATAAAGCGGAGCACACTGAAAAAATCGGGGGAGTGGGGAGGATTTTTTGTATTTATAGTCGAAATCGGTTATAGCGATATTTTAGATAGGAGCTTCTCGCCCCTAAAATAACATGGGTGCGCCACTGAAGTGAAATATATACATAGTATGACAGCATGAATGCAAAACTTAAGCGGCTATCTGGAGATTGAATGAATGATTAAGATATCGCTCTGTACGTGATGGCTTCCGGTTTGTTACAGACCCGGAAAACACGGAGGCGGCCGACCTGCAGCGCAAATTGGAAATGCTCAACAACATCATGGACCAGGAGGCGAGAGCTGAGCAAGCGAGACGACAGATGCAATACTTCGGACATTGTGAGTACATCTGTTTCACTCTTGTAATGATTGTTGACTATGTTCTTTAATTTTTATACATTCTTTCTTGTCTTAAGTCAGGATCGGAAGAATTTTTTAATCAAGTATAGCATTTACATCTTAACTGTTGGATAAAAGTTTAAATGTTCTTTTAAATATAATGTCTTTAACTTTCGTAACTTCGATCAAGATAGCGATATTAAGAAAACACGTAAAAAAATTTAGTTATAACGATTTTTCAAAACTTTTTTTTATTAAAAGATATGTACGGTGTCTTTGGCAATATAACCATTGTTATAAAAGTAATTAATGAAGCGATACAATGAAAAATATCTGAGGTTATCAAGAAAGGCTGGGGACCGGAGCGGAATATAAGATGCTTGCTAATATTTTATTTTGGAAGTTTTTAAAGCCAAAAAATTAAATATAAAAAATAATTTTCTTCAGAGATAAAAAAATAAAAATAGATCAAATTGTATTATTCTATCAAAATTATAATCTATAAAAGTAGTGAAAATAAATATAACTGTTATTACTATGAAACGAATTTTATATAAAAAATAAAAATAATATTTGTCGTGTGGTAATTATTATTGAAAATAACGCGAGAAAGCAAAACAAGGTTAACTATTTACAATATATCATTCAAGTAATAAAATATACTTTATAATAAAATATTTAATGTGACTTTTGGAAATAGCCATTATTGAATATATATTTGACCTTTCAGCTCCTCAAGTTATAAACCAGTTGTAAATATAGATGTCAGAAACATTCCTTAGAGAACCATATTCAAAACTTTTGATATATTACATAAGTTTGTTGGCCAGTGGTATAATCATTGTTACTGTATTCCAATACAAAATCTTGCTCTAGTATACAGGATGAAGAATTTAACTACTGAATATTAAATTGTATCCTCGTGTTTGGTTGTACAGACATAGAAGTTCACACGAAGTAATAATACATAGATTGTAGAACATGGACGTTTTGGATTGTTTTACAATAATTTGATTTTTTAAATACTTTAAACATTTTTGTATTTCTGATAGTTAATAATAATTTTAATATGAACTTAGCATCCGGATTGTTGAAGAATATTCCGAACATGATTATGTTAGGTTGAAACGTAAAGTAATGAAATACAAACAATAATAATAATTCAAATACTGGGACAACTGTATATGAAATAACATTAGTTTTCATAGTTGTACAATTGTACACCATATATACATATATGTAGATATTGTATTATGACTAACCTATTACTAATTATAACTTCAATTTATGTTTAATTACTAGATATTCCATTAGTAATAAATAGTTGATGATGATGATGATGATAGTTTTTTTGTTGGCTGGATTGCTCCTTTTCCAACAGCTCAGTGGTGAATTTTTATTTTATTTGTTTTGTTTTATTTATGTGTGTTTTCTCAGGGATACTAGATGGAAGAGGATTGTGCTGATGGGCCGATCAACGCAGGTTGAGACGTATAGGGGGGCCAGGTACAGGGGATGTGTAAGGTTGGGAGCTAGTTGGGGATGATTAACATTTTGTAACGTTTTTTATTTAATTTTTATAATTTTATATTGCATTTGTTCAAATAATTTAAGATGTGTGTGTAGCTTTTTTTATTACTTATTATTTCTTTGTATTGATCTGTGTTGACTTTTTCTTTTTTCAACTCAATTTCTAATTCTCTTCTTTCTTTTCTATATATTGGACATCTGATTATGAGATGTTCGGCGTCGCAGATTGTTTTTTTGTCGCATTGACAGTATGGGGTTGGTGCTAAACCCATGCGGTGCAGGTGATGTGGAGTATTTGAATGGTTCAGTCTAAGTCTGGTAATGGTCGTTAGGTTTTGTCTTGATTTTGTTATATTTTGATCTTGGAACCACGCTTTTTTTGGTATTTGAGGTTGAATTAGTGCGTAAGATCTTCCCTTTGTTTTAGTAGAGAATGCATACTCTTCTTGCCATGCTGCATAAGTATGTTCCTTTATGATTGCCTTTAGGTCTGTATGTGGCAGGAGTATATTTTCACTTTCTGGTCTATGCTTAGCTTCATTGGCTAATCTATCAGCTGTTTCGTTACCTTGTATACGGCTGTGGCTTTTTCCCCATACAAACTTTATTTGCTTATTGTTTTCTTCATAAGATTTGATAATATTTATGATGTCCATAATGATGTAGTTGTTAATATTTTTATTATTTTGTAGAGTTTGAAGTACACTTCTTGAGTCTGAGATGATTATTATTTGCTTGTGCTTTGAGTATAGGAAGTCTTGTAGCGCTGTTCTTATAGCTACTGCTTCGGCAGTAAAGATCCTCATATTTTTGTTAAGCTTTATTATTGAAGATTTGTTGTCTGTCGGCGAGAAGTATGCCGCCCCTACATAATCTTCTGTTATTGATTTGGAACCATCCGTGAATACTTGGATTCCTTTTGGCCATTGTTCGAATATGATGTGTTCAAATATAATGGGGTTTTCATTTGCTTTCTGAAATAGATCTAAGTATATATCTATTTTCGTTTTGGATAACATTGGTTGGTAGTCGTATCGTATTGAGTTTACTGTTCTATATATATGATATTGTTGAATGAATTGTGCACTTTCAACTAAGATCGGGGTAGGTTTCTTGTCCCAGTACTTTTTTGTGTCTACCATTGTTGTGAGTTTTTCTAGTTGTACGTGAATAGGATGTGTGAGTATCGCTCTTTTATTTACAATGAATCTCCTGGCTAACATCGATCTTCTAATATTTAGCGGCATCTCTTTGGCTTCAGCAATTAGAGCGTTCACAGGTGTACTTTTAATCGCTCCTATTGCTATTCTGATTGCCTTGAATTGAATTTTATCTAACTTGCTTGTTGTTGTTTTTGATGCATTGTGATATAAAAAGCATCCATAATCCATTCTTGATCTTACTAATGATCTATATATTAGAAGAGCAACTTGAGGGTCAGCTCCCCACCATTTATTTGTGGTTGCTCTCATTATATTAATTGATTTTTCTGATTTTTTGCAAATGTATTCTATATGTTCCTTCCACGATAATTTTTGGTCTAGGATTATTCCTAGAAATTTTACTGATTTCTCAACGGTAATGTTGTAGATTCCTAGATTGTAATACTGGATTTTGTGGCGAGAAAATATGGTTATTTTGCTTTTAGCGTCCGAGATTTCTAATTCGTTTTTCTCTAACCAAATGTGTATTTTTCTCATGGCATCCTCTAGTATTTTTTTCCCTTTTCCAAGGTTTTAGCTTCATTGTATATGCACAAATCATCGGCATACTGTAGGATGCTGGATGTGTGTGGAATTTGTCTCTTAAGGTCATACGTGTAGATGTTAAACAGAATTGGGCTCAGAATTGAACCCTGAGGTAGTCCCCGTGATGCCGTGCGTGGCCCAAATAGCTTGTTCTGGAATTTAATATATATTATTCGTTCTTCTATCAGTGAGATGATTCCTGTTATAAATTTACTTGGTAATCCTATTTCATGCATTTTTTGAGTTAAAATTTGTGTATCTATGTTGTCATAAGCTTTCTCTATGTCTATGAATACTGCGGTGAGGTAATTGTTATTTGAGTAATTGTTTAGTATACTGGAGTGTAATGTTGCGATGCTGTCTATTGTGCTTTTTTCTTTTCTAAACCCAAATTGTGAGTTGTTGAATATTTCGTTATACTCTAGCCACCATTCTAATCTGTTTTTGATGAGTCTCTCTAGACATTTCACTAGGCATGACGATAAGGCAATGGGGCGGTATGAATCTGCTTTGTTGGGATTTTTATTTGGTTTAAGTATCGGAATGATGATTTGTGTTCTCCAAATGTCTGGAATTTTTCTTTTCATCCATATTTCATTGTAGATTTCCAACAATTCTCTTTTGGTTCTGGGTGGAAGGTTGCGTATCATTTCGTAATTTATGTCATCAACCCCTGTTGCCGAATTCTTGGTATTTTTGATTATTTTTTCAAATTCTTCCTGAGTAAATGGTTCTGTTATAAAGCTGTTTTCCTTTCCTTCTTCGTTTTTTTGTGTTGGTGATTCTTTTTGTACCGTGGGTGGGCATATCTTGTTTAGAATTTCTTCAGCAATGTCAGTGTTCTGTGTGATCGTTGTTTTTTTTTCGTTGAATGAGTGACTCAATTTTCTTATCATTGTCCATACCTCTGTTATTGGTGTGTCTTTATTAAGTTTGCTGCAATACTCTTCCCAGGACCTTCTTTTTGTAGTTTTTAATATTTTCTTTGTTGTGGCTTCAGATCGTTTGTATTCTAGGTAATTTTCTATGTTCATTTTCTTTTTGTATGTTTTTAGTTTGTTATTTCTCTCGTTGACTGCTTTTTCGCATTCGTTATTCCACCATGGGTTTGGTGTGTATTTTCGTGAAATTCCTTTTCTTGGTATGCTTTCTTCTGCTGCTGTGATTATGGCTTTCGTAAAGGATTGAACTTTTTCCTGGGAGTCTTCTGTTTTATTTATCCTGTGGTCTTCTAGTCTTGATTTATATTTATCCCAATTAGCTTTTTGCGTGTTCCAGTATCTCTTGTTTTGTTTTTCTGTGTTCTTTTTTGTCGTAATGTGTGTAGTATTAATACTTATTTCGATGGGTAGGTGATCAGATCCCAATGGCTCTTGACTGACTTCCCATTCTAATTTAGTCGCAATATCTGCCGTACACAAGGTTAGGTCTATAGCTGATTTGTGTTGGTGTGGTGGTGTTATTTTGGTAGCTGACCCGTCATTTAGAAGTATAAGTTCAAATTCGTCTATGAGATTTAGTATATTAATTCCCGCTGTATCTGTAACTCCACATCCCCACACTTTATGGTGGGCGTTGAAATCACCACATATGACAGCTGGTTTTGTCGTGTGACTGAGAAGTTTCTGCCATTCTTGTATACTTGCTCTATGTGGCGGAGGACAGTATATACTGTAGATCGCTATATTTTCTCCATTTTTTTTTATTTCGATTCCGATCGTTTCTATATTGATGTTTTGTGGTTTTATAGGATCTATGCGTTCGTATTGAATATTGTTTTTTGTTAAGATTGCTACACCGCCCTTGCCTTGGTTTCTATCTGCTCGCTCTATATTGTATCCTGGAAATCTTAACATAGAAGCAGGCTTTAACCAAGTTTCAGATAGAGCGATTATGTCTGGATGCTTGTTGGCTATATATTGTTCTAAATTCGCCTTGTTTGAGTGGATAGATCTGATGTTTATTTGCAGTATTTTAATTCCTGCCATTTATGTAATTTGATTTGTTTTTGTCGTCCTTTAGTATATTTTCTATTGCCTTTTTTATGTTTGTTAAGCTGGGTTCTTCATTTTTTTCTGTGATATATCTTATTACGTTTGTGATAATATTTAGAAGGTCTTCGACATTTTCTTCTCTTATCTTATTGTCGTCTTCATAATTTGGGCGGTATGGGTTTGGCCCAATTGTCTTCTGGGGCATCTGTAGTCTGTTGTTTACTACAGGATGTTTGATTTTATTTTCTGGTTCTTGATTTGGACTCGTTGGACTTTTCCTGGCTGTTGTTGTTCTTCTTTGTGTGGGTTTTTGATTATTGTTTCTGAGTTGCGCTGTATCTTCCGCGTCTTCTTCCATATCTTTTCTTGATGCTAATATATCAAATCGATTTCTGGTGTAGGTTTTTCCAGGTTCTTTTTCACGTAAACTCGGAAAATTTGTTTGATTTGTTGTATCAATTGATGCGACTTCGCTGTATGTTTTCTTTTCTATTGTGTCAATAGCTTGTTTGTAGGAAATGTTCTTCGTTGCCATTACCTTTTTGATTAGGATCTGCTTTTGGTAGACTGTACATTTTCTATCTGAGGATTTGTGGTTTTCTTCACAATGAATACATTTGATTTCCGTTTCCTGGCATTGTTCTGAAGGGTGTTCGCCTGTACAATTATTGCATCGATAATTGCCCCTACATTGTTGCATGGAGTGGCCGTATCGGAGGCATTTTCTGCATTGAATCACCCTTTGGTAATAAATACTGACTTCGCATCTATTGCCATATATTTTTATGTAATCTGGAAGGAATTGAGTTTTGAAGGTAACAATTATGACCGGCGTATTTATTATTTTGGACATTCCATCTTTTTCTATTTTTTTGGTGATTCGTCGTACTCCTGCCACTTTAAAGGGTGATTCTATTTCATCAATTAATTGTTCTTCTGTTAATTCTGGGTCTACATTCTTCACGACCCCCTGTTGATATATGAGGAAATTGGGGATGTAGCATTCCAGCTCATGTTTTTTGAAGATTTCATTCTCTACTAGTTTGTTTGCGAATTCGTGGGTTTTTGTTTCGATTTTGATGCGATTTCTACCAATTGTTGATATTTCTTCAATCATTTGATTGCTATTTGGAATAGCATTAAACATTATTCGACCTAACCGCATGGGATGCATGCGACTAATATCCTTGTTCATGCTTTCTACAAAAACATAGTACGGTTTTGTACTTGAAGCGTTGAATCTGTTGTTTTTGGATTTGTTAGTTTTGTTAGTATTTTTATTTTCATTGTTGTTTTCTGTTGCTGATTCATTTGGTTGTGAACTGTTTTCTTCTTGTGTCTGTGTTCTGTTGTCCGGATTTATGTCAATGTCCATTTGAGTGTCTGTTTTTGTTTTCTTTTGTGGGTTGTATTTTTGAATAATAACAAGACCGGAGTCTAAATCTGTAATTTTTTTCGTTTTTAGATTAGTATTTATGTTTATTTTTGGATTGTTCAATGCATGTTTAAATTTGACTTGTTGTTTTAATTTTTTTTCCTTGTTATTCTTGTTAGTGTTTCTGGGTTCGTCAGTTATGTCTGTTGAATCATTAGATTTATTAGTGTATGATAATGTGTTATAGTAACCTGCGATTATTGTTTCATCGTGCGTGCTATTCACCACTGAGCTGCTTCCCACTGCTGAGTCGTAATCATTAAGGATTACATGGGCTTCATGGATTTTTTCAGAGATATGCGTTGATTCCACTTCACTCCCATCACTTTCATCACTCATTGTCACATTACTGTTTTATTTAAGGTCTTATTTCTATAACTATCACTTCTGCTTTTAAAACTATTTTATTTATAATCTACCTTATTCTATAACTTATATTTATTTATTTTAATTTTCTTAATGTATTTATTTTCAGTTTGATATTAGGAACTAACATTAACTAACTGCACTTTATCAAGATTCACTTTGATTATTCACTATTTTAACCTATATTTTTATTTAACTTAACGGAACACTTTAATCTAACTTAATACACTATTTTAACATTAAACTATTAATATTAACTATATAACTTCACTTATTCACTACATCAGTTGCGTACATTTAACACTGTATGATTAGAACATAACATTGAATAAATAGTTAATACATTATAATGATTAGGTAGATAAAAGAACTTGTTTGAATTACATATATGTACATAAATTAAATTAGTATATCTTTAAATGAGTAAATTAATTTTAATTTACTCGCGTGATGCAAGTATATTAAACACCATTTTTAATCTTAAGGACTGTTAAATATTTATTAATAGGTATATGAATATTTTTCCATAAATACTGAAAATAATATAACATTATTATAAAACCTTTTAGGGTACTTATCTTTATTATATGTATAGTATGTATAATTGTATATAGAAAAAGTGAAATAATACTTGCAATTTGCAATGTAAAATTTATTCATTTTATTTTGGCCATATCTTTGTAAATAGGCAGTGAATCAATGCAGAATTTTGAATTCAGCTTCTCTCTGATATAACTTAACTCTTTGTAGCTCAAGATCTTAAAAATTTAAATAATTTTGATAAAGAGACAAGTTTAGGCATATAAAAAACACGTATTTTTCAGAAATTTTAAAATATTTATTTTGAATTATTTATTTTACTTTTTTGGGAGGGAAATTACTGTGAGTTAATCTCTAATTATTTTTGTTGGTTGTAGCATAATGCTACACCGCATTTTTCGCAAATTGTTTGTGAAACACCATACACTAGGGAATCTTACAACGTATTCTTTTTTCTACCCAAATCGACCAGTAGCCGATCAGGTCCTGCATTACTGCCAATAGTTACGTTAGTTACGTAATTAAACGTAAGTCTATAGGTTATGCCATCTGTGAATTTTACTTGATACTAAGTTATTCAGTGGTATGTTACAGTAGTGTTACACATATTTGAATGAATTAAATATATTTAGTACGTATATTATCGGGATTATTGCGGTTTGTTACAGAAATGTCACATGGGGCTACAATGAATAACTGTCAGTAATCTAAGTATAAAAAAATATATAAAATTTTGTGAATCAAATTGGCAACTGATTTATAAATCATAAGAACATTATTATAATTGACTCAACAAACTGTTCAACAAATTCCGAACAATTATAGTAAACATTGTTACTTCCTGATGTTCACAGCGGGCTACTCGGAGGACAGCGACTATACGTCGGACCTAAACTACCCGGTGGGCGGGCAGCACGCCAACTCTTCGGCGTCACAGTTCCGTTCAGCGGCGCACCAGCTGCGCAGTCCGCAGCGCTCGCTAGAGACGTCGCGTGAGAACTCGTATGAGCGGGATGACTCTCAACATACTCAAGCGTCGGTCCAGCAGCATCATCATCTTAGTCCGGGGCACGCGTACCAATATAATAACAGGTCGCCGTCAACACACCAGGTTTGTATTTATAATAAACTGACAACCAAAAACTTCTTAAAAGAGTAGAATATTAAAAAATAAAGAAATCATTTTAAGATTTAATACATATCCGTACTTTTCAATACCTACTTCAGCAGATTGATTTTTTATTTATTTCCCACAGGATTGTAAAGTAAATAAAAAATAATAATATTTTTAAATTAAATTTGTTCGGGCCCTTGAGGTAAAAATGTTTAATTTGATAAAAAAAATCAAAGCCAAGAGTTTGAGCTTAAAAATGCTTTTTTCAGATTTGATTTCCATTGATTGATTAACAGCAAATAAGTTTACGAAAAAAATATAGATGAAACCTTAAGATATTTTGAAATTACAATCTCGAACATGAATTTTATAACCCTGTGCATATTCTTCACAAAACTAGTTAAAAAGTAGGTGAGAGCAAAAAATTGTTATTCCAATTATTTTCAACGTTTCTAAAATAATCAACAATAAAGGAATCAAACCAGTGTATTAAACTTAAATCAAACTGTTCACCAAGTAAAAAAGTATTATTATACATATGGGTCAGTCCGCGGTAATCGATACCAGATAGTTAAAAAAAATATTTTATGAAAATGAATACTAAAATAAAAAATTAACAGGCTATTTAACATCAATTTTCATAAACCAAAAGAAAATTAGAAAAATGTTAGTTAATTTTCAAAATATTTCAAAAAATTTCCAAAAATTTTCACAAAAGACAACAAATAAGGTGAAATCACAATAACTTAAGAATAAGTGACGATTGTGGCAAACTATTAAGTCTTTGACAATTACATATCAAACGTGACGTTTGACCAAATTAAAAAAAAAATTACCCTCACTAACAATAATGACTAAAGGTGACCGCATTTATTATAAATTTAATGAGTCTATTGATGTATTTGATAAATAATTGTTATAAGTATTAGTTAATAATATCAATAAGTAATTTAAAACACAAATAGTACTCTTATTGTATCCTTTTATTCGTCGTGTCACACCCGTCACAAAAAATTGTTGAGTAATAACCATTTAAATAGATTACATATTTACCTGATGCTCTTGTGTTACTAAAAATTAATTTATTCATAACATATTAAAGTATAATTATTATAAAGTAATTTCACTATTTTCGCTAATATTTTGAGATTTTGAATAGAGGTTGCAAGACTTGCAATAGTTGGCGTCACACCCGTCACAGGGCTTTGAACGTTGGCATTTTTTTGTAAAATAACCGTAGACCTTTTATTCTTTAAATATACATGTATTACATTAAGATCTACAGAAAAATGGTAAAACCATGTTATTAACTAGTATTATTTAGAAATTATGAACTCCAATCCGAGTTGAAATGTCACACCCGTCACTGCGAACTGACCCATATGCAAAATATTTTTTTACAGTCAATGTCAAATGCAAGTCGACATAATTATATGAAAATTTGAATTTTGGGAGATGAACATTTCAATTTATAAAAATACATTGAAAAGTATGGATTTGGACTTAATTTCTTATTATCTCTCAATATTTGATCTCCTTTTTTTTAAATGTATAAAAAATAAAAACGTGTTTAATGACATAGTATATTGGAATTATAATTCTTGTAAACTTATTAAAACATTCTATAACAAAAAAGTTGATGTTAAAATCTAAACTAATTCTTAAGTCTAAAATCGAAAAAAATGGCTACCTAGTCATCAGTGTTGTAGAAAATTTTTTTAGCGGGGTCATTTACAATTAAAGGTACCATTGTATATAGAATTGTATGGTGTAATCAGCTGCCTTTCCCATGTTGGTAACGTAAACTACTAATCATTTAAATCCTACCAACATCTCTCATTAGGACCTAATTAACGCCACTGGATATATAACTAGCGTAAACGTAATTACCAAGTAAACAGAAAATTAATTAGGTAGGTACTAGTTGTTTCAATGTCGAGGTAATATACCTGGGAATTGTAATAATATTTAGGTAATAGTCAAGTTTAATAGGAATAATATTATATATTATCATAAAATCAATTATCTACAGGCTGACAATCTTAATACATATTAATCTTTAATATGTATTTTCTCTTAAGATTGAATAATCGAAAAATGTTAAAATTATGCCCAGTTATTAAAAATAATTGATTGATACTATTTTTTTTAAATAGCAACCCCTAATATATTCCTGTTCTTCATTAAAAATTCTCAAACAATTTGTGTGGATATTTTTCTTTCGATGGTTATTTCATACAATTTGAAGTACTATTTATACATTCATAACTTCATTACTACTAAAAATGGAGAATCTAAAAATATGATGAATTATAAATTCGTTCATTACGTAAATTATAATAATAATCGCAAAAAAGTCACCTTCAGTTTGACGAGTAGTACCTATTTCGAATTAGAGTAAAACAAAAACGGTTCAAAGACATATAAAGTTGAAATAAAATAATTATTGCTATTTCAAAAATTATTTCATTTCTAAAGAAACTGCATGTAAAACTACTGGAGTTACCAGTTGACAATACGAATTGTATTATTTAAGTTAGCTAGTTGATGAATTACTTAGATCAAAATTAGTAAATAAGACATAAACCTGTTTTTATTAATATTGTAGTTTTTTATTTTATTTTTATTTAATTGTTAAATACCGACTAAACGCGATCAGAAAATGTTAAACAATCACGAAAGAAATGTGGAAAAGCATGTAATAATTTATTATCATTGAACACGGAAACAAAATTCTAGACATGAAGTATAAATAAATAGCAAGTGAAGAAAGAAATTTGTGTGATATTGAATATTTAAACCAAATAAATGGAACCAAGGGCGTATCTAGAAAATTTATCAAGGAGGGAGTTACCGTGATAGATTATTTACTGTTTGAAGTCCCTTGTTTGAGAAAATAAGATAAAATAGGGTCAAATTCTATTGATTGAGATCTGTATTTGGACACTCTACATGCATTTATTTATTTAACTATAAAAAGGTATTTGTTTAAGATCTCTAACAAAAAGGACAGCCTGTATACGATTCCGTTAAAAGTTTTAATATTCAATTATAACGTATTTATAATTATTCAAGTGTATTTATAAATTTCCATAGAACAAATTTAAATCTATGCGTACACTTAATAATGCTCACATTGTTTAATGTTAGTAGTTACTCGTTAGGTATATTAAATTTCAAACTAGTTTGAAAGTAGTTTGCCGTTAAATACTTGTTGCTTTTAGTCCAAGTGTTTTATGATGCAATTTACACAATTTATTGTTTCAACTCTTCATTCTACTGTTGATAAAATTACTTTTGTATTGATGTTAGGATTAAATATAATATAACTCTTTCAAGTACGAAAAATACAAAACCCTCAATAAACAAAAACTAGATTTTTTTTTTAAACAGAGGACATCTGAACTATTAGTTTTAGATAAAAACCGACAATATCTCCTAATTTTTTTACATCGTTCTCGATTAAGTATAACCGGCACTCAATTTTTTCGTGTTCTCGAGGGCCTACATTCTAAAACCTTGGTGCTAAAATAATCGAGGCAAATATTAATTCTATTTTATGTTTCACTATACTAAATACATGCCAGTAAATTAAAAACTGATTACAAATGTGTATTTGACGTATAACTTATTTGCGAATATAAATTAAACATTCCCGCACTTCCTGAAGTGTCCTCGAAACAATTTTCGATCTGCCCCAAATGACTTGTTACCCTAAATTAAAGTTATTAGTCGTGGCTTAAGAGCGCACAGTGTAGAGCAGTGTCAACAATTGAGGTATTAAGTGATTTTAGTTGATTTCGCAGACTATACAATGTTGTTTACGTTGCGGGAATAGACTACAGTGGTTAGCGTGTTTATTTTAAGATCTTGTCGATAAAAACATGCCGTGACATGACTCAAATCAGTCTAGTTGGTAGTCAGTATTTCTAAAACATCGAATAATTGATTTATTAGAAGATAACAAACATTGTGTTTTTTTTAAATCATAGCCGATTGGGTATTGATTCTTCGATACTTTTTTAGAGTACCTGAAAATGAAAAACGTAATCCTTATAACTTTGTTGTTCATTTGTCTGTCCGTCATGACTGTTTTTCTTAGAAACGACTAGAGGTATTAAGTTGAAATTAATATCAAATACAAAGGCTTACAGCCTAATAGTCCTGTATAACATTCTAGTTTCTAACTTAACCCTTTGTAGCTCAAGATCTTAAAAATTTAAATTATGTTGATAATGAGACAAGTTTAGGCATATAAAAAACACGTAATTTTAAGAAATTTTAAAACATTTATTATTAATTAGGTATTTATTTGACTTTTTTGGGAGTGACATTACTGTGAGTTAATCGTAAAAAATACTTATGTGGTATGGCAGGATTTGAAAAATTATTTTGTTTCTTGTAGCATAATGCTATACCGCATTTTTTGCAAATTGTTTGTGAAACGCCAGTACACTGGGGAAACTACAACATATTCTTTTTTCTACCCAAATCGGTCAATAGCCGATCTGGTCCTGCCTTACTGTCAATCGTTATGTAATAATACGTAAGTCAATAGGTTATGCCATCTGTGAATTTTACTTGATACTAAATTATTCAGTGGTATGTTACAATAATAGTGTTACACATATGTATTTGAATGAACTAAATAAATGTATTTAGTACGTGTATTAGCGAGATTATTGAGGTTAGTTACAGAAATGTCACATGAGGCAACAAAGGATTAAAACAATAATAATATACGGCTTTTCAATACGTACTTATTGTTAGATACTTACAGACTGATCCTCAAAATCAATAAGGTATTTCCCTTTGATTTAGAATCTTAAAATTTCTCATGAAGGAAGGTTTGAGAAATGAAATTTGAAATTAATTATTATCTGTATATTTTCAGAGATATTCCCCACACGATGACTTCGGATACGGGGGTTCAAACACCGCCTCAAACCATCAGGATCGTAGATACAATGCCGCTGATTCTGTGGAATCAGAACCGTTGTTCTACAACAGTCGGCCAAGGAACACCTGCAAGGAATACTCCAGGTGCTACCAATCCTCCCTCTCTTTTGCTTTTATACACTTCAGGGAATTTTTTATATTTTACTTTGGTCGTTGGATGATATGTGCTTATTTTACAAATCTATTTATATCATTTATTTGATCTAACTATGATAGTTTTATATTTGTTTTTTAAGTTTCCCCTTTAAGTGGTATATCTTTGAAGTCCATGGTCAGATTCTGATAAATTTTATATGGGACTACCCGAGAGTATATTTAAAAAGCATCAAACGAATAAGTACATATTTCTTGAAGTTATGTCCGAAAATATATTTATAAATATAAATAGCCCAATTGATAACCCCTTAAAATATCTGTTCATGTCTGTCAGAGTTATAACCGAACACATAAAAATACATACACTCAGCACTCTGCTATACGACCTACCACTACACGACCACTCCGTTCAACGTTGTGCCGACAGTTCTAACCATCGTCCTTCCCTCATCCTCACCATAATACCACCGTGACTGCTATATTTCTGCGTGTTTAAATTCACCAATCAAGTCGGCACGGTGGTGGGTGCCCCTCTAGCCGTTGTGTAATGGAATTTTTGAATTACCGATGCTGTCGTATAGCAGAGTGCTGAGTGTACAGCCGAATTGAGAACCTCCTCCTTTGGAATCGCCGGTTAAATAGGTATATGTAGCTTTTTATTTAAGACAGTTTGATTAAAAAAATTAACGAGTAAAATTAATTTTTTTGTGAAATTCAACATTTCTTCCATAAATTAAATTAAAATAACATACGAATAAACTAATTAGTTAACAAAAAAGGAAACTTTTCCACTTGGTATAATAATATTGTTGCATTCAACATTATGAGGTCAGACGAGAATCAAGTAGGTTTTGTCTCGACTTGATTTTAGGGCAACACGCCAAAATGATACTTTTGTCGGTCTTATCTATACTAATATAGAGGATGTTCGCGGGAATTGTTATTGGCACAAGAAGATCGACTAAAAATCAGTATTTTTTCAGGATCAATAATGGCGGAGTCACAAAAAAATGAATGTCAAATTTCAGAAATATATAACCTCATGCAAGCCCTACTTATCTCACAGTCAGAGTTCTAATAGCTCTAAATATTGTGTATAGTAAACTCTAATTTTAGGATTGAATTAAATATCTAGAATCTGCAATACAATAAAAAATAATACCAATTTTACAAAAATATAAAACTATTCACAAAATATGTATGATATGTTTCCATGTTCAAGTATAATTATACAAGTATTGTGTTTTATATTTTTAGTTGTTTAATAAAACAAAGGAGTACAGAAATAGAAAAACAATTCATGCACATGTGTTGTTCTATAACATTAATTATTTAGTTATATACTGCATTCAGAGTACGAACCTATGTATATAAAGTAAATATAGAACATAGTAATGGAAAACATCCAACTGGGTTGTTATAAATATTACATGCATAAATAGGTTACGGATATGGATAAGTATCTTTTTTCGGTTTCAGAGGTCAAAATTTAAATTATTTTGGATACGGTAATAGATTCTTCAACTTTATTTATTTATTGATTCGATTTAATTTTTAATAATAATTTAAGCATAATTTTGTTATAATTTGAGGAGTAAATAGGGGGTGATCTCGATTTAGATTTTTTTTTGTAATATAAGTAAAGTATAATAAATATTTTGCACTTATATTGTTCGAACATTCTACACATAAAAGGCGTTATTAAAGAAGAACAGAAAATATATCAAAAGAAACAACCATAGACACATTTTAGTTAGAAATAACTTCCGCAATATAGTGTTATATGTGGCTGTTAAATTTCGTCATAAAAGTATCATTTGAAGTATAACGGTGAAATATATGTGTTATCTTTTTTGCTCAAATGAAAAAAAAATAATTTATTGGGTGAACATTTTCATTTATAAGCGCCCTCCTCCCCCTAGTGTTTTTTGTGAATAACTTAAAATTTTAAAAGAGTAATAAAAGTCATTAACTGTACCTGGGATTTTTGTTTAAATCCAAGAGCAAAAAAATGTAATTTGGAAATTCTCAAAAAATTATTAGTTTTAAATAAGATAGGAGTAGGGGGGTTCGAGTTACTTTTACACATAAAATGGGTGATACGTTTGATGTGTATGTTTGTACATCATAATTAGATTATGATTTTGGTATTTCCTATAAAAATATTTTTCCAACGACCAGATTAAAATATATAAATACCTATTTTAATTTTTTGTTTGATCTTATACAGCAAAAATAAACATAATTCTTAAAATTATATGTGCATGATTTTAGTAATATAATAGTTTATAAAGAGAATTGGAATAAAAGATAATGAACGTATCTTTTTTTTTTAAACTTCTGATATAATTTAATTTTTTTGAATAGTTGCGATCCTGTATGTCGTATGTTATAGGTAAATAAATAATTAGTTTGACATAGTTAACAACAGACGATATTCAAATACTTACACTACTTATGGGTAACTTCATGTGCAGTTTAAATTACTAATAAGTGGTGTAATTACCACAGTTTCAGCGTAATATTGTGTAATGATCTACTCTGCATACATATATACATACGTACCCGTACATATGATACATACATTCACAGTACATACAATTATTTAGTCATACATGTCATGGAAACTATATAGGGTTTATTTATTTTAATAGTCCTCGCCATTTATATTTTGCTTCCTTACAATACTATTTAAAACTTTTTTTTAAAATTCTTACCTAATATTTCACTTTTGTTGAGTCTTCAATATATTGATTTAATAATAAATGTATTGTTAATTTTTCAAATAAAACATTTAAATTTTAGTTGCACTTATCGTATAAATTAAAAGAAAAATTTGTAGAAAAAGTCTAATATTTCAAATACTGTATATTTATAAAAAATAAACTGCCTTGGCAGGCACGAGACTTTTTTATACATCATGACACCGAAGTATTAATATGTGATTACTTTTATAATTTAATATTTGATTTTAAAATTTTTTACTGACAAAATGATTTTCACTGAATGAAATTATGACACTTTTAATAATAAATGCCAAAATTTTCATAGATAACTAGATTTTTTGTATTATACAAATCATTTTTAAATTAAAACCATTAAAACTAAAATAATTATTTTTTTTGGTTAATTCATAAGATACAACAAAAAAATAGAACATAAATTATAGAAAATAATATTCTCTACAACTTGTATCTCAAACATTTTTTTCTAATACCTATAACCGTTTAAAAAATAAATCGAAAAAATTAAATTTTTTAGAAAATCAATTATTTCCTAAAAACAAATTTGGGGGGGGGGGGGTAATGGATAGAACATAAATTATAGATAAATACCCTCTACAACTTTGATCTAAAACCTTTTTTTTCTAATGTGCACCGTTTATGCATCATGACACCGAGTATTAATATGTGATTACTTTTATAATTTAATATTTGATTTTAAAATTTTTTACTTACAAAATGATTTTCAATGAATGAAATTGATACATTGTATTTAATATTGACATTAAATATTAAATGAAATCAATTAAGATTAGTGATTATTGTATTAACAAGTATTTATTTTGCTAGATTTCAATTTTGACAGTTCTAAAAATAAATTCCAAAATTTTCATAGATAACTAGATTTTTTGTATTATGATATCATTTTTAACTTAAAACTAAAATTATTCTTTTTTTGGTCAATTCATAAGATACAAAAAAAAGAATAGAACATAAATTATAGAAAATAGTATTCTCTACAACTTGTATCTCAAACATTTTTTTCTAATACCTACCGTTTAAAAAATAAATCGAAAAATTTAAATTTTTTAGAAAATCGATTATTTCCTAAAAAAAATTTTGGGGGGGAAAAAGAATAGAACATAAATTATAGATAAAAGTCCCCTCTACAACTTTAATCTGAAATATTTTTTTCTACTGCGCACCGTTTCAAAAATAATTCGAAAAGTTCAAAAATTGACACCAGTAAACATCCGTTTCCGGTTTAGTGATGGTTTTTAAAAATAGGAGGTGCACATCTAGAGCATAAAAGAACCTTAAGTTTAAAATTCCACGTTCGTAAGTATTACAGTTTTGGCTGTAGAGCGTTCACAGACACACAGACAGACAGACACACAGACAGACACACACACACACACACAGACGTCATTGAGTTAATGGTGGTATATGATTCAGGGACCCTCAAAACGTGTAATTCCGTTAAAATCTCGAGTTCGATTTTTTTCGTGATCACTATACTTTATTTATACATTACATTTCATGTATGTATAAAAAAGTAAAAATAGTAGGTATATTACGTAAATATATAGAAAAATGTGTTTAAATATTTACATTCCAATATTTCTATATATTAAAAAAAAAAAACATTTTCAGTGACATAGACATTATTTTCTTTCTTTTGGTCTGCGATTCTTAGGGTTCCGTAGCCAACTAGGAATCTTTATGGTTTTGGCCTGTCCATCCGTCTGTCTATCTGACTGTTACAGTCCTCTCATTCTCGCATTCATATACCTATTATACTGAAATTTGTAGATTGATGGTCCAAAAACAGAAATGAAAGATTTTTGAAAAAAATAATTTAGACTGAAAAGTATACTAAAAATATTTCTTTCATTTACTCCATTGAATGTGGTTTTCTAGGTAGGTCTCCTAAAATGAAATGATTTAAACCCTTCATTTACGAAATATTTGCTTTCAATATCGTTATCAAAGCCCTCCTTCCTCTTATTTCTAAACTATCGATGTCAAAAATCTGAAAAAATTCAGAAAATAGCTATTAATTAGTACTTTTAATGAAAATAACTGTATTTTTTATAAATGCTGACACAAACACGTACACTTTTTTATAGATTACAACTTTCGTCAACATAAAATAGCCCTTGATACGTATTATCAAGTAGAAAATGTTAGTGATAATGGCTACGGAACCCTATCATGTATATGCTCAACATGCACTTGGTCGGTTATTTTTTATATAGAGATATGATTATTAAACAAAAAGGTCAAATAAGTATTTCCGAATAAAAAATCCTAGACTAAATGTAAGGAAAAGAATTTTGAAATTGAAACTCTATACTGTCATATAACATTACAAGACACTGTCTACAACTTTTTTATGCATCTAAAGTTTAGAAACTTTTATACCTTTTTTATTTGCTTTAGATTCCTGGGAAATTAATAAGAATGCAATTTGTAACATGTTGAAAATTTCAAATTTTAAAATGCCTTTTTTGATCGACGGATTACTACTTTTGTCGTAATTACATTTCTTTGAATATTTTTGTCTATAAATATTTTTATCACTTGTTAGTTTTTTTAGTGTCGTTCGATCAATAGATAATAATTTTACCCAAATTGCCTCTGAGAACTGAGAAGAATAAACGAAACGTTGTAAAAACCCCTATAAAATAAGAAGTTAATTCAACTGAATAAAAATTAATAGATATCCGGATTTATTTTACATTTCAAATAATAGAAAGCCCAATTTTTACAAAACTTTTATTAGCTTGACCTGTAACAAAGTTGGTATCTTTACTCAGCCAAATTTCCCATTACTTCTTTCTATTTTTAATTTAAACATTTTATTTATTGATTTGACACATAAATAATATTTACCTACACTACAAACAAACCCATATTCAAATTGCTATTTTACATATTATATAAACAATTCTGACTGTCCTCAATAAAAAAAACATTGTTTCACTTCATAGTATAACCAATCACATTCATTTGCTTCCATCATTTATATACAACTGTTACTGGAACTCTTTTCTATGTTCGTTTTACATGCGTAGACGACGGAAATATGCGTGGGACACTCAAGAGAGGTAAGATGTGCATAGAAAAGAAAACACATCAACATATCCTCAAATTATTGTATCTATCATTATTCGTGTGACGTTAAAATTGCTGTATATATGTTGCTGTAATCACGATTGTACATTTTATATTATACATACTGTACATTGGAAAAATATGTGTTGTTTAATATAGATGCTAATTTTTTACTCGCCTGTTTATACTATAGCAGACTTGTAAATTATATGTATTTTTGTTTCGAAAATGTTTGACGTACTTAAGGATGTATGGCAGGTATCTCATTTACACGAGAAATAGTTTAAAGGAGGAGTTATTCCTTTATCAAACTTAAGTACTCACACACAATTTCAGCAGGTTTTACAACATAGTTTGAGAGTAATTATTTTTTTAATATTAACGAAATTAACATTGGCTTTTATGGCAAAATGGTCTATTGATGGTTAAATTCCAATAATACACATGGTTCAAACAACGAAAAATATCTGAAATTTTCACAACACGTCACTTACATACAGTGTGTTGATAAAGTAAGGAACAAAATTCATAACTCCGTCATTTATTGTTTTCAAGCAAAATGCTCGGATACGTCGATTAGTATTTTTAGTTGCGGATTTTTTGATATAAGAAATTTGTATACATGGTGTCTCAAGAAGAACATACGCAGTCATAATTGATTTTTTTAAATGGAATACCCTATATATTATAATATTTTTGAATTAAAGGATAAATTCTGAATACTTTTTGTACAGCATACCATATCTCTAAAATTAGCGGTTTATGGAATAATGACGTTTGAAATGTGTCTCAAGATGAATATATGCAGTCATCATTGATTTTTTTCAATGGAACATTCTGTATATTATATCATTTTTGAATTGTACAATAAATTCTGAACACTTTTTGTACAACTTACCACAGCTCTAAAATCAGTGGATTTTGAAATAATTTTATTTCTTTTGTATATTTTATTATTAAAGTTTATTAATTTTTTATTTATTTATAACATTTTTAACGTCATTATTCCAAAAACCACTGATTTTAGAGCTGTGGTATGCTGTACAAAAAGTGTTCAGAATTTAACGTATAATTCAAAAATGGCATAATTTACAGGAAGTTCCATTTAAAAAAATCAATGATGACTGTATATATTCATCTTGAGACACATTTTTAACGTCATTATTCCATAAACCACTGATTTTAGAGATATGGTATGCTGTACAAAAAGTGTTCAGAATTTATCGTGTAATTCAAAAATGGTATAATATATAGGGTGTTCCATTTAAAAAAATCAATTATGACCGCGTATGTTCTTCTTGAGACAACCTGTATACAAATTTCTTATGTCAAAAAATCCCCAATTAAAAATACTAATCGACGGGTCCGAGCATTTTGCTTGAAAACAATAAATGACGGAGTTATGAATTTTGTTCCTTACTTTATCAACACACTGTATATTTAGTAACACGTTTCATAAAAAAATTATACTCTTACAGTACTTAAATTGCGAGAAAAAAATAATTACTGCTGAAAAATATTTAAAAAATAAATAAAAATGGCGTTCTTAGATGTAATGATTTGTTTTATTTCATAGTTTTTCATATATGTAAGCATATAAACTACAAATATTTTTATTTTAATTGCATTTGTAGATTCTACATAATGTGTTCTAAACAATGTTATTTATATTTGAATTCAGAAAAAAAAATTCATGTAATCAACACAAATATTTTTTTTTGACTAAAATTTTAAAATAACAGTTAAAAAATGGGAAATAAGGTTTTAAACATAAGTACTTATATTGTTTCAGTAGTTTATAAACGAATTTTACTTTCCTACAAGCATTTAAAGTGAATAATTCAAAATTTGATTTTGATCGTTCATTGCATCTAGATTTACATTATTTTTTACTCAGACTGTACATACCCTTAAGTTTAATCAAAAAAGTGTTTATCCTTAAAAACAAAGGTGAACGCAGAAATTGTTTTCGGAGGAATGGGGTCAAATGAAAATATTCATGAGTGTTGCACAATTTTTGTCAGTGACGCTTTCACACTGGATCTGCCAGAACTATAAGCATGGCGGTATTTTCAAATGACTACTGAATAAAAAAATATCTTTAACATTTCGGGGTGGGGGGGGATATAGTTCTACATGAGAAAATAGAAAATATCTATCAAAAACAGTTTATTTTTTACAAGATATTATAATATAATTTAGAAGTGTGCAATAAGATGAAGGGGAAAGTAAATATTTTAGAATTTATCTATGATAACATATATTTTTATGCACATGTATGTATTAACTTTTACACATATACTAACACCTACACATTTACATTTTTGAGTTATTTCACACGACTGAGTTTACTTGTATTGTTAGAAATAGATTCAGCATCAAACCATTAGTAACTGGCTTTTGTGATTTATATTCATGAAAGTAAATGTCTTCTATATGTAAAATGACTTTCGACATTTTTGTATTTCATAATTATTTATTTTTTAAGTTTGTTCGTTGCCTGTTATTTTTACATAATATGTATCATATTATTCATTTTTATTTGATTTATAAAGAAAATATATATTTTTACATGCATAAAGGTAATAATTTGTTTTTAAAATATTAATTACTAGCTTCTAAAATTATATATTTATTAATCTGGTTTGTAAGAAATTCTATAAGAAATATAAATACCTATATTTTTATATATTATATACTTTCGATATTTAATATTAATTAACCAAAATAAAGTTTTTTTTTACCGGTATCATAAAGGAGCTAGCAAATTTGCTAGCTAGCAAACACTCTCAATAGAGGTATAAAACTTATATGACAGCTCTCTTTCAGTTTTTAACAAATATTTATTATACACTTTAATAAATATACTTTATATACGTTTGTTTTTTCTTCATATGCATGAAACTATCTGTCAAAAACTCCAAGAAAACTGTCATATAAGTTCGATACCTCATTTGAGAGTGCTTGCTAGCTAGTTAATTTTTTTAGGATACGAGTTTACTAAATTTTTATACATTTTTTGAAATAAAAATATTATTTTTACAGTAACTCAAACTTTTAATCAAATGTATTATATGTAGCTCATATAGTTTATAATTTTATCTATTTATTTGATGTATATATCATATTTTACTAAATCATTTAATCATTGTACATATATAATATTATATGTACTTGTATATAAATTAATATTATGTGTATATAGTTAAATCATAAATATTGTAGACGAGTTTGTACATATTTTGAAATGAAAATCCTTTAAGTTGTAAAACAATGAAAATTTAATAACTAGATAATTTATATTCGAAGTTTATTGTGACTTTTGGTGATTTTCGGAATTTTTTTGGAAGAAAAATACTCAATGAAATATTTTGGAAAATTGAGAATATATTTGGCTATATTAGATGTATATTCCATAATTTTTTCACATAAAAATATCGATATCTAAGCGACTTATGCGCGTCTTCGGAGGCGCCAAAAAAAATCTCTTCCACTGCGATCGTGATTCCGGACGATGGAGTAGCTGAAATTGAAAAAAGAAAAAATGTCGTCAAAGTGGAAGGTATTTCCTGTACGAAGACCTACGATTTTCGAAAAATATCAAAATCTAACGAATTGGCGTAGTTATGAAAAAAAGGCTGTTTTATTACCTATAAAATGGTCGTATTTTTAATGCCAAATCGTCAATTTTCAACCAATCAAAAATATCCTACGTCATCGTAGAGTTAATATATTCAAGAGTACTCAGTTCAAATTTCAAGTCAATCGGATAATTGCTCTTTGAGTTTCAATGTCAGCAAATTTTAAAAATCTCATTTCGAGAAAAACGCGTTTAAAGATTTAACTATCGATTTTTACAAGATAAAATTATATTTACCATAAAAACTACTAATCAGCTATAACTGGCCCATATAATGGACCCTCTTCTTCCTCGAATAATGCCTCCAAAAAGGCAAAAAAAAATGATTTTTTGAAAATTTCACACCGGTATGGCCCCTTAATCAGGTTTTTTTTAAACATTCATTAATATCACTTTTATTGTTTTACACATTGAATGATTTCCAGTTCTTAGATAATATGTTAAGTTAAATCATATGTTGATCATAAACGTGATTATGCGTCAGTGGCTGTATTCATTTGAGACCAGTGACAGTTCAGTTTTAGATCAGATACATTTCACATACAGGATGATTTAGAAATTGTGTACCAATCCTGTATAGCAGATCTATTCTGTACTTTCGCATGTTCTTATTTGAATGTAGTCAGTATGACGTATTGATAACTATACTATATAACTATAAACTAATAATATGCTATGTCCACAGCCAAGATAGTTGGTATGGAAGTTGCTACGGTGACACATACCCTCAGCAGACTGTGGATGGTGTTGACGTCTATTCAGTGGATGTGGATTATAATTATACCTCAACGGGTCATCCACCTTCAAGACGACCTAGAGGTAAATATTTATTAATTGATTTCAGGAGATTGACACTATAGGGAGTGGGCTGGTTTTTTGGAGCATACAAAATCACATAGATGCGCCTCTCTCTTTTTTTCATATACTTTTCATTTTTTAATTAAAAAATGCGGTTCCTAATCATTTTGAAAATTATCTTTGTAAATAAATAAAGAATACATACTGGAATTATCATCAAATTCTCTGTCACCTCACTTTGAAAATTCCTGTCATGTCTCGAAACTATACAGTTCTTAAAATCTCTGTTATTTTCTTTGTTGCTAACTTCCTTAAAGAAAATGTAAAAAATCATTTTACTGTTTGAATCTTAACATTTTGAGTCCCGATGCTCACAATAATCTTTATTGAATGGAAAATCCTTACACCGGCGCTACTATGTGCCGTAAATAAAAAAAAGGTCTAATAATTTGTGAGTCATGAGCCAAAATATTTTTTCTATATAATTTAATTGCCGAAACTCAAAGTTGGCTTATGTAAGGGTTGTGCTATTTTAAAAAACAAAAAATTTTTTTTTGTATTTCAGGTACCACAAATCGACGTCCAAGCTTGGAGAGACAAACAACATTGTATGATGACCAGTATTATAGTGACAATAATCAATACAATAATACACAAGATGATGTCCAAACACCGGTCATTAATACAAAGTGAGTATCTGGACATTACCCATAGGAAGGACTTAAATATTTGGCGCTAGAAGTTTCATTTAAAATAAATGTATGATCAGTATTTGACTTCTCAACAACAGATGGAACAGTATTCCACTCTGGTTCAAAACCTTTCTTTAAAGATAATATAGAAATATAGGTTTCTATATTATCGATAACGAAAAGTCGTATCATCAACATTTCCCGACTGCATTTTCAAAATTTCCTGATAGTATCAACAAATATGAAAATAGGATTTGAAAATGCATTTTAAAATATTAAAAAAGGGTATTAGAAGAAAATATCGAAAACATCGCGGGGAGAAAAAAGTCCCCTTCCCCCCCGTCGGTCAATATATATTGTATGAGTTTTAACAATAATGATAATTATTTATTATACAAAATTTACATAGTTACAAAACAAAAATCAACTACCCTCCCCCCGATTTTTTTGTACTTATTTCTAGTAGATTTTTTTTTATTAATTAGAATCAAAAATAGTAATAGTGTTATTATTAACAAATTCAGTTTGTCACTTGTTCTCCATATTTTCTGTATTGTATAGTCGTTAAAGTATTACATACGTATTTCCTTCATTTAACTATAAGCCCTACTACGACTGGTATAATAATAACAATAAAAGTTCAAAACATATAACTTGTTAGGGTGTCAAATTAATCACAAATCAAATTGCCGCTTTGATATCTCGACGCTTACTCACTTTATTCAGAACATAAATTGCCACGTACATAACTTCAACTTCAATTTTAACGATTCTCCAGTTCTTTGGAAATACAACCGTGTACAAAAAGAATAGATTGAACGACTCGTTTTACAAAATACAATCATTTTAAGATTTTTGTCGCTTACACATTTTGTCGTTACATCATCGGTATAAAACATTTTACTGTTATTATTAGATAGGTAATAGTTTAGTTATAAATATTATATACCTATAATGTACCGATATACATATTCGAATTTAAATATATGCTTTTTTAACTATAATACACGCATATAATAATAGCTAAATTGAATAATAATAATAATAATAATAACACTAATAATTAGACACTGTTTATATTTAAAATTTAACTTGACTTTTCATTTTGAATAAGTTGAATTATTATTATAATTCATATAATTCCAGGTCATTTAATCAATCTCAAAGCTATGACGAATACTACGATGCCAGTTCTTATCCATATCAGGACGAACGTTATGGTCAAGATCAAGAAGACCGTCAGTGGGACTCTGGAGGGCCTCCACCTTACCGTCCACGATCTGGTATCAAGAAACAATTACCAGCCGTGCCCGTTCGTCGCGGTTCGGCGTTACCACAGATTCCCACCGTGAAGGTGAACGGTGATATTTACAACAACCGTAAGTCGTTCAGCCGTAGTTTCGATGAGGAGACAGACTTCTCGCAAGTGACAGCCTCCAGACGCCGTAAGATGCTTGCGCACAAACGTTCTAACAGTCGTCAAAGCTCGATAGATGATTACGACAGTTACTACGATGGTTACAGAACACCCGAGTCAACGACCCACCGTGGGGCAAGTCTCCCCGCAACGCCTTCAGGGACACCGAAGCTACTTGCCCGTCTCGCAATAAACAGAAAGCCTCCGGCAAGCCTTCCGCCTACACCGGGTCGTCAGCTGCCGCAACCGAATCACCGCAGTGCCAAGACCAGGAGGAACAGTGTCATCAAGCGCACAACCTCGGCCGATTACGCTGACACGTACAACACAGAGGACGATTACTGCTCCCGCCCTGGCGCGGTCAGTGCGCGAGAGATGTACAATGAAGACTACAATTACGCATATCAAAGCATAGACAACTTGCCCGAACAAGTGCAACCAGTGAATAGTGTTAGTGTTAATAGGACTAACGCGAGAACGTTACCGCAAATACAACAAGACACTTCGTATCTCTATAAACAACAAGTGCAACAACAACAACAACAACAACAATCGAATGAAAATTATTATTATAATAATGCTCTTGAGGACACTTCATATCAGGAACAAAATTATTTTGATTCCAAAACGAATTCGAGAAAAAAGAAATTTTTTGGCCATCGAGCTAACAGTCCTCTTATTCAACAAAACACAGATAGTTTAGAATCTCGTGATGACGAACTCAAAGATTCTTTTGAAACTGCCGTATCTTCTATAAGTAGTTCTATACACCAACAACAAAACGTTGTTCCTTATTCCGAATACTCCACAGCCGGTGAGGTCCTAGGTACAAACACAACATCATCACTAACGCAATTTATCAATAGCCCACAAAGTCAAATACCATCTAACTTAACATCAGCACCTGTATCAATGCCCAGTACTATTCCGTACAATCAGACAGTTCAAAATCAGGTAACAGTAGGAAACGGCACTGTTCCCAATAAAATCAGTCCCGTTAATCAAATTCCTACAGTCAATCAAAGAAATGCACAAAATAGGGGATTTTTGAAACAAGAATCTGTTGATCAATCATTTTACCAACAGCAAAATTCTATGTATTATGACGATGAATTCCATGATGCAGTAGACAGAGGGTACACGAGACAAGATTCATTAAGGGATGATTTCATAGATGATAGACCTGATTTAGTCCAGCATGAATATAATAAACAAGACAGTGTTGAGACTAGACCTTACTTAAATCCTCAAGAATCAATTGATAGTTACGGTGATGATGTAATAGTAGTGAACGGTGTAGACGAATACGGAAGTAAAACGTTAAGTCGCGAATCCCCCGTGTCTGTGATCCACATAGACAAATATGAGCCTTCCATTGTCGACGATGACAAAGACGATATAATCGGATCTCAGTTGCATATAAATAGCTTAGTTGAACCGTACCACCCTCCAACGGCGAGAGGCTCGATGGACGCGTTCATACAGTCACCTCCGAGACACGCGACGTCGGGTGATCTGTTCCCCGGTTCGCGTAAAACGTCGGTAGAGCCGGGTTACGGACATGTACCGTCACGAAAGTCTTCTGCTGTCGAGCCTTACCCGGCAATCTCCGAACCGCAAGCAAGTGTTGATGAAAGTGTAGCGAGTCCGGTGATCAGTGTCGATCAACCGTCTTCTGATAAAGCAAAGAGTGTATCGTTTGAGGAAGAGGAGATCATAGAGACACAACCACAGCCCAAACCGGAACGGCCTCGCATGACAGCTAAGCAGAGATGGCATTGGGCGTACAATAAGATCGTCATGCAGCTTAATGTAAGTTTTTTTTTTTAATATTTCTTAGATGTTAATATTTTCACAAAATAATTATTATTTATAATTTACACGTACGATTTCGAAGAAGGTCGTACATATATATCTTCTACTTTAATTCATTTTCAATATATAAACGACAATAGGCAAATTCCGCTTATTGTACTAGTATTAGTTTAATCTACATTAAGCGTACTTGACACATCCGACGCTCATTTCTATTTTATTAAACAAAAACTAGACATACAATATTTTACTGATACATTGAGTCTACAAAAATATCTTATTCAACTAACAAACCTTGTATGTGTGAATGAAAAGACATTATGTCATGTAATAGTCCAAGAGCTGACTGCAAAACTGGCCTATCGAATAACAGCATGAAATGATCTTGAAAGGCTAGTACTTATACAGACTATCAATAAAATCTTATACTGCCTAGGCGGAACCAGTGCAGAATTTTTTTTAGGGGGTAAAGGGGGGCAAATTCTAGTTTTTTGCAAATATCTCAAAAATGATCAATTTTTCGAGGAAAATTGTTATGAAGAAAATTGTAGCTTATAAAATTCTACAAAAAAAGTATTTATACTTTTTCTGTATATTCAATACTTTCTAAGTAAACTGTTAATATTGAAAACGAGGTTTTCATATTTCAACCCCTTTTTTATGGGTGTTGCACTATTTTATATAATAATATATAAATAATATATAATAATATATAAAATAACCCGGACTAGCGGGGTTATTTTTTCGAATTCTATGCTCCCAAATCTATAATAATCAACTATAAAATTGCTGGCCCCTAAAAGTTCGGATTTTGGCACTCTTCACTGCACCCTTGGCTGGGTTAACAGTTTACTTAAAAAGTATTGATTATACGAAAAAAGTATAAATACCTTTTTTGTGTAGAATTTTATAAGCTACAATTTTCTTCATAGCAATTTTCCTCGAAAAATTGATCATTTTTGAGATATTTGCAAAAAACTAGAATTTTCCGCCCTTTACCCCCCAAAAAACATTTCTGCACAGATTCCATCCAGGCAGTATAAGATTTTATTGATAGTCTGTATAAGTACTAGCCTTTCAAGATCATTTCATGCTGTTACTCGATAGGCCAATTTTTTGCAGTCAGCTCTTGCTCTATAACATAGCATGTAATTATATAATCAATAATCATACATTAATTAAATATCATATTATATTTAAATTCAGTGGTTACCAACGCGTGACTCGCATAACATACCGATCAAACAAAATTCTATACTCTACACATTCGCACTCCTATAATTTGACTGGATGAAAGTATTAAAATGAATAAATGACCTCAGCTAAGAGAATCTGTGGGCCGCAGCTCTACTTCCACTAAAAATATGTTTGAAATCACTGCTATAAGGGATATATGCAAATCATTTTTATAAGTTGTGCAAGGTTCAATTATTTCTGAATAAAAGATTAAAGTCAGTATGCGTTCTAACGTATAATTGATTACTCGCTGCAGCAGTTTTTTTTAGTTCTGAGTATTATTGATATTAAGGGCAGACTAACGTTAATTCGTACAAAAAAGGCACATTTTTGTGAATTTTTTCCGACAACACAGTTAATATTTATTTATTTTAACTAATGGTACATCAAAGTATAACATTCGAAGAATATTTTGTAAAATTTTCATAAAAAAAATTTTAAAAATACAGCAATGGCGGCAATTATTTGGAGGCGTCTCGGAAAAAAGTTGAATTGCGGTGCCCCTCATAACTCGGTCCTGGATCATCTGAAATAAAAAAATAAAAAATTGTTCGTTAGCTAATCGTTTTCCCCAGGTAACGCTGGGGGGGTTTTTCGAAATTTCAATTTTTAAATTTTTGGGAACACTTTGAAGTGAAAAACGCGATTTTTGCACAAAAAAATCGGGCAATTTTTTATTATAAAATAAAAAATATTGACAAATTTGAAAAAAACTCTCCAGCGTTACCTCGTAAATTATGTACAGAAATAGTGTTCAAAATTTCAAAAGAATCGGTGCAGTAGTTTTGAAATTATGAGGGGCACCGACTTTAAAAACGTGAGTTGTGGGAAAAACGCTTTAAAGTTTTAAACACTAAAAAATTTAGAATAAAACGTTCATAAGTTTTTTCGGCTTACCTCACACTGAATCATCGATGCCAGGTCCATAAAGGATGTTGCTATCGTCCATAATGTCTAATGCATCTTTTTGCTCCTGTCTCCGACGAATTCTGCCTTCTTTAGTTGTTTTTTTTTCCGCTTTACTCATACGCATGGAATCAGTTGATCGCGCCCATTCATGAGCGTTCGGTCCACTTTAAACTGCTGTAACTTCGTTAGTTTTGCTCCGATCCGTGTAAAATTTTTACACAATATTCTTGAAAAGTTTTTCATTCAGAAAATCGAATAAAAAAAAATTGGAAAAAAAATAATTTAAATACGTTAGTCTGCCCTTAATGCATATGCAAGAGTTACAAAAACGAAATTTAACAAGCCGTAAGGTGAGACCCTTTAGATCCACACAACCAACTTTCTAACATGGTATAACTATTTTTACTTGAATACTGATTATTTATTGTTTCCATATTCATACATATGTAAATATGTTTTTGAATATGTATACAGGGTCCTCCAATAGTGCGTCCAGCATTGATTTACGCCCAAACTATTGAAGATAGAGTTTTAGAGTAAAAAATTTACTATATATATATCGACCCTAAAGAATTTCAGGAAAATATTTTCTACCCCCTAAAACCACTCCTTAGGGGGTAGTTTGAGGGGTACATGTCCGTTTCTCAGTAAAATCAAATGGAATGGTATATCAAAAAGTACATATTTGCAAAGATCATAAAAAAATAAGAATCTTTCATAAAACAAAAATTTTCATACTTTCAATTGTTTAAAAAATATGGCGACTTGATCTAAAATTTTAGGGTTTTACTAAAAGTGCTCTAATTTCGTTAAATATGAATGGAATTTTATAATATTTTCAAATTTAGAAAGTAGAAATAATGATCTTTGTAAACATGCATGATTATTTGAGATTTTAATAGTTTAAAGTGTCATACGCGACATACCAAAAATTCCAAAGTTCAACTAGGGATGATTCTAAATTTTCAAATACAATAGTATATCAATTAATAATTTTTCTTAAAGAAGATATGTAAATATACAAATTTTGTTAAAAAAATATAAATTTAAAAATTATAATTTTCATTTTTCAATTTTAAATATTAAATTTTTTTAACAAAAATCGTTAATTTACATATCTTCTTTCAAGAAAAAATACGAACTGATATAGGTACCATTGTATTTGAAAATTTTGAATTATCCCTAGTTGAACTTTGGAATTTTTGGTATGTCGCGTATGGCACTTTAAACTATTAAAATCTCAAATAATCATGCATCTTTACAAAGATCATTATTTCTACTTTCTAAATTTGAAAAAATTATAAAATTCCATTCATCTTTGCAAATATATACTTTTTGGTATACTATTCCATTTGATTTTACTGAGAAACGGGCATGTACCCCTCAAAAGGAGCGGTTTTAGCGGGTTGAAAATATTTTCCTGAAATTCTTTAGGGTCTATATATATAGTAAATTTTTTACTCTAAAACTCTATCTTCAATAGTTTTGGCGTAAAACAATGCCGGACGCACTATTGGAGGACTCTGTATAAAAAACATTAATGGAATTTCTGTTGTAGAATATTTTCATATACTAAGTTTTAAATAAATTCAAACAAAAAATATTTTACTTTTACAGCCCCTTTACCCCCGTAATAAATGTTACACAAAAGTAATATATAGTTTTCGGACAAATCCGCGAATAAAGTATTGGTAGATATAAATATAAAAATATTTATGAACAAAATACATACTTACCATTTAATAATTAGCGCGATATTAAAAACACGAAACCGGATTAAAAACATGTACGTGTATATTGTACATGAAAATTTCCACTTGAAAAGATTACATGAAATTCTAAAAATAATAATAAACCTGTGCTATATTTAAATTCTTTTATCGTGTAGGTGAATTAATTATACAACAGAAAAGTGTTAGATTTGAGACATTGGAGTTGATTATACGGCCTAGGTAGTGATAATGTACCCTTATATGTGTTCATTTTAACCTACTAAATTAAATTTCAGTGTCGAGTAGGTAAAGGTTACCCACAGACCTTTGCAAGCACTCCATACGGGTGTCGGTGATAGAATGTATTTGCTTTTTTTGCGAGGTGGCGTTCGTGTGTGCGTTTGTGTACATATATGTGTATTTTTGGATAAAGGTTAAATATTTAATTTGAATGTATAAAAGCAGCAGAGTAATTAAAATTGAATTCATTATTTACTTTAAACAAGTAATGTTTTCAATCGTACGACAAGCAGTTATGATAATGCTCTTGTTTCGATTAAATGTTTAATTTATGGATGTAGGTTTAAATGATAAATGTGTGTACGATATATGTAAATGATATGTAGATAAACAAAATATGTTAAATTCAAATGTTTTTTTGTATGACTGTGAAATATATAATTTTAATTTTCTTAAATAAAATAATTCAAAATGCCCAGGCTACATTAGAAGATTTAGGAGAGCCACCTATCTAATGGGATAAGTGAAAGTAAAATGAATAAGCTTTTAAAAATCTCATCATTTCTGTTTTTTATTCATCAATCTACGTCTTTATACCAAAAGTCATCTAATAGGTATACCGGGTTGTCTATTTAAATTGAAACAAGCAAATATCTCGAAAATTAAGGTTTTTCAGGGAAAATGTTTGGTACAAATGTTTCAGGGTTAGAAGGGGGAAAATCAATGGAGGTAAAAATTTTGACTTTGAGTGGAGTTCTTAAAGCCGTTTTGGGGTTAACTTCATTTTTTTAAATGGAAACCTATTTCTTTTTCTACATATTCGTATTTTGCAGAAAAAAAGAAACAACTTTGGTCTGAGAAGATTTTCAAAATCCTCAAATTCAGGGGCATTTTTTTTAATGTATTTTTTAATTTTTTTGTTTGTTTTTATTAAAAAAGTTCGAGATTATTATTTATAGATATTAACTATGCATGTTTAAGTAACAATTAAATTTTAAAAATAATTTTTGTTAATCTTAGGATTTTTTAAAAGATTTTTGCTTCCTCGCAATATCGAAGATACGAGAAGCTTCGTTATCGTTTTAAGACGAGAAAAAAAATTTGTTCTCCGATTTTAAAAATTTTACCGGATCAATCTGTTTCAGGCCAAGACAAACACTTTTTGTTCCGTGTCTGTCTGTCTGTGTGTGTGTCTGTCTGTGTGTGTGTGTGTGTCTGTCCCCCAATCCTTGTCACACGCTTAACTAATGAACCACTGAACCGATATTGATGAAACTTGGTTGGCTGGTTGGGTCTGGCTTGAGGACGGTCCCATTTCAAAATAATTAAAATTGTGTGTAAGGGGGAGGGGTGACATCCAAAAAGATTTATTTTTTGAAGATATCTCAAGAAAGACACATGTTACGTGAAAATTTTATAGAACCTTTTTTGTAGAGCATTCAATTTTCTATAATATAGGTCACCTACTTTTGTTGTAAAATATTCCCTTACAAAGATCTATCTCAATTTGACTTAAGAAAATCGTCATTTGTTTTTTTAAAACTGCTATTTACTTTGACATATTAAATGTCACTTTGACGTTTTAAATGTCATTTTGACATTCGTATAGCAGAAAAATAATGATTTTGATTGAAATTATCAAAAAATTCAAAATATACGACATAATAACCAGGCGCGTATTAAGAAAAATGTCAAATTATTTTTTTTTATTAAAATCGTATGAAAATTAAATGGTTAACCAATGCAGGCAGTTCATCTGAATACTTTATGGGTTTTTATTTAAATTGTTCAATAATTAACTACCTTTGATGAATTTAGCACGAGGAAGCACCGTGCATTTACAAGGCAGAGTATTTTTTTATATTTTTAATTTAAAAAAGATAGGTTAAAATTGAGGATTTTGAAAAAATTTCTCAGATAAAAGTTTTTTTTTCTTTAAGATACGAATATGTAAAAAAAGAAATAGGTTTCCATTTAAAAAATGAAGTTTGCCCCAAAATAACCTTAATACCTCCACTCAAAGTCAAAAATTTTACCACCGCTGGTTTTCCCCCTTTTAACCCAGAAACTTTTATACCAAACATTTTCTCTGAAAAACCTTAATTTTCGATATATTTGTTTGTCTCAATTTAAATAGACCATCCAGTATAAATGATAAAAGGGGAAGGCTGTGACATACACACACACACACAGAAAAAAAATGTATTGGACCAAGAAAACCTTGTTTTGTATATAACGAAAACAATATTTTCTTAATATAAGAAACATACTCTTAATCCAACTACGTTATTCCTTCGTTCAAGAATACTTTAGTTGGTCTAAGAGATTATTGCTTATCTTAAGAAAATATTGTTTTCGTTATATACAAAACAAGGTTTACTTGGTTTGAGAAATCCTTTTAAGTTTCTATTTAATAAATTTTTAGCGCACATATTCACAGAGGTGTTTTACATAATTAACATTAACAATCCAATACATGCTTCATACTTATTCGCTCTTACACGCATCAATATATACAAAATATATATATGCATGTACATATGTGTATTGCTTCCATTAACCGGAAATGCGAGAGTGTAAGGATCGTTTCCGGGCAGCGACACTGACCACCCGGAGCGAAGACACGCACCTCTCCCCAAGAACCACTTACCGGTCGGAATGACGCCTCGCACCCCACAGTATGGGGTTGAAATTGGCTGTCGTCAAATCGGTCATAGTGTCTGCGAAAGCTTTTAGATTGTACAGGTCAGTACTGCGGATTATGACATAACTGTATATAAATAAAAGCATTACTTGATTTTAATGTCCAATTCTCTTATGATAGATTACTTTCTTGAAGAACGTAATGTAAATAGAAATACTAATATACGTCAAGACATAATGTTTTAGGTCATAATGTTGACTAAATTGAACTAAAAGAAATATATTTAGATGTATGCTGAGCTATCAATACTTTAAATAAAAGTACTTTTTGAACTTTATATGTACTTAAATTGAATACGTACAAATAGCTAGAATTTCCTTCTGCGATACCTGCTCACGAACTATTGAACTGAATTTAATAAAACCAACGTTAAAGAGTCCTTGCAGTTGCAAAGATGACGATTGATATATTACTTATGAAAAATTCAATATAACCCGCCGAGAAGCAATATTACAATAAGCTTAACATTATAGCAATTTTCTATGAACCTGTTATTCATTTATGAGTGAAACAATATAACTTTTCATATTTTATACGCTAATAAACACATATTTTATGTAATGAAAAGTAAAATAGATCAAGTTTCTTCTTTATTTTTCAGTAGAAATTAATTATTTTACCCAAATAAAAAGAAGAAAAATTATTTTTATTACTTTAACTTTTATTTCATTAAAATCAAAATTTTGAGTTTTGTAGAAACAGAACACATATTCTTGTATTAAAATATGGAAAGAGGAAGCTTATGCTAGATAAAAATACTATCCGGAAGATTGTGTCAGCCGACTTTAGAATCAAACGTTAGTCTCTTTGCTACCATAATAAATACATGTTATTTGAAAGTAAAGAACGGAAAGTACGCTCGTTGCTATGGTAACTAAGTCACCAGCTTAAAGTATTTCCTTAAACGTATGTTGATAAAATAATATATGTCATCTAACCATCACATCGATAGTGAACAAAACCTTATAATGTAATAAACAGTATCATACACATCTAGAGTTTTTAGTTACAACTGATCAATTCGAAATTGAACATAAAAAATTTACTTATTTTAAAATCACTTTAAGATTATTTTTACTTTAGGAATACTTGTGCTTGTCAGAAAGTTCTTGACTTTAATCAAATAATTATTAAGACTTCGTGAAACCGTATTGTTTAGTTTTAATTGGACACGTTAGATGAAAATAATTTAAAACGTGAATAAAATGTTAATTAAAACATATTTATTAGTTAAGTTTTAAAAGAAGAAGAGTCTAATTGCATTTATGTTTTGTAGATAATTCGGGAATTAAGATGAGCGCAAAAGTGTGAACTGCTTAAAAATTTAAAACTGAATTTTTATTTGTAATGTAAATTATGTAGGTATAAATTCATATTTTCTATATATAGGTCAGTTCGTTATTAAAGCTTTTTAATTTAATCAACAGTTTTACGAGTGATAGGTATCTATAGTTTTTCTCAAAATGTTCGGTAACCTTTGATTATTTTGCTATACATATTTTAGAACGAGATATATGCCAAATGCAAGGTATGTAAAGTATAAGGTTAGCCTCATGGCTCGGCTCGATAGAGGGAAAGACATCATTTGGGGTGCACAAAATGAGGAGAGAGGGAATGATGTATTCAATCATAACATGTGTAGCCTCGGATGACGTCATTTGGGGTGCCCAAGCTGATTGATCAAAAGCTCATGAGGCAACCTGTGTATTTACTAACCTTGAGCCAAATGTATTTTTATTTTATTTTATAGAAATTGCGGGTATAATCGCCGGTTTCTTGAAAGACAGGTATTTGATAGACAGCAACTAATATATGTCTCTCTCAGGGCTGGATTTGGAACAATTTGAGTAGAATTTTCATAATTTAGTAATTTTTTAACCTCAAAATTTATCAAAATATGGTAACACAAAAAACTAGTAACATAGATAAAAGAAATCGAACATAAAAATTGGAAAAAAATCAACACACAATATTCTGTAGTTTATTCATTTCTTTAATCAAGCAGGTATTCCGTTAAGCAGACAATTTTATGCATCTAAATTGTTTGTTAGAGAAACTTAATTAAAAAATGTAAGATTAAATGAAAAATGTATTGCATAAAAACAACCCAATTGACTATAAAATTGAACTATCGAACCTTATAAAATATGAGCACCTACATAAATTACAGAGAAAGCACTGATCAAATAAGAGTTCAGTGCTTTGCACAGGACATATAGTATCTTATTCATTTTTTATTCTATTGATTAACTTTTTAAAATCTTCAGCTGTCATTCGCGTAAAATTCCGTAAATAAAAATTGCCCATTTCGCTTAATAATTGCAGCTAAATTAAAAAAATTGTCGTTGCCAAATTGTTCTCGTACTTTTCTTTTATTTCGCTTAAAAGTACCTACCTGTTGCCATTGAATTCATTTTAAAAATAAGACAATTGTGGGAACAGCGAGCAAGAACGGAAGTGACGAACGTAGTAATATTCATGTTCGTTGTTCGTACGCGCTTGATTCGTCTCAAAGAAAACGCTCTACGCAGGTAGAAAAATAATCTTTGGAAAATAAATCCTCGTGTTCTGAATATGAGGAATATACTCTGAAACCAACTATATTATTGTTTTCGTCCAACAATATTGCTTTTAAAAGAAACAATAATATAGTTAGATTAAGAGTATATTCTTATATTAAGATATAATTGTTTTCGTTATACCTATATAAAATAAGGGTTTCTTGGGCCAAGTCATTTTTTCCTGTATTAAATTCGCATATTTTTTTATTAATAGAATAGTATTCATATTTATTTAATATCTTTTTTTTTTTTAAAAACTCTTATTTATTGAAAAGTATATAAACTCTATAATGATTAAAGTGTTCTTTTACAATGATGCAATTAACATAATTACCGCACAATTATATAACTCAAAACGAATTACAGACAATTAGGATAAAAGATGTCACGTTTGACAGGAAGTAAATAGAACACCAAACTATATTATAGTCGCTGGTCCGTTTACAAACTACATATATACTTATGTTGTTTTTACTCAAATACAAAAAGCACCTATTATGTATTTGTACAATAAATATATAAAATCACTTTTCCAGTATGAGGATCTCAATGTCTATACGAAATACAGATTTGGTTAAATGAGATTAATTATTTGTAAAAATATATATGTCGCAGCCGGATTATTTTAGCCGCTTTATAAAGCGGCTAGCTGTTTTGTAGAACAGTTTAATTTAAAAGCGAGGATTCAATCTTTGCCTTGGTTAGGGCAATTTATTGGGGCGAAAGGGGATTAATATAGTATAAAAACGGAGATTCAATAACCGCTGCCACGAACTGTATGAATCGTAACGTTTATTTTATTTGACAGAATTATTAAAAAACAATTCAGTTGGAATTGGATCCCCGTTTTTATACTATATTAATCCCCTGTCGCCTCAATAGATTACCCTAACCAAGGCAGATATTGCATTCCCGTTTTTAACCTAACACAGATACTAACCTGCTTGTTTCACCTCAAAATATTGCCCTGAGTAAAGACAGTTAACGTGTATATTATTAGAACATAAATTTTCTACAAAACGGCTAAATTTACAATTCGGCTGCGACATATATTTATAATATAAAATACTATATCTATATAAAAATTTAAAAAATCTGCACGATTTAGGCGTTACATAAAAAATATCCGCGGATGGATAATATGCAATTTTAAGCATCAATTCTGTACTACATTTAGATTTGTTTTTAGCGCAGCCCAAGTAGTGGTAGCGCTTATATGCTTTCCGTCCGTCCGTCTGCCTTTGACAGCGAGATTTCACCCCCTGACGCTAAATGGTAGATCTGTGTTTCTAGTTTAGCCCATTTCAGAATTTTTTTTGGTCATGATCCTTCATCCAGCCACGCAAAGGCATAATGTTTATAATTTTTCATACAAAATTTTTCATATACTCGTATGGCTTCATGTACCTCGTTGGACTCGGGATTGATTCAGGAATTTAATGGCAAGGGTATTTTTTGAGTTGTATCCATCAAGTCGGTTGCGCGGCAACACCCACGTGGGGGTTTTGATAAATTTTTCTTAAAATTGTTGATATTATCTGTAATTAAAAAAGGTCTACTAATCGGCCAACGTTTCGTTCCACATTGCAGTGGACATCTTGTAACAGTAAAACAGAAAATATATTCCATTAATCTTAAACTTGGAAAAATTAATACAATTTAGAAAATTAAGACGAGACTAGACTTATCAAAACTCTCGTCTCGTGTGCAACTTTTGTTGAAATAATAATAATAATAATTTTAACATCATGTATATATTTTACATATAATAAAAAAAGAAAACAAACTTTATTTTAGCTTGCACGGTATGTTGAAGCAGCAAAGGCTAGGGGTTTGGGAGGTGAAGTACAGACGGGTACGTTCCTATCGGCTTCGATAGATGGCTATAGCGTCGCAAGCGCCTTGATTGCGTTCGCAACTCTCACCAACCTGTTGACACAAGCCGCGTGCTTCAAGTTCTATACGTACGGGTTTTTTTGTTCATCCAAACGTTATTAGCGCCAATCTGTCTATGTGATTATTTTTATTGTTGATGTTATAACTTGACAGTGATTGAATTAGTTTTTAAAAATATAATTTAGTGGTGTGAAATTTTTGTGACAGTGATTTTAAAAAAAATGTTTTTGTTTCCAACCAAATTTTGCGTTCATTTTAAATATATTTTAAATATTAGTTTAATTACAAAAGAAGTGACTTTGCGGTTGTTAAATTTAATAATAAATATAAATTTTGTGCATGTGAGATTTTACATCATAACATACATTTCTTATATGTTTGGTTTATAAGGTATTTCAACAAAAAATAATTTCATAATTTTTAAATTCATACTGAAAAATATTTATTTAGAATTTTTGATATGCTATTAAACTAACTTTAATATTTGATTAAGTTATATACTTAACCATCTCAACCGAAACTCATAAGTACCGCCAGAATATTCACAGATGATTTAATTTACTTGTCGGAATCGAGACATTTCTTTAATAATAATAAAGAGGAATGAGGACAAAAAATAAACGCCTTTTGTACTAACGCTATTGGTTAAACTCTTCTGTTTTTGACATATTTAATAATTTTCTTATAAAAACTAGTATTTTTTACTATATAAAAATAATCGCTTTTCGATTAATAAAAAAGTAATATAAATAAGAAGGTCTATATAATACATTTTTATTTTCTTTACGAATTTTAATATTGTACCTATAAGTAGTTCACTATAACACCTACTAATGCCATATATTCATACATAAAAATTTTATGTTCTTATCAACTTTACTGTTTTTATATTTAATGTGATTAAATAGTAAATATTTAAACTCTCTTTTATGTTCTATAGTTAACATAGATATTTCAGTTGACATTTCTCTGGTATTTTATTTTTTATTCTATTTTTTTAAAACATTTTTATACAGCCATAATACGTGTATAATAGACACCTATAGTACATAAGTAAGAATTGTTAGGTATGTATATTTTTTCGAATACGAGATTTTGATGAAATAATTTATTTTCAATATCCATTAATCTATTCTGACAATTTTTGCTATGATGTCTGTGTGTCTGTCTCCAAATTGTAGAAGGGTGAAAATTTATATTTATGATCCATTTTTTTTTAATTTTTGAAAACAATCATTCAATCGGAAATAAATGTTAACTCTTGTCATTTTTTTAATTTTTCAAATTATTTATAAAACGAGGCGAACTAGAAAAATATTTTAGTTTAAAGTTGTAGATAATTTTAGTAACTGTAATTTATGATGCATTCATTTTTTATAAAAGGTCTAAGAAACAATTGTGGAATAAAAATAAAAACATCTTTAAATCACAATTTCTAAAGGAATGAAATTAAGACGTATTTATTTTCGTAAAGAAGTCTTACAAGTTTATTTTTATGTACAGAATCTAAGTAATGGTGTATAATACAAAGTTTTATCTTTTGAAACGAAAATAATGAAAAAATGTATTACCGTTAGTTTTGAGTTTCAACCTATAACATGTTTAATATATTTAGTTTTACTTATGGCTCAGTCCGCGGTGACGGTCGTGGCATTTCAACTCGGATTGGAGTTCATAATTTCTAAATAATACTAGTAAATAACATGGTTTTACCTTTTTTCTGTAGATCTTAATGCAATACATGTATATTGAAAGAATAAAAGATTTACGGTTATTTTACAAAAAAATGTCAGCGTTTAAAGCCCTGTGATGGTCGTGACGCCAACTATTGCAAGTCTTGCAACCTCTATTCAAAATCTCAAAATATTAGCGAAGTTACTTTATAATAATCATACTTTAATATGTTACGAATAAATTATTTTTTAATACCACACGAGCATCAGGTAAATACGTAATGTATTTAACTGGTTATTACTCAACAAACATTGTGACGGTCGTGACATAAAATTGTGACGGTCGTGACACGTTGAATAAAAGGATACAATAAGAGTACTTTTTGTGTGTTTATTTACTTTTTGATATTATTAACTAATACTTATACCAATTATTTATCAAATACATCAATAAACTCATTAAATTTATAATAAATGCGGTCACCCTTAGTCATTATTGTTGGTGAAGGTAATTTTTTGTTAATTTGGTCAAACGTCACGTTTGATATGTAGGTAATTGTCAAAGACTTTTAATAGTTTGCCACGATCATCACTTATTCTTAAGTACATAAGTTATTGTGATTTCACCTTATTTGTTGTCTTTTTGGAAATTTTTTGTAAATTTTTGGTAATATTTTGAAAATTAACCAAAATTTTTCCAAATTACTTTTGGTTTATGAAAATTGATGTTAAATAGCCTGTTAATTTTATATTTTAGTATTCATTTTCGTAAAATATTTTTTTGACTATCTGGTATCGATTACCGCGGACTGACCCTTATGCTTAAATATAGTTATTTATTTTAATAAAAAAAGTATACAATGAAACTTTTCCAAACCGATATAGTTATAAAAAATTTATTATTTCCCTACTTCTCCCTTGTCGCCGGGTCTGTTTACATTGATATGTATTTGAATGTTTTTTTATATATAAACGTAATGGCAACACAAGATATATTATGATTTGGTAAAATCGATTTAACCAAAGTGCAAATGTGTACGTACGTATGTATGTGTATACGTTTCATTCGTGTAAATATTCTGACTGATGTGAATGTCAGTTTAATATATCTAAAATACTATTCACTAATGTGAATTTGATTTAATATTTTTTTGAGTATTATACAACTTTTTTGATTAATTTTATATAGTATTACCTCATCTGTAGGTCAAAAAGGTGTTGTATTTAACGACATATTATTTTATAATTTTAAATCGTAGGTATCATCATAGGTTTTAATCTTATAATATGACTTAAGATAAACGTTTTAATAGTACTGGCTCACGGAGAGAATATTCTTTTAAAAATTAACAGAAAATGCTGTGAACCTGAGGACAGAAACAACTTCTGAAAAAAATTAACAGAAAAGTCGGTGGAATTTAAAATAAAGTAAATGAAAAATTAAATGACATACTGGTAAATTTTAACATAGTACCTATTTAAATATATTTACTCTGAAAAAATAATATACGCTTTTCTTTAATTTAATTTCTTGCATATGAAAATTTCACGTACATTCTCTATAATTTTACTATGTTTCTATATTACTTTTCATATCTGGCCTAACGCCGTCATAGAAAATGCTATACAGTATATTTAATTGTAGTAGACGTTCTTTTAATTTTTACCATGTCGGGTGTTAAAAATTTCTAGGATCAATTTCATCTTTCCGTTAACATGTTTTTCATGTTAAAAGTTAACATAAAATTTTTCAGTGCTCTTATCCGCAACTTCGTCCGCGTGGAATTTGTATTTTTTTATTTTATCAATTTGTCGGGATACAAAGAGACTTTGTCTTTCCTCGGGCTCCAAGCTAATAATATATGTTTAACGGTTTGGTCGTGAAAAGGTAACAAAGTTACTTTCGCATTTATAAGTACCTATTTATTATCATGTGTTCCAAAGTTCCTGCTTTCGAGCTTCAATTAATAATTGGAATCCCGAGATTACAGTTTCAATATAGAAATACTGATTGCATATTCAATTTACAAATAATAGTATATTATACCATGAGTCAATAATGATAGCTATTATTACCGAGGAATAATTTTCGAACCGAGCCGCGTAGCGGCGAGGGAGAAAAAAAATTCCGAGGTTATAATGGCCATTATTGCGAGTAGTATACTGTACTTTATCTACGACTATTTCAATTACTTTAATAAAACACAACTGAATACAAGAAATGCAAACACAAGCATTTTTGTTATAATTTCAAATTAATATAAATTAAACTATACCATGGAAACAAAATACACAAACTCTGTGGTGTCCAAAAATATTAAAATTAGTAATATTACAGTTAATAAACTGAACAAGTTTTGTATTATCAACAACTTTACTAGAATTTTTATCCATTTCAATACAAATACACAAACACTAGGTGTTTTATTTGACAGTCGTAAATAAATTTTTTAGACTTAAAGTTTGTGTATTTTGTTTCCATGGTATTATTTAATTTGAAGAATTTTCTGATTGGTGCATTAGAGGACAATAATGATTTAGAGGGCAATAATGACCATTATTGCCCTCCAATGCACCAATCAGAAAATTTCTCTTTCGTCATGGTTCCCTCTGGGATTAATATATCGCATTATATAGTAAAAACTACGTATGTAATGTATGTATTATATATAAGTCGTGGGTAAAATATATCATTGTTTTTAGTAGGTAACTATGTATTTAATATCAAAAAATAATTTGTGTTTAATTAAACGCAATATTTAAAATTAAAAAAAATGTATTAATTTACGTTTTGTTTTAATCTATAATGATAAGCTATCAACATTATAATTTGTTTTTTATGTAGTTAACGTTCTATTATTGTTTCCCTAACATTAATTCAGTGTTTCGTTAGCACAAATATTTAAATTAATGTTATAAACTCATTTTGAAGTTAAATTAACATTTAGGATTATTGCGGTTAATTATTAAGCTAGAAAACCGATAGTAATTTTTTGGTTTTAATCGATTACAAAAGTAAAATATTTAAGTTTCGGTTTTTAAAAAGTTAATGCAAAAATTAATTTTTATAAAAAAATCACACAAGACCGATCAAATGTAGAAATTTTTGTTTTTATTTTATTGATTTTGGACTAAATAAAAATATACATACCTACATAACAATAAGTGTATAGCTCGTCGGGAGGCTTTTACGCATACTTATTTAATATTAAATTTATGTTACATAAACAAGGTATCCCGCAAATATACCGACAAACTTTCAAAACTTGTTGAGAACATTAAAACAATCGCTTTTTTTTCAAATAAACTCATGTATACGCAAACGAGCTGTTTCAGCAGTAGAGCAATAGAAAGGACCCCGCCCAAAAGCAATAAATTTTACCTTTTGCTTCAAATTTTTTATGGAAATGATAGTGTTTTGATCAAAAGTTGTAAAGGTACAACTTACGATAAAAATTAATAATTTCTGCTCCAAGGAGCATCAAAAAATTTTATATTTAATACTTGATTTTATATTTATTTTTATTTATATCTCCTAAACTTTAGTAAAGTTATTTTCAGTAACCAGAGATGTATTCGTAAGGCTTCTTTTATATTTACCTCTTTTAATATATTTTCTCCGTTTTAAATTGTTAATATGTGATAGTTATTGCAAAATTAGATCAACAGACTCAAATATATGTGTAATAGATATATGTTTAAGAATGTTTCGAAGGAAATGTATCAACCGATTTTTATGAACTTTTTTATAATTTTAATGTATTATATATGTCATTGTATAGATTTTGACACACTGGTTCCAAATCCGTCAATAAAAATCAATTCCAACCACAAGTTCAAAACTTATAGCCATTTTTTTCTAAAATTTTAAAACAACTTAAACTTTGAGAGGCCATATCTCGAGAACGTTATGTGATACAAACCTGCGGTATGAAAAACTTTAACAACATACAAATTTAATTATTTTATAGAATATAATAAAGTTGTATTGTTTTTATAAAACATCTTAAGATTTTAAAATAAAATAAATAACTCTTTAACGGCTGTATTTAGATATAGAACATGGTTTGTAAAATGTGTTGAGAATTGAACAGGCAATTCGAAAGTGTAAAAATATATAGGGTGTTCTATTTGAAAATTTTGAAAAAAACTTGGTTCGGAGTTTTGATACTTCCTGTACAATTAATACAATTTTGTAAATGTTTGACATAATATCGCAATAAAACAGAATATGTCAAAACTACTTCAAGCAGAGAACACATTATTTTTGTTGTAATTAGAAAACTACAAGGTGTTGAAAATATTCTTATTTTCTTACAAAATTGGTCATAATTTCTAAACAACTCTGTATAATCCCGTACATGCTATATCAAAATACTCAGAAAAATTAATGCTTTTAGATTATCAAATAAAAAAATATAGTTTGTATTTAAAAAAATATAACTTTGATTTGTAACGCAGTTATGGGACACCTGTATAAATTTAACTATTTTTAAACTATGCTGCTTCTCTAACCTGACAACTTTTGCTTATAAAGTTTTCTCCCAATTATTATAATAAATGAAATATCGAACTTTGACACAGTCGTGGGACACCCGTATGTACATAAGAGTGTTTGGGTGCCCCCTAGAACAGAAGTTACCGGTTTTCGTAGGTTGTACTCATTATAACTTTTGATCAGCAATCTTTGAACTATCATTTCCTCAAGTTACAAAAAATGTCAACAAAATCCATTACTTTTGTGCATTTCGTTATTTTGCTCTACTGCTAATAATTTACGGACATGTTTTTTTTAACAAAAAGCGATTGTTTAATGTCCGCGAGAACTCCTGAAAGTTCGTCGGTATGTTTACGGAACACTGTGTATAATTTTTTAAATGTAAAAATTTTTTTTTTACATTTCGGTAATTTACCCACCCGCATTTCATTGTACTTGAACTATTATAGTATATTATATCACATAAACTTATTCGTTATTCTGAAATATGGAATTGAATACATAATACATACCTTCATTCAGTGATTCACAGAAATTTTATTTTTTCTAGGTCATGAATGATTTAGTTGCAAATTTGTTTTACATTTATTATTAATTTGATAATTTTTATTATACAAAGTGAAATAAAAAGGTATGACATTTTTCATATTGAAAAGTGGATAAAGTCAATTTTCGAAAAGAAGGCCGATACATTTTTTTAAGTACCTCCCTACGTCTGAAGACGAAAATTTTGAAAAAAATAGAGGTAAAGGTGGTATTATGGGCACCTAAGGGTAATATGGGCACACTTAATATCTGAAGAAGAAGCAAATGTATTCTAGAGGAAACGGCCTGAACTTGTAGCAGTAGTTCATATAAAAGTATGTATGAGCGCTGGTGTCAACATCTCATTCAGTTAAAGAGTTGCTACAAGTTTTGTGTTTGTGCTCTAACGAAAACTTTGAAAGCAAATATTTATACTGATTTTAAAACCATTATACATAATTAATTGCATGATATTAGTCATACTGTATATTTGTGGACATACTAAGATTGTATTACAATAATTTTTTTAGCGATTTGAGGTTAAAGTTAATTGTTGGTGGTCTTTTGTTTTCCAATATGGCGAGGGTGGTTATTTGGGCATTTTTTGTGCTGGTATCATGGACCCCTACTGTAAGGTGCCCATATTACAACCACTAAAATTCTATTTTTTGCAAGTAGACCCCCATTATTATATATAAATTATTATATATTATTATTTTAAAATGAGTTATTTGTAATTTTTCGCAATATAACTTTGTTTTATTCCATAAAATTAGATTTATTTCGGTATTTACCATGGTGTCCATATTACCAGCACAACTCGGAATTTTCTCAAAGAGTACTTAGTTTAATTTTTTTTAACTCATTAAGTAGTAGGCCTATGACATAAATAACAACATAATGTGTTAACCAAATGTCACAGTATGCTTTCTTTCAATTTTCAGATTGATTGAAGAGTTATTGTACTTTTTATTGTAAAAAAATGGGTGCCCATAATACCACCTTTACCTCTAATATATAAATATTTGTCGTTCTATGATCGGTTAGGTTTTCAAAATTATATAATTAATACTATTGGATTTAGATAAAAAAGGTAATAAAATAACAAATATGAAATCGGTGTTCTTATTGACATGAAAAGCCCCATTCATACATAATATTACATGTGTTATTGATAATAAAAACTATAATGTCTTTGTCATGGACTATCCAAACAATGATTACAGAAAACATAAACATATGTCGTAGATCAAATAAAATATCGTACATTTTCATTCTATATCAGAGTAGAATATTTTTAGAAATTTATTCATGAGCGATTGAAGAAAATCATCTTGTCTTAAAAGTATGTATGGTCGTTTCTGGTAGCACCGAAATTTATTATGAAGTGTGATAACTAAGGTTATAAATCTCCTCGCCGATCTTTGCTCCTCTAGTTTCTACTCTCTTAGGTTGATCAAAAAGTCAAAAAAATATATATGTTTATTTTACATGTAATATAAACATAGATTTTTTAGAACTAAATACTAGCGAATAATGAAACTATTAAAATATAAAGAGTTGGGTTTTCGTTAATAAATAGGATACAGTGGGGTAAAAGCAATATCGGTGTTAAATGAATATAGTTGATTCTTGTTTTCTATATCTAATAAAAGCAATTGGCGATCTCTTGAAATCACGAAATAATTTATTTATCAGTTTTTATCTCAATAAAATATAATAAAAGTTAATTTTATTTATTTTATCCCTACAATTGCTATGCACTGTAAAGTTACGTATTGAATTATTATTAATACACTAGCCCACTAGCCCCGAATCGCTGGGGTAAATTTAATACGTTGCCACTATCTGTTTGTGGTTTAAATATTAAAAATCTCGAATTTAATAAATATGTACCAATGCATCTGTTACGATACTTTTATAGAATATTAATTCACCCCAGCGAAAGTGATTATTATAAAACTTTGTAGTAAAAACAAGCTATAAAATACACAATATAAATAACGAAGTTTTCATTTAGACCACTTCACCTGATTTCAATACGATTCTAGGTTCTTTGATGATAATGTTAACTAGTCCCTAAACAACTATATGATTATTAGCATATCTCACCGGACATTACGGTCTTTTTGTTTCAGCGTAAAAATTTCAATTTTCATAATAATCAGGCAAAAGCGATTAAAAAATATAACACTATGATAACGAGCCGTTGGTTTGGATGTAGGTCACTGCCGATCGTCACACAAAGCACTCCTCCTCTCTCTTCTACATTTATCTTCCTTCTCCCACCCACATGTCCATGGACTTCACTAACACTTTCCATAATATCATGTGTGTGAAATTTATATATTATACTATTTTCTATAAAAAAGTACGTGTAGGTAAATTTGCGAATATTAAGTTATTTTTTGCGCTGCAAGCTGAGACGAAACTTGCCTCGGTTTAGTCCCAAAACGAATTGTAAGACGAGATTGATTTAAATTTGAACGAGACAATAGTAACTTTATTTTTAAGTCCCATCGTGAGTCTCAGATTATAAATTATTATATCTTTGAATAAAAAAAATTTCTAAACAAAGATTCTCTAGCTCCTAGAATTATTTATAATTGAAAATACAAAAATAAAATAACCGTGAACTGATTTGAAAATATGTATTTCATAATTAATAGCAAATTTTTAATTAGTTTGTGATTATTTAAAAACCACTATATGTAATTATTTTACAGTATCATAATTTCCTTTTTTACCAGATAACAATTTTAATAAAGTTAATAGATTATGAACTCCATACAATGGCTATTGTAAAGTTATAAAATATTTAATATCTTTAAATTGAAAATGGCCAAATACGAGTCAAGCCTGGCAGGATTGTGTTCTTTACCCACCAATAAAAAAATAGCGTGTAAAGAAAATAAACAATTTTTCAATTAATATGTTCAATTAATTAAAGACTATGGATGACATAAAGTTTGCAGTATCTTAATACAGAAATTATTTGCGCAAGTACCGGAGAAAAATTACCGGGTTTCCGGTATTGTACTCACTAAAAATACAGACGTAACTGAAATAATTCTAGAGTTCTTTTGTAAAGTTATCATAACTTAATTTGTTATTATTGAGATTTATTTTCGTGTTTTAAATTAAAATGTGATTTATTCCACAAGAAAAAGACATTTCAACATAAATGTAATTTTGTATAAAATTTTATACGAGTATCAACAACTGAGTAAATTGTTACATTTTTTACTGGAAATAAAGTTGTATCACTGCACAGAAAAATATATATAGTTCAAATAGTAATAAGTGCTTAGTAATTATTTCATACCTGATTTCACAAATAAAACATATCTTTCAACTAACCAAAGCTTTTAACTATTCATTTTATGTAACTATCTCCGTAAAATGAATAATGAACAAATTAATTTAGTGTGTTCCTACGTTCATTTAAGTCTAACCAACTATATAAGTATTTTTCTTCTGTAGACTTTCGTGACCGTTGTCCATAGTAGCTAACTTTTCGGGCTGTTGTCCACGTTGTCGTATTCTTATACTTGTCGTTTCGACTCTCATATCGGAGTCTTCTTCAGAAGTTTCAGAATCACTTCTGAAGAAAACTCCGACATGAGAGTCAAAACGTCAAGTATAATACAACAACGTGAACAACAGCCCAAAAAGTTAGCTACTATTTAAGTATTTAGTTTCCATTCAAAATAATAATAATATTTACTCAAACAATAATTCTCAAAATACGTAAGTAAAATTAACATAAAATTTAAAACAGTTAACTGTAGTGAAATTAAAAACTGGTAGAAAGTTATATGTTATAGTAATGAGATCGTAGATAAATACATACACGGAGAGAATTTACTTGTAAATATAACCGCAAAATTACTGTCAAAAATTACCTTATTTCTAGTGATGCTGGGACATCATCACAATCTAGTACCATCTGCTACCTGCAGATGAAGTTTTACATTTTCGCCTAGTAATTATTATGCGAGCGAAATTTTACTAGTTCTTCATGGCAAAAAGCATATATGTTGTACGATAAAATTAACACATATTATGAGTATATTTTACCAACCGTGCAGGATAAATTTTATACAAATAGTATAATAAAAACTCCAATATATTTATATATATATATATTTCTATGATTTTTATTTATTTTTAAATTAATTAAGGATAAATGATTAAGGAAAAAATTAGGTTAATATGAATGTTTATATTTATTGATTACAATTGAAATAAATCACACTATAATATAAAATACCTACATAATATAATTTACATACTAATAAAATAACATATTAATTTTCTCTAAATTACACATCTCAATTTTTAATATTGAATTCCAATTATAATTTATAACAATGTTTTAAAAAAGACTATTATAATCTATTTATACAAGGCGAGAAGCAGAAAAATATAATTCAAAAGAACGCTCCCTCATGAGATATAGAGGAACTACTTCGTATGCGCTCCGCTCTTTTGTTCAATTGATCCCGATACAGTATTGAAAATGAGGTTATATGATTTTTATGTGAAATAGTTTGTTTGGAATACTTTATTACCAATTATGAATTTATTTTACTAAAGTTATGTTAAACGTTAATTTATACAATGACATATAGATACCTACATACAATTTTAATTGTCATTCACATCAATGTGTCTATCGAAAGCACGTGATTTTTTAAATATTTTATGACAATGAAAATAAGTAACGTCACAAATTTAAATTAAATCAAAATGTATTGCTAAAATTGTTATATAAATAATGTATCATCTTCAAAATTTTTTAAATGAAATTCGATTTTCAAAAAATGATTACTACAAATATACATTTAAAATTGTCAATATCATTTATAAATTAATAATGAACTCAAAAAATACAGCAGTTTGATGAAAAAAATAGTAAAATAAAATTAATTATTAAATAATTTAACATAAAAAACATTACAACATTAAAATCCAACAACAATCCAATATCAATTAACTGTCATTGTTGAATCCGACAAAATTTTTTTAACTACAAGAATGAAAAAATTCATTAAAGACGACAAAACTATTGAGAGCGGAACGCTCACCGTCATGAACTAAAATGCCCAGCTTAATATAAAGGTTGGAGAGCGAAGCGCCTAACTATAAAAATGAACATTGTATTCGTAAACATAATATAACAGTCATACGATGTTATAACTCAGAATTATAACTATATTATAACTAATATGGCATTGTTTGGAAGTGAATTATTAATATTAAAATATCTATAAATATTTTCATTTTCGTAAATTATAATTAAATTAGGGCTGTACACGAGACGAGACTTAACGAGAGTTCAGTTATTATCGTCTTGGTTTCTATAGCTGACGTTTACTCAAAAAATATTAAACTAAACTCATAAATCGAACTTCTGTCATCTGTGAAAAAATACAGAATAAATTAATAATATAATTTGTTTTTATTATGATTTTTCATTTAAATTACCTGAAGTTGTAATAGAAAATTATAACATTTCTCCTGAATAGAAATTTTGTTATGTCCTGTCGGTTTCCTCTTTTATTTTAATTTCTGGTCATTCAGGTACTTTATACCTATCTAAAAAATAAAATTGTTAGATATGAATAGGTACAGTATGTATTTAACGCTGTACATTAGTGTATACATATGAATTATGATAGTTTTTCAAAAATTTCATTAATAAATGTTACTGCTTTTTGATGAAAACAAAACATGGAGTACAAAACAATAAAAATTACATCAAATTCCTCTAATAAGTATTTTTTGTAAATCAAAATCTGTCTTTATGATGATATATAACATTGTTATTGAAAACACAACTACATAAAATATTATGTTTTTAAGAAGTATTGAATATATGTACTTACGTGCACATAAAACCAATTACGCCAATAACTGTATTGAACTTTTAATTTTTCTCAAGTACTTATGTATTTTAATTATTTCGTTTTGTAATCATATACAGAATTTAGTAAAATGGCGTTATCTGTCAAACTCAGACACTTATAGACGCCACTAGTCGCCGCACTGCGCAAACTCGGTAAGTCACGTGAAATAGTGTGGCTTCAATTCCGTATAAATACATACTGATTATATCAAAATTACTAGAAATATACCGCGTGGTCTATTTAAATTGAGACGAGCAAATATCTCGAAAATTAAGGTTTTTCAGGGATAATGTTTGGTACAAAAGTTTCAGGGTTCAAAGGGGGAAAACCAATGGAGGTAAAATTTTTGATTTTGAGTGGAGGTTTTAAGGTCATTTTGGGGTCAACTTCATTTTTTTAAATGGAAACCTATTTCTTTTTTTACATATTCGTATTTTGCAGAAAAAAAGAAACAACTTTTGTCCAATAAGTTTTTTCAAAATCCTCAAATTCAGGGGCATTTTTTAAATCTATTTTATTATTTTTTTGTTTGTTTTTATTAAAAAAATTCGAAATTATTATTTGTAATTATTAATCATGCATGTTTAAGTAACAATTAAATTTACAAAATGATTTTTTTTTAATTTTAGGATTTAAAAAAAAATTTTTTTTATATTTTGAAAATTTTTACTAAAAAAAAATAGGTTAAAATTGAGGATTTTGAAAAAACTTCTTAGACAAAAGTTGTTTCTTTTTGTCTGCAAAATACGTATATGTAAAAAAAGAAATAGGTTTCCATTTAAAAAAATGAAGTTGACCCCAAAATGACCTTAAAACCTCCACTCAAAGTAAAAAAAATTACCTCCATTGGTTTTCCCCCTTCGAACCCTGAAACTTTTGTACGAAACATTATCCCTGAAAAACCTTAATTTTCGAGATATTTGATTGTCTCAATTTAAATAGACCACGCGGTATAATACAATTTATTTGAAAATATATATAGTTCTTAATATTTTTAAGTATAAGGAGAACAATTACTAGACATTCTAGTGAAAATATACATTTTTATAAGTAAAATTTAAATGTTTCTGAGTAGAAAATAAAAAAGTTATGGTATTATTTAACTACTTTCAACTTTACCAACTATAATAGTAAACTTTATTCTTAGGAGGTGGAGTTTGTACAGCAGTTTAAGCAAAAAATTCTAATGAATACTATTGTTTTTGGTTAGAATGTTGCGATGTCCCAAGCTTACTAGGAATTTCTAGATAATTTTTACAAGTTAATTTTCTGCGTGTATATGAATGCCTGGTGAATTTTATTTATTGAAATCAAACATTAAAGTATGTATTAATGATAACTGATAACTGTGATAACATAATGTATACGCATAATTAAATATTTTCAATATTACAAGTAAATTAAAAAAAAAAAACATATATAAAATAAAACATACATACTATATCTCTTAAAAATTCCTTGAAATATTGCATAAACATAGATCAGGATTAACCTCTCTCACTTACGAAGAAGAACGGTAAGGTCATAGAAAATCCCGTTTACTTAACGTTGCGAGTACCTAATGGTATATCTGCATTGTGTATTTAAAACATCCAAGAGCGTTGGTTAATAGGTTAGATATAAACAACAGAGTTGCGCTGCTAGTTAATTAAATCACACAATCGTGTGCGGGCGCGGGGGGAAAGATAGGTTGGAGTAATATCGCGGAAGGAAGTATGAACCACTCGTGTTGTGATAGCAATGTATTTGTTGGATATTCCGTCACGGTTATCAAACTTATTCGTGTTTATAATATAGCTTGTTTGATCAATTGATGCATGAGTATCGACAAGATACTGTAAATAAATAATTAAAAACAAATGTTTACCAATTTATTTCAAAACAGTAAAATTACGCGCTGTTTAAAATGGATCTACCACGGGCACCACGAGACTATCTTATACTGGCTAGCTAATAAACTAATAAAATGAATGGAGCATACCAGTAGGCGGGGGAAAATGCTATGTCCGCCTGGGGAGGTACTTTAATAGGGGCGGCCAATTTAAAAAAAAATGTATAAATATAAAATTATTATAAAAAAAGGTAATATAAATTAGTAAGAAACGCAATATTGTGGATTTGGGGCGGCAAATTTGAGGTAACAGCGAAAAAAAGTCTTTATATAATTTTTAATAATTTTCATATTTATCATATAGTGTAGGAGACTATATAACCGTTAAAAACTATTTAAATAAAACTTTTATCTTTTTAAATCGGTTATTTCCTAAAATTCATTTCCAGCTATGCGATTGTTTTCAAATAGAAAATTAACTTACGAATAAAATTTGAGTCTTCTATACGTATTGTCGTTTTTAAGTTACCGTGTCTATAGACAGACACATAGACACCATGGCGAAAATAGTCAAAATTGAATCAGGTAAGGTAAAATTGATATTTCCAACAAAAACTCGATTTAAAAAAAATATTATTACGCTTTGATTATTATTATTTAGGGTTTATTATCAACATGAACAAATTCACTTTATAAAATATTCTTGGCGGAAGCACCATACACATTTAAGTTTAAATTAAATTTAAATAATTTATTTATAAGAATAAATTTAGTACACGTCATAAACATTGTATTTATGTATGGATTTTAATAAAATATTTAAACTATTTTGCATTTAAACATTAAGCTCAGTGTTTAAACAAATGTTTTTATATTATGAACAAAACACTACCGTATTTGAAATAAATCTATAATAAAATATTAAAATAAAAGTGCTACACTATAAAAATTTGTGTGAATTTAAAATAACAAAATGCATCCTACAATATCTCACGATCGTGCGACCGACTGGTCGTCACTATTCCCATTAAGATCCGGTCTTTTCAAGCACTCTTCAAATACGAAACACAAAATAAAAAGTCATGAAGCACCGGAAACGATACCGTCTGGTATCCGTCTTCAGATTAGAAGAGGATCGAGTATGTCTGACTTGGACAAGATCGCATCAGCTGATGGTGCCACTGGATTACCCGATTTGGTCAGATCGGCAGGCACAAACAAAATGTACAGCAGTTTGACAAGTAAAGGTTACGACTCGGTACCACAAAGTCCGGCATTATCGAGAAATTTCTTGTGCAAAACAGGCAGTTGTAGTGTGAAGGGTAGGTAGCATAATGTTATGGAAATTTCAAATTAATTATTCCTCGGTTTTATGCTTCTGGAGATATTCAAGTATTATGTAAGCATATTTTTGTTGACTTTGGATTCACCCTCCCGCCCTTATGTAAGTTAAAATAAAAATATAAAATAATTCTTTGCCATCTCGTTTATTTCTTTACTAAATGTAAAAAGATATCTGTAACATTCTAAAGTATTTGCTATGCCATTTTTTAAGACATAAAGTTTTAATTGTTTCGTAAATCTGGTATAAGAATTATTTTACTCCCTCCCATACTCCTTAGACCTCAACCCTAAACATACGTACGTAATACTTGAATGTGTATTTGAAGTATCATTGTTATTTCGACGTCTGCTATATGAGAATATAACTTTATTATAGAATGAACGAAGTTATTTATAACTTTGACAGTACAAACCCATATGGTAAATATGTCACAGAATTTCTTGGAATTTGTAGATTACGAGTAATTTGCTCACAAAATAAAATTAATTGCTAAAATTCAAAAACAAGTTGATAAAAACAATAATCGATTAAATAATTTTTTCTTAAAAATTTTCACGTTTTTCTTCGTTAGAACTAATATTTTAAGTGACTCTTAACATTTCGATTAATGTAATGAATCATCGTTTCTTCTATGATTAATTCTTGAATAGTAGTTATTTTATTTATTTAAAAATTACTACGATTTAAAATTTCAATAATTACCACTTTGTAATAAATTATTTCGATAACATTATGCTACTCCCAAATATAAGGAAGCATCGGTGATCTAATGAACCAAAAGAAATTCGGTGGAAGCTCGTGGAGTGTCCGTAGTGAAACACTAATAGCCAAGACTGTCCCTCTGTCAACGGTAACCCCGAAACTGCACAGCCCTCAGAGCCCCAATCACGAACCATCGGTCGTTTGCGAGAGAATCGCGGAACTAGAAAGGTCCCCGGACGAACCCGACTTGCCGACACCGTTGAAGGGTTATCCCCTGACTGCCGCCCAGAGAACCCAGAGACTGTCCCGACTTATCAAAGCGCAAAGAAGCTCGTTCGTGGCTCACGCTGAAATTAAAGTGGTAAGTGGACGGGATAATCCAATTTGCTGCCAGAATATACGTATATGTGTCTGTTTGTTGTACGAACGTAGTAATTCGTTTAAATGATGTGACTTCTTCAAATATTTCTCTCACGTATTTTTTGGGATGGTTTTTTTTTCAAGGTAAAGCACATTGTTTACCTTTTTAATTGAAACATTTGTAATACATGAATGACGTTTTTGATTACAAGTTGAACAGTTAACTAAATTCAAATTAAAGAGTCTTACTAGGAAAAATTTCGTAGATAACTGAATTATTTAATACACTTTCATTATCTTTGACAATAGGCATGTGGCCAGTAACAAAGTATCATTGAAATTATGATTTTAAATAATGATATAGGTTAAAAAGATTCTAAAAAATGTATTTATTTTTATACTAAAAGCGAGATTAATATAATTTTTGCTAAAATAAAAATGCAAAATACAGCAATCCACCATGTTAAATGAAACACTAATCACACAGAATGACGTCACGGATCACTAAATGTCAAAAGTGATTGACTTTTATTTTAGACAAATATCAATTCCTCTTACAAGATTATTAGGTACATACCTAATAAGAACTTATATACTTTGAAAAGAGTCAATTTCTGCGATTAAACCTTTATTTTTTGCAGAAATAAGTACTTTTTTTGAAAATAGGAGACATGTAAGATCATCATAGAATAGTTTTTTTTTTTTAAATTAGTCAACATGCCTATTGATCCAATGTACGTACACTTTTTTACAGTCCATAAAAAATTATAACAATTAGTTTAAAGTAAATATCTCCGTATCTAATAAAATAGTTTCTGTCAAATATAACAATCAAATAATTATCTATAACAACCATCTTTTATACCCTTTTGGAATGACTTCTTATGTTAAGGTGATTTAAGACTGAGTGCTTAATTTCAACAGTAGATCAAAGATGTAATTACAGGCAATTATCGAATATCTAATTATATAATAATTTTATACGCAGTAATTGGTTGACTACTGTTATCGCAAAATTAAAAGTAAAACGATGTTAATTTCTGCGAAGATAATAACTCTAGTACTTACATACGAGTACAAATAGAAATATTAAAAAATATATTTAACGTTGATTTATCGATACGCGATTGCATTATTTCCACTCACTGAATTAAAATTATTTTAACAAATCATAATGTTTTAGTTCAAAATAATAATTAAATAATTATTGTTATATTATTTATTCTATCTTATTCTAAAATATCTATGAGAATAGCATGTTTGATACACGTTTTCTATGTACAAACCACTTAGATGTGAAAATCTATGCAGTTGATTTTCCTCAGCTTCTTCTATTCGTCGCTAGGTGCCGCCACGAAGCCTTAATAAAATCGCGAATACAAGGCACGTTATGGTTCTTATACAGGCTAAAATGTCAATACTTTTCGAAACAGTGTTTGATACAATTTATTTATGATAGCAATCGGAATTAATTATTTAATTAGTAAATTATAAATTACCGTGGTTGTGTTTTTCCGTGCTTTTAAGTCTTTTAATCAAAAATATTTTATTTAATTTTTCCTACTCTCAAAAACTACTAATTTCCAATATTTATATAAAAATAGCTATAAAATTCATGCCTGCCTTCCCCATTTCTCTAATACCCATGTTAATTAATAGCCGTATGGGCTGTTTAGTGCTCACATACGAACAGACAGATACACAGACGTTATTGATTTAGGCGGCTATTACACTATCAAAGAAATGTGTTAAAATTTCTTTCATCAAAGAAATATGACAGTGTAATATGTCAACTTTTATAATATTTACGTAATATTTACCTTCATAATATTTCTTTTATCATAGATAATGACAGTTTCTTATATTTAATCAATGTTTTTTGACGGATAAATCTGAAAAGTGTTCGTGGACGGTTCGGCTACGAAATCTATATCTATAAAAGAGTTTGTCCTTAACCACTCATTCACTCATTCACTCACTCACTCACTCACTCATATATCAACGTACAGCCCAAACCCCTGGACCTAGAAACGTGAAATTTTGATTTATTTATCTTCATAATTGTTCTTGATATTAAAGTAAATTTAGATAAATTAATATTCAATTAAAAATGAAAGTTCGATATTCAAACCCTAATAGCATGGAACGGGGACGAGGATGGATTTAGATATGTTTATCTGCATACCTGCTTTAATTATAAAGGTAAATTCAGACAAAATAGTTATCTGTTAAAATAAAAATTTCGACATTCAACCCCTAATTGCGAGGGTAGACAGGGGGTTACTTTTTACAATTTTTAACTAAAATTCGAGATATTTACGTTTTTTTATAGGTAATCAATAAAAATCAATATAAAAAATTGTAATATGTCATTCCCTATCACGTATGTTCTAATTTCTAATTAGTTTCGAAGTTTACGCGAGCGAAGCCGCGGGATTCCGCTAGTTACTTATAATTTAATATATGATCAAATCTTTGTCAAAGATCTTTGACATATTTACTTGATAGTGTAATAGTCGCTTTAGAGACCCTAAAAATGTCTTATTTAGGTAAAATCTTGCGATCGAATTTTTTCATGTTTTCTATATTTTATTATAAAATTTATTATAATTTATTAGTATATTTCATGCTTGTATAAAAAAGTAAAATATGTTCTAGCTTTCTAAAATTTATTCACATCCCAGAAAAATATTCATAGACGATATAAAACTGATCCTAGTTTTATATCGTCTACAAACAAACAAGCAAGTTCAAATACATAACCAGTATATGTAACTCAAACCATTTTTTTATCAAACAATTTAGTTTACTTTCATCAAATTATTTAAAATCATTTGGGCGTACTTCTAATCTAACACCGTTGTTAACGAATCGTTGAGGGTGCGCTGTCTCCATAGTAACATTATTACGGTAATTAATATTGATACACACTCATTAGAATTCAAATGGCGGCCGCTGTTCCATGGGATGTTCCCAAACGCAGAACAATTGAACTGTGATCTGACAGCGGCCACTCGAACAAACCGCTACGGGATTATTAAGACAGGTTCACACTATACAATACTGTGTAATACTCGTACTTGTATTTTATGTATCTGTAAGTTTCTAGTACTCTGTTTGTACTCTGTAGATTCGAAAGTCTAGATGAAAGTTTAAAACCAAATACACCCAATTCTGTTTCTAAAAAAAACTGATTCCATTTTTACACGATTTCATTCGATTTAGCACGATTAAAAAAGCTATTTATAATTTAAATTTTAAAGAAAAATATTTTTAGTAACTGTAACCTGCTAGGATTTTTTTTTCTATCTGTTATTTATAAAATATGTAATTAGGGAATTCCCCTTTCTAATTTATTTTCATAGCAGCTTAAGTATATATTTTAGTTTTGTACGAGTTTTCAGTTCCTAAACATGCGATAATTTTATATTTATGTTACTTTTATTTTAAGAATTGAATTGCATTTTATTTAAACTGTGCATGAATGCACATAAAAATTTAATTTATAGTTTTTTTCTGTATGAATCATTTCATTTTACCTATTTTTTACAGGGTTGAAGGATATGGACTAATCCCCCTTTTTCTATGTACTTCATGTCTTTTTTACACGTTTTTTTCTGAAACGTATCTGCCGTGTAAAAACAGAATTATGTGTACACTTTTTCTATAATTTGCTCCAGAGCACTTTGCATTCTAGACACACAATTCAGAATTGAAAATATTTATATTTACTAAAAATATTTACTAAAAATGTATAAAAATCTGACTGGTCAAAGCGAAGTTTATAAAAAAATTGTCCCGTGTATTAATATCATTAAGCATAGATTTAAATCTCTAGAAAAGTTAAAAACCAATTAGATTAGTTTAAAGCACTTATAGTTTACATGTAACCTTCATTATAATTTAAAATTATTTACATGAGTGATTCTTTTGATCCGACAACATTATAAAATTCCCATTTTTTTGAGTTTTTTCTCTACACTATTACTTTCAGAGATATGAACAAATACAGGAGACAAAATATTTTTACAATATTTTTTAATTTGTTAATCGAAATTTTTAACAATAGTAAAACCTTTTTTATGCATGTACAATTGTACATACTTAAATTCCTTGAATCGCCAGCTTTCATTTAATACTCCCCTAGATTTTTGTTTTTTAGTAAGTCAGGTAAATAATTGCGTCCTCTTTTTATTATAAAAATTATTCCAAATCTCGGTTTTCTAGGTTAAACGGTTCAGTAGTTTGTGACAGATAGATAGACAGAATTAGAAGTAAATTTGACACAGTTATAAACTTACTTTACAAATTATTAATATATTACCTAGTTCCATACAATTTTCATTAGAATATGTAATAGTTATAAATTATTTATTTTAACTATTAAGTAATTATTAATTACCACTATTGTATTATTTCATTCGATTTCAATAGAAATTAATGATAATAAACAACATTTAACCAAAACATATAATTATTAATATGAATTTTAGCTTCAAAAATCAATATTATACATGAAGTATAAATAGTAAATTATTCATTTCGGTTAGTAACTACTTCATTGTCTATGAAATGTAAAAGGCGAGTATAGACCCGCCCTAGCTAGATTGTGCTGTAATTAGCGTTACTGATTATACGATTGAATGCGTAACGCAACGGCCATCTAGATCGTTAGGGAGTAGAAGATTCTGTTCGGTAAATGGAAATTATCTCTTAAATTACTGGACGCATGCTCGATCGTTATCCGTACAAGAGAAATTGTTATGTGGGATCTATGTTATCATGTAACATGATTTTTTACAAGCCTAGACTGGATGCCAATCTTAATTAGTTATCTGATCTCAAATACTATTTTTAGATGCTCACTAGTTTTTTTTGTTATTTATTAGACGAAATGAAAAAATAAGTCTGAGATAAAATCAACTTTATTTAAGTCTTGGTTTTAAGAAATCAGTATTTCACAATGATTCTAGGTTCGTTGATGACTTTAAAATACAATGTATGTTTAAAATAATATAATATACACTGAAAAACTTCAATGTTAATTTTTAACATAAAAAAACATATTAACGAGAGGACGAAATTTCATTCTGTGAAAAATTAATCGGTAACTTAGTAATATTTCATACCAACAGTATCAAAAATTACTATACCGTATGTGAAAAGATAGTAAACGCACTACTATATTTTGTTATTTATTCATATATTTATTTATTTATTTATTAAATTATAAAACTTAAATAATTATTTTAACAAGCTATTAATAGTCAGATGAAAAAAATTATTAACATTTTTATTTATTTACGATGCGTAGGAATGGGAAAAAATAAAAAATTGCATAGATTGATGAAAAAAAATTTTGATCCTAGAAATTTTTAACACCTGACATGGTAAAATTTAAAAGATCGTCTACTACAATTCAATATACTGTATAGCAGTTTTTATGACGGCGATAGGCCAGATATGAAAAGTAATATAGAAACAGAAAAATTATAGAGAATGTACGTGAAATTTTCATATGCAAGAAATTAAATTAATGAATAGCGTATATTACTTTTTCAGATTAAATAAATTTTAATAGGTACTATGTTAAAATTTATCAGTATTTCATTGAAATTTTTCATTTACTTTATTTCAAATTCTACCGACTTTTCTGTTAATTTTTTCAGAAGTTGATTCTGTCCTCAGGTTCACAGCATTATCTGTTAATTTTTAAAAGAATATTCTCTCCATGTAGAATAAATTTATGTAGGATTTAAAAGATTTATGATTAAAATAAATTAATTATTTAATGAATTACTGTAACCTCTCGTGATTAGGGTTGTTGCAATTTAGAAACTAAATTACCGTTCTATAGAATAATCTACAACATTTCTCATCTGCAATAAATTTCAGTATATTTGGCAGAAACTTTATGGTTTCATTATCTTTTATGGCTGAGTTGTTGTATACGTCTATAATAAAAAACACATCATGTGTTGACAACATAATTATTGATAAATGTCTCGATACCTATACGTAGATAATATATATTATTTTTTAATATATCAAAAAATAACTACAGATATCCGTTTTAAATTCAGAAACTATCTAAATGTGTTATTCCGTAGAATTTGAATTTTACTAATTACTTACTTTTTATAATTCATTTAATCCATCTTTATATTATAAATGTACAAGTGCCGTTGTGTATGTATGTTTGTATATTTGTTATATTCTTACGGCTAACCTGCAAAACCGATCATGATGAAATTTTGCAGGGAGATAATTTCTTGATGAATTACTTTGTATCCCAAATATTTCATTAGACAAAACAAAATTAGTGTGTTATATTTGTACGCGCAATTGTTTTTTTATGTAGACATCTAGCGTGCAAATGCAAAAAAACCTGTCCATACCAGATATCTGTATTACTTTACCTGTACAATGTTCGCGAGTAGCAGTTAATGTTTTTATAAAAAGATCTTAAATGGCACATGGGGTTGAGTGAGGGCTCGTTCGAAAGGGCTAACCGAGACAAAAACAAGGCGTGATCGCCGAGGTCTCTACAATTTTTTTTTCGAAGAATTATGATCATTAGAAAATTTCTATTAAGATAAGGTTAAATGCAGATTCAGATGAAAAACTGACGTTTATCAGTAAGTCGTGTCATCATTGTGTCAAAAAAATCACTCTTCTGTTTTTTTTCATTTTAGTACATTTTTGAAAATAAAAAAAAATTAAAAAAACAGAAAAATTGATTTTTTGACACAATGATGACACGACTTACTAGTAAACGTCAGTTTTTCATCTGAATCTGTTTTTTTCACTTTATAACATTTTTGAAAATGTATTTAACCTTCTCTTAATAGAAATTTTCAAATAATCGTAATTCTTCGAAAAAAAATCGTAGATACCTCGGCGATCACGCCTTGTTTTTGTCTAGGTTAGCCCTTTCGAACGAGCCCCCACTCAACCCCACGTGCCATTTAAGATTTCTTTACTCCCCCCACCCCCCGCCTCAAGGTGATATGCAGGTGGGTGCTTTTATGGTTAAATAATAGATTTGGTGATCCTATATTGTCTCTATATATATTTCAACCTTATATATTTCAAGCCATTCAAAAGTTATTTAGGTGGTCCTGAACTTTTGGAAGGCACTGTATACAATACAATCAAAATTCAAACGGTATATTTTTAAAGTTTATTATAATGAAACAAATCAGTTTGTAAATAAATCCGATTTTGTTATTAATTAACAAATGTATTATTTATATTTATTTATTAGAAAACGAAATGACATTACGCAAGTATTATTTTATGATAAATAAGCTTTTTTTTCGTATAAAATAGGTAAAAGTACGCATTGAAAATATTAAAATCGACATATAGGAGTAGTAACAATGCTAAAAAAAGTAATTTAATTTTAAGGTACATGTCTACTCTGTACGTTTCAGAAATAATAAAAGGTTTTTTATCATTGCTTTAATTTGACACACAAAATCCCAAATAATGCACAAAAACTTCTATTGAAATCTGTGGAGAATATTTTTAAATTCTGGAAACGTAACTTTTTGTCCCTTGTAAAATAATCGAGGGATTAACAAGGATTAAACAATCGGTCTATGTTGACATAAACTATCAGAAGACTGCGGTGATCCTCAGTAACGCTAGTTAGTTCGGTGACCGGACAGACACCGGAGTTCCGGATTGAACTGGAGCGTGCTGAATACTAATGGACACAATGACGACAAATCTCACTTTTCGTTTTTCCGCATTACTATTTTTGTTTCATTGTTATATAGGTTGTCACTTTTTTGTTATATTTGTTACCGGCAAACTATGAAATCCGGCATTGTATAGAATTCATAGGTATTCTATACAATGCCAAAAATCACCAGGCAATGTATGAAATGAATGTAATTATATACATTTCCTAGGCATTGTATAGAATGCCTAACTGGTAGCCGGAAATGTATGAAATTTAAACATAAATAAGGTGAACCAACCAATTTTGGTTCAGACACAGATGTTGACTTACTTTATGTAATAAAATACTAAAATACTTTAGATGAAAATACCTATAGGTAATATAGAAAAATATTTTATCCTTCTCGATAGCTGAAGGTTTGTAGATTACTGTTAATACTGAATGATTTATCTTACTTAATACACATCTGGACTAATATGTTATTAAATGACTAAATAATATCTAATATTTCTATGTTTTTTATTTTAACAATTTTAAATCATATGAGCTAATATTTTATTTTATTTATTATAATAAATATCAAATGTTCCAATATTGTTTATGTAACATTGTTACTTTAACAATTAAGGACCTTAATATGAATTTGGAATTTTAAAAATTAACTAACTAATATCTATGGGAGCGTTCAAGTATTACGTAACGAATTTGGGGGGAGGGGGGTCTTGTAAAACGTTACGATGCGTTACAGGGGCGGGAGGGGGTGTTTTGAACTACGCGTTACGTAACAGTTTTTAGGTAAAAACTAGGGGGAGAGGGGGTACAGAAAAACGTTACGGCGCGTTACATGGGGGGGGGGTAAAAAATCTCCAAAAATTGCGTTACGTAATACTTGAACGCTCCCTATCTGCTTTAATAACATTATTTTGTCTTTTATTTAATACATTTCCTAATATCATCTTGGCATTCTATAGAATTCCTAGGTATTCTATAGAATGCCTATGCAAAATATGTAATAAATTTATATTATACAATTATTTCATACTTTGCCTGAAATCGTTAGGCATTGTATAGAATTCCTAGGAAATCTGTAGAATGCCTGAATTACATACTTAACCGGTAACATATATGTATATTATTATGAAATAAATGTACTGTATAGTAGTATTCTTTAAAGAAAATTAAATTTCATATCGGTGTCAATAAGATCTGTCTGTAATTGTTGTACAGCCGAAACATGACATTTTAATTATAAAGTTGTTGTTATACCCATATTACCTATGCACCGGAAACGGATATAAATTCTTATCTTAATTAAAGAAACCTTTTAGAATGTTTTATAATTTTTCCTTACAATTTTAAAAAGATTTTTTTTAAATGTAAAAAAAAATTCTAAAGTCAAAATAGTACAAATCAGTAAACTTTGTTTCTATTTTTATATCAAATACGATTTGTTTTATTTAAATCTTTTTTCTTATAAATGCTTATTTTGTTTGAGTAAACAACTCAACCTGTATATATGTATAATGTATCTACTATATAAAAGGAAGTGCCCTGACTCACTCACTCACCTATCAAGAATTAGAGCATTTCCACTCATCGCAGAAAGTTGAAATTTGGCATACAGACTCCAAGTGTGATTATTAGGACAACTAGTGGGCCTTTTTTTGGATAAGTTCAAAAATGGGGTAAATAGGGCCCCCCAATTTTTCAAATAAAACGCCAGATTTTTTTAAATATTTTTTTTTGTTTTCTTTGGGTGATACAATGTACAGATCAAATGTTTGCCTTTTTTTAAAAGGGCCTTTAAGGGGGGCCCCGACTTTTGAGATGAATTACTTTTAGAAGGAAAATCGATACTAGATTTATTTATTTTTTATCAAATGCTTTGGTTAATTGACAACCATAAAACAGCGTTTGATTTTTGAAAAAGATCCATTAACGGAGGCATAATAAATAAATAAACGCTCCATGTGTACATAAAATCCGTTTAATTCGTCTATTAAATTAATTTCATATTTTGTTACCATGGAAACATATATTTTTATTGATTCGTATTTGAAAATTTTTTGGCAGGTCGCCATTTTTAGTTTTAAGTTTTAAATCATAGAATAAAGAAATACAAGATAAAATAACTACTAAAAAAATATTATAAATCATTTTAAACTGTTATAATCGAGATAAAGTTAATTGTTAATATAATATATACATCAATACAGTTCAAATTTAAAAATATATACATAATTGTTGCATTTAAGAGACAGCTGTCAATTTAATTGTAAGTTGATAAACATGTTTAAATTATTATACAGTACCTGTGTTTAAAATCTTTAGAATAACTGTACGAATATAAGGTTTTTAATTAAATAAAAAAGACAAAGAACTAATAAATAATATTAACACTTATACATATATGTATATCGCAGGTTTGTAATATGTAGTGTATAATTTGTAATATTTAAACGATACGATGAACAGTTTCTGATAAAAGTCAATTTAATTTCAGAATTATTAATGTGAAGTAGCTATTTAAAATTATGATAAATGTTAATTGAAAAATCAATATATTTGCATAAATAGATGCATTGGTGGAGATGTGTTTGGAAATACACGAGCAGAAAAACCAAAGAACTGGTGTCTACGTTAAAGTTTTGTGGCCGTTTTTGAATACCAAAAATGGAATGTTGGCTGACTGATTGATCGAAGAATTGTCTATGTAAAGATTTTATTTATAACCAATAATTCAACTATTCAAACTTAAAGGTTTGTAACATGACGCTTAATATTACGAACTAAATATTCCAAAGTTATGTAGCTCTTTTTCGAATAGAACTTGAAGGTTTTCGGCAGATCAGTAAATCAAATTCTGTTTATTTCTCTAGCCTTGCGTTTCTTACAATTGTGATTTGGAGCCACGGGGACATTTAATTGTTGTCGAAATCACATATAAGGTTCCGACAACGTTGGAATAAATTCTCAGATTAAAATTAACGTTCCGTGAACGTTGGAATAAATAATTTGTGCAATGTGTCCATTTTCCGATAAAAGAAATAATACCTTATTGTTAGTTAAAAATGTATATATGTATTAGATAATGGATTAAATTTTGCCTTTGGTGTGCATAAACAAATATCGCAGTATCACTATCGCTACCTGTAAGGCTCTGGTTTGAGAGGACCTTAACCCTTTCGCTGCTCAAACCGTATATATTCGTAAAATTAAAATGTATCCCATACGCTTAATACGACTTAATTGCTCTGTATTTATGTACTTTTGAGTCACGTTATACACAAGTTATACACATTTTTATTATAAAATAAACTGAATATACACGGGACCGAAAACTGTTAACTGCTTTTCAAAGAATAAACTTGCAATCATCGAAATACGTGCACACAGCAATCACGAAATCTCAAAGCGTATTGCGCAGTGAAAGGGTTAAATCTAAAGCACATATATTAATGAATTTTAAAATTTAGCTACTTCTGTCACCGATTGTCTTTCAAGTTATTACTATATACCTAGAAAATATTATTTTCGAATATAGAAATAATTTAATTAAAAAAAAATTATAACATGATTGTAAGTTAAACAGGGTGACCATTTTTTGGAAAACCGGGAAAATCGGGAAAAGTCAGGGAATTTTGCTATACAGGGAAAAGTCAGGGATTTTGGTTGGAAGTGAGGGAATTTTTATAAAAATGCAAAATAACACAAATTCTCGCAAATATTTAAAGAGTGACGTTTTTTTAGGTTTTTTATCTAAAAATTTTTAAATAAAAAACGGAAAAACTGTAAAAATTCTCATAGAAAACCGGGAAAAGTCAGGGAAATTTGTTCCAGAGAAATACTGGTCCCCCTGTTAAATATAGTTTAATTTAATATCCCCGGGTAACACCGGGTCCTATGGCTAGTATTGTATATAACCTAAACTCATTCTTAGACTTTCTTCTTATCAAAATATGGTTCATGAGTTTTCATATCAGACACAATAATTCTAAAAGCTATCAAAATATTACCTTTGAAACGACCGAGACGTATAGATATAGACTCCACACTCATATTTATAACTCATGCTACAATTTTATCTTGTTCAGGTAAAAGAAACTATACTGTTTTATCTTATAGTGAAATTTCCTACTCTGAAACTTTTTACAAATCACATCTAAATTATAAAAAAAAATTAATTCAACGCAACTACAACATTACTGTACTTCCAGACAACTTACCTCACAGCTCTACACTCATGTATACCTTCACCATTTTCCCCCAAACATACAAACCTTTCCAAAATATCTTTACTGAACTCAACCACAGCATAGTTACACCTCTACAATTTAAATACAATGGAGCTACATAGCGCCGTACTGCGACAAATCTCTGTGAACAGAGACCTAATGTGACGCTCTAAATTATGTACTGTCCTCTTTAAAGTTCGCGTCTAATGGTCGTTTAATTATTTATATTAACAGACATTTTTCAACGGCTTATACATTAAATATTCTATTATTTAATATCCTATTGAACTTTTTACAATAAAAGTGTATTCAATTACTTTTTTCAATAAAACTACGATTAATTACAGTGCTTTGAATACTGTGATTTTTATTAAAATATTTTTAAAACTTTTTATATTAAAATCATTGTAATCTTTAGTTTATTATTAATTTGTTTCAAAACAATGAAATACTCAGAAAAGATCCTAAACAATTTATATTCAAAACTATACTTTCTCAAGCTCGGTTAATAACGAAATTCTTTTTGATATATTATGTAAAACTAACTTCAAGAAGGTTGGACAGCCTCTCTACGGTTCACAACTTATGCACAAAACGTTAATATTTGATACGGTTATAAATAGAACCAAAATAAATTATTTAACAACTCTGTATTCGATGTTCTAGAGTTTGGATGAGAAAGGTTTGACAAATATTGTAAAAATTTAGTTTGATTTTACATTAAGCACGGATGTATGTACATTTATGTGTCAAACATTTGACATTCGTTAACATTTTTAAAAGTTGATTAATAATGGAGCTCAAAATTAAAAATCTCGGAATTCAATTCCGCTGAACAGATTTTTGTGAAACCTTCTAATGTGTTTCTAATGCCCGGTATTATAAAGAATTGGAGCAAAATCTAAATCATCGATCTAAAAGTAGTGGTGACATGCGTACCTCATTCTTAAACTTTACAAATCCATTTATTTGTTTGTTTTTTTTTTACGAAAAAACGAAAAAAGATTCCTTTATACGTGATTTGTATGTGAATGCATGTAACTATAGAATTCGCATTCTTCAGTATATTTAATATTGTATTAGTGCGACAAAGTATTATTTAATCTGATGTCATTTCAAATAATGTATTATCATTTCTCTAAATGTGATGTTTTTCAGTGATATCTACTTCACAATGCTACGTTTCTCTGATGTATCAAGATTAATGATCAAGATAGATTTTGTAGACATCAGAAAATTGTCTGGAAATAAATTCTTTTATAGTAAATTCGAAAAAAATAGCTTAATTTAATTCTTCCAAAAGATCATATATGTTAATTGAACTGAAAGTTAATCATTTTGTTTTTAACGATGTTATATTAAAATTAAAATATTTCAGGTATGAATAATTTTTAATTTTATTTCACTATTAACAAATATTACAAAGTATGTAATTTTAATGAATTTAAAATTGTGATTATATATAGGTATTTAATTTTTTTACACTTTTAAATTTATAACTAAGGATCAAACTGATTTTTAGTAAAAAATGTTTATTTTCAATAAAAATCTGGGCTAATCTGGCCTATATCTTAAGAAATGAGAACAAGTAACATTGTTCTTTTTTCACCAATTTTCAATCATAATAAATCATTAAAAATAAATGATATTTTATAAAAAGGAAAAATCGGAACGCAAATTTAAAAAAAAAGTTCGCAATTATTTTGATCTTACAATCAATCAATGCCTATATAATGCTAGCAGAGATACATATTGTATTTCCAGAAAGGTCGCAATAATATTGTTCTGCCCTATAACTGCGCGTTTATTTTCTTTACCGTTCCCTGTCAAAATAAATTTGTTAATATAACATTGCTTTAACCGTATGTACAATACATAAATGGATATTGTATATTACTGAATAGAATTACTTTAATATATTCATATTAATCCGTATTGCGTGCATATGCGGAAATGTATAGGCACGGTACACATATTAATTTGAAACAAACAAGTTTATAAATCAGAAATTAATCCACTGAAAAGATAATCAATAAATAAAAAATAAAAAATAAGTACACGGCAATATTTTACATTAAGGGGGATGGCCACTGTGACGGGTCAAACAATTGTCAATGTTTGGGAATTTTTTTCGCAGATATAACTAATTATTTTTGAGTTAGGTAAAGGACATTTTATTAAGTATATATTCAACTTATTTAATATCAATTTTTATTGAAAAATATTAAATATTTTAGTTATGAGCCTCGATGTGACGACCAAAAAAAATATTTTTCTCTATGGTCGACTCGAAATTTCAAGAAGGGTTATATGAAAAAAATAAATAAAATTTTTAACAATATCTATATGAATGTAGCTATCGTTGCACGCAGCCGTTTAATTTTTATTGTATTTTTTCACAAAATGGCGATCGAAGACCTATTTTTTATTAGAGTGGTTTTAAAAATAGTAATTTATTATCAAAATTTCAAAAATCGGCTACGTGCAACGATAGCTACTACAATTACGAAAATTATTAAAAAAAAAATTGAAATCGGTTCATTAGTCTTTGAGGAATCGTGTTGACCAGGTCGAAAAATGTCATTCCGAGATAAACGTGTTTAATGTTTTTGTTATGTCATAACCGGCCGTGCTACATCGTCTCACTAAATTGACTGTAACCTCTGTCAATTTTCAAAATTTAAACTCAATTTTTTGTATACATATTTATGAATATGTAAACTTTATAAAAATCTAAGAAAAAAAATTATATTTTTTTCCGTCACAGTGGCCATCCCCCTTAAAAATCACCGTAACGAAGGGCAACGTTCAGACGTTAGTTAAAATAGTTTAAGACAATTTCGTGTATATAATAATATTTTTTATATTTTTGTAATGATACCTATTCTAAGTATAACAAGTGTTTATTTCCCCTTTGACTCACTGTAACTAATAAACCAAAATCTAACGGATCAGTGCATCTATTAGTCCCATGGGTGCAGTTACTTGAGATAGGATTCGGATATGTAGAGTTTGATCAATAAAGCCAATTGAGACTTCATAAATGACCATTGTTGACCTTAACACAGCAAACTGTTTTTTTATACACCTACTGATTAACTTTGACATTAACAGATGTATAATATACAATGTATATGTTACCGGCAAAGTATGTAATTCAGGCATTGTATAGATTTCCTAGGAATTCTATACAATGCCTGACGGTTTCAGGCAAAGTATGAAATAATTGTTTAATATAAATTTATTACATACTTTGCCTAAGCATTCTATAGAATACCTAGATAGATATTTGTTAATTAATTTTTTTAAATCATAATTCATATTAAGGGCTTTGATTATTAAAATAACAAAATTACATAAACAATACTGGAACACTTGACATTTATTATAATAAATAAAATACAATATTAGTTCAGAGGAATATTAAGTATATGATTTAAAATTGTTAAAATAAAAAACATAGACATATTGATATTATTTAGTCATTTAATAACCTATTAGTCCAAACGTGTGTATAATCGAAAATAATTTAATTTTTTTTTATTTTATATTTGCATCTGAAGTATTTTAGTATTTTATTATATTAAGTAAGCCAACATCTGTACCTGGACTAAAATTGGTTGGTTCGCCCTATTTATGTTTATATTTCATACATTGCCGGCTACCAGTTAGGTATTCTATAGAATGCCTATGAAATGTATTAAATTCATTTCATATATTGCCTGATGATTTTAGGCATTCTATAGAACACCTAGGAATTGTATACATTGCCGGTAACATATATTATTATACTGTTTGTTTAATTTAAAGTTCTGTCTTTAGTATTTATTTCCATTTGGTAATTTCAAAGACTTATATTTCATTGTTGTACCTAAATAAAAATCCATTAATAAATATCTATCTTGGGCCACCACATAACTATTTTATGTTATTACACAGAATCAAATAAAATGAAAATACTTTGTTATCAAACTGATAGAAAATAAATAATATTCTCTTTCAAATATTTCTAAAATATTTTTTTAATGATAAACCAAAAGTAAACATCTGGTTCTTATTAGATTTAGAATTGTTATAATAAATTAAACTTTATTAAATTTAAAAAAAATATTGAAAATAAATATGACATGATTTTTATTAACAAATACATATATTTCAACGCCTGATTTACAACCACTGAAAGTAAATGTTCACTTTTCTGCATTCAACTGTACACTGTGCATACACACATACATATTTACCGAGCTCGTAGATTATACATTTTTTATGAAACCAAATTCTAAACCAACTTTTGAACATGTCACGTCGTCCGTAAGTTTAATATTGCATAAGAGATATATACGTGTTGCATATGATCCCCTTCATTAAAACAAATCCTCGTCATCCTTTGCGTGTGTGTGTTTTTTTTTTGTGTTACACACTTCAAAAGGTTTTTAAACCTTCCTCGATCCATCAGTAAAGTAGACTAGCACGATTCGTCCGGTTTGCTCTTATATCCGCTTCCGGAAATCCCTTCCGAATTATACAGAGAAAGAGGGATAGAAGAGAAGGATTGACGCATGTAATTATCGTTAGTCTTTTGTAATAATTAACTAATGTAGACAGGATATTGTGTTTTACCTTAAAATAGTACAGCAAGATTATTACGAATTAAGAGAGCAAAAAGGGTTTTTAATTTTAATAATAATGACATTGTTGATAAGGGAGCGTCCATTAATTACGTTTTTGAAATTTGTAAGACTTAGAAAGTATTAGGTGACCCCCCTCTTTCATTATGTAAGGTTTTTACTTTTTTCTTATACGTACATGAATATATTGTATAAGAATGTATGGTAATCATAAAAAAAATTATACATTTTGAGGTTACCTGAATCATGTACGATCATTTTATCAATGACGTCTGCGAACGCTCAACATATGCGTTTTCATGTATAATATTTTATTTTGTTTTGTAAAATTAATTTTTTTTAATATAGAAGCTTAATTATAAAAATATAAACAAAAATATTTAATTTTACGGATTTCATATCACGGAAATTTTTCATTGATATAAAATAAGAGAGACGGTTATTTATTCCTACATTAAAAATATATTTTTTTGTTTTATGTTTTATTAATATTATTTTCTTCTTTTCCAGGTAAGTAGCAGAGATGGTAGAGTATTTACCTAATCATATTTTAGTAAGTTATAATATAAGTTATTATTATAAAGAATTTTATTTAGATTAAAGCCATATAAAGGTGGGCGATATTCAGTAATGAGAAATTATCTTCGACCATTTAAAGAATATTAATAGCAATTAATCGTTTTAAAATATTATGTTTGATACGGTTCTTATCAGGAAAACAATATCAAAGTTGTAGAAATATAATTATAATATAATATAGCATACCTAATCTTTTATCAGTTTGCCAAAAATATTTGTTTTATATAAGTATAGATACACGCAGGCCCAGATAGAGGGGGGGCTAAGAGGGCCGTATGGCCCGGACCCCCTGTGTCTCAGGGGCCCCGGCGCCCAAAAATTATTTATATTTCACATATTTTTTGATACTTATACTGTTAGGTATACTATTTTTAACAGAGGGTTTTTAAAAAACATAAATATACCACAAAAAAATGCAAAATAAATGAAAATTTTCTTTAAAAAAACCCTGATTTTTATTACTAAAATGATATCAGAAAGTTATTAAAATTTACGAAATTTATTTAAAATGTCCATACGCTCGGTGGAGGGGGGAGGTATGGGGCCCCCAAAATGTGAGTTGGTCCGGGCCCCGTTGAATCTCTCTCAGGGCCTGCATAGAACAATTTATATTAATATTAATGATGTATACTGTATACGATACGGCGGTTCGAACAAGACTGACTGAATGTTTTATTGTACGGTCGATGTTCCCCCACTCTTGTACCTAAGCTATGTGCACGACGAACGTATCTACATACTCTGCACATCTCGCTTACAACAGCCACGCCCCTTTTACTCGTATATCACTCTTAATCATGAACCAATCATGAAGCATAGAATAAAGAATATGAACTATACTTATATCTCTATAACACAATTTGTTGAGCCAAAATATGACCCCCGAGTTGGGTGGTCTCTCGTGTACGAGTGAGTGCGCAGTAGTTGCCTGAGCAACCGTATGTAGCTGAGTGAGTGTGTACCCCACCACATAATATTTGACCAATCAGCCGCGCGGGAAATACGTCTACCTTCTTCTGTGTACAAAGTAAATTTCTTACTTCTGCACAGCGGTCGGACCGCCTCCTCTAGCTTCCGTTTTTTTGCTTACCCCTTCCTTATTGTATCTTTGTGGAACCAATAAAGCAAGGTTTGCTGTGGATTTTTTGACTATCGCCATTTTATATAAACTTTTCGATGGCGTATTACATCGATATGAAATATATGTTTTTAGTGATTCAAAATAATTACTAATTTTGAATTTGACACCAAAACGCTTGCAGGTGACATTTTAGAGTTGTGACGTCACACTCTTTATCAACAATAATCAAACATTCAGAGTTCTAGACTATATATAGAACCAGACCCAGATAGAAAAGGGGGCTAGGAGGGCCATATGGCCCGGGCCCCCTGTGTCTCAGGGGCCTTGGTACCCGAAAATTATTTATATTTTACATATTTTTGGATACTTATACTATTTTTAACAGAGGGTTTTAAAAACATAAATATACCTAGGTACTTACTACAAAAAAATCAAAAAATGCAAAATAAATGAAAATTTTCTTTAAAAAAACCCTAATTTTTAATACTAAAATAATATTAGAAAGTTATTAGAATTTGCGAAATTTGTTAAAAATGTCCATACGCTTGGTGGAGGGGGTAGGTATGGGGCCCCCAAAATGTGAGTTGGCCCGGGCCCCGTTGAAGCTCTCTCAGGGCCTGGATACACGTGTATTTTCACTTGCAGTATTACGTATAAGAAAGTCCATCGGAATTTTTTTAATATTAATCAACATTTTATAAAAGAAAATCCGGACAAAAGAGTATAACGATTCGAATCTTTTATTATGGCTTTTATGACAAACATGCTTTGTGCTTATTCCAAGTAAAATTGATATTATGAATAATATTGCTGCGAAATCCCTTTTGATCTGTGTAAATTATATAGCTATTTATCAAAGTAATAATCGTTTATTGCAAGTAATTTAACGTAAACGTGATTTTAAAGTGTAATAATTGAAAGATATTTTAACATTTTTTTGTTCTATTCATTATTTTTGTTGTCATTCATAACTGGTGTCTTTGATCTCAGTATGAATTCAGCAAATACTTTCTTAAACGTATCTTTATACAGGCTGATTAAGCACTGTCGTGCCAAACTTAAACAATAGATTGAGAAAAATATTTTAAGCAAAAAAATTTTTTGTTAGAGAACTACAGCCCTCCAAAGGTTTTGCTCAAAATGAGTTTTTATTTAATATTTCGAGAACTCTTTGTGATAAAATTATGAAATTTAGTATTCTGTTTAGTAATAAAAAGTGTTATCAATTTCTCGTATTAAACAATTATAATTTAGACCAGGGATGTATGGGGTTAGTGGGCCCATCGATTTTATCTAGTATTTTTTGTTCTTTAATTTTTTTTTTGTTTTTTTACTTTTTTAAGATTACATGACACAAAATACACACAATCGTGCTTTGCTTATTTGTCATAGGATAACCCGTTTTCGAGAAAAATCGATAGAAAAGAAAACATGCAGAATTTAACTAAATACGGATGCTTCAAATTACAAATTATAAATTTATATTCTACATAAAGAAATAAAGAACAAAAAATACTAGATAAAAACCGATGGGCCCACTGGCCCCATACATCCCTAGTCTAAATTATAACTAGTTAATATGAAAAATCAATAACACTTATTATTACTAAACAGAATACCAAATTTCATGATTTTATCAAAAAGGGTTCTCTAGATATTAAATAAAACCTCATTAATGAGGTTTTATATTGAGCAAAATCTTTGGAGGGCTGTAGTTCTCTAACGAAAAATTTTCGGACACGTTTATTAGAAGTTTTTTGCGTAAAATATTTTTCTCTATGTAGTGTTTTAGTTTTGCATGACAGTGCTGAATCAGTCTGTATGTATGTATTATGAACAGTCTGTACAATCCTGCTGATAAGATCAGAATTTATTTAAAAAAATAACAGACGGAGATGAAAACGAGACAAGCAATATAATTTAAAAAAAACGTCAATGTAAAAAGTAAATAAAAAACAAATCAAACGAAACTGACAAATATCTTATGTGACGAAGTACCAATATAGCAAATCTTCATTCTCGATCTCTTAGAGGTCGTTACGACGTCTCGACTCGAAAATCCTGACCTATGCGTTATAATAAAAATTATGACATGGATTTAGAGTCGCATCGTGTCCATCTAGCACTATTGTACTGGAATGTGCATCCAATCCGATTCCGTCGCATTCTGGATTTTCTTTGTCACGATTAGAACACTTCGATCCACATTTACGAGTAGCTTGAAATTAGTTTTATTTCATTTTTTAAGGATTGAAAGTATCTTATATGTACTGTAATTGTGTAGAGAATCTTTCGATAATTTGATTTCCTTTCTATACTTATCTGCTTTTATTATTGCGGTGGATACAGTGGTTCTAGGTAAGTTGTTTGAAAGTAATTTGTTCGAAGGTAATTTGTTCTAAGGAAATAAATTTGTTCGAAGGAATTTTGCTCGAATGGAAATTTGTTCGAAAGGAATTTTGTTCGAAAGGAATTTTGTTCGAACAACATTTGATCGAACGGAAATTTGTTCGATTTTTTAAATATAATTTAACTGTTTTTAAATTATTTTGTAAAATAAAATAAACGTAATAATTTCTACAGTTCGTTGTGGTGGTTGGATCCATGTTAACATCAATCTAACCAAGCCTAACTAAATTTCTTTCAACCCAATAGATTGCCCTAACCAAGGATAGTTAACGTGTCCACATGTATACATTTTTTATTTGTTAAAATTTAAATTTAAAAAAAATTATTTCCTATAATCTACCAAATATGGTCCTATTATACTATCGTAACACTTTCGTTGTTTATAATTTTTTATGTTTTTGTTATATATTTAATGATAACATTTGTAAAAAAACAATACGGCCCTGAGCTAATTATATGTAATTAATAACAAATCAATTACATGTATGTTTTTTTAATGTACATGTGTCAAATATATAAGATTTTAACTAGTCTATATTTTGTCACTTCTATGTTTTAAATTATTTTAAAAATTCGAACAAAATTTCTTCGAACAAATTTCCTTCGAACAAATTACCTTCGAACAAATTACTTTCGAACAAATTTCCGGATACGGGATAGAGTACGTTATGTTGCGGATATACTGTTTATCTAGTTTGAAATTATCTTAAATATCTTTAATCTGTTTTCTACAGTAGAGATGGATATGAGTAAATGAAATAAGTGAGGGCTGTACTGTTTATTTCGTATTATTCATTGTTAGTCAAAAATAGTCGCAGAAAAAATCTTACACTCTCGTTTTGTTGATTTGGATTAAAATAACAATGCTCATTTTTTGAATGAAAATGTTTGATCTCTAAAAAAAATTAACGCGGTCCAAGGTTTGCCCATCGTTTTTTTATAGTACCAACTTAATAGCATAGTTGAAAAATGTACTTTTTAAATTGAAATAATGAATAGTATCAAAATAAAATAATATTAACATAAAAATGTAGTTTTAAAAAAATTAATACAATAAAAATATTAAGTGTGAAAAAGATATATGAAATTCACCCTTAATAATTTTTTGGGCTTATTGGATAGCACGTTAAATTGAAGTTCTACTGTATTATCAAAATACGTAATGATTTACAAACAGATCTCCAATGTTTTCTCTCTTTCTCTTTTGGCATTAACCAATACTAAGTAGTATACAAATCTATATGTTCTATCACTACTTCTATCTGTACAATGCAATTTTTTTATATTTATGGAATAACATAGTCCTTAATCTAGTCCTTTTCTTTAAATAAATTTAACCACTCAACCTTTTTTATGGGACTTTTACTGTTAAAAATCCTCTGACCCTCGAAATATTATAATAATAATATTTAACATAAAATAACTTTGATTGCGAAATAAACACGGGCGAAGTTGTGGAAAGTTTCTAGTTTAATAAATATATAACTAGTAGTTACATACTTCAAGGACTATTAAATAAAACAGTTTACATATATTTTAAATGTAATATACATATATGTAAAATGATAACATTAAATGTGATACGTATATTAAGAAATAAATTAATAGTACGATGATTGGTGGATATGAAACAATGCCTGTCTTCAATCCTGTGTAAAATTAAACCATAACTCAAAGGCAATAGCATAGAACGTTAGCATTAATAACGCAATGGAGCAACAAGCGAATGGAGGGAGCATTAAGCTCTTACTGTGTCATGAGGAGCGCGAGTTCATTACAGTCTGGATTTAGAATTGCTTCTGTTCTAAAAATTGGGCCGTCAATTCTCATTCTCATAGAAGTGGTTTATTTCTCAAGTGTATGTTTCACTGTTTTATAGAGTAATTAGTATATATATAAAGTAATGAAATTAATATGGATATACTGTTTTATATACTCATTTTCTGACTAACATAACTAATTAATAATAATAATAATAATAATACATGATTTATTTCCTTAAAGCTAGTAATACAAGCTGTGGATTATGTCTTAAAAAAGATAACAGAGTACGATAAAAAATTATAGATCATTCCACTTCATTGAAAATTATTTCTATTCATTTTTTCTCTATCTTACATCGTTTTCAACTTAAGTATAGCACTCAATATTTTTGTGTATTTCTCAGGGGTCTACAATCTTCCATTTTTGATATTTCATGAAAGACAACATTTGTCACCGATTGTCACTAAAATCATCAAGGTTAAGGGATTATATACAGTTAGAATTTAAAAAAAAAACGATTTTTTTTATTTCATTTTCGTAATGTAGGTACATATATTTAAATACACACACACAGAATACTTCAAGTCAACTCGGCGATTATTACACTCATATTTGTAAAGACGTCTCAGAGCGTTTGACATAGGAGGAGCGGCAGCGCGTTTTTATCAAATCTGTGTTTTTAAAGTCGGTGACCACGATTCTTCGGAAACGGCTGAACCGATCAGTCTCAAATTTTAACACAAGTTTCTTAAGTATAGTTTTTAGTAATTAATCAAAGGTTTTTTCTCACCGATAAATATTTTGTTTTTTATAAACAATTTAAGGTCAAATTTTTTTTCAAAAATCGATTTTTTTTTAAGAAGCCGCCATTTTGTCAAAAAAATTTATTTTGCTTATTCCTTCGATCAAGTACAAGATTATACATTACTTTAACGAAATCCGTTTGAGTTTTTTATTTTAAATGACCCAGTCCAGAAATATCGTGGTCACCACAAGGCGCCTTTTTTTAGAGGACCTCCTGGAAAGCAGCTGTAGCAGCTTTCGAAATTATTATTTTTACAAATAAAAAATGTTAAAATACAATTAAAAGTTACCAAAATATGTGTACAAATTTTAACATCAATAAATTTAAAAGTATTCTCTTAAAAAAATTCTTGAAAAACCCCTTTTTTGGCCTTCTAACTGTATATAACCCCTTAATATTAAGTTACATATAAAAAAATTAACCAAACTTTGATGTCAGTAACGAATTGAACAGTTGTACAGTTGAATAATTGTTAGAATTTATCCGAATCTTGCAGACGGTCACGTTAACCCATTTTCGTTACCAATCGACGCGAAGCAACCTGACAAATTGAATCAGGTGAGTAAATGTGACACTTCTGGACCAATGTTACAACAGTAGTGCGCGATGCGGTACGATAGGTTTTGGCGCAGTTCCAGAAAATATATGTATATGAAGTTGCAGCAGTCGCATTAATATGTGTGTAATGGTTTAGGATTGAGAGCCATTGGAATTAATTCAGTGTGAAATCGTAAATGAATAATGCAACTCAAAAAGATTCTTCACTCCAGTTGGCTTATAGATAACTTTTCGAGCATAAATAGTTATTATCAAATGAAGGTACGGACGGGTAATTGTTAAAAAAAACTGATATTGAATATTATTATTCAACATTAACTGTAATCAGATGGAAGGCACAATGCAAAAAAGTGTACAGCTGAATAAAACATATAGAGTGCTTTGACTTACTAATTTTAACTCTAGTGTTAAAAAAGTAGGTATTTATTTCTGTCCAATTTATACTGATAAAAATCGATACTTTTTTGTTAGAAATTAAAATTAAGATGTATACCTGTTGTATACGGATTTTAAATTTATATAAAAACTAGGTGGGCCCGCGCGGCTTCGCTCGCGTGAACTACGGAATTATTGTTAAGGATTTAAAAAATATATAGTTGATTATTTAAAAATGAATTATTGAAAACAAATTAATTAATTGACAATCAAAAGAATACCGGCCTGTCCCCTCTGCCCAGTGCGGCGTCTACATAGTCGTAGTTCGCGCGAATTGTTACGAATAATGTATATGTATATATATACTTATTTCATGTTATTTCCTAAACCAAAAGACCAAACTGGATTCTGTAAAAGGCAAATTATATCTACATTAAGTACTTATGACGATGAAATCATTTATTTCGATAAGGATTAAAGTTTTGCAGGTCATAAGTCCATGTAAACAGAACCCAAATATTTTATGTTTTCTTTGAAACATAAAAGCAGTCATTGTGGCTTAAATATAAAAGTTAGACATATGGTGTCGTGGACTTTATTGTAGAACTTTTGATTCTACACAGTTCTTTAATACATTAGACAGACAGACAGAGAGAGAGACGTTGAGCTTTATATATATTAAGGAAGTACTGGATAATAAGTAAATGCTTTATTTCGAATAAAATGTAGCTTGGCAACATTGTAAATATTCACATGTATTGATAAAGAGTTATAAAATATAAAAAAAAACTACCTATAATGTCGAGTATTATAAAGAATTTGCTCTAGAGCAAAAACTAAAATTGTTATGAATTTGCTCTGGATGCATTTAACCATTCGTGACTGGTTCAAAAATAAATATTAAATGAAGATTTACCCTTAATCAATCACAGTTAACATTCTTAATCTGTTTGTACAATTACTCAAACAATTAATTGTCAATTTATTATATACCATGCCCATCATTATAAATTTAAGAAAAACGCTGTACAATAATACTGAATACATAATTCACATAATGAGCCTTAAACTGCTTACTAATTTGTCTAACATTACAAAATTCTTTAATGACTACTCAAATGCGGAAGAAATATTGAAAACGCTATAAAGAGGCTTGAGTTTCGCCAAAAACATGTTCTATTCATATATAAAATGTAATTACCACGCAACAAGTTTCCGTTTTATGAAGCTTTTCTCTAACATGAAAATTTTATCCAAGTTTCCAAGCACAGAAAATGAACATAGTTTTAGTTTAAATCAAAGCTTGCGAGCATGAAAATGTAGACGTGCAATTTTTTAATCAATTCTGTTCGAATTAATTTAAAAAATGTAATGGAATACATTACGTATATATTTTTACTAGCGCATTGGATCTGGTGTTACCTGGAGATATAAATTTAATCTGTAATAAACCTATAAGTGGGCTATTACACCTGAGCAATATAGCAACACAGCAATAAAATAACTAGCAATATAGCGACATCATATTGCTTTGGTGTGAGACAATATGTCGGATGCAATGTATATTGACCGATAGCAATTATATCGCTAGTTATAAGTTGCTAATTGCTGCATTGCTATATTGCTATATTACTCCGATGTGGTATGAGAGCCCATTTAAACATCATTTTCACATATAGCATGCGAAGAATTGTACATATCTCAACGATTGTTAATGAAATTTACATAAAATATCTACAAATTAGACATTTTAACCTTCCTAGTGAAACACTCTATCCATTAGTGAAAACCGGGATAAATCAGTTAAGTAATTACTGAGAAAATCGTCTACAGACAGACAGACAGACAGACGCAGGGAAAAACCTTGTTTTATACTCTGTATGGGTAGATTAGAATACAATGATTGAATGGATATTCAATGTACGAAAATTTTCCAATTCTCGACCGAGATAATGGCTTCAATTTCGATGATACGAAACCTGCTATATATATTATGTATGTACATATGTACATAAATATAAATATAGTAATTCAACTGTTGTTTATTTGTTTTCTTCTACCACGAATAAATGGATTTACAGAAATAAAACGAAATAAAAAAATTTATCGATAAACATATATTTCAACAAGCTATCTTAAAACGACATTAAACACTGAATTAGAAAATAAGGTACTCTTTTCGAAACTTAATATCGGTTTTAACTAGATTTACTGCATTGTTGTCATAAACAGTTACGGGGAATTGTATTGTTTCGCAGTACTATTACTTATTTGTGGAGCTTAACGACAGAAAGCAGTTAAAATGTTTTGTAATTTATAGTTTCAATTAATCAATAAGTATAATTTATGCCTATTGCAATGTTAAGGTAGTTGGACCATAAACATTGTTTAAGTCAGATTTTGTTTAAATTGGACAGGAATATTCCCTAGATTAATATCTGAAAAATAGGCAATTTTTATTAAAATTGACCATCTCAAAGTCATGAAAACCGATCTCAAAATGTATATTTTTACATAGCTTATATGGACTAACCGTAACGTTTTTATTAGATAAAATTTAAACGAAAAGTCAGTTTTCCATAAAAAACTGACATGTTGTATATTTATATGAAAGAAAATAGTAGACAAAAATTTAAAATTATTGACCATCCCGTTATTAATATTTAACCAGATTTAACTACCAAACCATCACATAAATTACAGTGTTGTTGACAATGTGGTATTCATTTGATTATAGTAAAAAATACGCGAAATAATGAAATATTTTTTTACAAAATATGATAAGTGGATAGAAGGGAATTCAAATTAATTTCATTAATTATTATTAGTATATATATTATGTGGTAGCTTAAATGATAAAATATAATCATCTGACAAGTAATTAATAGTAGATAATATGCAACGTTGCCATGATAATTTCTCTAAATTATAAAAATGTACTCGTGGCCTAATGTGATCACATTATGATGGACCAACTACCTTAAGATCTATAAATAAAATATAGTAGGCGACGCGACGCTACGATAATATTTCACACTCCTCAAGCAGGCTTTGGTTTAAAATTTGTTTGTATAATACATTGATAACATTAGCGCATCGCATTCCTTTAGCAATTTACTTAAAAATTTACATTATTTCAAAGATAATATTACTGTCTTCATATTTACTTATTGTTTGTTTAATATCGATTGGTTTTAATTTTTTGTTATAAAAAAATAAACGTAGTTTATTAAGTCGAATTTTGATACATTTTGGGAGGGTGGAAACACATAATAATCCGCAAAACATAATAAATCAAAAAATCTTTTTGAATTTTCGTAATTTAGTAATAAAAGTTAAGTACTATTTTAAGTATTTTACTTGAAATATTAACAGCTCTGACTCCAATCTATATCTTATCAAAATTATAAAAAAACTTGATATTTTGAAGAACAATCATATCATTATTTTTTTTAAAATAGGTAATTTAAGTTTTTGGAGTTGTAATAAATATTGAAATAATTATACTCAATTAATTAATTCGTTGCTTTTTACACCCAAAAACTTATGAGATAAATGTGTTATTGTAATTTTATCCAAGTTTATTACAATGTAAATAAGATATGAAATATATGTGTAATATAGAAACCTATTTTAAGGGAAAATTTTCATATAACTTTAACGTGGTCATTTTGTATGAACAAAAAGAAAATTGCATACGTTTTATATTTTCCTTTCGCTTTATTGTCTCGGTCAGTAGCTTCCGCTAAATGTAGATATATTATTATAGAATTTATGTTTATTATTTTCGATTTTCTTCATTTATCTTCACAAACTTGTCAGCAGGTTTGGCCCAATTCCGACGAAAATGTATCTTGTGTTTTGGGTGTAAGACGAAAGAAATACGGGGAGTTTCGGGAGTATACTAAGGGTTTGCTATGGCATATAGGTACATAATATATATAGTAATATGCATAGGTGGGCATTAACTCGTTAATCCGTTAATCGTTAGTTAACGAAGTTAACAAAATGCTTAACGGAATAACTTTTAATTTAACTCAAAAAAATGTTAACGCTCTTGTTAACTTCCGTTAAATAGAACTTCTATTAACTTTAACCCGTTACATTGGTTGTTTGTTGACATGTTGTCATTATTTGTTTGAATTACGTGCCACACGGGTACACCGGTGCTGTTGCTCAAGAGAGCAAGAATCCAGGCCCTGTTGATTACTTGCTATGTACCAGTGAATTCAAGTTATTATAACCTGACTTTTTAGCGTTTGCACCATAGACATAAAGAAATGGACAGCGCATCTGACTCGTAAAAAGAGCCGTGTCAAATGAGAGAGACAGAAGATGTTTGGAAATCATATATGTTATTTTCCAAACGACATGCATCTCTCTCTCACTTACAGAACATATGTTACACCCATATTACACCATTATGTTAAATACGAATGCGCTGTCCATTTCTCTATGTCTATGGTTTGCACCATTTTTAACCGACTTCATTTAGAGTTTATCTTTTTCTTCCATATTTCATATTTGTATAGTAAGAAAAGTAAGCATGAGGAAGGTTTAAAGATTAAAAGATAGAATTTAGGTGTATAATTTGTCATTCACATTTTCTCTCTCTCCAAAACTATACGATTAACTATTTTAAAATTAGCCTATAGTTCAGCAACTAAAATAGCGTTTTTACATTGACTATAGGCTACAGTAAATACGATACATTTTAACCAACATATTCAAAAATTTTAATATTTTCTGAAAAAAAGTGCAACATTAGTGTAAATGGAAATTTAAAGATATTTTAGTAACAATTAAGTAGGTTTAAATTCAACACCCGCCACTGCCGTAAACCTATAACTGACACATCAAAATACTCTATGGACATTTTGTCTCATCTAACGTGATAATATTCTCGTAGGTTTTTTTCCCAAGAAATAACCCGTGGCTATTGGGGATGATAAATGACCAAAGCTGGAAACAGCGCATCAAAATAATTCAAGGCTGCGACGATGTCTGTTTCTGTTTTTATATTTCTGTAGAACGTTCATTCCCGACACATCTAAACTCGATTTGTTGCTTTTTACTCAAATGAAGAATTACGTTTTTCGTAAAAAATATAAAACTATGATTTGTTACTTTTTAAATCGTAACGACATAACAATGATGTATTTTAGATTGTTTTTTATTTTATTACTATAGAAGGATTCATATTTATAGCAACGGTTTGAGCATGATTCAATAACACAAGGTCTGCTGAACAGTTCATTTGTTTTATACTGTGACGTCATCACTAAAAAAATTTGTTACAAATAAATACGCGACCAATACTGTTTACATTTTTTTTTAAACACAACACATAAATTTCTTGTCGATGTAATACGTCCTCGACAAAAAATTTATATAAAATGGCAACTGTCAAAATATCCACAGCAGACCTTCTATTATTGGATCATGGGCTTGGATGCATCATAATTTTACAATTGCTTTTACTGTTCAGTTTATTAACAAAAGCAAAAAATATCAAAGTTTTTTATCAGAAACTCGGTAATTTTTTTATATAAAAGACATTGTACTGCCACATTGATAATATTTAAGGATGTTCTGGCGCTAATCAAAAACATACACAGAATATTAAAAATTTGACAGAATGTAGTTTTAAGTATGATATAACGAATTACGAAATTCAGATACGATTTACTACACCGTTTAAAAGTTATAACAGTTTAAATTTGCACATTTTAACACGTCTTCTTATGGAGAATTGAAAAAAATCTAATTCAAACCTTATTTAAACACCGAAAAAACGTAGCCAAAAGAATTTTTTTTTCTGTTTATAGTAATACTGTAATAGTACAGTTTACTTCTGAACAAAACTTTTTAGTTTTACCTCTAACTCATTTCAGAGAAAAAAAATTATTGTGTAAGAAAATATTATAAAAAGTAAAAGTGATGAATTGGCAACAGTGCACTGAATACTAAATGTATGCACAAATAGAATAACAGTTCGAATTGGACCAATCAGATTGCAATTAAGTTGCCACTTAAAATTGTTGTACTTTAAATTGTCATATTTTTTTCATATATTTATGCGTGTAAACGACTTATATTATCATTTTCATTACATTTATGTTCTAAAGAGTGTTAATTAATAATATTCCTTGTGTTATTTAATAGTTTTTTAACTAATGAAGTCATTTATAATTATAAAATATTTGGTTTTTTATTTCTGACAGATGAATTTAAATGACATTCAAAAACAAAATTTTTCATATCATTTACAAATATATTCTTTTTTTTACTAAAATAACAGTTAAAATACGAAATAAGGTTTTAAACATAAGTACTAATATTGTTTATGTAGTTTAAAAACGCATTTGATATTCCTACAAGCATTTAAAGTGAATTATTCATAATTTAATTTTGATCTTTCATTTCTTTAGATTTATATTATTTTTGCCTCAGATTGTACGTCTAGAATATATCAATACTTTTTTACACAAATTAATTAATTCATATCTGTGTTACCAATAGTACCATTTGAACTCTATAATTGAAATATATGTATTGTAAAGTTTGTGTAGTATGTATTTACAAGTATAGGTAAAATTAACATAATCGAATAGATTGATAAACTATACGGTACGTGGTACTAATATACGAAGTTCGACTCGCATTTGATTATTTTTTTCCCTCACATACATTTATAAGTACTTTCAATTTCATATAAAACATGATACTTTCGTTTACAAAGAGGTTCACAACGTGGACCTAGCAATCGCACACAAAAAATTACTGCACTGTCAGAGGTAGAAAAAATACTGCAGTATTCTCCCTCGGGATATGCGACGTCCAGACCGACTGAATCCTGGAGATATTCGTATCACGAACAGTTACGAAACTCGCAAAATATCGCTACAGACGTTGCTGGAAATGAATAGCAACGAGATACATAAATGTATATATGAACAAGTTGTTGCTCTGTATTATCACCAGAGCTTGTCAAAATGTCGATTTTATAATAGAGTAAAATTAACGGTTACCTTACACATTTAATTTTGCCGTTTTTAGACCAACAAGACAAAACAGCAAATAAAAATAAAAAGCTGATAAAAAAGAACTAAATTATGTAAAAATAAAAATATATTTGATATTTTACCGCTGTAGGGTTAAATACCGCTGGTATAAACTTTATGTAAGAAGAAAATGAGAATAGTTATTAAGGTAAGGGAAACAGAAAACGCAAAGGTGTTTGTATGTACATGTGTTTGCATTATTAGCGTCAAATAAAAAACTAGAATGCAATATCAGTGTCAAATTAGAAATGAAAGTAAATGTAGCATTTGGTTAATTTAGAGGAATTGTGTAAAATGTAATTTGCGAGAGGAAAATATTTACTTTTAATTATAAAACAGAGAGAGAATGGGTAAAATGTTTTCTTTTTGCATTTTAACTAGCCTAATCTTTAATTAAAGGTACTTTATTATTATAATTTATAAATAACATTATTTCTTTTAAATGTTAATTTCCGATTTCAAAATTTCTACACGATCTTTCCGTTTCAGATCAAAATAAACACTTTTCGTTCAGTGTCTGTTTGCCTGTTTCCCAAATTCTTGTAACAAGAATAGTTTATCATATAATTGCTGATACCCGCGGCTTCGTTCACATGGATTTCAAAACTAAACTTTCCATAGGGGATGAAATAATAAATTTTTCTTTTGTATTGCTTTTTTTTATACATCAAAAATCGCAAATTTCGGTTCCAATGAAATTACCTAATTAATTCTGCACAAATAACACCGAAAATAGTTAATGTTATTGATTATAAAATTATAAAATATATATTAATATTTTTATGGCAAATCGAAGATTGATGCAAGAAATATGACTAAAAAATTTTGGTTTTCGATTTCGTTAAACGAATGACGTGAAAAGTTGAAATTTTCTAACCGCAGGTCTATATCTCGTAACGTTCTTCAGATATATGGTATCTCAAAGTTTTAGTTTTTTAAACATTTTTGAGAAAAATGGTTTTAACTTTTGAATGTGTGGTCTTTGATTTTTATCGACGGATTTGGAATCAGCAAGTCAAAATCTACAGAATGACATGTATAAATTGCCGATTTTTTACTAATTTTTTATTTTATTTTTAAGTGTTATATAGGTATGTAGAGTTATATAGATTTTTACATGCTGATTTCAAATCCCTCGACAAAAATCAAATCCGACTACGCGTTCAAAAGTTACGGCTATTTTTCTCCAAAAATTTTCTCTAAAACTTTGAAAGGTCGATTATAAAATTTGAAAATTTCAACATTTCACGTTATTTTCTTTAAAACAAACATACATCATTCATCAATCTTTTACATATTAACACTAATACAAAAAAAAATTCCAAAAATAAGAATTAAAAATATCTAAATTGAGAATATCTACTTTGATATTTATTATATATTGAAAAAGAAGAGTAACATTTCTATTATAATAAGAGCTATTTTAAAATTTAATACTTGAAATATTTCATATAATACGTGAAACTTTATTCCATTCTGAAATTTCTTCGTAATACAATTTCCGGAATGTTCTTTGCTCATACAAAGGGGTTTGTTTTTCATAGTTGAAAACATTGTTCTTTAAGTAAACTTTAGCTGTATGAAAATAAATGTATAATTAAATATTATCTTAGGTATATTCTTCTTATTTGAGAAAATTATTTACTTCATTTGGACTATTTAAAACTAATTTAATACTCTGAAATAGATCTCGATGCGTGACTGCTATTTGTTCACGATCACGCTCGATGTGTCACGATTTTGTAAATAATAAAAATAAAAATTTATTTCCATATATTGATATCGAAGTAAATTGGAAAAATTGAAATTTAAAATTTTGGTTTTTAAAAAACATTATTTTTGTAATAAAACTATTTTGAATATTGGTTATTCAAAATAAAACGTTAATATTAAATTGCTTATAAAAAACTAACCTAGTTTGGAAAGAAATGTCATGATATATTTTGTATGTACATATGTGTGTATTTTTTAAAAAAATTCCATGTTAAAACCATAGAAAAATATTTTTTACACTCAACGTACGCTGCCGAAATTGTTAATTTTTTGAAACTATTTTGGCGCATTCTTTATTGACGTGTAACATCATTATTACCAAGGTCACAGCTATTTCAATATTGAACATTTTTTTTTAAATTTATCTCCTCTCCCACTATATATATAAACATCTAAATATTTACACTGTTACCTAATTTCACTTCGGTGAATATTGAACTTAAGTCAATCGATGTTTATACAACGCGTTTATCACGACTAGTTGATTAACCAATTAACTAATCATCCATTATTTCCTTATTTATATCACAAAAAAAAATGTATTTGTATCCAGTATCCACTCGGTTTACTCACTTGTATAAAATACTATGTAGCATGCAGGTTATTAGTGTAAATGATATTAAATTATTAAACTTTAGCTTTTGTATTATTTATATTAATAACATAAAGTTGGATTAGTTGTTAATTGGCATGTGCATACGTGCAATTAACCTTTATTAGTGTATTGTTGTTTCAAATCATTTATTTATGTTATCAGCTTTTAATACTGTTAACAATAAGGCATGGGATACCGGATACGTGTCTGTATTTATTATAATATAGGATATCTCATTATTTATTTAATTATCGTGTCCTTATTTAAATTGAATGCTATTTGAATTGATGCAGAATGAAAATGTAGCACAAACAAGAATAATTTATTTAGAGAAGCTAGTTTTATGTACAAGTATAGCTATTTCCATATAAGTTTTAGTTAACTTAAGTGCCACTAGCTTTTAAAGTTTACTACAGAATACGACGTTGAGCGCTTGTAAAAGTTAACTACAAAAATAACGAAGATTTGAAAAAACGTATTCTTTTACTTTGCATTTCAACATCTTTGAGATAATCTAGAACTAGATGATGGATTTTCAATATTATAGAAAAACATCTGTACTATTAATAATAATTAATGGACACTTGTAATGATCATTACCACTATTTGGGTTATGAATATGTTTACACGAGCATGGAACAAGATATTTTCTAAACCGTGGAAGCATTAGCTGACAAAGGTTATTAATTAATCTTTGTTCGTATAATGTTAAGTGTAGGTGTAGATTGGATTTATGTCACCTTAATGGAAGATATATAAATTAATTAAGTCTCTGTTAACGAGTTTTTATAATCCGTTTTATCTAAAACTAAATACGAACCTTTACTAGCTTTAGTCCTAGTATTTGCAGTTGAATTTCCCGTTTAAATTTTAAATAAGGGTGAATATTTAACTCTCATTGAAAACTTCTAAAAAAATTTTCCATTCAAACTTTTTGATAATTTTTGACAGAGAATATGGCTGTTATAAAATTTAATGGTTGAAAATATAACATCCGGTCAAAAAATGACACAATTTAGTACAACCGTTATTTTTCCGATATCACTAATGTAGCAAAAAATATTTTCATTCATAAATTTTGAAATTTTAGACTTTATTTTTTGTAACATATCCAAGTAGTATAAAGTAATTTAATCTAAAACATTGCCATTCCATATTTTTTAATGTAGTTTATTAACTACTACACTACTACATACAACATTTTTATTTAATAATAAGAGATTTTTTTCAAAGATTGCCAAGTTTAAAAGTACTTGGTTTTAAAAACAATTTAAAAGTGCAATGCATCAAAATCTGTATAATTTATTAACGGAAATGTTATTTTAAAAAAAAAACACGTTAAGTATAACAACAAAACTTCATAAATTTAAAAGTTTATAAAGATATCATCCTAAAAAATAAAAAAATAAGTCTCTTTAGAAGTTTTTTTTTACAGAAAACATGGAAACAAGCACATAACATTAAATTTATAATACTAGAATTATACTGTTTGTATGCAGTTTTAAAAGTTTATACTCACTGTATTTAATTTCTTTTTAGACGGTTAAAACGCTTTTATGGTAACTTCCGTTACGAAAATTTTATACGTGAAAGTAATGGTTTTTTTTCTCATGTGAATTATGTGTTTCTGCATGTCACTGCATAATACTTACGTTTTATTATGGATTATAAATATTTTACTTTGAATAATAAGGTATATACTTACCCATTAATTAAAAAATTATACTAGTATATACACTACTATTGGGTAGATAAAATGTTTTATTTTTGTACTGTGAACATATAAATCACATGAACATTTAATTATTTATATGGTAGACCAGGGTACAAGTTTCATTTTTTTACTGACTACAATAAATCATACAATAAAAATCTAACCACCATGGATCAGCAAATCAACTCTTCCAGAAATATAAACGATTTCCAGCTTCGTAAAGTTCAGTGAGTTATTATAATTTATAAGTATTTGTTTATCATCACTTCATCAAGTTTGCTGTGAAATTAAATAAGTCCTTTAACTTCCAAGACTTGTAATCGCTCACATCTGTGGAAGGATGTATTTGAGAATATAAATTTAAAAAATCCGTTTTTTCTTGGGGGGGGGGATGATACAATTACCGTTTAAACAATATACTCGCTAATATTATAACTGGACAAATAATTATACAGGTTTGGCCAAAAGTCACTAAGGGGTATGTAGTTTAAATAACTTGTTTTTAATTAATTTTTTATAAAATGTTATTTACACGATTTAAAGATAATTCACAATCAAACACCGAACACAAATTGTGAAATTTTACTATCAAAACACAGAATCGAAAATTCTGACCCAACGAGCATATTGCCGTCATTGCGGCATGAGAGATTCTCCGACAATACCCTGCACCGTACACTTAAGGGATTGCAATTTCTTTTGCTTAATAGTAGTAGAGTTTTCTGATCTCTAAATGTTGGAGTTTTTTTTTCTTAATTAAAATGTGTTTCATCTGACATTATCGTTTTGTGAATAAATTCGGGATATTCCCTTGCTAATTCTTAAAATCTGGCGGCATATTGTAATCTGTGGGTATAATCTGATGGCTTCAGCTATTGTTCCAACTAGATTTCATACGAAAACATGTTCAAGGTTTTTAGAATACGCTGGAATAACGTCCTGGTCACCTTTGAATCGATGCACTCTGGTCTTCTGCAAAACTCTCCCTTACATGCCCAATTGTGGCTTCGTTCCTAACCGAGCACGATCTGCCTTTTCCCGGAAGATAGCTTACTGAACCCTATTTATCAAAACAATCAATCAAATGTCTAATTATTGGGAATAATGATTATATGCTTGTTAGGTCAGAATGCGGGTTTTAATAGTGAAATTTCGCAATTTGTGTTCGTGAATTTTTCTATGGCGAATTTAAAAGGTCTTCTCTAAAGAATGTGCGAATGAAAATAAATAATTTTAAAACATTATTTAAACTTCAGACCCCTTCATGACACTTAGCCCATCCTGTATTTGGTCAGTTATTAATAAACTATTGAATAAAGTTAAAAATTGCTTATTACTCTGTATAAAATAAGTACTATTTCTGCATACAATCTTTGGATCATATTTACCTGATTTTTTGCTCTTAAAACAAATTCCAATCTAATTTATTAATTTTTGACATTTCGTTCGTAAATTACATCAAATGAAATTCGTAAAAGGGACTTTTGACGCATCCTGTATAATAAATACAAAATATACTGTTGTTTGTTCGTTTCAAACTACTCCTATATTGTATTAAGCTGAAACCGCGATTGGAGATTTATGGTTTTGTTGATAAAAAGCGCTTTGATTTGTATCTTCAACAAATCTGTTCTCTCTCTCTAGTTCCCTACATAGGTTTTAAATCCTTGTCCAATTTTGTTCTACAAATAAACCAAACACGTTTTTTATTTGTGTGCCATTCAGTACAATAGAGTATTATAAAGGACATTATCAATTTACATGGGGATTTGGATCAAAATTACTCAGAAGTTAAACCTATTCTAAAATGTTTTTAGTGTTGTCTGATACATAAAAATGGAAATTTACAAAACAAATCGGTACCATGGTTCTCTCTCAAGATAGGGGAAGGGGTAAAAACCCAGTTTTGCCGATTTATCGGCTTTTTAAATTCTCTACAACAAAGGGTCTATACATACGTATTTTTGTTTTGTAGATTCGTACCTAATTCGCATCGATTAAAAATAATTTTATATATAACAAAAAAAAATGAAAAAAATATATCTAAGACGATTGTATTTCTTTATATTTTAAGATGTGAAACCTATTTTTCGAGTAAGTGAAAATTATACTTTTTGGATTCAGTACCTCAAAATACATAGGAATACATTAGTCTCCGAAAAAGTTCCTTACCTTTTTTTATGTGAATTTTGATGCAATGGTAAAAATTGTTATATATGTCAAGATCTTTTATTCCCCACTAATATTTATTCTGTGCAACCTATAGACCAAAATTATAATGTTTTGTGCAAGTATCAATAATATGCACCTTGTTTCAAATTCAATAATGCACCTTTATGTTTTGTTAACTACATACTTATAAAATTTCTTTTATACAATATACCTATTGTGCTTACTGTTGAACTTTTTTTTTCCGAGAAATACTTTTACCGATATTTTTCCGATTAATTAAATCAAAACTCAATTCACATGCACGAGTACTTATAATAATACTTTTATGGATTATAATTGTGCACATAGAATGATTTATACTTCTTTGAAGTAAAGTGCCTGTATACCATCTCAAACATATTGACAGCAATTGCTGTTGTCAGCCTTCAAACTAACAGCGTATGCATTTTAAATGCACTTTTGACATATTCTTTGAAATAACATTTTGCTTTTAGTGCATTTGATTTGAAAAAAAAATAGTAATAGAAAATCGTATGCTGCAAAGGAAAAATAATTTGATTTTTTTATTCAATGTTAGTTTTCTTTTAATTACTATGTTTACCTGAATAGATGCATAAGAAAATAATCGATTATTTATATTTTAATTATAAAAAATAATAACTAAACAAAGTTAATAGCCTTTTATATTAATTGATAGAAAAAGACGGAACATATTTGTAGAGGGTACATCAATTACAAGAAGACATATAAAAACACTTAGATGGTACGCCCACATTCAGATGATTAATAAAGGGTGACTATGAACTGGTCATCCTGAGAGAGAAAAAAGTAGGTTAACCAGCGGTTAAGTGGAAAACATCGATCCAGAACATAATGATTAGAAAAATATTGGGAAAATAGACAGTAATGGGTACTAAGGTCGGTAAACATATAATGAGAAACAACCCTTCCAAGAAATATAAGTTAACATATGAAGTTAATATGAATCTATTTTATATAACAAAAAATTTCTAGGATCAATTTCGTCCACCCGTTAACATATTTTTCATGTTAAAAATTAATATACAATTTTTTCAGTGTACCAAACAGTCTTACTCTATTCACCATACCTCTCTCCTATATTAAAATAGATTTAGCTATATTAGAACATTCTCAACTAATATATTACCACCATACACGCATTTGAGGTAAATAAAAAAAATGAAGATGCATGTAATGTAAACATAGTATGTATAATGTATTCTAACAATTTGATGCTATACTGTAAAATCTTTTCAGTGTTCATGCTGCGCGTTGCGCTAAAATAACACATATTTCATAACCACTCTTGTCATGTATATGGGAGAGACTTGCACCTACAAAGTCCGCATTACATATGTTAAAAACAGGATCCAACGTGCACTGTTTTCAACGAGGAGTTCTCCGTTAACATCTTATTAAAGTTATGTATCTACGGTGCCTGAATATTCTTATTCCATAATGTACTTTATTTGTAATCGTATGTACATAATAATCTATGTACAATGTACACGTATTATATTGTTTTCTTATTCGCTCTGTTACTTAATAATATTCAAACTGGGGTAATTACATCAAGTAGGTTGCATTATATTATGATTACTAGACTTTGGTTTTATAAATTCAAAATGTGCACGCATATTGCTACTCAAACAGTAGTACATATGTATGCGACTACTCTTATGCCCGGTATTATAAACGACCAAGCAAATTTGCAAGCTTACTAACACTCTCAAATGAGATATTAAACTTATATGACAGTTCTCAGTAAGTTGGTTTTTACCGTTTTTTACGCAAGGTTATTTGGTAACCTTGCGTAAAAAACGCAAGTGTATTTATACACTTTAGTAAATATACTTTACATATATAGGTACCTTTTTTTACTTTCTATGTATGAAACTATCTATCTAAAACTTTAAGAGAACGTTTCATACCCCATTTGAAAGTGCTTGCTAGCTAGCAAATTTGCTAGGTCCTTTATAATACCGGACATTAGACAAAAAAATATAGGACTCCGCAAAAATGTGCTCTGTAAAATCAACGACATATCATTCGGATTTAAAAATAAATATCACTTGTAATTGTTCAACTTTTTTCATAAAATAATAATAAATAAATAAATCACTGTATTACTCAACCTTACGATATGTATAAATTAATGTTTAAAATAAAATAAAATAATTTATCCTGTAAAAATACACCTGAAATTAACATTTAGGTACATGCATCTGCTTCTGTCTGTTGCTTTCGAAAATAAATCATCGTGTCAGATCGAGTAATGTGCCTTAATCATCGAGATAAAGCACTCACAGTACAAAATGGCGTCGTCAATAACATCATTAATATCGCTAGAATACTGCCACAGACTACTGGAAGTTCATAGCCCACTGGTCATTACTCATAGTGTAACATATATCGAAACATAACCTTTATTTATAGAGAAACGTTTAATTACAACCATCATTTCTCTTACATACCATTTAAATTGTGATGCTAAGATTATATGTTACCGGCAATGTATGAAATCCGGTATTATATAGAAAGCCTAAAAATCACCAGGCAAAGTGTGAAATGAATGTAATTATATATATTTCCTAGGCTTTGTATAGACTAGAAATATAAACATAAATAAGGCTAACTAACTAATTTTGGTTCAGACACAGATATTGACTTACTTCATGTAATAAAATACTAAAATCCTGATTATTTATCTTACTTAATACTTGCCTAATATGTTATTAAAAATATTAAATGCCTAAATAATATTTAATATTTTTGTATGATTTTTATTTTAACAATTTTAAATCATATACTTAATATTCATCTGAATATTTTATTTTATTTATTATAACAATAAATAAAAATTATTTCATACTTTGCCTGAAATCGTAAGGTATTGTATAGAATTCCTAGGAATTATATAGAATGCCTGAATTACATACTTTGCCAGTAACATATATACATATTAAAAAAATCAACTGAAGCAGAAGGCTGCCATTAAAATGTACTTAACTGAAATTTCTGTAATAAATAAAGTATTTGTCAGAATTGTTTGAAATTTTATTTATATTTTGACACATTGATTACAAATCTGTCAACAAAAATCGAATTTGACAACGTGTTCAAAAGTTATGGTCATTGTTCTCCAAAATTTTCAAAAAAGTAAAACTTTGAGAGGCCATATCTCGATACCGTTATGAGATAAAGACTTGCGGTTTAAAAAATTCAACTTTTCACGTCATTTTCTATATAAAAACCTTCATTTTAACAAAATCTAAAATTCAAAATTTTTGGGTAAAATTTCATGCATCACAAGTCAACTCGGCGATAATAATAATTATAAGTAAATATATTTTTAACTAGAATTTACCTGCGGCTTCACCTGCGTGTATTATGTATAAAATAGTTTTCTTCTTCATATAAATTTATGTCTGCTGGCTTAGCCTTTTCAGACAGCTACTTCGTGGTGGAATTTATAAAATAGTTTTATCGGTCTGTATTTTAACGGGAAGAATGGATGAATGTAGTATGAATAGAAAAAATGAATATTTATTTTTTAAATAAGAAAATTAAAATAAGACAGTTAGCCCAGTGCCAATCCGACTTTTTGAGGCCAAAAACCCGAAAAATTCTCTACAGAATAGCGATAGTGGGAATTTTTTCAATCAAAAAATTATATTTTTTTCGAAAAACATTAATATCTATAAATAATAATATTTAACTTTGAAATTCCGGACAGATCGGTAAAATTAAAGGACTTCAAAACATAGATTTAATCAAAATTGCAAGTATTTAGTAATTTTTTTCGACGTAAACAACTCAAAAATTCAAAAAAACGGTTTTTCGCCATTATCTCGAAAAATTTGAGGTTATGTTGAAAAATTATTTGAAACCAAATTGTAGATTTTTTTATTGTCTACAACTTTACTGTGGACTATTTTTCGATAGGAAGTGTATTCATTTTTTTAATCTTTCATCAGTTAATATATTTTTAATATAATCAAAACCACGTACGAGTTCACTGTAAACTCAGTATTTCGTGTATAAAATAATCCCGTGACACCCATGACAACTTTTTTTTCATCAATATGACACTAACGATAAGACAAAGGGTTATAACTCTACTTACTATGTATAAATATGCTAATTCTTATTACTCCCAGAAGTTACCGAAAAATAAAATATGATTTACATTTTATTACTTTTTCGTTTTTAATTAAACATTTCTCGCTTTAAATATACTACTCATTTTTGTATCATGCTACTTATGTATTACAATGATACACAGGAAACGCAATTAACATACATGTAAAATATAACTTGTACATTACACAAACGATCCTGACTGCTATTAGTCCCGCGAGAGAAATTCTCGCATTTCGCCAGTGAGTAAATATACTTCTCTCAAGATTGTTATCAGCAAAAAATTAATTAGTGCACTGAGAAGCTACACAAACTGAAATAAGCAATTTAGATGTGAGTATGGATAGATGTCTTAGAAAGGACGAGAAACTGTTCTGTGCATCCCAAAGGTCACTTAATCGAGGAAATAATTTTCGCGTGTAAATGAAAATAGCTGTTCTTTGTATTATATTTTTCAGGATGGCCACAGACCGAGAAAAGTCGTATAATTTTACACGTTGAACATTACAGACCGGGAGATAAAAACATCGGTGACTACAGAATTGTGCCATGGAAACTTCAACCGGCCTAATTGTCAGTTACCACAATCAAGGTCTAGTTTGCGAACCCAGTTATTCGTGTGTAAACAGATTAGCTTATTAACGACGAAAGCTTTCTACATGGTATCAAATTTAAATGATTCTTGTATGATATTTATTAATTATTTATAGCGCATACATGCATATACAAGGAGAGAATATTCTTTTAAAAATTAACAAAAAAACGCTGTGAATCTGAGGACAAAAATAACTTCTGAAAAAAATTAACAGAAAAGTCGCTAGAATTTAAAATAAAGTAAATGAAAAATTACAATGACATACTGGTAAATTTTAACATAGTACCTACCTATAAAAATTTATTTACTCTGAAAAAGTAATATACGCTATTCTTTAATTTAATTTCTTGCATATGAGAATTTCACGTACATTCTCTATAATTTTACTAGGTATGTTTCTATATTACTTTTCATATCTGGTCTATCGCCGTCATAGAAACTGCTATACAGTATATTGAATTGTAGTAGACGTTCTTTTAAATTTTACCATGTGTGTTCAAAATTTATAGGATCAAAATTTTTATTCATCAATCTATGTATTTTTTTATTTTTTCCCCATTCCTACGCATTCTAAATAAATAAAAATGTTAATGAATTTTTTTCATCATCACATTATAATATAAACGTGTATGTTTATATATATATACTAGGGGCTGTGCCCCTGGGCGCTTCGCGCCCCAACCCCCATTCACGCCATATTTTTATACAAAATTTACTCGGGTCTGCGACCCTCGTATGTGTATAAATCATACTCCTACCACTATGTTTTGATAGTTCATTTTTTAATTTGGCGGAGATAATCAATAGTATTGATTATATTTTCAGTAATCTTACATGTATAAATTACCTAATCACAGATTTACTCGGGTCTGCGACCCTCGAATGTGTTTATTATAATAATTTTCCATTCTTTTTGCTAATACTCATTTGTTTCTTAAATTGGCGGTGATAATCATTTATCATTATTACAATTTTCAATAATGTTACATGTACATAACGATATTATATTATAAACTTAAAAATAATCATTGAACACATTTATTATTATTAAAATTTACACATTTTTGATGTTTTTCATATTCAAAGAATACATTGAAACATTTTCAATATTATTTATAGCTATTTTGTTATAAAACTGTGAAAATAGTTATAGTAAACTTTTTGACTTTTTATTATTATTCTGAAGTTTTAAATTTTTGTTCAATTTCAATCAAAATTAATGCCTACGTCGCTTTTAAAAATACGAATTTTAATTATTTTTATACGACGCCCCTGACTTAATTATTATTAAAAATAAATTTTTATTAATATATCAATCTCAAAACTTAAAAAAAAATAACAATTTATTAAATAATTCTTTTTGAGACACTACTGATCAATATTATAATTTTCATATTTTTCTGAAATTTATAATTTTTGAAAAATTAAAAAAAAATCTAATATTTTTACAAACGTTACGAAATTTCTACATAAATTAATTAAAAAAATTTTTTTTTAATATTTTTTAATTCGTCGCTCCTGACGTAATTATTAACAAATTTAAACTTTTTGGTATCAAATATAGATAATTATACTAATTACATCAATACACCAACCAATTTTGGTAACATTTTAATTTATAATCAATTTAATCAAAATGTACAAATTTAAAACATTTCTATACACGCTCATGACGTATTAAAGATAAAAACAGCTGTTTATTTCAGATTATGACAGCGACTTGTCATACCCACGTGGAGTAATCAAAAATTCATACGAAATGTAATTTTTCGACCAATCAGAGCGACGAAATGCTAGAAATTTCCAAACAAAACACTATGGTTCTTAATCGTAAATTCAGTCTGACGGATAAATTTTAGTGAATTTTTCACGTTTCGTCACACGAAAAAAATCATATCTCAAAAACTATTATAATTTTGAATAAAATAAATAGCCTAAGCACTGTATCAAAGATGAATCTAAGTATTGTGAAAAAATGAAAAAAATCTAGTGAAACGTTTATGAATCCATAAATTTATAGTGACCGGACAGAGTTATAAACATATATATATATACAGAGGGTTTATATTATAGTGTGATATATATTTGTATGTCGCCTCGAAACTATAGCTTTATAGACTCTGGATTCACCAGGCCGATTTTGATAATTTTTTTTTGTCATGTAGCTTGACTCTTTTTCCAGTCAATAGGCTATTTTTCATTTCTTAGCTATGAAAGGTCTCTGAGCTGTGATTTTTTTCCGAAAAAGTACATCGAAATTTTACTGAAAATTAAATTTTAAGGTAAAAAACCATCGGCATTTATTTCTAATTCGAGTTTCTGATTGGTCGAAAATGACGTATGTTCTGTCAGATTCGACATACACGTGCTTCTTGACAGATGACAGCTGACAGGGAATGTTCTAGAAGGTTTTGTATCCTTTTCTATTAGGAGTGAGAAATTTTTTGATGACGTTAGATTTGATAGTTATTGAAATTACGTGGTTTTTTACATGTGACATATTTTTTGTTTGTAAAAAAATTATTTTGAGTGAAATTGTTGAATTTTTTTTAATTGTTGAAATTATTCATTTAAATCAGGGACGGCGTTTCAAATATTTTTAAATTTGTGTTTTTTTATTGTAATTTTATTAAAATATAATTTTTAATAGTTTTGTTGATGCAATTTTAGTCAAAATTTCACATTTAAAAATAATAATTAGGTCAGGGGCTGGTGTCTTTTTAAATATATGAAATTTTTGTTACATTTCGTAACGTTTGTAAAAACTTAAAAAAAAATTTAATTGTTCAAAAATTAGAAATTTCAGAAAAATATGAAAATTATAGATCAGTAGCGCCTCGAAAAAAATTATTTATGAATTTTTATTTTTTTGAAAGTTCAGATTGATACATCAATATTTTTTTTTAAATTATAATTAAGTCAGGGGCGTCGCATGAAAATAATTAAAATTGATATTTTTTAAAAGTGACGTAGACAAATTAATTTTGATTAAAATTGAACAAAAAGTAAAAACTTCAGGAATATATAAAAATTAAAAAGTTAACCATTTAATAAATAACAGTAGGTACATTTTAGGTTGGGTAATTTATACATGTAATATTATAAATAAAATTATTTATTATATTACAAAAAAAAATTATTTTGAGTGAAATTGTTGAATTTTTTTTAATTGTTGAAATTATTCATTTAAATCAGGGACGGCGTTTCAAATATTTTTTAATTTGTGTTTTTTTTAATGAAATTGTATAAAAATGTAAAATGTAAATGAGTTTTGTTGATGCAGTTTACAAAATTTCACATTTAAAAATAATAATTAAGTCAGGGGCTGGTGTCGTTTTAAATATATGAAAGTGGGAAATGTCACATTTCGTAACGTTTGTAAAAACTTTGAAAAAAAAATTTTAATTGTTCAAAAATTAGAAATTTCAAAAAAATATGAAAATTTTAATATAGATCAGTAGCGCCTTAAAAAAATTATTTATGAATTATTATTTTTTTGAAAGTTTTGAGATTGATATATTAATAAAAAAAATTTAAATAATAATTAAGTCAGGGGTGTCGCATAAAAATAATTAAAATTTCTATTTTTTAAAAGTGACGTAGACAAATTCATTTTGATTAAAAATTAAATATTAATAATAATAAATGTTTTCAATGATCATTTTTAGGGTTATAATATAATATACTAATGCATACGAGGGTCACAGCCGAAGGCTGAGACCCGAGTACATTTGAGGTTGGGTAATTTGTACATGTAATATTACTGAAAATTGTAATAATGTGATTATCACCGCCAATTTAAGAAAAAAATGAGTATCAGCAAAAAGAATGGAAAATAATTACAATATACACATGCGAGGGTCGCAGACCCGAGTAAATTTGTAATTAGGTAATTTATTCATGTAAGATTACTGAAAATTTTAATATTGATTATCTCCGCCAAATTCAAAAATTAACTATCAAAAAATAGTGGTAGGAGGATGATATATGCACATACGAGGGTCGCAGACCCGAGTAAATTTGTGTAAAAAATATGGCGTCAAAGGGGGTTGGGGCGCGAAGCGCCCAGGGGCACAGCCCCTAGTCTGACTATTAATAACTTGTTAAAATAATTATTTATGTTTTATAATTATTTTAACATGCGGTATAGTAATTTTTGATACTGTTGGTATGTAATATTACTACGTTACCGATTAATTTTTCACAGAATGAAATTTCGTCCTCCCGTTAACATGTTTTTTATGTTTAAAATTAACAGTAAATTTTTTCAGTGTACAAAAAAAATCAGTAATCTGAAAACTAAAGTAATTGTAATACAACGCCACCATAGGATAGCGGCTTTACATCATTTCAAATTTATTACCACTACTTTAATATCCAAACCAGATTGATAATGATTTGACGCCCTTCTTTATACACCTTATTTACCTTTTTTAAATATACAGGCACAGATTTTTCATTGTTTTATATATATAACAAATCTTGCTGGCTCTTCCTTAATAGGGTATACGTATACGCATATATGTATGTATAGAAGTAAATTATATGCTATTATACTTCTAATTGAGATTTATCTTGCAGCGCATGACATACCAACTTGTTAATCGTCATAATGTCTTATAATAAAAATAAAAACTTTGTTGAGATAAAGGGAACTTTCGCGTCAGTATTAAGTTTTATGTATGTTTGTATTCAGATTACCACTCATGTCTCCTAGTGAATAATTATAATGCATATTTAATTACGAACTAATTAGAAGTCTAGACGTTAAACCAAACTTAGAACAAACAAATGTTTAATGCGATTATTTATTTAATATGCATGTCATATTAAATGTAAATTAAAAAATAATCGGGCCTCCGGAACAACGAGTTTTAGAGAAAAATATAAACTATAAAAGGTTCAGACTTTATAAAACTCTATTAGATGGTTACATTCACGTGACCTCAGGATGACCTTTATAATATTTTTTATTATGATTTTTTAATTAGAGATTTTTTGACATTCATTTTTTTTAATTGGAAACCATCAACTTTGAGAAAAAAGTACAAAAATTTTTTTTTATGACATTAAAAAAAAAGATTTTTTTTTCTTTTCAATTTAAACAAAAATATAGTGTTAATTTTAACTAAGCACTCGTATTTTATGTCTTATCATATTTTAAAGTTTTCAATATCACTACATTTTTTGTGTAATACATGTACTTAAGACATGATAACTGACGTTTTGGTCATTTTCTGATAAACAGTTTATCATTATTATTTGTGTTGTATGTTATTTCGCTTAGTTTATTCATAACATTTGTATTCATTCGAGATATACCTTAAAATAAATGGTAATTAAATGATATCTGAACAAAACAAACTTTCAAATTGCTCTTCTGGGAAATTACAAATTTGTAGTTATCATCTTATGATCTATGACCATCGATATTATTATGTATAGTCATTTTATTAGTATGCGATACTTATATTATATTTTATTAAACTATATATTATTATAAAAGCATTAATTTTTTAAATTAATTATCTAGTTAGTATTAAAATTATTATATGTCCTGTATTTTTTTTTACTGAATTAATAGTCCAGTGCCAATCCGACTTTTTGAGGCTAAAAAACAGGAAAATTCTCTACAGGCTGGCGATAGTGGGAATCGTTGCTAAAAATGATTACAAAAAGAGGAACAAAAATGCACCCCTGCACATGAAGCGGTTTCGAAGGAGGGTGGTTTTTAAGGGTTGAAAATGTTTTTTTGCGATTTCCGGCGAAGTATGACTTCCTATCGAAAAATGGTCTACAGTAAAGTTGTAGATAATAAATAAATTTACAATTTTGTTTCAACCCAATTTACAACATAACCTAAAATTTTCCGAGATAATAGCAAAAAACCGGTTTTTTGAATTTTCGAGTTTTTTATGTCGAAAAATTGTTCAAAATACTTGAAATTTTCATGAAATGTATGTTTTGAAGTCCTTTAATTTTACCGATGTGTCCGGAATTTCAAAGTTAAATATTTCCTGAAATATTAACGTTTTCCGAAAAAAATGAAATTTTTTCAATCGAAAAATTGATCGTAGAAATTTTCGATTTTTTATTTTTAGGGGGCTCATTTTATTCGCATTGAGTCAAACTTTAAGATATATAAAAAATTAAAATACCTTTACATTTAAAAATTCTGTGAAAAATTAGAAAAACCAAATATGGCTATTTGTGAAAAACGCAATTTTATTTTTCAATTACTCGAAAAATTTTGTACTAATCATGAAATTTTTCTGCTAAAATACAAGAATAAAATATATTCAGTTTGATAAAAGGATAATTTAGTAAAAAAAATTTAATACGGTGTAAATTGATAGGAATAGAATGCTGTAATTAATTAATTGAAAAATTTTAACATAATAATAAAAAAACATTATTAAAAAAATAATAAGTACTATATTAATTTTATGTAAAATTAATATAAATACTATGTAATGGAACTTTCTTTTATTTTTTAGAACAAAGTAATTTTAAATATATGTAAAAAAATTTCAATTTATAAAGCTTTTACGATTTATTACCGAAAAATTACTTATTTACAGCATCCTATTCCTATCAATTTACACTATATTAAATTTTTTTTCGTAAATTATCCATTTATAAAATTGAATATATTTTATTCTTGTATTTTAGCACAAAAATTTAATGATTAGTACAAAATTTTTAGAGTGATTGAAAAATAAAATTGCGTTTTTTACAAAAAGCTATTTTTGGTTTTTCTAATTTTTCACAGAATTTTTAAATGTAAAGGTATTTTAATTTTTTATATATCTTAAAGTTTGACTCAATGCGAATAAAATGAGCCCCCTTAAAGTTAAAAAATCGAAAATTTCTACGATCAATTTTTCGATTGAAAAAATTTCATTTTTTTCGGAAAACGTTAATATTTCAGGAAATATTTAACTTTGAAATTCCGGACACATCGGTAAAATTAAAGGACTTCAAAATATACATTTCATGAAAATTTCAAGTATTTTGAACAATTTTTCGACATAAAAAACTCGAAAATTCAAAAAACCGGTTTTTTGCTATTATCTCGGAAAATTTGAGGTTATGTTGTAAATTGGTTTGAAATAAAATTGTAAATTTATTTATTATCTACAACTTTACTGTAGACCATTTTTTGATAGGAAGGCATACTTCGCCGGAAATCGCAAAAAACCATTTTCAACCCTTAAAAACCACCCCCCTTCGAAACCGCTTCATGTGCAGGGGTGCATTTTTGTTCCTCTTTTTGCAATCATCTTTAGCAACGATTCCCACCATCGCTATCCTGTAGAGAATTTTTTTTCTCCTCAAAGGCTTTGGCACTGGACTATAACATTATTAAAGAAATAAAACTCTAATTGAACTAAGTCATCCCCTAGGAAACTTAGCACTAAATTTAATATTTGTATTCTAAAATTTAATATTGAATTTTTAGTTTTCCTGGAGCAGGAACTATATATCCCATATATACCTTTTTGATTTTTTATTTCTTCCTGTCTATTCATTCTCCCCACATATATTTTGCTCATTTATTCCAATCACGTACTTACTGCACTATGTTTTCAATTCTCTCCTAGATTGTTTCTCTAGAACGTTTATCATTTGTTTTATGGTTGCATTGTACCAGTTTTGTTTCTTTCTCGTAAGTATTCCCTTGCATCCATTTAACTACATGTATGTACCGATGACTGGTACCTTGTATACGTTATGTTTTATCTTTTATAATTTTTCTATGAAATTTTATTTGATTCTGTTTAATGCAGAAATTGTATAGAATATAGGTTAACATATTTGATTTAATAAAAATATGAAAATATTTATTAATTACATGAATATAGCTATATATACATATTATGTCATATATTACTTAAATTTAATTTCAAAATATTGATTTTTAACTCTTTTTCTGCAATTACAACACTTATGATGCAAATATTTTGTATGGATATGTAAGATTATTATTATTATTATTATTAGGTTGTGATTGATGATAAGGGTTAGGTACCTTTAACACTGCAGCCTTTGGCTTATTGTGTGATATGTAAGATATAATTTTGATACATATCTGAGATGCATTGTTAAAAAAATTAGCATAATCGTTGCCAAAACAAATAATATTTAAACTACAAATATTTCAAATAAATTTACTCTACTTTTGGATAAGTTTCAATAAGAATTGGCAACATTGAAATCATCAGTTTAATATTAACGAAAATCATTATTTTTAATGATTTTCTAACAGTCATAAATATCAGATTTTTATTTTCTTATACCCATGCATATTAAGTATTGTTTTAAGCATACTGTAATGCTAACTTTTTCTTTTAATTAACATTAAAGGAAAAGATAAAACTGTCAAAAATACAAACCAAAATATCATCGAACAAATATTTCGTATGTTAGGATCGAATACCCTAATGCCGTCTTAACGTTGATCCTATATGATCAGTGGCGCCGACAAAACATTATATTTTGGAATAAATTTTTAATAATTTTTCATGATTTATAGAAATTATTTTTATATGGGATAATTCGTATAACGTAAGGATGATATTTTTACTCCTTCCTTCCTTTTATAAGGAATCATAGGTGCCCCTCTTTAATACATGAAGTATTTTTAATTGATTTATTATATGAAAAGGCAGTTATATAAGATTTTTTTTACTCGGATTAGAGAAGATTCATTAACAAGATTAATTTTACAATCCGAACTACAATTTTCAAAAATTATTCGCTACAATTTGTACTAATTATTATTTTGATACGTCATACATCAGAGATCGGAGATTTTAAATATCAATTTTCTCGAAATTATTACTGTAAAATATTTAAGATAATAGAATAGAGTACCTACCAACTTTATTATAATAAAAAAATGGTAAATAACTAACTAATATGATACAAAATATTATAATTCAGTTTATATTTAAGATTGTAGAATCAATTTTCCTAACTCAAATATTTTTAATTCGAATAATGCGTTAGTATCTAATCCGGCCAGCCCTGCAATACAATACATACACGCCTGATCAATTGCACATGCACCGCTGCATTTGCCTCTCTTACTCACAATGATTACGTCCTTGCTTACACACGACAATATGACATTGGCGCGTCCGCGGCTTGTGCGAATCCTTTGCAAGGATACGCGTACCGGGATCAAGGCCAACCGGGATCCGGACAACAGCCTGTTGGAAAACGACAGGATCAATAGGCGGGGTGTACGACCGCACTGTCTCACTCTCTCACGCCAACACTATTCATTTTACGCAGTTATATTACTGTCTCTTTTCCACCGTATATTCCTACTACTGTAGGTATTACTTGGTGAGATTTCATTCTCAAGGATTATATAAATTTTAAATTAAGTTACTAGGTTAATACGTCATCTTGCTTCAACTGTGTACAAATGCTTTGGTGGAACTGTGTCTATCTTTGTTGATTCTTTTTTGAACGTGACCTATTTTTAAGGAAATGGTGTTATTTGATTTTATATGAAAAAATGTTATAGAGCTTCTGAGAATTACAAATTTCATTGTGCGAATGTATTTATTCTAATTTTCAAATTTTGTTACTGTATAAAAATAAAATGAGAAAGTACTAAAATGTTTTCCCAACGGTAATGCCGTTCTTAAAAATAACTTGGCGCTCTAATGAAAATATTACTTTTATTAGAATGTACCACTTATATTTTTTTGAAATAATAACGGAAAAAAATCATGAAAATTAATAATCACTGGCGTCCTTATGGGGGGTAGGAGTCGATCCCCCCCCCCCACAGAATTTATCAATATACAAAATTGAATTTATATTTACAAATAATAAAAAAATTAAAATTATTTATAATTAGAAAAAATACATCTGTTATTGCTCAATAAATAAAAATTTATCTAAATTAAAAGAAAAACTGTTAGAATTATGTAACAATTTATATTGGATAATTAGAGCAAACATGTATTGTTAAAAAAATATTGTAAATTATCGACAAACATATGTATTGTATATATTTAATTATGTATGTATTTAAATTTAATTTAAAAAAAACTACGTGAAATTTCTAATAATGAATAAACTTTTCAATTTACAGCTGTTTAATAATAAAATGTCAACTTCATGATCATATAGAGGTATAAACGTTCACAAATTTTCTAAAAATACGCAACCTTTGATCTTATTCATCATTACCTCGTTACTGGAAAATGCATAGACGTACGTTCAATAGCTAGTTAATGGAATTTATTAATATATAATTTTCATCGAGTGCTATATTATACATGTACCTATATATCAGAGACGTAGGTTATTTTTTAATTAATATTTCTAACAATAAAAAAACAAAGGACCCCGCAGAATCCTTATGGAAAAAGGGTTTCGGTCAAACTCTTTGAAACTTTGGATTATGATAGTCCTTAATGAGAAGATCAAAAGTGTCAATGGGCACTATGTCATAAAAACTCAAACTTTTAAGATATAGCCCTCTGAAGTTGGGGATCATGATTGTCTTTACTTTGCAATAAAAGAATTTGTAGAACTGTAATTTTCGTACAATTTTTTGTATGTGTTCCCAATGATATCTATAATCGATTGCCACCATAAAAAAGTCAACTTTTTAATTCATTGAGTAATGGCAACACTTAAATCTTATTGTTACGTTTTTTTAATTATAAACAAATCCAATTGTTTTATAATAAAAAATTGGTTTATAATAAAAAACTTAATAATAAGATTTAAGTACTGCCATTGGCTAAAGAATTTAAAAGTTTACTTTTTTATGGTGACAATCGATTATATAAGTCTTTGGGAACACATACAAATAGTTGTGCGAAAATTAAGGTTCTACAAATTTTTTTATTGCAAATTAAAGGCGAGCATGATCCCCAACTTTAGAAGCCTATATCTTAAAAGTTTGAGTTTTTAGGACTTAGTACCCAAGTACCCATTGACACTTTTAATCTACTCATCAAGAACTATCAGAATCCAAAGTTTCAAAGAGTTTGACCGAAACCCCTTTCCCATAAGGATTCTGCGGTGTACTTTATAAGAAATCATCTTTTAAATCGGACACTTTTTTTAGACAACAGTTAGGTAAATGTTCCAAATTAAAAATTTTAAACTAATAGTAAAACTCAATAAATTTTAATGTGTATATAATTATCAAGAGAGCAAAAAAGGTCTTCACGTACAATTTTCTACTTATTATTATTTTCAAAAACCTTTAAAAATCAAATACTAATTTGAATAGTATTTAACTAAATATGATTTTAAATACCGTATGATTTAAATAACTGAACCTATAAAATATATATTTTTTTTAAACCCTGCATGTACGTTACTGAAATGTATGTTCATATACAAGCATGTGTGCGTGTGTGTGTATGTGCACAGGTGTGTGTGTGTTAAAACTGTAATTGACTTTTGGATAATCGAAATGTCGTTCCAAATAGCCAGACAATGATGTATGGCTTGCAACTTGTACTGCTCGTGTTTTGCACAAAGCCAATTTAAATTAATTATTATCAATACTCAAAGACGTTCGATTGTTAATAAAATATTGAAACCGTGTCACGAAGCCTTTAATTATGTTAATTGAGTTTCTAGTTAGAAAATAAGCGAGAGAACCTACAAAAACGATTTCATATATGAAGTTTTTAATGCATTATTATAATTGATATTATATTATAAATTAACGTCAATAAATTGAGTTCAAAGAAGTTTAATAAGATATATTTTTCTATTTATTAATATAATAAGAAATATTGAATGAATTTCACAAACCCAATCAAGTTTAACGGATCATTAAGTGTATTTATTTGTTAAATAACTATTTGCCTGTTGCACAAATGATCAATTGAATTAATGGACATTAACTTATTTTTGATGTCAAAAACTGGAGTTATTCAAAAACCGTTCATTATTTAATAACCTAACTTCAATTTCAATTAATTATGAATATTTCAATATCCAATTAGCTAATTTATAAAAGAATTAAAATTAATTAAATATGTTAATCGCAAACACACTAAAAATTAATTGTGTGTAGAATTTTCGAGGTTTCTATAAATAAACTTACCTGATTTTTGTTAAAAACTCATTCAAAACAGTTGATTCGTATTGAAGTAAAAATAAATGCCGTAATTGTGCCACTTTTGATTCGAAGTCACTATTATTTTAGTGAAAATTTAATTAGTAAAATAACTACTAATTCAGTTTAAGAGAGTAAATATTACAATGTTGCCAAGTTTCACTTCGCTCCAAATGAAACCTTATATATTTAATCGGCGATAAGTAAATCGAACAGTTAACTAATGCTCCTTTATACAATATAGGATATAGTTATTTAGTTTTCCATAGGTTATTCACTCCGGAACTAAAATTAGTTTACTGTCAAAACTAGATGCAATTACAAACATACTATACTATTTAATATTATAGTGTGATCTGACAGTAACATTTATTATCAGTATGTATCAATTTAAGAAACCCAATTTCAATGATAATTAGTTATTGATTGTTGGTTTCTCTTTTTTAAATACACGCACAAACATTTCATTAATTAAATTAGCATATTTTTCATCAGACAATTAATTTCCATATGTTTGAATTACATTTTGTAAAGGTATACGTTTAGAATGGACTAATTTTTAATCCGAATGAAAAAAGGGGTGAATTTTAATTACTTTTTAAAATATTCCATAAATATGTCTTACATTTATAAATAATTATGTTGACCCTTTTCGAAATTACTTCTCACTCGGCCATAAAAGTAATTGTATATTAGATTAGATACATAATATTGTATTTATTAATGGACTGATTTTTCCCTGTACTAGAGAACTTTTTTACACCTTAAGACCACATTGGAAAAAACTCATAAACCAAAAACAATATATTTAAAAGTAAATATGTAACGAGTTTCGACTTTAAATGAAGTCCTCATCATACATAAGTATAATAATGGCATTATTAGATATATACAATGTTAACTATTCATATTTCCTGAAAATCAAAATTATTAACGAGACAAAATCTCTTATTGTCAATACAAACATTGCATATGGAACTAGGCCATGATCCAATAAAACATGGTTGCTACGATTATTTGACAGCCGCCATTATTGCATATAGAGTTGATGACGTAGTACATCGGCCAAAAATTTACAAATTAAAAATTGACATTATACGTATTAAGTTTGAATTATTAAATTTAGATTTGAAGAAAATAGAAGTCTGAAGTGAAATAGACACTGTTAACATTATATAGGTTATAAAAAAAAGCGGTAAAAAAATGTTTCAACTGGAAACAGACAGATAATACTAATATTAAATTTTTTCGTTTTCCAAAAAAATCCCGAAATAAAAAAAAAGTGGATTCAAGCTTGTGGTAAAGAAAATGTGAATGCGAAATACTACAGGAATTAAATCACAATGTGATTATTTAAAATTCTACGTTAATGCAAGTGATAACGTAGATATTCCACTTGATGTAAAAACATTATTTTTTAGATGTAGAATGTTTTTCAGAATTAGAAGCTTGAATAAATTTATAAAAAAAAAATCAAAGAATAAAATTAAAAAAAAATATTATGTAAATTGTATTTATCGTTTTTTTTTTATTTATATTTCGTTTGTCACAAATTCATTATTAGAAAAATTTAGTGCTGATGACGTCACAGTATAACACAAATTAACTGTCAAGCAGACCTTGTATTATTGGATCATGGAACTAGGCAAATGCGATCTTAATAGTATTGTCTATGGAGCTTAGTGATACCTACTTACAAGTTTACAACAAAATATGATTAATTCTTCGATAAAACAGACATTGTCCGTTTCAATGCATATCTCCCCTACATATATTAAAACTGTTGTGGGGTCTATTGCCTATATGCAACACCAGTCTACTGTCTAAGGGTTAATTATAATAACAATTCAAGATATAACTACAATTACATTTACAATAGCTAATAATATATTACGATAAATATAATGTTCGCACATTAACAACAATATAAGCTAAACCATCCCGTGTAAGGTCCTTAACGTGAATCGACTAGTCTATTAATATTTCATTGTACATTTGCATAATAAATCCATCAAAATCTGAAATTTCTTGAAGCGCATTAAGCGTTATGTATGCTCGTTAATAAGGATACGAGAAATTGTATAGGCAGTTTCGGTCAATTTTGGGTACCTGCATTGAAAGTTGGTAGCAGCTTGTTTGATATTAACGTTTGATTATGTCTTATTTGTTATTCAAGCTTAACCAATAGTAATTGTGTGTTTCATCTGTGATCATTCTCAACAAAATACAGCATTTATATTTAATATTAAATGATCTTTAGCATTTATTTTATCAATGATTAAAAATTAGAAAATATAAAGCTTTTTCTCATTATTAACTATTTGACTAAAATTATATTTTTTAAAGATCTATTTACAAAACACCTCCATATGTATATGTAATTTAAATAACGTATCACGACGTTTCTTTGATAGCTTTCCGTTGACATATTTCACACTTACGCACTCATTATAATTTCATACGTATAAATATATTTTTAAAACCATCTGTATGTTGTGTCCTCTTAAGTTTGATAGTATGCGAAAATTTTAGAATTTGAGACTGAGAAAAAACGCACGGATAAAGGTGATTTTTTAATAAAAATTAGTTACCGATTAAAAATTTCAGTATTGTATCAGAAAATATCATCATGTAGATACTGTCAACTGAGTAACTGAAACGGTAACCCTCAACGTTTTTGTGAGTTACCGTTAAAACGACATTTATAAAATGAGAAATGAAAAATTCGGAAAGCGATATAATCTGCGGGCATTTCTTTATATTGAATGATGAATAAAAAATATATACTTAGGTATGTTAGATTCTTACAACTCGTAGTGTAGACGTGACAACAATGAAAACAGAAAAAATGTGATTCGTACGATTTTATAAGATATGTACCTATATTCAGAGCGGAATAGTTTTACTTGAGAACATGAGAAAGCGAAATTTCTTTTAAATAAAAGATGATTTTTAAATGAACGTACGATAAAATTTAAATCGTTTTAAAATGGCTGATTAAAAAATATATAGTGATAAGAGATATGTAACTTAAAATCGAATGTGAATACAATGGAGTTTTTTTTCTGTGGTTTTACAGTTCTGCGGTGCGATATTTTATCCAAATTCGAGTTGGGTATTTGTATTTAAATGAAATTAATATTAAAACAAACAAAACATCATAAAAATATTTATTAAAATATTAATTTGTGTTTTGTATCAATTTCTTCAAGTTTGACAAACCGATTTACTTTTTTTTAGGGTATTATATATTCTCGAACTTTCAGAAAAGTCATTTTTATGTAATTTTTAATTTATTTTTATTCATAGTTTTACTTTTATGTTATAATCCTTTTTTCATGCAATTTTTTATATGTGATTTTCAATGGAACTACCGAACATAAAAATACTTTACTGTATAAATATTAAATAAAATAAAAAATAAATACCCATTTATATCATAATAAATGTGATGTCCAGAATTTGTAAATAATCTAATAGCTACTTCGGAATCGTTTTTTTTATTTAATAAACTTATACAGAAATACCGTTAGTACTACAGTAGTAAAGTGTACACAATAAAAAAAGTCAATTGTATTGGACTTAATCCGTTGTTTTTCTTTCATTATTTTGTGTCTAATTGCTAAAAGGATTCAGTTTTCATTGCAATTGCATTAGTTTTTTATCGATGTATCCTGTTTACGCTGGTTGATTTTTTTTTATATTTTGTCAAGTAAATAACATAAAATAACGATTTCATAAAAATCATTTTAAATTTCCTTTATAAAAAAAATTATGCTGTGTTATAAAATTTTTAATGGTACGCTTATATTATATTATTTGTCGTATAAAACAAATGGAAAATATAACTATTATTATTAAAAATAATAATACATTGTGTACAGCTGTTTTCCATAATATTTATGTATCAATATTTTAAATTTTTTAAATACAAGTAGATACTGAATCACTGTATTTACATATTCAAAATTTGTGTATATATTATTATGTATATTATTTTGTTTTTAATTTATACAACTAATTATGTGATCTCGATAACTGTGTTAAAAATAATGATATGTGAATTTTAAAAGTGATTTTGCAAATTGATTTTTTTTTAAATTACAAAACAAAATTATTAAAAAAGGCTGCAAAAAAAATCTCTAAATTTCATTTGGAAGCATGTAATTTCAGCCTCATTTTTTGGTGTTTGTTTATTTCCACCAAAGCTATTCAATATAAGACCAAAATTGTTATTTTGAAGCAGAAATTATACATTTTCGAACTACAACAAAAATTTTAGTTTTTATTTCATTATAATCCTATTATATTACAATGTTCAAAAAGTTTTTTTTATTGTATAGAAATATGTTAATCCCTTATATATTTTGATAAGTTTATATTGTATATTTATAGATTTTATTATAATTCTAACGTATTTTTATCTTTTTCAGGTAAGTGATTTTTTACAATGCTGATCACGTTTTCTTATGTAAGTATTTTTTTTAATATTTATAGCGAATTCTATGGTGCCTTAATTGATTGTAATTATTGTTTAATATTAAGTCAGATTAAGTTTCACTTTTTATTTAAATTTATTTATAAAAATATATTTTTTAAATAAATCATTATCGTGTTATTTAATTTATAATTCATTTTCATACCTATTTAGATATTATATATTGATTAATATAACTATTACATATAACAATTTTTATGAAACAAAAAATAAAAAATAAAATTATATGAACATTTTTTATAAGAATAATTATTTTTTACAATATGATATATTTACGTACTTTGTAAGCATTTAATATCTTTTTAGTTTAATGTTCTACACGCGTTCAAATTCGTATAGACCAAATATGAGTTTTCATTATTATTAATAAATCATCAACTTTATGAAATAGCGATGATAAACAATGTTTTTGTTGTTTTCAATGAATAACGCTGGACTTCTGTCTAATAATAGCCAGACTCTGTGTTATAAGGCTTCGTAATTCTGCAAAGTTGATAATCCTACAGTTGGGTGACTTTTACGCGCATGAAATAAAGTTTTGTGGCTAAAAAACATTTTGAACTTTTTTTTTATAAAAAACACGGATTATATTTTTTTCAAAGTTACAAATAGAATTATGAACACCATTTCAATTTACAAAAAAATATATTTGTGCCCACCTATAATTAAAATTCTTATGTCCGGTATTATAAAAGACCTAGCAAATTTGCTAGCTAGCAAGCACTCTCAAATGAGATATCAAACTTATATGACAGTTCTCAGTAAGTTGGTTTTTACCGTTTTTTACGCAAGGCTAGTAAATATACTTTACATACCTTTTTTTACTTCCTATGTATGAAACTATCTATCTAAAACTTCAAGAGAACTGTCATATAAGTTTGATACCCCGTTTGAGAGTGCTTGCAAGCTTGCTTTGCTAGGTCGTTTATAATACCGGACATCAAATTAATGTGTCTTATAGCTGATTTAGAAAAAAAGTAGTACATGTGCTACATCATTTCGTTTGCAAAATTCGGGCGACGGCATTTTTTCTGAATATATTTAATTGACCCAAATTTATCAAATAACGAAATGACCTCCAGTACCTGGTCTAGATACCATTAACAATTTAAAAAAGTGGAAATAAAATTTGATAAACAATCATTCATTTTTAAAGACTTATAACCATAACAGTGACTTGGTAAAAAAAATCTTCAATTCGTTTAATGGCTGCACATTGAGAGGAGACAACGTTAATTTTAAAAAGATTAGACCTTTAGAAATGTCAACGAAATATTGTTGAGAGTTTAGTAAACATTAAATTGTGAAATCAACAATTAAAAAAAGTAAAATAAATAAGATTCGCTATTCGCTGGGTGCAAAGTAGGTAGTGGAGGAAACGAAATCGATCACAGCGCACAACGTGGCAAAAAATAACACTTTGTGTGGACTAACTGTAATTTTTAATAGGTTCGTTTTTAACTGAAAATAGAAAGGTCAACATGGTTAATCCCACTATAGACTATGTGCAAGTGGGTGGAGTTAGAAATAATATCGATGCGAGTGTTCGTGGTGAGCAATATTGTAATATTATCGGCGCCAAAATTTGAGGTTATGTTGTCAATGTAAACGAATTAATTATTTCTCTATTATACGTCATAATTAAAGAGAAAAAGATACCCAAAATAAATAATTTTCACGTACCTTTTATGCTATACTATTTATATTATATGCAAACAGCTAAATTACATGATATTTGTTTAATAAAAAATTTCACGGTATTAAACATATTAAACAATGATAAAAATAGAGTTAAATCCATTCAATCCTTCTCTATTACCCGGTAGTGGCGCTAATAGACTTCGTGCACATAGCTAATAGTCATAAATAATCGTCTAAAATGTATATATTACGATATTTTATTGAAATTATTTGTTTGTTAGTACGTCAAAGTCCACCCAAGTTGCTACTAAAGTCCACCCATTAGTTGGCGCTGTCATCGCGCACGCTGCGAATATTTAAAAAAATCACAAAAAACTGACACGAGTGACATATTTTTCGGTATCGATCTTTGTCTCGTCTTGAGACAGGCTAAAAATATTACAACACGAGATGGCTTCAATTTTCATGAGACAAGACTATCAATTTTAAAATTTGAGTCGAAGACGAGTAATTACAAAAATCGAGACTAATCTAACCTTCGTTTCGTGTGCAGACTTAATTCGTTTTTAAATGAGTAAGGTAATACGTGGTACTTCTAGTAGAGGCAAGTACTTCGTCGATTGTTGGTAGATAAAGATCATAATCCTGGATTACTTCAACAACGTTTGCGGATTCATAACAAGTCATATTCGTAACGTTCTTTTAAATGGTCTTTTTTATTCAACTTTATAAAATTCCATTGTGTTTTTTGTATAGAAAACATGAATGGAAATACCATTAGTATTTTTTTCTTAAGCTTTTTGGGTTTACATACCTTTGTTAGTCTTTTATAAAATTTTGATTTAGATTAATAAATTTAAATTTTTGATAAAATAACTCATAGGAATTCAGTATATTTAAATATGATATAAGAAATAAATATCATGACAACAAAAAATATAAAAAGCTTGACTGTAGATGTTGACTGAACTTTTTTCTATTTTCTTTGATAGTATAAATTTCATAATTTCCCAAAAACTTGCAAAATATGCTTTATATTATACATTTACTGCTTCCAATAATATAAAGACTATATTAGAGTCAAAAATTTATGATTAATAGTTCATTCTTGCGAGAGCAAATACATTACAATTCTTACTTTGTGAATAAAAATTTAATGATAGCTTGGTGATATTGTATTTATCCACTTATATATGTACATACATGGTGTTCTTGAAAAAATGTAATCACTTTTAAGTATTAATACTTAATAACACTATGCAACAAAAAAATTTACAGAAATTTGAATATGTACGTGATTTAGATGGTATTTGTCATGCCGAAACCGAATTCGTTGTCCAAATGATTCCATCACGTCAGGTTTTTTATGTATCCGAACCTAAAAGTCCCAAAAATGACGATTTTGGCAATGTTGGGAATTTATTACTAAGTAGGTAATTTTTTTCTGAAGTTTTCTTTAATGATTTCGAATAGTACTATTTTTTCTCTTTAAAATGATTTTTTTTTATTTTACTATGCGATTTTTCTTTACCGAAATATACTACTTTGAATATATATGTAGTAAAGTTCATTGTATCAACTATACTACACTCTATTAACAAAAATATCATATCTTCAAACTAGTACATCTCGGCTAAAAAAATCGTACAGTAAAAAGTTAAAACTCATTTTAAAGAGGAAAGATAATTTGTTACCGTGACCGAAAACTTTAGAAAAAAATTACCTAATTGATAATAAATTCTTTAACATTGCCATTATAGTCATTTTTGGGACTTTTAGGTTAGAATATCTCAAAACCTTGACGTGATGAAACCAATTGGGCAACAAATTCGGTTTCGGCATGCCAAAAGCCTCCTAAATTTTCTATTCAGATATTACAAAAGTATTTTTTTGTTGAATAGTGTTATTTTAAAATAGGAATATATAAGGTAATAGCTAAAATGTCTAAAGAATATTGACGACACATATTTTTTCCTAATCAAAATAAAATTGATTAAGTCATAGAAATTTAAGATTGAGTTTATTGAAAGTGTTGTTAGTACCTATAATATGTGATTTTTATCATTATTTTGGTGTGTCATAATGTTACCTACAAATTCACTACACAAAGTTAGATCCGAGGTCTTACAGTTTTCCAATTATAAATTAATCTAAAATAATCTCCGAAGTGACTATATTGCTAACTACCCTACTAAATGAAATAGTCATACAATTTTTTTGTTTATAATTACATAATTAGTTTTAAAATTATGTAAATTACCATTGAGAATAAAAATTATATTATATGTATATCACTTTTTGACTTCAAAATTCAGATTTTTATTTTATTTCACAAGTTTACTTCTTTACTATGCACCATTTTAAAATTTGTTTACACCCTGTATATTTTATAGAATAAGTACATAATATAATCAATATAGCCGAGTAGTGATGGTGCGCGCATGATAAAAAAGTGATTTACATTCGAAAGGGGGTTGAACACAAATACTATAAAAAAAACTCACACCAGGAAATGTTACACTATTAAAATGATTTGAATACAAAAATATGTTTATCAGTTGTAATTTCGTGCATAATTTTCTACTAGGCGTTTTTAATTGTTCTTTATACTTTATAATAAATATCTTTATTTTATTCAAAACTTATTTTAAAATTAATTTAAATTAGTACAGTTTCTGTAATCATGTACAATTATTTATTACTCAAAATAAATATTTTTGTTTATTTTATATATTTAAAGAAATATAGCTTATTTTAAATAATGGCATACAATCCTTTGGGCTACAATGTTCCTGACATGACATTCTTTTAACATTCAATCTCTACAGTACTTATGAAAATTATTATTAAAAATTTAAGATGAAAGAATTTATTTGTTCCTATATATAATTGAAAAAGTTGTTTTTCAAACTCTTTAGATGTTAACATCAAATGTTAAAGTTTATAATCTTTATGTAATAAAATAATAATTGTTTAATTTGCTTCATCTTTTTAATTTAATCAAAATGTATTTTATTTTTATTTTTTTATATCAATTTAATTAAAATTATCGAATTGATGAAAATTGATAATATAATATATGTATCTGTAAAATACTTAGAAGATAATGTGAACCCTATTTGATTCTTAAGGGGTTAGGTGTAGTCAGAATTTTCAAAAAATCGATTTTTGTTTTTTGCATTTTTGGAATAGTTGACTCGGTGTAAGTAATTAAATAATACGTATATTACTTTACGTAAATTGAGTGTAAAACTTCAAATGCGTTTTTCTCAAAACTACCGCTCGGTAGATTTTAATGAAATTTATATAGCTTTTTGAAAATATGAAAAACTAGTGCCTGATCGAAGGTTTTTTTTTTTTTTAATTTCGATTTGTTATAAACAATTAACTGTTGTTTTTTTTCCCGAAAATCTGGAAAAAAATTTCCTGAGGCCACCATTTTGTTAATTTAAAAAAAAAGCTTTGATCAGGCACTAGATTATCTATTAATAAAACTAATTTTTTTGTCCGATTGATTTTATATGAATCTCCAAGGATAAGTGATGGTCACCGCAAGGAGCTTCGGTTGGAACTGGATCAACACAAACAGCCATTACTATTAAAATTATTAATTTTTTTTCTAAAATTTCTGTCAAGTCAAGTCGAAACCTTATTTAATGATGCTATGTTTTTACTTTTATAAAATAAAATAATTTACTGGCAAAAAAAATTATTTAAAATTGTCATTTTTTCATGTCTCTGACTACACCTAACCCCTTAACCCATTCAGTGCTGAGAACGCGCCTGGCGCGTTCTGACAATATCTCGTGCGACGCGCAGAACGCGCCAGGCGCGTTCTGTTTATTACTGTGCTGAGAATGCGCCTGGCGCGTTCTATCATGTAATATATCGATACATTTTTATTGTTATCTTTTAAGAGTACCAAAGAAAACTTATTGTCTCACTTTGTCGTTTGTCCGTCTGTCCTTCCGTCGTTTCCAGTTAAATCATAATATCTCGTAAACTATATACGCTACAAACTTGAAATTTTTACTAAACATGTAAAATTATGCCTGCTAGACAAAAAAATTAAAAAATTGGAAAAAATAATTTTTTAAGAAGGGGTAACAGAACTAAATCTCGTCAAAAAAATTATTTTTTTCTAAGGCATGTGTGGTATCAAAATTTAGATCTCAATCAGTAGAATTTGACCATATTTCTTATATTTTTTTTACTCAAAAGTGGCACCTGTAGGGGGCTCCGTAGTAAATAAAATAAAAATTATACCAAGATACATATTATGTGGAACGTCGAAATGTAGATCTGAATCATTTGAATATTTAATATATTTTTCCTATCTCGAAAATGACGACTACAAGGGGCTTCCAAGCAAACATTAATACCCCCCCCCCTCCCGCTCTTACTGGCTTCAAAAATTTAATTGATTTGATATCATGTCATGTCATTGATGATACTACCAACGAGCAATACTAAATTCAACGGTATCATTTAAAATTTTGAAAAATAGGGAGGGGCGCCATAGAGTAATTTTTTTCATACCTGGGCATGTGCGGTATCAAAATGTAGATATCCGTCAGTATAGTTTGACCCTAGTTCTTATAATTTTTCATATTGAAAAGTGGCGCCTGTAAGTAAATAAAATAAAAATTACACCAAGATATGTGAGGTGTGTAAATGTAAAGCTGAATCATTAGAATTGGACGTAATATTTTTTCTAACTTAAAAACTCCGCCTACAAGGGGCTCCAAGCAGGAATCCCCCCCCCCATCTTTCTATCACAATACTGATGCCCAAAATCTGAAATAATTGGTAACATGGCTTTGGTGATACTACGCAAGCGACAAATACTAAAATCGACACTATCATTTAAATTTGGGAAAAATAGGGAGGGGCGCCATAAATTAAAAACATATTTTCGTACCTGGGCATATGTGCATGGTATCAAAATATAGGTTTCAATCAGTAAAATCGGTCACGACATACACGTCTGTATACTTACAGACGTGTATGTCGTGACCGATTTTTAGGGTTCCGTAGAAAAATATGAACCCTTATAATAGTTTCTCCATATGTCCGTCCGTCCGTCCGTCCTGAAAAATTTTGACATAACAAGATGAAATTTGGTATACGGTCGTAGATTGATGCCCCAAAAACAGAAATGATAAAATTAAAAAATAATTTTTTTAGCTCCCCCTTCAATAAAATGAAATGTGTTTTAACAAAAAAAATTTCACCTTTACCATTGTGTGGGATATCGTTAGTAAGGTCTCCTAAAATGCAATTATAAAAGTTAAATGACTTTTTGATTTTAAGCCCTTCAGTCACGATATATTTGCTTTTCAAAAATTTGAAATCTCTCTTTTATAAATCGTAGTGAGAATGACTACAGAACCCTATGATGTGCGTGCCCAACACGCACTTGCAAGTTTTATTATTATTGTGTCATCTTTATTATTTGTTGTGTCATCTGAAACAAGTTGATCTCTTTTAGGCATAAAATTATCTTAGAAACATAATGTAGATCTCAATCAGTAGAATTTAAAATTATTTTTTTCTAACTCAAAATTAGTGAGTGGTAGAATATTTAGTGACAATATTGACTTTGAGTACATGTATTTTTGAAATCGAAAGTGAATTAGAATTAGACTCAGAAAATGAAGATGACAAAACATGTGATATCAAGACAGGAGTTTCCAACAACAATAGCACCAGAAAACTGGTTTTCAACATCTGAATCTGTAAACTGGTCAAATACACGCAAATTAGCCAAAAGTATTCCATTTTCCGGAAATACTGGTGTAAAAATCAGGCAACGAACCAATAAACTTTTTTATGCTATAGCCAACATTGAGATCATCTCCAATTTTCATTTTAGATCTACATCCAGGGCCGGATTTAAAAATTTGCCGCCCTTTTCGATTGAAAAGTGAATTTTTTTTATGAATTTTATCAATCAAAGTCTGAAGACCTTTTTTTAGCTTTTTTAGTTAAAAAATGCTCTTCAGAATTCTGCTAAATAGTTAAAATGCTCTTAATAGTTCTTTCTGTAGCTCTCCCAGGTAGAATTTATGTCTATTTTTTTTCCATACTAAAATTTGCCGCTATAGGCAGCTGCCTGCATTGCCTGCATGGTAAATCCGGGCCTGTCTACATCTACAATATTTCTACTTTGATCTACTTGATATCTACGTACACAGGGTCGGCAGAACATATAAATTTCGAGTATCGAGTAAAAAAGTGGGGGAGTCGAAGAGTTTTTTTTCTTAAATATGGTTTTTAAAACATTAAAAATTATTAATGAATGAGGTTATACAAATGAAAATTAAAATTAGCTTTTTATTCATAAAATCTGACGTTTTTTTCGAATTAATTATTATTTCTTAGATAAACCAATTTCTGGTGGGTAATTCGACACACGCAAATTTTTCGAGTGTCTAGTACAAGTACAACATACCGAAGACTTGACTGATGCCGGTCTTGTACGTACATCTAAGAAACAAAAGTGGTAGAATTAATATTTAGTTCTCCTTAGATCAAAAAGATACTACGACAATTACCATAAATATAATTAGATCTATGGCAAACGACGTACATCAAAATAAATAAATAAATAAATGAATATAATTTGATCTAGGTAGATCTATTTTCCCCGGGTAGATCCGCGTTTCAGTACACAAAAATCCTTCCTTCGGGATCGTCTATTCGGAACATATAAAACGGAATCATCCCCTAAAAAAAATTAGATCTGAAGTGATCAAATCATTTCTTGATAGATCTGCATTTTGAGACATATTTTTTCACTGGTTTTTGATTTCTGGAAACCTGCAAAGATCTACAACGATCTACAAAGATCTCTAAAGATCGTTAAATTGTTGATCGTAATAGAGATTGTTGAAAATTCACGAATTTTCAACGTTACAATGATCTTCAGAGATCTTTGAAATCGTTGTAGATCTTTATAGATTGTTGTAGTCTTTGCAGGTCTCCACAAATCAAAAACCATTGAACAAATTCGGCTTTATTTCAAAATGCATATCTATCAAGATCTGATTTGATTAAATGCGCTATTCAACCATCTTTCTCATGTAAATCTACACACGCATATGCTACACTCTCCTTAGCGTTTCACTTCAAAAATCAGGAAAAGGTGATAAACAATCGGACAATAACGGGGGTGGACAATAACGAAGAACGGACAGTAAATATACGGATAATAATGAGGTTCTTTAACATCTGGTTTGTGCGTAGTATCCGCGAAAGGATCATAAGAGTTCAGCAGAATTCGCATCAATTCGTATTTTTGAAAATCATTTAGGGTGGCTTTGAGTTTTAAAAATAAAATACGATTTTTTCAGCGTCGCAGTATTGTTCAATATATTTGCTAGCAGTGAATGGGTTAAAACAAAATCAATTAAAAGCTTATTATCAACTTAAATAAAATGATGTATTTATTGACCTTTTCTTTATTCGCGAATTTAGTTTCTGTTAACTGTTCAAAATTAAATATTTTTATTTAAAACTATTCCCAAAAAGAGACAACTTTTATAGCCACGGTAATACATCGCAGACAGAATTGTGAAATTATATTTTCACATTCATGCATTTCTGAGAGTATCTTGAAACCATAAAATGTTTGCTGGAAATGGAGATGATGAAATGTTCGGAATTCTCAGCATGTTCAATTCTATATAAATAAAAAGAAGGTCTTCTATTATTACCAACATTTGATCAACATTTCTTATAATGGATCATTTATTTTTCTGATTTTTACTAAGGATCGTACCTAACTGTAAATCTTATCTGTCAATTGATATACTTACAATAATTTAAGTAAGCAGACTTAATCGTTTTAATTCACTAATGACTTAATTATACAAACTATAATATTAAGGGGTTAGGTGTAGTCAAAATTTTCAAGAAATCTATTTTCTTTTTTTTTGCATTTTTGGAAGCTGCTACAACTGCTGAAGAACTATTATATGGCCCATTAATAGATGACTCTGTGCAAGTAATTAAATAATACGTATTACTTTACGTAAATTGAGTGTAAAACTTTAAATGTGTTTTTCTCAAAACTATGTTTTTTGAACTGGTGACCACTCTAACTCGAAAACCGCTCGTTAGATTTTAATGAAATATACAGCTTTTTGAAAACATGAAAAACTAGTGCCTGATCGAAGGATTTTTTTTAATTTCGATTTGTTATAAACAATTAACTGTTGGTTTTTTTCTCGAAAATCTGGAAAAAAATTTCCTGAGGCTGCCATTTTGTTAATTTAAGAAAGAAAAAAAAAGCTTCGATCAGGCACTAGATTATCTATTAATAAAACTAATTTTTTTTGTCCGATTGAATTTGGATGAATCTCCAAAGATAAGTGATGGTCACCGCAAGGAGCTTCGGTTGGAACTGGATCAACACAAACAGCCATTACTTTTAAAATTATTAATTTTTTTTTCTAACATTTCTGTCAAGTCAAGTCGAAACCTTATTTAATGATGTTATGTTTTTACTTTTATAAAATAAAATAATTTACTGGCAAAAAAAAATTATTTAAAATTGTAATTTTTTCGTGTCTCTGACTACACCTAACCCCTTAAGAAAAACAGGAATAATTAATTTGTCCAGAAGCCAGGAAAACGCTAAAAATCCGTATATGTTTAGAAATACCTCGCAAATATTTAAAAATGTTCGATTGTCAACAAATAATTGTTTTTTATCACATGATTTATTTGTAGTATGTACGTTAACCAATCACAAATGTACCGCACTTCATATTGTTTAGCTCAATATGTCAGTGGTGTTATTTATTTATTATTGAGGATTATAAAATTTGTTTTTTATAAATACATAAATGATTTTTGTGATTTTAACAAAAAACAATTAGTTATAAATTGGCATGTGCACCACTGAATTTATACTGTTTCATTTTTCCAAAAAAAAGTCGAAATTAAAATAGGATCATAATATGTTCGATTTTGTGTTATGTAAATCCTTTTATCGCAACAAACGGTAAACGCTTTTTTAGTAAATCGGCTTCTTCAATTGAAAGAATATTTATTGGAAATATGACCCATTTGAACTGAGTTTTGTACAAACGTATCAACCCACCCATAGCTCGTATGAAAAATATACTTATAGTTATATCGTTTAATGCGCACAATAAAAAAATAAATTGATGATTTGGTTACATTTATTTTTAACAAAAACAAGTTGTTTGACTTTCTATCTTTAAAAAAAATTGGAAGTAATTGATTTTTATAATGAATTTTTTTAGATATACCTAAAAAGTTTTTTTGATAGATATTTATAATTATGCATTGAGTTCAGAAATTAAAAAGAAAAGTTAAATTAGTTTTACAAAATGTTTTTTCAGCTTAAAATAAACTTCTAGGCTCACACCCAACAAAAATATAATTCCACATGATTGATTTAATTTGTCTCACGATTCAAAATTTTAAAATCATTTGCATTCATGTTTTATCACGGACAGGACCCGATAAAATTCACTGCTCCCGCTTTGCTCTAATACAGCGGTTTTATAAACTTTTTTGTCTAGGGATCCTCTTTTGAACAATTATTTTTCAGGAACCCCTCCCTGACAAAAAAATAAATAATTAAAAAATATTAATTAATCACTGGTAAAAAGAAATGTAAAATTTACATTAATTTGTGCCAAATATGTATTCCGGACCCCCTGGAAAAAGAAAAGCTGCTATAGATCATTGGCTTCATTGGTTTACAAAATTTACTATACCTTCAGTAAAAATATATATATATTATTCTGGTGGGTTAGTTTTGGTTTTCCTTTTTATTTTTCTTCTGTTCGAGTTGAATTTTTATGAAATGTTAAAATTAGAACCATGAAAGACAGAAAATTTAGAACTTTAAGAGGCCATATCTCGAGAATGTTGATAGATACAAACCTGCGGTTTGAAAATTTCGAATTCTCGCGTCATTTTCTATACAATAAACATACTTTTAACGAAATCTATAATTAAAAGTTTTTGGGTAATATTTCACGCATGTAATAATTTTCACTACTTTTCATTTAAATCACATTTATTTAGATAAAATACAAGAATTAATACTGAATTTTTATAGAGAACATATAAACAAAACGACTAACCTTTAGAAATAAATAACAATTTTTTTTAAACTCGCACAATACGTAAAAAATTGATTTAAAAACATTGGTATTGATACAAAATTATAATACCCTAGACCAGCATTCTTGAATTTATATTGTATAGAGATATTCTTTTGAACAAATATTTTTTAGAGATCCCCACCCCCTCTCAAAAAAACAAAGAAGGTCTTTTGATTAAATTAAATAATTTAATAATTAACTTGCTTCCGAAATTGAAAGTTCCTTCCATTTTTAATAATCTCTTTATTCGAGAGTTTTAAAAAAAAGTTATCACTTTTATTGATATTTAAAAGAACGTAATTCTCTTGATAAAATAATTTTTCTCAAAGAAGAAAATAGAAAATAAAAGGAACACGAATTAAAATTAATATATCCGATTTATCTTTATTTTGTTACACAGAAAGAGAACACTTATTAGAAATTGTAGGGCCCTAAATATCAATAAAGCGTAGTCCGTAAAACCAATAAATGCTACGTATTTTCAAAGAAAGCTGCAAACCATTCGATAGCATTTCTTTACCTGCGAGCTCAAAGAAATGTGCTTTACTGATATTCTGACAACATTAAATACAAGTAAATCTCATGGATTGTATTCTTTTTATTCTCGTAAGTGTATAAGAAATGTATTTGCTAGCTTTTTATCAACTTTGAATTTCAAATCTTTGTAAGTCGTATAAAAATACGATAGTAATATATTGTCATTTTATTTTCCCGTGGTTTCACCCGTGTGTATTCTGAAAATGATTTATATTACATGTAAAACTGTAAAACGAAGACCCAATAAACTGAAAATGCACAGAGTCATACCTTATGCATTTTGGAATCACTAATAAAATTGCATTTAGATTTTTGTCTACACATTGGTTTATTCATTCCGAAAATAATAAACTGACTTGATTTTAAGACCTAGATGAAGTTATATGACAACTAGCGGAATCCCGCGGCTTCGCTCGTGTAAATTTTTAAACTAATTAGAACCCTCCATGAGTGATAGGAGATGACATATTACATTTTTTATATTGATTTTTATTCATTACCTATAAAAAAGGTAAATAACTCGAATCTTAGTTAAAATTTTTAAAAACTAACCCTCTGTCTACCCTCGCCATTAGAAGTTGAATATCAAATTTTTTATTGCAGATCATTTTGCCATACTCCACCATTATAACGTAAACAGCTATGCAGATAAACCTATCAAAAACACAGACCCGCCATTAGGGGTTGAATGTCGAAATTTTTATTTTAATAGATGACTATAATATATAAACAACAAGGGAAATAAAAGAATCTAAAAATCAGTGTAATAATGGGCAATCAGTGTAATTAATAAAAAAGTGAGTGTGGCTGAATTACTAAGAAAAGGAAACCAACAAACATAAAAAGAAGAAGACTCTTTTGCCCAAATTTACCTTTATAAGTAAAGCAGGTATGCAGATAAACATATCTAAATCCATCCTCGTCCCCATACCATGCTATTAGGGCTTGAATATCGAACTTTCATTTTTAATTGAATATTAATTTGTCCGAATTTACTTTAATATCATGAACAATAATGATGGTAAATATATCAAAAAATTTTCGTAACTGATATTTGTCTTGTAGAGTGTGTTGCAAACACCTTAGAGGTTAAATTTTGGGAAATGCTGAAATAATTATTTCATTATTTATATTGTAGAGTATGTTCGATAAGTTTCAATTAAATGCGAACGAAAAAAATAATTTTTATACAAATTTTGAAACCCTTTTTTAACTCCGTATTTTGAAAAATCCTTTCTTAGTGTGTGCTAACATCATAAAAGGAAGGCACCTACGAAATTTCACGTTTCTAGGTTCAAGGGTTTGGGCTGTACGTTGATATATGAGTGAGTGAGTGGTTAAGGATAAACTCTTTTATAGATATAGGTTGAAAATAATATGAAATAGTAAAAAAAATTGACTAATTATTTTTTTCCAATATAAAGAAATGTAACCAACCCACAAATGACCTCCATGTGCGTAGATATGTTAATGCATAACAGTGTCCATCTATTAATAAAAAATTCTGACAGTTTAAAACATTTTTAATAGTTTTAAAATCATATTAATAAATGCAAAATTAAACAAAGCGCAGTTCAAAATGTTATTAGTTTTTTCGTCCGTAATAAAACCGTAAACTAAACAAACTTTATTAATATCTCGTACGCAAACAAAACAATTGAGATTCCGGAGCCCGAGTGTGAGCGGGATTGCCATTAGCGGTCCGCTGTATTCAAGAAACGTAAATGAACCGTGAGAGTATGTGTGATATGCCATATCCTTGTCTGCATGACGTCCGCTTACAATTACATATTTGGGACTCATAACTCGTCGCCAGAAAGCGTGACTTCTGTCTTAAGAAGTACTATGTGTGTAGCATGAAAACGGCGTGCTTGGATTATATTCCAAAGCTCTCAGTTGTGCTCATTTTTGTCTATTTTTGTTGTTGCTTTTTATAGCAACAATACCGTTTTTTTATTGTTATGAAATAACATATAAAAGTTTCACGTCTACATAATAGTAATTCAATTGTCAATGTGACTAAATCTATATTTTGGCGATTTGTAACTTTTGTTACTCTATAATTAAACGTACACTAATTTTCCGGTACTATAAATAATTTGTTCGAGAGTAAAATCCATTAATGTATTAAATAGTAATTTACAAGCAGTGGTGACAATTGTACTACCCGAGTAAATTAATATTAATTTGGCACCTCATCTGATGAGGACTTCTTGTGAAGTCAAAACACGTGTCTTGGACATTGTTTTGTTATGGTTAAGGTGTATTTATTTATTTTAAGTGACTACGGCGGCAATTTCACTATCAAAGAAATATGACAGTGTAATATGTCAACTTTTATAACATTTACCTTCATAATATTTCTTTTATCATAGATAATGACAGTTTCTTATATTTAATCAAAGTTTTTTGACGGATAAATCAAAATAGCGACTGAAAAGTGTTCGTGGACGGTTTCGGCTACGAAATTAATTATAATTTAATATATGATCAAATCTTTGTCAAAGATCTTTGACATATTTATTTGATAGTGTAATAGCCGCCTAAGAAACCATAGTTTCTCCGTTTTCCAGTTACAATATGTTAGATAAGAAAATATGTATATTTGTAAAAACGTCAACTTTCGTTACTTTCGACAAAACACAGCGAATAGCGTTTTTTCTTCCCTAAATTCACATATCTGTGTTGTATACATCCTTCCCTGATACAATTTTATACACCCACGCATGCATACATCTACATAATAACTAAAATGTGAACGTGTATTCATTAATTATGAAATTAACGCACGTTTGCAGTAAAAGCGTCAGTAATACGATAAGCCTGGTCGAATGTGGAACCACATGGTGGTGTTTGGGAAGGGGGATTGTTTAAATGGGGAGGGGGGTGCAGTTGAATAATGTTAGCCGAGTGCCCCGTCAAGTGCATAAATGGAGATTGATTGGGATGCAGTAAATGTGAAGAAGTTAATTTTTTCTTGTATATAGGGTTGTCAAATTGTTAAATTTCAAATTTATATTTATTTAAATAAATTTTATAAAGCGAGTAATTAATCTCAATTTGTAAAATATATGTTTTGTTCTGCAAATGAATAAATACAACTATACAAATAATTATTAAATAAATAGTATTTTATAAGATATTGTATAGTACCTACTTGTGCCATGTTTCATTCGGTGAATACAAAAAAAGAGTTACTTTAAAAAAATTTCCACCCCCTAAAACCTTAGGGGTTAAATTTTGGGAAATGCTGAAATAATTGTTTCATTATTTATATTGTAGAGTATGTTCGATAAGTTTCAATTAAATGCGAACAAAAAAAATAATTTTTTATATAAAATTTGACACCTTGTTTTAACCCGTAGGGGTTGAATTTCGAAAAATCCTTTCTTAGTAGGTGCTGACATCATAAAAGGAAGGCATCTACGAAATTTCACGTTTCTAGGTTCAGGGGTTTGGGCTGTACGTTGATATATGAGTGAGTGAGTGGGTGAGTGAGTGGTTAAGGATAAACTCTCTTATAGATATAGATAATCCATCAAACTATTATATTAATATTATTGAAAACAAAAATACTGAATGAAAATAAATATATTCGTTTAGAATTTTCTAAAAATAGATGTATTTGGCGTTATTTGATACACAAGCGCCATTATTATTGTCAAGTTATGTCTGGTATTATAATGGAGCTAACAATTTTAAGTATTAACCGACAAGTATCCAATTATAATTTCGTGATCCCATAAAGCACAAAAAACAAAATTATTAAGTTTGTTCGTTTGAATATAATCGATCTTCGGTACTTATCAGAGTTTTTGCTCGAATCTGCTTGTTTCTGATCAAACAAAACCGCAACTCGTAAATATCATCGAGTTAATCAGCTCTTTGTGAATACATTATGCTAAGTTTTGTGCTATAATTTATTTGGACAAATTACTGTTGTAATCTTGACATGTTACCTGCCCAACAATGCCATATGATATGAGCTATTGTTTCTAAATTTATTGTACTGGCAGATGGAGTAACAGAGTTATCTCTACACCGCTTTTCATCTTTTATTTTAATAATATAATTTAATGCTTACTTATAACAACTCATATATTTTTCTTTAATTATATTTCAAATCCATCTTCAGTCTTCCTAATGTCTGGTATAAAAAAATACTAGTTTGCAAGCAACTCAAACGAGGTATCAAACTTAATTAATGTAATTAAAAATAAATAACTATAGTTCCCATTCACTATATTAATTATTACACTATGATGATATATACGAACTAATTTGGTAATTAAATCATGCATGTATAACAATAATTTAATACAGTAATGTCCGGTATTATAAAGAAATTCAATTAAAGTTAGCTTTTGAACGAGGTATGAAACTTATATGACAGTTACATGACATTAATTAATGTTTAAGTAATAAACAACGGTATTAAAACAGTGGATATAGTATTCTTGATAGTTAACAAATTTTATTATATATAATTTTATATTATAACTAAGATAATAACGATATATAAATGAAACTCCGTTAAATCTTTAACTAATTGTTCAAATACTTATGCATTGATTCACTTACACTAATTCTTTTGTTTTGTACTAATACTAACCTAACCTAACTACCAAAAAACAGATAAAGCATGCTAATGCAGTAAATCGTTTTGAAAAAAAAAGTTAACAGCAAAACAACAATTTCAACATATCGACGATGGTGGAGGTGCCGAGCAGATATTTATTATGTTAAATTATTAACATTTTAAATTATTGTAGTTCTTTTGAATAGCAACAATAATCGTTTTGGCATTTGTATGTATTTGTTTTTAATCTCCGACCAAAAAGGGATTATTTATTTCAAATGTATATTTGTCTATATGTAAGTATTTATCTTAGATCGACCATACAGACTTTTTCTCGTATAAGTAAAATTTAAAAAATGCGGACAGTTTTGACAAAAATATTGCTATTTTTGGTGAAATATTTTAATTTTATTTTTATATGAGTTCTTCATATTTAGAGAATATAAATAAAAATACAACAAATACTATTTCAATTAAAATAAAACGACAGATTCATTTATCATAAGTTCAGAACAGACAAATTAGAAAATGATTTATAATATAATTTAAAAATATTTCAATTTAATATCCATGTAAGCAAATCTAATTAATTTTTCACACAATTGAACTTAACACAAAAACACCCCATGTATGTTGTGCCAAAAACTGTTTTTGTACAAATTAGTATTAAAATATTTGAACAAAAAAGTTTTGTTCGAAAGGAAGAGGATACTATCCATCAAAAACCTACACGCGATAAGAAGTATTAGCGCGCGAAATAAACACAAATGTAAACACGGCGAATGTGCGTAAGAGTGAGAACGAGACAACAAGTATAGCAAATGTTGGAGCGAGAGAGTGCGTGATATATGGACCAGTTTACAAAACGGAACTAAGTTACGTAAAGTTTGCAGACTTTACGTTTTTGGTACGATAATGCTTGTATTATTTCAATTTAACATCTCTTACCACTTTTATTTATTTGGGACTTTTTTTTATGTGATGACAACATGTTTGTTTTATTTTTAAAAGTATATTCCAGTTAACATACAAACATAGATACCTAATTATATTGATTTTTAGTAGCAAAATTCATCATGGAAATAAATACTGTATTAAATACACAAGATTTATAATAATCTAACTACGCTAGGTTAGGTGTTCGATGTAGGTATTTAACCCTAGATGGGTAGACGTTCGTAATAATTACGACTACATTTACACAACGCCCTCTACAGGGAAATCAAGACGGGGTGGGGAGCCGAACGGGAAGATATGCCTTGTTTAATAGTTCGTCTTCAACCTCTGCCAAGGACAGGTGTCAGTGTTTGCTATTTTTCTAGAGAGAGCCATAGATCGACAAGTCACATCGTATCTTTCACGAAGGTCTACTCTTTTACGTAAATTTTAGTCGAAATATGTACGTAAAAGGATATGCTGTGAATGTAAAAAAGATCTCATTCGTCTCAATGCTTGATCCAATGATACTTTCTTTCGTTTGTCGATTCGCTGTAAACTTATATTACTAAGTTTATATTTTAATCTTTCGTATTTCGGTATTTTTGTAAATACATAAATCAAAAGATTTTAAAAGCAAAACTTTTTTTTTGCCATAAATTTATTAGAAAACCAAAAATTATATAGTAGTAGTCAATTTTACGAACGTCTACTCTTTTCGGCTTAAATTTGACGTCTACCCATCCAGGGTTAAAATAACAATGAATGCTACACTTATACTGTGACCTATATTGTTGCAAACGATACATCTAGCTAGAATTGAAAACTAACGTTTGAAATATACTTGTAAGTATCCATTTACAGTCCAAATAAAACTATATACATACATTTTATCGTATTCTTTTTATTTTATTTTTCTAATATCTTAAATTCATTTATAATGTAAATCTGCAATCAAAAATAAATCGATGTGAGTTAAAGAAAGTCATTTCAGCTGAAAATAATCCATTTAGAATAATTTGTCGACGAGTTAAATGGCTACCTGTTACATACTTAAAGGTCAAATATACGAATGTGAGTCGAAAGCACTTCCTTTTGGGAATTTATAGTTTACTAATTTGGTACACCTCTTAATTTATACACTGCAACAATCTTGTATGTCGAAAAGAAATTACATTGAAGCTATTAACCCGAGAGATATTTTACTTCCAAGATGTTTCACAAATAATGGATGGAGATACTTTAATAGTAACGTGTGAATCTTTTAATTTCCCTATGGAATTTATGGCACCTACAAAAAAGGTGTGTGCTACCACAAAATTAGGTAAATAAATGAATATAGTATGTATGTGTGTGTCTAGAAAGAAAAGAATATTTATTCTACTTTGTAAATATTTACCTTCATGAATAAATCGTTTTTGCAAAAAATATTTGTCATAATTTGAATGTTTTTACAATTGGTAACCTACAAAATTTTATTGTTTTTTTGTTATTATTTGTTCATTAAGTCTGTCACGTAACGCATGAAATTAGCTGCACAAATAAACAAAATAAACAATTGAATCGGTCATTTCAAAAACCTCATAAGTCACACAATTAGAGTTTTTCAGGAATCAATAAGAACTGTTTCATGCACAAACAAAGGAGTTTTAAAGGACTTTTTTATGCTTAATTTAGTATTTGAGTTGTAAAAAATTGAAATATCGAATAACCTTCACACTTTATTAATAATAATAATGCAAAAAAACTGTTCTTAAATTATGTTGTTTTAGCAATAAATAGGGTTAGTGGCATACAATTTAACCAAGACAATCATAGTAATCATATTTTTTATTGCTTATTACTGACAATTACACTTAAAAATTAACTTATTAATATTTCACATGTATTAATATGTCATGTTTTAATATCTAAGGGGACAGACCCAGTTGCGACTTCCAAAAAAGCTCTTTTTAGGATTTTTTTTGGCCACGCATTAAAATAATTAATAAAAAATGTTTTTCCATATAAAAGATATGTATTTACAAAAATTGTTATAATTTTTTTATGACAAAAATATTAAAAAATAAGTGGGATACAGCAAATTTGGGGGGGGGGGGGTCCAAAAAAATAAGAGGAAGGAATGTATTGACTTACGTGGTTTATTCCCAGAATACACATCTAACTTTAAGAAATCATTTTCAGCAAAAAAAGCATGTTGGAAAAAAATATGACTTTAGAGGTTTTTGAAATGACCGATTCTATTAAAGTTTTTATATATCTTTCAAAACATTTTAGATTTTTCTTAAGTGCCTCTTGTTTTGTATATTTTCATAATAATACAATAGATTTAATAAATGCATATTATTATAATATACATTATAAAACATTGCATGTTTAAATATAATTTAAATTAATGATATCTATTTTAGGATTTAGACATACATACATTACTTTATCCTTTTATATGTTGAATCCTTCGAATGTTTATTTTAAAATTTATGTATGCAAATATAATTATATCTTTAATTTCATTCATAATTAATTAAAGTAAATGTCTATATTTCATTTTCTCTAGATATAATTATTATAAAAAAACGATTTTTAATATACTCAAGCAATAATTGCAATTTTATTCATTTTTTATTAGTCATAATATTTATAAATTTTTTAACAGTAATTTTCTGATATCTATTTTTTTTCTGCCGTAAGAGAATGTATAAGAAAGAGAGATAAAATCAGAACCTAGTCCAAATTTATTACGGTTCGCATGAACCGTTGGTTTACATTTATACAATATGAAAACCACATTCTTTTCAACAATTCAAAATGTATTACTTTTCTGTAATAATGTTTTAGAAAAAACACTTAATTCATAGATTTTCGCAAGTAATAATATATTTTAACATTAATTTAAATTTTACGAATAGCCAACCGCTCCATGTAACGACATTCCCCTATCCCTACCACAATACTACCGTGACTGCTATATTTCTGCGCTAAATTTAAATTCACCAATTAACGTTAAAGTCGGCACGGTGGTGGGTGCCCCTCTAACCGACTTTGTTAGGAGGTTTTAAATTACCGATGCCTACGTTGTTTAGATGTTTGAGTGTATAATGTTTCTTTTATTTATTGTCAAAAAACTCGTTGTAATAAACTGGAAACTGATTTATTTATGTTTTGGATTCAGGTTCAGCTACGTGAAAAAAAAAACTTAAAAATGAAATAGGAAATGTTGACAATTGCATTTTGTTTGGAGCATTATTCAAATGAAATGTATACGAGCAATTAAAATTCTAAACACAGAATACGACTAATGTGGTAAGACACAGCGCGGTGTTACGCAACTATCTTATTTCAAAGTGGGTGCGAACTTCAAGAATGGAAACGGACAAGATGCGCATATTGCTGTGTAAACTCATTAATGCTAATCTTACCGTTTCGGGAGTACTGGGTTTCGTTACCAGAGTCCTTAGTAAACACACTTAATTATTTATTACGTAAGCATTATGTACATTTATGTTATTTGTTAATTGTGCGATTTCTTTACATATTTATTCAATTGACTATTATATGTAATCGTATACAGAAATTATTATTATCGTGATAATTATCATTTCGCATCCTACTTGTATATAGCATCAAGTGCTGAAAAGTTCTTGAGCAATTTCTTCCTTTCTTTTTTTAAAAGAAGGGCTTTTAACTCTTACTATCGTATGACTAAAAATGGTTAGAAATGTAAAATATTAACGTTTTAATTATGTAATAAAAATAATAAATAAATAATACCTCAAAACATTTTGAAATCATTTTCTGTATTGATAAAAATAAACTAATTTGGGCTCACAACTTTCATAAATGCTCAAGTTAAACATAACAAAGGACTTCGCACATTCATTATGGGAACTGGCTTTCCGTGAAAATCGCTAAATTTTTGGTATGTTGTAGTTTATGTGATGCTGATCTAAAGCTTTCACAGGCACAACCTCGAAAAATGAACCGTTTCGGTGATAAAAAATTTTCAAGATAAAAAAACGAAATTAAAGTTTTATTTGAGTTTTTAATGCTTTTTTGGCTATTCTAGTTTTTCACTAATGCTATTTTAGGGGTAAGTTTTTATTAATGATATTACAATGATGAAAAATGTAATTATTATTTTTTTACTATGGTGTGTAAGCAACAAAATTGATATACCCCCTGAAAAATTAAGATTTATATTCTGTTTCATTTAAGTTTGCAGTGGTTACCGAGTGATTTGACCGTACGATACACGATTCATACCATCAAATCACATAGCAACCACTGCAAACTTAAATGAAATAATATAACAAAGATTTTGATGACAAAAAAATAAATGTTCAAAAGTTCAAATCATTAACTATTTTAATTAAATAATAAAAATAAATTCCACTAAGGTATTTATGTAAACTAGTAGGTAATGATATGTTATAAATGTGAGTTATTTGTAACTTTAAAAATGTTAAAAGATTTAAAACTTTAATTTCAATTTTTCATCTTCAAACATTTTTATCGCCGAAACGGCTCATTTTTCGAAGTTGTGCCTGTGAGAGCTTTTGATCAGCATCACATAAATTACAACGTACCAAAAATTTAGCGAATTTCACGGAAAACCAGTTGCCATAAGGAATGTGCGGGGTCCTTTATTTAAAAAAACATTTGGCAAAACTTTTTCAAAAACAAGTATCTCACAAAATTGCTCTCTTCGGGATTATCAGTACAAACCTATTCACTTTTCTTACACTTACAGTTCCATCTTCCATTAAGGACAAAATACATCAAGGTATAAATATATTTGAACAATCCTTTTATCTCTGGCATGAAGCAACCAACATCAAATACTAGCGTTTCTTAAAGTCTTATCAGCTAAGATTGAGTAAGGTTAAATTTAATGGCTTGAGTAATTCTTTGATCTGTGTTGCTTTCTTCAATTTTCTTGTTAATAAATTATTTTTAAAAGGTTATGTAAGATCATAAAGGCAAAAAAATAAATATGGTATTGAAATTTGATATAAGTAGATAATAAATCATAGAAGTTATAGTGTTTTCATCAGAAAACAATACAAATACAAATTCCCATGAAGTACCTGCACATCATTAATATACTATAATATAGTAAAAACAATAAATTTACGAAATAAAACATTGATTTGTCACTAATATTTTATAAAATAAGTGTTACAGAAAACATGGTAGTCCCTTTTTTCTCAATTTTAAAAAAGTATAATTATATATCAAAATAAAAATAAATAGGTAAGCAATAATCATAATCAATTTTGATATTTTATCTTCTTCCTTAGTAGTGAAATGTTTATATTTCAATAAATAAATCATTTTCTTATCTTAATATTGTGCCGGTAGATGGTTTTTTTCAAAATATATACCGTGTCAAAAACCATCAAAATGTTCGATAAAATATTTTAAAAAGAGATTATCATAGTGGCCTTAGTTAATAAGATATTTTAAATGTAATTTTTCACAACTAGAAAATTTGCTTCTCGGTAAATGCGTGGTCAAAGTATTTTTCATTTTTATTTCGAATGATAACTACTATACACACTTCAGCCACAATTGTTGTATTAACTATAGTTCTCAATATTGCTAACGAAATCCATTGAAAACGTAGAAAAGGACCATTTCGTTCTTAGTAGGTCAATTTCCTGTAAAGATGACGCTACGTTACCTCTCAAAGAGCGAATCATCAAAAGGATAGAGAGAAAGAGAACGTGTTCCAATTTGGGTGCATTGGTGTACTTTAATCTCAACAGTCGTGGTTTTGAGATCTTATCCAGATACAACGCTCAAAGTTGTTTCATACAGGGGTATTTTATACGTACTAATTATTTTTCGTTATTAACAACAAACTTTTTGTTTTATTTTGTAACATAATTCCGCCTGTATTGGCTGCCGCTGCGAATAATTCGCGTCGGTCTGTGGGAAGCTTAATACGATATTTCTCATGATTATTATTTTTATTTTTATTGACATACGTCAAAACTGACAATATGTTAATATCAAACGAAAAGCAAAATAATTGCTGAGTCTGCAAAATCTTCGTATGGCCGCTATTACATTATCAAAGAAATATGATCAAATTTCTTTAAACAGATAAATATAACAGTGTAATAGTCTAAGGTTTTTAAACTATAAAGGTTGTTTCATAGTGTAGTCAATTAGTCAACCGTCAAAATTCATGGAAACTGCTAATAATTAACTATTAATTCAAACTTTTAATTTGACATGACTGCCTGTGACGTCACACTCACTCCTCTCTCGCTTATTTACTTTGCCGAAATGCTTAGTTACGAGACAACCTTTAAAGTTTAATAACCTTTGTAATATTCAAGTTTTAAATATTTTTGTTTATATTGTTTCTATCCTATGTCCATGTTTCTATCATCACAGATACCGTCAGTCGCATAATAATATTTTATCCGTTTTTTCACAGATATATATTAGGCTATTGATTAATTATAGGTTTTTGAAAGGAACAATTGCGATAAAGGGTTTTTATTGTTTAATATGTTTGTTTGACACCTACAGATGATAAAAACACAAAGTGCTACTAAATTCATCCTTGCGTTTTTTAGGGAAGGGTTAAAATAGTCACTTTTCAACGTTTTAAGTATAATTCGAAAACTAAGCAGAATTTGAAAATTAAATTTCCCATCAAAATAGATGATTTGAGAAATAAAAAAAAAATTATACAAGAAATATTTAAAAAACAAATCGAAAAAAATATCAAAAAATCACATTTTTTTCAAATTTTTACTAAATTGCTCATAAATTTTTTCTAAGTAAAGAAAAAAAAGTAGAGGTGACGCCTGTCAAAATATTGAGTCGAAAATTTTTTTTTATGAAAATTGGCTGAGCTATAGTAATTCAAAGTTTACCATTTTTTGTAAAATTATTCTTACATAGCTTAATAGCGGACAAAGGGAAATTGTTTACTATAGAATTTATAATGACCTTTTTTAATATAAAATTAAAATTTCTACAAAAAGATCCTATACCCAACTAAGAAACCAAGTTTTATCAGAATCAGTTCACTAGTTGATGAGTGTGACAAGAATTTATTGGACATACAAACAGAAAAACGTTTTCAACAATGATCACATATAGGTACATATAACTTCCCCTATTCTAGATAAGCAATATCAAAAATTATCCAGCAGCAGAACTATAGTTATTATATAAAATTATTCTCGCTAATAAGAGATAATAATACTTCTGATGTTGAAAATTCGATTGAAATTGTATTAGGACAGTTATGTTAAGCAAACAAAATATCTTCTCAACGAAGTGTAAAAAGTATGCAATATGAAAAGATACATTCGATCCTGCTGCCGGCAGTGATAACACCACAAAAAATATTCATATCTATCATCGAAAGCAAGGTAAAAACCATGAAAAATGTTCTTTGTTTTAGCTCTCTAAGGGCGGTTTCGAAACAGGTGTACCAGCCTGTATAAATATATTTATGCGAGTTTTATTTCAGAACTTCCATATTATCGTTATTTTATATTATGGATGATTTTAGGGTTACCTTGCAATTATTTTTTATACAAAGATTATTTACAGTATTTATTAAAAAAAAAATATGATACTGTCTGTATCTAACTGCAAATATTTGATATCGCAGAAATATACGTTAAAGGTTTATTTTTTTAAAGTTTAATTCAAATGAACCATCAATTTAAAATGTCCTCATTTTTGGACAGAAACAACAAAATTTGTTACAGATATCCGAAAAATGTTCACCTCTGTTTTTGCTTGTAACTTTTAAATCCATAAAAAAAAACATAAACTGTAAACAACAAATAACAGTTCAATTTAAAAGTTTGTTATTTTTAAGTTTTAAAAATAACATCTTACAAGTGATTCCTTTAAAATGCTGACAGAACTTGAAAACGAAAAAAACAAATATTAATCGTAAACAGGTTGTATTTTTCCAATTGGGTCAAAACTTACAAGCAAAACAAATGCGGTGATAAATTTTTGAACCAATTGTATTCTTATACTGTATTTGCATGTTTTTATAGTCTGTTTCATTTAAGTTTGAATTGTTGTCGGAGGATTTGACCATACGATACACGATACGAACCGTTAAATCACCCGGCAACCACTGCAAACTTAAATGAAACAGACCATAAATAAATAAAATAAATTAATGCAATCGTAAAACAATGATTTAAAGAAAGCTACAATTTTGTTATAAAAAAATATGCTTATTTGGGATGTATTTACCTAACGTTTCTGAAATTTTTAACCCTCTAGTTTTTTTTATAAAGTACAATGTTTTTTATTACAAATTCAAAATTTTCGAGGAAAAATTGGGAAATTTCTATAAAATTCTTGAAAATTTTTGTATAACTCTATTTTATTTGTGAAAAGAAACACCACGAACACACATTACTAGCAAAATTTTCAATAAATCTACACAAAAATTTAAAAAAACTTTCGGAAAATTTCGGGAAAATTCCCGGAAAATCCTTATTTTGACAACGTATTTTTATTCAGCGACTCTCAAAACCCCTACAGGTAAAAAAAATTCGTCGAAAATCGGACTTACTATATGAAATCAGTAAATTATACAAAATTTTCAAAATTTGGAGGGGAGGGGTAAAATCCGACGACTGGAATGTTTCTGATTTCAAATAAAATGGTATAACGAACATTTAAAAAAAAATCCATCAAAATCGGTGCTGTTTCTGAGGGTTCCGAAGTTTTGGCCATTTTCGAGCTTCATTGACTCGACTATATTATTGGATGTTCTATTGATTAGGAAATTTTAAATTATATTATTTAACAACCCACATATTTTCTATAATTATAACGACATATTTTTTTGTAAAATACACTATTTCAATACTAGTGATTTGAATAGAGAGTAAAAGCGAAATTAACTTTCACTGACATGTGTATTATACGTAGATATGATATGTTTGTAATATTAAATGCCAAACATATAAAATAAATGCCGATTGATAATAATAAACCACACTAAATGTCGGAGTAAATATTATAATTTTCACAAATGCTGGAAATACAAATAAAATGTTGGTTTGATTTATTTATAACACAAATTAGTTATTTTTATTATTATATCTAGAATGAAAAGTATTTTAACGTTTTAAAGATATTTGTTTATATAATATCGATAAATGAAGGTATATTGATTTTATAGAAGAAATAGTGATGTAATTTTTTAATAGAAATATATCGTTTTTTTAAATTTGAAAAAGGTAATTTAAACATTTCGAATTTTTAGAAGTAGAGTAAAAAAACCTTTTTTTCTTAATTTGAAAAGATGAAAAAGATGTATTGATAAAAAATAATAATTTACAGACTTTTACCTCCCCCATCCTGGTTACGTCACTGAAATGCAAATATGGTATCTCTGCAAATATAATCAAAGTAGCTAACTTTTTCATTATACCTTCAATAAATATTTCAAATTGCTAGCACACTGCTACGAAAAAAACATGGCAACAATATATCCAATCTATTCGTTTGTTGTTGAATGAAATATACAAATAAACAGTAGACACAAAAAATTGCTCTAGGGTTAAAAAATAAATGAGAAACGAAACAAAGATCTAGTTATTTTTTAGTTAAAATACGCAGACGGTTTTTTGTTAAAAAGGAGATGCAACGAGCAGAAATAAAATAATTGTGATTTAGACGTCTCTCAGGCACGAATGCAATTGTAGTTATGTAATAAATACGTGATCCGTATTAGCAATAAGTTCTAGCCCGAATATCCTCTGACTATGATAACCTGTCAGAAAGCAACAAAAACCTAATTTTTATCTATTTTTCTTTTTGTAATTTATTTCAATTTCAATTTACCATTTCCATTTTTGTTTCTTGAAATTGAAACTGGTTATTGTATATATTCAGATGTATTAGTAAAGTGAGTGCGCTATATAAACAACTAGCGGAATCCCGCGGCTTCGCTCGCGTAAACTTCGAAACTAATTAGAACCCTCCATACGTGATAGGGGATGGCATATTTTTTATATTGATTTTTATTTATTACTATAAAAAACGTAAATATCTCGAATTTTAGTTAAAAATTGTAAAAACTAACCCTCGCCATTAGGGGTTGAAAATCGAGTTTTTTTAATTGCAGATTATTTTGCCTAAGTCCGTCATTATAACCTAAGCAGCTATACAAATAAACACATCAAAAACACAGACCCTGTCTACCCCCGCCATTGGGGGTTGAATGTCGAAATTTTTATTTTAATAGATAACTATTTTGCCCGAATTTTCCTTTATAAGTAAAGCAGGTATACAGACAAACATATCTAAATTCATCCTCGTCCCCGTCCCATGCTATTAGGGCTTGTATATCGAAGTTTAATTTTTAATTGAATGTTAATTTGTCCGAATTTACTTTAAAATCATCAACAATTATGAAGATAAATATATCAAAATTGTACCCCCCCCCCCTCATTCCCATAGGAGTTGAATTTTCGTAACTGATATTTGTCTTGTAGAGTACCTACTTGTACCATGTTTCATTGGGTGATCTACAAAAAAAAATTATTTTACAAATTTTTCAACCCCCCTAACACTTTAGGGGTTAAATTTTGGGAAATGCTGAAATAATTGTTTAATTATTTATATTGTAGAGTATGTTCGATAAGTTTCAATTAAATGCGAACAAAAAAAGTATTTTTTTATATAAACTTTGACACCCTGTTTTAACCCCGTAGGGGTTGAATTTCGAAAAATCCTTTCTTACTGGGTGCTTACATCATAAAAGGAAGGCACCTACGAAATTTCACGTTTCTAGGTCCAGGAAATTGGGCTGTACGTTGATATATGAGTGAGTGAGTGAGTGAATGAGTGAGTGAGTGGTTAAGGACAAACTCTTTTATATATATAGATAACAATTATGTTGAATACTTTCTATATTTATCAAACTTATAAAAACACCTTTACCTATCGACCATTTTTGACTGGTTAAATGAAAAATGTTTTATGAGACAGAAAAACAGACATTTATCAAATAATTACTCTTAATATTCTATTAACTTTCTTCATCAGCGTATGTATTGAATTTTTGTATGAAAGTTCGTGAATAGGTACGATTTTTTTCATTTTAAAAAAAATAAAAAGATCGAAATTAAATGCCTTAAGTAATGTTTCATTACGCAAGATAAGTTCGATATAAGTATTTAACTTATTTAAATTTAGTACTTAAACATAGATTAATTTTCAAACTGATCTTACATACACTAATGACCTCGTTTTACTAAACGCTATAAATTTAAATAAGAGACTGGGAAAATTACATCGTGGAAAATGATTTAATCATTTTTAACAACTTGGTTCTACTGCAAACAAGTCATTTTTGAAATGACAACTCTCATAAAATAAACGAAGGTTGTTAATTTTCAATTATCAATGTTTAATTTAAATTTAATTTTTTTTTAATTTTAAACGTTTGCTTGACGAAATTAGTTACACTTTATAAATTAAGACGAATTCCACTATAGAGAACCTACGAATATTGATGCTATTTGTTTCCAAATGAAACATACGTCAACAAGTATTCAACTTTTGTATACACATTACAGAAATATTTAAAGGAACATTTTGGTTTTGTTTCTGGCTGTAGCAATTTCACATTGTTATGGGAACAAAATGTAACTACTGAGCAATAAGCTTATTTACAGTGTTTATACACAATAGTTAATGATTTTCGACCTAGTGTCTCAACTAAACACAAATATTTAGTTTCAAATATGACAAGTCAATTATAGGAGGAATAAAGAGGAATAGGTACATGTAAACTAAAATATTTCTTCTTTATTTTCTAATAACTAAAGCACATATAAGCAATAGCAAATAAAAGGCACACAATATATTTTTAACTTTCATTATTTATAAATATTTTGATGCTGAAAAGTAATAAATATTTGAAAAAAAATAATGCAATTAATAAATTTGTAAATAAATGGAAAGTTAAAACGTAGTATACGCAGTTAAACGATTTTTGCAGTCCCGGAGATTAACTAAAACATACCCTTGATTTCCTTAATGTATAATACGTTTTGTTGCCACGATACGTTATAACTCTATTCTCATTCACAAATCAAAGAGATGTGTTGTTTGTTTACCGCTTTCTATTCTTTCCTGAAATCGAAAGTCACGATGAAAACGATTAATTAGAATATGAAGCCAAATTGTGGTTGGAATTATTTAGTTTATTCATTATAGTATTATATAATGTATCTTGCTGGTTTAATTTCTTTGAAAATTGCTGTTTGTAATTTTGTAATCAAATAAATAATATTAACAGGAATTGGTAATGTTTATATGATTTGTTATTTATTTTATTTGCATGCACATTTTAAAAATTTTATCAACTCTTTAACTGGCACACTAATTCTAAAAAAAAATCAAAATTTTATTACCTATAAAACGAATTATCTCTTATTCAAAAAATAATTACATTGTACGAACCAAGCTTACAGGTTTATGTTGGTATGTAGTAAAATAAAACAAAAAAGATCAATCATATAATGAATATAAACGTAGAATAAAATTAACCCCTGTATCTCACGTTATCGATGTGCGTCCGTTCATATGAGTAATTCAGTTAACTATATTATCGACAAAATTAAAATTGTATCACGCGCATTATTTCAGATGTTATATCGATCTCTATTCGCAAGGGAAAATGTCAACTCATTTTTTATATGTTCACTTTATCCATTTTACTCTCTAAAACTGAATCAGTGAATAGTCACTGATGGACTACTCTGCACTGGTAAATAGTAAATAGTAGTTCACTGCTAATCAGTGGATCTTGTTATATAGTCAAAATGATAAGTGAGAACTGATTTTTTTAGTGACTTTTACGTTCACTGAAGGAATCAGTGGAATTCTCACAGAGTGAGTTTAAGAGATAAGTTTCAATTGATAGGTATATTATTGTGATGTTATATTCCACGGGCTGTTATCCTACCATCTAACTTTAGGGCTGTACACGGCAAGATCTGAAGATACATATCTACTTTGAAATCTACTAAAACCCGCACAACCAGCTTCTCGAAATACTATACATGTTACTATAGATAATTTCTAGGCTAAAATAATTATAGGGTCTTTGGAATTCAAATAGGGATAATCCCATCAAAACCGGTTCCGTAATTTTCGAGTTTACTCGGGACAAATAGATACAATTTCATTCAAAATAGATTTGAAAGCGCATATAAAACAACGCATAGACTTAGAAAGTCATATGAAATTAAAATTTTTGGGTGTACTGTGTAACTATATTAATAAACTTGGATTAACAATTTTTTATGAATTGATACAAATGACATTTCATTATAAAATTTTTAATTAAAATAAAAAACAAATATTAATTTGTAACAAGCAAACCATTCAGAAATCAAGATAATTAACAAGTAATAATTATCAAACTGTTAAAAATTCGATATTAGTACAAACACTAATAGTTACATTGCTAGTATATAATGAGTCTTTTTACAATATTATCCTTAAAACGAGTTTTATGAGTTATTTATTTCACATAAAGAATACAAAAAATCTCACTAGTGACAAATATTTGTGAGAGGTTGAAGGTGGTGTTATTGAAACGATTTGAGGACGACGTCCGCGTACGTTTATGAAACGCGTTCTCATCGGCGTCGTCGTCCTTGTCTTGGCGTTGAGCAACTCCTGGATGAGGAGCAAAATCAATATACGTTGTACGATGCGCGCGCGCTGTTGAACACACCGCACGTTGCGGCCACCCCCGGCGGCGGCGAGGCCGAAGGGCGGCCAGTAGCCGGGCAACAGTCATCTGCAACGTCACATTCGGCCGACGCGGCAAACGACGCCGATCTAGCGGCCAAAACACACAAACAATAATAAATATCCATCTTCATGTTGGATATAACGCATGTGCTGTTATGTAATAACAATGTTTTCTCTTTCGTTTCGCTTATTAATTATTTTTAACAGTTCTTTATTACTTTTTTATTATTGTTATATTTTTGTTTGTTTATTTTAATATTTGTGGAAATTTTTAATTGTGAGTGTAATTTAAATTGATAATTAATTTTAAAGTTTTAAAATTATTTTCCTCTTCATGCTATTCACAAATAAATTGATTATTTCCACAAAAAAACTATTTTCTTTCCATTTTTATATCCGTTTTGTTTTTCACATTCCGGAAAATGTTTACAAAGTACATTAACACATTTTTACAACTACTGACCTACATTTTTGCGTATATTATTTTCATTGATTTTTTTGTAATATAAAATGAGATGCTGTACAGGAATAGGGATTTCGAATAATAACGTTGGAGTAGATAAAATGTATTATGTGCTGTGAACAATATTTAAATTATATTTTAAATTAAAATTGGACAAGTTAAACACTATGTTATGTAAATGAAATTGTGTCAATTATTGCAATGTGCTGTCGTATTTAATCACTAAAAATTGGTGTTCAGTGTTAAAAAAATTAATTAATCAAATAGATAAATTTTAAACGTTCAGTGTTGGATAGACAAATAAATGGAAATAAATAGTATTTAAAATCTGTTGATAAATGTGTCAGTATTCTCGTTTTATTTTAAATAAAATATGTTTTTATTATTATTTCATATCAAAGCATTTTTTTGTTCTTCATTTTACGCTGTGTGAATTCAAGTTTTGTAATTTCAGAAAATTATGCGGGCTAATATATATAATTCATATTACCTCCATTTTCATTGTAACTCGAATGATAAATGTAGGTATATTCTAATTAAAAAGTATGTATGTCTGATATATATATCTACTTTTAAATCGTGTTTTACTTTGACGTTTTATGATTGATTACATCTCAAGTTCTTGTTTGTTTTATGAAAGTTGGATGTAACAATCGTCTATATTTAGAAAAGCACTTATTGTGTTGAAAGGGATATGATAAAAATACTCAAACAAAATAAAAAATATATAGATGAAATTTTCAATGTATACATTATTTATGCTTATAACACAGACCCGAAAAATTGTATTTATTAAATAATATTTACCGATCACTAAACATACAGTTTTTTTGTAAACCAAAATAGTCATATGTTTTCTTTTTTATTTATATTAGATACATAAATTGTACTTTGTGTAACCCCTATTAAAATTGGAATTAAACAATGTATACAATATAAACACGAAGGGAAGCGTCTTTGGTAACTCCAGTACAAAGAAAGATTAGCATACGTTCAAACCTTATGTAGTGCAAAACTTAAGTCCAATTACAACAAATAATTAAAACGTTCGCAGGCCTCTTTGTTATTGGTTACCTAATCGCATGATCTTGTCATATATTTGAGTTATATATTTTTACATTTTGCATAATATAAATTCTCTATGCACTACTTTATCACTATAGATTTATTATGACAAGACCATTTAAATTTTCATAAGTTGTTTGACATTGAGGGGTTATAACCAACCAGTGGCTAGTAAAAGTATGTTCATAACTATGTACTCGTAAATAATAACGATTACAAACAAAGTTTTATTAGTATACATTTTAAAAGTAATATACAATTTAATATGTGCATAATGTTAATATATCCTGGAACTTGTCAACTATAATGTTCTTTTCTATTTTACACTTTTATAATCGCGTTGAAATTCCTTCAAAGTGTGCTGCAGATAAACATTTGAAAATACCTTTTCTATAGGAAGTGTATCACTTTTATATGATTTTCATGTAAATGTATCTTATATGCCATTTTCATGTTTGTGTTTATATTTTTTGTGTATTCAACATAAAAGTGTAATGCAAATGCAATATGTTATTAAAATTTATGACCCTTGATATAAGGCTTCGATGCATGCACTTGAAACGTTTTTGAAGATATTGGAATTTATACGGGTAAGAGGGGAGTAGATGTATTTGTATGGGTTCTATTACTAAGGGATGTTTACAGAAAAATATCATGTATATTTACAATGCAGGAAAAGTATATAATATAACAAATATTAATTTATAGATTAACTTTTAAATTAGATTTTTTTGTATCATATCATTATATGATTAATTTGAATAATAAATTTAAGTGCGAAATTCATTTTTAATTAATTAAACGAATTAAAACATCAAAGGGAAAATACAAAAAATGCTAATGAAGATGTAAAAGAAAAATCGTTTCCTTAAAATGAACGAAAAAGTAAAATTATGCAAAACAAAGAAACAAAAATGAATTCACAAACAGATTATGAAAATATTTCAATGCTGTGTATGAAATAATATATTTTGTTTCTTTCTCTTAAAATACGTTCTTTTGTTTATTTTTTTTTAAATAATGTAAGAACAATAAAATTTCTATTGAGTCAATTTTTTTATTATTGTATAACTGTTTCAGTAATATCATTTCCAAAGTAATTATGTATTCGTTTTAATGTTATTCTTTATTTAATTTAATAATCACATCTTTTTGACAAATAATTCTATATTTTGATTGTTTTTAATTCTTTCAGATAATATGTTCCTTGTCTACTTAATCGATATAAATTCTAACTAATTGTAAATGTATAAAAAAATATATGTAAACACCTAAAAAATAAAATAAAAATCAATAAAAAATTTATTTTCGGAAAGCATAAATTTTACATCATACATTCAAACGTACTTGACAAATAAAAAGCATTGCTTTATAATTGATTGTGGAGGAGTAGAAGTCAAGAATCAAATCGATCGAAACAAATTTGTGATTAGTCGTAAGTGTATTTGTGTGTGTTAGAGAAAGTGAAATGCAGTGCCAAAAGAATGTGTTCACTAGGTAAGAAACTGGTGCAGGGTGAGCAAACGAGCGTCAAGAAATCACTGGCAGTTTATTGGATAAGGTCAGTGGACTAAACACGAATATCCGGCTGTTTGAACGAATCTAGAGTGCCTGAATTTATTGTGATAAATTGTCATTGTTTAGCATTGATTTCTTCTAGAAATGATTTTTGATTTTTTACAATATTCATAAATATTAAAAAGAAATATTGTAATTGAAATGATAAACAATCTTTTGGTTTCCACACATTTGATGGTATGAAATTTGCAGACTTTATCTGAAGAAGTATTGCACCAAGTTTTAAATCGTGAAAACAATTTTTGATACTTTTTAATTATTTACAGATAAAATATTTTTCCGAATAACTTAAAATGAAATACTTCTTCATATAGAGCTGAATAAATAAAATAAAAGAACGTGAGCTAAATCGGAGCTTATTGCATTATTATTCGGCTATATATAGATTTCATATTGAAAAAAATATATTGAAAATAGCATTGTAAAAAATCAGATTTTTTTTTTGTTACAAAACTTTACACTGGGGTTTAATTGATCCCAAAGTAACTTTGACCTATTCTGTAATTCAAACTTTTAATTTGATTAAAAAAGTATTCAAATTAAATTTGCAACTGTAGAAATTATTTGTTTAAAAGTATATTTATTGTTTACTTTGAAATACAAATTGTCTAGTGACCCCAGTGTGGAAACCAAAGGTTCTCAATAATTAATAAATCATTTACCAATACCAACCTGTACGAAATTAATTATTGGTAAAACGTACATCAATTTATTTCAATATAATACCTTCATTTTATTAGTAATTTATATGATAATTTATCACAAATGTCACATTCTGTACGCAAAATACATACATATTTAAAAAATATATAAAGGTAAGACTGAATTTGTAAAACTACTTTAACAATATAATTTTTGTAATTCTTTATAGTAAAAAAAAAGTTCGGTATAAGAGTATAGTATGTATATACAATTTATATTAATAAAAGCAAAACATAGCCTCAAAAAGATTTTGCTGCATTACTTTTTCACTATTTAACAAAAAAAAGTTGAAAGCGTATGTAACTTAACAAAAAACTAAAACAGAAAACGTGTTGACCTCATATTAGAGATATTAAAAGTAAAAAAAAGCTATATGAAACTCGGAGTTCATACCTAAACTGGAAAAACAAAATATGAAATTTTTTATCAAGAAAACTCATTTTTACAAAATACATTTATGTAGTAAAATTCATCTATAACCTATAGTTTGAAACAATGAAAAATAGATTTATAAATTTACATTTTATTGCAAATTGCACCTTCTATATTTTCTTGCAATGAATATCATTATAATGGTATGGTTTTATATGGTTTATCTTTAATATGTATTTATTTTCCCGTATTAAGTATAATGATACTGACGTGACCTATTGGTTGTGTCTGATGGTGTGATAAGTACACAGGTACTATTTTATTGTATTGTAATTTAACATGGCACTATGAACTACGTCTTTATTTAAAACTTCGGTTTTAAATTCTGAGCATATCTTTCTACTACATTATCTAACTTAATGTTACATCAGAAATTACCATTCAAAATTTAAACAGTTTGAATATTGTGGAAGTACACAATCTGATATTTAAAAACGAGAAATTAAATTGAATTGAGTGATTTAGGATGAAAAATATTTCAATCAAATTTCATCCCGTCTATAATAATTCCAATTTGCGTTCAAAAATTCCCTTCAACAGAGACCTATATAACAAAAGCTTTTAAATTGACACGCAAAGGCGATATTGGAACACCGGAAAATATATATCCGACAATGAAAAGAAAATGAGAAAAATCGTGTAAAATTCTTACCATCTCAAAAGTGAATACTTAAATATCTATTGACTTTCATTCAACAAAATATTTATGCATGCTGAAATTATTGTTTTTTATTTTCTTTATTCAATACACATTTTTGTTTTTTTTTTCAAAAGTTTTTGTTGCTATACTTTTTAAAGATAAAAAAGTTATTTATTTGTTTCAATGTGCATTTCACCACCTTATACATATAATTGTGCATTGATTAAAAATAAAACCAGTGTTAGTTAGAGTTAAGTTTTTGATTAAAAAATACCTTGAAATTTACATGAATTTTTATTATATTTTACATGACTTATAATAAAGTATAATAATGTTGAGTACACATTACGTACCAGATACTCGATACTGTAATTTAAAAAAATCAATGTGTGTATATTAGGGTGTGTCAAAAAAATTATATCGTTACGAAATACGTTAGTTTTTGACACAAAACAAATCCCCCCACAAAGAAAGGGGTGCCGCAAAGGGGGGTCTCGTTTCCCATTTAAATAACATGTGAAAATGATTCTTTAGTACTAAAGTTGGTATTACTGATTCATGATAACTGATGTAAAATTTTTACATTTTGTAGAAGATAAAATTCTCTTGTATGTCTAAAAGGCTTTCACGGCTAAACTATTGTTTCTATAAAAATAAGTTAATGGTAATTTTGTGGGAAATTTAATTCTCTATAAAAATAGTTCAGAGAGCTATAGGTGTAAATGCAATGAGTTCAAACTTATAAGCGTTTTAAATATTTATTTTTTAACAAAAATCAACATTTTAAACGTCAATTTTCTGTAAATATCTTTTAAATAGAAATATATTACCCTACTACTGAACTGTCGGAAAAGGAATGGACAAGCCGATAAATAGCATTATTAGTTGGTATATAATTTTATTCTCGACAAAATGACGTCATTAAAAAATTTTCATCAGTTATCATGAATCAGTTATACCAACTTTAGTATTAAATAATCATTTTCCCATGTAATTTAAATGGGAAACGAGACTCCCCCTTGCGACACCTCTTAAAATTGAACTACAGATTTATTCTCGTGAGGGGGGTTTATTTTGGGTCATAAACTACCTTATAAAAAACGTCACAAAATAAAAAATACAAATTTTCATAATAGATCTGTTATTGGTTCATATTTACTATAATCTTGACAGATGCCAGCTTTCTAGGTTAAATGGTTCTGTAGCTAGAAGATATAACAGACAGTGTTGATTTCGTAAGTTATTTTTCCGATTTCGGTACAGACCTCTAAAAATATAAATCTAATCTTGATTTTTATTGTTGAACTGTCAACAGCGCTAAATAATTTATTAATATATGTACTCTTCTAATTCTTAAATAAATATTATTAATTATCTTGTTGACTCATACAAGGTTCTCCATATTAATATTTTATATGATGGCACCCTTTTATGCTTACGTTATTTCCATAAATTTATAAAGTTTCGAATGAATTGTTTTCCAATAACAGAAGCAGCCAAATTCAAGCCAACAAGTATCGAATTCAAATAACCGTGTCTGGTGTTAGCATATAAAACCAATAATAAAAACACTTGATGTATCGATCACAACAAATATTGTTGTAAAACGAGTTCAAAACTCGACGATATTTCATGAGGGTTTACCATAGCAACAACGTATGGCGCATTGCCATGAATACTTTATGCGGCGCGTGGCGCAATTCGAGATGAATTTGTAACACTTGTCAGACTAATTAGTGCTTGGGAAGTGTGCATGATCACACACTCATACACATATGTTTGTGTGAATGTGAATGTCATTTGCAACAAGTAGTGTTACTTGCTGATGCAGTTGGCAGCCAGTTGATACCAGATGTTCAATGTTGAATTCAGAGAAAGGGGTGATAATTTGGGATGATAGTAGACACTTCCACGGGTTAAAATTCAAATTAAAAAAATAATTGAATGTAACATTTGTTTTTTCATACTTTAATAAATACCATTATATGTTTTTTGCCATTGGGGAACTTTATACCGCTAATGGGAGAAATCCCTCCAGGCGTCCTCCCTATATTCAACACTGTTCATGTAAGGTGTTACAACACACTACAATATTGTAAAAATGCTTTTAAAAACAATGCATTTTGTTTAGAAAAAAGCTTTTTTCAGGAAATGTATATATGTTTTTATGAATATCTTAATACGAATTGATGGCTGAAGCATGAAATAAAAATAGCTTCTATTGTTGAAAATTTTGCAATATATGTCATTTTATATTCAGTTTAGTTAGAACCCGCATACAATACATACTTTTAGTCGGCCGATAGTTTGAATGGTTTGGCAATTATCAAAAAGTTTCCAATTTGATAAATAAAAGTCGTGCAACAATCGACCAACCGTCCGTTAACTATTGGCCGACTAAAATTCTGTAATTTACGCGAGCTCGCTTTTTTATTTGTTTAATTATATGTAATAATTTTTATAAATATTTAAATGGGAATTAAAATAGTATATTAAATATTTTGTTACTGCTACTATACTTTTCAAGTTTCCAAGTATTTCAATTCATTAACCTCCGTATGCAATATTTTTGTGATAAAATTTATAGAAACTTAGTACCTACCTAGACAATTTCATGATATACCTAATAATATTATCGAATTTCAAAATCTTGTAAACAACTATACTTCCCCCAATTTATGCATCAAGCCTATTAAAATAGTTTTGTTCATCTTTTAACTGTCTCGTTTTTAGTTATTTTTTATGATTTGTTAGCTATAGCTTTACACTTTAGTTATTTAGTTAACTACGGTCTATCACAAACTGCTCGGTAATAATTGATTGGAAAAGTAAAATATTACTTAAAATATACTGGGAGTATGCTAAAAAAATATTATGTCCCTATACCAAAATTTTGTTCAATCTTATTTCACACTTATCAGCGACGTTTTAAAACTCAGGTATTTTATCTGTAGGTATATCTAGAATATAATTAACCTATACATATACTTCATACCTGTGCGTGTATGTACATCATCGGCAACAAGTAGTAATTTGTTTGTAGTTTAGTGAATTGGTTGGCTACCTATATACCGACACAAGCTGGCAGCTAACCAAGTGAATATATTCAATTGCGAATACAATGCGAACGCAGCTTCCAATCTGATACGGATAAAATTAAGTTCACATGTGTTTTGAAATAATTTCATTTTACATTGAATACTATATAACACGTATAAATAATTTATATATTACTGTTGTTTATTTTTATTTTAATACTCATGGATGCAAGTAATAGTAATTCCACTTATGCTGATTTTTCAGGAATATTATTCATTAAATATTAATGTCACACATCAGTTTAAAAATAAGAACATTTTTATTAATGGGAATAGAATTGAATGATTTTGTAGTATTTCGTCCCTCAAATAATCTCAAAAATCAAAACTCCTATAAGTTTTTACTATAGAAAAGTTATTTTATAGTGTTTTTTAATTGAATTTAAAATAAATTTTTTTCTAAAAAATTACTTGTCCAATTATAAATAAAATAATATCTACGAATTAGTTGTACGTTGTATTAATATTATAAATATTTTTAAAAGCATTTATGCTATTTATATTAATAATAATAATAAATCATTCAATTCGCTCAAAAGCAATTTCTTATAAGAAATATGCGGTGTTCTTTGCTAAAATTAAATAATGTCAATATTGAATATTAAAATGAATAAAGAAAATACATAATTCAATAAAAATAATTGCTAGGTACTGCCTGTTATAAAGTCTAGCTTAAAATTCGACAGTAAATGTATGTGACAAGAATATATTTAAATATTTCGTAGAACCATTTATCCTTGTAGAATTTCTTCTTTTCTTAAATTTTTTGTTGTTTTTACAAAGTTTATCTACCTAGAATTAATTTCCCTTTTCGCTTATGCACGCCAAAAGAATAATATTTCATGTTTTAAATAAAAAGATAAAGGCGGGAATAAAATTATAATACAATGCACAAATATACGTTTATATACATATTTAAAATTTCATTTACCTTTATATAATAATTTATTGGAGATAGATATACCATTACTGATATATAAATCTGTAGGATCTGTCTGCATCATATAAATATTTGGTTTATTTCTTACATTAACTCAACTCAAAATAACGAAATTGTAATGTCAAATTAAAATATTTTTGAAAAATTAAAAGCATATTCAATACCTAATTATAATTTGGATGTTTTTTTGGCACATTTTTCATTTTATCCGCACTGCGGAAACAGTGCAGAAATTAAAACGGGCATACAGCGACTTGTTAAATAAAATAATTATATTTCGAGCTATTTAACTCTTGCTGTAAAAATGCTCACATTCACTTAAAACGAATGAAAGAACTAGCAAAGTGCATACTTGTAGTAGGTCAGTACTGCATAATTTAATACTTAAAAATTCTGAGAAATGTTCACTACAATATATGAAAAAAAACGTTGTTACGGATTATTAACTTTTAAAGTGTTACTATTCCATATAAGTTATTCAATATAAGTGAGATTTTTATAACGAAATAAATGAATAAAAGAAAATTAATGGATTGTGCATTGAGTTGTATAAACTTCTTTTCCAACTATTATAAAAGTTTTCTACAGTATAAAATATTTGTCATTATAATCACACTAGTAGGTACATAAATATGCAAATTCTGTATAATGCAAATATTTTGTGTTGTTGGCATCTTTACGTCATTTTTGGACACAGTTTGAATAAATTTTGGTAATACTGACTAAAAAAGAAAACTACTGAATTGATTTTAAGGGGATTTTCACTGATTGGAAAGACTAGAATTACTTTATAAAACACTTTTATTTTTTTATTACTTTGATAAACACAAATTTCTACTAAACAGTATCGACTTGATTTCTGATAAGTGGTTAGGGTTGCCAGGTGTCCACTATTTGAGCGGACAGTCCGCTTTTTTCACATTATGTCCACTATTTTTTTTCACAAAATAGTGGACATTTTTTTTTATTCAAAAGTTTTATGATGAAATAGATGAAATGATACGTAATCTAAAGTACAGTCTAATAGAATAAGGATAGGAAAATCACGTATTGTCTTTTTTTCATAAGTTAGAATGAGACAAAGATCAAATATCCATTGAACTTTTGAACTTAATTCTCCGAAAAAATTATATTATTAATCATACTCAATTGTATAATTTTTTTTAAATTTATTACCCCCCCCCCCCCAATTGTCCGCTATTTTTTGGAAGCAGACCTGGCAACCCTATAAGTGGTCCATGCTGTTGAATTTCCTTCAAGAGGTAGGCGTATTCGAATGTTAATTTGTAGAAACCGAAGAGAATTTCAATTTGAATTATTTTAGACAACAATCAATGAGACTTTGGCAACATATTTGAACACATTAAAATTCGTGACTCATTTCGTTCATTGTCATAAAATAATTGGTACAACAATTAAAATTTGAAATTTACGGATTAAGAAACGAGAATGTATGAATTTATTCAAATTAATTAATTCAAATATTTCGATTAATGTTTTTAATAATCGTCTACTTCTATTTCTTTTTTTGATATTTCAACTGTCATATCAGATTATCAGTCTTTAGAAACGTTTAAGAAATATTAACGACACGAAACCCTATTTCATGTGGACAGCGAACACGAATACCTATATACAAAATAAAAATACAACATTTTTTTTATTTGTCAAATCAGTGATAAAACAAAAAATAAAATTGCATGTGCATGTGCATAGTTTGATGTGGTGTCCAGAGGCGGATTATCCATAAGGCAAACTAGGCACGTGCCTAGGGTGCGAGGTTACAAAGGGGCGCGCGTGTGAAATTTTTGAAAAATAAAAAAAATAATTGTGTCAGTAAGTACCTATGCACCTATACTTACACAGTTACACAATATAAAAAGATTCTTGTGTGCACAAAAACATGCTGTGATAATTTTTAACAAACAAAATATAGACGCAACAATAAGAAAATATTTGAATTTCGGAAACTTCATTGTTATATTTAATATGAAAAGTTACGTAACAGTGGAATGGAGGGGACAAGCTGAATCAGTGTTGCCACCAGGCCGGTTTTCACCCGGACAAGCCGGTTTTTAGAGCCATAGTCCGGGCGACTAATACATTTGTCCGGTTTTCTTAGAAATTTGTAATGAGCTTTTCTTTTTTATGCTTTGTACTGATACTATTTTTGCTGTTCACTTATACTTTTTTAACAAAATGTTAATTATTATTGTATTTCTAAGTATTCATGCTGTATTTATGTTATTTATTTCAATTTTTTTTTTAATGTCCGGGTCACGAATGTTGAAAAGGTGGCAACACTGAGCTGAATGTCAGATAATTTGTATTTGTGTAGTCCATTACGTTTTAGTTTATTACTCAAAGAATAAGTGAATTGAAGAAAAAACCTAGTAGTGCAATAATTTTTAATCTATGGCCGCTAGAGGGGGGCCGATGAGGTGCTTGCCTAGGGCGCTCTCGACATTTAATCCGCCTCTGGTGGTGTCTGCGTGTTTAAATCAGTTATTTGTAGATTTTAAATTACTGTAGAGGAGACTAAAATTAATTGTACCTAACTATCTTAAAATTTAATAAAGCAGTTGAAGGGTGTCTGCATTGTAAAATTGGAATGCCCACAAACTGGTACAGAATCTGTGCACATTGAATCAGCTCGTTATAGACCAACCTACGGGCAGCAATAATTTATAGCAAGTTCATAACTAGGTGCACGAAGATAAGCGTGTAGTTTATTTATGACTTGTGCTATAAAATCCACCAGTGTCCACAACTGCAAACGTTCTATACATCCCCAATATACGTTCTATAGTTTATGTCTTTCAGGCATGGCTGTGAATTTTAACTGCTTCTTATATTTTTCTTCTCTTGGTTATTAAAACTTCTTCTCTTAGTTTCTTCGGAAAATATGAATATTTTATTGCGTTTATTTAATTATTCAATGAACGGGAAAAGTTTTTGCTCAATGTGTATAGATATGAATTATATATTCATATGATTTCTGAATACAAAGAAGCTTAAATACATATGTACTTTGTTACTTGGGTTGCCAGTTGCCAGCTTTGATTTTCAAAAAGTTGTGGGATGAAAAGGGGGGGGGGGTATCTTTTACTTATATTTAGAAATAATAATTCGACTTTTAAGGTTTTTAAGTGTCTATAACACATAACGCGCAGATAGTTCTCCTAATAAAAAGCTCTGAAAGACTAATGTCCGGTATTATAAACGACCTAACAAATTTGCAAGCTTGCAAGCACTCTCAAATGGGGTATAAAACTTATATGACACTTCTCTTGGAGTTTTTGACAGATAGTTTCATACATAGGAAGTAAAAAAAAGGTATGTAAAATATATTTACTAAAGTGTATTTACTAACCTTGCGTAAAAAATGGTAAAAACCAACTTACTGCGCCTGCAACTATCTGTTAAAAACTCAAAGAGAACTATCATATAAGTTTAATATATCATTTGAGAGTGCTTGCTAGCTTGCAAATTTGCTAACAATAAGTTCTTTATAATACCGGACATAATATTTTCATACATTTATTATCTTTTCTGTTCTCTGAAGTTAAGCAAAAAACGTATATATTTATGAAATTCATTAACATTTTATTATAAAGTAGAAAATAGTATTTATTATTTTATTATAAATATATATACATAATTACATATATATTATTATATATGTACCTACTACCTACCTATACAGAAGAAACTAAAATTACTATAAAAAAATATCGAATTTGGTCAATTGAAATGAGAAGTATACAAAAAAATATTTGACATATGGATATTGGATATGTATTTTTCAATCAAATACGTTCTACCAATAATTTTATTTAAAAAGATTTAAAAAAAACGTTATTTTTCTACCTTTCTACATACGTAAAAATATTATTGGCAGTTTTTTATTGAATGTATTCAATAATAGAAAATAAATACGTATTATAATTGGACATACAAATGTTTTAATTGGATTAAAATGAACTGTCAATAATTGTACTAATAAATCTGTGATGATTTATTCTTTTATTAACAAATGTATATATATGATAAATGTATGTGATGGGATGCAATATATTTATTAAAGTATTTGATTATTCTTTTTTTATTTCACATGTAGAATAAAATCGTAACCAATTAAAAAATTAAATTAGTAAATCATTACAATACGCAACAAAATTGCTTTTCTTACGGTACCTACATTATACGCATATTATTTTGGTCAGAGTTGTGCATAAGTACAAAAATATTCTTTCATTTTTTTATATTATTTAAAAAAATGTACTTTAGTATAAATACAAGTACATAATTTCTGTATGACGGTTATTTTTTGTATACAAGATGAGTCATATTAGGTAAAAAAAACTTAAAACAGTTAATTGAGAAAAATATTTCAAGGAAAAAAGTTCATATAAACATGTATCCGGAAACTCTTCGTGAAGGAGCTACAGCTCCACAAAGATTTATTTCATATTTTGAGAACCCATTGTGGTACAATTATGAAATTTTATAATCGATTTAGTATTAAAAACGTATTAATACTAAAACGATTATAAAATGTATTGACCTGAAACGGTAAGATCGAGTGAAATTTTTAAAAATCTCCTTAAAAACGATCGCAAAACTTCTCGTATTTTCGATAATAAAACAACTCATAACAAATATATAACCATGAAAAACTAAAATATGTTTGTCAGTTGAGACGTCAGCCAAAACTACAACAATCACTCGAGTGCAATATTAAATTCAAGTCAAGTAAGCTTTGGAAAAAAGAATGGTTGATGTTTGAAATTTTTATATTTATTATTTGTTGCATATTTTATTAATATAATATAACAACAATGCTGCTTTTAGAAAAGGAGGTTGGGGTGCCAGTTCAGAAGGGGCGGCGGACGGCCACATGGAAAAAACTGAGTCTAAATTCTAGTACAACTTTTTTATAATAAATAAAGTATATTTCTATGTATTTCGTGTCATATCATATGACCTTATAAAAGAGCCAAACATAGGAAAAAATTTAAGAATAATAGTAGATAAAAATCAAAAAACCCACTGCTGATATAAAATTTAATTACTGTATCACAATGAGTTCTCAAAATATTAAATAAAAACAAATTTTAAGTTAAATCTTTGGGGATTTGTAGCTACCTCACGAAGACTTTCCGAAAACATGTTCATATGAATTTTTTTGTTTAAATTATTTTTCTCAATCAACGGTTTATATTTAACTGAAAAAGTACTTGTATAAGTAGATAATACTTAAGTACATTCATATACAGAAGTAAAAAATATTCAGTACAATTACTCAAAAAAAGCACATGCACAACTCTACATCTGATATCATCTATAATACATAACTGGTACAATATTGTACAGACGACTACACTTTGAATACAATCTATCCTACAAATAATTACTTATTATGAACGAGGTATTCATTGTCTGATGATCATGTATAATATTGATATTTAGTCACTCGGAAAATACAACAAGTTGGAAAGTCGAGTGTGTGCTGTTGATTAGAAATTGTATGGCATGAATGTTTCAACATACAAAAGCTATAAATTGACACAGAACAGAAATGTATGAAATGGTTTTCCAATTGAAGTAGTTACCGACTTTTAACAAAAAATACAAAAGTTAAATTACAACAGGAATTTATAATTAAAGCGTCCAGAAGAACAATCAGTAAATCCAATACATACATATATTAAATATTAGTAATTCTTATAACGAATGACGTATTTACAATTTTGCCTCCTATTATTTTGTATTTTATATGGAGGGGTGGAGCGAGGCTCCAGCACATAGGCCACTAGGGCCCATTGTACTCCCCTGAGGTTTCTAAGACTCGTTGAACAGATCCGTTGCTTCAGCGAAGCATAGAATCCTGTTCATGTCTTTTGACTCGAGAAAAGGGGAGCCAAGGTATTTGTTCCTTAGTGCTGCAAGTGATATGCAGTCACAAAGGATGTGTTCTGAGGTTTCTTCCTCTGTGTGGCATTTCCTGCACTGTGGGTTAGGTACTATGCCTATAGTGTGGAGACACTGTTCATGTACCCGTGGCCTGTTACGATTTTGAGCTGTCGTCTGCTTAGGTTCAGAAGTTATTCTGTTGTCTTAGACGAGTAGTCCTTAATGAAGGATCTTGCTTGTCTAGGTCTTTGTCTAGAGGTCCAAGATTGCTGGAACCGTAGTTCCAGATCTCGTGCTTTACGTTTTTTGGGGATATTCCAAAGACTGGTTCTTAACCTATTAAAGGTTCGTACACTCCAGCTACCGCTAGAGCGTCAACTTCTTCATTTCCCTTGATTTCACTACGGCCTGGTACCCATAGAATCATCACATAGTTCTCAACTGAGAGTTTTGTGAGTTTTTGTCGACATTCCTCGACCAATCGTGACCCTATCTTGGGAGAGAGTAGGGCCATTATGGCCACTTGGCTGTCGGAACAAATATAGATATGTATACTTTTGTTTGCCTCCTAGAGTGGAAAAAATGTAAATTTTTTAATATTTACAGAAATTACCTTTTTTCAACGTCGCTAAAAAATGTCTATCCATTTTTACAAAATCTGCCGTTCTAGGCTATAACCTGGATTGAATCCATTACTGCGTATTATTTTAAAAGTAATAATAAAATGATCGTAATATCACAAACATTTAACTAAAATACATTATATTTAGATACTTGTTTATTTATTATCCTGAAAGTGAAATTACGATAACATATTATGAATTTACATATTATAGAGAAATTAGAGCAAGCGTTAAGCATCAATATGAAATACCATTAGTTCAAATTAATGAATCTATATTAAAAGTAATAAACACTGTAACACAAATAATTACAGCTGCACATATTGTAACAATGATAATTCAGACAACAATCAAATGTGCAAATCATCATTTGTAACCGGATTAACGACTCTACAAATAACCAATTCAATTTTAATTTTAATTAAATTGTAATTGAATGTTGAGCACGTCGCATAGACACTTTCATTTTGTTTCAATTAATTAATGTATCACATGTAATAAATCTATCTCGGAATCATTATTGTCAATGTATGCAAAAATTACTTATATATGTACGTTAAATATTATTTATTGATAATAAATTTAATATAATTTCATACTGATAATATATTTTCATTTGTGGGGGTATGAGTGTCTAAATAAAGACTAGAATACTTAATTTTGAATAATTTGTGTAATTGATTTCATTTAATATCTTATTTTAGTATTAAGATATGAAAAATACCTTTGAAATATACAATGAATAAGGCTGTTTCTAGTTAGTAGTTAGTGACTATTTTTACACGCACGCGATTTCAAGCTTGTATTTCTCTTTTCAAAATTTGCCATTTTAAAGTAATTAAAATGTTATCATGTTTCTTTTTTGGCATCATTTTTATTACTTATTTATTTATCTATATGAAATCATTCTAAAATTAACTCAAAAGTACATATATTTACTATTTTTAAATTAACTATAAACCATTCCATTAAAAGTTTAGATATCTATTTATACAGAAAGATTCAGGACTGGCGTGCTCAAACTTAACGCAAAAAAGTCCGCATGAACATGTGTCCGGGAATTCTATGTGAGGGAGATACAGCTCCCTGAAGATTTTGTCCAAAGTTTATTTAATATCTTTTAATCTTGTAATCGGTTTAGTATTAATAAACGTATCGATTTCCAGTATCAATCAAAAATTATATAAACCAGAGTTGTATGGGATCAGTGGGGCTTCGATTTTAATCTGGTATTTTTCATTATTATTTTTTTCATGAATTGAGTACTTATATAAGTTTTATTATATGTCATATATTAGACAATTAACTATAAACTTTTTTGGTTAAAATTACTTCCTCAATTCACTATTAAATTTTGGGGCGCCAATTTTAATCATTCATTGTACAAAAACATAAAATTTAATTAAAACTAATAAAATAGAATGGGTGTTCCAGACCAGCCGTCCACTATGTTTTACACCTGAACTATTGAAGATAGAGTTTTATGAAAAAAAATTACTATGTATATCGACCCTAATTTCAGGAAAATATTTTCAACCCCCTAAAACTGCGCCTTAGGGGGTAGTTTGGAGGGTACATGCCCGTTTCTCAGTAAAATCAAATAGAACGGTGTATTCAAAAGTACATAATTGTAAAGACCATAAAAAAGTAAGAAACTGTTGTAAACAAATTTTTTCATACTTTCAATTGTTTAGAAAATATGGCGACTTGATCTGCAAAAGTTCAATTAGGGATAATTCAAAAATTTTAAATACAATGGCGTATCGATTAGTACTTTATCTTAAAAAATACATGTAAATAAACAACTTTTGTTAAGAAAATTAAAAATTAAAAATCAAAATTTTAAAATGGAAATTTATAATTTTTAATTAAAAATTTTCTTAACAAAAGTTGTTTAGTTATATATATATTTTTTACTAAGGCGCAGTTTTAGGGGGTTGAAAATATTTTCCTGAAATTCTTTAGGGTCGATACAAATAGTAATTTTTTTTTCATAAAACTCTATCTTCAATAGTTCAGGCGTAAAACATAGTGGACGGGTGGTCTTGAATACCCTGTATATATGTACAGATAAAATTTATCTTCATTATCTTAGAAATAGTCATGCTCAAAAATATAAATCAAGCTAAAGTACAAAATGATATTTAAATACAAAAAACTTATGTAGGTAGGTACATAGATATATGAACAAATGAACATATAAAAATGGTGTAATACTGACTTTAAAGAGTATTTTATAAAATCCAGTAATCCTTTTATACTCATCAAAAAATACTTATGCAACGTTGAGTAGAACATATATTTGAAACCACATATATTTTAGATTCATAAAAATTTCCGTTTGTGAATGGAACGCTGGCGTACTGTTCACATTCACCTTCCATCTGTCTTTCTCATGGGACCTTTAAATTATATTATTCATGTTACATCAGATAATATAAAATATGCAAAAATTACCTTATCTACTTTGTCGTAGAAAAAAATAAAAAAAACTTGACTTTTCACAGTTGTATTACCACAATATTTTATAACTTACTGCAATTTATTTTTTGTTCGTTATGATAAAGTATTTTCTACATTCATAATATACATATATTTTCAAAAAATGTATGCATAAAAAATGAAATGCACATTGTCTGTAACATATATGTGAAGTTTACCATGTAAAAATTGCTATCCGGTGATTCCTAAGAGAAAACTTTTATCCTGGCTTAGCCCTTCAACTTCGATTTATTATATGATTTTTAATTACCTACCTAAATACATTGAACGTCAAACCTGAATATTTAAAAGATGAATACGGTTGGACTTGATAAGCTTCAAAGGGTTAAAGAAGTGATAATGAAAAAGGAATGATAATAATTTATGTGTAAATATTTCTCATTATAAAATATTATATTTTATAATTAAAACAACTCATAACACAGGTCTATACTTATTTCCAATAAAATGTTGGAACTGAACTTTAGTAAAAAAGTGATGCTCATTTCGGATATACCTACTTTTTGTATCATGCAAGGATTTTTCATACTCGATTGAAAAAAATTGCTATTTTATGTACTAGATATACAAATAACTATAAATCACATTATTGAAGGAGACATTTTAATCTTTCTTCTTGACTTGGAATACCGCTTCCTTTTACCTTTGTGGATATATTGTATACATTAATGTATGGGTAATACATATTTCTGACTAGAAGCTTTACAAAAAAAAATACAAAAAAATGACTATATTGGTTTACAAAAAAAAATGTATGTGATGAAGAAAAATCAATTAAAGATAATCTATATCTATAAAAGAGTTTGTCCTTAACCACTCACTCACTCACTCACTCACTCACTCATATATCAACGTACAGCCCAAACCCCTGGACCTAGAAACGTGAAATTTCGTAGGTGCCTACCTTTTATGATGTAAGCACCCACTAAGAAAGGATTTTTCGAAATTCAACCCCTACGGGGTTAAAATGGGGTGTCAAAGTATGTATAAAAAAATATTTTTTTTGTTCGTATTTAATTGAAACTTATCATAAATACTCTACAATACAAATTATGAAACAGTTATTTCAGCACTTCCCAAAATTTAACCCATAAGGTGTTAGAGGGGTGGAAAAATTTGTAAGATATTTTGTTTATGATTTTAAGGTAAATTCGGACAAATTAATTTTCAATTAAAAACGAAAGCTCGACATTCAACCCCTAATAGCATTGGACCGTGACGGGGATGACTTTTGATATGTTTATCTGCATACCTGCTTTAGTTATAAAGGTAAATTCGGGCAAAATAGTCATCTATTAAAATAAAAATTTTGACATTCCACCCATAATGGCGGGGTAGACAGGGTGTGTGTTTTTGATAAGTTTATCTGCATAGCTGCTTTAAGTTATAATGGTGGAATCGAAAAAAATAATCTGCAATAAAACAAATTCGATATTCAACCTCTAATGGTCGGGAGTAGACAGGGGGTGGGTTTTTGCTATTTTTAACTAAGATCCGAGATATTTACAATTTTTTATAGGTAATGAATAAAAAACAATATAAAAAAAATTAACATGTCATCCCCTATCACGTATGGAGGGTTCTAATTAGTTTCGAAATTTTCGCGAGCGAAGCCGCGGGATTCCGCTAGTTATTTATAATTTAATTATATTAGAGTCAAATGAGGTAATAATCAGAAATTTAACATACTATAATTATCCTTTTATCGGATATCGTCCATTATCCCAAATCGCTATTCAGAATGAGTAATTACTTTATTAGCAAATTTTCTCGACCCTTGTATCGGTTGCTAGTTCAAATGTTTTCTATGCATATACTGGTAATTTACGTTGTAAAATTTGTAAAATTTAACTAATAACCTCACTTTTTAAAAACTGTAAATTTTTTTGTAGATAAAATATTTTTTGATAAACTTTTTAAATAATCTATTTTTACTAGCTGTACGGAGTGGATTTAGTTGCTTTGGCTTCTGAATGACGATGACAGAGACGTAGGTCTCTCAATATATGCTAATAGAAAACTTTTTTGAATTTCAAATAAATCAAGTCGATACACATATACATAGTACCTAAATATTACCCCGTTTTTCATGTATGTTATATTTTCAGTATAGTTTTTTGTGAATTGTATTTTTGCTTGATTAATTTCCATCGCAGCGATTTTTCACAATTCAGATAATACTGATACGAAAAAAGTTTTTGATACGAAATCGATCGAATGTAATTTATTTCTTTTCTTATATTTCTAAAAAAAACGTATTGGATCTATATTTGATAATGTTTGTTTTTTAACCGCCTTTAAAAAGGGGGGAGGTACTTCTTTTATTATTTGTCGATATAAATTGCATCGATTTTTTTTAAGAGTACACTTCTTAGGTGGTCCCATATAATTTTATCAGAATCTGACAATATACTTCTTAGATACACTACTCAAAAGCCAATAAAAACGAAAAAAAAAACTGTTTAGTTAAATAATTATGTAATTTTCAGTATTTTATTTTATATTTAAAAGTTTTTTATTTATAACTTCATTTGAAAATAAAAAATAAACATTTTACATTAAATATTTTAAAATGTTTTTCTCGAACTGTCTGTTTCACATTTTTTTGTTATACATTATATCCGTATACATTGACTTCAGGAAAAACACTGATTTTATCTTTTTTACATTAGTTTCTGTGCGAAATATATTCCCGTATTGTTTTATCAGTTTCTTCATCGCGGTTTCTAATACGTGACTAAAATCCTTTTCAGCATTTTCGTTCTTTCAGTTTTTACCTTTAGCTACAGCTTCGAATGAAAGAATACGGATTTTAGAATTTATGAATAGAGTAATATTACAAAAGGGATTGTGTAATGTTACGGAAAATTGTCCCTTAGAGCAATCATTCTGAAAATGTTCTTCTGTAGATAATTTCTTCATCTTGAAAGTAGTGTTAAATCCAGAGTGCTAATTTCAGATGGGTTAGTGAAAATTTCAGGGGATCAGAGGTTAAAAAATTTTTATTATAAAAACATATTTAAAAATGTTAAAAATTATTGGGGGGGGGCTAACTTCCACTGCACCCCGTGTACCAACCTTTCTTACAATTAGTCCGCCACTGTTTCCAAATCTGAAGAAACAATGACAACATTTCTGTTGGCGAATGTTGTTCATTATTTTCAAATTAACATGCCAACAAATGTAAACTTTTTGTATACACTCAAGTGTAATGAAACATTAATCAGAAACATTTTGCTTCTGGTTATCATGGTTTCGTATTGTTGCAAGAAGAAAAAAAAACAGTTGTTGACAGCTACAAAATGTTTCGTTTCGTTCCTAATTTTTTTTCAATCTTTACTACTGAAATCAAAAACAAATAATAAAAAGAACGTAGTGAAACATTTTAAGAACATGTTATATCAGGGGTTTCCAACCTTTTTCCTACATCAACCCCTTTTAAAAGATTTTTTTTATCGGCTCCCTTACATTTTTCTCTATAATGTACAGCATATAACATAATCACAATACTAATAATTACAGTATAGTATAGACCAGCGGTCGGCAGACTGCGGCTCGCGAGCCGCATGCGGCTCTTTGCATGGTCGTTTGCGGCTCTTTAGTGAATTTAATTATTGAATCAATTGCAAGTGAATGTCTAAAAAAAGGTTATCAGAATTGAATATCTAAAAAAAAAGGTCATTGCAGTTGACAACATTCATACCTATGGCTCTCTGATACCTTTGCAATCCTGTTTCCTTAACAATTTGGCTCTTCTGAATTAAAGGACTGCCGACCCCTGGTATAGACCAAGGATTCCCAACGGGGACCAGGAAGTTTAAAAAGGGTCTATTATATTCAAGGGGTCTATTGGGGGTTTATGATAAATTTTTCTGTTTTAAAAGTTTTAATTGCAATGTCCTTTTTGCATTCTATTTATATTTATCGGTATACGATTTATGCTTGTATTTGCTATGTTTTGCTTGTACTTTTTCAACAAGATTGTATATTTATGTTTTCTAGAATTTAAAAATGTGTGTTAAAAGAAGTATATGTAGGAAAAAGGTTGGGAACGCCTGATTTATATAGTAATTTATGATTTTCTTTTTTATTTTCTAATCTTAAAGACAATATCTCTATGAGGAATTGAAATTTAGAGCATGAAAATTACTAAACAATTTTGAATTTTAGATTTAGTTAAAATTATGTTTATAGAAAATAACGTGAAAAGTTGAAATTTTTAAACCGCAGTTCTGTATCTTTAAACGATCTCGAGATATGGCCTTTCAAAGTTTTCGATTTCTGAAAATTTTGGAGAAAAATGCCCGTAACTTATGAACGTGTAAATGGATTTGATTTTTGTCTTTTTATATATCTGATGACATGTACAATACTTTAAAATTCGAAAAAAAAAATGTTAGTCAAAAATCGACATTTTTTGAAGGTATACATACTCCATGGAATTTTTTCGATTTTTCGCGAAAATTGTTTTGTCGAATTTTGAAGTGTTATACATGTCCATTATATATAGATTTTATCCCGCTGATTTCAAATCCGTCGACTAGACGTTCAAAAGTTACGGCCATTTTTCTCCTAAATTTTCAAAAATTGAAAACTTTGAAAGGCCATATCTCAAGATCGTTTTGAGATACAGATCCACGGTTTAAAAATTTCAACTTTTCACGTAATTTTCTATAAAATAAATATATTTAAAACGAAATCTAACAATAAAAATTTTATAGTATTTTTCATGTAGGTACCTACCAAATTTCAATTTGTCATAGAAATATCGACTTTAAGATAAGAAAATAAAAATAAAATTTTTAATTATCTAAAAATGTAAGGAGTTCTATAATAAATGGGATCCACCTGGACCCTGTTGGGTACCCCTGTGTTAGATGTTTCTGATATGCATCATTAAATTTGAGGTTAAAGTATCAAATTTATTTAAAAAAAAGCAATGAACGAAACTAATTTCATCTGCACCATTGGGTTTTATAGGCGTGTTATAACTTATGTTAGTTTAAAATCAAGATACTGTAATATATTGGCAGGCTATATGTTTCAAAGTCAACATTAGAGTGAAAATAACCGTAAAATGCGATCGGAAGTAGAATGCACTGACTGCCGCAAAGCCTTCCGTGATTGTTCGCTATGCAGTTTGGTTAATCGAACAGCCGTGAGTTATCGCGGCTAGGGATTCAAACGACACAACGTTTTTTTTTTCAAAGCTCCGGGATTTTAGTTTTAGATTTTTGTATGTAAACATCGGTTTTTAGTGTTGGTTTTATTCAGTATTGGGTAAAACTATTGCAGCTTTTTCGTAAAATATTATAAACTATAAAAGTAACATTTGAAAAAATCATATTTTGTTTTTAAGAATAAGTAAGTGAAACTTGAACCCAAAAAAAATTAAATTTCAGGTACCTACTTATTTAACAGTATACATATTTCAAGTTAGTTCTTATTAAAAAAAATGCGTTTAAATATGACATCACTTGGAGAAAACTAGGATAAATTAAAGATAAACCAATTAGAATAAAAAAATATTATATGTAGGGGAAAGTCGGTAGGTATATATGGACCAGGCGGGTAATATGGACACCTCCTTTTGTTGATCCATTTTACATTTTATAAAGACAAATTGAATATATATCTAAGCTTATATCTCTAAATAACTGCGTCAGTTGACATGCCAATGTTTGGAGTACCGGTATGTCACTGCGAGGGCAACTTAATGATATTTGTCATTTTTGATTATTTTTGTTAAGTTAAGTCAGTTTAAATTTTTATTGTATTAAATTGTTTATATTAATTGAATCGGTGAGTGAAAGAACGATATATCTCCAAAATGACCATTTTGAGAAAAACGAAAAAAACTGTTTTAAAGGAGAACTATGGGTTATTTGGTCTAATTATGTATTGTGACATTATAGAACTTATGTTAACCGATAATAATACGTACATAAATAAATTAAAAAAAAAATGCAAAAAAAGACATTTGAAAAAAAATGACCGGCAGTTATACTGTTCTTTCACTCAATTAAAAAAAAATTGCTAATTTTTTTTTATTGCTTTATTTTCGGCTTTATTATTTTATTTTTTATTATTTTACAAAAAAAAATATTTGTAATTTTTACTCAGAATCTTCATTTTTGACTTTCCAAGAAATAATATGGTAGTAAAATTCGAGGATTTCGTCAGAAAAGTAAGGTAAAAGTAATTGTAAAAAAAATTGAACTACCCCCCGTCGCACGTACGATGTTGGTCGATGTATTATTATTTTGCTATGTGATAGAGCTATGAATTTTAAACATTTTGCCTATCTCAGTTAAAATTGCCATTTTTGGCACTTGTATTGTTCTTTCACTCACCGATTCAATTATATTGCTGTTTAAACATGTAGGAACAAGGGTTGGCCATATTAACAGTGTTTTTAATTCACGTTATAATTATTGCCTCGGCGATATTTTTTTTTAAATACACGTGGTGGCGTGTATTATGGACTATGGGGTATTATACGGCTATGAAGTGTAATAATTAACCAGAATCGTGATGAGGCAGATAGTACGAAAAGTATATTAATCATCCAGTACTTCACAACTATTCGCTTCCACAAAAATCCTTTTTTAGTACAAATCTTCATGATGGTGCCCACTAAATGGTGTGCCTATTTCGGAAGTTCTGCCCGCGTACTCTTTGCAACGCCACTGTTTTTTTACAGTGTCAACATATAAGTTTTAAATAAAAAAAAATTTTAATTATAAAAAAAATTTTTACCACCTAATATACATAGATAATCCCGTATTAAGATATCATGCGTGTAATATGGACCACTGTGGGCCATATTACACGCACGTTTTTTAAAAAGGCTGATTTTCGATTGTTTTAGTTTTTTTTTATTTTTATTTTGTTTTAATTTAATAATTCTATTATTGCCTACTCGATCTCGTTAAAAGATTAAATTCTCTGTCCAATGAAATGATAAGTGCTGATTTTAAATAATATTATCATAGTTTTCTTACCGAAAACATGAATGGTGTTCTATATATACCGACTTTACTCTACTACATAATATAGATTTGGATGCCACCTATATGATTTTATCAACTCTAAAACAATTACAATTATGAACATCAACCTGATACATAATTCTGTTGCTCTTTGTATGTCAGTTTCTTGATGTTTAGTTTGCGTTCATACCTACTAACTGTCTATTTACTGTTTTAACTTTTATGTTATTCTATAATTAAATAATTCTATTAGAACCCTATCTTTATGCTTTACAATGTATAAATCTAGCATGTCTATGTTCTACATGCATATATGTAAATAATTTAATTTATAAACTAAAATCATACATGTATTATATTATTATATGTTAAAATTGGCCTCTGACCTTTCGTATCCTGTTAACTGTAATTAAGATTCACGATTGCATCCTCGGCATTTATCTAATTAATTTAATGGTTATTCGGGGACGACTAATCGAATACAAAACATTAATTGAAATAAATATCAGTATGCTACTAGCTACTATATATGTATAGTATATTATACCATATAAAATAATAGCAGATGCAGCCATCAGATTTTACCGAATCATATTATTGTATGTTCTATTTGATTTAATCTTATATATGCATCTGCATAAAGCATATATAATATTTGATATGTGATTCGGTCCTTATATGCATGGATAAATAATATTATTGGAATTCTATCGAAATTGAAATGAGGATGGGAAATACAGAAAGAACGAAGAAATTCATAACTCGATTGAAATTGTTAACCATTAAAATGTTTTATGTATCTATAGTATAATATTACTTCTGATGGAAATAATTTCACAAAACTGTTTTTATGTTTATCGACAGCTAAGAATAATCACTTTTACATTTTATTTGTTTATGTTATTAATGTTTAATTATATCTTACCAGAGTATCTAATATTTTTTCTATGATATAATAATCATTTTTATTTAGTTCTAGTTCTAACATTAATCATTAAGTTTAGTTTAATTTGACACCATTGCACAGTGTGTAAATCGACCAATCTAGCTGGACAAAATTATTGAACATTTTTGATGTAGGATTTAATACTTTTATGGATTGGTTATACTTTATAAAATAATTTAATGTAAAAATAAAAGTTATTATTATTTTTTATTTTACAAATCAGGTAATTTTAACAAATCTAAAATTTTATTAGGTAAAAATTTTGTTGTTTTTTTTTTGGAAAATTTCTAACACTATAAAGTTTAGGGTCTGGTACCACTAGTAAATAAAAAAAACATATCCTTATTCGTTGTTATTCTGGAAATCTTCCTGGTATGGCCTTCGCGAACCTTCCTGATTTCTTTGTTGCGGGCTTCTTCGGATATTTGTCCTATAGAAAGGGGACAAATATTAATAATGTATTTTGAATAACAAAATATTTACTTATTGTATCTCGATCTTTCTTTTTTCTAATTAAATTTTGTCTTCTGTTCTCTTATTTGCCATTTCTAGATATATATTCTGCATGCTACGTGTTCTTCGTTTGCTCCAATCAGTAGAGTAAGAAAAGCTTTTGGTTGGGTACCCGACATTTGGCTTTTTTCTTCGGAATTTCATTAAATAAATTAATTAGCAGCTTGACAGTCTCCTCTAACCAGTTTTTTAATAACGATTAAAAATGACTATGCGTCGATATTTCACCACCTATCTTCTGCGAATATTTGTACTAATAATTTTTTCTTTAACTTTTCAAATAACACTGTATTATCACTATTTACACTAAACTTAGTCAATAAAAAATTATTTAGACCATTAATACAATCGTCCTTTAGCGTTATTTGCCACAACTCAAATAAATCATTTCTTATAAAGGCTGGAATCATAACTGAAAAAATCAAAATTAATTAAATCGCATAAATTCGCAAAATGAGTGCAATAAAAATTAAAAGTATATATTATGGGCTATAGATTCCATTAAGATTGATAGTGTTGCGGGGGGGGGGGGGGGCTATATAACTTATTCAACGTTAAAGTGTGTAATTATTACTTTTATGTTACTGCGTTTTTATCATTTTTTTTCATACATTATTCTTAAAATTAAATTCAATACATACTTAAATACTATATTCTTAAAATTAAATTCAATACATACTTAAATACTTTGAAGCCATGACAACAAAACACATATATATAGTTTTTTCGTAAACATGCAGACACAAAAAGCACAACGCAAATTTCGAAGCGCTCTGAGCGGAGTGCTAATAGACACCGAGTTTTTCAGTTGTTTGGATACCTGAATTTTTTCATAGAATGCGAACTTAGCAGGTTTAAAAATATGAATCATAATCCCTTGAAGCCTACTCTACGTAAATATAAACACGATTTTGTTGGTTTGTAACATTTCTAAATTTGACTTTTGTCCAGCTAGATTGGCCGATTTACACACTGTGCATTGGTCTGCAATTACAAAAACATCAATTTTATATTTGTATTAACATAGATCAATATTCCTGAAATGACAACACCTTTTTTATTTGTATATTTATCGTAAAACAAAATAGATCTGAAAGAAATGTAGAATTGTATTTCCTTTGTTCATTTAGATCTACATAAATCCAAATAAACTAGAAACACTAACAATGCATTTCAATAATCAATATAATACGCCTTATATAAATCAAAGAGACTATACTGTATTTATGTTTGCATCAATTGATTTATGAGTTGTTGCATTTGCATGCTGTCAAATGAATGTACTTTAGTGCTTCAATAATAACACGTTTGTTATATTATTAAACTAATTGCATTATTAGTAAACTATATTTTAAGTTGTATGTAAATATAACCAAATACAATGTATTTACCCTAATATATAAAAAGAAAAAGTTTGTTTGTGTTAGACCGAAGTAATCTCGAAAACCACTAGATCGATTTTAGTGAAACCTAGGGTACATATCATCACGCTATCTCTCAAAACAGCTGAGTAGTAAATATTTATACATATTTTTATATTCCTGAGTAATACTTGATTCTATCCCTAATTTAGTTTCGAATATTTTATGCAGACTCTAAGCGTTTTTCATACTAACAATAAGTTACAATTCATTAAATTGATATTTTTATAATTATTTAGTTAGTCTCGTCAGATGGTTTTGTATCGATCTTGTCTCGCCTGAATTTAAGCCAATCAATTAAGAAATTCTACCTAACGATTTCCAATATTTCAATGTAGTAATTGAAAACTTTGAATATACATTCATTACCTTATTTGTTTAATGTTGTACATGTTGTATTTAGACCCGTTTCTAAAGTTAGATTCTAATTCAAATACGTATGTTTGACTTTAGCAACGTTGCGTTTATTCAAGCAATATTAATTAATATGCAGTCGATTAGGTTTTATTAATTTAAAATAACTACTACAAACTATTATGCCATATTATTTTACACTAAAAACAACGCTTTTATAAAGTAATATTTTATCAATTCTGAACCAAATAAGGTGGGTGGGCCATGAAAGGTCATGGTCTTTGTTAAAAAGTCGTAGTTATTGCCATACGATGACAAATTCCTTCTACTCACACTAACTTCCATCGAACTCAAGAACACAGACGCGGTGAGTCACTCAGGCTGCTATTTTGTATGTGCCATCTCTTCCTTTATTAACTTCGGTCGTCGAGGTTAAAATTATAACTACGCGCACACAGCAAAACGTAACTTTTCATGTAAATAAACTATTTCTTTTTTAATGAAAGACCTTTTTATGTAGTTATATATTTTGATTGTCACAACGTAAGTTTTAAGTTAAAAATTTATTTTGGCCTTGTAAGGAGCCGTATTCCTTGCAAGGCAATTTGGAAGAGTTTAAACTTAGAATTAATAAATGATCATTAACTTTGTAATAAAAAAAATGTTTTATAAGTTACATAATAAAACAAAGTGTTACTTAATACTTTGTTTGTTTCATTTATCCAGTAAATAAAGGAACAATAACTGTTTATTCCTTAAGGTGGCCTTCCATGGTCCACCCACCTTATAAAAGAATAAATATTTAAAATAACTACCGTTTTCTCAAAAACAACTCCAAGAATTATTAAGTAGAAAAATTACAAGGAAATTAGCAATAACCAAGTGTCCGTACAATAAAGATAATTTGACTAATGTAGATACACAATAAGCTGATATTATACACGATAGTTACCTGCTAACAAGCTCACTTGGATCCATCAACTGCGTCACGCCATAAATCTAACTGAACATTGTCCATATCGCAAATGCTCGCTAGGTCATGATCCTAATGGTGTTTTGTTGTACACCCTAATTATATATATGGCCACACTATATACATGTATGTAGGTATATGTGTAGCAACACGTAAAAAACACTATATTGTAGTATGACATTAATTCTAACCATTTTACTTTGTGGTTACAATTGTGTAGTATCGATTGCTGTTATAATTTTGTGGATTATAAATACCATATTTTTATTTAACATTATATTATTGTCCCAGATAATTTTTTCATCATGAGGATATCAGAAACTATAAGATATACAGAATTCATATACAATTCACATAATGTAACGCCTATTGCATAGAAAATAAATAATATGATTTTCTTTATTTGCTTCACTTTTTTACCAAACCATATAAATTCTTTTCGTTTACGTTTTCTTAAACAGCTGTGTAGAATTTAATGATAGTTTTTAAATTTTACTTTTAATTAGGGGTGTACCGGAACTGGAATTTTCGAATCCGGACGGAACCGGAATTCACAAAAAATTATATTTCCATTAATAATGATAATAAAATAACTAAAATGGTAAAAATATGCTTTATATACATAGATTATCATCATAAATTAATATAACATTATTTTATATGGTATTTCTTAAAGATTAGGGAGCTAGAGTCTTACATTATATTATAAAACATAGTATTTTCTACATATCCTGTAATTTTTACAGCTTTATAAGGTGTTTTAAATTGTTTATATATCATACGTTCTTTTCTATCAAATCTAATTAAATTTTTGTCAAATTTATATAAGTAAATATGATAAATCAAAACAGCAATTAAACAAATTCACAATAGAGAAAATCGTATAAAGTATCGGTAAAGAATACCAATTACTCGAAATTAAAGCACCAATATGCGTTTCTTTAGTTTAGGTCTTCGAACTATTTTCCGCGGTACCTCTCTGGGGGTTCCGCGAATCAAAATAAAAATTATGAAGCACTCACACTAGTTAAGTAGTATTTATTAACTAAATATAAAATATAATGATAGATTTAGAGAAATAACTATGTGAGTCTTTCTGATTTTATAGCAAATCCCAGAGAAAATTAATTTAAGAGAAAATGAGATAGAACGAAAAAAAATCTATCGAAATGAATAATATTACTAAAAATATTTGTTGCCTATACTGATAAATCCTATATATTTTAAATATATAATTGTAGCTACAATTTTTAGTGTAGTTTTTAAATAATTGTTTAATGAATTAATTAAATAATTTAATTAAATTAATTATAAATAACATTAAACTGTTTCATACAACACAATGTTCTATTTTATGTTATTTCGAAATTACAATATACAAAATTTTATGTTTGTAATAAAATTAATTTAATTTTTTATGTACGTAAAGTTTATCCCTCGTATTGTAACAATAATTAAAAGTTTTGTGCTGGCCACAACAAGAATAACACGAGAAATTGTTAATGGTAGTTTATTATCAACTACAAAAGTTTCGGTTTTGTTTTTCATTCTCATTTAATGTTTTTAGAAATAAAAGCCCAAGTCATTGTATTTTACAAATGATATAATTTCTATTCTAATTATATAAAGTTAGTTTTCAAATTGTATTTATTAAAAGAAATGTTAACAGGAAGTTTATTAATTAATTTATTTTGTTTTCCTAAACTTCAAATATATGTTGATACCCATTTAACACAATATCGTATTACACAATAATGCGTACACCGGATGAATAACAAAAAAAAACTGCTCTTATTTGAAAACACATAAACTACATCTAGAATCAAGATAAAATTTTTGTTATTAAAAGTTTATTTATAGTTAAATCTCGATAAATAAAAAAATCGTACATCAAAAACATCCAATGTTACCAATATTATTGTTACGAAAATTAAAGAAAAATCATGAGTAAACCTAATTTTTTTAAATAAATAAAACGGGCAAGTGCATGTTGGGCACGCACATGATAGGGTTCCGTTGTTCCGTAGTCATTCTCACTACGATTTATAGAAAAAGAGTTATTCCAAAACTTTCGTGACTGGAGGATTAAAATCAAAAAGTAATTTGACTTTTATTATTGCATTTTAGGAGACCTATCTAATGACACCCCACTCAATAGGCCAAATAAAAAAAATAAGAGATCACTTTTCAGTCTATGAAAGGGGGGTCCAAAATATTTTTGACAATGTTCATTATAATTTTCAGTGAAAGTACTAATTAAAATCTACATTCTGGAGTTTTTCAAATTTTTTGAATTGATAGTTTAGAAAATAGAGGGGGGGTGACGCTTTTATAATGACAATGGGGTAAAAAAAATTTTTTTTAAAACACTTTTCACAAACCTTATCATTTTTGTTTTTGGGTCATCAATCTACGACCGTATACCAAATTTCATATTATTATTTCAAAATTTTTCAAGTCGGACGGACATGGAGAAACTATAAGGGTTCCTAGTTTTCTACGGAACCCTAAAAAAGAAAGATTATAAAATTAATTTTAATTTGATTATTTTTTAGGTGGTGATAAAAATTGAGCTTCTTTTAATGCTTTTAGTTATTTATAATATAACTTAAAATTACAAAATTGTATTTATTATTGCTATCATAAAAAATATTAGGTATAATAAGATATATTTACAGAATAAAAATCAAACAAGAGATTATTTTTGCCTACCTCTTATATAGAATTTAAAAACAACTGATTGCTACAAACATGCAACTTAAATATTCAACGAGTTATTTTTGAAATGCACTCCTTTATGTAAATAAAACATGGTTGTTATACCTAAAAATCGTTTCATGACGAACAACCTTCTAGTAAACAAATATAAAATAACATTCTGACATGTAATGAAAATCAAACAAACTGAATTGAATAGAAATAGAAACTTCTGTTGTATGGCATGATCTTTGGTAAAAAAACACACTGCTTTAAATCAATGTATGCATATTGTTTGAAAATACGAACAAAACGAAATATATCTATTGTTATGTTTTTTTTGTAGTTAAATGGAAGTTTTTCGATTTATATTGTATAATTTCGCTATAATATTTCCCGACGAGAAATGAGACTAGGTTATGTAAACAAAAAAATTATTGAAATAATAATCAACGAAACTATATAAATCAAAAAAGGTTGAATAGTTTAAGTAAAATAATTTTGATCACATAATAATAATAATAATAATAATAATTCATTTTACATTGGGTGCGTTTAGCGAACGTCAGCGGCTGAGATGCTGACCAAATCGGTTTCGCTAAACGGGCCGCTGCGCAAACGCTTACTTCAAGCTGTTGAGTAAACAAGTCAGCGCAAAAAAAAATAACGCTGAGTCGATCAACTTTAGCTGACAGATGTACTGCCGGTTAATAATTAAACTTAAATCACAATAATATTCAGACTGTCAGCATACTCAGCATAGTTCACTGCTGACTTTCAACCGCTGAGCTTGCTAAACGCAGCCATTGTTTTGTAAGTAAATCCCATTGACGATTATCCACACTACACGATTCATCCATGCGATTTCTCGCCCGTTTTTTATCATTTTGGTTCGGTTTTGTTTCAATTTTGAATGCGCACTGCTGTGTATTACAATAGCATACTTTGCGATTTAGTAGCGCGAATAAATCGAGCTGCTGAATTGCCAGTGTGTAAGAAGTCTAATATGTTTCAAAATAATTTTATCTAGCGAGTTTACTTTAATTTCATTTTGATATTTTAAAAACAAAACACTATTGACTAATTTAAAATCTATCAGTTAGTTTCGAGTAGGCGGCATTTCATAATGCACCAATTACATGTTGTTATTTTTTTACAAAGGCAACTAAGTACAAGTTTTGTATCAAAAAATTTTAATCAGAAAAGTAAATAATATAACCTAAACCATAATATTAACACCGTTAAAAAAGGATCAGTATTAAAGAGTTGAATCCAACAAGTGAGGGTACTGTAATTAGTTAATGTTCTTTATAGTACCGGCCAAGAGGATGGCTTGTTCTTTTGACTTGATTTCAACAAGTTTCACCTCGTAAACATGCATGTCCACAGCGTTATCACTAGTGGAAATCTACCCAAAATTAAAATCACATGTACCCTACCGAGATTATATCGATGACTGATGTATTTTTGATTAGTATCGTTGTTGTATTACACTGTGACCAACTTGATTAAGCTAATTGTTTTCAGGTTACAATATAACTGTATGTAGTCAGTTTTTCGATTGATTGGTGATTAGGTTTTGTTCACATTTTAATAGAACCGTCAGTTGTTATTGAATAACTATGATTGATTTAAGTAATTAATTAATTTATATTCATTGCATTTTTTTCATTTGTTAATTGATTACTTTTTTATCAATTTTTTATACATCATTATAAAACTGAAAACAATTGTAATAATATAATTTCAAATCGGAGATATTTTATTTCCAACCTGTTAGTTTCAAATCATAGCCTACGTTATCTGATGATAAATTTATTTTTGAAATATGACAACAATAAATATCACTAATACTAATATAATACGTTATATTTGATATTCTTTTATTATCTTTCTGTATCTAAACTACGGCTAAATGGCACAGAATTGCAATAATGGCTAGAATTTAGAGTAAATAAGAAAATTCAAGATGATTTTGTTCTCATGAATTGAATATACAATATCTCCAATTTTAACAGTTCGTTAATTTTTTTATTAAATCAGTTGTGTTCGATATAAAATAAGAAGCTTTCCCAGTATCTGTACAGTTTGAAAAAAAAATGTAATTGCTGGCTCTGTTAAAAGTCACAAAAATATTTATACACGTTATTTAAAACTGGCTTAAAATGGCCTTTGTTGAGGAATTTTCCAAATGGGTCAGTCCGCGGTAATCGATACCAGATAGTTAAAAAAATATTTTACGAAAATGAATACTAAAATATAAAATTAACAGGCTATTTAATATCAATTTTCATAAACCAAAAGAAAATTAGAAAAATGTTAGTTAATTTTCAAAATATTTCAAAAAAATTACAAAAAATTTCCAAAAAGACAACAAATAAGGTGAAATCATAATAATTTACTTAAGAATAAGTGACGATCGTGGCAAACTATTAAAAGTCTTTGACAATTACATATCAAACGTGACGTTTGACCAAATTAAAAAAAATTACCCTCATCAACAAAACAAGCCAACAATAATGACTAAGGGTGACCGCATTTATTATAAATTTAATGAGTCTATTCATGTATTTGATAAATAATTGTTATAAGTATTAGTTAATAATATCAATAAGCAAATAAACACACAAATAGTACTCTAATTGTATCCTTTTATTCATCGTGTCACACCCGTCACAATGTTTGTTGAGTAATAACCAGATAAATAGATTACGTATTTACCTGATGCTCTTATGTTACTAAAAAATAATTTATTCGAAACATATTAAAGTATGATTATTATATAGTAACTTCAATATTTTCGCTAAACTTTTGAGATTTTGAATAGAGGTTGCAAGACTTGCAATAGTTGGCGTCACGCCCGTCACAGGGCTTTGAACGCTGGCATTTTTTTGTAAAATAACCGGAGACCTTTTATTCTTTCAATATACATGTATTACATTAAGATCTACAGAAAAATGATAAAACAATGTTATTAACTAGTATTATTTAGAAATTATGAACTCCAATCCGAGTTGAAATGTCACACCCGTCACCACGGACTGACCCAAATACAAAATCCCAGTTCTTAGTAGCTGTATAAATTTTAGAACAAAATCTATTAAGCGAAATGTACATAAGTATTTTCTTATTTCCGTTTGTTAATACAAGCTGCATCATTAGATTACCCCAGTTGTGGTATTTATATAAGCAATTTTCTCGTGTGCACGTTTTTCCTACACTATATATCAACACCAGTCCAGTGGATTTTAATTAAATAGGCCTTTTTAATTACATCCTGACGTACACACACACACGTTTTATCTTTTGTGAACTGCACGTATAGTTATTAACGTGAACTTGTCCTATGCCGTTTTCTCAAATGCCCTATATTTACATAACTTCATACCGTTTATATGTACTGTGTTTATATTTTATTTGTAATATTTAGAAACCGGATTGGATTTATAATTAAGAATTAATTACTTTATTTTAATAAATACTAATTAATTAAAACAATTTTTTTTATCCAAATCATTTCTCGGTGATATCTTTATGATTTCCATTATTTTTTTCAAATGTTCGAAATATGCATACATAAATTTTTCTTGATTTATCAAAAACTTTAGAAGCTGGAAAAGATAAATATTGAATATAAGCCCTTCACTCAATTAAGTTCCATTATTTTTTCCTTAAATTGACTCATAAATAGTATATATGTATCTTATCATTATGAACAACATTATTTAAGAATTATTTAATTTAGTTCTAACGCGTGACGTTAAAATAATTAAAATAGTGTCATTTCGTTGTAGAAATAATTAAATCAGAAACTTTGGAAATAAGATTTTTTATCGAAATAGATAAAATGTCATGAAATCATATTGTAATCAAAAAATAAAATGACAAATCAGTGAAAAATGGTCATAAAAACTATGTTCGCAGCCTTTGAAATATATATATATCAGAAAAGTTTTGAAATGTCATCTTCGATGACACTTGGAAAACTTTGAAATAGCTGAATATCGGCCATCAGTTCAATAAAGTTGACCCCATTTTTCTTGGAAAATTCAATAAAATAAATACGTCGTTGAAAATAACGGTGAAGTATTGGAATACAAATAAAAGAGAACTTCTTCATTCACCAGGTTTGTGAAAATTGTCAGTTTTGTATGCAATGAATAAATACATTATATTAAATTAAAACAAAGTAGAAATATTTTATAGTTATAAGCTGTAATCTATAACGTTATAGATGAGAAAACATAATAAAAATTAATAAATCAATTTAAAAAAAAGACTTATTGTTTCATATACATACATATTATAAAGAAGGGGTTCTACTTTATACACTTGTGGTTTCCAAAACAGAATCGATACAGACGTCTTGAGTTCAGAACATACACTTATCAGCGCACTGCATGTTGTTTGTGTATCAGCATATTGAACACTCGTATTTCTTCTCTCTTTCTCTCTCTCTCTAACCCGTAACAAGCACATACTTATTTCTTCTTATAGTAGAATTTCTACATGGACTAACAATAAGCTGTGGATAAATTCAAAATGTTATTTAGAAATAGTCATCTGTTCATAAGAATTAAGGTAATACATACTACGTTCTAATAACATTTTTGGAGAGTAAAATATAATATTTTTATCCGACAAGGAAGACGGTATTAAGATTATGTGTTTTGTTCGTTCATTCGTTTGTTTGTTAGTATCTCTCAAAATATTCAAAACACAAAATAACGGATGCAACGCCATATTGTCTAAATTTAAAAATTTGCAAATTTTATCCAGTTTTGTATAAAATTAAAAAGTACAGTGCAATTTTTTTTAACTAGCGTACTCATTTTAAATCATTAAATAAAATAAGAATGAAAAATTCATTATGTTAGCACAGAAAATGCTTTGCATGTCTAAAATAACTTAAAATTTTCACACGCATAAGATTCCTGTATGTTTTTGTTTTGTCGTTTCCTAATGAAGTAATATCAGATTTTTGTTTTGATAATCGCAGCGATATGGAAAATAGTAATTCAAAACTTTTTTAAAATTTCGTTTGTAATAATACGTCATTATAATGTTTTCGTTGCATATCGGTTTGGAAATCTATTTTTTGTAATAAATTAGAAATGGTATAAGTTTTCACTTATTCGTCGGTTTTAGAATTACATATTTTATGAAATTATTTTTTATAAAACAAACATGTTATTTTATTTGCGTATTCGTTATTATTATATAGACATTTTCATATGTATTGATTTCTTATATTTGGTTAGGTTATGTTTGTTGTTTAAAAATGCGTTATTTTAACGAAGACAAAAATAAAATAATAGCTCTAGAATTAAGAAATTATTCCCCAAAGATATATTATGTTTTCTATGTCTTTAGTTTGATACAATATTATGTTACAAAATATAAATTAAATAAAGAAAGAAGTTCCATAAAATAAATTAACATTACATGTACCTACTAAGAGTTAAGAAAAACATAACTTATTTGAGACGTTTTTCTTTAATTTATTATAAAGTCAAAGAACAAATTGCTTCAACACTGTACATGTTTCTTTTTTAATTTGTAAGATAACACGAACGAACGCAAACCCTTTTTTCAAATAAATTAAGCAGACGCTCTCTCACTTCTTTGACAGATGTCTGTTAAATATTTCTTTTGTTACGTAAAAAAGCGGTGACAAATTGTGTATGTAGAAGAGATCCAGATCCACAAGCGCCAGATTGAAACGGAAGTGAACAAGGACAGACGCGAGGGCGTCCGTCTTTGTAGCCTTCAGTGGCGCCAACTGCGAATAATAATCATTTTGATAAAATATTCCCTTACCCTTAAATGTCAGACGTATGTATTGAATTCTTGATTTATAGCACTGATTGCTTGTTAAATGTTATGTTTAAATTCTTTTGCATGTTTTGTTAAAGTTCATCTGCTTATTTATTTAACAAGTCTTGATCAATGATAGACTATTAACTTTTCATATATCGGAAACAAAGAATGAATAAAAAACATATCTCATGTTTAAATATAACATTATTGATATAAAGAAAATAGAGGTGCCAACACGACCAAAAAATAGCCACCTCAATTCAAAAAGGAACCACTAACCAGATAATATGTACTGATTATTTATAAAATGTAATGTACGACACCATAAAACGAAATACCAATCAAAGAAAAATATTTTGGTAATCTCAAATTACCAAATTCCCATGTGCAGACTGTCAAGGAACCAACGTAGGACAAACAAAATAAGAAATGACCCTGCAGAATCCTTATGGGAAAGGGGTTTCGGTCAAACTCTTTGAAACTTTGGATTTTGATAGTCCTTGATGAGTAGATTAAAAGTGTCAATGGGCACTAAGTCCTAAAAACTCAAACTTTTAAGATATAGCCCTCTAAAGTTGGGGATCATGCTTGCCTTTAATTTATAATAAAAAAATTTTTAGAACCTTAATTTTTGCACAACTATTTGTATGTGTTCCAAAGACTTGTATAATCGATTGTCACCATAAAAAAGTAAACTTTTCAATTCTTTAGCCAATAGCAGTACTTAAATCTTATTATGTATTACGTTTTTTTTTTATATTATAAACCATTTTTTTATTATAAAACAATTGGATTTGTATATAATTAAAAAAACGTAACAATAAGATTTAACTGTTGTCATTTCTCAATGAATTGAAAAGTTGACTTTTTTATGGTGGCAATCGATTATAGATGTCTTTGGAAATACACACAAAAAAATAAGCGAAGTTTAAGGTTCTACAAAAAAAATATTGTAAATTAAAGACAATCATGATCCCCAACTTCAGAGGGCTATATCTTAAAAGTTTGAGTTTTTAGGACTTAGTGCCTATTGACACTATTGATCTACTCATCAAGGACTATCATAATTCAAAGAGTTTGACCGAAACTCCTTTCCCATAAGGATTCTGCGGGGTCCTTTGTATGTTTTACAAAATTATATTTGTACAATATAAAGGTCTACATAGTTTAATAAAACATAATAATACATTTTTAACGTGATCTTAAAGGTCGAATCTTTTAATTTTAATTTTAAACACCCACACAAAAATAACATTCCTATTATTGCCTGGTACTTGAACATTTCCTTCATTATCCCATCATTGAGGCTCCCACGCGTACGGCTAACAGACCGCCACCAGATTCCCATTTTCTTTTCCTCGTTTCTTGTTATTAATGTAAGGAATGTGTACTGGACCGATTCTCGTGGTTACAGCGAACAGCGATGTGTATTTTTAGACGAAAATATTTCAACGAAACGCCAAATTTTTGTGCATCTTGGTAGTGTGTGTGTATGTGTTTTTTTTCAATCTTGTTCGTAAATGATGTAACAATGCATTGATTTTGCCAATACTTGTTGCTTATTCTCTTTTGTTTTGGTTTCAATGCGTTTTGTAATGAAAAATCAACAAAATGAAAATATCGAATACGTGTTTTAATTTGCTTTGTTGTTGATATGAATGCCGTATATAAGTAACCTGGTTTTAACACATTGTTTTATTTATTGGAGTTTGATGTATGGGGGTAAAGTTTTGATATAAGGTACAATAAAAATGGAATACCGAGTATAATTTAATTTTGTACTATCTATGCATTTTATTTTACTCGTATGTACAATGTACATACATACATCTATTACAATATTTTTTATTTCACATAGTACATTTATTTATTATGTATCGGCAGGGCCCGATAAAGCTTTTCCATCGCTCTTTATATTTGATTATAAATAAATATTTCAAAATACGTGTATATTTTTTGACAGTGATTGTTTTGTATTGATATTTGTTATATTATAAAAAAATTATATAAAAAATACTTTTAGGTGCCTTTCAAAATAAATTTTATTCGTACAATATTTTTCATCATTTTAGATCGCTTTTAATAATTCCTCTGAATTTTTTGTTACTAGCGTTAAAAAAAACTAACTATACCTTTACAAATAAATCCATTAGTTTTCTGAAGTTATTCAACGTTATGTACGTAAAAATTCAACAGAAAATTTAAAATTAGCAATTTACTGTACTTACAAATAACGCATTTCGTCGCTTATCTAACAACACCGCTCAAGTCGAAAATTAGCGGTTTTTACATTTTAATGTCATTGGATAAAGCTACGCATTACTCATACTTCATTGCGCGTCGATCTACCAATTACTCTAGACGTTTCGGGCAATAAGAGACCAGAATTCAAAAAATAGTAACAGCGCGCAAGCCGGTAGCCTATATAAAATATACACGGTTTTTTCGCTCTCCTGTAAAGTTGGTCAAAATGACTTGAGTGTTGTTGTTAGATAAGCGACGATTTCGTTTGGGTTTAGATATCGTTTTACGCAATAACCGTTATATATTATCGGGCCGTTTTTTATGTATAATTTCATGATCTTTAATTTGTCTACAGAACCTTTTTACATATCCTAAAACTTTCAGAGATATTAAAAAAAGTTTAAAATAAGCTCTCCTCTTAGATAACAGAAGTATCTTTTCGTTTTATTTTAATGTTCACACAAACCTACTTAATTCCAATAGAACGTTTTGATTGGATTATCAACTGGCATTTTCAATTCATTGTTGTCATTTACAAATTAAAAAACGATAACGAATGCATTTTGAATGTGACTTCGATGTTCAATATTTTGTTTTAGCTATTTCAAGAATCGATGCAAATTACTTTGCTTATATTACTTTTCAAGTCATTTTTAGTGTACAAAAATATATTAGGCTTTCAGAGAATTTAATTATCTACACGTTCTTTGAACATGAAAATGGTTTTACCCTATTAATAACTTGTTTGCATTAACTAAAGTTCCTTATAAATATTCGCCTCATGTGGACACTTTTCATGTCGTGAAAATAGGTACTTTATTTCCTGTAGTAATACTTATTTGCGAAATATATACAAAAGTAACAGTAAATAAAGTAAATATATTCTAATTTATAGATACAATTATTTCAATAGATGTCATTAAACGTTTTAATTCTAAAAAATAAATTATAATGGGTTCTATATACATATATGTAATCAATATTTTCTAATTAAGACCACAGTTTAAAATCATTCTCTAAGATAACAAATACCAAAGCTATCACAGAAGAATAAAGTTCCCGCGACTCATAACTGTATTAAATATTCAAATGACTTCCCATTGCTATGCCGTACGACAAAATTAATTAAAACTTTTCCTCCTTTCATTATTTTTATATATAAGTATATCAATTCTATTAACATTAATGTTATCCATAACTGGGTCTGTTTTAAAAATTTAATCATTTGTTTATATTCTTTGTTTCATATACAAATGTTTAAAAACATTTTAATACACCTATAACTTTATTTTAAGCATTATTTATAAATATTTTTTTCTTAAGCCTAACGTTAAGGAATCAGATACAGTAAAATATCTTTTAAATATACTCAAATTATTAGATTATTACATAAAATATGAATATCTTTACCCCCCCCCCCCCCCCCGATTATCTAATATTTATAATTATCTTTTGAATATATAACTGTTGCGTAAATCATTTATTTAATAATGTCAATCATCAGTTTTTGTTTTAAATGCCAGTTTTCAAAATTAAACTTGAAACTAATTGAAGAAAATACAATCAAATTAATTAAGCCAGAATTTTCAATCATAATTTTGAGTGGTTTTCTCAATACGATATTCTAAATACCAACACTTGCACTTGACAAAGTTTCGAGTATTAAAAACCTTACAATTTTGCTAAACAATTGAATTATGTTAATCTTAACAATGTCAATCAATATCCCCTCCCTCTTCAGTACACGTGTCTGTGAATGCAGCGCACAATGTCTGTAGAATATTGAACTTATGTCAAATAAATTACAGTTTAATTTCCTTGTGGCAATATTGTAGTCACAAATAAGATTAGTGTGATTAATTAATATTCACATTAATAATAATAGAGCATTAAATATTTTATAGTAAGTACCTAGTACTTTTGCACTCTTTTGAATTTTATATTTAAAAATTTAAATGAAAAAATTAAATTAAAATTATTGTTAGCATAGTATCATGACTGTCTTTCTTATTTTCTTACCTTTATGTTGATATTTCTTTTAATTGAATCATGAAATTAAACAACTTTTTTTAATTTCTCTAGAAGTATGTTTATTATATTGAAAATGGTGTGAAAAATTGATTTTTTCAAACCGCAGGCGCAGGTCTTTATTTTAAACTGTTCTTGAATTAAAGCCTCTGAAAGTTTCAGATTTTTTCAAAATTTTGAAGTATTGTACCTACCATTATATAAATTTTGACACGCTTATTTCAAATCCGTCAACGAAAATCAATTTCGTCTACACGTTCAAAAGTTATGGCCATTTTTTTCCAAAATTAAAAAAAATGAAATTTTCAGAGGCCATATCTCAAGAATGGTTTGAGATACAGACCTGCGGTTTGAAAAATTCAACTTTTCACATCATTTTCAATATAACATATCTACTTTTAATTAAATCTAAAAAAAATTAGTCTAATTTCACTTTTCTTTAAAAAAAACTAAAATTTGTAACTGGGTATCAATTTAAGTAGATAGATTCCTTTAAATTTATGCGTTAATATAATATAAACATCATTCATTAATTGGCAAATTCAATTATTGATGTATTCAAACTCTCATACCTTGCATCATTATAAAATTTAATTGAATATTTAAATAACACTGCGTAGGAAAACTTCGTAGGCTAATTGATTAATAAACGTCTTATTATTTCGAAGTATTAATTCTTGACAGTTCGATTAAGCGTTTGTTCAATTTGCACTCACCCCTACTGATTATTAAACACTGGAAATAAAAATACAAATTGTATTATTTTCTGTTTGTGCACGTGCTTAAATTTCTAACTTGTTTGATTTAGTTTCTGAACACGTGGTGAATTCTGGGACGCTGCTTTCGTGTTCAGACGAATTAAAAATCAATTATTTAAGTAACAAATACGAGAATACCAGCGCCTAGGGTAAGCTATGCATTAGTTAGTATGTAATTCAACGCATGCAATAAAGTCGATCGACATCAATGAGGTTTTTTCCACTAGTAATATAGAACTATGTTTGATTTTCTCTCGATAAATCATTGTTTTGAAACGACAAAACATTATAGATACCTCAAAATGGATACAGTACTCTCCAAACTATATTTTTTTTTATTTTTCCCTAATAATTGTAAAAGAGTACATACATATGCTTGCAACTATTACTTATATGTCATTGTAAACTTATTGATGGTGCCGCCGCGCTGCAAACATCTTATGATTGTTAAAAATAGCAGGTGGTAACCAAATCTACAATACAAATCTACAATTGAACATAAATTATACTCATATACCTATAAAATATATACTAAACTACATATATAGTATACCAAAAATTTATTAGAAATGTTAAAAAATTCGATACTTTTATTTTTTGTTTTAGTTATGCTCTTTAAAAATATGAAGTGCACATCTACTACAAGTTTTACCGTTTATAACTATAAAACATTTACAATGAGGAAGAAGAGGATAATCAAAACTTGTTAGGTGTTATATGCATTTAATGAAAATAAAACGGATATTTGAAGAACACTTCAATTAATAAAATTCAATAAATATTGTTACAATATCTACATATTGTTTTGTTTTAAATTGAATAAACACTAGAGAAGACTTTTATGTATATATAGTATTATAATAAAATATCTCTTTCAAAGAACTGCTTATGCACAAAAACCAGCGATCGTTTCAAATCCGATTATAAACGAATTTATAGGAATTCTTATAAAACATTAAAAGCATAGTGGATTTCAAGTGAAAATTTAATTAAAAATACATTTAAGCTCTAAAGAATAATTTTGTATAAGCATTTTAGACTTTCATATTAAAACGTTGTTGAATATACAGTAAATGTATATTTTGAATTTAGTATATCTTAAATATATTATAATAGCAGAATAAACATTTTTTTTTATATTCCGAAATACTTATGTAAAAAATTTAAAACAATATATCTTATTTAAAAGTTATAAAACTTTTTTTTTGTTCCAAAATAAGTACTCTATTTTATTTCATAAATATTACTACTTATACCATTTTTAGTCCAGGCAATTAAGGGATTGAAAAAGAACAAATTAGGAGTGCGATGAAATTTGGTATCAATGTAGTATACATTATTGTATGTCTGTACACAAAAGTCCCCATCTATAGGCCTTGTGGAAAAAATTTTAGAGCCGTTTGAAGGTTAGTTTTGTTATTCTTGAATAACTTTACGACAATGTTTTGGTTTACTTGACCTTAGTATTATTTTTTTATAAATTTTACGATAGTTGTGAGTAAAATTTTAAATTTGTTAATAAATTGTAAGATAAATAACAATCTAATTACTTGAGTGGTTAATAATCCACTAAAATAAATAAAATTTGTAAATGTATCAATACAAAAATTACAAAACGTACAAAATAATATATATTTTCACAGTTATTTTCTACGAAATGATTTATTTTATTCAAATTTTTTTAACAGAATATAATTAATCATCTATCAATAGTCATTGAATATTAATTACTTTTCATTATAGAGTAATGTTAAGAAAATTCAACTCTACAACGTTGATTAAAATTTTTAATATATATCTATCGTAATCGATAATCCATTGAAGTATTAAGATTGCCATATTTAAAATTTTCATCGCTAAAATAAATATTCATATTTAATATAACGACGTTACAAAAGCCGTTAACTCTTAAACGTGATTCGTCTTCTTGGCTCCATTTATTTAACAGAATGGTCCAATAAATTTCGTAGTTCGATCACAGTCTAAATTGCTCTGACTATATAAATTTAACGCTGTTTAAAGAACCAAGAGAGAAAAAGATAAAACACATCTTTTAGACGAAATATTCTCATTTTGCTGAACTTTTTTATCTGAATATCTTTTTATTATGAAATATAATCACGTTGTATCGAATTACTTCATTGTAATTCATAGCATTCCGTAAATGTATGTTTTTAATGTTCCTGTATATTTTATATTTTGTACATTCATTATTTTTCATTTAATCTTGAATTTTTTTTTAAAATAGGTCAAATACTAGTCCAATCTCGCACTACAAATATCTACATATTTATTCATTGATTAGACATGATGACAGTAACAAAGTATCATTGAAATTATGATTTTAAATAATGAAATAAGTTTAAAAGATTCTAAAAAATGTATTTATTTTTATATTAAAAACGAAATTAATATAATTTTTTCTAAAATAAAAATTCAAAATACAACAATCCACCATGTTAAATGAAACACCAATCACAGAGAATGACGTCACGCATCAGTAAACGTCAAAGTGATTAACCTTTAGTTTAGATAAATATCAATTCCTCTTACAAGATTATTAGGTACACACCTTATTTAAGAACTTATATACTTTGGAATTCATTTTTAACACACAAAATAATTAAATTATTGCCTAGCTCTGAATGTTTGATTATTGTTGACAAAAAATGTGACGTCACAACTCTGAATTGTAACCTGCGAGCGTTTTGGCGTTATATTCAAAATTACTTTTAATAGAGTCAATTTTTGCGATTAAAACTTTATTTTCTGCAGAAATAAGTATTTTTTTGGAAATAGGAGACACGTAAGATCATCATAGAATAGTTTTTTTTAAATTAGTCACCATACCTATTGTCAATTTTCATTTTTTGTTACCCATTCCAAAAGCGCCATAAACTTTAAATTTTATTTTTATAAGTCAGTTATCAAATCGAAGCTTTCTAGATCAAATGGTTATAAATGGAAGGTTGTGTTTCTTATTACAATTTTAGTATAGGCAATAGTTTTATAAAATAATATGTGTATGTACAATGTATATGTTTAATGAAGGAGCAAAGTTATGAAATTGATAGAGAGTAGGCATTAAAACGATTTTTAAATAAAAATATTTGAAAGCAATTAACATTATATCCTTATAGTTGGTCATTAAATAATACCTAATAAAAATATGTATCGAATTATACAAGCGTGACATTGTTATTTTTTAATATTTAGTTTTTTAAGATAAACACAATATGTGCACGAATATACAAGTAATAATTAATGTTAGGCACGTTATATTTTACATGTAAGTGTAAAGTTTCCCACCGGAAATCTATTCTATGGTTACTTTATTACCATTTACTTGTTCTTGATAACATCTCTTTGTATAATGTTTGATTAGAAGTAATTGATTACGGTTACCATTGTGACCTTTACCTCTTTGGTAACAATGAAAGGATCTGTTCAGTTCGGAAATAATAGTTTTCTCTAAGAAAATGTATTGAATGTACGTGAATGTAGGTAAACATATGACTATTCAAACATTACTGCTCGTTATTGTAATTTGCTAAATTATTATTTTATTTTATCAAACTTTATCTTTTAGTTCATTTTTTTTATAATTAAATGTTGTTAACTACGAATAAAGCAGTTCGTTTATAGTTTCTGACCAAGGAATTATATATCATTCCGTAATTTCATTTGGGGGCATCCTGTATAAGTAAATAATTTCCAAATATTGAATGTAAATTATCTACAAATAAATGGACTGTGTTGTTCCAACCTCTATTTGCGAACTATGCTTTATTTTGAAACAATTGTGTAGCAAATGTACAAAGGGAAAATAAACAAAGCAATCGCTTTGATTCTATTCATTTGATATTACAATAAACAAAAGCAAAAATTCAAACTGGAAAAGTTTTGGCGGATTTATTATAACACAATTTGTTACTGAGGAAGAAGTTTATGTTTATCATCAAATGAGTATAGCTCGTATACCGATTTTATGTAAAACGTTATTTCAAAAAAAAAATCAGGAACCATCAAATAACATAAATTTACATATCATTATACTCTTGGTCAAAATTAGTAATACACTATTTCAATGTAACATAGCTCTATAAAAATTGTGATATTAATTTCAAAACTCACAGAAAATTCATGATTTGTTTGAAATCCCAATGAATAACAACTTTGAACGTTTGTGGTTGTAAAAGAATATTTAATGAATGTAAAATTTGTCCATATTTATAAACTTATTATTGACGCACTGTCGCAATAAACAAATGACTAAAAAAATTCTCGATCGATATTATTGTTTTGGTCTTTACAAATATCGGAGCTTATTATCTTGTTTATAGTTTTACGTTTTCACATTAAATAGTCAATTCTGCAAAGACACGTAAAGAGATTGTGGTATCTCTATTGTTATTCTAAATTTGATATCATTTTTCATGAAAAAAAACTATTCAACTTTCATGTAATAATTACAGAACCAATATTTGATCACATTAGTTTTTAGTTGGCACAGAAAGCGCTTATTTAGTATTTTGATCCAAATATTTTCAACTAAACGTATTGATAATTTTAACAAAACAAATTTAGTTATAAATTCATAGTTTTTGTGATTGAGAAATTATTCTTTCAATTTTTTGTAGATTCAAAAACAATTGCAATATTAACCTTGATCTTATTGCTTTACTTAAAGGTTATAACTATACATATACATAAAATGATACTTCGAAATACTTTGAAATTTTACAATATGAATTTTAAGACTAGTCGGTTTTTATAATTTCTAGTTCCAATATACATGGTTGTCAAACAGGAGACGTTTATATACATACTACTTTGTATTTGGTTAATATAAAAAATATTTATGCTAACAATCTAAATGTTGGTTTAAATAAATCTAAGAAAATCTTACTACGATTTAATACTCTATTTACAATTGATTATTTAATTAAACCAACAATACTCTTCCGTATTTGCATCTAGACGAACAGTCACGAACAACCCCCAATATCAATCCCACAAGCAAAAACTAAATTTGGATCAAGTAGGCTATCTAAATTATGTAAATTTTCTGTGAATAAAATCTTGGAGAGTTTTGGAACCAGTTCAAAATTACAAAAACGTAAACAACACAATTCAGTTAAAATGTATCTCGATCGTTGGGTGCAATGGAGGGGAAGGGATATCTTGGAGATGAGTAAAAAGTATCTTCCCAAGAAAAACATACGAGCAACGGTCCAACGAAATAGCTATCGAAGTTTCATATTGTGCGGGAAGCAGCCCCAGCCATTAGAAGTAACTCGACTGAATACTAATGTTCTTGGGGATATTGGGGAGAATAATGTGGGGCATCTCGCGTCAGGGGTGGATTTAATGAACTGCATTTAGCTTGTAAACGTGTTTGTAAGAAAAAAGCTACTGTAAGATATGCTTCTGGGCTTTTATATCAAAGTAACCAAATATTGGTATTTTTTATATATTTTTTATATAAAAAACGTACCTTTTTAATAATTGAAATAAGTTCTAAATGAACCTAAGTATAAATAAATATTATTATGGAATCAAATAACTAAATTTTTAAATCAATGAATATATTTTATTTAGACTTTATGTTGCGTCAAAGTTTGATTTTTGTTGACATATCTCAAATATAATAATATATTTCATTCATTTTTTATGACATGCAATTCATATCTCACATAGAATCTGTCAACAAATGAAAATATGTATTTGACATTATTGAATTTTAATATTATTAGCATTATTAAAAAAATAGTTTTGTAATTATTTAAACAATTCATAAACCATAATTTAGGTACCACTACTATATTATGTTGTAAAAAAAAATACACGAAAAATCTCATTTTTGATATAGACAAGGTTAATATAGGTTATTCCTTCAAAATAAATTTAAATATTTGTTGACTTTTCTTCTGATTATGTGAATTGTAATGTTCTTCATCATTTCTATTGTTCTGCAAAATACATAAGACACTGATGATCAACCAACACTTTCTACAAAAGGAATAATTCATTTTAATACTTTTAGTTCATTTTCATAATTTTAATTCCGCCTCTGCGCGCGTTGTATAAAATAAAGAATACTTGATGAGAGCAGCTACAGCGAGCGAAAAGCGGCTGTAAAACTCAAACACGTAGAGACCACTGTCTAATTTGCATCTCGTCGCAAGTTAACTGTAAACACGCTGTGACATTATTAAGGGCATCGTTAAGAGGACGGGTTATTGTATCGCTGTCCCCCATTCCCACCTTTTTACCCCAAACTACTTTTTTTGTTAAATGCGTGAGCTACTGTTGACTTTTGGAGGTCGGTGTTTGCATCTTTAGATAAGTACGCTTTAAAAAGTGTGTATTGTTCTAATCTGTTGACTTATCTGATTTAGGTTGATTGAACAATCTTTGACTTCCTTTTATATGAGTGTACTTCATTTTAATAAATAAGTTTAAGTTTAGATTTCAAAAAAATGCTGTGGGAAAGTATCAGAAATTTAATCTGAAACTACACGCTTTCAAACTACATAAACAGTTTTTGTCTAAATCATTTTTTCAACTCGGCACACCCTGACAAAGTTTGCAGAAAAATTCATTTTGGCAAAATATGAATTAAGGGGGATAGCCACTGTGACGGGTCAAAAAATTGTCAATGTTTGGGAATTTTTTTCACAGATATAACTAATTATTTTTGAATCAGGTAAAGGACGTTTTATTAAGTATATATTCAACTTATTTAATATACATTTTTATTGAAAAATATTAAATATTTACAAAGTTATGAGCCTCAGTGTGACGACCAAAAAAAATATTTTTCTTTATGGTCGACTCGAAATTTCGATATGAAAAAAATAAATAAAAATTGTATCAATATCTATATGATTGTAGCTATCGTTTCACGTACCTAGCCATTTTATTTTATTTTATTTTTTCACAAAATGGCGATCGTTTGAATTTTTTTTTCATTTTTAAGACCTATTTTTTTTATTAAAGCGGTTTTAAGAATAGTATACTAATCAAAATTTCAAAAATCGGCTACGTGCAACGATAGCTACTGCAATTATGAAAGTTATTAAAAAAAATATATGAAATCGGTTCATCTGTGAGGAATCGTGTCGACCAGGTCGAAAAATGTCATTCCGAGATGAACGTGTTTAATGTTTTTGTTTTGTCATAACCGGCCGCGCTAACTCGTTTCACTAAATTGACTGTAAGTCCGTCAATTTTCAAAATTTAAACTCAATTTTTTGTACACATATTTATGAATGTATACTTTAAAAAAATCTAAGAAAAAAAACTTTATTTTTTTTTTCGTCACAATGGCTTTCCCCCTTAAAGCTAATTTCCCAATTTCTCAGAATACGTATATCAGTGTTGCCATGTCAAAAAGAAATGGTTCCTAGAAAGCGGTGAAAACAAATATACAATTAAATATGAAGAATGACAGAAAAATAGAACTTCCAATATAAATGATACATATTTTTTGTAGTGATGGCAATCGAAGAACAACCATACATTCACTGATTTTAAAGAACTTTTTTAAGTTTTGTATTTTTTTTTTGTAGATAAAAGAAATATAAAAATTGATGTCTGTATTCATTTTGTAGGCCATTTAAGATATCGTAGGTACACAAAATTTATCTTTTCATAATTTTTCATTCATAATATTATAAAAGTAAATAATTTACTTTAATTATTGTAGTATTACTGTGAATTCTTATTTTATTTATTAAGAATAATAAAAAAATGTTTATATTTTTTTCACAGTCCAAATTATTTTTATTAAAATAATTGTTATCTTCAAAAAATTTCAAGAAGAAAATACAATTTAAAAATTCTAATTTTATTTTTTAATCTCTTGGTTACCATTTAAAATGAAATGAGCAGCGAAGATACTAGATAAAATAACCCCGCAATTAAAATTAAGTATTTTAATTACCTACTTTAATTGAACAATCGAGCACTCCCTGTTTGTCTCTGATATCGAACGTTTTAACATTCCTTTACCTCCCCCCATTATATTGATAAAGTAGTAGGTTTACCCATTTCGTCATTAAAAAAGCACACAAACTTGTTCCCCTCTAATACTAAATAAACACCGTAACGTTTAAATTAACTCACTTTACAAAAATGGTGGAATTGTTGTATACAAAATTATTCAAACTTTTAAATATCTACTATTTTATTATTCTTCATTTTATATCAACCAATAAAATAAAGAGTATAAAAATAACGTTTAATACAATTAAAAACAAAACGAATAAACTAAAATCTAAAATAAATTGAAGGTGAAACTTATTAAATTATGTCGTACATTCAGGTTTTATAGCTTCTAAAAACTATGAGGTCATTTTCAGTGCACCGAAAATAATCGCCATTAGAATCAAATTGCGCAATATTTAGTGCAAACCAGCGCGCAGCGCTGCAAACAAAAAGCTCTCAAGTACTCGTATACAAAGTAAATTTACAGCTCATGCAAAAACACGTCATTTTTTCAATTTTTATAAGCGTTTAAATGATGATCCGTTTCGCACCCAATTTTGGAGCGTATCAAGTAATAACTGTCAGTGTGGAATGATAAATTTTGTGTTTGTATATTATTTTAATCCAAAACCAAAAGTGTATAAATTATGAATTGATACGATTACCCTCGTAGTAAATTTAAATTGAATGGGGAGGGTATCTTAATTGAGTCTATTCCATATTCAAGCGTTAAATTCGTTACCACAGTTGCTTTATCAAGATATACATAGAGACTCAAATTAAGACGTAGATACGATTTAAATGGTACGTATCTAATCTTTTATATCAGACACATGATATTACTTTTCCGTAATTAAAATTACTCGAGTTTATAATTGAATCGGTGAGTGAAAGAACAATATATCTCCAAAATGACCATTTTGAGAAAAACGAAAAAAACTGTTTTAAAGGAGAACTATGAGTTATTTGGTCTAATTATGTATTGTGACGTTATAGAACTTATGTTAACCGATAATAATACGTACATAAATAATTTAAAAAAAATTGCAAAAAAAGATACTTGAAAAAAATGACCTCCAGTTATACTGTTCTTTCACTCAATTAAAAAAAATGCAAATTTTTTTTATTGCTTTATTTTCGGCTTTATTATTTTATTTTTGATTATTTTACAAAAAAAAAATTATTTGTAATTTTTACTCAGAATCTTCATTTTTGACTTTCCAAGAAATAATATGGTAGTAAAATTCGAGGATTTCGTCAGAAAAGTAAGGTAAAAGTAATTTAAAAAAAAATTGTACTACCCCCCGTCGCACGTTCGATGTTGGTCGATGTATTATTATTTTGCTATGTAATAGAGCTATGAATTTTAAACATTTTGCCTATCTCAGTTAAAATTGCCATTTTTGGCACTTGTATTGTTCTTTCACTCACCGATTCAATTACAAAGAACACCTTTTTCTAACACATCATTTATCTCTAAACACTTATTAAAGTATATTTGAATATCTGATCGTTTTCTAATATGTGGTATATTTAAAACATAAGTTAAGTTTGAAAAATGATACGGTACATTTATTTTGGTACCTATAATAAAACTATAGCGCATCTCATTTACAAATATTTAAAGTTTCTAACAACAAAGTTTTTCATTGTATTTTATACTTTATTTTGGAGCAGTTGCTACCCTAAAAATATTACCCACATATTTTATTTCATAATATAGTTATATAAAATACTAAGCAACACTTTGACACTAGAAATCATAAAAAGGTAATAGGCATAAAATTTTTAATTCATACGATAAATATTTTTTTAGTTACGACTCCGACATCAATTCCTCTACTTTTCTACAGTCCGAATCCAACTTACTCAAACTTAGCACAAGGCATTTCATCGTCACTACAGTGATGCAATTTTTTTGAAAAGCGTCGAGGAGTAATTGAAATGAAAAAAAATGATGTTTTTAGACATTTAAAAAATCGTTTTGGGCTTAATTTCGGAAATATATTATTGTGTTTTGATGTGATAAAAACATAAACTATGCATATATAATTTAAGGATAAAACTCAATTTTCTAAATACACATGAAATCAGTACATATTTGACATACAATAATATGTTGATTATACAATAACAGACATTTCCAAGAAAAATAACTTTCATACAGAATAGGTACACATATTAATAATAATAAAACGTATGAAAATGGAACCGTTTAGTAAACATCTATATAAGGAACGAGTTTGAGCAGCAATTTCTTTAATTCAATATTTACTCTAGATTTTTATGTGGAATGATTCTTTATAAAGCTTCCTAGCAATCAAATATATACAACAGTTTTTTTATATATCTTGTTTTGCATCATATATTGTTATCCACTTTCACGTTTCAATTTTTGAGCACAGTACATTAAGTTTTATTTTTTATTTTTACTGAAGAAAAATGTTCTATTTAATAACCATATATAAGAATAATTTATTTAAGAAATATAATTTATGAATGCTTCTAGGAAAAAACAAATTGTTTGTTCGTTTTATTATAAAAAAATATTTAATACAATTACGTAAATTACATCATTATTTTACTAGCCTAAAAGCGTCTGATACATGTTACACCTCGTGAAAAGTGTCTGGCAACTGTAAGTTAGAATTTATTATGCTTTCCTGTTAAACATTAGATTTGATATTATAACGTTTTTGTCCAACATTTTTATATACCTTAATCATCTGTTCCCGGCTATCCCCCCCCCCCCTTTCCACTCATGATCCATACATCGAAACGTTCTTATTCATTATAGTATATATGTTACCGGCAACGTATGTAATTCAGGCATTATATATACATCCAAGGTATTCTATACAATGCCTAACGATTTCAGGCAAAGTATGAAATAATTTTTATTTATTGTTATAATAAATAAAATAAAATATTAGTTCAGACGAATATTAGGTACATGTTTTAAAATTCTTAAAATAAAAACCTACAAAAATATTAGATATTATTTAGTCATTTAATAACATATTAGGCCAGTATTAATTAAGGTAAATAAAGTAAGATAAATAATCAGTATTTTAGTATTTTATTGCATAAAGTAAGCCAATATCTGTACCTGAACCAAAATTAGTTGGTACACCCTATTTATGTTTATATTTCTAGTCTATACAATGCCTAGGAAATGTATATAATTAAATTCATTTCATATATTGCCTGGTGATTTTTAGGCATTATATAAAATACCTAAGAATTCTATACAATGCCGGATTTCATACATTGCCGGTAACAAGTGTGTATACACTTGAAACATTTTAAGCTTGAAACTATGACATATATGTCTGGCGGTCGCTGGCTCTTACTCTATAATACAAATTAATCAGTTTTTATTGTTTTTGTTATATAAATATTCAGGAATGTTAAAAATAATAATTATAACAATAGTAAACGACCATAGCAATAATACTTTTTAATTCCTTTTTACGTATTTGGTTAGTAATAACTATGATTTTTTAATTCGTTAGTTTTTTATGTAATCACCACAGGTTTAAATGTCTTTTTTTTCATGTACATATAATAGTAAAAGTTATGTTCTGTATACAAGAATAGAAATAGAATTCAATATATTTTCTACCCTACATGTATCCTTTTAACTCTTTTTATTACGCCACTGTTTGTATGTGAAAATAGATACCTAGCAAACTCATAGAAAGGACTAAAATAAAAAGTTCAATTTCAAATAAACGTATTACACACATTTTACTCTCTTTATATAGCTCTTACATATCCTTAACATGATTTTTAGCGTGAAAATGGCGTAATATTTGTTTTTATCGGATTCGATTTTCGTAAGAATTCAACAGGAATGCGTATATATTAGTATAGAATATTCTATTTTAATATTATATTACCAACAATGTGGTTTTTAGATATTTGAACGATTCCTTTTTTTTGAATTCGTGTACGAATCGAAAATAAAGTAACACATAATTTAATTTTGATCTACATTTATTTATTTTGCACACTCGGTATGTATGTATATCACGATTAAAATGGATCTAAGATGGATATCTTGAATACGAGTTGGATGTAAATTTTTATTCGTTTTATTTTTACCAAAGTTCCGTCATGAGAGGAATAGAAATAGCTAAAAAATAATAATATTCTCTACCATGTGGTATGCTAATGTTAATATTCATCAGAATATAATGCTATTTCAGTCTGAAAAGTTAGTGGAATTATTATTCAAAAGAATGAAAAACATGCAACAATAGTTAAATGATATTTTTATTTTACTCTGATAACTGAAATAAAAAAATTAAGAAAAATTAAATTAAGTTCGAAAAAAATTGTATTGTTGAAAAGAAGAATAATAAGTACTCAATTATTATAAGAGAAATAAATATCAGTTTCAGTTACCATTTTGTGATGTCCTATCATTTATTGCTGAAAATTCAATCTAAAATGCCAATACAAAATTATTAGAAAATATTTCGCTGTATGTTACATTTTAAATAAATACAAAATTCCATGGATAAATTGTGTTCCTTTCTCCGAATGCTAAACCACAGAATTTTTTTTCTATCCATAATCCGGACATAAGCGCGGCTTTAACTTGATCGAATACACACATATATACACATACAGACATTCGACACACACATACACTCACTGCACATATATTGAAGTCAGTGAAGACTCGTGTTTACAAAAAAAATAACAAATAAAGAAGATACTCTTACCACCACTAGACTTAATACAGAAACGAATAACTTAGAAAAGGTTTGTTATACGAAAAAATAGTTGTAACATTACTTTTAGATAATAATATTCTCTAATACTTTTATTAACACTTAGGGACTCGCGCCTTGATTTGTAACAAAAATACTCGCTACCGGGTGCGCTGGACCCAGTTTAATATCAAATTTTTATTTCAAAACTGCTGAATAGAAGTGCACATTTACTTTCTTATAAGGATAATTTGTCAATAAAGAAAGACAATATTCAATCATATACTAATATTTATTGTTTTTACTTAATCAAACAGTCATTACAAAAATAAAAGGAATTTTTCCATACTTTTATGACAAGATTTAGACTAATTGTTAAAATTTCTGTAATTACTTTTTTTAAACAAAATCTTCTATATTTTTTACACTACTATAATGTACTTATATGAATTAACAATGAGAGATCAATCAGAGATAAAAAACAGCACAAAAACTTTGAAAATTAACAAAATTAAAATATCTTCTTTGGGAAATTGTTCAGTCGCTTTCTATATCAAATTTAGTTATGACAATTTGAACAAACTGACGACTATGACCGTCATCTGCCGTGTTATTCTATCGTTGAAAGGTACTAAAAGCGGCAACGTCGCACACTTCAAACTTTAAAAGATTTTAACCAAAATACGAAGGACTGGGTCCGTTAGACCCATTAGCGAGTCCCTAAGTGTTAAACACAATTTTCTCCACCATCAACCGTTTCAAAAATAATTTAAATTTAATTAATTAATTTTAACCGATTACTTTAAATAAACTTGCTTCTGAAATTGTTTCTTTTTACGAAAAAAAAAACAAGATAAAATACAGGTCGTTAAACAAGGGGTCATGCAGAAGAAGTGGTAGTTTTAACTAGAATTATATCTATTTTTCATGGACCACCACTGGTGAAAGGATGTGAGATGTATGCACGGTTGTTTATATCAGTATTGAGTATCGATCTGAGAGCAATTGAATGCTCTCTAAAGCGGTCGCCAACAACGCTAGCCGGACAAGTATTTTTTCCTGCCTGAGGGGTAGAAATGAAACACACACCGAATAGTACTTTCTCTCTCGACTAGCACGTATGTGACCGTCACATATGTATTTTGATCGTAAATATTAAAATAGGTCAGATGTATAAATATTGTTTTTCGTTTTGCTTTGATTCTATTATTTCTTGTTGTTGGGTCAGAAGAATAATTTATTAATGTACTCGTTTAAATATAAATACAATGCTATATGTAATTTATGTAGATTCCAATCGTCTATTTGAATTTATTGTTATTTTTATCTTTTTTTATTTTTTGTAAGAAATTATTATATACTAGATACATTTTTTATCAAGGCGCCGATCAACTGAAAGTACAATGTTTGTTTAGTCCAAAAATTCAAGATTATATTACCAAAAATATCATAAATAAATATAATAGCACCTACGCATAAGTTCAATTGTTATTACTTTCTTATTTTTAAGTTAAACATCATTATTGAAACATCCCGGTTTTTTTAATTTACGTAGATACCTCTAAAATGTTTTTTAATGAACACGCAAGCCTACATAATTTAATTAATAAACAATATTTAATAGTACCTAGGTACATAATAGAAAAAAAAAACAAAGAAGAAGAATATACGTACATTATTAAATTACATCAAAGCAAAAGGAATTAATTGTATTAAAAGCATTGAGTACATCAAAACTCGATACAAAAGAAAACTAAATAGACTCTACAAGTTGATATTTGCCCGGAAATCTAACATTCTATCATCAATCATTGACTCTATTCAACGACATATTGGCCCAAATTAACTCCACAAAAAAAACTACGTACGACAAAAACAATATTGACAAAAGCTGAATCAAACATAATAATACAAAAAATTCAATTTCCTTGATAAAATACAGAAAATCGAAACAGGCTAAAAATTGGTACCAGTCACGATTCGTTCGAACATTTATATTTAACGCCCTATACACACAGTTTCTAGGGTACCTGATATTTGATAATTCGCCTTATCGACGTTAATCTACATGTGTGTTTCCAGTAACACGAATATGCAGAAATAAGCCAGATAAGAGAATTTATGCAGGTTCGAACGTGGTAACACCTGTACATAGCGACTCTCACATATAACTACCAACTAGTAATATGAATTATTAGTATTTTATCGTTTAAATACCATGTACATACTCGTACTATATTGATAATAATGCTCTAAATACACATAGTGTTTTTTTTGCGGTAGATATGTTCCACATATATCGCATATAAAAATCACTTTTTTGCTTGCATTGTTAAATTAGGAACAGGTTCTATAAATTTCTAAAACCGCGTTTAACCATCATTTAAAGAAATACTTTCCAGCTATTTAAATCTATGTCTATTTTTTCTGCTGTATTTATAAACGTCATTTAATATGTACAATGATTTTGGCTAAATTTTGGTGGCAAGCGAATAATTTATTTATATTACAAATTCATAAATGTCTAAATTTTAATTGAACTAAAAATCTATAGTGCGCATTCGGCCTATTAGTCGGGGACGTGAGCGCTAAAATTTGCAACTACTTTCTAAAAGCTGATTTTTTTATATTACGTCACATTTGTGGTGTAGATATATACAGCCTGCCGTCAGTCAGCTTGTTTCGTTAGCATTTAGCGCGGGAGTGGTGTATCAACTGCTGATGGCATTTGTTAAGGTAAAATTCGGACTGACTATTTTTTTAATAATAATAATATTCCTAACTCTTTTACCGAATTTCATATTTTAGAAAGTACTTTCACGATGTATAGATTTTTTACGATTTAAACGCGCTGCTGACGCGCCCGGTTGCAAAATTTTGATGACTGACTATGATAAAAGGGGTTCTTACTTAGTATACTGCTTACAAATAAATTTTCATATTTTAGAAAGTAGTTGCAACGTGTATAGTTTTTTTTTACAAAGTTAAAACCACCCCCGCTCCAAACGCTAACGAAACTAGCTAACTGACGGTAAGCTGTATATCTACACTGCAAATGTGACATAATATCAAAAATCAGCTTTTAGAAAGTAGTTGCAAATTTTGGCGCTCACCTTTTGGACTACATGTATCAAAGGTATCTAAATTGAGTAACGATTGTTTTTCTGTCACTATTTAATTCAAGTTACAATAATCAAATATTTATTCGAATAGATTCAATAGATTAAAGCAAAACCTATCAATAACATACAATTGATATAAATTAAATAAACACTGTATACATTATCAATAACCACTCGTCAACCGTTATTTATTGCTTATACTGAAACAATATAAATGAATGTATTTTTTTTTTACTCTTTTGTATAAAAAAAAATACACTGACATTTGTAGGCATGTCGGCGGAATATTTATTGTCTACGGTACTTTCGTGTTCAACGGCGTCAGATCCACGTGTGTCCATATTTCATTGTGAGAATCTGTTATACAACTGCGTTTGAAAAATTATTACAGTTAAATCTATCTGCAAGTTTCTTTATATGAAATTAAAACGGTTTTGAAAACGCGGAAAACAAGTTTGGTGATGATATGAGAATTGCTTTTCGTCGAATAAATATCTACTCGCTTTTTGGCGGAATTATTTTTTTTCTACATGCTTTATTATTTCTGAATATTCACACTTATGTTTTGTAAAATGAAATACAAAAATGTAAAATTGTATTTTTCATTTAACTAATTGAACTTGGTTGTTCTTCGCTTTTTTAATGTTTTAGTAAAAAATTACAATAAAGATAGTCGAATATAACTAAATCTTTATTTTCCAATGATTTTCGTAAGCTGAAATTTCATACATATTATTTTAAGGGGTTATATACAGTCAGAAGCCCAAAAAAAGGGTTTTTTCAAGATTTTTTTTAAGAGAAGACTTTTAAATTTATTAATGTAAAAATTTGTATACGCATATTACGGTAACTTTTAATTGTATTTTAACTTTTTTTATTTGTAAAAATAATAATTTCGAAAGCTGTTACAGTTGTTCTCCAGGAGGTCCTCTCAAAAAAGGCGCCTTCCGGTGACCACGATATCTCTGGACTGGATCATTTAAAATAAAAAAAACCCAACGGATTTCGTTTAAGTAATGTATAATCTTGTACTTAATCGAAGGAATAAGCAAAATAACATTTTTTGACAAAATGGCGGCTTCTCAAAAAAAATCGATTTTTGACATAAATTTTGACCATAAATTGTTTATAAAAAAATATTTATCGATGAGAAAAAACCTTCGATTAATTACTAAAAAATATACTTAAGAAACTTAAGAAAATTTGAGACTGATCGGTTCAGCCATTTCCGAGGAATCGTGGTCACCGACTTTAAAAACATAAATTTGCGAAAAACGCGCTGCCACTCCAACCTCCTACATTCATACGCTCTGAGACGTCTTTACAAATATGCGTGTAACTTCGAAAATAATCGTCGGATTGACTTGAAATTTTCTGTGTGTATACTTAAATATATGTACGTTGCGAAAATGATTTTTTTTTTAAATTCTTATTGTATTAAAGCCTTAAAGTATGTAAAAAAGCACATATTTTTTGTAATTTTCATTAGGGCATACTAATCTAAATAATATATTTTGAAACTAAAATTTTAAACATTTAAATTTTATTTACAACTAATTAAAAAATATACAATTCTAATATGACAATTTATCTTATCTTGTATTTTTTTTTAAATTAAATCCTTCAATTATTTTAAAATTAAATACAGTTCAATTAAAATCATTTACTTACGGGACAATATGTACAAGTTCAAATGTATATATTTGTAAATAATAAAATCATTATTTTCACAGACTTCATTTGCAGCGCTTTCGGCAAGAACGAATATCAGTTTGCATTAATCAAACCGCGTGTACAAGAAGCACATCATCCATTTATATATGGAGGTATTTCTATCTTCATTACTCCCATTTATTTCAGCACAAGAGACGAGAGTATTTTTTGGAGAACAAACACACCTGTGATTTTCCTAAATTATGGCTGTTATTTTTCCGCTCGAAATTCTCAAAACGCGATGCTCATATTATATATAAAATTATTTCTATTATTTGTATCTCGCACTTTCTTCATTTTAAAGCTTTTCTTAAATATTTCCATCCATTTAAAAAAAAAACAGATATATTACAACGAGTACATTAATGTACTCCAAATAATTGTGTTTATAAATCAAAATTTATCATACTCAATTTAAATTTGAAATTTATTCATCTTTTATTCTTTTCCACCAAATTCTATAAAATAAATACCATATTATGATCTTAAATAATGATTACTATTAAAATTAATAACTGCTAAACGATAATAATTAATTATTTTATATTCAGTAGGCTTTGTCTGTTCAATTTAATATTGCACACCTCAAGCAGGCTCTGCTTGGAAGTGTGTTCTACTCTCGTCGTAAAATCGTTTTTCGTATATAAATTGATAAAATGAGTATTATATCTTAAATTTCTTCAGTATCTCACTTACATTTTTACATTTTCTGATAGAAAACATTACAGTCTCCATTTTTGCTTAGTTTAATATCGATCGGTTTTAATTTTCTGTTATAAAAATATAAATAAAGTTCAATTTGTCGATTTAACCCGCTTTTTTGATAGAAACGCCGAACTACAGGCTACAATTCGAAATAAATTTGCACCAATCCTTTTGAATTCACTTCATCTATTATCAGAATAGAACCCTATTAAAACTCAACAAAATTGGATAACTAGAAGTAACGAAATTTGCAGTTTATTTAAACAAAAATTCATATTTTGACAAGAATTTTTTTTACAAATAGAGTAGTTGCTATTTATAATTTATTAATAGTAATAGGCGCTATTTCTTCATATGTCACTTCAAATTCCATAATTATTATATTGTGTTAATTAATACCTATATAAATACATGTACAATGTACATCGATACGTGCTGTATTTTAATTATTTTATTCAAAGCCAATCAATCTTTTTAATCAAGATAAAATCTGGTAAGTTTGCATTTTTAAAACAAATATATTATATACGTCATATAACCTATAAACGTTACATTGTTGTTTCATTTTAAATGCTAGACATCAGGTGAACACAGCTGTATCGCTGCAATATGTGGATGTATTTATCTTTTTAATTATTATTAGATATTAATTAATTTATTTACTTTATACATTTTACAAAAAAAATATGTTATATAAAAATTGTAAATTAAAATTTAAATAAAAAAGGTAATAATCGATTGATATCAAGATTCATTGTTGATTTTCTAAAAAATCTTAATGAGTGATAAACTTCATATTATATATTTATATAATATTAATTACCTCCAATCTTTTTTTCAAACATTCTTTTAAGTTTCACCAATTATATTGTACCTGTACCGTATTTATTTGATATTATAAGTTAATACATTTTTTTATGTTTAAGGGGTGTGCATTTTATGGCCTAGCCATAGTATTTTGGTATATTTGAATTTTATCGGAGGCCATTTACGTACTTCTCAGTTTTTTTACGTAAGCATGTTTAGGGGTGGGGAATCTCGATTTTTTTTATGTTTGCTAAAAGCGGGTTGTAGGAGTAAACAAATTCTTAAGAAAGTTTTTTTTTATATCGGATTTATGAAACAAACTAGGTATAGATTATTATTTATTTTTTATTGTATTGATGAACTAGTTGACTTTCAACAGAACTTTTATTAAAAAATCTCAGTATAAAAACTTTTTCTATTATGTTTAAATTCCTTTCTACGAACTTTAAAGTTTCTTTCAAAATGCTTACAAATGTTTGAATTCGTATGAAATATACAATACATATACTTCAATTTCCCTATAGTAAGTTACAGAATACTTATTATTTTGTTATAATAAATAAACCGATTTTAAAATACACACGAGCGGATTCGCGAGTAAAAGTCAGTTTAATACAAAACAAACAAAAAATAGAATGTTGCAATAAATAATATAAAAAGTTACGAACATTTTCATTTCAACCGTCTATTAATTCTCTTTGAGCATTGTTATTATGTGATTATTTATAACTCGAGTACTTATACACAATAGAATCAAAACGTTTAAAATCCCATTATATTTAGGAGCCAATAGGCACAATGGATAAACATTCTAATGTTGTTATAGCGTGCCGCATTTGTTTCATTCTTGAGCCACATAATATCATTCTTAGAATGATATTACACTCTTATCGATTGAAGTTTTATAAAAGTATTCTTTAATTATAAATATCAATAAACTATAGCAGGTAGATACTTACATACTACTAAACTATTCATTGTTTATAGTTCCGAAACTTTGTCCATACACTTATAAATGAACTAGCTGATTGCCGCGGCTTCGCTCGCGTGGATTTCGAAACTAATTACAACTCTCCATACGTGACAAGGGGTGAAATATTAAATTTTTCTTTTGTATTGCTTTTTATTCATTATAAAAAATCGCAAATATCTCGGTTCCAATGAAATTACCTAATTAACTCTGGTTTAAATCACAAATTACATAAAAAATAATTTAAGTTATCGATTATATAAAAAATTTAGATTCTGCTTCTAATTTTTGTGTGTTGAGTTGATATTTCTATGGCAAATCGAAGATTGATGCATGAAATATGACTGAAAAATGTTGTGTTCGATTTCGTTAAAAGTGTGTAAATTATGTAGAAAATGACGTGAAAAGTTGAAATTTTCGAACCGTAGGTCTGTATTTCATAACTAAAAATTCAATTCCTAAGGAGTTGCAAGGGGCAGCGCTAAACCAATAAAGTGTGACTGTTAAATTAATAAATTAAAGTAAAATATATCAAATGAATTCATTATTAAAATTAAATTATGTTAAAATAAAATGGAAAAAAAGAGATCAAGATTTTTCTTTTGATCATGTTGACGATATGATACGAGACCAGAACGAGACAGATTAAAATTTATATGAAACTACCCTTTGGTTGTATTAAGCAAAATTAACCACGATGTTTTCAATCCATGATTAATGTTAATTCTATATGATAATTTTTTCACCTTATAAAATGTATCATAACTGTGATTGTTTTTTTTTTTAAATTTACGTAATAATGCTTTTAAAACATTTGATTAACTAATCGTGATTAATTTTTGTACAACCCAAGGTAAGTCTAGAAAACTAGGGTTACTATCGAGACGAGATTTACTTAAGTAATTTACAAAGTACATTAATCGTACTGTTTAACATTACTAAAAACGTGTTTTTCAGATTATAGGAGCCTTGAAACGTGGGTATAGTTTAATCAAAATTAATCAATGTCACGTTTCGACCAAAACCAATCGTAACTTATGTAATTTAATAATACAAATATTATTCGTAATTAACACTGACGTTGATATTTGATTGAAATGTCAACTGCGTTCACATGTTCTGCGCCTTTACATTAGTAATATGTAAATATCAATCAATTTATAGTATTCCCATGTAGTGGAGGTTTAAACATTACCTATATTTAACAATCGATTTCCAATAACGTATTCCAAAACAAATTGTTTCCTTAAAAACAAAACGATAGGCAGATTTTCTTCAGTACGGTCATAAAACACTGTTACAGAGGCGCTATTTTATATATGTATCTCTCTTTGGTCATCTACCGAATGCTCTACCATCAAGGGCCATTTTGAAACATTCACCCCTACTCCTTTTTTTACTAACAACTCAATAAATAGAAATCGTTTTGTTTCGCCATTACAGGGACGTATTCAGGTTACCCGTAATGTTTCCAGATAAAAATGTACCATCGTTTTGAAAAATTGTATATGAACATTACGTCAAACTTGTAAACATATTTTTTAAACATATGTTTCATGTTTAAAAAATGTTTCAGACAAAAATTGTATGGTTTCGAGGGCGCTAAATATTGACACTATGTAGTGTAAATATTATAGCTCTGTAGTGACCTTAAAAAGGTCCCCTTGATGGTTTTTCAGATTCAATCAGATGATTAAAAAAGTACTTAGAATTTAGCAAGGATTCTCGAAGAATTGTTTGAAAAATTGATTCTTTTATTATGGAATTTTTTATAAAGAAAAAATTCTGAAATAAAAAAATGTATATATTAATTACAAATAAATATAAATTTTTGAATATCCTTGCTTAGATCTAAGCTTTCTTTGTCTCCTGCAACTATTTTTTTAAATTTATAGTTTTCGAGTAAAAAATTATTGAAACTCCTTAATTTACGAATCTGCAACAAAAAAAATATGGTTTTTGATTTGAAAAAGAAAACTTGAACCTGAAAACCCATCAAGGAAACCTTTCCAAGGTCAATAGTGTCAGTACTTTTTTTCTGAAAATTTGTTATTTTATAAATAATCAGCTAGAAAGTATTTTTAAAAACACACGATATGTATAGAAAGTAATATAGGTACCGCTCTCTATTTTCTGCAATTTGTTTATTGTTTGTAAGAATTTATTTTGTGACTAAATCCTGCGATGTTTCAAACTAATAGTGAAAAAGCAAACTTTAAATATTTACGAGTGCTATAATATTAACAGGTGAACAAATATATGGAAACGTCCCGACAAGCACAGAGAATCTTCTCGACGTTTCCATATAAGCCGGGGAACGCTAGATTAGCAACAGAAGGTTCCCGACACTCAGAAATTTCCAGAAACATAAGAGCGACGATATAAAAACCCCGCCTTATGCAGCGGAGAGTCAGAGTGTATCAGTAAGCACACACAGTACGATCGACGCAGAAAACACAAACACGTCCGACGCGCACCAGCCGGTTTAGAAGAGAAGGGAGCGAACAGTGCAGTTACACATCCACGCGCAGACGAGAGAAGACTGCGGCACAGTGTACATCTCCATTGTTACAATATTTACACTATTGTTGTTATCATTGTTATTTGTTCTGTCATATATTCTGCATAGTAAATATAGTCTTTGTTGTAACCGTATATTCTATATATACCTGCAACCCGGCTATCCTACATTGGTGACCACCGACGTGATCATGGCAGAACAACAACAACCCGGAGGCGCTCTATATCGTGTGGGGATCCGAGTACCACCATTCTGGCCTGACCGACCTGCCCTGTGGTTTGCACAGCTTGAGAGTCAATTCGAGCTCGCGCAAATCGTCCAGGATGCCACCCGGTACAACCACGTCGTCGGACAACTGGACTCCCAGTACGCGGCCGAAGTGGAGGATATCATCACCAACCCTCCGGCGACAGATAAATATACGACGATAAAAACAGAGCTAATACGACGTCTATCAGCTTCCCGTGAAGAACGAGTGCGACAGCTCCTCGTCCACGAGGAAATAGGCGACCGTAAGCCGTCCCAATTCCTCCGGCACCTGCGAACCCTCGCCGGCCCCGACGTCCCGGCAGAATTTTTAAGGACATTGTGGGCAAACCGCCTTCCACCCAACGTCCAGGCGATCATCGCGTGCCAGACTGACGCGACCCTCGACACCGTCGCCAACCTGGCCGATAAAATAGTTGAGGTCACACCTCCGCCCCAGGTGGCCAGCGTCAACCCACCGCCGTCGGACCTCGCAGCACTCACCGCCCGCCTCGAAGAATTGGCGCACCAGGTGGCTGCGTTGTCTACAAACCACCGGCCCAGCGACCCCCGCTTACGCCAACGCACCAACCGCAACCGCAGCCGCAGCAGCTCACGCACCAGGACTTCGCAGCAAGGCCTCTGCTGGTACCACTGGCGCTTCCGAGAGAAGGCACAGAGATGCGAACCCCCGTGCACTTTCAAGACGGGAAACTTCCCAGGCAGTCGTTAGCGGCGGCAACCGACTGCGTCCAATCCTCCGGCCGCCTCTTCGTCACGGACAGCACCACGAAGATCCGTTTTCTAGTGGACACCGGTTCCGACGTATGCGTGTATCCACGCACCCGCCTGCGAACTCCACGACCGCGTACAGATTACGAACTCTGCGCGGCCAACGGAACAAGCATCCGCACGCACGGGTTGATCACGCTACGTCTCAGCCTCGGCCTACGGCGGGATTTTACGTGGAAGTTTGTCGTCGCCGACGTCAACACGGCGATCATCGGTGCCGACTTCCTATCCCACTTCCACCTGCTAGTCGATGTTCGTCATCACCGCCTGCTCGACGGAATCACAGGTCTCGCATGCCCTGGAACGCCGGTACCTGCGTCGACCAAACCCGCACCCACCATGCACCGCAACCGGACGTCATCTGGACCACCAGCAGCCAGCCACACACGACGACCCACCCCGCACCGCCTACACATCGCCACCAAAGGTGATAACAAATGGCTCCATGGTGGAACGAATCGATCACTTGCACGCACCATCCCTGATCGATGCCCACAAAGCAACCCCGACGCACGCAACCTGTCCCGGATCGGAGCAATCTCCTCACCGGTCGACAACCAACTACCACCCGCGTCGCATAACCAAGTCGAAGAGCTCCAGGACCCCACCCGTCGTGGATCAACGCACCGCTCCGAAAAGGTGCCCATCCCCGACAGCACCCACGGCACCCCGCCGCGTCCTAGCATCTTCGCAGCAACATTCTCCCAACACGCAACTTCCGACGTTCGGCACGGACCCCAGCACGTCCTCACCCGCAACGACACACGCTTCGTTAGAGGGACATCGACGACTGCGTCCGCCGACCCCGTCAAGCCCATCCACGTGTCAAAGGAGGATGCACCACCAGTACCCGCAACCACCCTACCCCAGGAACCAGAACCACCACCTGGACCAGCACTAGACCTCACCCGTCCGCCAGAACCTGCGAAGACGGCCCCCAGGTCTACAACAAAGTCTGGACGCCACGTACGCTTCCCCGACTATTACGAACCCTGACCTCCGGTCTCAGCAGGGGGGTTATATGGAAACGTCCCGACAAGCACAGAGAATCTTCTCGACGTTTCCATATAAGCCGGGGAACGCTAGATTAGCAACAGAAGGTTCCCGACACTCAGAAATTTCCAGAAACATAAGAGCGACGATATAAAAACCCCGCCTTATGCAGCGGAGAGTCAGAGTGTATCAGTAAGCACACACAGTACGATCGACGCAGAAAACACAAACACGTCCGACGCGCACCAGCCGGTTTAGAAGAGAAGGGAGCGAACAGTGCAGTTACACATCCACGCGCAGACGAGAGAAGACTGCGGCACAGTGTACATCTCCATTGTTACAATATTTACACTATTGTTGTTATCATTGTTATTTGTTCTGTCATATATTCTGCATAGTAAATATAGTCTTTGTTGTAACCGTATATTCTATATATACCTGCAACCCGGCTATCCTACAAATATATACATGTATATGGAAAAGCATTGTTTTTTTCTACTGTGATGAGATTCTATTTTTTATGTTTTGATTATTTTTTTTATATGGATAGTAATAGATACAGCATTTTATGAACATGAAAATCCCAATAAGGATAGCAAAGTTACTATACTTGTCATTTAGCCTTTGTTTTTCCTTCGTTGAACCCACCAATAACTATACGACTTTATAGTTTTTCGAAAAACTATTACGATCTTTGATCCTGATTATACAATACACCCAACAAAAAAATATTCAAGTCAATGATCCTTATCACCTATATATTTACCACAACAATAGTTTTAAGAAAATTACGTATTCTAAAAGCATCAAGAAAGTTCGATGTTAATGTACATCCTGCTTATTAATCTAGAAAGTTTAAATCCACCCTTATCCCGGAACCAGCTGGCACCAATGGCGTGATGGTGTTTAATAAATAGCGAAAGCATGTGTGAAAGTTCGTTAACTATACGTCAATCGAGCTTGTTTTAGCACACATACGTTATTGTAAGTGTTTTACAAAACAGGTTTTCTTTAAATATTTCAATAGAAACAAATAAAACTAAACGATATATTAAATAACAGTCTGTATGAATAAAAAGCAATGGCGATACGTCAAAATTATACTAAATAAGGTAATTAATGTGCTTTTAACTGTCTACGACCATAATATATTTGTTGTATGTATAAAAAATATATTAAAAATATAATAAATATTTCGTAAATCTCGAAAAAATCGATTGCGAAATGATTTATAAGTCAAAAGTGACTTACATACATAAAACCTTATCGCCGTAACTCACGCCTGTTTCCCAAAATGTAAGCGATAGGAACATCTCTTCAGAAAATAGAATACAAGAATCCTGATACATTATCAGTTTGTTGTTTGTTGCCTCATTTTTCTTTTCTTTTTTTTATTCCAACTTCAAAAGATTTTGTTTTCTGAACAATCTCTTATTACCAAGGAAATATCCTTTCCTTTTTTCTTTATCTTTTATGTTTATTACAAACTAGAATTCCACCGCGGCTTCACCCACATGTATTTCAAACTCGATTAGAGCCCACTCATCTGGATGCTCTTAAAAAAACATTGCCAAATGAATGCACAATGCTTCCTCGTGCTAAATTCACAAAAAGGTAATTAATTATCGAACTACTTTAATAAACACCGTAAACCGGATTTGAATAGAAAAAAGTATATTTTTAACCGCATTGAGCTATGTCCTCCCAATATAATCTGGTTTATTTCTGATAATATTTAATTATTTATATTGAAAATAAATTACTCCTACATAACATTATCTATATTTTATAATGGCTAGTTTACTGTCAAAATTTATACAGTTGCTTCAAATATATGTTTTCTTTTCTGCGATATTTTTGTAATACGATGTGTCAACTCTGGGTCAGTGAACACAAATTGATGGAAGTCAACTCTACTTAATTTATACGATTCACAAAACGAAACAGCCACGTATATGTCAAAGGTTCTGCAATTACACCAAATATAAACAAAAATGCACCAAAAAATCACTATCTTCCAGATGCATCACCTACCGGGTGTCCCAGATAACTTTTCCAGCATGGGGATCTCAGTATCTATAAGAGATAGAGGTTTGGTTAAATGAGATGAATTATATGTATGAAAGGGGTATTATTACACCAAAAAATGTTCATAATTCTATGTGGTTTAGGCGGTATACTCAAAAAACTGAAAATTCGGAATTTCTTTAAATGGCTATAACTTTTTTGTTAAAGTAGATAGGTACTTTTTGTTTGCGGTTTCTTTAAGCACTTTTTTGTGGAAAATTGATTGTTGTATATAGAATTTTTATAGCACTTTTAGTTTCCGAGTTACAAGCTCTAACTTTAGTTTTTCTTATGGGCCACTTAGTTGAATATATCATATTTGAACGTGTTTTTTACTCTACTTTACAACGATATGTCACTTGCCATATTTATTATCGAAAAAAGTCGAAATACTAAATATCAGTGATATTTATGAAGTATTTTATTACTAACTTTTAAGTGAGCCATGAAAAACAAAAATTGTAAACAAAAATCACAATAACAACAATCAAAATAACAAATGAATATTTGAAACAATGAACTATTTGAAAAAATATATTATAATTTTTTTTCGACAATAAATATGGCAAGTGACACATCGTTGTAAAGTAGAGTAAAAAACACGTTCAAATATGCCATAGCCAACTTAGCGGCCCATAAGAAAAACTGAAGTTAGGGCTTGTATCTCGGAAACTAAAAGTGATATAAAAAATCTAAATACACCAATCTACTTTAACAAAAAAGTTATAGCCATTTAAAGAAATTCCGAATTTTTAGTTTTTTGGGTATACCGCCTAAACCACATAGAATTATGAACATTTTTTGGTGTAATAATACTCACCCCTTTCATACATATAATTCATCTGATTTAACCAAACCTGTATCTCTTATAGATACTGAGATCCCAATGCTGGAAAAGTTATCTGGGACACCCGGTATATGAATAGAGAAGAAGACTTAAAAATATTGTAATTATTTTTAAGCATTTATTAACTTAATTAGAAGGGTTAACTTTAACTCGAATTTGTAAAATGTAACCTATGTTTTTAGTTTATGTGTAGCTTTGTACGATATTACATTTTCATTGTTATATTCACAATTTAAAAAATATATAAATAACCTCTTTTCAAAATGAGTTATACACGGCCACAGTTCCTTTGTAGATGAAAAATATAGATGGGATTCTTTCATTTTTCATAATGATTACATCATGTGGTAAACACAAACGTACTTTCAGATATCCAATTACAGTTCCGATTCTAGATTTTGATATTCCGCGAAATACAGACATTGTTCTAAACATGGACAGGCAAGAATGCAATAATATTTCAATTCGAAGATGATCTAGAATTTTTTAAAAGATTATTTGTACCTACCTACGATATTTCTATTAAGATATCAATTTCTATACCTGACAATATAGAAAATATTTCTTTTTCTGGAAAAAAAACTTTTCGTGATGTTTTTTTTGTAAAGAAAAACATAATCCTTTAATAATATTAGATAAACTTCTATTTTGTGCAAAACGTTCTAACTATGTTTTTAAAACATCGTATGTAATTTCGGATAAATTAAATTTAATCATCATAAGAAATACAGCTGAAATTTTTGTTTAAATATTGTTTCACAAACAAATAATAATTAAAGAGATTGGGGAGTTACTTTTTTGAGGCAAGTAGTGGGGTAGGACACAGTGTTCGCTGTTGCCAAAACTATGACCTGTGTCTTTCTCATTTACACTCATGTATTTATCATTTTACTTCCCATTTTATAATGATAGCGCTTACACCATTTACGCATTAGTTTCAAATTGTAAGAAATTTCAAGTTATTCTTACTGGTTTGACATAACTACCCAACCTCTTTAAACAACTCTCAAAATAAAAATAAAAAGTAGGTATTCTGACATGTATAAAAAAATCAAAATGATTGACTGTGCGCAACGAGATGTGTGTACGGAACAAGAATGAGTTTTCTTGAATTGTTGCGTAATAACATCCGTTTGAAGGTGTGCGCGGTTGGTAACTATATGTTGATGTGTTTGTCGTTTGGGATAATATTTCATAGTAGAAGTGTGTCTGTAAAGACGGCTTTACGTAAAGACTTCATCAAAAATTCCCTGTAGCAACAAAATTTGTCCGACATTTTACCATGCTATATGAGCGTAACTAGTACTGTAGTGCGAGAACTACCTTAAACTGAATAGTATTAACTAGTATCAAGCTCATTAAGGGATTTTTAAATGAAACTAGCCAGAGTTTTGTAAATCAAAAGATTTTTAAATATCATCAAAATTAAATCAATAAAATCATTGCAAGCGTAATCCTCATAATTCAATATTCAATATTAGAACTGATTTTATTTGAAGATACCATTGCAGTGAATCTATCTTACATAAAGCATACGCGTAAAACCAGGAACCCAAAATCATAATTGCAAATCTTACTGCCAAATCTTCATCTGTAGATACTGTTTTATATTTTTTTAGATTATATTTTTATATTTTTTTTTTTTTTGTTAAAAATTCAATGTAATTTTCTTTCAATAATGTGACATATTCAACATCTGCTTAAGATATAACTGAATAAATTACTATTATTATTATTATTATACCAAGTTCCAACACCTAAATAAAGAAAAAAATGTTATAACATGTATATAATTTAAACTACTAAAGCAAAAACTACATAATTAAATTCTTTTTTCATACTTTTTAATTATATTTGACATAATAACTTTTTAATTAACTTTTTTTAATGTAATGAACATAAAGACCGGCTTTTCAATTAAAAATGTCAGATTTTTTTAAATTTTATTAAACGTTTTGTATTCGTAAATAAATACATAATAATAATATAATAAATTTCAATAGACCCGGTTAGACGAACAGTTCAAATAATGTCTTGAATGAAATTTTTCATTAATTTGATTATAACAAATACGTACGACAAAAAATAGAAAGAGCTTCTGTCACAAAAATCATGTATATAGGCAATTCAGGTCCTTTATAATTGATTTTCTGTAACCAGGAGGTTTGAGGCGGAATCACACCTTCGAAACATAATATTGGTATTACATATAATGAGCATGCAGACCAATGTATTGCTAAAATCAATACCAAAATCATTTCAATGATTTTTTATTTTAAAATGTCCATACCACAACCCTGAAATTTAAATATCATTTTTAAGATTCTTTTTTTATTCAGTGTAGGGTATTTCTTAAATTAAATTTAATATTTGTGAATACATGTATCCACCTGAACAAATTATTTCTTTGATCTTATATAATTTACCAACAAACTTTCGAAAATGTTCGGCATGCTCGTTCTATTCAGAGATACATACGTATTAAACGAAAATTGCTCGGTTCGCTCGGAATAAAATTAAAATTGTAATACTTACTCTAGTAATTGAATATATGTTGTTGAACATTTTTCCCAGTCTTATTAGTCCAAAATTTTTAATGCAATTACATATTCCTCTAGATCTTCACCTACTGCTTGAGACTCAACATATTTAGACAAGTGTTTTTGCATTATAAATGGTAATGGGAGAGCTGATAATAGATCAAACAGAAAGAATGTTCGTTAATACAACCTATAAAAATAATTTTTGAATATTTATTGAAATGAAACAAACATATTTTTATCAAAGATAAAACTCATTTTAGAAAACTTAGAAGAAAACTTTTTTTCTGATCCAATTGCATACTTTTACTGTTTTTGAATCAATGTAACCAGTGTATTTCTATAAAAATATCTATCAAATTGAATACATCAATAATAATTAATGTAGATATCTCCCATTTATCTGTTCCTTTTGATGCTTTATGAAAGGTCAAGAAGAAAGGAGTGTTCAAGTTATGAGCGAAAATAAATAAAATTATAAACGAATTCCAGTACATACTAGAAATTAAATTAAATATAACTACAAAAGTGATATTTAAAGAAAATAATATTAAGTATGTATTTACCTAAATAAACATAAAAGATGATTCATGTAATAGTACTTAGATTTAACATGTTGTTCTCATTCAATTTTCATCTCTGTAGTACTCCGAATATACCATCAAGTATTGTAATATCTATCTATAAAGATTATTAAACAAATGCAATTAATACATACAGATTTATTTGTGGTCAAATATCCATTTAAACATCATTGTTAATTTACAACAATTAGTAATTGGTTCTACTTTATCCATATATTGCTTTCAATTCTAATGATGTAATGTTTACATTATTTAATTATGATTCACTTTGGATGATTCAAACTGATTAATCATTCGAAATAAACCACGTAAATGCGGTTATAAATACATTACTGATATTGACAAAACATCAACTTACGTGAAACTATGAACAGCTTTCTCAATTTTCTTTTCCATACTAAATAAAAAGATGAACGAGGAGGTAGCTTTGGTAGATAACTAGTTGACCCGGATTGAATTTCGCATTTATAAATGTTTATGACACTTGCTGTCACATTTATCATTAAACAATATTATTTATTACGATTTTTTTATCTAGATAATATATGTATATATATATATATATATATATATATATATATATATATATATATATATATATATATATATATATATATATATATATATACAGGGTCCTCCAATAGTGCGTCCGGCATTCCTAGCGCACTTCCCGTAGGAGATAGAAAAAAAAGTTTCGTACATAATATTATTGGTTTGAAAAGGTCGACGTCGTAAAATTATTTTCAATTTTTGCGCTGTAACAAAAACAAACATTTTTTTAAATGGAACCCCCTATAAATTTTTCAGTATTCCGATGTCATATTTTAACCTCCACATTATCATCTATTCATTTTTTGATTTAGTGACAGTGTTGCCATATTATATTTTTTTTCCGAAAAATAATCCATAAACAGGGTCAACTTTAAAAAATCGTAGCGACGTCGTTTTTTTTGAAGCGATTGATTTTTTTAATAATAATATTAGTTCTGATAAAGAGTAACATTTTGATAATAACCAATTTGAATTTAATGTCTAAATTTGCAAACTTAAAAATGATAAAACTCATTTTTTTCAAATGTGACTACCCTTTTTTTATTTCGATATTCGATGGGTTTTTTTCTCCTTTTCAATTTGTATAGGGAATGTCCTATGTCTTAACCCCATAGTTTCTCAGATATTCAATACTTATAATAAAATTAACCTTTTTATTACACTTTTATGCACCGAAGTAGGCCGTATTGATGAAAAACACATGCTGGTGAATTGATTTGAGCCTTGATGAAAATAGAAGACATTTAGAACATTTAGTTTGGTCATTTATCTTTTATGTTTTTAAAATTTTGTAACTTTTCATATTTTTTTTAAAATAAAAGAAATAATTTTATTCCTTAAGTATTATCCGTTTTAACGATTAATTTTAATCAAATATTTCATTGATACTTAAGTACTACATTTTTTCATTTGTTTTTCATCAGCACGGCCTACTTCAGTGCATAAAAGTGTAATAAAAAGGTTAATTTTATTATAAGTATTGAATATCTGAGAAACTATGGGGTTTAGACATAGGATATTCCCTATACAAATTAAAAAGGAGAAAAAAACCCATCGAATAGCGAAATAAAAAAAGGGTAGTCACATTTGAAAAAAATGAGTTTTATCATTTTTAAGTTTGCAAATTTTGACATTTTTTTATGGACACCCTGTATAACTAAATTCAAATTGGTTATTATCAAAATGTTACTCTTTATCAGGACTAATATTATTATTAAAAAAATCAATCGCTTCAAAAAAAACGACGTCGCTACGATTTTTTAAAGTTGACCCTGTTTATGGATTATTTTTCGGAAAAAAAATTATAATTTGGCAACACTGTCACTAAATCAAAAAATGAATAGATGATAATATGGAGGTTAATATATGACATCGGAATACTGAAAAATTTATAGAGGGTTCCATTTAAAAAAATGTTTGTTTTTGTTACAGCGCAAAAATGGGACACCCTGTATTATTGAAAATAATTTTACGACGTCGACCTTTTCAAACCAATAATATTATGTACGAAACTTTTTTTTCTATCTCCTACGGGAAGTGCGCTAGGAATGCCGGACGCACTATTGGAGGACCCTGTATATATATATATATATATATATATATATATATATATATATATATATATATATATATATATATATATATATATATATATATATAATCAAAACATAGATCTAACATGTTTCCATTCTTGACTGCCCCAAGACTATTCCCCTTCAAGTAATGCTGGGTAAAATTAGTTAATTATAGACCTACTGACTGTATTATAAAAATGCAAATAAATACTGCCTATTATTGTATACTACCTATTTTTTATTTCGATTATTAATATAGTATTTTCAACCGTTGAAAAGTTATTGATAAATGCGTTAGCGTTAAGTGTTAAAATAACTTACTTAAGTTTTCAATGTTGAATGTTTTCATTAAATTATACGACATTTTAATCATGTTTTGATATTAATTAGATTAAAATCTGTATACTTCATATATGAGATATTCAACGTCAACTTAGCCATACATAATTAAATATTAAAACATTGATAACTTCAATTTGACTATATAATTTAATTAAACTATAGTACATTTTAAGATTAGTTATCTTTTTCTTTTAAATATCCCATGAAAATTGCATCTTTTTTATAAAAAAATATGATAAGAACTTTTATAGTAAAAAATTTGACAAATATTTTTTTAAAAGGATAACAAACATTTATTAACAATTACAAATTAAATATAAAGTATAAAATAATTCATAATGACAATATAACCAAATTTAAAACATCATATGTTCATACATATCTTTTCTCATTTGGGTAACCTTCTTCATACGATGCACCAACTCTGGTTCAGTAAGAATAAAACGTTCAAAATCAGGTTTGTCTAATTTGTATATTTCGCACATGGTAACTGCCACGTACGTCAAAGGTGTCACGTTAGAACCAAAAAGTAAATTGTAAGCACCAAAAAAATCACTATCCTCTACATGCATTATCTAAAAATTTAAATAATTCATAAAATATTAAATTTTATCCAATATATTCATTTTAAAATTTGATAAGGGATCATTCATTTATTACGTAGTAGTAGTTTTCGAAATTTTCAACCCCTCTCTATCCCCTTGTAAGAATCATAAGTATAAAGCCCCCTCCCCTCCGTTATGTTATATACAAATACATCATTTTTAATGACTCAATACGAATATGCATAGTTACAACGGATAAAGGTACCTTTTCATGTGACGCTCGACGCTGCGTCAAATCTAGTCACGTGACCGATTTTGAATTTTGGAATTTTAGCTGTCAACTACTGTTTTAAGTGTGAAACAACCAATAAATTACGTTCAGTTATTAAAAATTGATTTACAATTCATTATACTATTCGTAAAGACGTAAACTCACAAAACAAACAAGAATATCAAAACTACTCATTAGGTGTCACGTGATTTCTAGCGTCAAGCAGTATGAGCTCAACCATGTTGAGCTTTTTTCACTTGTCGCTGACCAATAGCAAGCATTCAAAATTCAAAATTAGTCACGTGACTAGATTTGACTCAGCGTCGAGCGTCACACGAAAAGGCACCTTACGACTGGTTTTAATTGACATATTTTTAAATAATTAATTAGAAAAAAGTAACGCTCTGAACCTATACCAAAAGTATAATGATTCATAAGGTTTCACAGACACTTATCCTCCTAAAGCTTCACATAATTAATGGACGCTCCCTATACAAAATATTTTTTTCCTTATAATATTTCTTGTTCGTATCTTGTACTAAACTAAAAAGTGTCAAATATTAGTTACGTTACCTCTTTGCCGAATGAGCTATAGATAGCCACAGTGCCTTTATATATGAAATGTAGAGCTGGATGTCTATCATTTTTTCTGAGAATTATGTCGTGTGGTAAAAAAATCCGCAATTTCAAACAACCTATTATAGTACCGATAGTAGCTCTCGGTATACCGCGAAATATAGGCATTGAATTTATCATTGGAAGACAACTATGCAAGAATACTTCTTGACGAAGATGGTCTATATCAAAACAAAAATTTTTTCAATTTAAATTCTAGGTACATGAATTAATTTTAACTTTAAATATTGACCTGATAATGTGGCAAAAATATCTTCGTCTTGTATAAATTTCCTCTGATAATGTTTTGTAAAATAAAATAAAATTCGTCTCCTAAGTATATCAGGCAGGCATCGGCTTTTCGCAAAGCGTTCCAACTGTTTTTTAATAGCATCGTATTTCATTTCTGATAAGTTGGTAGTTGTCACCACATTTAAAAATACAGCTAAAATAATTCGTTCATAATTAATTATATCTTATAACTAGCAGTTACTTGCGACTTTGTCCGAATAGAATTTGTATTTTCGCGTTTATAATATAAGTATGGGTTCTTCTTGCATACAGGTTGTAAAACATTTATATTATATATTAATTTGAATTAATAAAAAAATATCTTACATAAAGCATAACCATAAAAAACAGATCCTAATATCATAATGACTGATCTAACTAAAAGATCTTCAGGCACTGATAATGATCTATAACCAGTCCCAACACCTATTTTAAAAATAAGATAAAATTAATCGGTGTATACAAGGTGCACATCCACTTATTAAAAGAAACTTACGACAAAACACAGTAACGGCTTCTATTAAAGCAACCATATAAATATTTAATCCGCTCATATCTTCTAAATGGAAATTATTTTGTATTATCCACGACATATGGTTGTACTTTCCATCAAAATTTGCTAACTGCGGTACAATGTATAGAAAACAAGATGACCAGTGTAATAATATAACAAACACTGTTACCAACTCTATCAGTTTGTATTTAAATGGATTTGCTCCGTATTCCTTTAATGCAAACATAAATAATTAACTCTCACAATTAGATATGAAATAATCAAATTAGAATTTGAAATAAAAAATATATAAATAAAAATAATATCTCGGTTGGACTCGATTATTTCGAAAAAAAATTCAGGCAAAAATTGTAGGGCACCGAAGGGGCCATTAAATGGTCTATAATATGACTTTCGGTCTAGACCGGAAGTGGTGTTTTTTGACCGGATTTCACTTTTTTTAAATGGAAACATCCATTTTTTTGCCACGGATTTCGAACAAACAAAAAATACTTTTTGTTCTTATAATTTTTTGATTTAACCCATAAAATGAAATTAAATTTCTTCAAATTTCTGAAGATTTTTATGATTTGCTGAAGACTGAAGGATGTAGGAGCGATTCTGACCCCGGATTCATGTTCAAGAGGTCAATACACTTTGGGTAGCATTTGTCACATGTAAAGTACCTACAGACCACTTTTTTGTGGAGTGATGATTTTTAATCTAAATAATTAGAATCCTACGTTAAATGAGATGCTGTTTATGACAAAATATGGGTTGAATCGAAAAAATGTTAAGAACAAAAAGTATTTATTTTCAATCGAAATCCGTGGTAAAAAATGGGCATTTCCATTTAAAAAAAGTGAATTCGAGTAAAAAAAAACATAGATATTATATAGACCAGTCAATGACCCCTTCGGTGCCCTACAATTTTTGTCAGAAACTTTTTTCGAAATAATCGAGTCCGACCGAGATATTATTTTGTCTCAAGATAAATGGGCCATCCTGTATATTAAACGAATATGACAAAAATTGATAAAAAGTAAAAAATGAAAAACAATTTTTAAAGTTATGACTCTATTTTATCGGAGGTGCGATTGACTCTATTACTATAGAATTCTAGTTGACCGATAGTTTGATTAGTGCGGTAATTTTCACGGAAATATTATGGAAGTGCGCACACGTACCGATTAAAAATCAACCGACTAAATAATCAAAAGGGTTGGTTGGTTCCTTTTTGATTAAAAGTCGATCAGCTTCCAGTCGGGCAATCAATATGGCGTATTTTGTGCACCTACCATCAACAAAATTGATTAATCGAACTCGCTGTAAAAGAAAAAGGTTATATTTTTCTTACCTTAGCGATTGTATATATATTATTAAACATTCTTGACATTCTGCAAAGCCTAAATACGTTTGCAAGTACAAAATATTGTTCTATTTTATCAGCTCGATATACATTCAATTGACTGAATGTTCGCTCTACTATTAATTGTAGAGGTGCACTTGACAAAATATCAAATATGAAAAACGTTTTCAAATAATGGCTGAAAATATAAAATTTATTACAATGAATAATTTGCATTGAATTTAAAATATTAACATAGACTTAACTCAGACGAACCACTTTTATATTGTAAGTATATAGTTTTTTGCTGACGGAATTAACCACACGCGAACAACTTTTAATAGTCGCTGTCACCGACTGAAATAAATAAAGAATGAGTGGCCGGCGACGAGTGGTTGCACTTCAAACTCTACTTCAGTTTGTGTGATTTTCCATGCTATTTTATTACCGCCCATTGATAAGTTTGTTACGCAGTGGTTCGTCTGAATTAGGCGTTCAATAAATACCTTGCAACTTTACCACGCGCCAACACAATTTCTGATGTTTTTGAATCTATGTATCCAGTAAAAAAGATTACGATAATATCTAACGAATTCATTAAATCAATAACAAATGATACTGCTTCCCACGAATCGACCGCGTCTGAACTTTGATGAAATGCAATTAATAATGGGGAATTCATAAAATGACAAAGTAAAAATAATATTGAAAATCGTTCCCAATATTTACTAAAAAAGAATATTAAAACTTATTTTGGTATTATTTGATATCTACATTCTACATACATACATACAAATATATCATTATCACGACACCAAAGGCACGAGTCTGCAAATTTTAACCTAAGTGCAGGACCTAATCTATGACCTCAGAGAGCCTCTAGCCGTAGTTCCTATTAAAAAAGCCAATAATCGAAGATTCAGTTTATAAAATCTGGGTCATAAGTCGATTTTTCCCGGCGTATCACAATTTCAAAATCAATTTTCTCGAAACTAGGAAAATGCAGATTTGCACCTTCAGCATGGTGACAACGATATACAAACCAACGTTACCTAAATATACTCAAAGGATGTATCATATAATGATATTTGGAATTGATATGCCTATTTCTTTCAGCTTTTAATTCTAAAGTACTTCGAATGTACCATTTAGTTTGTGGGTGTATTGCTGAAAAATAAATATTTATCCACATACAATAATTTCTTTTCTTTTTATGTGTAGGTATATAGTAAACAAGGCAAAAACATTAACTTGGGGCAATAAGTCCTTGATTTTTATAAGTATAACAAAAACAATATTATAAGAAATATATTTTCATCCAACTATATTATTGTTTCGCCCAACAATAATGTAGGATTTCTTGGTTGATGTCAATGTTTCTACCAATGTAAGCTATATACGAAGATGTGGTTTGCAAATGACACCTCAAATATTTAAATTTTAAATAAATATTTGCGTAACATTCATTTATAAAATATTTTATATTTTATTTTATTTGTAAGAAATATTAAATTAATACATACGTGACGCTATAAATATTTTTCTTAACGTTCTTCTTACATATTGATAGCAATGAGCACGTGGGGGAAGAGTTGGCAAGCAACTGTTGGAACCACTCTGAAAGTCACAATTATGCTTTTCCATTTTCAGAGACTAATTTCTTGATTCATTGACAAATGTCATATTATTATTTTTCTAATGACGTCTTGATCACAGTTATTACACACACAATACATGAAAAATTGATTTTTCAATATCAAGTTGACCTTGATAACTAAAAGAAAACTGATTTTTTCAGATAAAAGAACCTTTTCTGTTTAACATATAAGATTATCTTAAAATAACTCTATACGAATTATGTAATAATTTTTGTCTTATAATTTAAAACTTAAGTCAGATATTTACAAAATGCTTTGGGTTTCCTCTGTAAAAGGTTATGTTTATAAATTTTCCATTTCCGAAAAAATATAACGCAACATTTGTATAATAATATTTGTGTAGGTTTAAGATTTACAACTTCCAATATATTCAATTTTGAAATGTTCTGTCACATATTTCACGTCTGAAAGAAAAATAAATTGGTTTATTTGTGTTTGTTCGTGTTTTTATAAACATAAATAAAAATATTCAATTTCAAGATTATTTTGAACACTTTATTTTACATTAAATATTTAATTCTGCGACTCATACATCTTTGTCACTCATGTGTGATGTAAAAATATATATTTTATGTACCTACCTACATAAATAATAAATAAATAAAACTTTTTTTATAAAAATATGTATTCGGATGAACGTTTATACAGACTATTTCAGCTTAGAAGGATTATACAATTTTTTCAAAAAGTAGTCTAAAACGACCCATTTTTAATGTTTTTGTGTGTGTCTTTTTATATTCTGCTTTTGAAGATAAATATAAATATTTTTTGGGCGTTTAACAGGACTATATATAACTGTGTATCCTTAATATATATAAAGCTCAACGTCTCTCTGTCTGTCTGTCTGTCCATTAGTGCGCTTATCACTCGATAACCACTTATCCGATTTATGTGTTTTTTTTAATTCATAGGTACATTCTCTGGCCAGGTTATAGGCTATATTTTGTTACGTTAGGTAACATAACAACTAAGCAGTGACGATAATAGTAAATCAAGTAGGAAAAAATTGTGCCGCTGTTTTGCAATACGCTGCCTAAACCGTTGAATATAGAACAAAATAATGTGTTGATGAGCTGTGTAGAATCAAAATTCCTACAATAAAGTCCGCGACATCATATGTCTAACTTTTAAATTTAAGCCACAATGACTGCTTTATTTTGTTTTCAATAATTAACATTTAAATTTAAACAAAACACAAATTATTTGTACTTTTTTCTTCTAATTCGTTTTTGTTAGATAATTTAGGTGTTGATTAGTTATTATTATTATTTTTATTAATATTATTATTATACGAGAAATATTGTTTACAGAGAGGCACTGCGATAAAATATTTGTCTTTAGATAGAAAAAGAGAATAGAACAGTAAATAACATCATGCAAAGTATATTTAAATTCAAATATTTGTCTAAAAATCCTAAACAATATTTCCGTAGTCCACGCGAGCGAAGCCGCGGGCACAGCTAGTTATAAATAAAAAACAGTTGACACAAATTAGTGAACAAAAATTTGTTCGTATGAAAGAACACTACATTTAACGAAATCGAATTCGCAACATTTACAACGGTTGTCGTTAAACAGAACTACTCATCATTCCACAATTTATTGCTTGCAATTAGTGCCCGTTTAATTCACGTACGTTGCCAGGATGCCCGTTGTTGCTTCCACAGCACACTATTGTACATTCCCGTAAAAGTAAAGGCGAGTAAAATGTTTTTTTATTTTTATTATTTTTTTTATTTTTCTTATAATTTCAGAAAATTTATATTTTAGTATGGATATAATTTAATGATTTGGTAGATATGGTTTGTTTGCATGTATGTTTGTATCCGCGTAACTTCAAAAAACTGATCCGATTTTGACAAGAAATGGTCCATATGAATATGATATTTTGATTTTGATGATACTTGATATCATTATTAAATTCTATAAAGTAACAACTGCTGACTGCAGTAAACAAAAAGTTTAGAATATGCAACAGATATATTTTAGCAGACGAAACACTTTTTACAAGTTTTTTACAAGTTGCAATAATAAATTTTGATCGGCATCACATAAACTTAAAACTTATAAAAAATTGAGCCGATTTTACTGTTTTATCAGAAGAAGTATGCGATGTTCTTTAACGAAATATTTTATGCTTTTATAGTCAACATACCACCTCATAAGTTTAAAAGTAGCAGCATAAATTATCCTTATAACACCTTATATGGTGTATCTTGACTTGAACAGAATGAGCACGATGAACATTTTCCAAAGCATGTTGGTAAATCATCAAAAATCAAAGAAATAATTTACTCTCTGTGTTCAGAAAAGCAGCTGTTGCCTTTTTTAATTACATATTTTTTAATTCAATACAATTATTGGAACAAGACCAGCAAAACGAATGTGGTAAATACAACGACTTTTGTTCGTCGAAAATTATTCAGCGCGTTTGGCTCGTTTGGTTCGTTAGTAATAAAATAAAAGCTATTTTTAAGAACCCAAATATTTCACATTCTAAATTAATAATCCACTATATAAATTCCAATAAGCACCACAATGCCATACTGTATAAAAAAAAACACTTCTTCCAAAATCATTACATAAATAAGTACAGTGTAAACCAATATTACATGGTACATAAATATATTTACATATGATTGTTTTCAACGCTCTTGTTCGTTTCCCCTATACCTATTGTATTTACGTTGTTTTTGGTTCCACTCTGAGAACGATTTAGAACAAGTACACAAAAGGAAAATTGCATTTCTTTATAAACACGCGAGGCATGCAAGTATGCTATGAGATACAAAGTGTAGAGATGCTGTACATTCTTTTTAGTCTTGTTTTGGATCATTGGGATTTCTACTGTTTCGCGTATATGCAAAATATTCCTCTTTTGAATAATATGTTTCGATTCCATATTGCATGAATTGAACAATATTTTATATCTCTGACTTTTGTTCAATTGCTTTTGAACTCAAGTTATAAATTCTAGATATGCGTTATCATCGTAAAAATACAGAGTGAAAAAATTCACATCTGCACAGAAATAAATTGTATTGTCTTAATCTAACTTAAAATAATAATTATTGAAAACAATTTTTTGTATAACAATCGGTATGGAGAATAATAGAGAAATAATTTCATTGAATGCGATTAACACCAAAATCGTTAGATCGTCGATGAGACGAACATTCTACAAAAATGTATATGTCATTATACAAGACTATGTTTAGAGCAACCGTTTGCGCGAGTATTCAAAAATGGACTAGAGATAATCATCTTCATGAGCATAATTTATATCGCACATAACATAGATTTGAATGTACACAATTTTTACATAATCAAATATGCGTTAATCTATCAATACCACACTATCAGAAAACTCTATTTCTTCTTTGATGGCGACCTCATGGCTCGTTAAATTCAATAAATCTTGAAACTTGAATACTCAACTAAAGCCAACGACTGTTGAAATTCTTATGTTGAGGCAATAACACTCCCGTCTCCTGAAATAAAACCACTGTTACAGTGGGGTTGTAATAAGTAATAAAACTCTCTTCTTCACTCATTGTTGTGGCGGGAATGGCTTCCCTAGCGACACGAATCGATATCGAAAACAAAACGTTAGGCTAACGACACAACACACAAGCTTTGAGGTATTTTTGCTTTTTTTGGTGAAATGTTGGACTATATATTATAGAAGATTATTATTTATGTTGACAGTGACTCGTATATCCTGGGATTTAGGGGATTCTAAAGTAAAGGGTTAGGGGCTTCAGTATAAAAATATATTCAATACTTTTTTATACAGAATATGTGTTCAAGTGAATACCATGCAAAAAAAACATTCGACGAATTAGTTCATTGTTCAATTAATTAATCATAATAAACGCGTTCAGCAAAAACTAATCAAATAATGTTAAATTTCGACCGAAGTGAATCTTGGAAACGTTGTAAATAATTACATAAGAAACATGAAATAATTACCAAAGCCTTTTAATTGTCTTTTGATTTTAGCGCTACATGTCTCGTAGAATAATTCATACATCCATCTCTCTCTGACGAGACGAATATTAGAAATTATTTAGTACAGTAGCACCTCGCAATAACGACTACTCGTTTAACAGCGTTCAGTTTTTTTTCTTTTTATGTTAGTGTTATTACACACATAATTAAATGAGTACATAGTACGTAGTTTTGCTTGCAAGCACTCGCGAGGCACAAAAAAGCCTTAAATCAATACAGGCGTTTTTAGGGTTCCAATGATGTCGTTATTACGAGGTGCTACTGTATGTTGAAAATATAAACATGTGTTGAATATTTATCAAATGTATAAAATCTTTATTCATCATCGATGGTTAACTAAGCTAATCGGATATTTTTAAAAGAAAAATAATTTATACAACAGAGTTGGTTAAATATGCACACTTTTTGATCACCTATTGATATATCCAAACGTACATACAATTTTTGTGTATACACGATGACGCGAAATTGTAACGATAAAGTAGACCAATTTGTACGTTGTTGATGTTATCGGTTATTCATAAAACCTTCTCGTGAACGAACTATTTTGTAGCTAATGAAAATACTCAATGCAAAAACATGCAGACGTTATTAACATTGGTGAAATACAATACAAATAATAGTTGATGTGTTTATTTGTTTGGAGTGCTTTGTCTATCGAATCGTTAGATACATTTAGACAATATTTTATCTATTAAATGAAAGTGTGAACGTTAACAAATATGTGGTTAAAGTCAGTGATTCTCAACCTGTGGGGCGCGCCCCTCTAGGGAGGCGTGATAAAATTGAATGGGGGGCGCGAGCATATCAAGAAAAAATGAGAAAAAATACTATTAAAAAATGTATTTAATTTACTGAAAGAAAACCAATTAAATACATTCTGACATAATAAAAAATAAAATACACATAGTACTGCACAATGTATTTAATAATTAATTAACTTGTCAATATTAAATTAAAAACAAGATTAATAATTATATTATTAGTGACTCCCTTGGGCCTGTTTTGCAGGGCAATTTTTCGAAATAAGGTTTAATATTAGAAATTGACACTTTAAGCATTATTTTATATTTAGCTGAGATCTATTTTCCAGTGAAAATTATTGTATTATTGTGGGGAGGGGGGGGGGGGGGCGATGAGAATTGTGATTGAAAATTGGGTCGCAAATACTAAAAGGTTGAGAAACGCTGGGTTAGAGATATTTTATGTTTATATTTAACTTTAAAGTTAAAAAGACCCCTCAACTCCGTTGAAATATCTTGTTAAAATCAGTTTTTACGTAGGTTTCTATTTTTTTTATAAAATAAATACACTTGCTTTTCCATATTAATAACATAATAATAATTCATTAACTGGTTGACGTTACAAATAGGAAATTTCAGCAGACATTTCTCTGATAACATATACAAAAAGATTTGCATAAGGATTTTCCCATTAAGTCTGTGGACCGAGTTGTAAATAATTACATTCACATATCCTGTGACAACCAGTAGTATTTGTTTTATAACGTTGGGTTTCCATCGTCGCATTTCACATTAAAACCTGAATATGATGAAAATTAAATACCTAAATATGAATGTTAATAAACCACGGAGATTATATGACATTACCATGGGCCATTTACATTTTGATGTGTGGATAAATTGACAATTTTTACTTTTATGCACAAAAATTATATTTATGGCTACAGTGAAATGTTTTTAACAATACCTCTTAAATCCATCGCATAATCGAATTTTTTATGATTTTGAAAAAAAGGAGGGTGTATATTTTATACCAATAACGGCCTTTTCCATCATGAATTTAAATATATGTTTAAAGCTTTGAAATTCGGAAACATGTTCAATAACGCAAATTAAGAAGGGAGTGAGCAAATTTAGTCATAAGGGTGATATAAAAATAATAAATTATAAATGGTTTCTAAAATACCTAAATTCTAGAAGACCAAAGATAATTCATGAAGAAAATAGTGACCATTTTTAATTTAAGTAAATTTTTTATCAAATGAAATTATATAAAAATCTCTGCCAACTTAGATCTTTGTATCGTTATTTTAATATTTACATTAAAATATGGAATGATTAATAGTAAACAAATGTCACAACTATATATTTTAGTTCAGTAATTGATCATATATTAATTACCCAGATAAAAGTGCTGAACAAACGATGCCCTACATAACCGGAATAATATGCACACATGCACACAACAATTTCCATAAAACTATGCATAAATCACGTCACAAAATCTACGACCGTAAATAACGACCGTCAAACGTTTGCCATCAATCGAACCGTATATGATTGTACTTGCATGCAATCAATTCTTTATATACAAATGCGTATTTTCAATCAGATATATTATTCACACATAACATTAAATTAACTATTTTGTTGACAATATCTAATTATTTTAGCATTTACACAACTACATAAATACCATAACTAGTACACTTATCAAATAAAAATAACGTTTTAGAACCAGATGTAACTACAGTCCAACTAGATAAATTGACTTTCATCTAGTTAATACAATACCGGACCAAAATCCAAATACCGGTATTTCGGTATTTTTTATGTTCAAAACCGGGATACCGGTATTTAAAAAAATATATGTCGCTCGAATTATCGTGAGCTACAAAATGTTAAAGAGGGCTATTTCTTATAAATACATACTTTCAGTTTCTTATTTTAAGAAATATAGCAATTTTTAGCGGTTATGATAGAAATATTGCGCGTTCTAGATGTCGTAAACAATAAGTATTTAAAAATTGAAACAACTGATTAGGTACAAGAATGTCAACATCAAAATATGTGGGGGAAAAAAACGAAAAAATGAAATATTAACTTTTTAACATTTTTCAGGATTAAAATAATTGACGTCATTGGCGATACAAACTCAATTACGGAAAAATTGTCGCTTATAATCTCGAGGTAAGGGCTCGATATGTAATAATGCTTGAAAAAAACAATTATTTGAGTTTCTATTATTTCCCTGAATTTAATATAATTTTTAACATTGAGAGTTTGTTACTTTTTATAAAAAATAAAATATTTATTTTAAAAATCTATTACATATCGGGAAAATATGATAATTTGACACTAAAATTACACATTACAAAACAGTTTAGCTAATAATAAGAATATTTTAGTGTAAAAATCAACTCCCCAACAGTTATTTATACGTATTTTAGTACTAATTAAAATACCGATATTAAATGCACTAATACCGGTATCGTAATACCGGAGAAAAATGGCCGGGATCCCGGTATTCACTACTTTCATGACTTAAAATTGAAAAGCCAAAATTATTTTTTTAATGTTTCTGTTACAACAAAACCGACGCTTTTTTAAAATACGAATTGTAAACATAATCTATTCGATAGTTATTCTATTAAAATAATGTTTTATCAATCATTTGGTCTGACAATATATAATAACCAAAAAAACATACACAGTATATTTCTGTATATTCAACTATCTACGTTTCTGCACAGAATCGCTCGACCCCAAACAATTCATTTGTTGAAATCGGCCTTTAAGCTGTTAGAGATATACAACATTTAGATCAAATGCGGGCCACATTTGCCTACTCGCGGTTAGTGATTATTGCGAACGCAAGCGGACCATCAAATACAATTGTTTTGGATGAGCGAACAATGCAACGAGTGCTGCCCTCTATCTGTGCACTACACAATATATATGTCTTGTGAAATTTGCGTTAATTTATGCTCAGATGAACACAAATACTGGAATCTATTTGAGCTTGCTTCTAAACACATATGTATTTCACTGGTTTTTTGTTTAAAGAAGGAAATGATTAATTTCCTATCATTTTCTCAGTGTATTATCTTCAGATAGGCTATAAGATCTGAAGATGTCCACTGCAATGTGTGATGAAACATTTGCTGACAGAACAACCAAATCAATGCGGCTTATGTATACTGGTTGATTCATTTAACCTGGAATTTTGTATATCTCGAGAACTAAGCAAAATAATGAAAAATGGTTCAGACAAAAGTTATAAGGTATCGAGAGGGTCAAATATTGGTGACCTTGAATTTCACCTTGATATTTATTTTCATGGTCAAATGAAGGTCAACTTTGATTTTTTAAATGAGAACCTATATTTTTTATTGCGTATTCGTATTATACAGAAAAAAATATATAACCTTTGTACGAAAAGTTTTTTTAATGTAAGTTTCTTGTTTCTAACGAAATTTCCATGCACTTGCAATTTACTAAATATTTTTTCTTTCTATACAGTCAATTAATAAACTACTTTTGGCGTAATTCTGGAATTAATCAACCTTATAAAAAGTAAAATTATTTAATAATTTTTTTACGAAGCAAATAGCAAGTGCATAGAAATTTCGTTGGAAACAAAAAATTACATTTAAAAAAAAACTTTTTGTACAAAAGTTACATGTTTTTCCCCGTATAATACGAATATGCAATAAAAAATATAGGTTCTTATTTAAAAAATCAAAGTTGACCTTCAAGGTCACCAATATTTGACCCTTTCGATAGACTTTTGTCTGAACCATTTTTCATTATTTTACTTAGTTCTCGACATATACAAAATTCCAGGTTAAATGAATCATTCTGTATACACAGAAGCCAAAATTAATGTTGAAAAATGTGTATTAATGTTTCTATATACCTACTATTTTATAAATCAGAGATATTTTGTCCGTTTATATTTTGTGTGGTCATTCAGAAAGTTTGCGTCCAAAAGTTTTGAAAATTAATAAACGAATAAAAGAGGTACCTTTTATCGTACTGGTTTATAACTTTTAATAACAAACAGTGATTGTGTCATTATTTTTAATGAGTTTCTCTTTGAATGTAGGTCTCATTATTTTTAATCTATAGTAATACACAGAGTATCGTTATAAATAATACTGTTCTTTTAGATACATAACGTTATTTTATAGGTATAATTAATTTATTAAACATTCCAGTGACATTTTTGTTTCTTTAAGGAATCGGATATCTAATTAATTTATATTGAGAAAAATGTTTTCTTCTTTGCTTTTCTAAATTATTATTCATATATTAAATAAAATAAAAATTCTTTCAAAATTATAAATTTTATAAAAAAACGTGCTCCGGTATTTTTCTCGCAGAATCTCCTGACCATAAAAAATAAAAGAATGTCGCAAAATTAAATACTTTATAATATTACAATATAATCTTCAAAAGCCTCTTACTTGAGACGTAAGATTTGACAATCTTTTTGAGGATATGACATAAATAATATTTTCTTGTGTGGCTAGAAAAATGCGGAAAATATGAAACTGTCACATTTTTAATCTTCCAAGTTGTCTGGAAACATGTACACACGAAAAGTAAATAAGAGGATTTCATTGAAGTAGATATTATACTTACATATACAGTAGCGGTTTTAGGATCTCCAAGGCCCTAGATAAACTTGAGAAGGTAAAACTTCCTACATGTATATTTACCTATAATTTCACCTATTTCTTATTTGTATTAAATTACAAAAATAAAATTTACATATGTTTATTGTTGAAAAATATACAGGGAAAAAGTGACATCTGATAGTATTTGATTCAAATTCTGTAGTTTCAAAAATATTATTGGAAATTGGTTTTCATTGACGATATTACTGTAAATGAAAAAGTTTCGGCATTTAAAATTGAGACAAGCAAATAACTCGAAAACAAGTGGAAAAATATTTTGAATATTGTTTTCAAGTGAGAAATAGAATGATATTATTTTTGTTTAGTTTGGTGGAGTTTTTTGAAGCTAGCAAAACAAATATTTCCTACAGAAGATGTATGAAAAAAAAAAGATTCTGTTAAAAAAAGTTGACCTTCAAATAACCTTTGTATATTTGTATTTAGATTAAAAAAAATAGTCAATAAAATTGGAGTTATCAAATATGTTTAGAAATGAAAATGAAACATTCAATTTTTAAAGAAAAAAACATTTAAGTGCGATGAAACTGAATTAATTTCTTAAATTAACGCTATTAAACGCTAAAGCTTCGTTTCATGCTTGATTACAATTTGTTGAGAATCAATCTACTGCAAATAACAACTTCTCCTATAATAATTTATCATCGCACGTTTTGTTCATCTAACACAAGCAAATCTACTGGAAATGTTAGATAAAGAAACAAACTGTTCTCGCATCTCTCATAAATTAATCAATGACCAATTATACAGGCCAACTTTGAATAATCTACATGTACAGTAGAAACCAGTTATAACGACTCCGGTTAATACGACGTCGTTATAACCGACTGTATATATTATAAAACGTAACGTATCTTTGGTTCTCTGTCTATCCGTTAGTTCGCTTATCACTCGAGAACCACTTATCCGATTTTTATGTTTTTTTTTAATTCTAAGAGATGTTCTCTTTTATTATATTATATTAATTATATTTTCTAATATAATTACACTGTTTCACCAGAACATTTTATATAGACCACATCAACAACTTACATACGTTTCCTTTTAATGCAGAAGCACTACAAATAAGCTTGTTGCTCAGTTTGTTCGTGCAATAATGCGAAACAAACAAAAATAAAACTAAAGTATTCATCATAAATGTTTGTTTGATATGTATACAAAGTTTATACTTATTGTTGACACAAGTTCGTTTAATTGAGAAACAAAGAAAATGTTGTACGTTGCTACTTTATTGAATATGTATTGTAATAACTTACAAACGGATTAAATAGTTGACTTTGAATGAAATATAGTTCTTAAAAATAAACACAAATTAATTCTACTAATTTTCGCCATTTGTATATTATTTTTTAACCTTATTTTATATATTCTGAAAGCTTTATTATACGTTTGGCATTCGCTTTATATTTTACTGCTTTGACGTTTTTTTTTTTTATTAAATAACAAAAATTGAACTATCTCTCTTATGATTTGGACTTGGATTCCCAAAGGAATTCAACGCATGTGAACTACTTTTCCAGTTGAGGATGTTGCCAACAAAAAAGAGAGAAAGAGAACCTTCAGAATCTGTCATAAGGATTACAGTGGCCGTGATAAGGATAAGAGGAACAACGAGTGACACTGTCAAAAGAAATGACAGGATGAAGAACCATTGCTTCTGTTGCAGGACGAATTAAGTCCCCGATAAAAAATACAAGAAGTTTGTGTACGGAATAGACAAAATTGAGATAATCAGTTAAAATGTGTCTGCAGCGAGTTTAGTATGCAATATAAAAAAATCCTTCAACAATAAACAATTGTGTTGAAATTACTTCGTTTTAATTTACGAGTAGTTGTTTGCAGTTTGTGAATTATGAAAAGGACTTTTTTTGTTGGTATAAATTCTAACCCTTTTCTGTCCTACTACATATTATATTTCATCTTTAAAATATTTAACAACTGGCGGAATTCCGCGGCTTCGCTCGCGTAAACTTTTAAAGAGTTAAAGTACTGAATGACTCATGGAAATTATTCAAAATTTATGATAGTTAATTTCAATTATTCTCAGATGATTATTTAATTAGTTATGTTTAGTTAAGTTGTGAATTTTAGACTAGCTCTAAAAACTTCCAGAAATAATAATCTGAGGAAAAATTTTCTATACAATTGTTTTGATAATTTTTTAGGAGATACTATTTTAAATAAATGACTCTCAGAACGAAATATAAATTTCAAGTTAAGACTGGAAGTTGAATTGAAAAATATACAGGATATTTCGATTTTTATAAACTACTAGCGGAATCCCGTGGCTTCGCTCACGTAAACTTTGAAACTTATTAGAAATCTCCATACATGATAGAGGATGACATATTACATTTTTTATATTGATTTCTATTCATTAGTTAAACATTGTAAAAATTAACCCCCTGTCTACCCTCGCCATCAGGGGTTGAATATCAAATTTTTTTATTGCAGATTATTTTTAAACCCCCCTTAAGGGTTAAATTTTGAGAAATGCTGAAATAACTATTTATATTGTAGAGTATGTTCTATAAGTTTCAATTAAATGCGAACAAAAAAAATATTTTTTATATAAACTTTGACACCCTGTTTTAACCCCGTAGGGGTTGAATTTCGAAAAATCCTTTCTTAGTGGGTGCTTACATCATAAAAGACACCGTTTCTAGGTCCAGGGGTTTGGACTATACGTTGATATATGAGTGAGTGAGTGATTAAGGACAAACTCTTTTATAGATATAGATAATACAATAATATCTTTGGGGGGTTGAATGTGGAATGATTTTAATACAAATACAAATAATAAACATAGGTACATATGTATATATAATATATATAGTTTTTTCCTGATTATAAATGGAATAAGAAAGTAAAGAAGACTGAAATGAGAATGAATGATTTTGAAATATCGTTTCAATCGAATATTACATTTTCGTTTATAAGGAAACTAACAAAGAAGTATATAAATATAAATAAAAAAATAAATATACTATATCTACATACATATATACATAGAATATAAAAAAATCCCTTTTACAATTTGATTGTATAATAAAAATCTACCCAGTTACGCTATAAAAAAATCTAAACTTGGAAACCCAGCCATTCTCATAACGGTTTATCATATTTTCATGCATCTGCAAGCACATTAAAAGATCCGGAGTAAAAAAAAATGCCTTAAGTTCTTCTTGTTTTAAATTAAGTACAACTAAAATAAATGTTAAAATGTCTAACATTATAGCACATTTAGTTGTTTAATACAGTTTTGTTTTCACGCTCTGGCCGTGCTTTATTTCGTCTAGTATGCACACATATACAAGGAACAATAAAGAAAAAACAACTACTGGCGAAATGGCCGAAACACATAACGTCACGGGTCGTAAAAGGAGAGCGAACATAAGAGAACCAGAAGCAGTGGAAATATATTGTACGTACTGCTCTGCTTCTTTTTATAGTAGACGTTCCATACTGTGAACCGAATCAGGGCAGTAAGTTATATTATTATAAATGACAACTGTACAAATATATGTATAGGGGCTTTGAGGACTGGGGACTTTTCTATATGGAACGTCTACTTTTGTGTTGATAAACATACTAACTGTATTAGTTTGTTCAAGTTCATCACACTATTAAAACTATTTTCTATAGTTTTAAGTGTTCGTCGCCTAGAAATAAAATGATTGTAACTAAGAAAAGTTTCGTATTTAGTTTTCTACACAATTCAATTAGTTGTAGAAAAAAAACAATATAATTTTTTCAGATACGATCATTTTATATCAATGCTTTTCTTTTCTCAACATTTATGATTTATCGAGAAATTTAGTGCTTTTAATAGAACACTTATGGAATTAACACTGTGTCTGTCTATTTCACAGCCATCTAGATACTGAACTGTTTAACCTAGAGTGTTGAGTAAACTCCAAAAAATACAAATATTTAACAAAAACGGCGAAAGTATAAAATCAAAAATAATTTCTATGTCTAAAAAATTGGAAGTTGTTCAGTCCAGTACCACTTTAAACTTATGTGGGCATTATTGGTATAAAAAGTTTTAAAACCGCTACTCACTCATAAAAATATATTTTTTTATTTGAATATCCCGACAAGCATAAACGTAAATTTCCTATTTACCGAAAAAAACATGCATCCTTAAATTCGTGCTAACGGGAGGAAATCTGAAAGAGCAATCGAAATAAAATATTTATTTAAAATATGGTAACACATACATAGTCATTTTACATAAGTATTCATATAGTATATTCCTATCCTAAAATACATTTATTTTTTTATTTTATGTCTGTTCTAATTTTTTGTTTTACTGTATATCCACATATAAAAAAATATTGAATATCCGAGTGTTACTTCCAAAATAACAAATACTCAGATAAAAAAGTCTCTAACAAAACTTTTACGATTTCAAGGACGCTAAATATTGACATTATTGGTTTAACCTTGAAGAGGTCCACTTGAGGGGTTTTTAAGGGTAACCTTTCTTTTTCAAATATAAACTCAAATTTTTATGCAGATTCGTCGCCTACGGGAAAAATTAAGCAACTTTTATCTGTTTTTTTCTGTAAATGTCAAATGTAAAAGTGGTTAATTAAGTTAAAATAAAAATAATTAATAGTTTAAACATTAACGGTCAATAAAAAATTATTAACGTATGTACTTTCGTAAAGGCTTATATATTGGTAAAAAAAATACTTTTTGAAGTGAAACTTTTTTAGCGAGGCCCCAGGCAGCCCAGTCTCCCCCCCCCCTCTAAAGCCGGTATTGCTGTTATACATTAACAGTAAAGTAACGAATTTGAATAAATATAAAAATTTCAAATATCAACCATTCTTTTTTTCAAAGCTTACTTGACTTGAATTTAATATTGCGTTCAAGTGTAAATAAAAATTGGAAAAACGATACTTAAATAAATTAAGTACTGAATGTTTTTCAGTGAACATAATCTCATTGTCAACTCAGGGACTGCAGGAAATAAATGTAACTTTAGATCAATTACATAATTAAAATATTTCACACAACGGATAAACTTTAAATACCGATGATAATTTTCGAACAATCAACTATGTTTGTATCCAAAGTATTTATGTTACATATATGCATGTCACAGAACAATAGAAATATTTAGTGTGGCATTTCACGAAGTAACTTTGTGCGCATGCGCAAAGCAACAAATGGCATACCGCGCATAGCACACCCGGAAGCGAGAAGAAAGATGGGTAGCAGAAGCAAATCCCAGTGGGATGGGCTGTAGTCGTTATCATCCCCTTCTACGTTTTAAATGTTTCATTTTATTTTATATAACCAGCCGTATATATTTTTTTCAGAACACAGATATTTTTTTTAATAGTATTCCAATTTTGATTAATTCGTTAAACCAATTTTATTTTAATGAATACATACATCCCAAATATGTATTTGATTGTGTGTTGTAAAGTTGTAATTAATTCAATTGTTGTTTTTGTGCACTGTCGTATAAAACACACTTTATATAACCTAACCTACCCCAATTTATCAAAACATCATAAAACTGTCATATAGATTTGATACCCCGTTCAAAGATTTTGTAAACACATTTTAATATCAGGCATTAATAGACCATAGATACATTGAAAAAAGTTTTCACATATTTTTGTAGGATCTATCAAAAATTAACCCAAAATATTTTCAAAAATAATGTACTCTTTTTTGTGCGTTTTTTGTTAAAGATGTTTTTTCAACGCACAGCTTTGTATGACAAGCTCCACAAACATTTTTCAGACTCAATTTATTCATGTACATGAATGCATGTATGGGAGTTACAAATTACATGAATTTCAACGTCGAAGAAAGAAGTGTTTGACACAGAACACGTTCTTTATTATACGTCGATACAGTGTGAATAAATCTCAACATTTTGAAATGCAAGCACACACACACGCGCACACACACACACACATATCATGCGTGTAGAAGATGAAAGGAAACCGGAAAACAGTGGCAGTTCTTTATATTAAATCAAATACATTTTCTCAATGTTCTTTTAGTATCACTAGATTATTTGAGGTATTAAAATTATAACTCAAATTTTCAAATATATACCTATACACAGGATGTTTTACAACGGATACAAAATCGAGAACGTTATTTTAATCAACACAACAAATCTTCATATAAATTCCTGCCACTCCGAGCATCAAACGGAGGTACCCATGAGGAGGTATAGAATAAGCTAATTTTAGACCCTAATGTTTTGACCCTCAGGAATTAACCTATTTTTCCTGGGCCTCGTGAGTGTATCCTGCCTTGATCGCCCCAGGGGAACTCCTGTCCTAACAGTAATCCACGTAAGGTGCAGGGTGTACTTGTTAACTGGCTGTTAACAAGTACACCCTAACATTTATCATAAGGCCAAAAAAGAATAAATAAAAAATCTTCATATAAAGTTTGTTGCTCAAAATAATATTCTCGGTCCAATGTTAAAGTTTTTACATTCGTTTTAAATAATTCTGTATATATGTATTGTAACATCAGACGTATAAATATGTCATAAATAATTATAATTGTCCCCTTTGTGGTTTTCATTTATTAAAACTAATGCATTTTTGTATAAATTTCAAAGATTATGATTGACATTTTAAAAACTACATATTAGCCGTGTTAATATTACCTACATAGTCGTGCTAAATGGGAAAGAGCACGTTTCAGCAAAATTCTACGAAGAGATAAATTATGTTGAGAGAAAAATTAGCAATTTAAATCTTATAGGGGTGCAATATAAATATTTGACCTGAATTTTATTTATTTATTTAAAATAATAGCTAATATACTATGTATATAGTTCATCATATCACCAAAGAAGGCTGGTTTGGCAAAGGTATTACAAAACTTAGACCATTCATCTGTCGTTATATCACTTTTAGGTACATGATAATTTTAGGAAATAATATAATACAAAAACTATTAGAAATTATATACAGTTTATTAGCAAAGATATCTAATAGAAATATTTTGTCGTGCGTTGAAATTAATTTATAGTAAAGTAGCTACAAAAGTGAAAATTAAGTTAATGAAAATAACACCATGAAGTTAGGTTAGGTAATAATACTTAAGTACTGTACAAAAAATGAAGATAAACTTGAAACATAGAATGCCACTGAACTATTCATCATAAAACAAAATATGTTTTTTATCCACCTTATCTAACAAAAAGATAAAAATCAACTTTAAATATTGGATTCTAAAATGTATTTCAGAATTTTATGTAGTTACTGATAATTCTTTTTTTATCAAAAAAATGAAAGAAAACTTAAATTTACATGAAGCCACTGGAAAAAGTTGCTGATAGAGTCCAGAGTTCTCTTTTTAAAAATGGTATGTGTGTGTGTGTATGTATGTGTATGTGTGTGTGTGTGTGTGTGTGTGTGTGTGTGTGTGTGTGTGTGTTGTGCATGTGTGTGTGTACGTGTGTGTATGTGTGTGTTTATACGTGTGTATGATGGGATAGATGGCGTCGCTGCTCGTTCAAAGCTGATTTAGCACATTTTTTGCCAGCGTGTTTCCTGTGGAAAAGCTATTCCATACGTACCGTTTGAAAATGGTTTGTGTAAATGTACGATACAGAAAAAGGATATCGTGTACCACTATATTATAAAGTCTATAATTTTTATTTCTCAAGTAGGTACAATATATTGCACAATGCAATAAATTCAAACATATAGTATTTTTACTTTCTTATACATGTAGTATAAGTAAGTATTGTAAAGCCAATTTTTTTCGAAATCCGGATTTTGATGGAATTATCCATTTTGATCTTCCCTGAATCCATTTTGACTATTTTCGCAATGATGTCTGTGTGTCTGTCTGTCGGTCTATAGACGCTGTAACTCAAATACGACAAATCGTAGAAAGGTGAAGTTTTATACTTAAGATTAATTTTTGCCTGGGAAGAAAACCTCCTATTTTTGAAAACGGTCTTTCAACCGGAAACAGATGTTTACTTTACCTATATCGATTTTTGAATTTTTCAAATTACATTGAAACAGTGCGAATTAAAGAAAAATGTCCAAGTTGAAAATTGTAGCTAACATTATTGTCTATAATTTATATTTTATTCATTTTTTCGAAAAAACATTTTTTTTAAGTTCATTACAGAGAAGAAATATCTGCCACGAAAGTCATGGGACTTTCTTATACGTAATACTGAGAATAAACACTGTAGGTTATTCTAAATAATTACTTTTTTAAATTCTTTCTAGCTAAATCATAAGTGTTGGAAAAAAATGTATGTGGAATAAATTATAGATAATAACATACTCGATATTTTTTATCTTAAACATTTTTGTCTTATTTCAAAATTAAATCGAAAATTTAAAAACCGTTTCCGTCTTAGTAATTACGTTGAAGAAAATTCGTTCGATACATAATGTATAAAATAATATTTCTATATTAATTGTCCCATTCATTTTATTCTATCTTTTATTAGTTTGTCAGAAATATTCTTCTATAAAATAAAAATCACGTAAACTATTTACTGTCATTATTACGTATAAGAAAGTCCCGTGACATCCATGGCAGTTTTTTTAATAATATGTGCGAAAAAATTTTGATTTGTTAAATTTTAAGAGTTTACAATTGAATAATTTAAATAAGAATTTCCTATGCATAATACCATTAAAAAGAGCACATAAAGAAAGAAATAATGAGAGCTTTTAAATAAGCTGTTTCCGGGTATAAATTAAAAGTATATTCATATATTTATCTTTCATATTTTATTATAGCCAGTATAATATAAATGCATGCATGGTTCTGCATAGAAATTCATGTTTAACAAATACATATTTACTTGCTTTGTAATATTGTAATTTATGTATTGGAAAATTACACTGTAGAAATTTAATATGCGTTATATCTAAAATTTATTATTATGAGTGTTTTGAAAGAGATTTATGATAAACATAAATACTTAAAATATTATTATACATATCTGTATTAAATATATAATTTATTGGTATATACAATACAGTTATTATATGAATATTTACGACTTGCCTATATTATCCTAAGTTTTATATTTATAATTGTCATGTTTATTTTTTTTTTTTTATTCGTTCGAATTATGTCATTTAAGTACTTATAAGGCCGGCCACTCACGTATAGTTTTAACTGTCAGTTTTAACTGTACAGTTAAAACTGTCAGTTGAAACTGTATGTGAGTGGGTATTTGAGTCTCAGTTCAACTCGATTTTTTCAACTGTACAGTTTAACTGAGATATGAAATTTTTCATATTTTTAACTGAAAGGACTAACTGAATTGACCGTGTGCAGGGGTTCAACTGTGCAGTTTTGAAACTTCTCAGTTCAGTTTGTGTCGAGCAAGGGTGCGCATCATCATGTTGCGTAAACAAAACCAAGTAATTGTTGACTTTATCGCCATATATATAAAATAAGTATATGTCGTATACGTAGAATGTACGAACATATATCCCAAGTATATTTTAGCAAATATAATTGAAATACTTTCCAAGTATACATATTAAATGTATTTAACAAATGTATTTCAAATATATTTTCAATATATCTCAAGATGAATTTGTATATATTCTTAGAAATTATATTTTTATGTGCGAAAAAAATATGTTTTCCGTACATTTATCATATACTTTAGGGACACTTTTTTGTATTTTTAAAGTATATTTTTTATACTTTCAATAAAAATATTCCCCATGTATTTAATATACATTTTCATGTATAGTTTATTTATATTTTAATAACATATTTTTTATATCCTGAAAATATACTTATTCTATATGAATTTAGAAATTGTAAAAAGCATTTTATATAACTCCTATATAGAAATGTAATCTTAATATTTGTTTTATTTATCAATATATTTTATTATACATATATCTACATATTTTATTACAAGAATTTCAATTTTACCTCTAATAATAAATTCTAAAAAAATACATTGAACAATAAAATCAGAATTACATATAATTCGATATATTTGTGCAGATAACAAATTTTCAGAGTAGTGTTTTTGAGGTTTTCTTCGAAAGAAAACATTAATCAGAATTAAATATAAATTTAACATAGTTTATTACATTAGCAATTCATAATGATTAGGATGCTTGCATGATAAAAGTACAGATGATCCTGGAATTTCGAGCAATGTTACCTTCTCTTTAATATTTGCAACATTTACAGCTGCCTAATCTTCACATATTTTATTTAAATAAACCATATGGTTTATTTGAGTCCCAAATACAAGTTTATTGCAATCATCAAAATATTTTCCTAGAGCATAACATTCCAATTCATTTCTTACTGTAAATACAATAAACAATTTCAAAAACATCGAAATTATTTAAACTTCCACCATGAGATCTCGGCCCCCTGACCACCTAGACCTCAGGTTTTCGCTAAATGGTAGGTCTGCATGTGGTTCTAGTTTAGCTCGTTTTAGGAATTTTTTCAGTCATGCCCCCCCCCCCCCCCCCTTCAAAATTTTTTGAAAATGAAAAATTTTCGTTGGACTCGGGATTGATTCACGAATTGATTGGTAAGGGTATTTTGTTGTGTTCAAGTGGGATTGCGCGGCAAAACCCACTTGTGGGTTTTGATAAAAAAAAAATTATCTTCAATTTCAATTTAACCTCTAATAATAAATTCTAAAAAATACATTAAACAATATATAAATAGGTACTCATATAATCGGTATCGTTTTATTTTCGAAGTGTGTTACTCGAATACTTTTTACGTGAAGTATTTTATGAATCCATAGTTAATTATTTGCACTTTAACAAGTTACAAAGCCATATAAATATAAAATATAAAAATTTTGGAATATAAAAATGATATAGTAAACTTTCAACAAGAGTAGATTTTTTTACAACTGTAAACTCCAAAAATATACTGAAATAAAGATTTAAATACACCGCCAAAAAAGTGTAAACAGAAAACAAAGAAGAAGAAGTGATAACGTCAGCCGACTTGTACAGACGCTTAGATTTAAGACGAATAAGGGCATAAATTGTTAGTATTTGTAAGAAATAATGTTAATAAAGTGAAAATTAAGGTATTGGGTGTGTTTTTAAATTATAATTCAGAATTGGGATACATTTTTCAACGTAAAAGACAAATGTGAATATGTGAATGGTGAATAGTGATATGCTATATAATATATAATATATGTTGAGTAAGACGAAGACAATATAACGTATATGTATACAGCGTAAAGCGAAAGAGTGATAGACAAACGCTAAAATTCAATTGTGAAATTGCACTGACAATGAGAATTACTTATTTATTTATTTTATTACATACTTCGACCTATATGTAGATGGAATTAAGATCAGCTCTAAACAACAAGCAATCGAGTAAAATCTTAAAAGTAAAAACTGAAATTGAAGTAAGTAAAAATATGTTTGTTTTAAACAATATATGTACTTCTTGTGATACTCAAATATATTAATTATATTATTATTTTTTAGGACCCACAAAAATATAGCTGTGCTGCTTCAAATAATAAATGATGAAGATTCATTATACATATTTTACATTTTTATAAATTTTTTTACACTCAATTTTTTAAATTAAAATTTTGTAAAAAAAAAATATTTCATAATAACAATAAATATTGAATGATAATTATTTCTGACTTTATCTACTTTTGTATTCTAGTGAAAACTATTCCTATAATAGTATACGTATACTACGTATACTACGTATACGTAGGTACACGTATACTTATACTACGTATACTTATGTATACATCAATTATACGTAACACATATATTTTACGTATATTTAAAATATAATTAAATATACGTCCAGCGGCAAAATATGGGCTGTTCGCCGTATACGCCATGGTACATTTGACGTATACTTTTACGATACATTCCACGTATAAATATTTCCGTGTGGGTAAGATCTATGGCCAAATCGTCAGACCTGCTCGAATCCATGGAACAAACTGAAGGATTGAACAATTGAACTACACGTGTGTGTACATCTCAGTCCACAGTTTTAACTGTCAGTTAAAACTGTACGTGAGTGGCCGGCCTAAGAAATAACGTAAAACTATGTACATCTGTAATATACATATATAAAACACAATGCCTCTCTGCCTGTCTGTCCGTTAATGCGCTTGTTACTTGAGAGCCACTTCTTATCCGATTTACGTTTTTTTACCCATGTTTTATATCATTTGTTTCGTTAGGTAACATAAGGAATAAGCAGTGGTGATAATAGTAAATCAAGTAGGAAAAAAAGTTTGCCGCCAGCGTGCTCTCTAGTATTACGCTACCTAAACCGTTAAATATTGAACAATATTATATAGTAAAGAACTGTGTAGCATAAAAATATCTAAAATAAACTCCTCGATACCAAATATATCTGTCTAACACAAAGCCGCAGGCTTATAACATAAATATGCAATGATTTTGAGACATTCTATATATATCTATATTTTTATATTAACCCCACCCAGTGTTTTATATGTAGTAATATTTTTAATCTAGTAACACCATCTAAAATTAGATCAGATATTATAACATTATGATTCAGACAGGTTTATAACGTAAACAAAATATTGTTATCTTCTCTTGTATTAAGTGGAAATTTTCCAGACATGATGAAAACAACATAAAGCTACAAAAACATGTTATCTATAGATTCAGCAAAATAGTACTGTATCTTCTGTTTACAATTAATTCTAAACTAAATTTTATTACCAATATACACAGTTATACAATTAAGAGATAAAACATAATACATTTCAGGAAACGTAATTCTCCTAATTTTATTATCCCGTTCTTTAGATACTATTTTCTTGATTTATGATTAGATGTTTAATTTCATAACGATGATCACATTACAGAAATAAAAAAACGTGTACATATAAACTTAGCAGTGATCTCTGGGTGTAAGCAATTCTTTTTATTTACAATTACATTGCAAAGGACATATTTCTGCGTTTTATAATTATTTAAGGATCTTTGAAATTTTGCGAAAAAGGCATGTAGTTTTGGTTCGACAGAGCTTTTCAAAAAAAATCTTATTTCAAACATGCTTAGCGGCTGAACATTTATTTCTTGATTTCTTCATTAAAACGTATCCAAATATGTACCAAATAAAATTTCGGACTGTTTTTTTTTTTACCTGGGACGAATTGATATGTTATACAGTGGTTTTCTTATCAAAATGTTGACGACCCCTGTTGTAGATCTTTTAAAGAAGACACGTCTATTTCGTTGATCTAGTTCCTACATAAATAAAAATATTTCTACTTGCGTGAAGAAAAGTTGGGAATTTTAACCCAGCACTCACTATAATTGAAAAATCACAAAATCTACAAAATTGAAGTCTTACATACCCACATAAAATATTGAAAAAATGTTAGTACATTGAGAATATTCTTTTATTTTTACACCACTTGTGTTTGTGAAAATTCGTGAATTTTGAGATGAACAATAATCTACAAAAATAATCCATGTGAGAAAGCATTTATTTATAAAGAAAACTGTAAAATATTACAATAGACGAAAACATTTTACAAGGCAAAATAATGGTTGACATTACTAGGTACTGATTTTGCATACAAGATTCACTTGAGTCACAATTAAGTTATCTTCGTAAACATATGTGAAATTAATTAAGTTGATGATGGCAGATGGACTAAAAGTTTTCATTGAAAAATTTCATAACTTTTGTATTTCACTGAAAATTTTCACAAGCGAATGAAAAATTTCTATTAAAAAGTAACAATATATTTTTATAATTTTATAAATGATTGATTCTTATATTGTCATCAAAAATTCATAAGTAAACAAAATTTCAAGACAATCGGATATCGAGAGTGGGTAAAAAGATGATTACAAATAATTTGTATATAATATAAAAATGGTTTAATGTAAATTGTATATAATACACTGCTTGTCACAATTTTTTTAATAAAATAATACTTGAAATCAATCTTTTACCCTATTTTTGGGGGTGGTTTAGTATTTAAGGGTTAATATCTACCATTATAACTTATTTGTATTCTTTAACACACGATACCGTTTTATACAAAGTTTATTACCAATTTTTTAAATTTCATAATTGTAACTTTACCTATGCCATTCCATTTAATCATAATATAATTGCGTTGAAATAATAAAGGGTATAAAATATATTAAAGACAACTGGATTTTATTGAAATTGTAAATTTGTATTAACTATGATTTTAATAAATTATGGAGTTTTTTTTAAATTTACTTGATATCTTCCTATATTTTTCACAACTGTAAGGGTTGCATACCCCCGGTTGATGAAGAAAGAAAGCTGTAATTTTTTGGGTTTTGAAACAACACCACATTAATGATTTATCTGAATTTTCATATAAATATGACAATTTTTAACAAAACTGTGTTACGTTGAAAAAGTGTCCCACTTATTGCGACAAGCAGTGTATTATAATAATTTAACTCATTGTCAGCATTATAATCTGAACTTTTTACTGACTTGAAACTTTTCATGAAATGTATGTTTATTTGATAAGTGCAGAATAAGTCATTTTGGCTTTTGAATATAGAAGTAAACAAATATAAAATATGAATTCGTCTGCAAACAAAAAAATATTCGGCGCAATGCGAAAACGAAAATGTTATACAAATCGATTTTTATATTATTTCGTTTCTTTATGTGTATTGATGAAGTGTCGAAAGAGTGTATGGCAGTGATAACGTACGCACCCAAATGTGGCGATCATTTTTTTTATTTTCATGCGGATTGCGAATCAGATACCAGTAAAACGAGTTCACTCGAGGATAAACAATATTCATGGAGAACTGTTGATCAGAAAATGTTACTTTCGCTGACACCCTGTGTCATATTGGAGAAGGTTTCTCTGCTTCTTGTTCGTGCGTAGTTTCATCGAGTCGTTGTTGTCAAAGGAACGTTATTTGTAGGAAGAAAATAAAGTGATTGAATTTTTAGTTTTCTATTTTCTCAGCTTTATTCGAATACTCTATACCTATATACAGAATATTTCAAGTTGATTAAGCCATAAGAAACTGTATGAATGGAAGTGTTGTAGAAACCATTGTACAAATATCAGGACGTGTGATTGTTGTATTTTGAAATACCGTCTCTGATAAATTATAAATTTATCAATAGTGTTTTGTTTTTAACTTTTTTATGTTGAAAACAAAACACTATTGATTTATAATTTAAATTGTAGAAAGATTTCTAGAACAATTCTAAATACTTCTTAATTCATCCAATGTTTTTTCTAAGGTTTTGAATTTGGTATACAATCTATATTTTGAACACGCTGATTTTTATGGTGGTTTACATTGATTTTATAGAAACATATGTTGAACAAAAATTATAATATTTATGCTAAAAATTACAAATCAAAAATAAAAGGTAATTTTTTACAGCATCATTTTAATCGTGATTTTTTTATCTTGGCGAGTTTAAATGGAAATAATTATGATTTGACTGCATTAAAGTACGTACATAATAATAATATCGATGTTTCATATTTTATATATATTAGAGTACCTAGTACCTATAATATAATAGTTTGAGAATGTAAAAGCACTAAATAGCAACGACTTATATAACGTTGAAAGCAAGCCGCTTCTCTTTATTTAGCTAATACAAAAACGTTGTCCACTTCACACGGAGAAGAAAAGGAAGTAGATAAGCCCAATCACAAAATACAGAAGATACCTCGTCCATCACGTACGGCATTGCCATTTTAACACCTCAAATTCTATTCTACTAATGGTTCGCACTGTCACAATAATGGTGTAAAAAAATACATACTTGAAAGTGAGATGGGTGTATGTAGTTAAGTGCAAAACGTGTATCGCCCACTTTGTTCCGCGTGTTGATTGCAATTTCGTGCGGGACATTGATGAAGAGGTCTGTCGATGTGTTGACAAAAGAACGCTCGAACGCGACCTACTTGATCATCAGTGACAGCAGCTTCTAATGGTCAAGGGTCAAGTGTATGTATGTCATGTAGATCGGGACTTAAACCAAACAATAAGCTGCGTTCACATTGCACAAACTTCCTGCGTGAATTTTTTTTTATGAAGGTATTGTATATCGAAACGTACAAATATAATTATTTTACTTTTATTGTTCACCTTCTTAATGTTTAACGAAAATATTCATACCAAACACCCACATGGATACTACAAGGTGTTGTTTTTAGTTTTATAAATTCTGAAATACCCTGATTCCTGGAAAATACTGTGATAGATGGAAGAATTTTTTATTTTTTAATGTTTTGTGCATATTTTGTCTAAATTTATTTTACATATACAAATTTTCACATTTTTTTTAAATATTACTATCAATGGTAGGTACCATAGGTGGGCATTAACTCGTTAATCCGTTAATCGTTAATTAACGAAGTTAACAAAATGTTTAACGGATTAACTTTTAAGTTAACTCAAAAAAATGTTAACGTTTTTGTTAACTTCCGTTAACTTTAGTCCGTTACATTGGTTGTTTGATGAAAAGTACATAAGGAAGTTGTCGAAATAGCAAAAAAAAAGGTCTGTAAACATTTTGGATGTTTAACTTTTTAACGATTAACTTTAACTTTCGTTAAATTTTCAAATTTTCGGTTATCTTTAACTTTCGTTACATTTTCGGAATTTTAACGGTTTAACGGTAAACGAAGTTCACTTTTTTATTAACGGATTAACGATTAACGAAGTTAACTTTTCGATTAACTGTGTCCACCTATGATAGGTACACCACATTTTTTTCATTGTCCTCTGACAAATACTATTACCATGTAAAGAGTTTTTTTTAGTTTTTACAATATTTTCCAACTATCAGTTTTCCAAAATTCATTTGAATTATCATTTGTACCATATGTGGCAAAATTCATAATCAGCGTCCTCGAAAGCCTACAGATATTGATTTTGAACCGATATTATACGGTAATCTTGATCCAAAATGGTTTTGAGGTTTGAACTCCCCTCCCTTTCGAATTTTGTCAATATACATTATTTAAATAGAGAAAAATTATTTATTATATAATACCAAAAAAATTACCCCCCTCCTGGGTGCGGCGCTTATGATTTTGAACATTAATTCGAAATTCAGATATACACTTAATGAGATTTGTGCCTAATTTCCGATTATAAAACAACGAACATATCTGAAAGCATACGTCTGACATAGCACGAGTGTGAGTTGACACGTGCAATGTGGAATCGTCTTGATAACAGACAACGATAGCGTAGCGCAGACCCCGAAGGGATCCTGTAGGTTGTAATTTATCTGATAGTGCGTTTGGTTTTACTGCGGCTGTCGTAGTTACATGTGAGATTAAGCAATCGATTTCCGTGTCGAGAATCTGGGATGTTTTGTAAAATGGCCAGTCTGCGTTTTTCATGTTAAACCTCAAAGATTAGTTTTTCTGCAAAGGGTTTTTGTTTTTAGATAAAAGTTACATATGTATGGTTATACCTTTGGTGGCCAGAATCACTTTGTTAGTTTTTTACAGTTTTAGTGCAATCGTCACCGTACTTACTTTGTCGAGTAGGTTTTTATGTTTTTACACATTGCGTTTAATTTTATTTTAGGGCTGTACATGCGACAATACGAGAATTAGATAAAATTTCGACTCGTGAAAATCTAAATTTGTCTCGTCTCGTGTGTTACACTGATACAAAATCGATACCGAGATTTTATTTATTACATTTACTCCTATAAAATATATTTTTTTCAAATATAAAGAATCGTATGTAGTATTTATACATTTTAATTTAATTATTGAAAGATAAATATCAAAACACCTAATTATTGATGAACTCGAGTGCTTTGCACCCCAACCCCACACTTTTTTATGAAAATTTCAAAAATTTCATTAATTATTCGTTACAGTTATACTGCTTTTTGTACGCCACATTTTGACAGCTATCAAAATTATAATTAACTAAATACACGACCTATAGTATTTATTCAACACAGAAAATAATTAATTAATTATCATGTGGGTAGTACTACTACTCCCATGTTTATTTTCAACTAAAAACGACAATAATTATAAAATTCGTATTTCAAAGGTATTAATAAAAATTAAAATAATTTTCTCTATTTTTGGAGCCAAATTCATGCGTTACGTTACAGACAAAGACTTTTATTTACTCAGCGGCGTCACTAATGGGCATATCATCCCCCCCCCCCTAACCTTTCTATACCCGCGCACGGTCTCTGGGAGCGAAAGTTCAAGAGCCCGTTTTTTATCTTTTTTTTATGACAGCCTAGTAAAATTAATTTTTATTAGTAGTAAAGGATGTGTTGAAATAAATATAAACCAAAGTTATGGAAAATATTTTGATTTAATTAGTGACTAACAGTCTTTTATTACAGCCTCTGAAAAAAAGTTACTTTTTTTAATGAGCTACGAAAACTTGAAAAAAAAATTTTTTTCTTAAAACAAAAACGAAAAATAACTCTAAAAACCTTAAGATAACAACATGAGGAATAAAGTATTATAAACTATTCTCAACCAATTTTTCCCCCATGCATTCGGAGCATACTCAAAAGTGTAACACCTACACAGGTAGAAAGGTTTACTTGAGTCAAGTAATCCTTGTTTTATATATAACGAAAACAATATTTTCTGAAGATAAGAAATATATTCTTAAACCATCTATAATATTCTTGAACGAAGATATGTAGTTGGATTAAGAGCACTTTTCTTATATTAAGAAAATATTGTTTTCGTTATATACAAAACAAGATTTTCTTGGTCCAATACAATTTTTTTTGTGTGTAGTATACCCGCGTCGGTCTTACAGACCAATTGATGTCGTGTACTGGTACATGTCTTTTTCGTACGAATGCTCGTGTTGCACTAAATTGAAGATCGCAACAAATCATGAAGCTACCAGTAAGCTCATTGTCTTAGCATTCTCCGTTATTGAAAAAAATAAAAAAAATGTAATCTGTCGGTCTGACAGACCAATACGCGGGTATAGGAAGGTTAAACTTTAAACGACCCTAAAAAATATCACGTACCACCTATGTTCCAACGCTTGTCTACGAGAACGTAGATACATTTGTATTGTTTAAATTTCCGGCGTAAGTTCATATCCTACTTTGTTTCTATAGAACCGCGCTGCACTGGTACAGTTTGCGGTGACAAATCGTGTTTAACTTTACCAATTTAAATTTGTACTTGTAAACGTTGCAGTAATTAGACAGTTTAATTTAAGAAAGTGCTGGCGTGTCATGTTGCAAGATTTTGTTGGGACCCGCTTGGAATGGTTATTATTAAAATTTCAACATTCACAAAATGTTTATGATAATTATGGTATTATACTGAATGAATTTTATGAAACTTTAGTTTTATATTATTTGCCAAATAAACGTTTGTGTATTTCTATTCATAGAAACGAAAATAAAACTAAACTATCAAAATAAATTGTCATTTAACCCATTAGTGACCAAACACAAACCAATATGTTTATGACGATAATGAGTTTTTATTAGCAATACATACAAGTACAAAAATACGATAATACATAAAAAAAAATTTTTTTTTATTTTTTGGGGAAATTATAGGGGTGTACTCAAATGGGTACACTGGTCACTTACAGGTGAAATTTTTCAAAAGATGGTTTTTCGATGGGCAGTACTTTTTTGTATTTTTTACTTGATCAACGCATTCTAGCATGGCAAAGAACACATCGTAATGGCTTTTTTATTGAAGCAAACCTTCCACTTTAGATTACGATGGACGAGTTGATAGTCTATGAGGTCTTTGCGTAAGATAAAATCTTGGTATATTTCGATTGGTCCATGGGATCTTCTCTAGATAAAACATGTAAACGCCAACCATTAGCAATTTTCATGTCCACCATGTATGTAAACAATACCCACCACCAGTGGCGTAGGTAGGGGGGGGATTAAGGGGGTCAATCCCCCCCATGAGTCCAATTTTTGTACTTTGCACCAGATAAAAGATGATTTTCATAATGAAAAATATAATTTTATGAAATTTAATACTGTCATATACCACCCCCCCCCCATCGCAAAAAGCTATCTACGCCACTGCCCACCACCATTTTTCCCATGAATAGCAATTCGATAAAGTGATATAGATTGGTCAAGTTCGTCAACACCACCGATATTTCTATTGTAATTTTGGAAAATTTATTTATTCAAAAATTTGCATTGGCGCTGGCGTAAGATTTTTTAGTGATTCTTTCACTTGTTCCTTCTGAACTTTAACCTCGTCATTTGCGTGGTGTCTTGCTGAATATGTAGGGGGAAACTTTTGCCAAACAGGATTATTCGGTTGCTGTAGTCGCGCTTTTTAGCAGATAACAGCTCATTATCGCTACTATCGTCAGATCTAGAGGGACTAACACATCTAGTATTGACAAAAATCTCGACGGCAGTGGAAAATGTGAATTTTCGGGGAGGGGCTAGTATGTTTCGGAGGGGGGGATATTTACATATGTGTTAAATTTTGGAAGGTATTTTGAACTGAAATTTCTCAAAACATACGTTTTTTAGAACATTGAACATTTCGGTGGGAGGGGGGGGGTGTCCCCAAAACCTCCCCGTTACTACGCCACTTCTCGACGGTGCCTGAAATGTCTTGAAGTAATGTTTCGCTCGCCAAATCAACTTCTGCGCCTTCTTCTTCATCAGTCACGACACTAGGTTCTGGTGGTATGATGGCTAAATCGTAATCAACATCATCCTCACTATCTTCTAAAATTTCATCGATAGCTTCTACATGTCCTCTAAAAGTATTTCGGAGATTGAATTCTTTTCGATTCATTTCTGACGATTACGAAAAATTATATTTATATTATATTATATTACAGCCAAGTGACCACTGTACTCAAACAGGTACACCTATGTTCAGACACCGATAACTCTAGATACAATAATTATTACATCCAAATGCTTATTGTATATAATAGGTCACTATATAATCTAACATAAACAATGAAAACATACACCATATAGACTGTTTATATTATTGTTATAAACAAATTAGTGTACTTACCTGAGCATAGCGGTAAAACCGCCAGTTTGAAACCTCATAAAAATCAATCTATACGACACTAATCTCTTATTTATTTTTTTTATGATAGAATATACTTTCGTAAAACAATCCAAATGATTACTTATACTTTATTTTGAAAAAACATAAATCTAGACAATATTTGTATACTGTACCCAATTGAGTACAGCGGTAATGAATGGGTTAATGAAATATTGACTTATTTATCAAAAAATCAAATGCTCACTTATCACAATTTTTAAAACCTTGTCTACATAAAATTGATTTTTTTTAAATAAAAGATCAAAATTACCGTGGAAGCTTAAAAGTTTAAGCAATATTGTTATAAAAGTATATTTGAAGACTTTTCAACTATAAAAACAATTTTATTAAAATTTCTATAGCGACATTCCTTTGATTTTAGTATTTTACATTGAAACATTTACTGTGTGATATTTTTTTTATAAATCTGAATCTATTCTTGCTATTTAATATCTAAGGTACTGGTACCAGTCTTCAACAATACTGAATTAGAAATATTTGTTGATATTTGATTACTACCACTACTGAATATTAATCTATATACATTTAACTATCTTGCAGCGTGATTTGATGAAAATTGATCATTTTATTTAAGAACAGTGGACAAATAATTATAGCAGTTCGACACACTATCAAGAAAAGTGTATTTTCTTATGAAATGATTTAAAATTTTATTAGGTACTCTTTATTTTATAACGCTTATGACATAGTACACTGGATGCCTATTACTGGTTTTACGTTGTTCGTTACGTTAAGAAAAAAAAAGAAAATACTAAAATTTAAAAAACAAACTATATTTGCAAATTTTGGTAAAATAATTGATTTAATAAAAAGGTAGTTGATATGTATTAGTAACATGAGTGCATGATAATTACAAAAAAAATAGCCCATCAATCCCAAAAAATAATATACTTTGCTCTTAAAGCGTTCAAAATTGGTGCCAGTACTTTATACAAGGGGTTCGCGGGAACCGAATGGTCATTGCTAACTTTGTTATTATTGGAGCTAGAAGATTTGTTAAATGGGCAAAATATCAATATTTTTTCCGGGATGAATAATGGCGGTGTCAAAAAAAACAATTGAATGACAAATTTCAGAGATATATTGAAATACAACTTTTTTTTAATGGAATACCATGTAATATTATTATTGAATTTTATAGCTGAGGATATTTTCTTTGTAAAAATGTAATAAATGTATGATGGTAAAATTAATAGAAAACAAGTTATTACAAGTATAAAATTAATAGAAAAAAAAACAGTGTCATACATCAACTTTTATAATATTTACGTAATATTTATCTTCATAATATTTCTTTTATCAAAGATAATTACAGTCTCTTGTATTTGATCAAAATTTTTTGACGGATAAATCAAAATGACGACCGAAAAGTGTTCGTGAACGGTTTCGGCTACGAAATTACTTATAATTTAATATATGATCAAATCTTTGACATATTTATTTGATAGTGTAATAGTCGCCTAAATCATTTAAAACAATAGTTTCAGGTTTTTTTTTAATAATACTCAAAAACGTTAAAAATCTGAATTATAAGGCACAAATACCTGAAATTATTGTTTTAATTTTTTTATCATTTGTTTGTATTTTATTAAATCTTCATAGCACACTATTTTTCGATCTTTTTTATTAATTTTATACTTGTTATAACTTGTTTTCTATCAATTTTACCACCATGCATGTTACACTTTTATAAAGAAAATATCCTCAGCTATAAAATTCAATAATAATATATAGGGTATTTAATTTAAAAAAAGTTGTATCTCAATATCTCTCTGAAATTTGTCATTGAATTGTTTTTTTTTTTTGACGTCGCCATTATTCATCTCGGAAAAAATACTGATATTTTATCCATTTAACAACCGATCTTCTAGCTCCAATAAAAACAAAGTTATCAATGATCACTCGGTTTCTGTGAACACCCTGTATAGATCTATCCAACATAATACGATGCAGGCATTAAAGTAAACACAGTTAGGATCGGTCGATTGAACAGCGTGTATACACATATACACATAGTTTGTGAACTTCGTCTAATATGTATAAGTTAGCGCGTAAATAATTCCCAACTGAACAAGAGTCAGTAATGTAATAAACAATACTTGATTCTACACTTCTTAACTTCTTATCATTATTAACTCCCGACATACATATACATTATACATACATGTACGCATTGACATGCTTTTGTTTATTTATAATATTTTACAAACATGTTATTGCTTTAGTTATACAAGTTATACTCATTTATCATTATCACAAAAATCCGAATTTTAATTTGTTGAACTGATTACCGATTACCGGTTTTAAGGTAGTTGATCCGTAAACATTGTTTTCGTCAGATTTTGTTTAAATTGCACAGGAATATTCCCTAGATTAATATCTGAAAAATAGCCCATTTTTATAATTAAAATTGACCATCTCAAAGTCATGAAAAACGATCTCAAAGTTTATATTTTTAACACAGATTATATGGACTAACCGTACACTAACGTAACGTTTTATTTAGTGTCCGACCGAATGTTCGGTTTCGGTTTCGGTTTCGGTCGAGTTTCGGCAAAAAAACGAGTTTCGGTTTAGTTTCGGTTTCGGCGGCAAACCTGCCGAAACTACGACCGAAACCGAAACTGCATTCGGGAGTTCTCGCACTGTGATCGGTCAAGTTCGGCACGTTAAATTCCATCAAAAATAGGTAATTTTATGTTTAATATTAAAAAAAAAACATGAATAATATTCAAAAGAAGAATCTAACTACTCAAATAAACACCTCACCTATTTTGAGTATTTTTAAGGCGCAATTAATATTTTTTTCTTAAATGAGGGGTTGTTTTGTTGATTATTATCAAATCAATAAATAAAAATGTCGAAGACTGCATAGCTATGTGATTTAAAGATAAAAAAATAAAGACTGACTGATTATAATAACGTTTTCTTTATTTTTCCCTCAAAACATGATCCTTGTAAGGAAGTTTCGGTTTCGGTTTCGGTTTCGGCCGAAACTGAGACTGTTGCCGAAATTCGTTTTCGGTTTCGGTTTCGGTCGTAAAAACCTGTTTCGGTCGGACACTAGTTTTATTAGATAAAATTTAAACGAAGCGTCAGTTTTTCATAAAAAAACTAGCATGTTGTATATTTATATATGAAAGAAAACAATATACAAAAAATTGGAATTATTGACCATCCCGTTATTAAGATTTAACCAGATTTAACTACCAAACCATCACATAAATTACAGTATTGTTGACAATGTGGCAACAACGTATTCATTTGATTATAGTAAAAAAATACACGAAATAATGAAATAATTTTTCACAAAATACGATAAGTGGATTGAAGGGAATTATAATCGATTTCAATAATTATTAATATATTCTGTGGTAGCTTAGATGATAAAATATAATCATTTGACAAGTAGTTAACAGTAGATAATATACATCGTTGCCATGATAATTTCTCTAAATTAAAAATATGTACTCATGGCCTAATGTGATCACATTATGATGACCAACTACCTTAATAATGTTTATAATTTTTTTTACTTTCTTGTAATATCAATATTAATCTAATTAATACCATGAGAAGCTATTAAAAAATTATATTTTGATTTTAAACGTCGGTAGGTACCTCAACTATTTTCAAATATTTTTTTTTATCAAAACCATAACCGAACTTTTTTTCTTCCGGAAATTGTGTTGGTTCCGACTCCTTAATCAAAAATAAAATAAAATCAATGGTCTAGAAACCTTATTTTCCGGTCAAATAAAATGGCCATATAAATTTTAATTGCTACTAAAATAGTAAACAGTAATGTAATTGGTATAAAATAAGTTGGCGACACCATCAAATTTAAAATAAACTGTAAATATTTATTTGAAATACCATAAAATCTATAAAGTTTGGTTTATTGTGAACTATATAACGATAGATATGATATGGACATTTAGATATATTCGTGTTTTATGACCAGTAATCATCATAAAAAATGTAACTCCTCGCATTTTAAACGGATGCTAGTTTTTTTTATTTATTGCAGACATATTTTCTGATATTCGAAGCACAAAAGTGATAAAGAAACCGAGTATACTGCTTTGTTAAAAAAACTTCAATGAGCCACATTATATTTTTTTACCTTTTTTTCCTTTAGTTGGTCTTATTTCATCAGCAGTTTTTATAGCTACTGAAAACAAAAGCAGGATTTATGGTTAATATAATTTTATTTTCGTATAAATTTATTTAGAATTTTATCTTGTAGACTTTTGCGTAAAAGGAGCTATAAATACAAAATATACAAAAACCTCAATTTATTATTAATATGTAACATAGTCTCGGGACTTTACGACACACTTTTTACTGTAGTTTTCTTTTAGATTTTAATAAAAATCGGAAAGATAATACATTTTGAAATACTACATATTTTATTAATCCCCTTGATACCAGAATTTTCTTAAAATTTGAAATGTACATTATTGTACATAACATATATATATTTAATAAAATTACGTACTACATAGTTACCATTCTTGCTTTTTACTCATAATTATATAGTCTGAAAGAATAAATACAGTATATTATGAATATTTTATAACTTTGCGCCATACAATTCGTTACAGTATTCTACATCGAGGCTATTTTATTTGATAAATTATAACATACTACAAAAGATTAACGAAAAGTCGTGTCGAATACTTAATTATCTTTTTAACAAATTCAGACATTTTTGCTTCGCTGTCAATATAAAATTAAATAAATACATAATCTTCATTTGGATAATTTTTATTTAGGAGAGCCCTCCCCCCAGTTTTTGAGCGAAAATTAATTTGAGTTTTCTCGAAAAACTAAAGCTTATTTTTAAAAAAAATGGTGCAGTGTGATGCTTTTATACTCTATTATATTCAAGATACTTCAGTGATGATTTATTAAGAGAGAAAGGGCTATTTTAGAATCATCATTTCTGTTACAAATAACATAAAATTGTAATTTGAAGCATATTTATATACTATTAATTTTCAATCTACGCATATGAGATATATTCACTGATAATGACGAAAATAACATTTAATACTAGATTGTAACAGTTTCGTTTAAGAACTAAGCTTGATTGTTATGTATCTGTCGCAGCCGAATTGTAAATTTAGCCGCTTTACAAATCGGCTAGCCGTTTTGTAGAAAATTAATGTTCTAATAATAAACACATTAACTGTCTTTGATCAGGGCAAACTTTTGGGGTGAAATAAGCAGGATAGTATCTATGTTAAGTTAAAAACGGGAATTCAATCTCTGCCTTGATTAGGACAATCTAGTGGGGCAAAAGGGGATTAATAAAGTATAAAAACGGGAATCCAATTCCCGCTGCAATGAACTGTTTTTTTAATAATTCTATCAAATTTAATGAACGTTAAAATTCCTACAGTTCGTTGCACCGGATATTGAATCTCCGTTTTTATACTATATTAATCCCCTTTCGCCCCAATAGATTGCCCTAACCAAGACGGAGATTGAATCCCCGCTTTTAAACTAAACTATTCTACAAAACGGCTAGCCGCTTTGTAAAGCGGCTAAATTTACAATCCGGCTGCGACATATCTATGAAAAATCTACTAAATGGATTTGATGTATATGTCCATCACATATCTCACGGACACTCACGGCACGTCACGCCATGCACCAGTTGTGAAGCTCTATACACTATGAACTAACCCACTAGATTCACAAAGTCTACATCTGAATCACGTCTGTGGTGCTTATCTTTTAAATCCATTCACAGACCCAAAGCTGCCAGTAATCTATCCAATCGCACAGCCTCCATTCCGGCAACATTAATCCTCTACTACCCGTACGTATTGATCGGTTAATTTGAGAACTGACTGATGACAAGCTTGGTAACGTATTCGAACGACGTGAAAGAGGAAGACAAGTTGTCACCCATTACGCCTGACACGTTTTGTGAATGTGTGTAAGTTTATGAATATCTAGTTGAACTGTTTTTGTTTCCGACGTGTTGGGAGTGTGCTTCAGCCGATAGTGTCAATGTTTTACAGGATATACAATCAAGGTTTTTTTATACGCTTGTGTACTCTGTTATCTCAACTTAATATAGTGTATATTTATTCTTTGGAAATCATTAAATATAGTCTATAAAAATCGAAATATCGTGTATATTTTTCAATTCAACTTCCAGTCTTAACTTGAAATTCAGTTCTAACGCCCAGTATTATCAAGTTTAACTAACTAAGTTAAACTGTCATATTATCAACAGATCCAAGCATAATACATTTAATTAAATAGATTTTAAATTATCTGCAGTATTTCTTTACAACATATATTATGTCCATTTTTCATTAAAAGCTTAAATATTGATTTAAATCACGTTTGTAATACACCAAATTTACTTTAAAGGAGCATTTAGTGCTAAAGGAGCTTTAAATTGGTTGATAATACTGGGCATAAGAGTCATTTATTTAAATTTTATTACAGTTTTCTGTTCTTTTTTAGAAATTATCAAAACAATTGTATAAAAAAATTTCTTCAAATTATTATCTCTGGAAGTTTTTAGAGCTACTCTAAAATTCACAACATAACTAAACTTAACTAATTAAATAATCATCTGAGAATAATTGAAATATATCATAAATTTTGAATAATTTCAATGAGTCATTCAGTACTTTAACTCTTTCAATAAACTACATCAAAAGCACCGATATTCAAAGAGCAACTAGGGTAATTTACTAGGTCAATGTTAAATAATAAATGAGTGGTTTTCCATCATTTAAACCGTAATCAACTCGACTATTCTGTTCTTGTTGAATTAGAAATGTTGATAAAAAAAACAACGTCTTTTTCAATTATACAAAGTAAAATTTTACTTTCTTACTAAATCTTTGAACGGCATATTAAACATACATACATAACAGTTTTTTAGGTTTATTTATCATTTCGTACATGTGCGGTAAGATGAAAACAGTGGTATTAAAACAGTAATGATATTATATAAAATAGATTAAATCTAATCCAACAGAAGAGGCATGATGGACTAATTTTAAAAAAAACTATTCTATGATGATCTTACGTGTCTGCTATTTCCAAAAAAATACTTATTTCTGCAGAAAATAAAGGTTTAATCGCAGAAATTGACTCTTTTAAAACTAATTTTAAATTTGTCGCCAAAACGCTCGCAGGTGACATATATGGTTTGTGACGTCACACTCCTTGTCTACAATAATCAAACAATCAGAGTTAGACAATAATTTAACTATTTTGTGTGTTAAAAATAAATTCCAAAGTATATAAGTTCTTAAATAAGGTATGTACGTAATAATCTTGTAAGAGGAATTGATATTTGTCTAAAATAAAAGTCAATCACTTTTGATATTTAGTGGTCCGTGACGTCATTCTGTATGATTGGTGTTTCATTTAACATGGTGGATTGCTGTATTTTGCATTTTATTTTAGCAAAAATTATATTTACTCGCTTTTTATATAAAAATAAATAAATTTTTAGAATCTTTTTAACCTATCTCATTATTCAAAAATCATAATTTTAATGATACTTTCTTACTGGCCACATGCCTATTATAAGTTTTTTAGTTTTCTGCCTGATATTAAACTAATAAATAAATTTTAAAATGTAATAATAAATTAATTAAACGTATGTTTTAATACATATAATTATTAAATACTTTACAAATGAATATCTGATGTATTCAAAGACAGATTTTTGTTTACACTATTTAATGAAATATGTTTAGATGTTATTCAATTCATGTAGTTTTTCATGATATTTTCTTTCATATTCAAGGAACATCGTGGTTTTATTATCCTTTCATTTATGCATGAGAGCAAAGTGTCATCATGAAAAATAAAAATAGTAAAATAAGTTTTGCGTGTTACTTTTTCAACTCTATTTTCATATTTTTAAATGTAATAATATATGTATGAATAGAATATAAAATCATTCATACACCTGGTGTTGTAGTTACGAACAATTTCTTAAGTTAATCCCTCACATGTGACAATGGATTAAACATACTAATTATCCACTATAATTTGATAACACACAATCACTTTGAAAACCTTTTCGTCCTACGATTTCTCAAAAACTGTATAACAAAAATACGGAATACTCGTAGGTTGAGCCTTTTTTATTCGGCTTGTCTTTACTTAAAATTATATAAAGTATAACAAAAAAGGTTGGATTATTATAAATAACAATGTATCAACCCACACAGTTCATGTCGAGGTATCAAAGTTTTTAATTCACGGAAATAAAAATATGTACGTTGATAATTATATTTGTGTAGGTTGAAACATTACATGACAGAGTTCAAAATATGAGAGAGAAATAAATATTCCAAATAGCGAAAAATTATACGACTTGCCTTTTATCTATATCTATAAAAGAGTTTGTCCTTAACCACTCACTCCCTCAAATATCAACGTACAACCCAAACCCCTGGACCTAGAAACGTGAAATTTCGTAGGTGCCTTCTTTTTATGATGCAAGCACCCACTAAGAAAGGATTTTTTGAAACTCAACCCCTACGGGGTTAAAACAGGGTGTTAAAGTTAATATATAAAATATTTTTTTTGTTCGCATTCAATTAAAAATTATCGACTATACTCTACAATATAAATAATGAAACAATTATTTCAGCAGTTCCCTAAATTTAACCCCTTAAGTGTTAGGGGGTGGAAAAATTTGTAAAATATTTTTTTTTGTATTCACCGAATGATGGCGAAAATAGGTACTCAATTCAAACCCTATAGAAATGGGTGGGGGGGGTAAAATTTTGATGAATTTATCTTCATAATTGTTAATGATATTAAAGTAAATTCGGACAAATTAATATTCGATATTCAAGCCCTAATAGCATGGGACGGTGACGAGGATAGATTTAGATATGTTAATCTGCATATCTGTTTTACTTAAAAAGGTAAATTCGGGCAAAAAAATGGCGGGGGTAGATAGAGTCTGTGTTTTTGATATGTTTATCTGCATAACTGCTTACGTTATAATGGTAGAGTCGGGCTAAATAATCTGCAATAAAAAAATCGATATTCAACTCCTAATGGCGAGGGTAGACAGGGGGTTAGTTTTTACAATTTTTAACTAAGATCCGAGATATTTACGTTTTTATAGGTAATTAATAAAAATCAATATAAAAAAATGTAATATGTCATCCCCTATCACGTATGGAGGGTTCTAATTAGTTTCGATGTTTACGCGAGCAAAGTCATGGGATTCCGCTATTTTAATTATATAGGTAATAATAGTATAGAAATACAAAGTACTTATTTGCATGTCTTCAACTTCTTTATTCTAATGATTCCACTAATTTTATTCATATAACATATTATTTTAAATAAATAAATAAAAAATAAACAATTAAAATACGTAATAAATTAATTAATAATATTTTATTTCTCCTAAAAAATTTAAAACTTAAAAAACACATTTATGTCATACAAACAATGTCCCTTGATAAAAATATAAAATATCTTAAAAACAACGTACTACATAACTTTAAAATCCCCAGAGCCATTTTTGTGTCGTTCTTTACTTTTTAATAACAATGAATAATAATAAATTAGCCAAATACAGCGTAGTGGTGGTACAGATATGTACCTCTCACCTCTGGGACCGGGACTGACTTCCGGTTGTGCTCACGTGAGATCCGTTTCCGTTAGGAGCTGCGAAGCTGTCCAGAAAACAAACTGCTATTATTTCTTAATGCTATCAACATAAACAATTCACGGTCGACTTTGTTAAATAAAATTACTTCTTGTGAAACTACACGTAATTCATAATCGTGTTTTATTTGTTCTTTTCATAAACAATATTTTTGTAAATACTAATAATAACAGCATGACGAAAAAACATCAACAAAAAATCCAAGGGTGGGGAGATTTTCCAACAAAAATAATAACCTAATAATGCAAAAGTTTTTATCTTATTCTCCACAAATTTTAAATTTCATATTTCTCAAATTGTTGTACAACCAACAAATTATCCAAGAAATTTTAAAGTACCTAAATATTTTATTCCTTTTGGATATACATAGATACCACTAAAAAAATTAAATATGCAATTCGTTACTCTTGCATTACGTTAGGAACATAAGATTAATATTTGAAAATATAAAATAAATAAATAAGTCGATTCTCAATTTTTTATATTTTTCCGGAAGCTCGATATGAAAGTGTATTGTATATAATTTTTACATGTATTACACAGACACAGAAAACCTGGGCTTTTATTATTAGTATTAAAATGTAATTAATAAACGTCAGATGAGTGGAATTAATATATTTTACGTTCAAAACACTTAAAGACGTTATTAGATTATTATTAAAATTTTATTTTAAACTTACTACATTAAGTCATGTTTATAACGTGTAATTTAATTAAATCATAGCATGAATATTTTTATTAAATTTTGCAACAAAGAAACTTTTGTTAAAAATGCTTTACAAAGGATTATTTTTTTATTTTTATCGTAACCTTATTTATTTTTAAAATGTGGTAAACATTATTAAATTTTCATATCTTAGCATTGATTAAGAATAATACACAGTTTGTTTTAGGCTCTTTTATTATTATTAATTTCATATACGGAATATATACATGAGTATTGTATTAAACAAATTCAATTATTTTTAAATTTTCCAGTGGGAACACGATACGAACTCAAGAAATCAATTACAACTTAACAAGTTCTGTATTTTCAGTCTAAATAGAATAATTTAACAATCAAGAAGGCCATTCATGAGCTGCTGAAACTCTAAACGGTAATTGAATTAATTTGAATTAACAGATGAAGAGTGCGTTGATTTTAAACAACATGTATAGTGATAATATGAGAATGAATAAAATGCTTGGCATATTTCATTAAATATATGAACATTTTAGATGATAATTTAAGTGATATATTCAAATATACATATACAGGGTCCTCCAATAGTGTGTCCGGCATTGTTTTACGCCCAAGCTATTGAAGATAGAGTTTTAGAGTAAAAAATTTACTATATACAGGATGTTCGCGGGAACCGAGTGATCATTGCTAACTTTGTTATTATTGGAGCTAGAAGATCTGTTAAATGGACAAAGTATCAGTATTTTTTCCGGGATGAATAATGGCGGTGTCAAAAAAACAATTGGATGTCAAATTTCAGAGATATATTGAAATATAACATTTTTTTAAATGGAACAGCCTGTATATTATTATGGAATTTTGTAGCTGAGGATGTTCTCTTTATAAAAGTGTTATACATGTATGATGGTAAAATTGATAGAAAACAAGTTATAACAAGTATAAAATTAATAGAAAATATCGAAAATCAGTGTGCTATGAAGTTTTAATAAATTGAGAACAAATGATTAAAACATTTAAAACAATAGTTGAAGGTTTTTATGTCATTTGTTCGCAAATTTTAAATGTTTTTGATTTTAACTGATAACGAAAAGAATTATTTATTATAATTAATTATATTTTTTTATGAATAATGCTCAAAAATGTTAAAAATATGCGAAATAAGGCACAAATATCTGAAATTATTGTTTTAAATATTTTTATCATTTGTTTGTATTTTATTAAATCTTCATAGCACACTATTTTTTGATATTTTCTATTAATTTTACTTCCATGTTCGAAGAAATGGAAGTATTGTAATACCGTCAAAAAATCGTGTCCGAGATAAGACCAGATTCTGATTGTACTAACTTCAAAACGTTAAGAAAAGTTAATTTCCTCATGGCGGCTGTGCGTGTGTGTGTCTGTGTGTCTGTGTGTCTGGATGTAGAATTTGCTTCCGTGTACGATAACTACTGTAGATATGCACCGATTTTAATTATTTTTGGGGAAAATGTTTGCCTCAGTGAGTACTCCAGACCTATTGATTTTGGTGCTAATCGGATTAGGGGTTTCCGAAATATTCGAAATTTTGTACCAATTATCGTCTGAAAAGTGATTAGTATCTCACCAATTTTGATAAGACTTGGTACATTTGTAGTTCAATCCAATCTAAGGGGCACTTAATTCATAAATGTACCAAAATAGCTACTGAAGGGGTGAAAATCACCCTCAAAATTTTAATTTTAAGTACTAATAAATTCATGTTGCCATGGAAACAAACGCAGTAAATTTCAAATGTCAGATAATAATTATTTTATAAAAATGTGTATTATACAACTGATATTTATAAATACAAAGGTGAGTTTTATATTAAAAATTATTGTAAAAGATAACATGGAAGTCATGTATGGTTCTCCATACCGATATTTATACTTGTTATAACTTGTTTTTTATCAATTTTACCATCATACATGTATAACACTTTTATAAAGAGAACATCCTCAGCTACAAAATTCCATAATAATATACAGGCTGTTCCATTTAAAAAAATGTTATATTTCAATATAACTCTGAAATTTGACATCCAATTGTTTTTTTGACACCGCCATTATTCATCCCGGAAAAAATACTGATACTTTGTCCATTTAACCGATCTTCTAGCTCCAATAATAACAAAGTTAGCAATGATCACTCGGTTCCCGCGAACACCCTGTATATCGACCCTAAAGAATTTTAGGAAAAATTTTTCAGCCCCTTAAAACCGCTCCGTGGGGGGTAGTTTGAGGGGTACATGCCCGTTTCTCAGCAAAATCAAATGGAATGGTATATCAAAAAGTACATATTTGTAAAGATCATAAAAAATTAAGAAACTTTTATAAAACAAAAAATTTTATACTTTCAATTGTTTAAAAAATATGGCGACTTGTTCGCAAATTTTAGGGTTTTACTAAACGTGCTCTAATTTCGCTAAATATTAATGGAACTTTATTATTTTTTTAAATTCAGAATGAAGAAATAATGAACTTTGTAAAGATGTAAAATTATTTGAGATTTTAATAGTTTAATTAAAGTGTCATACTCGACATACCAAAAATTGAAAAGTTCAATTAGGGATAATTCAAAATTTTCAAATACAATGGTATATCAATTAGTACTTTTTCTTAAAGAAGATATGTTTTGATAAAAAAAATTTTAATTAAAAATTTTAATTTTCAGTTCTCAATTTTAAAATTATAATTTTAAATTTAAAATTTTTTTAACAAAAGTTGTTTATTTACATATCCTTTTTAAGAAAAAGTACTAATTGATATACCATTGTATTTGAAAATTTCGAATTATCCCTAGTTGAACTTTTGAATTTTTGATATATCGCGTATGACACTTTAAACTATCAAAATCACAAATAGTCATACATCTTTACAAAGTTCATTATTTCTACTTTCTAAATTTGAAAAAATAATAAAATTCCATTAATATTTAACGAAATTAGAGCACGTTTAGTAAAACTCTAAAATTTGAAAACAAGTCGCCATATTTTTTAAACAATAGAAAGTATGAAAATTGTTGTTTTATAAAAGTTTCTTATTTTCTTATGATCTTTACAAATATGTACTTTTTGATATACCATTCCATTTGATTTTACTGAGAAACGGGTATGTACCCCTCAAAGTACCCCCCAAGAAGTGGTTTTTTGGGGGGTTGAAAATATTTTCCTGAAATTCTTTAGGGTCAATATATATAATACATTTTTTATCCTAAAACTCTATCTTCAATAGTTTGGGCGTAAAACAATGCCGGACGCACTATTGGAGGACCCTGTATTGGGTTATAATGTACAGAAAGGAGGAAACTATTGTACTTAAAGGATATGAAATATGACTCCATAGATAATTTATTTGTATGAATATTCAATTTAAACGGTTGTTCTAAGTCTAGACATCTTATCAATGGACCAGCTATGTAGCTTTACTATAATAGACATTGTATAGTCTAAATTAATAGAACAACAGTTTGGAACGTCTGTTTTATATAATACATACATTACTTGCAATAAAAAAACACTAAATAAAATTTTGTTCTTAAAATTTTAATTATATTTATCTTTACTTACTCTATAGTTATAGTATATAGGTATAGTATAAAAACTAATATTAAAAGTTTAGTTATCACAAAAAAAAAACTCGATCATTTGCCGATTTGTCTAGATGTATGTGTATCCCTCCTATTGAATTTTTGAGAGAAAAAAATATTTCAAATAATTGATAGAATATAATTTATGTTTAATCCATTTTTCCGGTATAAAATAGAATTATGTATAAAAGAAATCATGTGGTGTCCACATCAGTTATTTTCAGCTTGAAACGATAATAAAAGGAAACATGTTTAGTTTGCCTAAGTAGACTACTTTTGCATTCCATTACTTTAAATTATTAATTCCTCCCTGTACTATTTACAACAAATACGTATATACGTACGTACACGACATGCAAATACACGATTTCGCTGCACGGGCATGCTAATATATATAAAAATACACGTAGCCACATGTTGTGTTAGATAGTAGTAGGCCGCGCACGGGGGTTTTGGGCTTGCGTGTGTATGTGTGTGTAGGGGAGTTCGGAGCGAGCGCGCGCGCACTCGCCCGGTGAGTGTTAAATAATTCAGCGGCTTACCGGTCATGGTTCGCTCGATACGACCGATACACAGATGCTGCTGTTTAAATTCTAGACGAATTACTTCCTTTCTGTTTTTTTTACTATATAAAGTTCTGGCACCAATCTTGGACAATACTCCAGTTTAATTACATATACTAAATACATATTTGGAGATATTTGATAACTGCCATTACTAAATCAGAATCTTAATTTGATCTCAATTGGTCAATGGGTGTCAAAATGGTGGACATTTAAACTAATTATATTTATTAATTATTATAGGGTCAGTCCACGGTAATCGATACCAGATAGTTAAAAAAATATTTTACGAAAATGAATACTAAAATATAAAATTAACAGGCTATTTAACATCAATTTTCATAAACCAAAAGAAAACTTTTAGTTAATTTTCAAAATATTATGATTCAAACCTAAACAATGTAAAGTTGTCATTATTGAAAAAAAACTACAAATTTGGTAACACTTTTTTGTGCGTTAATCACACTGACAATGCAAGACTTGCAATAGTTGGCAACACACCCGTCACAGGACTTTGAACGCTGACAATTTTTTGTAAAATAACTGTAGACTTTTTATTGTTTCAATATACATGTATTACATTAAGATCTACAGAAAAATGGTAAAACCATGTTATTAACTAGTATTATTTAGAAATTATGAACCCTAATCCGAGTTGAATGTCACACCTGTCACCACGGACCTATATTAAATATCATAGCATTTGCTTTAGGTATATTGTTTCAATTTTTAAAATTCTTTATTTTATTACTTTTGTGTCATAGTATACAAATCATTTTGTAATAATTAACAAGTGTCCATAACTATGTGCCCATATTTAATCTTACTTTGTCAATTACTAAAAAAAAATTAAAACACTATAAATTAAAAAAGAAACTATATTTTAGGTATTTTGTTTATTAGTAACATGAGTTTATGAGAATTACAAAAACGAAGCCCATCAAGGTACCAGTACCTTAATTAGTTTGTACTATTTTCCTCAATCAAGCACGTGAATATTCACCGATTAATAAATAAAACGTACAAGAAATTCTATTAACATTATAAAAACACAATTGTAAAATGTTTAGGACTGTAGAAAATATAATTAAGTTGTATTGATTTTATGCATTATGTGTATGAGTATGTACACAATGTATGTAATCGCATTTTAAATTCTTTGTTTAACTATTTACATGCTATTTTCAACATAATAGCAACTGATACAATAAACGTACTTAAATATTTAATAAATGCAATAATTGATATAATTTTCTATTTAAATCTATAATCAATACACAAATATTTGCAGTATAGGTAAAAATGTTTCATTAAGCATGAAATTGTTGAAATTACAAAGAACGGCTCTTGGATGTATTCATTTCATATCCGCTATGAATCTATTTAACTAAACACGCAATAAATATCACACTACCATACCAATCTTGCAAATTGATATGGTGAAACATTAAAGTATATATTCTCATTCATTTCTCGTTTGTTTTTATTTTATTTAACCTTTGAGAGGGAAGGTTATAGGTGCTTACTTTTTTTCTATTATCGACACAGTCAGTCTTCCCTACACTGAAATTGATTCCAGCGAGAAGCCAACTAACGATTTAATCACTCGTTGGTGCTCTTTCGGTATTTCGTGCAACTTTAATGACATCTTTTTGTCAAATGAAAGAGGTTTACATTGGATGTCTTCAGTGAAATATTTTCTATATTAAGATTGAATCTGCTAATAGAGTTTAAAATGAGTTTATTTTACAGCCAGGAACCCCCTAAAATCAATTAGATTTTTTTATCTCAATCAATTACAATAGATTTGTCTTATCCAACTACAATCATTTTTATTATTATTTTTAAATGTATCTAGTGACAAATAAATAAATCAATTTATAAATTGAGAACGCTTTACTCATGTTCATTGATGTTCACAAACATCCTTTATTATGAATGTTCTCTTAATAATTGACAATTCAATTATGTTTCTGTCGAGTGCAGCAATGCTATGTTCAAAGAGACTATTAAAGTATATAAGTACAATTATTATATCATTAGAAATATAGCAATGAATATAATGCCACCGCTAAATTAATGTTGTTTACAAGTTTGAAAATTTATAATTTCAATGATAATATATAAATCCTTATACAGAGTGGCCCAAGTAAAACGAAATGGGCGTTTGGTCATTTAAAATAAGATTTTGAAAAAAAGCTCGAACACGTCGATTTTGCTTTCAAGGGGAAATCTTTTGCTATAAAATCTTTTCAACCCTCAGCGCTATGAGCACAACTCTTAAAATTTTAAATAGCATGATAGGGCAAGTGATACCTTATTTGAAAGGTTTTTTTCATTCTAAATACGGTGCTTTTTAATTTTTTCAAATCTGTTTAGTTTTAATCATGTTATTTACATTTTGAATTCCATAAATGCAATGATTTTCTGATCAAAAAACAAATATCTACAACTAAAATTCAAAACAAAATAGACTTATTTTCTTATCAAATAATTCAAAAACATCCAATTTGGACATTTATAGAATTAACCTTTCAAATGAGGTATCACTTGCCCTATCATGCTATTTAAAACTTTAAGGGTTGTGCTCATAGCGCTGAGGGTTGAAAATATCCTTGCAAAAATTTTATAGCAAAAGATATCCCCCTAGAAAGCAAAATCGACGTGTTCGAAGTTTTTTTCAAAATCTTATTTTAAATGACCAAAAGCGTGCTCGTTTCGTTTTACTTGGACCACCCTGATATAAACATGTGAGGAGGGATTTGCTATTAGATTTAGATAAATAGTTTAGTAATATATTATACATATAACCAAACAATTTATCTAATTCGCTTCTATAGAAAATATTTAATTAAATAAACGGTGTTCAAAAAATATTTCCATATTATTTTCTCAATAAAAACAATCCAATCACAGTAAATACCCTATTTATTTTATTTATACAAAAGCAGACAAAAATATCGTCAATTTCAGTTGATAGACAATTAAGTGAGATCCCCATAGTACTGCATGTATTTTGTATGCAAATTAATTTCACCAGCAAATTGCATATTGAAGGTTTATATGGCATTGCATAATACATCTAGCCACTAATGATGCTGTTGTTATATACAGGATGCTTTTTAATTAATCGTTCTATTTAATATTTTAAATGTTTTAAATACCTGTTATTACTACTTTGATAAGACATTTAACCACTTTGTTTACGTTTTTTTTTTTTTAGAAAATGAGATCAAAAGTAGTTTTTTTTGTTTTTATTGTAGATTAATATAGTTTCAATAGAATCATAACAATACTAGTTAAATAAATTGAAAAAACATTAAAATTTAATTCAGTATGGTAAATTTTAAAACATGACGTTAAAATATAAAAATTTAATAAGTGAAAATGGTAATAACGAATGAAGCAATGAACTGAATTCTAAACAAAGGAATACCGAGCGTTACTCGGTTTAACGCAAAATAGAACATATTTGTCGCGTGAAAGTTTTCGTTCAAAATGCTTAAGTGGTTAATAATTATTCTTTTAGTACAGTATATTGTCGATTTTAAGATTTAACGAAATAACGCTATTTCCGTTACAAAATGAATTTAAAAAAATATTCTGCTCTAGTTTAATGGTGTGTATAGATGATAAAAACTATATGTCATACCTTAATTATGGTATCATATTAAACATTCGATCCTGTATATATTCAATATAGACAGATAAATGTATGTATGTATTGAATCGTCTATGTGATATTGGCTTTTATCTCTTTTTGTTTGGCGTGATTTGTGGTTTTTGATAATTGATAAATACACATATTATATACGTACATCAACTGGCGTTAGTTCAGAAATGTAAAAATTAATGCTTTACTCTTTTACTGATAAAAACTGTTTTTTGTACGTGATTAATGTATCTTTTTTTGTACGTTGTTAATCAATAAATCATAGTTTTTAATGATGGATATTGAAAATTGAAATTTTGAACAAAAACTACCTGTTTGCAGTTGGGAATTCACATGAAACGAGTAATCCAAGTATGGTTTATCTCGTCTCGTCAAAATTTAAACCGGTTTCAGTTTTCCACTAAAAAAATTAGTAGGTAATGAAAATAAAATCATTTTTTTAATTCAAATATCCATTTTATGCATATGTTTAATTTGTGAATACATAAACAGAAAACTGAAAAACTTTTGGAACAAATTGAAATACGTGACATAGTTTCATTTGTGTTATTAATAAACGATTATTAAATAAACATATATGTTTATTAAATCAATAACCACATATTATAGCTCTCAACACCGATTACAAATTTCGGTATTTATTGCAAACCATTTGTTGTAGGAGCAAAATAAAATAATTATTATAGTTTCTCTTTCATAAACACAATTTAACTCCTTATAAATTCGTTCTCAAAATATTCTACAATTTTAGAAACCACTAAAAAAATCAATAACTTCTAATACAAAATATGTCACGTGCATTTAAACATTTACACATTTTATCTGATTTTTTTCGCTTTCGATAAATCAATATCTCACATTACAAAACATGTCGTCGAATTTTTTTGTTTGTTAAAAAGTTACTGACAACACGATCCAATAACAATGGCTGCAGCGGAGAAACGAAAAATATGCTGAGTGTTCATGTTTACTTTATAGACACTCGCAAGCACATAAAACTAGCGAATGTTACAGAATATAAACAAAGCGATGCAAACAGAGTTACTCAAACATTTTATATTATGTAAGATTTATGTTCAAAATAAAGTAAACAATGCATCTTAAATTTTCATCTATTTTTTTCATTTCATTTCTTACAATCCTCATCTAATCGATTATTATTATTGATATCTATATTAAGTATGAAATAATATAGGTTTTATACACGGTGTCTGAAATAAGCGTGAAATGCATGGGGATATCCTAAACGGTAAGAGATACAGATGTGGAAATTAGATGAATTATTTGTAAGAAAGGGGCGAGTATTACCACATCAAAAAATATTAATAACTTTATTTGGTTTAGGCGGTATATCCAAAAAACTGAAAATTCATAATGTATGACATACATAAGTATACATGTGACATATCATTGTAAAATAGAGTAAAAAACACGTTCAAATATGCTATAGCCAACTTAGCGACCCATAAGAAAAACTAAAGTTAGGGCTTGTAACTCGGAAACTAAAAGTGATATAAAAATTCTAAATACACCAATCAATTATATTAAAAAAAGTGCTTTAGGAAACCGCAAACAAAATGTACCTATCTACTTTGCCAAAAAAGTTATAGCCATTTAAAGAAATTCCGAATTTTCAGTTTTTTGGATATACCGCATAAACCACATAAAATTATTAATATTTTTTGATGTTGTAGTTGTAATACTCGCCCCTTTCTCACAAACAAATAATTCATCTCATTTAACCAAACCTGTATCTCCTATAGATTCTGAGATCCCCGTGCTGGAAAAGTTATCTGGGACACCCGGTATAAAATTAGTTAGAGGCTGTCCTTAATTCTTTTTTAAATCAATTACCATTGCAATTGGTTGTAGGTAAATACAAGTTCACTTAAATTTACAATAATACTGAATGTCTGCGCAACCGTCTACTCTAAATTGGTAGACAATATTGCATGTTTTTTTAATTTACAGTTTTATTCCTAAATATACTTTTTTAGATATTTACCAACAAAGGTTTTGTCTTTCCAATTCCCCATTTATGTAACGTAAATTCATTATACCATAAGGAAGCCGTTTAAAATAACTGTATTTCACCCTAAATAAAATAAAAAGATCGAGTTTCATTATTAGATTGTTAAATCGCATCAAACAGCTATAATTCTTATTAAAGAGTCGTTTCAACTAGCAGATATTATCAACTACTCATAATAATGCGTTAGTCGTATACGCAAGTCGTAAAAATGATCGTAAACTGTGTCAGCAGAACAAATTCTTTATATGCGTGCGCTATCCCATAATATCCCATAAAATATAAATAGATATTCTAATAACCTATATATAATTCTTGTTTTATTATATTCAGTACATTGCACATTCAGTAGGTACATTATATATTTTTCGATTATATTTTGGAGAATAAACTATAATAAGCTTTTTATTTTAAAATATACCAATATAAATGTCGATTTTGACAACCATGTATAAGTAATGTATATTTTAAAAAATCATTTATTGGATCCTTTTTTACAAAGATATAACATTTGTTTATTCAAGACGTGATGGAAACATTAATAGAAGTGACCCAATTTCTAGCTGAAGGGCCACATATTAAATTAAAGTAGTAAGGTGGACCAAACAAGAAATATTTTTTTTAGAAACTGCAAATTCAAACTTTTTTTTTCATACCATCACAAAATTTATAGTAATTTCCTCTATACCCGGAAAAAAATTGTAGATCTGCAGAGATCTACTCAGATGTCAATAGATCTCCATTTTGAGATTACTTCATATTTTTACTAGTTTTTGATCTGTGGAGACTTGCAAAGATCTGCAATGACTTACAAAGAACTAAAAGGATCTACAAAGATCTCTAAAGATCGTTGTAAATCGTGATTGAGATTAAAACGTCGAAAATTCATGAATTTTCAACATTACAATGATCTTCAGAGATCAGTGTAGATCGTTGTAGATCTTTATAGATCGTTTTAGATCTGTGTAGACTGTTGTAGATCTTTGCAAGTCTTACAGATCAAGAACCAGTGAAAAATATGATGTTGTCTCAAAATGGAGATCTGGGTATATCTCTGCAGATCTACGATTTTTCCTAGGTATCGTTTTGTCGTAAACCTAACCTAACTATCTAAAAAAATATCAATACATGCTGATTTTACTTTCCATAAACAAAGTTAAGTAAACATTTTTTCGAGCACTTGTGTATGCCCATGCCAGCGCTATTTTAATCAACTCTTCTATTAAGTCCTTAGATAGTTTGTATCCCTATTCTAGCCGTCTGACGAAACACAAACTCCTGAACGTTGTTTATTGGATGAAGCTTTTCGTTGCTCACGCGTGACATACGAGCAGCCATTTTATCACAGTCGCATATTAATGACCCACCGTACTGTCATTAATAATGACCGCAGGTCAGCCAGATTACAGTGTCGGCCGGTTTCTAAAAGCAAATGAGTAGCGGATTCAGAAATGGGACACTTAATAAATTTACAAGAATTCCAAATAGTCTTAAAATTGGTACGCTCTTTTATTTTGTCGTATTAATTAATATGTTATTTACACAACTTTACGTAGGTATTGCTTTTTTATTTGAATGATAGGTAGATATTATAAATGAGTTATCTAAAATATTAAAGTTACTTTCAAAATGTACAATATGGATTTCCCTAAACATATATCCTATATACAGTTATTTTTTACACTAAATGATTTCTTAATTATCATTATAGAAAATCAGTAGATAATGTAATTTTTCCATTCATGCAAATTCACTCTAACGCGATTGAAGAAACCAAATGTCATAATAATGCATAAGCAATCAATTTCCCATAGCTACTTTTACGCGGTATTTTCATGGAACTAATTACTTGCGAAATGGAAGGATTGCTGTATGTATTAATATAGAATATTTCATATTGAAATATTTCGCAATCTTTATTTTTGAAAATAACAATTTTTTTGATAGCTAATGAGATGCTTTAGAGAAATTCTTTTTTAACGCATATGATAATTTATTTTAGATAGTTATATTACAAATTAAGAAGGAAATTTTTCGGAAAAAATGTTCTGTCATTTGTCACCAGGTAAAAGAGCAATTAACCAATAAGATGAATCTTTGACAAAATGCAGACATGTAAAAAAAATCTAAATTGATTCGATATAACGTGCATTTCTTTCTAGAATAACTATACTACTTGAACTTAAAAACCAAAAATCAGTTATTTATACTCATTTTCATAACCTAATGATACTTTCAAAAGGTAAATACATATTTCAACAATAAATCGACCAATTTATAATTCAACATATCATAAATATACATTTATACACATTATTCTAACTAATGGAATCATATTTTCTACGTCCAGCATTACAAAAAAGGTGCATCATATTTTATAATTATGAATGTAGGTACATACCTTATCTAAAAAAAATATATAGGTACAAAAAATTTGATTTATTAAACCCACATTTGTTTTAACCCTTTCATATTTATTTACCGGCGCCATTGTACGCTTTCGTATCTTCTGTCCACACTTATATGACATTTGCATGTGTTATATTTCACCTTTAATTAAAAATACAAGATTTGGTTTTGTGGACATTCATGTGTCCTTTTGACAAATAAAGGCGTGTTTAATATTTAAACTTACTCAGATGTTTAATCATAGTTCTGTGTTAGGGTTTATATTAAAATAAAATTATTAAAATTTGATGTAGATACGCCACACAGTGTTATTATTTGTTTATTACTTTTTCTATTTGTTTAAACAAATGATTTTTTGGGGTTCCAAATGATGGATCTAATTGAGGGGAGTAATTTTTGTTTTTAAGTTTTTTTAATATCTTTTTACTTAATAAAATGCATAAGAAAAATACTCTAGTATTCAAGGGTGATTTCACCCCCGTGAGAAAATTTATATGATACAATAAAATTGAGCCCGATAAAGATTTTTGAGTAAAAAATAGAAAATAAACACATTGTGTGCTCTTCACTAACATTTCGGTCGAAACGAAATATTTCAGATAAACTTTAAAATTATATTTTTATAGTATCAAAAGTATTTCGAAAAATTTCCCTTAATAAATTAAATTATGTTATTTAAAATGATGTAGTATCATTACAAACAAGCACTTAAAAGTAAATATTTTATTTTTGTAATTTAGTAATTTCACATTTGTGACCAGTATATATTTTTCGCAAATATGTACCATATAATATACAGGAAATTGTATAAAAGCAAAAGTATTTTAAAAATATATCCCTTCATAATACCAGTAACGTATAACAAACATATACTATATTTTTTGACATCCTGCTGAACCAGATGTTTATTTCCGGTTGTATCATATACACACTTCCTGTATTACAGGGAACATATTTCTCCACCATCTGTTCCATTATTTAAAACTTACCGCTTTTTAGTTTCATAAAGGTACCTCCATTTTTTACAAATACTTGAATGAGTTATGTACTTTATAGTTTAAACTATTCGACCTAATATTTATCTTTGTTTAACGTTAAGAGACATAAAATTAAAATAAACAGCATGAGTGTATTCCGAAATCATTTATAAAATAAATTTTAAAGGTTTGGTGAATTTAAATCTAAGTATTATAATTGCCATAAATTTAAAAAAAAATGGGCTGTATTTAGTTTCCACATAAAAAGGTCATCATTTATTAAAATGTTTGAGATAAAATTAATAACATTGTTTGACGATTTTTAATTATGAAATATGTAATTTTTTTCGAAATTGTTCATTTGTACAAGTATTATTAGCTATGCAGAAATATTAAAAGGAATATTAAAAAAAACCGTAAAATTACAGTTACTTCAACTAATAACTTACACCTATCTTGAATTTGTAAAGAATAAGGTTAGTATAATAGTAGCTACTTTTTAGATTCGAATTTTGTCAACCTTAAAAATTAAAAATAATAATTACGTTACTCTCACTATATTATATTCCAATATACTTTTGTAGGTAACTAATTCAAAATCAAATATTGATCTGTTAGGTTAGTGTATATGTAATATATATTTGTCGTTCTTGATATCAAGGTACATAATATGTATGTTGTTTTCCAACAATCCTCATAAGAAAAAATAATATTATGTCAGAAGATAAAATATTTACAAAATACCGCTCGGTTGTTTTTACCGAACACGATAAACAATGAATGTTTACCTATTTATTTGTACTCATTTGTTTTACAAAGTGGTGTTTTTTGGTATTAAGATATATCTGCATATACCTACGCATTCTGCTCTGACTAAAAACATAAATGAATTACAAATACGTGCATAGTTTGTTTAGGTTTTGTTATAAGCTATATGCACACATACCTATATATTACCCTTTAAAGCGACTCACAAAATTTGAATAACTACTCAATTTTAATCTCCCCAGATTAATAATTTTAAAATTGTGCAAGATAGAGGAAAATGTTTTAAATTTTTAGTATGTAATTTAATATTAATTAATTTATTATGTAATTATCTTGTTATACAGTACGTATTTTTAAAATTACATATACTGAAAAAAATCTATGTAGATACATTTAACCTATATAATTCTATACTGATCTTTTTGATACTTAATTATAATAATACTAAATTGTATATTGTGCAGAATCTAAATTACTAAAATCCATGCATAGACAAGATAACAAAGCTGTCAATCGCGCTGGAAATAACTCATTTTCTTTATAGCATAAACAGATTATCTACTCTTATTTGAAAATCCTTGTATATTATATATTAATTCGTATTAGATACTTATGTACCTATTGAAATGAAATAAAGGAAAGAAACAAAAATATATGAATAACCTAGCTAATCCTCAAAGTTTTTAAATGTCTTAAACATAATGAATAAAATCTAAAGACCAAATCTATTTATATGTAATTAGAAATAAAATATTAGGTCCGATAAATAAACGTATTTTGACAATGGCATCCTTAAAGCTTGGAACAAAATGTAGGAAATACCCTCGAGGACAGAACAGTGTTCCCTTAGTGTTTATTACAAATCGTTATATGACCGTTTAGGTACGACGAAAATGCTCCGCCATTAATAAATCGATATGTTTATTTACATTCGTTATTTTTATAACAGAGTTTTATTACAAATATAGTTGACATATATTCGTAAAAAGTTTGTTCAACAATCAATTATTCTTAAGTTATAATTAAATTAAAAAATAACCGATAATATTTTTATTTTTTTTTCACTAAATTTATACGCTTTTTTAACAAAAGTTACCGCTATATAATTATGTTAAAAATATACAAACTGTCAAAAACGACTCATTAGAGTCCAAAGGACAAATAAACCATAAAAATACCTAATGGCAGTTAATAAGTACAATATGTCTGACTTCACCTAAAATTTTATCAGAAAATAGAATCAAACATTTAATAGGGGGAGAGCTAAATCAAAGCTAGCATATGTTATTGAACAAAACTCAAATTATATAATTTATATTGTACTTTTGCTACAGGAACAGTTTAACTGTAAACAACTCTTCAAATTACATAGCAACGGTGTGGTTACGTACACATAAGTATACATTTTATACATGTAAATACATTCATGAAACTTATTGATATGTCAAATTGGAAATTTACAAAGTGAAACATGGACACTGGAAAGAGATGACAATAGCAATTTATATGATTTATATTTCCTAAAGAATTTATACCGGGTGTTAAAAAAAGAGTGTAAATATTTAAAATGGTAATAATATGGACCAAATAAAACAAAAAATTCTGAATAAACATGGGTCCGCAAAGTAATGGTTTCAGAGATATGGAAGGTTATTCTTTTTTGAAACATTTATTTGCAATTATTTATTACTTATTTATTATGTACAAACAAAAGAAGCTTCTAGGATAATAAAGTTACATAAGATGATCAAAGTGCCCTCCATCCATTTCCAAGCAGGCACGACATTTTTATCTGTTAGATATTCAAACTCTTTTTAAAATCCTCTCATTAGCTTGGATTTGTTGGCATTTTTGATTACCATTTTTTGAGTACCATAGACACATGTTTTCAAATATCCACAAAAAAAGAAATATAAAGGGTTTAAACTAGGCGATCTTGCAGGACATATTACAGGTTCACCCCTTCCAGCTTCCTACTCATCTACGTGGAAAAGTTTGGTGTAAATACTTAATGTTTATTTCACAAAACAGCCAACTACGATAGAAAATGCAAGCTTTTGCAAGTAAAAAGATGTCGTGCTTGCTTCGAAATAGAAGGAGGGAACTTTGAACACCTTATGTAACTTTATTTTTTGGTTTTTCTAGAAGGTTCTTTTGTTTGTTAGAACATAATAAATTAGTAATAAATAATAATTGCAAATAAATGTTTCAAAAAAGAATAACCTTCCATATCTCCGAAACCGTGTCTTTGCGAACCCATGTTTATTAAGAATTTTTTGTTTTATTTGGTCCACACTATTACCTCTTTAAATATTTTACACTCTTTTTTTAACACTCGGTATATCAGCTATTTTGTTTGACTGGATTTGTATAGATACAAACATATCAAACAAATCATATTAAATACAAAGGAAACGTTCTAATACGTGAAATCATTATGGCCATATTTTATAATTACATGATTAAAATTTTTAATTGGCATCATATTTAATTAAAAATCTGTGCTACAAAACATGATATGACAAATGTTGATATATTAAAATAATTATATAATAATAATTACATACATTCATATATATATAGTTTGTTTGCTAGTTTGTATGCATTTTAATTAATTAAAATATCCATTAGACTAGACTATGTAGAGATTACTTTGGTACATCTACCCATTGTTATTAAAGTATAAAATAACCTAATTGGTAAGATCTTTTTGTTTTTGTTTTCTCAAAAAGATTTCTAGGATTCCAAACGGAATCCTTACAACTTTTTTGTTTATCTGGCTAGAGATATTAAGTTGAAATTATTATTATCAAATACTATGGTCTACAGCCGCAATGTGCTGTAAAAAAATGATTCTTTCATACAATGTCTACGTAAAAACACCTTGAAAATCGTATCCATTGTCTACGTAACTAACTTATTTCAAAAATTAAGTTTTATATAACGGTACGAAACCCCCGATTGCTACTCGTACGTGTCTGTCTTTTTATTTACGATAATATTATTAATTCTTATTAATACATTTAATCAAAACAGTTTCTTCACTCTAAAGAAAACGAAAATCTTTCTACGGGGTTTGTCCAATATTCGTTTCTATAGAAAACATATATTCATACACAAAAAAATATAATTTAGTAGGTACCATGTTAAGAAATTATTCATGCTTCAATTTTTATATAAGTATTGTAAAACTTGTTTCTGATCGTATCAAGAAATAATACATCGAAACTCAAATATTCTTGTGTTAGTATATTTCAAAAATATTATGTTTCTGATATGTACTCATCGATTAAAAAAGCTAAATAAAATAAAAATCCATTGTAAAATATTTATCCGGGTTACAGTAGCCTGCGGGTCACGGATGACTCGATTTCATGAGATAGCTTTATAACGCAAAGCTTTTATATTTAACTGCGCACAAGTTTTCGCATCAGTAGACGCATTAGAGTTATTTGTTCAGTGTTCGCGATACAATGTCGAGTGGGATGAGTAAGCAACATAATTAACATTATTAAGCCAAATGTAACAAGTACTAAGTAAGAAATATTTAGAAAATGTGTGGATCTACTAAAGGAACTTTAAGAAACATTTCCGTTTCTTAAAAGCTACAGTATGTTGCTTCTTGTAAATGGTGTCAAAATAGACCAAGTAACACTATAAGTAAGCTTGTTGCTATAGTTTGTTCCTACATAGTGAATACAATACCGGGAACCCGAAATACCGAAAACCGAGATCCCGGCCGTTTTTCTTCGGTATTACGATACCGGTATAGCCCATAAACCTTGTAACGCTTTTGTTTACAAAAAATATTGTAATATATATGATACTGTGTTACGTAACATTAGGCGGGGGCGGGGGGAAGGGGGGAGTCAAAGGATTTTGTTACATGGCGTTGCATGGGGGGGGGGGTCAAAAAATTCTAGAAAAGGGCGTTATGTGGTTTATGGACGTTCCCTTAGTGCATATTATACCGGCATTTCGGTATTTATAATTAGTACTAAAATACGCATAAATAACTGTTAGGAAGTTGATTTTTACACATAAATCTTATTATTATTAGTTAAATTGGTGTGTGATATGTAATTATAGTGTCATATTATGATATTTTCCTGATATGTGATACATTTTCCTAGGAAATATTTTATTTTTAATAAAAAGTAAAAACACTCAATGTTAAAAATTATATTAAATGCAGGGAACTAATAGAAGCTCAAAATGATTGTTTTTTTTTTAAAGCAATATTACATATCGAGCCCTTACCTCCAGATTATAAGCGATATTTTTTCGAAATTTAGTTTTATATTGCAAATGACGTCAATTCTTTTAACCCTGAGATTTAATGTTATAAAAAAATTAATATTTCATTTTTTTACATATTTGAAGTTGACATTGTTGTTCCTAGTCAATTTTTACAATTTTTAAATACTTATTGTTGACGACATCTAGAACACGCGATATTTCAGTACCGCTAAAAATTGCCATATTTCTTCAATCAAGTACCTAACTGAATTATTAACTTCCCAATAGGGAGTTATTGTAATTGGTCCGAAAATCGAAATCAAAAATTTTAACATATTTTCATGTTTCAAGGGCATTAGAGTATATTGACACTATTTTTAGAAAAATGTCTGTGTGTGTGTGTGTGTGTGTGTGTGTGTGTGTGTGTATGTACGTACGTACGTACGTGTCATTTTTTCCGGGACGAAATCTCGCGAACAAAAAATGCTATTGACTTCGTTGGGGTGCTAATCGAAGCGTCTTGACGTGAATATGATCTGAAAGAAAGGATTTTTCGAAATTCAACCCCTACGGGGGTAAAAAGGGTGTTTTTTTTCATTTTTATTTTTTTTCTTGGTCGAATTTAGTCGGAACTTAGAATAAATACTATACAATACAAATAATGAAACGTGTATTTAGTATTTATTTTTTATATGGGGCCAAACAGCCATTAAAGGGATGAAAACTACCATCAAAATTTGAATTTCATACTAATAAATACATCTAATAATTCATGTTGCCTTGGAAACAACACAATTCAAAATTCAAACTGTCAGATTAGTTTTTCTAAAAATGTGCATTATATTATTGACATTATTAGGATATTAGAAAACTAATATTCATAATACAAAGGGTGAGTTTTATTTCTGATAAATTCCATTAAAATTTTTCATATACATATTAAAAAAAAAATATTTACAAACTATAACATAGTAATATTAATTATGGAAACAATAAGTAATCAGTATTCAAGTATTGTAAGTCATACCATGTTGGGAAGTTGATTGTGTGGACCTAAAGGATCGCACCCCACAGCATTATAAAAATAACAAAACACTTAACACTAACATAAGAAGTACAAACGGTCAAACCATAACACATATAAATGAAATAGCAAACGAATTCAATAATTATTATGTAAATTTGACAAAATATATAGACATAGATGAACCTGACCTAAATCAAAGGATAAATACTGCAAATAATTTTGACAGTTTATTTCTTTACCCTTGTACTGATAATGAAGTGTTTAATATAACTAGAACATTAAAAAATAAAAAAACCTTTGGGTGGGACGAAATTCCTGGTACTATTGTTAAAACTTATATACATCTTTTGGCGACCCCGCTAAGACACTTAATCAATAATTGCTTTAGAGAAGGTATTTTCCCAGACAAATTAAAATTATCTATTGTCAAACCTATCTACAAAAAAGGTGAAAAAGAAAACATTAGCAATTATCGGCCAATATCATTACTATCAAATTTCTCAAAAATCTTTGAAAAGGCTTTATTGAATAGAATAAACAGTTACCTTCTCAAAAACAATATTATTTCTAACAACCAACATGGATTCAAACCGGGTAGTTCGATAGACCTTGCTATATTCAAAACTATGAACATTATACTTAATGCATGGAATGAAAAAAAAATCAGTGTTCTTGCCCTATTTGACTTGTCAAAGGCGTTCGACTGCGTCCATCATGAACTTTTAATAAATAAATTGTATGCATATGGTATACGAGGACTGGGTCTAAAACTTATTAAATCATATTTAGAAAATCGAACTCAGAAAGTTGAAATATGCAAATACGAAAACGGACAACTCGTCAAATCTGTCTCGGAGAAGAAAAACATTACGATCGGAGTTCCTCAAGGGTCAGTCCTCGGACCATTGTTATTTATATTATATAACAATGATATCGGGGTGATTTCCGGTAACAATACCATACTTTTTGCTGATGACACAGCTATTATTTACAATGAAATTAATAAAGACAATTTGGAGAATAACATAAACTCATCATTAAGTGTTTTGTCAACATGGTGCAAAAAAAATGGTCTAAAATTAAACCTAGATAAAACTCAGTATATACGCTTTGGTACATACGGGGATTGCGAGAATGAACTTCATTTACCTTATTATGGAAATATACAACTAACAGACGAAGTAAAATTTTTGGGGATACACATTGATAAAAACTTATCATGGAAATACCATATAGAGACGACTAATACTAAAATAAATAAATACATCTTCTTGATCAGGTCACTAAAAAACACCGTTTCAATAGACATTCTAAAAATCATATACAACGCATACATAGAATCACAATTACGATACGGAGTAATTTTTTGGGGAAATTCTCCGCACGTCAAAAACATATTCACAACACAAAAAAGATGTCTGAGAGCGATGTGGGGTGTTAGTTCTCAAACATCTTGCAGGTCCCTCTTCAAACAAACAAACATACTAACTATATATGATTATATATTTATGAATGCTGTGTCTTCCTTAAAAAATACAAAGAATACTTCAATGAAAATGTATCTACGCATTCCTACAATACCCGAACAGGACACCAATACAGAGCGACAGCCACAACGCTTGCAACAGCGTATAAAGGGCCGCTAAATTATTGTATCAGGTGTTTTAACAATTTACCAGGAAATTTTAAAGAACTTCCATTAACAGAATTTAAAACAAATATTAAAAAATACCTGATTGATAGCACTAACTATAGCCTGTTAGAATATTTTAATTCAAAATGAATCTGCCTAGGAGGATCCTAAAAATACAACAATTTTAATTCTCAATTTTCAAATTTTTACATTTAATGTTTAACATCTAGATATATTTTTAAATTTTAACTATATTTTATTAATTGCAATGTATTGACGCATTCTACAACTGTAATAGCCAGTTTTACAGAATAAAGATTATTATTATTATTATTATTATTATTATTATTATTATTATACGTTATATAGTTTAATTTTATATCCCCGGGTAAAATTGGATCCGACAGCTAGTTTTTTTAAATACCGGTATTGATACCGGTATCCCGGGTTTGAACATAAAAAATACCGGTATTCTTATACCAATGCAAAACATCCATTTAAAAAAAAGGAGAATTTGAGTTACTACCCTTTAATTTAGAACTTCAGTATATTAAATTCATCTGAAATTTCATTCAACATTCATTTAGTTTTAATACTGAATCAGAACTTCGTCTGTTCTTTTTTAAAAGTTTGAGAAGTACTCGTAACGTATATAGTTTATACTCAACTTTACTTCACAAACGTTGAGACCTTTTAAGACGGAAATATAATACTCAAGTCAACAACCATGAAATCATAAGATCGAAAAACATGTAATTACCTACTTAACAATAACTTCCTCGTTTACTGTTACCATCATATCGTATCCTCATCGTCTATGACATAGACAAGCAATAGATGCCAGGCCAATGACAAAACAGATCATCACTACTGGTGGAATTCGGTCGAGTGGAACGGAAGAATGCGGCTAATATCGGCATTCCCACACATACATACACACATACGGAGATTGGTACTGCGGGACTCGATACTCGTGAACTGCATTTTCAATAATTGTGATTGCAGCAGTGCACAAAGCGTCGCGACGCAAACGTTTCAGAGCAGTAGTAAATGGAATATCTTGTAGTTCGAGCTGCAGTGGCTCTTCAAATTGTGTTTTTTTTTAAAGCTTTATCCTTTATTTCTCTGGTGAGCTAAAATTAATTGAGTAATATTCATCCACAGAAAAAGGATTCGTAATATATTTACTTTTTATTCTGTTTAACAATTTTCACAGAAGGTAAAATAGTATACAGTTTTTGTTAATTCTGTTTAAAATTAGTTTAACAATATAAACATCTTACAAAGATATTATGTTTTTATTTCTCAAAGGAGGTAGAGAGGTATTCTCTTGAGACAGAGGATTTTCTCTAGACTCTAGAACTCTGGAGGAATAACGTAGTTTCAAAAAACTTTTTCTTTGAAAAAAATTAGATCAATTTGTTTTATTTTATGTTTTAAATTCGTTTTAGAAAATAACATTCGTAATTTATATATTGAATTTATTATATTTTTTTCCAAAATGCATATACTTACATAAATATTTACAGTTGTACAAATACAGATATACTTAATTATCTTTTAAAAGGATATTGATAAGCCATAAAATGAGGATAATGTAAAACACATTATTTTTATGTGCACTTTAACGTTTTTTATCTGACAATGGTTTTACTCACTCTAAGAAGCCTTTTGTGATTTTATGACTGCACTTTTAAAATCACACAATAACTTTATCTTAAAAAGTCATTCTTTTAGATTTAAAATATGATTATCATATAAATTACTATCTGAAACATTAAAATAATAAATTATAAAATCTTTTTTTGAAATAAAACAAAACCCGTATTAATAAACTTTTTTTGTATTTTTTTTTTAATAGTCAAAGGTAAGCATAAATTTCCAATACAAACATAAAGGTGAGAAAATTCCCTGACCAGTGATTCGGCAATCAACTTAAACATTTCCCGATTGTCATTTATGCAAGCAGCACAAGTCGTTTATCAAGGAGAATTCCAACATCACCTCTACCCTTGTAGATCTACCCAGATTTAAACTTCCTTTTAATACGAACAGTGGTGGTTACTTGTAGAAAATTAAGAGTGGATTATTTATTATTATAATAAAATTGAACTAAATTAAAATTTATTTATTTTATACATCTCAAATATAATACAATAATGAATAATACGGACATTAAATTAAATGTGTTTATTACTCAATTTTACAATTGAATTCACAATACCTGTTATTATTTATAAATAAGAAGAGGTATAACGATAACAAATAATATCAAATAATAATGGGAATTTTCAGAGCTATTCAAAAATATACATTTTCAATTTTACAAATACATACATATTTAAACGAATGGAATTTTTTGTTTCTTCTTTATTCTATGAAACCCACTAACAAAGTCAATTATTGAACGTACTTTTTACATACATATGCTACAAGTATGGAACCTATTTTGACTCACGTTTAAAAATACACCAACTAAAATCTCTCCTATTCTAGCCATGTTCTGGTTTAATTATATTATTTGAATATTTTAAAACTATACGCTAGGAAACCATCTGTCAAAAACGACACGTCGCCACCTAGTGTGCGCCGTAAGCAACTTTGGGTATACTACTTTTCAAAAAGGACAGCCGAAAGTAATGTTCCCAAGTTCCGATTTCGTTAATTTTTTTTCTTATCTATAAACCTATGTATGAAGAAGTACTTGACCAAGTTTTAATTAATTTTAATAATTATTTTAGCTGTAATTAATTAAAATTTGAAAATCGAAAACCTTTTTTTTTCTACTTAATGGTTTGATATAATTGGATGATATTTTCAGTAAAACTTAAAGGTAATATAAGGTCTTGAAAAACATTAATTTTTTATTTTTACTAAATTTTTTCATAGCAAATTTTTATTTTTTATTTTCAAATGTCCGATATTACCCAATGAGTAAATTACGGGGTTAAAACACAAAGTTATGTGTGTTATATTAAAATCTGTATTGAAGAGTATCAATCTTTGCGGATTATAAGGATTCGACCCGCGAAATTTGTCTATTTTCGATCAACTCTATTACGATTTTTTCTTTTTTCTTTCGAGTGGCGTATCTTTGAAACCATATATTTGATTATAATGAAATTTATATGGTATCAGCTCGATAGTATACTCTTTCAAACAAAGAAAAATCAACCGAATAGGTGCATATTTGTCGTAGTTATACCCGAAAATACATAAAAAAATAGAAAACTCTCTCCTTTTTTGAAGTCCATGATCAGATTCTGATAAAATTTATATGAGACCACCTCGGGAGTATACTCTTTCAAACAAACAAAAATCAACCGAATAGGCGCATATTTGTCGAAGTTATGCTCGAACATACATAACAAAATATATTGATTGAATTGATAACCTCCTCTTTTTTAGAAGTCGGTTTAAAATAAGAAAATTTCGGGGTCAAACTCTAATAATATACAAAGGTTGATACTTATCAATACAAATTTTAATATAACATACATAATATAACGGCAATTATCCATTTTTTCCTTTCAATTATATGACAGATTGGTTTGACAGATACCCAATATTATTTATTTTTGCCACTTGGCGGCGCCAGGATCGATGGTTTCCTAGCGTATACTATAATTAATCAATTAATAAAATAAATATTTAATATCACTTTCAAATTTTGGATATAGTAATTTGGTATGGAGTATAGTACTTACAATTATGTACTCATTTTGGATACCAATATATGCCCTTCAAAAAAATTCACTTTATTCAACATATCGGCCTGTTTAATTTAAAAGAAAATTACTAAGAATTAGTCACACTATTTAATTACTCTCTCTGTTATACTTGAAAGAAAATTTTAAAAACAAGAAAAATTTCAACTGAGAAAACCCCGTATTTATTCAACGTAATTAAACATAAAATTTAATTTTTCTTAATGTTAAAATGAATTAAGAAACTTATTTTGCTTTTAATATAGTTTGTATTACATTTATTACTATTTAGAAAACCATTTTCACGCATCCCGTTTTTCTTTGTTAATTATGAACAATTTTCTTCACCCAGCGGACATAACTACACTTAATATATACAACGTTTTTTCTAACCCCCGGCTTCACTGCTTGGGGTCTATGTTAAATTTTGAATTGCGATGTCCTTTTTTTGTTTTTCATTTATATTTATCATATATTGTTTATATTTGCTATATATCATTGCTTGTACTTTTTCGACAAGATTTAAAATAAAATCTTTCTTTTAAAAGAGGTCTATGTAGACTACGCCTGATTTATATAGTAATTTATAATTTTCCTTTAGTAAATAAAAAGGAAAATTATAAATTATCTGAAAATATAACTAACAATAGAATATTGAGCTTTCGATCAGTAAATATTCCATCAAAATTGGTTCAATAGTTTTCTCGTTAAACCAAACCAAACATACAGGGGTTATTTAAATGAATTTTTAAGAACTGCACAGGTTGTTCATCCCTCCGTACAAATTAACTACACAAACAAGTCAGAACTACACACTAATTGTAAAATAACATCATCGAAATAGATTTAAAAATACTAAAATATGTTAATTACACAGACATTGCGATTTTTATCAGCGTGGTTTGGTTAGAACGCCACCGTATAAAGTTGTATTCGTAATTAAATAGAAACTGTCAATACTAATTGCATTTATACAGGGTGTTAAAAAAAGAGTATAAAATATTTGAAGAGGTAATAGTATGGACCAAAATAAATAAAAAAGTCTTAGTAAACATGGGTCCTCAAAGTAACGGTTTTGGAGATATGGAAGGTTATTCTTTTTTGAAACATTTATTTGCAATTATTTGTTACTTATTTATTCAAAGTGCCTTCCTTCCATTTCCAAGCAGGTACGACATCTTTTTACTTGCAAAAACTTGCATTCTCTTATCATAGTTGGCTGATGTTTTTTTTCTTGTAAATATTTTTTTTACTGATGAGGCCGAGTTCACACAAAATGGAGTTGTTAATTTTTACAATACGCATCTTATGTAACTTTGTTTTTTTTGGTTTTGCTAAAAGTTTCTTTTGTTTGTTTGTACATAATAAATAAGCAATAAATAATTTCAAAAAAGAATAACCTCTTTTCGGACCCATGTTTACTAAGATTTTTTTATTTATTTTGGTCCATACTATTACCTCTTCAAATATTTTACACTCTTTTTTTAACACCCGATATTTCGGAACATATAATTTATTTTTTTATTCATTTGATATCGCCGCCACTGCAGATATTCGCAAGTTCACAATTCCCCGTCTGGCCGTTGTAAATGTAATGTATAGCCGTTGTGGTTGCGCACATCCTTTTGCTGGATAACTGTTGTGAAGCCGCCTCTCGCGTAAGACCATTGTTAAAGTTTGAGTTAAAAGCATGTTGTATACATACGACATATTAATGCTCTGTGGTTGATGTCAGTATTATGCCGTTTCTATTTACGTTGCGTTTCGTGTATTTCGAATGCGCCACAGGGAAAGTAGCAATCGTAAACGATATTAAAAAATATATTCCCTCTGTTCCGGAATAGTTGTCACATTTATAAACTGAACCAATCAAACAAAGGCATTTGCTTTGTTTGTTTATCAAAGCAAGTATGTAGATCGAATTTCAATAGATACATAAATGTTTTTGAAAGTATAATCGCTACAAAATTACGTTAAAACAATAACAGTGTGTCAAATAAACTAAAAACATGAATGGAAAGTGTAATCAAAGTTTACAAAGAAAAACCGCCTTCCAAATAATTTTATATGTAATCATGAAATGATTATTATATGTTATTTTCAAAATGTGACAATTTGTAACAGAAATCAAACGCTGAAAATACAATTTTTTTGCAATATACAGATAGATAAGTTATACCTTATATGTATATGTAATAATATGTATATTTTATAGACTGTTTCCAAAAACATAAAAACCGGCTGAATTGGTTTATTACTTAATTTTGCGTGGATTTGCTCTTATTAAATAGATTTAATAGTTTAGTTAAAATTCAAAACACAAGAAATCGCGTAAAAAATATTTAAAATTTTCGAAAATGATGGAAATCAGTTCTTTAAATTCGCGTAATTTTTTTTATATAAAATCGCATTATAAAAATTTTAAGAAAATAAAAATAAATATTTAAATTAAATAAAGAAACCATATCGTCTGAAAAAATTACTTAAAAGTGAATTCAGTGGAAAAAAAGGTTATTGACATTACTCAAATTTTTTTTTATTACAATTTTGAATAATATTTAAAACGCACTGAATCAAAACGGCCTAAGCCATAATTTTATATTAATAAAACTATATAATTAAAAAGGCAATTTCATAAAAACGCTAAATCATCGACAAATCATTTTATTCTTACAGAAGTCTAATTTTTATTAAAATATTTTTGTTTTATTCAAGTTATTAATCATTACTTACTACACAATGAAAGTTCTCTATTGTATTTTTAAAACTATTGTTTTTTTACTATGATATTATTAGCCCAGGAAATAAAGGAAAACATACAAGGAAAATGTATGAGGCGCCAAATTTTAATAGTGAATAGAACATGCCGAGATGTATGTTCATTGAAAACTCCCTAGCAAAATTTGCCCCGGAACACTCTCAACCAGGGCCCCAAAGTTTTGTTTTACAAGGATTTTGTAAACATACTGTATCTAATGAACGGAATGTTCGATTAACTCCGTCTTTCGCATTTTAAAGAGACAACTAAATTTTCTACAACTTTTTTTGTTTATTATTTTAACCAAAAATAATTGTATACCTTTCAAAATGGGGATCAAACTAAAAATTTTATTTTAAAAATGCAAAATTTTAAGTTTGACAGCCTTTTTAATAGGTATACAGTTATGTATGACCAAAAATATGTGATAATTGACTGCAGTGCATTTAATTCTCTTTCCTAAAAATTAAAAATGGGGTTAATCGGACTTTTAGTTTACTAGCTATAGTAATTTTATAAAACCATTACAATATCTAAATATGTCACGGTTAATATGTTCATACATACTTGGTTTCGAGACTTGTGTTTGATGATATGGTACACTGAAATTATTTATCCTATAAACTTTAGAAAGGTCTGAAAATGTTCTTAATAAGGTCTAGTATCAAGATTTAGTTTAAATAAATTGAATAGTTGATTTTGTTTGTATTTATTCTTCCAGTACGTAATATAGGAAGATGTTAAATATATTTAGGTTTATTAAAATTACATTTTACCTACACGATACATTTTTCAATTTTAGGATAATGTATGAGACGCCAAATTTTAATGGTGGTTATAACATACCGAGATATATATTTAATTAAAACTCCCTAGTAAAGTTTGCCCCGGAACACCCTCAACCAAGGGCCCAAAATTTTGTTTTACAAGGATTTTGTAAACACACTGTATCTAATGAACGGAATGTTCGATCAACCCCGTCTTTCGCATTTCAAACAGATAATTTAATTTTCTACAACCTTCTTTATTATTATTTTTACCGAAAATAATTATAAACCTTTCAAAATGGCGGTCAAACTAAAAATTTTACTTTAAAAATGATTTTTTTTGCTAGGCAGCCATTTTGAATAGGGGAAAAAACATTTTTGTTAATACAGTTTTATAGTCAATTTTTGTACATTTAATTATCTATCCAAAATATGAAAGTTAGTGTTGATCTGACATTCAGTTCATTAGTTACAATAATTTTACAAAACCATTATAATTTCTTATATACTTGTGTTTGTGTCCTGTGTTTGACGATATGGTACACTGAAATTATTAATCTCATAAACTTCGGAAAAGTTTGAAAATGTTCTTCATAAGGTCTAGTATTAAGATTTATTATAAATTAATTCAATAATGTTTTTTTTTTGTCTTTATTTTTCAAGGACGTAATATAGGAAGATGTTAAATCTATAAGTACATAAATATTGCTTTTTTGCATTACGATATAGTTTTGAAGTTTAGGATAATGTATGAGGTACTAAATTTAGACAATAGTTAGAATATGCCAAGATGTACTTTTCATGAAAACTCCCTATCAAAGTTTGCCCCGGAACACCCTTAATCGTGGGCCCAAAGTTTTTTTTTGCAAGAATTTTGTAAACACTAACTGTATCTAATGAACGGAATGTTCGATGATCCCCGTCTTTCGCATTTTAAACAAATAATTAAATTTTCTATAACCCTTTTTATTATTATTTCAACAAAAAATAGTTGTATACCTTTCAAAATTCTGGTGAAACTAAAAATTTTACTTTACAAATAATGTTTTTTTAAGTTTGATAGCCTTTTTGATAGGTATACAGTTATTTATGACCAAAAATATTTTATAATTGACTGTTGTGCATTTAATTGTCTTTCCAAAAAAAATATAATGGGGTTAATCGGACTTTTAGTTTACTAGATATAGTATTTTTTACGAAACCATTATAATATCTTATTAACTTGTGACTGTGTCTTATGTTTGACGATATGATACACTGAAATTATTAATCTCACAAACTTAGGAATGGTCTTAAAATGTTCTTCATAAAGTCTACTACCTATCTACTCATTTTTTTAAATTAATTCAATAATTTGCTTTGTTTATATTTATTCTTTCCAATGGAAACTATGAATATACAAGATTTATAGATAAATATGTATGTGTGCAATTTTAAATTTTACATTTATTGTTTGTTCAAATATTATCAATTTTGTCCTCACTAGATACTTCGATGTCCATATCAGAAGTATTTTCGCAATTTTAAGACCATTCCTAAGTTTGTGAGATTAATAATTTCAGTGTATCATATCGTCAAACATAAGACACAGTCACAAGTTAATAAGATATTATAATGGTTTCGTAAAAAATACTATATCTAGTAAACTAAAAGTCCGATTAACCCCATTATATTTTTTTTGGAAAGACAATTAAATGCACAACAGTCAATTATAAAATATTTTTGGTCATAAATAACTGTATACCTATCAAAAAGGCTATCAAACTTAAAAAAACATTATTTGTAAAGTAAAATTTTTAGTTTCACCAGAATTTTGAAAGGTATACAACTATTTTTTGTTGAAATAATAATAAAAAGGGTTATAGAAAATTTAATTATTTGTTTAAAATGCGAAAGACGGGGATCATCGAACATTCCGTTCATTAGATACAGTTAGTGTTTACAAAATTCTTGCAAAAAAAAACTTTGGGCCCACGATTAAGGGTGTTCCGGGGCAAACTTTGATAGGGAGTTTTCATGAAAAGTACATCTTGGCATATTCTAACTATTGTCTAAATTTAGTACCTCATACATTATCCTAAACTTCAAAACTATATCGTAATGCAAAAAAGCAATATTTATGTACTTATAGATTTAACATCTTCCTATATTACGTCCTTGAAAAATAAAGACAAAAAAAAACATTATTGAATTAATTTATAATAAATCTTAATACTAGACCTTATGAAGAACATTTTCAAACTTTTCCGAAGTTTATGAGATTAATAATTTCAGTGTACCATATCGTCAAACACAGGACACAAACACAAGTATATAAGAAATTATAATGGTTTTGTAAAATTATTGTAACTAATGAACTGAATGTCAGATCAACACTAACTTTCATATTTTGGATAGATAATTAAATGTACAAAAATTGACTATAAAACTGTATTAACAAAAATGTTTTTTCCCCTATTCAAAATGGCTGCCTAGCAAAAAAAATCATTTTTAAAGTAAAATTTTTAGTTTGACCGCCATTTTGAAAGGTTTATAATTATTTTCGGTAAAAATAATAATAAAGAAGGTTGTAGAAAATTAAATTATCTGTTTGAAATGCGAAAGACGGGGTTGATCGAACATTCCGTTCATTAGATACAGTGTGTTTACAAAATCCTTGTAAAACAAAATTTTGGGCCCTTGGTTGAGGGTGTTCCGGGGCAAACTTTACTAGGGAGTTTTAATTAAATATATATCTCGGTATGTTATAACCACCATTAAAATTTGGCGTCTCATACATTATCCTAAAATTGAAAAATGTATCGTGTAGGTAAAATGTAATTTTAATAAACCTAAATATATTTAACATCTTCCTATATTACGTACTGGAAGAATAAATACAAACAAAATCAACTATTCAATTTATTTAAACTAAATCTTGATACTAGACCTTATTAAGAACATTTTCAGACCTTTCTAAAGTTTATAGGATAAATAATTTCAGTGTACCATATCATCAAACACAAGTCTCGAAACCAAGTATGTATGAACATATTAACCGTGACATATTTAGATATTGTAATGGTTTTATAAAATTACTATAGCTAGTAAACTAAAAGTCCGATTAACCCCATTTTTAATTTTTAGGAAAGAGAATTAAATGCACTGCAGTCAATTATCACATATTTTTGGTCATACATAACTGTATACCTATTAAAAAGGCTGTCAAACTTAAAATTTTGCATTTTTAAAATAAAATTTTTAGTTTGATCCCCATTTTGAAAGGTATACAATTATTTTTGGTTAAAATAATAATAAAAAAAGTTGTAGAAAATTTAGTTGTCTCTTTAAAATGCGAAAGACGGAGTTAATCGAACATTCCGTTTATTAGATACAGTATGTTTACAAAATCCTTGTAAAACAAAACTTTGGGGCCCTGGTTGAGGGTGTTCCGGGGCAAATTTTGCTAGGGAGTTTTCAATGAACATACATCTCGGCATGTTCTATCCACTATTAAAATTTGGCGCCTCATACATTTTTCCTAATTTTACACCAGTAAAAAATTCTACGTTTCCTGGACTATATATCTTATGACAACTTAATAAACAAAATGAAAAACAATAGCGAGGGATTGTATTTTATTTACAAAAATTACAAACATCTTTTTGCCATTTGCCATGTGCGTTAAAAGTCATATGTGGTTTCCCACGCATTATCTTTGTGTGGAATTGAAGACAACAAACAAAACGAAAATGTATTATAAGGCTTTCAACATCTCTTTGTATTCTAGTCAGCAATAAAATGAAACAATTGACAAAAAGTAATATTGATAATATTTACAATGAGTATAATAATGATAACGTGATATAAAAATAGAAATACATTCGCCTAAATGGTAGATGAATTCAGTTATATAATATACAAAATACATATATTACATTTATTAACAATCTAGACTGTATTATCTTTCATATATGATATTAATATTTTAATAATTCTACCTTTTGCTGTATCTACAAACCTACATTAAAAATAGTTCAATTTTATTATTAAGTTCAATATGATAAGAATAGGGTTCAGTAAAATAAACAAAATTGTATTGAAAATATTTTTAATTTAATTTCCAAGAATATCCGATTGCAAGTTTTATTGATTTCTCACATTTATAGAATAAGGATTTTTTTTAGCTTGCAAGGAGTTGAAAAAATCTGGTAGACAAATTTTCTTAATAGCATTTTAAAGCTTGGAGTTTCAGCTTCAAAATCATATTTTCTGAAACTATTTTCAACTAGCAATGAATAATTCAAGTCTAAACTGAAAAAAAGTTCAAATAACTGCATTATTAAAAAATTACTTAATACAGTTTTATATATTTTTTTGATAAATTTACCAACATTAATCATTGAGTAAGAAGAAAAGTATTTGTGTTTTAGTCAAAAATCAAAATGCAAATTCTATTCAAAGTTCTTAATAATCGAAACTAATACTATAAATTTCACAGCTTCAACTTTCTCGGTAGCGGTATTAGCAATTATTTTTATTTGTTATTGTTAGTCAAACACCAAGACTTCAAATAAAATTACAATAAAACGACTTGTTGTTCGAGTTAAATAGAAAATCTTTTGAAACTATGGCTACATTTTATTGTTTCAAAACTTAGTGGCCGAATATCTGCAAATTTATTTGACAGTGTTGGAAAACAAGGTGAATAATGGGAACTGACAAGAAAATATAAAATCTGCGGGATACATGTTTCTTAACGTCTCAAGTGAATTATTTACTTTTTTTATAAAATATTTGTGAAAAACATGTCTGAATGAAAATATATCGCTATAGAAAATGATCTTATTTATATATGAATGTTTTTCATTTTACTTTACTATATTCCACATGTGAAGCTTCTTTTAATATATGAAATATTAAAAACATGTTTTTCATACAACAAAATCAAATAAGAGATTTCATACCAAATAAAGGATTCAATATAAAATTAAATACTTATTATAATTTTTGTACAAAGATTGTGTAGTTTTTAAACTTAATTTTTACTAAAAAATACCAAGATTATATCAAATGTATTTATAAGTATCTTCTAGAATCTGTGTAAAGTATTAAATATACATGTATTTAAGATTCGTATTATTTTAAAAGTTATTGGTATTTATTTCATCCCGGTCTGTCACATCTAAGGCTTACATTACACTATCAAATAAATGTCATATTTCTTTGATTAAAGAAACATGATATCATTTATCATCTTTTATAATATTCATAATATTTCTCTGATCATAGATAATGACAGTCTCAATATTTGATCAAATCTTTGTCAAAGATCTTTGACATATTTATTTGATAGTGTAATGGCCGCCTGAGAAATGAGACCAGTACAAGTTCTTTGTTTCGTATCATTGCAACAAAATAATTTATGGTTGGAGAACATTAGCTAATTTACATACAAAAAAATATCTTATGAAGCATAAATATGACTACATTTTACTCCTTTTCTCTTTTAAAAATTGTAAAAATAATACTCCAATATTACGAATTGCATTTTTCGAGTTATTATTGAATTTATATGGTAGGTATATAAAAACCTTGTGTAGGTATATTCGATTCAAATGGGAATTGGGAATACATTTTTTAGGTATATCAAGTTACGAATACATTAATATACATTTTTTATGAACATACATATTTTTCATTCTTTAGAACTGAATAAATAATATGTATGCAGTTTCGTAGTTTTTATATCGTACCTGAATATGGTTTTAAAGCATGCAGGGGAGGTATATAGCCCCCTTACGTGACAATATTTGACGAGAAAGAAGGGGGGATCAAAGTAAATGTGATGTCACATAAATACATCAATTTCATTTGAATGTAATTTTAACTTTTGTGCAAAATTAACCTTAATGATTTTTAAACTTGTTTTATTATTAATTGTTGATTTAATTACTAATGCAGCAATCACCAAATAATAATTTTATGTATATGTTACCGGCAAAGTATGTAATTCATGCATTCTATATAATTTCTAGGAATTCTATACAATGCCTAACGATTTTAGGCAAAGTATGAAATAATTTTTATTTATTGTTATAATAAATAAAATAAAATATTAGTTCAGACGAATATGAAGTATATGATTTAAAATTGTTAAAATAAAAAAAACATACAAAAATATTAGATATTATTTAGTTATTTAATAATTAATTATTAAATATTAAGTAAAATAAATAAAGTAAGATAAATAATCAGTATTTTAGTATTTTATTACATAAAGTAAACCAATATCTGTAGCTGAACCAAAATTGGTTGGATCACCCTATTTATGTTTATATTTCTAGTCTATACAATGCCTAGAAAATGTATATAATTGAATTCATTTCATACATTGCCTGGTTATTTTTAGGCATTCTATGCAATGCCTAGGAATTCTATAAAATGCCGAATTTCATATACATTGCCGGTAACATATAGACAAAGTTTCTTTTAAATAAATTTGATGACTTGTTATATTGAAGTTTATAAAAATTATCATTATTTGTTGATTTTTACGAAAGGGTAGTGGGATGCGAAGTATCGTGACGGAATATTAGCTAGGTGGGGAAATGGGACATTGGGTGAAGAAGGAATAAAAAAAAGCCTGAATTTTGCGTGACGTATATTATGGAGAGTCCTTAGTAATAAGAGTAATAATGAGTGTCAAAACTTTTTAAATACGTGCATATTTTTATTCAGAAATAGATGTTGTAATGAAATAAGATATGATGCTTTCTATATTGGCACTGCTTCTTTATTATTACAGTCAAAAAAGGTCTTAAAAGTTTTGTTCGGTTTTTCAGCGTGTGGAAAAAAATAAAATCACTTAACTTTGAAAACCTTTTAAAAAGAAATATATAGACCTCTTTTGATTTTTTTATTAAAAAACAATTATTCTTTGTCGGTTAATTGTCGTTGAACATTTAGAGCCAATTTATCAAGCGGCTATCCGAGAACACAACAATTAAGTGAAGTTGTATGACAGCCCACAAAACTTTATCCCATTTCTTCACAGCGACCAGATGAGTTTCTTATAATCAATTTCAACCATCAATCAATGTCATATATAGCGATGCTTTCGTCACTCGCTTACATAATATAACGTCTCATTTTCGAAAGTAGCATATATATAGAAGTTAGCAATGGTGGGTTGTATGTAGGGAACAGAACTACGGAACCGGAAATTTCAATTCCTGAACTTTTCTGACGTATAATTTGATTATTTTTCCATCCACTATAAAAATATTATTGCCTTTATTTTTTCAGTTTAACAAACTTTTTTCAAAATATTCAACTGTCTAAATATATTAAAAAGTCATGTGCTGGTCACATAATCTCCTTGTTGTGTAATAATATTGCATTTAAAAATTATTACGGTTGTATTAATTAATAAAATTAGTTATTCAATTTGTTTGTTAAATTATTCATTGTATTGTCTATATTTTTTTTTTATTTGAACAAACTTTTTTCAAAATATTCAATAATTTATATATTAAAAAGTCATATGGTGATCTCATATGTTTAAAATAAATATTCTTTTCTATGCTATTCTGAATAATATTTAGAAACTTATGCACGGAGAGAATATTCTTTAAAAAATTAACAGAAAATGCTGTGAACCTGAGGACAGAATCAACTTCTGAAAAAAATTAACAGAAAAGTCGGTAGAATTTAAAATAAAGTAAATGAAAAATTAAAATGCATACTGGTAAATTTTAACATAGTACCTACTAAAATTTATTTACTCTGAAAAAGTAATATACGCTATTCTTTAATTTAATTTCTTGCATATGAGAATTTCACGTACATTCTCTATAGTTTTACTATGTTTCTATATTACTTTTCATATCTGGCCTATCGCCGTCATAGAAACTGCTATACTTACAGTATGTATATTGAATTGTAGTAGACGTTTTAAATTTTACCATGTCGGGTGTTAAAAATTTCTAGGATCAATTTCGTCCTCCCGTTAACATGTTTTTTATGTTAAAAATTAACATTTTTTCAGTGTGCAAATAAAATTTAAATAAAACCCCTAAATTTGTATTACAGTCCTCCACTGGTTTACATCTCATTTTATAACAGAGCGTATCTGTACATACCATATATTTATGTTTGTCTGCTTCTTCTTTTTTACTTAATGGATCTTAATAATTTATTTTTAGAGGGGTCGAATTGAGTAATCAGCACTAATTACTTCAGATATATAGTAGTATATCTTATTTAATGTAAAACAAAAACTTTTTATACACAGTCATGAAAAATATTTTAATATATTAGATTCTGACCTCTAAAACCGTATCCGCAATTGATTATTTCGGAGAGTTTTGTTGCCCGAGTCCCGAGCTACAAATTGCGGGTAAAAACAAATAATAAAAATCCGAATCCATATACACAAAATAATTTCATATCCGTATCCGGAACCAAAAAAAAATAACCTTGTCTTTATAACAAAGTATAGTAATCATGAAACACTTCGATTTTTAACTGAATTACATGTAAGAGGGTACCTGAATCACGTACGACCATTATCTCAATTACATCTGTCTGCGTGTCTGTCTGTCGGTCTGCGAATGCTTTACAACCAAATGATTAAACTTACAAACATGACATTTTATATTAAAAGTTCTCGTAAACCATATAGATATATACCTCTTATTTTTGAAGATGATCACTAAACTGGTAACGGGTGTTTACTCTTTCCAACATTGTGGTGAATAACAGCAGTTATAAAATCTCATATCAAATAGCCAATATTTACTATATTAATAAGTACCTACCTATACATACGGCTTCTCTAGCGTGGACTACGAATTTTTTTTAAACATAGACCTTTTTATTCTATTTTATTTTTTACTACATTATATATTATACAATATTCAGTGGTTTAGGCAGCGTATTGCAAAAAAATCACACTAATTTCTTCCGATTTGATTTACTATTATCTCTATTTCTTATGTTACCTAACGTAACAAAAAATATATTAACTAAAACCTGGGTGAAGAACATATATGTATATGAATTAATAAAAAAAACACCTTTAAATCAGATAAGTGGTTCTCGAATGATAAGCACACTAACGGACAGACAGACAGACATACATTGCGATTTAATAACAAGTTTTTTTTATTAAATATATTTAAAACCATATGTTTTGAAAAAAACTGATATTTTATTAGTCATAAATTTTATTGCTTTCATAAATCTTAACTTAAAATAAAACTAAAGGATGTATGTAAAAATAATAACTGTATAAAAAGTTAAAATATATATGAATAATAATAAAACTTTCACTATAATTTTCGCTTGAAATATTTTATGACGAATAATGTATTCTCTAAAAGCATCTTTTATTGTTATAAACTTTATTTACGTTATAGCTATATGGATTTAATTTTTTTTTGTTACTTTACTGTCTATATACAACCAGAACTTACATATTCTTTTCTTAAAGTGATACAATGATATTTATATCCATAAACTTTTAAAACTATAATGATCAATCATATTTATTAAAATTCACCTAAATTGTTCAGAATTTTACTAATTAATTAAATATATTAAACTTTTAATAAATTTAATAAAAATAATAGAAACAATTACTGAAAATTTGATTTATGACAATTTAAATGTAATATTTTGTAAAATAGGTCAATTGAAAAGTTGTAACTACACTTAAATACTTTGTTGCATGACCTAATTTAAATATACTCTGCAGCATTAATGAAGTCATAATTTTTACCCTTTAAAAGAAAAGTTAATTATTTTTTTATAACACTGTTTAAATACTGCATTTACTTACATCATTTGTGAGTAAAATACTTCATTGTTTTTTTAAACTGCAAAAAATACCCCTTTATAGTAATTTATATTAATTATGAAAATGCGAGTACAAGCAGCTCTCGATTTCACTGTAACGAACGTCTATTTTATGAAGAAAATACAAAAATGCATCCTAAAGTGATAAAACATAAAGAAAAAAGTCTGAACAAAAAGCAGACAGACACGATTTTTTTTTATTACCCAAAAAAAATATTATACACAAAAAATCTTAAATATTTTAATTGTTCAGAGGTTATTTCAGATTTATATGTAAGTAACATGTATAAGTAAAATCTCCTTTAACACCATGTATATTGTTTTTATGATAATTCCAGATATATTATTATTTCTGCCTCTAGACGCAAAACCTAAAGTAACAATATACATACACAAACATTTTCATCCTTATGCGAACATTATACAGAATACAAAATACAAAACCTTGTTGTAGCTCATTAAACATGATACAGTGACACATTTCCATAAGGTCCTTTGTACATGCTCTTTTTTACCCTTGGCTAGCTGCTTACCTGTCATATCCCCCAAAACCAACTGCCCCAACAATTACATATATACTGGCTTTCACTTCTTGTTGCACAATGACCATTATAAATAATGTTTATTACGTTATTTACCTATCTAATTCAACATGTTTATGGTGAAACTAGCGGAATCCCGCGGCTTCGCTCGCGTAAACTTCGAAACTAATTAGAACCCTCTATACGTGATAGGGGACGACATATTAAATTTTTTTATATTGATTTTTATTCATTACCTATAAAAAAACGTAAATATCTCGGATCTTAGTTAAAAATTGTAAAAACTAACTTTCTACCATCGCCAATAGGGGTTGAATATCGAATTTTTTTATTGCAGATTATTTTGCCCGACCACCATTATAACGTAAGCAGCTATATCCAGATAAACATATCTAAATCCGTCCTCGTCCCCGTCTCATGCTATTAGGGCTTGAATATCAAACTTTCATTTTTAATTGAATATTAATTTGTCCGAATTATACATTAATATCATGAACAATTATGAAGATAAATATATCAAAATTTTACCTTCCCCCCATGCCCATAGGGGTTGAATTTGCGTAACTGATATTTGTCTTGTAGAGTACCTACTTACTTGTGCCATATTTCATTCGGTGAATACAAAAAAAATATTTTACAAATTTTTCCACCCGCCTAACACCTTAGGGGTTACGTTTTGGGAAATGCTGAAAAAAATGTTTCATTATTTATATTGTAGAGTATGTTCGATAAGTTTCAATTAAATTTCACGTTTCTAGGTCCAGGGGTTTGGGCTGTACGTTTATATATAAGTGAGTGAGTGAGTGAGTGGTTAAGGACAAACTCTTTTATAGATATAGATTTGTTGTATCTGCACTCTGATACTGGAAAACTCTCAGTTCATATAATTAAAAATAATCGACAGAATGAATTCAATGATCTTTATTACTCATTTTTTAGCGACATTTAATCCTTACCTCTTCGATCCAAGTTTTTTTTAATACACCTCTTCAAAAAATGTAGATAGCTTTTTGCGATGGGGGGATTTAGACTAAAGACCTTTTTTAATTTTTTTTTCTAGATATTACCAATTTTCAAAAAAATTTTTAGTCATTGCCAATTTTGAAGACCTTTTAGTCGTTCATTTTTATTTTTTTGCAACGCAGGTCCCCTTGTATCACTCTGATGGGGGGGGATATGAGTATTAAATCATCTTTTATATGGTGAAAAGTATACAAATTGGACTCATAGGGGGGGATTGATCCCCTTAACCCTCCCCCTATCTACGCCACTGATCGTATTAACATACAGTGTATAGTATGTATAATGTATATGTTTTAATTCACGTATAGCCATTAATGACAACAAACTCTATGCATAATATCAAATAATATTATTTATATTTTGTTCGAATACCTCAATAATCATTTAGTATACACAGGGCCGGCCTTTGCAAGCTCGGCGCCCCGGGCGAAATATTTTTTTGCCGCCCTCCCGACATTTTTTTTTTGTTGACTCAAATATATAATTAATTTCTACCGCAAAAAAAAACTGATGAGCTTTTTTTTTTCGTTGTTGCATCTTTCTTTTCTCATTATTTTTATGTTTTTCATTGTTTTGCGCTTCTTCGCCGCCCCTACAAGCTTGGCGCCCCGAGCGGTCGCCCAGGGTCGCCCCCCCCCCCTAAAGCCGTCACTGAGTATACACAATTTGGTGCGTGCAGAACACATTTGTATATAACGATCGTTATTTTGTATAACATATGTTTTTACACTGTATTTGTTAAATTTTATATGATACACGGATTGTTTTCATGTTTATATTATGTGTGGACATATAGCAATGTTTTATAAACATACAACCTTTGTTGATTGTTGTACACATTTGTTTACAGTTAAATAAAATCAATACAACAGTTTTAAATCATACAACGTACTTCGTACTTGACTGCAGAGCATATAATGATATATGAAATATATTATATGCATAGGTGGGCACAGTTAATCGAAAAGTTAACTTCGTTAATCGTTAATCCGTTAATAAAAAAGTAAACTTTGTTAACCGTTAAAGCGTTAAAATTCCGAAAATGTAACGGAAGTTAAAGTTAACCGAAAATTCGAAAATTTAACGAAATTTAAAGTTAATCGTTAAAAAGTTAACCATCCAAAATGTTTGAAGACCTTTTTTTGTTGATTTCGACAACTTTCTTATGTACTTTTCATCAAACAACCAATGTAACGGACTAAAGTTGACGGAAGTTAAATTTAACGGAAGTTAACAAAAGCATTAACATTTTTAACTTAAAAGTTAATCCGTTGACCATTTTGTTAACTTCGTTAATTAACGATTAACGGATTAACGAGTTAATGCCCACCTATGATTATATGTAATGTATATTATAAGAAACAATATCTCTTTGTTTCCTAAATAGGAATTTAACAAGTACAAACTTTTTGTACTTACTAAAGAAATGTTATTTTACTTTAATTTCTGGTTGTAGCAGTTTCGGATTGTTGCCAGAACGGAACTGTATGCACTGGAGAAACAAAGTTATTTGTTGATTATATGCATACAAAATAGGAAACGGAAAAATATATTGACCGCTGCTACAGTTTAATTTTGATAAAGGTAACCTACTAAAAATTTCAAATAGGAGAAAGCAACAAGTGCAATTTTTCTTTAAGTTACAATCTACAAATAAGAAAACGTAACATTGAAATACGTTATCTAAACGACTCGGTGAAAAACTCGTTTATAATTATAAGCAAGTTCCTTCACTTTTGATAAAATCATAAACATTAAAATAAACGTAAAAGATTATGTAACGTATCGTATAAACGTATTTCCAAAGTAGTGCATGAACACGTACCTATTACGTAATCTTTTTATACAGAATTCATACCCGTCAATGTGTACATAAAGGATTAAACTATGGTGTTATACGTTAGACCTTAAATTTAAAATTTAAAACGAAAGTTATTCTTAAAATTAACTTAATAAAATACCTAACACTTTTATATATTTAAAATATATAAGGGTTACACATTGATATCTCCAACTGTACGAAATAAAATAAACGAAATTATTTGGTAATTTAACGTGACAGCCTCATATGCAAAATACGAACTTTAAAGATAAACCAAATTTTAGTTCTTAATAGTTGAAAACAAATTCTTCACCAATATTATTGAGATGTCCATCATACCCGCATGAGTAAATAATAAAGTCGCCGCGTTTAAAATTCCTGAACGGTCTCCATCACCTGCCATTTATATCACACCATGAACGAAATCGTTCAATACTGCGAAGCACTCGCCTCTATAAACCTGTCTGTTGTAACAGATATAAAATCTGGTAGCTCACAACCTACTTCAGAATTTCATTTTCCCAGCAACGTCAACTTTAATGTGATATACCAGGATGTATGTTCATAGTACTTCTTATTTTTAGAAGCTCTCGCAGATTAAATGAAAACTTTTGCTGCCTGAGTCTACTTTGTAATATTAATATAAAGTTAAGTAATATCTGTTAAACTAACAACATTTTAGTACATTATAGTATACATATTTTGAATTTTGTAGTTTTACGCTTCAAATATGCTTCGTACTGATCGTATCATTTTTTTCATCCCTTTATACTATGTAATGGAATTGTTATATGTTATATAATAATATAATATATGAATAATTGCGATCGTAGATTTGGTCGAAACGCCAGGTTTCAAAAAAGCCTTAATATATTTTTTTAATTCTATTTTAAAAATAAAAGATCGACGCAAAAAACAACATTGTATGATTCCTTTTTATTTTACTATTATTTTCTTGATTAAGTATTGTTTTTATTACTAAAAGATCGTTTTACAAACATCAATACAATTTAGTATTTTTTTTTTTAAATATTGTAGAAACAAAATTTTTAAATTTCGATATTTTTAACAATATCAAAACTATGTAATTTATTTATTTTGGAAAATGGTACATTTATATTATAACCAATATAACTTTAATAAAAAAATTACTTTTTTATTAAATTTAAACTTTAATTTCAAAACTTTGTATTTTGCTATTAAGATCAAAGATTCCGAAATGTTATTTTTTATAGTTTGTATTATTTTTTCTTTATTTTTGTAATATTCTTGCTGTCATTCAAAAATTGCTTTTGTTCGTATATCTCACATAGAATGTTTCCAAATATTTCAAGTTTCTGGTACATATCAAACATACTTTTTGTATGTATATTTATTTTTTTATTAAAAACTAGATAGAAAAAATATTATATATAGGTTAAATACTGTCAGTGGAAATCATATAAATATAATAAATGTCAAAAAAATGTATTCAATAAAATATGATACGCTTCATGTAAATAAATATTATACAATTAACGGAGTTTATTTTATTCTTTCGTCAATTGTTTAATAATAACAATCTCATCAACTATTTTGATAAAACGTAAATATTTTATTACAAAGAGTATATTTTTCTACCGTGCTACAATAGTGTTACTGTAAAAACAAAAGCTTTTTAAATAATGCTAAAATAATTTAACGTTTCTGCAGAGAAATTCTATACGGGTTATGAACGCAAAAAGGAAATAATGGTTATGACGTATTCAAGTAAAGAAATTTTTAGATTGAATACGTGCTTCCTGGTGCAATCTTATTATGACTCAACTGTAATTCACATATCTCATATTTATTTAAACTTTATCGCTTAAAGATGCTATCTTGTATGTAAATAAAATTTTTATTTCGTGCATTTATTCTTTGTGGTTATGTCCTTATTATACATACATACAGAAGAAAAAAATGTGTTTAAGATTTTCTGCAGTTATATTATTCGTTTGTAGTTGGTAAATTTATCGTATTTTCCCAAAGTTCATAGTGCCATTGTTATATATCGTATTCGTGAATTTGAGTTATATATGTTTTGAATGAAAGAGATTGATGTATCTAAAACTGGAACGGAAATTACAACTGAGTAATTTATTTTCAGATTGTCGAAGCAACATGGCTGAAAATGATTTAATAAATAAGTGAACGATTGATAAATAAATAGACATGTGAAAGAGAACAATAGACAGTGAAAACAAAAACATTAAACAGATATAAATTACTTACAATTATTCTTATACAAAAACAAATAATAATAAATAGGTGAAAACTAATACAGGTGTCTTAAACTAATAGTATAATAAAATAGTTCATATGCAGTGACCATGGATAAAAAAACAGTGAACAATCAACATTTGGGTGCATTAAAAAGCATGTTCATGAACATGAGACTTCTTTCTAAAGGCCATGGTGGTTAGTTAATGATGGATTTGTAAATGTAGTGAGTGAGTACGAGTGGGAGTCCAATGGAGGCTGCAATCACTAATTCCCAGCCTCCGGGCTCACCGCCCCAGCTACCACAAGTGTACGATCCAAACATGGACTACGTAATCAACGACTACATGGAGCGACTGGGCACGAGGCTCAACATTCTAGAGTCAGAGCTGAAGTATGCGTGGCGCGCTCTCGACTTACTCTCGCAGGAGTACGTCAAAATGTGGGAACGGTTAGAAAAGTTAGAGGGTCTCATATACGAACAACAAAACGTTATTTCTCAGCTTTTGGAGTTTTACTCGACTAGTGGTCCTGCGATCGATGCACCGCAAGACGATAACGCAAGTCAGTCCATTATAGATAGTCGTATTGGTCAATTAGAGGTAATTAGAGAAATATTAGGTAATGGAACTGTAGAAGATGGTTTAGAAGAAGGTGTCGATGTGACTAGAAATTCTGTAGAAGCTTCTGAGCTTATTTCTGAACTCGAACTTGAAATGGGTTTAGACGAAATGTGTGTTCCAGACGAAGCGTTCTACAGAAGTCTGAATCAAGCATATAGAGATGATTTAGTTTGTGGTGATACGTCTCGGCCTCAATCTCAACTAGGGTTAATATGGGAGGAAACGGAAGAAGGGGAAGACGGTATAAAAAAGGATATTGTTAAGGAATTACAGGAAGCTGCAATGTTGGAAGATGAAAACCAACAGGTATTTAGTGCTATGGATTATAAAGATTACAGAGGGAATTCTCCGTGTATAAGTGAACAAGACTTAGCACAGTTATCAAGAATAAGTTCATTAGACCACGTTGCTATAGAAAAACTTAACGAATTAGATAGATTAACAACGAAATTGCAAAAAGATTCTGATGATTTAAAAGACTTACAAAATCAACTAATGGATTCACCTCACATGCAAAGAAAAAAACTGTTGCAGGATGAAGCAATGACAGAAGCAGAAGCGCGAGCCTTAGCTGATGATACTAGTATTATTGATGAACAGCTAAAGCAAATGTATACTGAAAAATGGAGTTACACGAATGGCACACGGGGATTTGACGACATGCTTCAAAATTTGTCAACTGCATTAACGAATAATTCAAATCCTAAAAGATCAAACTCCCGTCTTTCTATTTCTGATAGTATTAGTGGAGCTGACGCCGAAGTAGCCGAGACATTATCAGCAGGATTCCGTACTCCAACGTCTCCTCGCAGAAGGTTACAAATGGATATTACTACATGTGATCCACCTTACACGACAGTAACGGGCCGATTAGCTTACAGTAATGCATTACAAAACGCTGAAGCAAACGTATCTTCTACTTCTATTAATAAAACTGCTACTCAGGTATTAAATGATTATAAAAAATTCCAAAATGAATACATGGATTCGCAACTCTCATCCGTCTCTTGTAAGACAATACCTTGTACCACTCCAACGATGTATAACACTTCGAGCGAAAAAACACTATCACCTACATTGTCCATATGTAGTATACGAACCCGACAAGATGGATATGTTGATCCAAGTACATCGGGTGTCAGTTTAGATTTACCTGATATGAAATCAAGTCCCTCGAGGTCACCAAGCCCACCACCTCCTGCTCCGGGTGATGCAGCAGAAACATTTCTTATGCCTGAAAGTAGTATATTACCGGGCCCTCAACGAGGTCCAAGTCCAGTCTTCCTGGGTGCAAACGTACCAAATTCAACGTCAATTAGCAATGTAGAACCGCATCAACAAGGTAGACTTAGTCCGAGAAATTATTCTCCCAAATCTCCTAGAGCATCTCCAAAACATAATAAATCAAACTCAACAAATATAGTAGCAGCTAAATCAGATTCAGGGTTATCATCTATGAGTGGTTGGTCAAGTTTAGAAAAATCACCAGGATCACCTAAAGGTGCTATAGTTAGTTTAAATAAAAATCAATCGCAGACATCACTTGTCTCAGATACACATTTAAATAAAAATCAGCAACATATGCGACCAGTATCTCCAATGCCTCATCAAATTCATCCAACACCAATATTTCCAAAAGAGAACTCTCAATTTAATAATTCTGAATCGTATAATGGGCCACTTCAAGTACCTGTTTGCAATGCAATCCTTCCTGGTGGGCATCATTTATCTGCATTTACAACTGTCAAATCTCCTTGTAGTCTTGAATCTTCAGAAGGTTATGGTAACTTTGTGCCTGCTCCAGCTCCATGTAATGATAGAAACGTAAGTCCTAGGAAAAAATTAAAACATCCTTCAACAACGACACCGCAGACAACGATATACGGAGACTACATGTACAGAAATGAACAACCAGCTATATATTCAGTTGCAGGAACAAATAAACAAGAAGCGTATACTTCTGTGTACACAAGTAACAGTGCGACGTACGTAGCTCAACCTACAAACTACCCTGATTTAATTGGCAATAACGAAGCACACATTTCTCGATTCCCTCCGGAACCAAGTTATCATGCACATACAACGATTTGTACAGTTACAACAACAACCCCATCTGCTCATACAGGAAATAGAAAACCGTTAACACGAGGTCACTCAATGAGTGCTGCCATTGGATCTGAGAGTATTACAAATCACGATGGATACAAAACTGCTATGTACAGAACAATGTTTCCAACGGGAAATATCACAGATGCTTTATCTTACTATCCTACATCTACTCGATATGACCAAATTGCCCAAAATTTACCAAAAACTGACTATAACGATCCTGCAGCATGGTTAAACTACACTGGAGATAATCCAAGTCAACCAAATCAATCGAATGTTTTTACATCATCAAAATCATTTGACTGTAGCCAACCATATGTTGACCCTAGAAGATTGCATCAAATTCAACAAATGCAAGATAATACAAAACAAATTCCACCACAACCAATTTATGAAAACCAAATGCCGTATCAACCTAACCAGTCCTATAACCAACCTGAGCAATATGGAGGCAACTGGAATAAACGGCCTGATTTACAATATTTAGAGTTAGATTTAAGAAACAGAAATGTTCCAGAACAAATGGTTCGTCAACAAGGAGACCAATTTTATGACTCCGGTGGAGTTATTGTTTCTCAATCAGGGTATATATCTATTTCTTCAGATTTAAAAGAAAGTGGTCATGAAGATAAATCTACGAAAAAATTAAAAAGAGGTAGTACGCTAAAATCCGCCATGAATTCAGTGAGTAACTGGTTACCTGATTTACATTTAAGTAAACGACACCGATCTCATTCTTTGCCATCCGGAGTGAAACGTGAAGACTTAATACAAAAAGATCCGAACAGGACATCAGTAAGTACAAAGAGCAGTAGAAATAGTGTCGCAGCTACTCCCAGAAAGAAAAAACGCTATCCGCTTGTTTCAACTGTGTCCGGTATCCTCCAAAAAGCTAAACGTAGAACTCAACACCACTCTCAATCTTTATCTGATCCCGAACAATCAGAAACTGAATGGAGTGGAGGAAGATCACCTAGTATTGCTCAATCAGAAGATGAAGACAATGTGTTCCCTGACAATATAGATTCCTTATTTGCTAAAGTAAGTACAGTAAATTTAAAATCGAGTACTCAAAATCTACAAATCAATGAACAGCAAGTTGAAAACGATGTTTCTCAAGATCAGCAACCACTTTTTGCTAAAATGCTTCCACCAACACAACTTAATGTCAAATCTGGAAGTAAAAATGAAACTGAAAGTGAATTATCGGATAATGTTGCTGGAGAAGAAGAAACATCCGGTAAAAGCACGGGCAGTGCTTCTAGTGCAATATTTGCAACGATTGGTGATGTTAAAAAAGGTGCATCATCAGAAAAAAGTGATGATTCTACTACAAGTGAAACGAGGCCTTTCCCACCAGTTACACTAGGTGGAGCTTCTATGGAATTTGCTGTCTCGAGAGCTTTGGGTAAATATAGACAACGTCAGTCTTCCACTGTATCTGAAGATCAGACGGTTAACGAAGACAACGGACAGAAAGGTGATGAATCAATCATATACGATGAAGTTGCTCCACCCGAACCAGAACCATTTATTCCAAAGAAAACCGAACCAATAAACATAATAGATAATCATAAACCTACGTTGGATGACGCTCCACCGATAGAGGGCAGTCCATCTGCTGTCAGTGCGAGAAGTCACACAAATCGTTTCTTTCCACGCCATCAACAAAGTCTTGAAATACCCGGAAGCAGGGATGAAGATGATAACCGCAGTACTCATTCGTGGCGAAGCGGGTCAAGAGTATCATCTCGACGACAAAGTACAGAAGATAGTATTGATAGCGAAGATGAGTGGTACTGCTATGAATTAAGGAAATTAGAAGAAATGGAAAGGCAATCGCAAATTGAAAATGAAATGGTTGGACCTTTAGCAGAAGAACCAGAAGACGAGCCATATGAGCCTAATATAGATGTTAAAGAACGCATGTCATTTGTACTGAGAGAACTAAGAATGAAAGTTAAACCAAAAGAAGGCGTTTTAGATGAAAATGAATTATATAATAATGTTATTGCATCAGCAAAACGAAGAGAAGAAGCCCAAAGACGAAAGAGTGACGCGAAAGCTGATTTATTTGCGAGAATTAAAGATTATCATTCATGGGCAGAAGAGTCATTTCAAATGGAAGAACCAAAAGAAGTTGAAAAACCTGAAGAAACTGAAGAACATTCATCCGGTGAAACATCTGGTCCGGATAGTCCAAATCAAAGTATAGATGAATCAGACGAAGAAGAAATGGCTGCCGCAGAAGCGTTAGCATCTAGATCTAGAAGAAGTTCGAGTGGATCAACATTAAGGCAACACGAAAGAATTGTACAATCTGACAGTTTGAGTAGAGAAGGGTCTGTAAGCGTGCCGCCGAGTGAGGTGTCCGTAAGCGTTCCTCCATCTGAAGGATGGGACAGTGAAGAAACCGCTACCATTAGAGACGAACGGGCTGAATCTGCGGGTACAACGACAACTGCAACTGTGTCTTTGCCTAAAATCAAAATTGACAGTAGTTGCAGTTCAAGTCCTGGTAATAAGCAGCAAGATGATCCGCAGTCTGGCCCACTTTCAAGTAAATGGAAACTTTTGAAAGCTCTCAAAGAACGTAAAGCGGAAGAAAGGAGTAATCAAGAGAAGATCCAAGACACAGTAACAACAAAAGAAGAGAAAGTGAGTATGATGAGTATGATGCAGAAATTTTATGAAATACATGTAAAAACATGAATTTAGATTAATTGTTTGGCACTCAATTGTATTAGGAGCACAGATATTATGTAGGCTCTACCCTTTACAATAATTATGTGGCTTATCTGTATTTATTCGTATTTATACATTTTTAATGTTAATTATTGTTAGGACTTTACATCCTACTTACATTGTTACATTTGTTTAACTGATATTTCAATATTAATTGTTAATTGTGAATTTAATACTAATAGACAAACAGGTCAATATATACAATTTGCATATTCATATAATTCACGTAAAACTCTTGATATCATTTCATTAGGATGTAAATATATTATGCTCTTAACGTTATCCAATTTATAAGTCAATATGTAGAACAATATATAATCGAAACGCTTAATAGTGTAGGACGTATATTGTGAAATTTTTATTGCAAATTAGTACCTTGTTATATAATACAATAATGTTGTGTGGCACATTAAGCTTACATTTAATAAACATTGTTAAATATACTTTGTCAATTTATCATATCATTTCATATCATAACAACCACACATCGAAGTTACTTATAAATATTGTCTCTGAACTCAAATAAAGAGATATTTTTTTCACGAATCTACCATTAATTATTTTTACAACAGATCAAACATGTTTGTTTGCACAAAGTAAAAATTCCAAAAATCAAATATCTTTTTTGTTTGTGTTCAAATGTATCAAAGGAGACATTTAGTTTTACTCAGCTGTGATTAATTTGTGATTCAAACAAAACAATTTATGTTGAACTGTGAGTACCTATTTATCAGAGAAACATAACTGAAATACAAACGCAATTGTTTTAGGTAAATTGTAGAACTTGTTGTTGTGTGTGTAGGCAAAAAAAAGACAAGCTTAGATAGATTAGGTAAATTTGTAACATGATTTTATTGACACATATAATATTGTATTAATAAATTTGTTTATACAAAATTCACACTTAATGAAAACACATTTGCATTTACTTACTGTTAGTACATCAAAAAAGTATTTATTAAGTGAGTATTATTTCAAAAATGAAATAAATTCAGTATTAAAGTTAATTTAATGTGATTTAAAGTCTTTTTTTATTTTATAAATTATATACAATTTACATTATCAAGTATTCTTATCAGTATTAAAATAATAACAAATGTAAAATTTCACTTATGTTCCTGTATCTATACATTAAATACATAATAATAGTAAATATATTTCTTCAAATGTAAAAAAGTTGTTCAGATATTATTAAGGTCAGTTTTGTAATGCAATCATATTTATATTTTTTTTGTCAAGATAAATAGTTCATAAAACTGTATCAGAGTAAATATATCCAATTAAAAGTTATAAAATTACTAAAACTGACCAGCAGTAAGATAAAATACTTAATCTATATTATACGAAAATTAAAAAAAATAATTAATATTGTACGGCACCATAGAAGAATTATAATATTTATGTACACTTTTATATGTATCCGAATAAATAAATGTATGTTATAATTTTTTGTATTATACCACACCATCTCCGGGTGGGTGGTTAGTTTTTAAAATAATATTAATATGTTTTTTTGTTTTCTTTTTGTTTTTAGAATGGAAGTGGCCAAGGCGGTGATTCTTCTGGAAGAGGAAATGGGTAAGTTTTATTTTTTGTAACGTATTAAAATCTGTAGAAGAGTGATAAAAAATTACCATAGACATATATGTCCATATGTCTATGGTACTTATTTCCATGACTGCTATAACCCTAAATAAAGAAATATATAGGAGTCATAATACACTACCCAACATTGTTACTAGTGTACTTCACAAAAATGTGCTTCATAAAATCAATAACGTATCATTCAAATTTAATTTTGAATTTTAAAAATAAATTGAAATTAACTATTTTTTACATTGTCTGGTTATTATATTAACTATATTATACCGGGTGTCCCAGATAACTTTTCCAGCATGGGAATCTCAGTATCTATAAGAGATACAGGTTTGGTTAAATGAGATGAATTGTTTTTAAGAAAAGGATGAGTATTACTACACCAAAAAATATTCATAATTCTATGTGGTTTAGTTTAGACGGTGTGCCCAAAAAACTGAAAATTCGGAATTTATTTAAACTTTTTTGTCAAAGTAGATGGGTACTTTTTAAAGCACTTTTTTGTGTAGAATTGATTGATGTATTTAGATTTTTTATATCACTTTTAGTTTCCGAGTTACGAGCCCTAACTTTTGTTTTTCTTATGGGCCACTAAGTTGAACGTGTTTTTTACTCTACTTTACAACAATATGTCACTTTATATACTTATTATCGAAAAAAAATTATAACTTATTTTTTTAAATAGTTAATTGTTTTCAAATATTCATTTGTTATTTTGATTGTTGTTATTGTGATTTTTGTTTACAATTTTTGTTTCTCTTGGCTCACTTGAATGTTTGTAATAAAATACTTAATAAATATCACTTGCATTTATTACATCGACTTATTTTCGAAAATAAATGTGACAAGTGACATATCGATGTAAAGTAGAGTAAAAAAGTAGTTCAAATGTTCCTTAGTAATCTTAGTGGCCCATAAGAAAAACTAAAGTTAGGGCTCGTAACTCTGAAACTTAAAGTGATATAAAAAATCTAAATACATCAATCAATTCTACACAAAAAAAGTGCTTTAAGAACCTTCTTACGAAAAGTACCTATCTACTTTGACAAAAAAGTTATAGCCATTTAAAGATATTTCGAATTTTCAGTTGTTTAGGTATGCCTCCTAAATCACATAGAATTATGAATATTTTTTGGTGTAGTAATACTCACCCCTTTCTTACAAATAATTCATCTCATTTAACCAAACCTGTATCTCTTATAAATACTGAGATTCCGATGCTGGAACAGTTATCTGAGACACCCGGTATTATTATATTATATTAAATAAACTGCTCTTTTCTATGAAATAGTTTATTTTTAACGCATTTTAAAAAAATGCATTTTTTACATTAACCGATGCTACAAAATAATTCAATTAAAATAAAGTTTTACAGCTCTTAAAACTCTATCAAAGTACATGAATAGGTCGTATAACTTTTAAAACTTTTAATTGTTACTGGTATGAAGCATTTCAAGAATTCGGTTCAATCGAAGTTGGTAGGTATAGTATGTAACAGACTTTGAAAGAAAATAAATTATTTTGTCACATGAAAATTTCGTAACTACTTAAAAATTGTTGTAAACTTAATTTTCATAAAATTTTGGCACGAAAGTGTAATAAAATAAAAATTTCTACAAAAAGGTAACATTTATATTATTATTTTAAAAGTAAATAACTTTTGTCAAAAATAATCCTATGGGAGATATTTATTTGCACGTGTAAACATTTATTTATATCAAGCTATTCAATAATAAATTAAAGTTAATTCCACAAATTCTTTTGAGCACATTGACCGAAAGATAAATTTCACACAGAACCTTTCGGATTTGATAAATTATAAATTAAACTTTTGTGCGAGACGCACTGAGCCCAAACTGGTAAATAAATGAAACTTTTTGTAATTAATCACATTTAGACAGTTTTAAACATTTTTAATTATATTCAAGATTTCTAAATATAATATGCAATAATATAATTTATTACCACACAATTTTCAATTACTGCAAACAATACTTTGTGTTTGAATGAACTTGCAATTATTATTACTTCAAATTTACCTCAACGTTTGAGTGATTCATGGTGTACAGCGGTTTTGATTATTGTGCATTTGAAAATATAACGGTTTACCTAAAAATTCAATTATTGCAATTAATTGCAATAAGTATTATGTATACAGGGTGATTCAGCACTGTCGTGCCAAACTTGAACAGTAGATTGAGAAAAATATTTTAAGCAAAAAACTTCCAATAAACATGTGTCCGGAAATTTTTCCTTAGGGAACTACAGGCCTCCAAAGATTTTACTAAAAATGAGTTTTAATTTTATATTTAGAGAACCCTTTGTGATTGAATTATGAAATTTAGTATTTGGTTTAGTAATAACAGGTGTTATCGATTTCTAATATTAACCAATTATATTTTAGACCAGGGCTGTATGGGGCCAGTGGGCCTATCGATTTTTATTTAGTATTTGTTCGTTAATTTTTTTCCTGAGTTGGTACATCAATAAGATTATATGATACAAAATACACAAAAACATACTTTGCTTGTTTATCATAGGATAAACCGTTTTCGAGAAATATCGATGGAAATGAAAGAATGCAGAATTTTACTTAATACGGATGTTTGAAATTACAAGAAATAAATTTATATTCTTTTTCAATAATTAAAGGTAAGAATAAAGTTCATATAAATAAACCTCCTAATATGAATCCTTGATATGGATGCATTTTCGGAGGTATATTTATATTAACTTTTTGTCTTATTTTTTATCATGGAACAAGAATATAAATTTATTATTTGTAATTTCAAGCATCCGTATTCAGTTATTTTCTAAATGCTTTCTTTTCTATGATAAACAAGCAAAGTATGTTTTTGTGTATTTTGTATCATATAATCTTATTGATGTACCAACTCAGGAAAAAATTAACGAACAAACAAATACTAAATAAAAATCGATGGGCCCACTGGCCCCATACAGCCCTGGTCTAAAATATAATTGGTTAATATTAGAAATCGATAACACCTATTATTACTAAACCAAATACTAAATTTCATAATTCAATCACAAAGGGTTCTCTAAATATAAAATTAAAACTCATTTTTAGTAAAATCTTTGGAGGCCTGTAGTTCCCTAAGGAAAAATTTCCGGACACATGTTTATTGGAAGTTTTTTGCTTAAAATATTTTTCTCAATCTACTGTTCAAGTTTGGCACGACAGTGCTGAATCACCCTGTATAGAATTTGATCTGGATTTTAAAGCAGCGGTAGTAAAATAAATTAACCATCACTGCATTTATATTATAAATATCATACACTTGATTACAATTGTCAGTGAACTGTCATTTAAATTCAATATTTTATTTGCTTTGATTTTGGTTTACACCAAATTCTTTATAAAACCGGGCACAACAGTTTCAATTAGGGAACGTTTTGTTCCGTGATTGAAATTGACAGTTTTCCGATAAATTTTACATCTTTGATCTCGTCTAGTCCTTTAGAAAATTAGATAATCCATTCATACTCTGCTAGGTTCTTTTCGTATTATCTCTGTAGACTTATGTATATTAAAGCATCATTAAGTTTAACTAAAGAGAACTAAGTTTTTATTAACTAAATATATTTTAATTTAAAAATATATATGCATATGAATTTGAAATTAGTAAGAGGCTAAACGAAAACAAAAAGAGGTGTATCTTTTTATTATCACTCTTCTGCTTTGTATATAAAGTTTTTGTAAACAAAAGTAAATATTAATTAACAATAATAAATTTTACAGACACCCAGGGGATAATCCTTTCTACAGCAACATTGACAGCATGCCCGACATTCGACCCCGGAGGAAATCTATTCCTCTCGTCTCGGAGCTGGTGAGTGCATTCGTCTCACACTATTACAACACACGCATAATCAGTAGGACCTTGTATTCTGGAATATATTTGTCATACTTCATAGTTTTTTATAAGAATTAATTTAATTCGTAAATATATGTTTATAATATCCGTCTTTTTCATTGTTGGATTTTTAATTTTGCTGAATGTCTCATACTTATTCGATACGCTATTATATTTTCTATGAACTAATTTCTGTCGCCAAATTTATATACAACTTAATATTTTTATAAATCATCGCATACTGGATACATTTCATTTTTTTTTTCTAAATTTTACTAGCATAATATTTATAGCAGTATTTAAACCAAACTTTTTCTTTAGCACCATTTTCGCATCTGGTTTGTGAAGGATAAAGGCAATTTAAAATATTGTAATGGTAATCGTTTAATCGAAAAGAATTACCGGTTCGTGGAATACATCAATGAATAAATTGGAATTAATCTTGTATGCAACGATTTATAAAAAAGTATGTATATTTTATGATGGTACAATGGTGACCTGTTAATAGGAAAAAAATAACATTTGGTCGAAACAAACGATGATTTCTAATTGTAAGAAATTAGGGAAGGATAAGTGTGAGAGACTTTGAGCAAGAAGATTTACTATACATATTGAGATTTTTAAAATTCTGTTTTGATTTATGGATTAGGTGTATGTAAGATAAAAATGTTTTTTATTTTATACAGTGCGTTCATGATGAAAGGAACAAATTCGTTTAAAATTCAGGTAATCATTTTGTGGAAAAACGCTCGGACACGTCGATTAGTATTTTTAGTTGCGGATTTTTTGACATAAGAAAATTGAATACAGGGTGTCTCAAGAAGAAGATACGCAGTCATCATTGTTTTTTTTAAATGGAACACCCTTTATATTATGCAATTTTTGAATTGTACAATAAATTCTGAACACTTTTTGTACAACATAGCATATCTCTAAAATCAGCGGTTTTTGAAATAATGACGTTTGAAATGTGTCTTAAGATGAATATATGCAGTCATTATTGATTTTTTTAAATGGAACAGCCTGTATATTATGCCATTTTTGAATTGTATGCTAAATTCTGAACACTTTTTGTACAGCATACCATAGCTCTAAAATTAGTGGTTTTTGGGATAATCTTATTTCTTTTGTAAGTTTTATTATTAAAGTTAATTAATTTCTTATTTATTTATCACATTTCAAACGTCATTATTCCAAAAACTACTCATTTTAGAGCTATGCTATGTTGTACAAAAAGTGTTTAGAATTTACCATACAATTCAAAAATGGCATAATATACAGGCTGTTTCATTTAAAAAAATCAATGATGACTGCATATATTCATCTTGAGACACATATCAAACGTCATTATTTCAAAAACCGCTGATTTTAGAGCTGTGCTATGATATACAAAAAGTGTTCAGAATTTATTGTACAATTCAAAAATTGCATAATATATAGGGTGTTCCATTTAAAAAAACCAATGATGACTGCGTATCTTCTTCTTGAGACACCCTATATTCAATTTTCTTATGTCAAAAAATCCGCAACTAAAAATACTAATCGACGTGTCCGAGCGTTTTTCCACAAAATGATTACCTGAATTTTAAACGAATTTGTTCCTTTCATCATGAACGCACTGTATACAGACAATTTGCAGACCATTTTTTATTGTAATTATTTCTTAGAATTCTATAATATTGGAAAGAATACAAGGTTTAAATTTATATTTATCTGACAGAGGAAAAATTATCAAGGAGAAACGAAACTGTATTTTATTTTTAAACACACTCAAAATTCTGAAAAGGTTTAAATTTTACTCAATTAAATTATATTTTAATTAATTATTGTTTCTCTGTCAAACGCAAATAATTTTGTAATAATATTTTTATACATCATATCGAAAAAAAGTTCAAACGAATATAAGTGTTTTTATTTTTCATTGCATTATGGAGTAAATTTTTTAAATGTTTACTCACAGAAAATAATTGAATAATTATAACATAAAAATGTATCTTTTTGCTGTTAGATTAGCAGATTTTTTTCTTGATGTTTTGATATTACTTGATGTTTCCTAAAAGGTATTTTGAATTCCATTTTATGTACTGTGTAGAGTATTTAATGTTATTTCTTTGATAAATGTGTAATATTTGTTATTCAGGTATACCTACTATCACAAACACTATGAATATGTCATTAAAAATGTGACAGGTATTACATTTTAAACTTTTGACTATTTTTTTTTAATTATAACTTTTTATTCAAAATAAACTATACAAAGTCAAACTTCATCCTTTTTGTTTAAATGAAAATCAAAATTTTTAATGAATTTCAAGTAAAATGTTCAAAAAAGTTTAGCTTCATATAGATTTTTTACAAAGTTTGATGTTTTTATTTTATATATTTTTTTAATTCGTTTATTGCCATTCCAATATATCAAAATTTATATATACAATAAATAACAAAAAATTATAATATAAAATGTGAATTCGTTATACACATACATAATATATTAAATTTCTTATTTTATTACTCACTATTCAAACTGTATATAAGTACTTTTTTCATCAAGAGAAGAGAAATGAGGATTACTATAAAAAATATCAAATATTTTGTCAAATATCCACAGAATGTCCCATTTTAAACAGAACACTCGATCATCTTCGAAACTTAGCGTTATAGGAAAACATTTTTTCAATAATAGTTATGGTTTCAAGAAAGACATAATATAAAACCAATCTCAGTTTCGAAGCCATTTTTTAATAAAAGTTTATTTTTTTGTTCCAATAAAACTAATCATAAAAAAAATTCGGCAGTATTTATTTTTTTGTTTGTTTCATTACAGAATTTGTTTTTAATATTTACTATTTTTTTATTGGATCAAAAAATCAATTTTTTAATGGTCCTATGCTCTTTTCGTATTTTTATTTCCTAGAAAAAATTGCCCACATCCAAATTTATCTAAAATATTTAAAACCTACACAGAGAGAATATTCATTTAAAAATTAATAGAAAATGCTGTGAACCTGAGGACAGAATCAACTTCTGAAAAAAATTAACAGAAAAGTCAATTACAATGACATACTGGTAAATTTTAACATATAGTACCTATTAAAATTTATTTACTCTGAAAAAGTAATACACGCTATTCTTTAATTTAATTTTTTGCATATGAAAATTTCACGTACATTCTCTATAATTTTACTATATTTCTATATTACTTTTCATATCTGACCTATCGCCGTCATAGATACTGCTATACAGTATATTAAAATCGTAGTAGACGTTCTTTTAAATTTTACCATGTCGGGTGTAAAAAAAATTTCTTGGATCAAAATTTTTTCCATCAATCTGCAATTTTTTTCCCCATTCCTACACATCGTAAATAAATAAAAATGTTAATTAAATTTTTTCATCTGACTATTAATAACTTGTTAAAATAATAATAATCGACATTCGTAAAATATAGCAGTGCATTTACTATCTTTTCACATACGGTATAGTAATTTTTTGATAATGTTGGTATGAAATATTACTACGTTACCGATTAATTTTTCACAGAATGAAAATTCGTCCTCCTGTTAACATATTTTTTATGTTGAAAATTAACATTTTGTCAGTTAAAACTTTTATATAAAATTTAAAAAACAAATTCTTATAACTTTTCAAATAACTATATTTATATACATACAGGGTTACACATTAGGAGTGGATATCGACTTTATTTTCGAAATTATAAAAGTTAGAACAATATTTCAAATCGTAACTACCCTTCAATTAGCATTTGGAAGAATAATAAAAAATCATGCCACCCCCATCCACACTCGCATCGCCCACAGGCCTCACAACTTTGAAATTTCAAATGGAACCCCCCATATTTTATTTCAGAATTTGAAAGATCAATTTTATTAATGAACATTTTACTTCAAACAATTTTTTCTATGATGGACCATTTCGGAAATATTGGGTAATATTTCTATTTTTTATTGTATAGTATTTTGGTCACATTAGGAGTGGATATCGACTTTATTTTCGAAACTATAAAAGTTAGAACAACATTTCAAATAGTAACTACCCTTCAATTAGCATTTGGGAGAATAATAAAAAATCATGCCACCCCCATCCACACTCGCATCGCCCACAGGCCTCCCAACTTTGAAATTTCAAATGGAACCCCCCATATTGTATTTCAGAATTTGAAAGATCAATTTTATTAATGAACATTTTACTTCAAAAAATTTTTTCTATGATGGACCATTTCGGAAATATTGGGTAATATTTCTATTTTTTTAGGGAATAGTATTTTTGTCACATTAGGGTGGACATCGACATTATAACAGTATTTTTATTTGTGTGGACGATGCGAATATGGGTGGGGGTAGTAATAATTCGAAATATTACTCTAACTGTTAAAGTTCCGAAATTAAAGTCGATATCCACTCTTAATACTATACCCTAAAAAATACACATTTTGCCCAATATTTCTTAAATGGTCCATCATAGAAAAAATTTCTTGTAGTAAAAAGTTCTTTAATAAAATAGGTCTTTCTAATTCTGAAATAAAATATGAGGGTTCCTATTTAAAATTTCAAAGTTGGGAGGCCTGTGGGCGATGCGAGTATGGATGGGGGTTGCATGACTTTTTATTATTCTTCCAAATGCTAATTGAAGGGTAGTTAGAATTTGAAATATTGTTCTAACTTTTATAGTTTCGAAAATAAAGTCGATATCCACTCTTAATGTGACAAAAATACTATACCCTAAAAAATACACATTTTGCGCAATATTTCTTAAATGGTCCATGATATAAAAAATTTCTTGAAGTAAAATGTTCATTAATAAAATTTATCTTTCAAATTCTAAAATAAAATATGGGGGGTTCCATTTGAACTTTCAAAGTTGGGAGGCGTATAGGCGATGCGAGTATGGATGGGGGTTGCATGATTTTTAATTATTCTTCCAAATGCTAATTGAAGGGTAGTTACGATTTGAAATATTGTTCTAACTTTTATAGTTTCGAAAATAAAGTCGATATCCACTCCTAATGTGACCAAAATACTATACAATAAAAAATAGAAATATTACCCAATATTTCCGAAATGGTCCATCATAGAAAAAATTGTTTGAAGTAAAATGTTCATTAATAAAATTGATCTTTCAAATTCTGAAATAAAATATGGGGAGTTCCATTTGAAATTTCAAAGTTGGGAGGCCTGTGGGCGATGCGAGTGTGGATGGGGGTGGCATGATTTTTTATTATTCTTCCAAATGCTAATTGAAGGGTAGTTACGATTAGAAATATTGTTCTAACTTTTATAGTTTCGAAAATAAAGTCGATATCCACTCCTAATGTGTAACCCTGTATATCTCTTGAAACCCTAAAACATTTTCTGCCTTAATTAAACCCAATCAATAATCGAATGTTTAGTTTAATGGAATCCGGGTATGTTATTTCAATACTAGATTAATGAAAACATTCTATTAGGTTCGTAGAAGTGTAAATTAATATCGAGGTAAGTTAGTAAATACCAATAATCTACATATAATAAACATCCGCATTTCTCTTCACAAACACCACGAGTTCCACCAGCGAGCTTCATCGACTCCTGGTGCTCTTACTAACAACTATGTGTTTATCTGTTTTCTGTGTGATGGTATTCCCGTCCGGTGTGACCCCGAAATCTCCACCAGGTGCTCAAGGTACACGTCTCTCATTCCTACTTTGTTACGCTTGCATCTGATGCTAAGCATATTGCATGAACTTCTACTCACTTATAATTAGTGTTATATGCACCAAATGCATTAATTAAAATTACTTACTTTATATTCATTTAAATAAATATTAATTAAGCTGCTTCGGAATAAGCATTTGCAGGTATTAATGAAGGTTAAGGTGTAGTATATTTTAGTATATAATTAAAAGTTACTAAATTCGTAGTCGAATCTATTAATTTTCAAAGTATTTGTAGTTATTTCTAGTTTTTAATTGGTATAATGTAGATTCTCTTTTTTTTTGTTTTTAAAATAGATATTTTAAAGCTTTATAATGGCATAAATCAATACTGATTTGTTGTTACCTTTATAAAATATATAAATTGCATTAAAATCTGTATTTTGAATAACTTGGTCGTGATCAAAACCAAACCAAATTAAAACTAGATTCCACAGTGTAGAATCATTGGTTTACATTTTAGAGCTCTGGTAATTTTATAATAATGTAACCCATTCTATAGAGTACACCAATTACCACTGCTTTTAGGTCGCTAATTTCTACTTAGCTGACATGCGCTAAATCATTAATAAATTATATTATTTAAAGATACCCACCTGGTATCTTACTCATGCCCAGTAGGTATATTGTATACGGATAGATAAATTTCAAATGTGAAAAGTAAAATAATATTATTTTTGGTTTAAATTTTGGTTCTTCCACAATACAGATTTTAAATAAAACTTGCTGACAAATAACACGCTATAATAGCGCACTTAATTTATTAGAAAAAAGCACATTAAAGTAATTAAAAAGTTATTTAAATTTTAAATGCGCCATGTACGTCTATTTTAGACTTTAGATTTAATTACACAAAATTTTGTTTTAACATTATATTTTTTTTCATTCTTAATAGTTATAAAATAAATCCTATGACAACAAATTAAGATGTATTTTAATCTCCCCAATATGTACGTTTAAATTTGCAACTATATAAAACTGTATTATATATTTTGTACATTGTACTTATGGCAGTTAATTTTAATTTACATGCATAACTTCATACATTCACAATATTTTTATGTTTGATTTGAACACGATAGAACGAAATATATTATGTTGCAATAAATTAACTCCTTTTTGAAAACAAACGAAACGTTTTTCATAATGAACAATAAAAGTTATTAAAAGCAAACAAAAAGTTAACTGAATTTTGTAATTATTAATTATTATATTTGTATATGTACATAATACGTTTGAGCTATTTTTATTTCGCTGAATAATAAATACAGACTGGTTAGTTTGGAAATAAAATATTAAATATTTCAAAATCAAAATATACCTACTCATTAAAATAATTTAGGTATCGAAATGTTTCTAGAAAACAATTTGGCAATAATAATTATTTTTACAAATCAATTTTATTTTTTTTTCTAAAAACTAATGCTAATATATCACAAAATAGTTTACTAAATTTGAGAATGTGAATGGTAAATGAGTTAAACTAAACGATTTTCTCAAAAATTTTAATATTTGATCTGCTATCAATTTTCGTGTAGGAGCTACAAACTTGCCTGTATACATTTTATTCATTATTTTAGTAAAATAAAATCAACGAAAAATACAAATATGTATCTTCTTTTCGGGCAAGTGTTGTATTACAAAGAAATTGAATGAAAATGTTTAGCCTGGAAACACTTTGAACGGGGTATCAAATTTATATGACAGTTCTTTTAATTACATGTGTAAGTAAAAGGGTTGTTTTTTTTAAGTGCGTGTTTTTCAAAATATTGGGTATGTGTTTGAACTGTTAACTTGTTTGTTTGTAAACGAAACGAAGTCTCGTCTCGTTAATATTTAAAAGGCCTCGGTCTCGTTTGAATTCTCATTTTTTCGTAAAAAGCGAAGTAACCAATAGATGGCCCACCCTTATTAAGGTCACTATTCTATATTAAACATAATTCGATACCTCGTTCAAAGTGTTTGTATGTTTATTTCAATTTTTTTATAATTCCGTACTTTAATAAAACTAAGGCAATAAATTTAATGCTTTGTTGAAATGATTCTTGAAAACCGCCTGTATACAGCCCGACTGCCAGATTAGTGATACTAAAATTATAGCCATTATACATAACTTATCGCACAATCTGCATTCGTTTGTATTTTGCATACTGCATGGAAGTTTTGCATGTGGACAATAAAGTACATTGTAGCGTGTTGTTTTCATACATTTCAATAATAAAAACAAATATTAAAATGCTCTGTTAACAACAACAACAACAACAAACGATAGTTAAAATTATCACAGTTTAAATAATTTATATGCATAAATAACTCACACTAACTGACATATGAAAAAAATTATTATATGATATAATATATAATATATTAAATGTTTAGTTAAAATAAAATTATTAATGTTTTTTGCATCAAATATTGCTAAAGGAAAAAAAGACAAGATTGAAAACTGGTAAAATATGGTAAAAGTAGTATATCAATAAAAGTAAATAAATATTTTAAAAATTGATAAATATATTTAGAAGTGTGATTTTTCTACATTTGTATTTGATATTTAGGTTATCAGTTTGATATCCAAATTATTTTGAATGGTATTAACAAAATGCTTATTTAACCCCATGCACCGACACAAAATATACATAAATTGTTGTTTGCTTAGTAATCGCATAATAAAATTCAATCTGTGAAATGTATTGAAACGTAGAGATTTGAATCTTTAAAAAGTTTTTTTTTTTATTTATGTTCGACCATTAATTTAATAGATTTAAATTTTACCATTTTTTACAAAAATATTTTAATACCTTTATTATTGAATGAGTGAATATTAATAAAAAATAAAACTTTTTTTTTTATTCACTAATTTGACTTACAATTTGGTAAGTAATTAACATAATATAATTAATTTTAATTAACGAACTTCATATATTAAATGATAAAAATAATGTATTTTATTGTCTAACATACGAACAAAATTATATATCACAAAATAAAATAAATTTTCATAATCAAGATACACTGTTTGTATTCTTTGTTCAGCGATTATAATACGTAATACAAGAACAAAAAAAATCATATACCAAAAAAGATTTTTAAATTAATGTATGATAATAATCTTTCCAGGCCCATTTGTACTGTTTGACTGCATTCAAAATCAATTAGATGTGTACATTGGAGTAGAAAATTCATTGCATCCATTGAATTTTTCAGACGTACATAATTTAAAAGTAAAATGATCCTTACCAAAGATCCTAATGTGTTTGCATTTTTTCCACAACCTTCTTAATGCATTTTCTTCATTCAACTCGACAAATAGCTCGTTTTTTTGCATGACAATTGTATATCTTGGGAGTTTTAGAACGTTCTCTTATTGAAACTTGAAATTTAAATATTTTTCTTACAGATACGTTACAAGGTTTGAATTTCAAATCAATTTTATAATATTTAAACTGAACTTAATTTGATTGTTAATGTTTTTTTTTTTTTTTAATTAACGACGCTAAAAACCCCAACATATTGCTTTACAGTACAATCTCTCTTTAAATATACTTCCTTATTGTAGGAACCCTCTCTTGAGGTGATAATTTACCTCCCATAATACAGGGTCGTCCAATAGTGCGTCCGGCATTGTTCTACGCCCAAACTATTGAAGATAGAGTTTTAGTGTAAAAAATTTACTATGTATATCGACCCTAAGGAATTTCAGGAAAATATTTTCAGCTCCCTAAAACCGCTCCTTGGGGGGGTAGTTTGAGGGGTACATGCCCGTTTCTCAGCAAAATCAAATGGAATGGTATATCAATTAGTACTTTTTCTTAAAATAGATATGTAAATAAACAACTTTTGTTAAGAAAATTAAAAAATTCAGTTTTCAATTTTAAAAATTAAATTTTAATTTTTCTTAACAAAAGTCGTTTATTTACATATCTATTTTAAGAAAAAGTACGAACTGATATACCATTGTATTTAAAAATTTTGAATTATACCTAATTGAACTTTTCAATTTTTGGTATGTCGAGTATGACACTTAAAACTATTAAAATCTCAACTAATCATACATCTTTACAAATTTCATTATTTCTACTTTCTAAATTTAAAATAATAATAAAATTCCATTAATATTTAGCGAAATTAGAGCAGTTTTAGTAAAACCCTAAAAGTCGCCATAATTTTTAAACAATTGAAAGTATAAAAAATTTTGTTTTATAAGTGTCTTATTTTTTTATGATCTTTACAAATATGTACTTTTTCATATACCATTCCATTTGATTTTGCTGAGAAACGGGCATGTACCCCTCTAACTACCCCCCAAGGAGCCGTTTTAGGGGACTGAAAATATTTTCCTGAATTTCTTTAGGGTCGATATATATAGTAAATTGTTTACTCTAAAACTCTATCTTCAATAGTTTGGGCGTAAAACAATGCCGGACGCACTATTGGACGACCCTGTATATATTTTTCTTTATTTAAACAACTTAACTGTCTAATTTGATACAGAATAAGTTTAATAATGTGAAGATAGAGAGAGAATATACTTTTATAGAGGTTGTCTGATCCAAAATGTGTATATTTGAGGAGGCTCTTCTGAAATCTTTTAGAATATCTTATTCTTAAGTAATTTCTTGCATGCACTTTTAATCTTAAACTTTTTTAAACACTTTTATCCTAACAGCTACTGCAGATCTAGGCATGGTAACGTGATTTATAAGCTCGTAATGGTTAATTTTATTTACCCATGATTACACTTAATGTATTGTTCGTATATTTAATTACATAACATAATAACTATAATTTATTTAAAGTTTAAAACGCAATGTTACTTTCTCTTTAATCTTGACAACTTTTTATATACGTCAAGACTCTGTAATCAGAAACTTTTGAAGTATATTAAATGATACTTTTAATTAAAATGCAAAAGTTTTTTTTATACAGATTTACATTTTTACTTATTCCCGTTGATGGTAATGTTCGAGTTTTTGTTTTTAATCGAACCATATTATAATTATTTTCTTCAAGTTTTTTATTTAAATTTATTAATAGATATTACAGCGATAATAAAATGGTATGGTCTTGACTTTTTTGCTTTCTTTATATCGATTTATATTAACTTTTTTAATATTAAAAGTTATATAATACTTGACACTGCATTTAAAGACAATATCTACTTGCAAAAATCTATTATCTGAATGTCCCAGTTAATTTTTCCAGTACATAAAAAAAATCTTAATCTCTACATAGACATATTTTTTGCCAAAGTATATCATTTTAAAGCAAATATGTCATAGCCAACTGTATTACTCATATGAAATATTAAATTTAGGACTTGTAACTCAAAAATGGAAGTAGATTTAAAAAATCTTAATCTCTACATAAATAGACATATTTTTGCCAAAGTATATCATTTTAAAGCAAATATGTCATAGGCAACTGTATTACTCATATGAAATACTAAATTTAGGACTTGTAACTCAAAAAAGGAAAAAGTTTAAAAGTGCTATTCAGTACTTTGTACATAAAATAAATAACTAAATAATTTATTTTATACAACCAATTCTGTATCATTTATAGATACTGAGATCTCCATGCTGGAAAAGTTATCCGGGACACCTTATGTTAATAATTTTCTTCGTGTATTAAAAACACAATAACATTGTAAGTGTATCATCTTCCAAGTGTAAAATATACTTTCCCCAAAAACAATTCAATGATCTCCAACTTTATACAACGTTGTATTGTTTCATTAATACACTTAAAGAGTTCTCTAACAAAAACAAATTAAAGCATAATTCGGCAAACTGGTAGTAGAGAACTAAAGCGGATTGTAACAATCTCGTCCCGTTCCCAAGCCGGCGTACCTCGACAACTGTTGTATCTTCGACAATGCTAACACTATTTCTGTCTCAGACTATGGCTGCCACCAAAAGGAATGCAGGACTGACATCGGCTGTGCCTCGAGCGACGTTGAATGATGAGGAACTGGTAAGACATTTTATAATATTACATGTTTCATCCTTTGGTATTCCATTAATCATATTATATTTTATATGTCTCTAATTTCAAATTTTAATTAAATTATTGACACTAGCAGTGCCAGATTTATTACATGGGGGCCATGGGTATTATATCGAATATCTAGAAAACAAAAATACATATCACATCCTACTAGAATAGAGCAACCTGATATTGTCTACACTAGTAGAATATGACCGATTTGTAGGGCCCCCCTCAAAATCGATTAATACTACTTGGTCTATATTAAAGGCGGCTATTATACTATCAAAGAAATGTGATAAAATGTCTTTGATCAAAGAAATATGACAGTGTAATACGTCAACTTTTATAATATTTACTTTCATAATATTTCTTTTATCATAGATAATGACAGTTTCTTATATTTGATCAAAGTTTTTTGACGGATAATTCAAAATGGCGACTGAAAAGTGTTCGTGAATGATTTCGGCTACGAAATTACTTATAATTTAATATATGATCAAATCTTTGACATATTTATTTGATACTATGATGAATAGCCGCCTAGTCTGGCACTGAATACTAATATTTTTTAATATTTTTATATATGTATATATATATATATATATATATATATATATATATATATATATATATATATATATATATATATATATATATATATATATATATATATATATATACATATTAATTCATAAGCAAACTGTTAAATAACAAATTAAAAAATTTTGTTCAATCTACCACTTTGGTTACAAAAAATCTTATTTATTTGTAATATTCACAATTTTTCATGTAAACATAAATAGTGAACTTATGTATATCAAACTATTAAATGTATGCATGCATTTATATATAGTAAAATCCCTATATAGTGAAATTTTTAATATTGAATAATTTAATAATTTATAAAAATTTTATTTAATAAAATGTAAAATTTTGTTATACAGGGAATTTACTGATATTAATTAATTATATTGATCTACAAAGTCAAACACTAAAAACTCATTATTTATTTGGTACTCTGTATAACAATTGTATATACGTTTACAATATTGTAAATTCCACATTTCATAGCTGGTTGAAAAATATATATAGACTGAATAAAAATTATTACAAAAAATGTTTTCTACAAAAATTTCAGAGATGTGACGTCATTGACCTATATGCAATATTTTTTCAAGTAAACTACAATACAACTGCATAGTACTTTTTTCTCTATTATTTACTAATTAATACAGACGTAGAGTAAAGCCGTCTCACAAGTCACATCCGTAATTAGTCTAGCCTGAAGAAATGTTTTAATTATCATAAACTTTCCATGCAAAATAAAAAACATATTTGGTAATTATGTGATTTTGAAAGCTTATTAATCACAATCAGAAAGTATTTTAGTTTTCATTAAATATTTTTTGTTCATTAATTATATACACAATATTTTATGCTGAAAATCAATGTTCTAAAACATTCTATTCATTATTTATACTAAATAGATAATAAAAATGACTATCGAAGAAAAGAGAATTGCATTATTCTTAAAACTGATAACGAGATTGGATATTACGTTTTCATTTTCTTTAATAATATCGTTCTTTGTATTAAAGTAATAAAAAGAAACAGCTACAACTTCTATCATGCCAGAATGTCAATACTAAACGCAGTTCATTTAGTCTGTCTGATTGTGAGTCTATACAACTAACGTAAACGATAATATAACATTATAATATGTATACTGTATTTTGTGTTAAAATTAGTGAGTACAACACAGCGATACCCATCATTTTCTCCGGTATTGGTATAGATATATGTACCGGTATTTCAGCATTTAACATTAGTATTAAATTTTTGTCAGCTGGATTACTCCTTTTCCAACAGCTCAGTGGTGTTTTTTTAATCATTTTTATGTAGTCTAGTCGATTTTATTTTATAGAAATAATAGTTCACTAATAGGTCAATCAGAGTTGTTTTTTTACAGTTTTTACAAATTTTACTATTGACTAAAATGATTTTTGATATAATGTTATTGTAGTGTGTCCTATTATAAATGCCAAATATTTTGTAATTTAGTGAATAGCCAACTCAAAATTTCATTGTTTTAAATCAGAGATTTCCAGAGGGGTCCAGGGGTCTATGGAAGATTAAAGAGGGTTTATAGTATTCCAGAAGTCTATTAGCGTTCTGTTTTAAAAATTTCCTTTTTTTGCTTTCTACTTATATTTTTTCAACAAGCTTGTAGTATATTTATGTTTTCTAGAATCTAAAAATGTCTATAAAATATAATTCTTTTAAAAAAGGTTGATATAGAAAAAATGTTGGGAACCCTTGTTTTAAATTATAGTAAATTCGTTTTCAGATCAATAATGGTAATAAGTTTCAATAGTTTATGATTGTATATAAATGTTTTATTTTAATACGTAAATAATATAAATATTTAAATAAAATATGTATATGAAGCAATATTATGTATACATTGTTTTAATAATATTTAGATTTAAACTGTCTGTTTTATATAGGTAGATACCTAAAATGGTTTACATCTTTTATATTTTTTATCTGTAAATTTTAAATATTGCTATCATTTATTAACTTAGAAAAAACAAGCGCAAACTTTAGTGTAAATTTGAGTTTTACTGTAAAAAAAATATGGAATATACCAGTATGTAATACCCGTATTAGATTTTTAGTTTGGTTTTGTACTCACTAATAATTAAAATGAAATCTAATAAGTGAAAGTCATAAACACATTTTTTTTAACTTCACCATCTAATTATTTTAATTAATATTATATGGACACACTTATTCTACTTATTTTATCGTTTACTTCTATACCAAGTATTTTCTTGGTCGTAATTGGCTCATAAACGACATTAAAGTTTCTGTAATAAACTATTTTATTTTCTTTAAAAATGTTAAAAGTCATTTTGAAAGAGTATTTTAAACTGTAATTTCGTATTTCTTTAACGATTTATCTGAAATATTATTTTACTGTAAAAAATAAAGAATGGTTTCATATTTATTTTAATTAATGCAATAATCAGCCAATTGTCAAGTGCGAGTCGAGCCTCGTACGCTAGTGTCCCGTACCGTATAGTTTTTCAATTAATTTGATTATTATAACATAACTCTTACAGAAATATAACCCTCAAAAACAGAAAATATTGTTTCAATGATTTACCATAATATGTATGTACAGGCTGTTCCAGACCACCCGTCCACTATGTTTTACGACTAAACTATTGAAGATAGAGTTTGAGGAAAAAAAATTACTATGAATATCGACCCTAAAGAATTTCAGAAAAATATTTTCAACCCCCTAAAACTGCGCCTTATGCGGTAGTTTGGGGGGTACATGCCCGTTTCTCAGTAAAATCAAATGGAACGGTATATTCAAAAGTACATAATTGTAAAGACCATAAAAAGTAAGAACATTTTGTAAAACAAAAAAAATCACATTTTCAATTGTTTAGAAAATATGGCGACTTGATCTCAAATTTTAGGGTTTTACTAAAAGTGCTCTAATTTCGTTAAATATTAATGGAATTTTATTATTTTTTTAAATTTAGAAAGTAGAAATAATTACCTTTGTAATTTTTAATTAATGAATATTTAAAATATAGATAGTTTAAAGTGACATACGCGACATATCAAAAATGAAAAAGTTCAATTAGGGATAATTCAAATATTTAAATACAATGGTATATCAATTAGTACTTTATCTTAAAAAAGACATGTAAATAAACAACTTTTATTAAGAAAATGAAAAATCAAAATTTTAAAATGGAAAATTGAAAATTATAATTTTTAATTTAAAATTTTCTTAACAAAACTTGTTTATTTACGTATCTTTTATAAGATAAAGTATTAATTGATATACCAATGTATTTAAATTTTTTGAATTATCCCTAATTGAACTTTTGCATTTTATAATATGTCGCGTATGACACTTTAAACTATCCAAATCTTAAATATTCATAGATCATTATTTCTACTTTATTAATTTAAAAAAATAATAAAATTCAATTGGTATTTAACGAAATTAGAGCACTTTTAGTAAAACCCTAAATTTTAAGATCACGTTGCCATATTTTCTAAACAATTGAAAATATGAAAAATTTTGTTTTACAAAAGTTTCATATTTTTTATGTTCTTTACAATTGTGTACTTTTGAATACACCGTTCTATTTGATTTTACTGAGAAACGGGCATGTACCCTCCAAACTACCCCCTAAGGCGCAGTTTTAGGGGGTTGAAAATATTTTCCTGAAATTCTTTAGGGTCGATATACATAGTAATTTTTTTTCCTCAAACTTTATCTTCAATAATTTGGGCGTAAAACATAGTGAGCGGGTGGTCTGAAACACCCTGTATATCAATACAAAACATTTTAGTTAATATTTAGATTTTTCATTGTATAAATCAACTCCCTAACACATTAATACCGAAAAAAAATTACCGAGGTCCCGGATTTCGGGATCGCGATATTTTACTCATTAGTTACAATCGACAAGAAAAAATATAGTGGAAAATCTACAGATTCCATAAACCAGTTAACCTATTTTTCAATAAATGAATGAATTATGAAACGAGGAATGTAATTCCATTAGAAAAATGTGTCAGCCGACAGTTGAAAGCATCCCCCACCGATCTGTGTAATATTTTTACATGTTCCATTTCCACGACATGGTAATCAATAATCGGCATGTTTACTTGTGGCGTAGAGTTCATAGGCTCACATAAATTTGCATTAGACACTGGAGGTCGATGAGCAAAGGTCGTGTAATGGAATTCTTGTCATCATGAATTACTGCGAACGTTATTATATATGTAGTAATAAACTGTAACGGTTACACGTACCATAGAAAATATGAGATACTTCGTAGATCTATTTGACATGACAATATGACATTATTCATGTCATATAAAACACTTCTTAGAAACTATTGAAATTAATGCAAATCAAATTTAAAGTAATAATATGATACTCTTTGAATTATGCCGGCATTGTTAACCTCTCTAATTTCCCCAAAAGCTTTTTTAAACAGACTAAACAAAAAAATCGGTTTTCAATTTAAACATTGAGTATTTTATAATAGCTCATACTTTCTATTTTTTGCATCAAACGTCATACTTATCTAGCTAATTTATAATGATCCATTAAATTCACTGGATTTAAAAAAAATTCAGTAATATTTAATCCTATTATCCATGGACAGTTATAAATCAATTTATAAATTACCAAAGATTACACATATGGGGAAAAAAGGGTAACATTCAACATAGAGTGATAAAATACATCCAAGTCACAAAACCAATTTTACAAAAAAAAAAATAATGATGATGATGATATATGTGATTGTCAGACCCCGCCCGACATTTAAAAAGCCGGAGGTAGAGAAAGGAGCTCTTGCAAAATGCTTGTCGAAAAAAAAAAACAATACACGAACTAGGTATAATTGTGTAAAAGTTTTGTAATGATGAACCGGCAGAAAAAACCGTAAGGGTTGGGGAGGGGGGTATACGTGAACGTTCATCATTCGAACAAATATAATGGCTGTTGAAAAATTGAGGGAGCACAGCGCGAAAAAATTGACAAAATGTAATTGTATATTTATAAATGTTCTATTTTTGGAAACGTAAACCCACAATTACAAATTGATATCATATTATGGAGTAGGTACATTGTTGGAATTAGGGTAAGGTTTATTAAGTCGTACCCCATAAGGGAAAAATGGATATAGATTGAATGATTGATTAATAAAAAAACACGTGTATGCATTATTTGTAAATTTGATTATTTATGTATTTATTTGTTGCAATAAAGAACGAAATTTTTATCATTTTTATAATAATTTTATTAATTTAAAAAAAAATGCATTCGGTACGACTTAGGAAACCAGTTTCCTAACTCGTACCACCTATAGCTTAAGTCGTATTTATGTAGAATGAACAGCATATAACATCTTTTAAGTAATTTATAAAAGAAAATAAATCAAATTATATTATAATAAACAATGATAAACAAAATTATAATCAACTTAGTAGAAGCAACCAAGAAAACAAACAGAAAAAAGAAATTATATGTCGCGGAGTGGGTTTCGGGATATTATATAATCTATGCGTTTCCTTAAATTCTATATTATTGCTCCGTAACTAGAATAGTAAAATTTAAAAAAATGTAGTTGGAAGTTTACCACATAGACTTAAGTCTTATCGGTACGACTTACGAATTTTGTAGGGGTACGACTTAAGACACATGTTAATTAAAATTTAAAAAAATCACAATCACATATCCTAAAAACTGCAAGTCGATTCATTTTATAAAAATAACTCACTAAATACTACAAAATCCGTAGTGAACATTAAAAATGTATTTATCACCATATTATCAACTAAAAACTCGAATCAATCTAGTTTAAAAATAAGATGAAACATGTAAAAAAACTTATTTGTTATATATTTTTCAAATGAACACACTAACTGAACGATTCTCTATATCCACTAAAATGGTCGATTGGGAAGTACACTTTACAACCACTAGAGGCGCCGTTGACACTAAACATACTGAGATATTGACGGGGTACGATTTAGGCGGTGGTACGACTTAAGCAACCTTACCCAAATACGTTAGTTAACAAATTTTTAAATACAGTTGGATTGAACATAATTTTTTTTTAAATCAACATTTATGTAAAATGCAATGTTGGTGTTATTTTTATATATAAAAAATATTTAATATCCCGAAGCTATTTTCATATAATATTCAATAATAAATGAAGCATGAAATGAAAAAAAATAGCATTTTAAATTTGCATAGTAATCAACCAAGCTGAAAAAATAAAAAATACATTACATGCATAATTTTAATACACATTATTGTGTCAATAATAATTGTTATACAGTGTTCCAAAATAAGTATTATTTATAAATGTTAAATGTTATGGCATTTTTCATTATAACATTAATAACCATATCCAATAATACCTTTTTTGCATGACGATTTTTTGGTATTTATTAATTTTTTATATTTCAAGATAATTTTTATACCCCAATCAAGTGGAATTGAAAGATTGTAGTAAAATCTAATGTAGATTGTAGATTCCTGCATTTCTTTATGTAAGCTTACTTATATATGTGTATGTTACTTAAATACTACACGCTTACATTAAATTAATGGTTGTAGGGTGAAACTGTGTAAATTTAATACCGGTGCTAAAGTAAAAACTAAGTAATGGAAACAGTTGTCGATCTTTTAAAAGCTTTAAATACTTTACTCACTATCTAGTAACTCTCAAAAAGTTCTACTAATTGTTAGAACTACCATCACAGACTAAAAATAATAATTGGACGTATTTAGTTTTTTTATTGAAAATGGTATTTGATAATAATAGATGGTAATCATTTCGTTTATGGGTTAGGGTTGGTTATGGTGTATCTTTAGTCTTTCTTAATCTAAGATAGTAACATACACAAATATACAGAGTATTTTATTTAAAATTACAAAGTTCTCTTATTAGATGTTGGTTAACTATAAACTGTTAACAAATTGTTTCCTACTGACTTTCCACTTTCCAAGATCTTCTGAAAAGGACCAAAAGAAAACATTCTTCATCTTCTATGTATTCATTCGTTGTTGTTTATTTTTATTTCTTATGTATATCTATTATTATTTTGTTTTACTGTAATTTGTTAGATTTGTTTATTTATTTCACTTATTTTCGATCAAAAGACCAAAGCTTTGATCGGATTACGTAAGCAATCTCACACCAATCGCAATTAACGCATTTACTGTTCGAGCAGAAGATGCACGTGTACAAGAAGACTCTCCAGGCGCTGATCTACCCAATCTCCAGCACGACGCCGCATAACTTCGTGCTGTGGACGGCGACATCACCGACTTACTGCTACGAGTGCGAGGGGTTGCTGTGGGGCATCGCACGCCAAGGTGTCCGGTGCACCGAGTGCGGAGTCAAATGCCACGAGAAGTGTAAAGATCTGCTCAATGCCGATTGCCTACAACGTAAGTACATTTTTACTACTATCGTTAACAGTGTGTTAGGGATTCACCCTAACGCCAAAACTCCTAAGAAAAAAAAACAGTGTATTATGTCAGAAGTTTTTACCTAGTTGACTATCGCCGAGCTGGATGGGCCGAGTTAACCTGTCGCGACAAAATCAAGAGTGTTGCATGAAATTTTACCCAAAATCAATGAATTTTAGATTTCTTTAAAAGTATATTTATTTTATAGAAAATGGTGTGAAAAGTTGAAATTTTTAAACCGTAGGTCTGTATCTCATAACTTTCTCGAGAAATGGCCTCTCAAAGTTTGTTTTTTTCAAAATTTTAGAGAAAAATGGCTCTAACTTTTGATTGTGTAGTCGGATTTGATTTTTGTTGACGGATTTGGAATCAGCGTGTCAAAATCTATATAACGATTTGTATAATACTCCAGAACTCGATAAAAAATTTTGATCAAAATCGACATTTTTTTTATCGAATCGAATTATCGAATTTTGAAGTATTATAAATGTCATTATATAGATTTTGACAAGCTGATTTCAAATCTGTCGACAAAAATCAAATCCGACAGCACGTTCAAAAGTTTCAGCTATTTTTCTCCAACATTTTCAAAAATCGAAAACTTTGAGAGGTCATATCTCGAGAACGTTATGAGACACAGAACTGAGGTTTGAAAATTTCAACTTTTCACGTCAATTTCTATATAATAAACACACTTTTAATGAAATCTAAAATTCAAAATTTTTTAGTAATATTTTATCTGTCAAACTTTGATTTGTCATAAAAATATCAACTTTAAGATATGAAAACAAGAATGAAAATCATAAATAACTATATGAACAGTAAATTTCATTATTTGTCATGTAATTTTTCATTTATTCAACATTTATTTATGCAGAGCGCTTTATAAATTGTCCAATCTATTGCCCATTTTTTTAAATTGTCAAGTATTATACTAGTCATTATATAAATTTTGACATGTTGATTGCAAATCCGTCAACTAAAATCCGCAGGTCTGTATCTCAAACTGGTTTCGAGATATGTTTTATATTTTTTTAATTTTGAAGTCGAAATATCACAATGGAATGACCCTATTTAGATACCGCCATGTAATGTTAGTAATGTATCTAATGTGTCATTATTAATTATATTAATACGTACTCGAATCTTTATAAATTAAACAAATTATTGTTCATCTTTAAAGAGGATAAATAAATATTACAATAAAAAAAATAGATTGACAGGAAATATCAGCCATAATTCGTCGAATGTTGTATGTGTTGAAATATGCATTATTTATTAATAGTCTTCAAATTATTGCATACTTGATGTAAAAACAAAATTATAGTAGTTGTTGAAAATGACAACACTCCAGCTATGATACATGAGTCTGTACCTAATGAATTAAATATGGGAACCGAAGGTGACCAAAGTTGTGATCCTGCTCGACCTATTCAAGGCAGTTAAGCTGTACTTTGCTGTACTTTAACACTCTGTAACTCAATTCCCCCTCCCCTCACCCACACTGAGATTGTCCGCACATGTTGAGAGACACTACTATATTTAATTTTATACAGTAGCTATTTTAATTATACCCATCACAAAATAATTAATTAACAAGATCAAAGTTTAAAAGTAGTATATTAAGAACTAGAATTTTAAACATTATCTAATTTAATTTGACGTCACGCCAATCCAAACAACTAACTAGTCTACTACAATATTACATTATTTACAGCACATTAACTGAAATCTTAAATCTCTAGCGCTTTTAACTTCACAATTATGTTTTAAGTGTTTTTCGTAAAGTTTATCATAATGCTATTTCACTGGCAGTTTTAATAAGTTGCAATGATGATAATTCTGATAACAAATATAAAACGTATTATATTGAAATTCACTCATTTCCAGTGATTCTTAACCTTTTCAAAAACAACGAAATTAACAACGTTCATATAATGCGACACTGCGTCTTCAGTAACAATTAACCATAGCAATTTATTTAATATACAGTGCGTTCATGATGAAAGGAACAAATTCGTTTAAAATTCAGGTAATGATTTTGTGGAAAAACGCTCGGACCCCTCAATTAGTATTTTTAGTTACGGATTTTTTGACATAAGAAAATTGTATACAGGATGTCTCAAGAAGAACATACGCAGTCATTATTGATTTTTTTAAATGGAACACCCTATATATTATATCATTTTTGAATTGTACGATAAATTCTGAATACTTTTTGTACAATATATTATATCTCTAAAATCAGCGGTTTATGGAATAATGACGTTTGAAATGTGTCTCAAGATGAATACATGCAGTCATCATTGATTTTTTAATGTAGCATCCTGTATATTATTCCATTTTTGAATTGTACAGTAAATTCTGAACACTTTTTGTACAAAATACCACAGCTCTAAAATCAGTGGTTTTTGAAATAATTTTATTTCTTTTGTATATTTTATTATTAAAGTTCATTATTTTTTTATTTTTTTATCACATTTGAAACATCATAATATATAAAATAAATTATTTAGCTTTGTTGTTTAAAATTATATTTGTTAAAAGAGATGTTTCCACTAATTTAATTACGAAAAAATTTAATTAACGCTTCAATAATCATTTATTTAGCCAATTAAGATGTCAAAATGAAAATATTCCGCTCGAGTTTTATTTGTAATGTTGAACTATTGTCACTGTCTAGAGCAGACATTTCTGTTAACGAAGGAGTAAAAAAAAACAGCCATTTACTGGAACGTAACGGCGCGACTGCTACTTCTCTTATATACACTATATATATATTATACAAAAAATAAGACTTTACTCATCAAAGTAAGTTTATTTTCTGTTATAAAAAAAAGCTTACAAGACTGTGGAAATTTAAAGAATTACATTTTTACATATATAGTTCGGATGTAAGCATCTGAAAGTAAACTTTATTATAATACAGGAAAAGTTTCAACGAAAATAACTTTTTGTTATTAAATACATTATTATGACATATTAAGGAGAAATACTGCTTTAAAACTTCAAAAAGAGCTATTTTTGAGTTTTTTTTTTACAACATATACATTATACAAATCAATTGAAAATCCATGAAAAGGTTCTTATTTTGCAAGTTTGAATAGTTTCTATACTACATATGTATACTTCACTGCGTTTTAACAAGAAGTGATAATCATGCTCTATGTCAGTGATCTTCAAACTTTGTTGAGTCATGGAACCCTTAGAACTATTTAATCTATTGGCTTAGCTATAAAAGCAGAAAAACTGACACATTATCGCTATTTTACGCACACTAGTAAGTTCTTGGAATGTATTACTTATCAAATACTTATAACAAAATGTATCATTATATTTTTTTTATTAATAAACACTTGTCATAGTGCTTTATAATTATATTTTCGAAAGAGATGTATTCTGCGGACCCCTCAGGGTTCCGTGGAACAGTGAAGACAATTGCTATATATGTAAGGTAGATGGAAGAATATTCATTTATAAAGGAAGTTTTGCAATCTATCTACATGCTTCATGACATGGATGTATATTTGGTTGCATACACAACACAAGTGTTCGATTATATTGAAATGATTATGTACAAGAAAAAAATACTTTTGCGACACTGTTTTGGAGTAATGTATCAACTCCAGCTCATTTCGAGATATCAACGTTTTTGATACGTACAAAGAAAAATACATTTGTGATTTTATGAACTTTATTTTTATTGGAAATAAGTAAAATGGCATTTAGTTAGTTAATTATTTTCATTAAAATCAGAAGAACGTTGTATTTTTTTATAATTATTCTCTTTTTAACCAAACTGCAAAAAGTTTTTGGCAATGGGCTTTTTTGTAAAATTATAATTTAAATAAATTTCTCTAACCATAAGCTATTTTCTATAAAGCTGTAAACTTAATTTTGAATGGAACTGCATATGTTATATAATATTATTTTTACTTACATTTTATTAAAAATCGATTAAAAAGGCAATTATTTAAATTACCATCAAAAATACTTTCACTTTGTAGATACACTACTGCACATACTGTAAAATATTCGATACCTCTGGTATAATGCGCCAAGCCGAGACTTTATGACTTCACATTTTCGATATCTAACATTCCCTGTTCACGACAGAATTTATTTTAATATAGGTATTCAAAGTCGATAAATCCGCGAGCAAATATACACAAAATTTAATAATTCATTAAGGCATTAACGTCACCGTACCTAACTTTCTGTAAAATATTTCTTATATTGAATAAATTACACCAAACAAAGATAAAGTGCGTATACATTTACGCAGATTCTCATACTGTGTCTCTTTTTATTGTCGATTTGATACCACCCTACATTAACACTTTTTGTTGGTAATTTGACATTATGCCCGTAATTTCCTTTTTTATATTTTAGTACGCTCTTTTAACAGCATTAATTATTAGCTTCATGATCAATTACTGACATAAAATTAAAGAAAATCTTGGTTGTTAAATATATTAAATATTCGTTAAAATATAACGTAAATTTTCAATTATAACAGACATTTTGAAATAATAATAAAAATATTCATTCTCCAGATTCATAAAAAAATTAAATTACATTAATTTCACTTATTAAAAATAACATTTGATTTTACTTAAACCAAAAATCTGTATTTCTCAATTTCACTTCGTACTATTCCAATTTTAAACTTCATTATTAGAGAATTCAAAGGTGTTATAATATCTCGATAATATACAGGCTTCACATTTATTAACTTAGTCTGTATAGAAAACTCATTTATAACACCACTAGCAAGTTGAGGATTAGTAATCTATGTATATATTGTAGTACGTACCTTTCTACTTGGAGCCGATATATATTGTAGTAACCCGTATAGTGATCAAGTAGCCTCATTCACCGAGGAGTAATCTACAAACTGATTAGATAGTGTATATCTGTACGTACTATATAAAGTGAGGTATTTATTTAGTTTATTAATGATCAAGTATCCTACGTGTACAGAATGATTAGTTTGTTTTTAATGTTGAAGAGGATTGGCTTACATGTCTACTTGTCTATTGTTTTTATAATAATCAATTATTATAAATAGTTTCAACTTTTATAAAATGCCTATTGATCATCAAAACTCAAAAATAGTGTCAAAATCTGTTATAAAAAATTTGTAAGTTATGAATATAGTTTTATTCAAAATTAGCCGTTTGGATATTATTTATAAAAATAAAATAAACACTTTTTCACCCCCTACCTAACTACCCCAGCACCTTTTTTTGGTCGACTACGCTCAACGGTTGCTTAAAGTGTAGGTTTAAAACTATACATATGTACCAATTTTCATATTGTGTATATTTTGTATATTTTTTTATATTTCTACTTTACTAAGTTTACAACATTTAGGAAAATAATTTATGGTAATTCAAATTTTATTCAAATTATAATTTAACAGAAACACTTGCTATAAAAATCTCTTTGCGGCTTGGTTAACGAGATAATGAATTTATTGAAAAATGTATCTAATAATCCAACCAACGCCAAATTCCTGTTTTCTAATAAATATGTGCGTCCTCGTATTTAATTCACCAATGCTAGTTAAATATCGAAAACGTTTAATAAGTTCTAATAAAGTATTTAAATATACTGTCATTGGTTAACCATTTAATTTTTATTCTATTTTATTAGAAAATATTAATTCGACATTTTTCTGACGTATCTACTTGATTATTTTTTCGTTAGATTTTTAACAATTTCAATCTAAATCTATTGTACATAAATAGCGATTGCAAAAAAACTACGATTTTTTTAAGTTAAATGCTACACTGTTGCGTATGGCTTTCGTATATTTCTATTTCTTCCCTTATATAGGAATTGCACAGTATTTTATATTTTTTTCCGAATTCAGTACATTACACCACACCTGTTTTACTTCAGATCAATCAATTTCCTACACCCTATTTTTATAAACCCTGTCAACATGCGCGGAAGATAAATTTATTTTCAACAAAACAGAAACTAATAAAACTCGACCCGACAGAATTGACCCATTAAGAAAACCGAACAAGAAATTAGAACCAATTTAAGTTTGTCAGACACAACACGTGTTGGTTGCTACTGATGATCCATTTTCTCAGAGGCGAAACTTGAGTTTCCAGCTTTAAATGTCGATATTAGAACGAAAACACTCATTCATTAGGTATTAACTTAAAGTGAACTGTCAATATATTTAACATATAATGGAGTATCACTTATCCAATTACTTTACTTATAAAGAGCTCTAACTTAATTGTTGATACTCATCTTTTTGACAACCAGTTAAAACATAATGCGTTGAAGACAAAATTTGTGTCAAAATACAAACATATGTTGAATTTCCGATATATTTAACTTTGTATACCGTAAACCGGGGTTACTTTGATCATTTTTGAAATTTAAAGAGCTGTAAAATCTAAAGTATGGTGAGTAAAAAATTGCAAAAAAAAAATAAATAATCGGTTTTTTTCATACTATCGATAAGACAAATAAAAAAAATACGCCCAATAGTTTTTGTAAGAAAAATAATAAAAAGAACGTGATCAAAGATAGACTGAAAAAGGGGTTACTTTGATAATCCCTATTTTTAATGCAGAAATCGAAAGATTTAAAAAAAATGGCCAACAGGAACAAAAGTTACACGTGTTTTTATGATGTTGGGTTACTTTTCTTACAGATAGGAGGAATTTTTTGAAAGAATATGTTATAGTTCAGTCAATCTAGCACCAATAAAGTAACAAATCTTTTCTACGTATTTTTGAAGGATAAACATATAAATATCATATAGGTTGGTTGAATTCGTTTATCTACTTCAATGATGCTAGATTGACTGAACTATTAATAAATAATTGAAAACAAATAACAAAAAAGTTAAAATAATTATAAATAGGGGAGCAGTAAGTCTAGAAGAGGGGGTGGGGAGAATGATCCAGAATAGCATTATTAAGATTAAAGTGACATGAAGACTAAAAAATTGTCAACAAAAACTGAAAGAGAGCGCAAAAGTAAATTTTAGAGTCAGAAAAATCGTGATGACAACGAAAAATATGTTTTTTAGTTAAATTTGGGTTGTTATTCTCCATCTATACAGGGTAGCCCAAATAAAAACAAAACGGCCGTGCTATTTTCAGTATTCGCCGTGGGTGCAGCAACCTCTAGATAACTTTGACTGCATGATCAATGTAAACCCTATAGTTAATCAAAGACAACCCGTGCATTTTATTCCTTAGCCACGTTGTCATTTTTGAGGCTGGAATTAAAAAAAAAATTATAGCAATGTTCGATACAGACCTACTAATATGATGTGCTAACATTTTTATGATTTTTATAAATAAACAAGTTATCAGTAAAGTTTTGCAACCTTGAAAATGAATTAAAATATCGTTTACGGTAATCAAATTGGCTATTCGCAACTGCGGATTAAGTTAATGAGGCATTTTTAAGCTAAACATGTTTTATGCAACAGAAAACCAGAATGGATAATTGCTCTTAATTATTAATTAACTCTATCAATCATCGTTTGTGTAAATAACAAACATTGTAGTTCTAGATAACTATATCGACAAACAAAAAACGTTTTTATTTACCTATGCAGTTGGCACTACCCGTAAATCATGTTTGTTAACTGAAAAACATCGCAGAATTACAACTCTTAATGTGTAATGTAAACTGTTACATTATTTAAACCGTGGGGTATAGAACAGTATCGACTTGAGCGCGTCTGGGGTCCGCTGAAGATTATTGAATTATTCAACACGAAAAGTTGCAAAGTTTGTGCACGTTTTAATGCCACCAAGTTAAATTGTCCAAGTTTCTCTATGTTTAGAATTTAGAACTCGTTATTGTTCCAAAACATTTTTGATTTTAATTAAATTTATCAATATTTATTTTTAATCAAACAGTTTCAAATTATTACAAAAAAAAAGTTTTTTTTAAAACATAACCATTAACTCTATTTTCAGTATGCCTGAAACAATTGTGTATTCGTAAGCACCTAAAATAAAAATACATAGTTGATATGTGATGATATTTATAGCTCTCATAAATCAATAAAAACAAATAAAAATTGAAAGTAATCGATATATTTCATGTTCAATTCACACCGTTAAACCGAGTTAATCCTTAATTATGTAGATATATGTAAATATACTTTCAGTGAATTTTCGTCCGAATTAAATCGTAAATGTAAATAATTAACAAATATTTAGGATGATTTATAAATCTGTAGATTAATTCAAATATAGGTATATGTTCAATCCCGAGTCGAAATATGAAACTAGGTTTGAAGGTTTATGCGATATTATAACTTGTATAAAGTAAGTTAAGAACTTTAAAAATTATATTTGTAGTAAGTAATGGAGTTCGTACGTTAAAAGAAATCTGTTTTGACAGTAAACACTTGAGTTTTGTCCGTTTATTCCATGTTTATCATGAAACAGGTTTTCTATTGTTTTCTCTGAATTCTGTTTCAAATTACTTACGGTAAAATCGCATATTAAAGAAAAGAATTCTTTATATTATGAGTGATTTACTACTTATGTTTATTATTTTATATGATACGTGGGGGGGGGGGGGGGCGAGACAACCACAAACAAACCAGTAGTGAGCGCCATCTGGAAGAGACCTGTAAAGTAACTATAAATATTAGTCAAGATACATTATGTGTGTATAATAATTCAATATATCTCTTATATAAACTTGCCTACTACATAAGGGCTACCCAACCTGACGTTTATATACAACACAAAGTAAAAATACGTTGTTAGTGAGAGTTAACTAAAATAAACTTTTATAAAATCATAAATATCGTTAAAACGTTGTAGTCTGGTTTCAGATATCCGTTTTCAAACTTTTTAATTTACTTTACAAATTATAGTTTGAAACTTGGCTTCTTTTTTACGCAGGTAAATGAACATCAAAGGATTTTCCGATTAAACCGTCAAACCAAGTTTCATTTTTCGACTCGGGATATCAGTCAAATACAAACTAATAATTAAAACGTGTTTGAATCATCAGAATTTTAAAAATCATAAAGGTAAATGTAGTAAAAATTATTTGGATGCGTCCCTGATATTGATACAATTTTATCGATTTTCAACTATGTATATTATACATTATTATTACATATAAATAATAACTTTATTGTGTCATATGACGCATGAAGCTGGCTACAAAACTAAAAATGAAGTTAATTACAAACCTAAAAAAAAACTATTGAAATTTTCGTACCTACGTCAAAAATTTAAATTCTGTATCTAAACCACTTAAGAATAAATGGTGTAATACATAGTATGTTATGAGTCCTTGTAAAGAAAATGAAAATTACACATATGTATATCAATATTTAAAATCTTAGAAAGTTACTTAGGTACTTATGATATACACACATAACGTTTCTTACACATACATATATGTATGTGTATTTACTTACAGATATATATTATGTATGTATGTAATACGTAATTGCATACGTGTTTAACTTTTTTTGCTAATATTATTTAATCATGATTGATGACGGATAAAAAGCTTGGAAAGAATTGTTATTGATGGCTCATTAAAATGTTCACCCTTGATTTTTTATTTCGATAAGCTGCATGACAAGTTCGGTTCAATCATTTTCAACATTCAATCACAAATGTTATTTCTTTGTGCGTATAATTATTTAAATTAAATCGGAAAATAAAAAAAATTAAACAACTGTTTCGCTGAATTTAATTAGAGTGATATTAAATTGGATAACAAAATGTTAATTAATTTGATTATATATTAACAAATTGTATTCTAAATTTTAATAACTTTGTTTGACTAGTGTTTGTGTTTTACATTATTTTTAACGATTATGTTTAGAAACATCTGCTAGTTTCATGTAAGTAGAAACACGAAAGCCTTAATAAGATTTTTATAGGGCTTGATAAATGTAGATGCTTCATTTTTATGCTATTTTGTATAAAATTGAGTTCTAAACATGTTTAATTTGTCTTAAACTAATTTATTTTAAATGCGTCTGTTTTTAATATTGTATTTCTTTTCTATATTCACGCTGTTTTACTATTTTTGATAAGTGAAAATGGCTTCTGATGACTCGTTTATTAACAATTTTACACTAAACTTTCAAAGATGTTAATTTTTTAAATACAAAAATATGAACAAATATACTATTAATTATAATTAATTTTGTCAGATAGGGGAAACGTTATAATTATTGGCCACTTAAGAAAAAACTCAAAAGAAACAAACGTTATTTTGTGGGGGGTCAGGGGGCTGAATTAATGTAAAAAATTGTATGGGGCGCCCATTTCATAAATTTTTTTTCTATATCTAAATTTGTTTGTTCATGAGCTACGTTTTCATCATTTATGTTTTTAGTAACATTATTTTTATTATTTTTGCTTTTTAGGCATATTTTTTACCTATAAATAATAACTAACTACAATTGGCCAATCATTAGAAAAACTTGTATGGTATTAACACAATGATTGCCCAATAGAGTTTAAAAATAATATTTTAAAAATAATTAACAATTACTATCAGAAACATTTACATTTAATAATTATATTATCTTCAATATAAACTAACAGCTGTTTTTATATATTGCAAATTATTAACACAAATTTTATTTTTATTCACTCATTCATTCTTATGTATGTCTTTAGCAAAATGTCAAAATTACAATACGTTAAAATTTAAAATCAAAGTTATGTAATTATTATTGAAAATATTAAACGTATACTCAAAAATATGCTCTTAAACAATCACAATAAACTAGGCTACCTTTTTAGTAAGCATTTCGATTTTATTAAGTTACCATGTTTCTTATTTTAAACAAAAAATCTGTAAAGTGGTCAATCATTATCAGTGGCCAATAATTATACCGTTTCCCTTAATTTTTATAAAAAAATTGTTTGAGAAGCATTAATTTATATGCTAAAATCAATATTGAACATAAATATGAATGCAGTGCTTCGTGTACACCAAACAACTCTATTTTCTATTAACCTGTCAACAACACGACTGTCCCCGGCGCCTACACCACATCACTATATTCGTGATATGTACAACTCTTAATAGTAAAACTTCACAACCAGTATTTGATGGTACTATTTATCTGCTTCGTTCTCATATTCGTAGTAAAAGGGGAAGCTATATGACTATGACCATTTTCCGATTTAAAATTTTTTACTTGATCTGAATTTCACTCCCCTAAATCCATACCACACTCATAACTCATGAAATACTGAACCGATTTTGATTAAACTTAGTTATAAGTATTCAGGGTGAGTCATATCAGGTAGAACAAACTTAGACAGTGGATTGAGAAAAATATTTCAAGCAAAAAAGTTCATATGGACATGTGTCTGAAAACTCTTCGTGAGGAAACTACATACTCTCAAAGATTTTGTCTAAAATTAGTTTTTATTTAATATTTCGAGATCCTATTGTGATACAGAATTTGACTCAATAATGATCGTTTTTTAAATAGAAAAAAATTATACTAGAATTTAAGCTAAATTTTTCTCCATGTGACCGTCCGCCGCCCCTTTGAAACTGGCACCCCGGGCGGTCGTCCAGTCTCCCTCCCTAAGACCAGCATTACTGCTATACATTAACAAGATAAACAACGAATTTTAACAAACATTAAAATTTCAAACATCAACCATTCTTTTTTCCAAAGCTTACTTGATTTGATTTTAATATTGCACTCGAATGAATGTTGACGTCTCGACTAAAACATTTTTTAGTTTTCCATGGCAATTGTGATTTTTATTCAATAATGAATAAAATGCGTTGTATCTTTGCTATGAGTTGTTTTATTATCGAAGATACGAAAAGTTTTGCGATCGTATTTAAATAGATAAAAAAAATTTCTCCAATTTCTGAAAATTTTTACTCGATCTTTCTATTTCAGGTTAAATCTTTGAGGACCTGTAGCTCCCTTACAAAGAATTTCTGGACACACTTTTCTTCTTAAAATATTTTTCTTAATACACTGTTCAAGTTTGTTCCACTTGATATGACTCATCTGTATATAGAAAAAACACTTTTCTAGACAAATATAAAGGTGTCAATAACATTTTTTTTATAATTAATGCGAAATAAAGTTAACCAAAGAAATATGTATAACTTTTTCAAATCGACAAAACTTGAGTATTTCTTTATCGAATGCAAATCTTTAACAACCTAGTTCAATGAAATTTCATTTATACTCGATATAGGGAAACCGTTTGACGCTAAATGGGTCAAACAGCGTACGTTTTAAGAATGAGCTCTTAGCGTGTCTGCGCCAATGTAAAATGCAGTAAATTACGTCCCTTTGGCGATAGGGATCCAAACTGGGGTAGTTAGGTGGGTGATTGTTCCGCAACAGGTGTCGGCCCAGCATGGCGCCATCTGGACAGACATCGGGCACACCGGAAGTGTGTCACAAGTACGCTTCCGTGCGCGCAGCTACACGGGCGCTGATATCGGAACGGAACTGCTTGTCACTGCGCAGTAAATGAACATCGGATAATGGAATTTAAACTGTTTTGTTCAACAATCGAGAATCTGGAAATGAGTATTTTTTTAATGCCAATTATATTCAGCACATATGGGGTAGGGGAAAGTGGAGAAATGATGCGTAATATAATACAAGAGCAATGTTTATTAGTAATCAACTTTTTTACAATAGATATTATTTTATTATAAAAACATTAGTAAAATTTAGATAGTGTGTGTTTTTTTAATATTATTTTTAAGATTTAAAAAAATCAAATAACATTTTCATTTATTTAATTATTTAAGCTTTATTAGTTTGAAAGCTGAAATCGAGCCCACTTGAATTACCCGCAAAATAGCGCTGACTTCGTTCGGAAAATTGACTTTTTGAACCTTTTAAAAAAATCCCCCAGATAAGACCTTTAATATATAATTTTTGGATAGTTAAAGGATCACTTAAACCAATAAAAAAATAGTTATTTTTATTACAAAGTAGTCCCCTCCCCCTAGCCTAATGAATGTGACTTCGTATTTATATATATACTTTTTCTTAGTACAATTCAAGGCAAAAAAATGTAGATATAGTTCTTTTATATACCTATGTATATTTTTCAACAAGTTATAATTTATTTATTTTTTAATGTAAGATTTTTGAAAAATTCATAACTACAATACATAATATAATAACTTAGGCCCGGTTTCTCAATATGAGTTTAAACTTCAGATTAAATAATCGTCATCCTAGGTTTAAACTGAACATAATGTCCAGTTTAAACCTCACTCTGTTTCTCAATATAAGTTTAAATGGAGGCTTTTTTTATGTCAAACTAAAAATTAACTATTATATTAACTATTTATATTAAATTAATTATTATATTAAATGTGATAAAAACGGGTTAATTTCAATAAAAGAGAACAGGGTACATTACTAGAACTAATAAAAGAATATAGTGCTACTATAGAATGTAAAAGAAGTTGAATAATAAGTTTATATTTAGGCTAGAAAAATAAATTTTTCATCTGTCAGTTAAAAGTTAATCTTAAGATTAATTATAATTTTTAACTGGACATTGAGAAACAAATTTATAGTTTAATCTTAAGTTTAACTGGGACATGTGGTTTAAACTCATATTGAGAAACCAGGCCTTAGAGTTGAAAAAACATTGGAAAATATTCATGAGTTCTACTCCATATGATTACTACATGTTATCAAACAATGAGCCCAATAAAAAATGGCCAGGGTCATGGCTAGGTGATTTGACAGAAATAATTCGCTGAATACTGGGTTGTTACATATAAAAGTATTGTATTGAGTAATAAGATAACACATTGCCTAAATTGAATTCTTAAATTTATTTCTTTCGAATTACATAAGCCATAAGAAATTCTAGAATGTAAAAAAGAATCATCTGATCTTGGAATTGTAAACACGAGCAACAACTAAGTTTTCGTGAAATGAAGTTATTACAATGGAACAATCGAAACGTGTCTTCATATACGTACAAACATGTGGACGTGTGCGTGAATAAATGGGGATCGTAGAATTTTAAACGTTAACAACTTTGGCTGACATCTTCAAATAAGATAGTTAAAGTTGTTACATTTACGGAAAGTTTGACGATTGTTATAAAGTATCATTTTGTACAATACAGATGATTACAAATACGCTCGTTTTGTTGTGGACATATATAAACTTAACCCTTATTTATTTTTATATTTCATTCAAAATTTTTACAATATGTAATTAATAAAAACTTAGGTATCATGGTTGGCCATGAAATTGTATTTTGTTCTACAAAAATATTAAACTTTAAAAAAAATAGGACCTAGGGTTTTTGATTGCAAGCAATCATCAATTATTTGTTTTGGCGCTCTTTACTTTTTCTGCGCCCTTGGTACTGTTTCTAGTGTACATTTAATATTGTTTTTATTTATTTTTATTAAAAAAATTTATTAAAAAGGATATTTAATATACGCATTGTGCATACACATACTTTGGGGGTCAAAATCAACAATAGTCCGTTTATTAAAAGCAACTCATTATTTTCTTATGACATTATTCTTTTTAATCGATAAAATCCAACAAATCTATTAACATATTAACAATAAAATATCAAAATTATAATTAAAATCATTTAACCCTTTGTAGCCTCATGTGACATTTCTGTAACAAACCTCAATAATCCCGCTAATATACGTACTAAATATATTTAGTTCATTCAAATGTGTGTAACACTACTATAACATACCACTGAATAACTTAGTATCAAGTAAAATTCACAGATGGCATAACCTATGGACTTACGTATTATTACGTAACTATTGGCAGTAAGGCAGGCCCAGATCAGCTACTGGCCGATTTGGGTAGAAAAAATAATACGTTGTAAGTTTCCCCAGTGTACTGGCGTTTCACAAACAATTTGCGAAAAATGCGGTGTAGCATTATGCTACAACAAACAAAATAATTGTTTCAAATCCTGCCATACCACATAAGTGTTTTTTACGATTAACTCACAGTAATGTCACTCCCAAAAAAGTCAGATAAATAGTTAATAATAAATATTTTTAAATTTCTGAGAAATACGTGTTTTTTTATACCTATGCCTAAACTTGTCTCATTATCAACATAATTTAATTTTTAAGATCTTGAGCTACAAAGGGTTAAAACAGTTGTTAGTTAGTTTGATTTTCCTTTTCAGTCTACTGAGCTTTAAGTAGACTTTATTTGTATATACAGAAATAACTCTATCTAATAGAGAATGAGAATATAATATCAAATTAAAGATTAATAGCTTGAAGCACGTATTCGAACTCTAGACATTTCATTTAACTAATATGATTAATATGTTCCTTAATTTATAATGGCATATTCGTGAAGGAAGGAAGGAAATAACTTGTTATATGAAATTTTCCATAACCAACTGAACATTTTTTATATTTTTTACGTGATTACGTTCTTGAGAATTTTATGAATGTTATGCTCAATGTCACGACTATCAGAAGAACCATATAATTTTTTTAAATCGATTTTTAACCGTATTTTTTTATAATTAAATTTGTTATTTTTTATTTCTAAAAAAATACCACAAGTTTGTTTGAAAGCTTTCAATTAAAAATATTTAGTTTTTACTGAACGTTCTTTAGATTCTAGTCTCTTCTTTAATTCAAAAAATGTGTTGGTACTTAAACGTAGATTTAATACGAAGAATTCGATACCCTATATTATTTTTGTGTATGATTCATTTCATATAATAAATTCATTAATTGAAAAATTAAGATAAAAAATACGGAAAGACTGTTTAATACTATAAAATTCAGGGACCTGAATCTGAACCAGAACCATAAACCCGAAAAAACTTATTTTTCATGAACCTGAACCCGAACCAAACTGCTATATTTCAAAGTCAGCGAACCTGAATCTGAACCCAAACCTTTTCATGGATATCCGGTAACCATATATATTTTCAAAAGGTTCAAGAAATGATTTATATTTTTTATTAATTTAGTTCCGTTGATTTTTAAAAGTGATTGTAAAATGTACAAGTTGGAAATTTGTTTGAATTTCACTGTATGATGTAACTTTTCAAGTCCACTACAAAAATTTACATTTTTTGCTTTCTTTATAATTCTAAAACTTTGTAAAAATAAATTTCATTTCAATTTGCAAAAAATCTGAAAAGTATATAGAGATTTCAATCTTTAAAATATATTTGTATTTTCTGCTAATTTTTTCTAGCAGTATCTTCGTCCCTTCATTGTTTTAAGAAATTTAAATTATTATACTTAAAAACTATAAATATAATAATATACATTTGTTATAATATGATTGAATAAAATAAATTTTATCTCAAGAAATGGAAATTTGAATAACTTGATTTTTTAATACAGCTGAACAAAACAAAAACTAAAAATATACCGTTTTTAATGGATTTTTTTTATACCGCATACATACTGTTTTGAGAGCCAGTAGGATAGCTTTTTTATTTTCAAATAGTAATTTATTTTTATTTTATTTTTTTAATTTGAACCGAACCCGAACCTGAACCTGAAGAAATAACGGTTTTTGAGCCCAAAAATTTTGCACCGTGCTGAACCTTAACCTAAACCCGAACCGAAAAATATTATTGAACCCGAACCGAACCATAAATAAATTCCGGTTCAAGTCTCTGTATAAAATATATTTAAAAAATTAGCAATGAAATTGAATTTATTGCTAGCTATGTTGGCATGGAATGTCCCATATGTGGATGCGTACTTTTTGAGAAATTACATGTCATCATGATATGATATTCAAGAGTTGTGATGGAGGTTTTTCAGTACATCGAGAAACCGAATATTCGTATATATAACTCATATTAAAAACGTCGCGACTGGATCCAAGCAGTTGGAGTTATGATACAGACAGCAGTGGTGGTACATAGTGTTTTAAAATGGGTTCAACTAAAAAAATATCAACCAATCATTCTATGAAACCTGTGTTTATTTAAGAAAAATTAACGTTTATTTTTGTGATTAAGAAACTAGGTAATTTGTATGCAGCTAAAGGTTTTGTCTTTAAAAAATTTAAGCCGATGTCGTTAAGTTTATACATTTGCATTATATAGCTTTTATAAAGAATTTTCTTCAAAAACAAATTCATTTTATTACAGTCATGAATAAATTTTAAATAGCACTTTGTATGCACTGTGTTGCTGCCACTGTCCTATGACAAACACGCATTATGACTCGTCAAAACGTCAGCAGTTTTTCATTAGTATGATGCCGCATTCTTCGCATTCCTGAAGGAAAACCGTTCTGAGGAAATTATGAGATGAGCGTGTTTTATTTTGCAGGCGGCCACTTGTGTACGCAAACTTTAATATGAAATTTTATATTTTAGGGTATGGAAAAAGTTTTGTTCTCTGTAGTATGAAAATAGTTTTTGTTTTTGTAATATCATTGATTTACATAGTTTAGTAATCCATAGATAGGAACCTCAAAGACTGAACTAATATTCACTACCATTTGTTTTTTTATTAGATGCCTGAAGAATATAATAAAAAATTGAGTTTAACCTCAAATACAAACATATTTATTTTGATTAGGGATTGCAATCTCGATCAAAATTTTCAATCCTGGGATTTCAAGATTGGACCATTTTCAAATCCCGGAATCCCGGGATTTGAATTTGTTTTTGTAAAAAAAATATTTAACCATTTAATAACTTGTAAACTAGTTTTGAAATGTGTACTTACGGTTTTACGTATGATTATGACATATAGTGAACATTCGTGGAAAATAATAAATTGATTTTATAAATAGAATTTAAATGCGTAAGTCCTTTTGTGGAACCTTAATTCTTTGTTTGCATCTTTTGCATTTTACAGATTGTCCATTCACTTCCCGCAAACAGTATTTCCATACAGAAAATTCTTGTGCACTATTTAATTCCACATATTTTTTATTTACACATTTATCTATGTGTGACCATTATAATTAACTACTAATAACTCACCGTTCAAAAACAATACTGTGTAACTGTGTAGATACTTTACAAGTGTATATTACGAATATTTAATATTCAGATCTACATATGTAAAAAGAAATGTAATCAGATACTAGAAGTCACTGTGGTGTTGTTATTCGTAGTTCTATGTCGATAGCTTTATACACCCCAGACGTAAATGGCAAATATATTGTATACCGATCCTTGTGGTTACATACAGTTAGAATTTTCAAAAAAAATATTTTTTTATTTCATTTTCGTAATGTACATATATTTAAGTACACACACACAAAATTTCAAGTCAATCCGGCGATTATTTTTGAAGTTACACGCATATTTGTAAAGACGTCTCAGAGCATTTGAAAGTAGGAGACCGGAGTTAAAGGGTTATATACAGTTAGAATTTTAAAAAAATCGATTTTTTTTATTTCATTTTCGTAATGTACATATATTTGTATACACACACAGAAAATTCCAAGTCAATCCGGCGATTATTTTCGAAGTTACACGCATATTTGTAAAGACGTCTCAGAGCGTTTGAGGTCGGAGCGGCAGCGCGTTTTTAAAGTCGGTGACCACTATTCCTCGGAAACAGCTGAACCGATCAATCTCAAATTTAAACACAAGTTTCTTAAGAATATTTTTTAGTAATTAATCGAAGGTTTTATCTCACCGATAAATATTTATTTTTTATAAACAATTTAAGGTCAAATTTTTGTCGAAAATCGATATTTTTTTTTTTGAGAAGCCGCCATTTTGTCAAAAAAATTATTTTGCTTATTCCTTCGATTAAGTATAAGATTATACATTACTTAGAAATCCGTTTGGGTTTTTTATTTTAAAAGAAGCAGTCCAGAGATATCGTGGTCACCGCAAGGCGCCTTTTTTGAGAGGACCTCCTGGAGAACAGCTGTAGCAGCTTTCGAAATTATTACTTTTAGAAATAAAAAATGTTAAAATACAATTAAAAGTTACCATAATATGTGTACAAATTTTTACATTGATAAATTATAAAAGTCTTCTCTTAAAAAATTATTGAAAAAACCCTTTTTTTGGCCTTCTGACTGTATGTAACCCCTTAAAATTTGTTGAAATGCATTTTTTTTATACATTTTTGGAAAAGACAATGCAGCCAATAGACCACTATAAGTGTACAGTTTCTAAAAGGATCGCCTTTATTGCAACCAGTTGTGTTGGCGCATAGAAATATAAGAATACAAATGCAGATTCATTTATTAAAAAATCCTGAAATCCCGGTATTTATGTGTCTCCAATCCCGGGATTTTGAGATCAAATTATTAGACGGGATCCCAGGATTGCAATCCCTAATTTTGATTGAATAAAAATGGACTAAAAATTTTCAACGAATAGAAGAAACCATTTTTCATTTGAACTAACTACAGTGAAACATTTATTTATAATCAAATTCATTTATTATTTCACTCGAGTCTGTACAAAGGCGTTCAATCCATGTTTCTAATAAGATCTTCAAATTGTTTGTCTCATTTAGGTCACTAGAGAATAAGCAAAGTAATGCTCTCAAAATAACCATTCTTTTCAATGATAGCTTTCCCTTTCATTTTAATGTTGACCGAGTTTTCTGTATGTTTGCCAGGAAGTTCCACAGACACTAGTCCGTGTTTTATTGTTTTGTTTTGTTCAAGCTTGTAAAACAAACCGTTCATAAATTTTGTTTACGTTATGTAGAGAGGAATATTTCCTAATAATATTGGATAATTTATCTTCGTGATGCGGATGTAAATGGACCACAGTCGTTCGTTTAGTTTATATTTACGCATTTATTTGTTTTTTAATCTATTAAAAGTCTAATACTGAATTCCAGTACCAAACTTTATAAATATGTAGGGTTTATTAAAATATTTTGGATATCTAAATACACTCGTACGTCGCTTTTAGACAATATAATAAATCATTTTATAATTATTAAAAATATTATATATTTAACCATATTTGTATATTTCGACTTGGCACGAAAATACTGAACTGATTTTTATGGGACTTGCACTGTTCAATTAGTTGAGGCTATATGATAGCTAAATTAGTCTAGGCACATTCGGAAAACCTACTTTGAATAGTCTATATTATAACGAGGCTCTACTGTATTATTATTTATTAAATACTTTATTGATTCTGCCCTGTTACGATATTTAGATCATATCACAATAATTGGTATGCTCGTGTTTACCAAACTTTTGTGAAGTTTAAATACGATTTTATAACTTTTTTCAAGTGCTGGTACTAGGAAAAGCTTCATCTTGAAAACTTTTATATGTTTTATAAAACTTTATGAAACGTAAGCCTTACCTTATAATAAAATTGAAATCACTTTGCCTGGAGGTATTAAAAAGAATGGAAGTCGACAACATAATAAGTAGTGTTTCTTTTTTATGAAATATAAGAAATATATATAATGATATATTATACCGTATGTTATTAAATACCATGGCATTTTTTAATAAAAAATAACAACCACTTGTTTTCAGTTTCCTATTCATGTTGACAGGCAGAATTAATAAAAATGTCAAACATATCATATGTATTTGTCATGATAACCAGAAATGTGCCGAATATTGATTCGGTTTTGGTATTCGGCTGATCCAACGTCTTTTACAAACAAATTAAACTGTCGGCTTCGTTTGATGCAGATTGACGATATTCATTTCCTTACTTTTCTGAGTGTATTATTTTAAATCGTCGTTGCATATGCAAAACCTGCTATACCGGGTGTCCCAGATAACTTTTCCAGCATGGGGATCTCAGTATCTATAAGAGATACAGGTTTGGTTAAATGAGATGAATTATTTGTATGAAAGGGGTGAGTATTATTACATAAAAAAATATTCATAATTCTATGTGGTTTAGGCGGTATACCCAAAAAACTGAAAATTCGGAATTTCTTTAAATGGCTATAACTTTTTTGTTAAAATAGATAGGTACTTTTTGTTTGCGGTTTCTTAAAGCACTTTTTTGTGTAGAATTGATTGGTGTATTTAGAATTTTTATATCACTTTTAGTTTCCGAGATACAAGCCCTAACTTCAGTTTTTCTTATGGGCCGCTAAGTTGGCTATGGCATATTTGAACGTGTTTTTTACTCTACTTTACAACGATGTGTCACTTGCCATATTTACTATCGAAAAAAAAATTATAATATATTTTTTCAAATAGTTCATTGTTTCAAATATTCATTTGTTATTTTGATTGTTGTTATTGTGATTTTTGTTTACAATTTTTGTTTTTCATAGCTCACTTAAAAGTTTATAATAAAATACTTCATAAATATCACTGATATTTAGTATTTCGACTTTTTTTCGATAATAAATATGACAAGTGACATATCGTTGTAAAGTAAAGTAAAAAACACGTTCAAATATGATATATTCAACTAAGTGGCCCATAAGAAAAAAACAAGTTAGAGCTTGTAACTCGGAAACTAAAAGTGATATAAAAATTCTAAATACACCAATCAATTCTACACAAAAAAGTGCTATAAGAAACCGCAAACAAAAAGTACCTATCTATTTTAACAAAAAAGTTATAGCCATTTAAAGAAATTCCGAATTTTCAGTTTTTTGGGTGTACCGCCTAAACCACATAGAATTATGAATATTTTTTTGTGTAATAATACTCACCCTTTTCATACAAATAATTCATCTCATTTAACCAAACCTGTATCTCTTATAGATACTGAGGTCCCCATGCTGGAAAAGTTATCTGGGACACCCGGTATGACATTTTTCGGTGGAAAAACATTATGGTAAGTACTTAACATTAGGAGAAAATACTTTGTTATGTTAGTCTGCTATGTGTGCCAAAAACTACCGACAGTTAGTTGCAAAATCTATTAATTATAAGTAAAATGTATCAAGACAAGTAATATTAAATTTTTATTGTCTTCTGAAAAATTATACATTTGCGACATAGCTGTTTTTGCAAAAACTATAATTTGAACATTAATATACCTGCTATTTGAACACCAACTATATTTAAACCTTTTATGAAATATATTTTTTTATAAATACGGGGGTGCAATATTTTTACTGAAGCCTAGTTGATAGACAATTAGTAAAATGTTGTTAGAGCTACTAATAATAAATAAATAAATTATATTAATACAAATATTCTCGCTAAAAAACACTACAAAATAAAATAAATATAAAATAATTACAATGACTATCTGCTTCAACTTTTTATCACACAAATTAATAATATCTCGCAGGAATAGACATAACGCACTGTTAACAACCTCAAAACGAAATAACTTTATACCCCACAATACATTTTGTTATTTTAGGAACGATAATTTTTAAATATTATATGAAGCTATATACGTTGAAACATGTTTAAATTTTCAAAGCATTTTTTTTATATTCAGGTGCCGCTGAGAAAAGTTCCAAACATGGGGCGGAAGACAAAGCAAACAGCATAATCACAGCCATGAAAGAGAGGATGAAGCAAAGGGAAAGAGAAAAACCTGAAATTTTCGAACTTATAAGGTAATATTATTTTCTTTATATATTTTCACATCGTAACAAATATTTGGCCAAATATATGCAACATTTCTGATATTTTTTCACTTTTATACTTTGTATAGTAAAGTTTTTTATACATACATACTTTTTATTTCAAATATATCAGATTTTAATACAAACAGAGAATATCTTTAAAAATAAAATAGAATTATTATTATATGTTAAAATATCTTAATTATATTGAAATACAAAATTGTAAAGAGATTTCAAATTACTTTGTTTCACTAGAAAACATAAAGCATTAAAAAACAATATTATATTTATTTTTCTCGTAATATAATTTGTTTCAAATTATTTTATTTTTTATTTCATGGAAGTTTTTTTGTTTACCTTATACCAGGAAAGTTTTATTTTACTAAAAAGCTAATATTTATTTTGTTTACTTGTAAAAACTTTTCAATTCTAAATAAATAGACTTATTTCTTTAATATTTTGTTATTTAATAATTTGCAATTATTCACACTTCGCAATTTATTCACCTTTGAAATTGTAAACTCTATTCTGCCGCCACATGGTCGCTGAAATGTTCCAGCGCTAGCGATAAACTTTTAGTCAATACAAGTAAGATTGTATTTTTCTGCCCTAGTTATAAAAGTTATTTCCGAAATGGTTTTAGTTCTTTTAACACTATTTTCCAATACTTTAACACATAACTTCATTTAAATTATCCTTCATTCACCAACAATGAAAATGGTGATAAATATTATTAGTTCATTCAATAAACACTAACTTAGTGCAATCTTTTTGAAAGGCTGTAGCTCCCTCACAAATAATTTCCGGATACAAGTCCATATGAAGTAATTTGCTTACAATAACATCCTCGATCTGCTGTTTATTTTTTCCACTAGTTATAAATCATCCTGTATAATCGAAACCGTAAACTGGCATCATTATGTAATGATACAGATGTTTTATATATTATAAGATATTCTCTGTTGCCGTATTATTTTTTTACAAAGTTAAATACACCTTAGTAAATATTTGTTGAACACAGCACAATGTTATTATTAATAAAGTTTTTTACAGCAACTATATTTTTTTATATTTAGTTATATTCTTACATAATTATACAGGGATGTGTTTTTATACAAGAAAATAATAACTTATGATTTAATTTCATTAAAAAAAAGTGTTTTTGTGTACAGATAATTTACAAGTTTATTTGAAAATATTCAACAATTTAGACACTAGTTTGAATCTTTTTTTAAACTTTTTCGTTGAAATAATATATGAGTAATAATATATGAGTAATAATTAAGGTTACGTATTCTCGAAAAAGGCCCATTCTGTGTTCAATTACAGTTGTGGCTCAACAGTCACCCAAGAGGCCTCATTTTGCATATTATATAGAAACTAAAATATTATGGCATCGCATTATATTTTTAGTAAAAATCAAGTTCGTTAGTAAAATAATTCATATCGTAATTCTTAAATTTCAAAACAATGTTACTGTTTAAATTCCATCCTAGCTGTGTCTCTATATTAAGATTAAACTAGGTAATATCTAAATTAACAATTTGTTAATTGTGTATTTTAAATACTCTTCTACGTGCATATTCATAACTTTAACTTTTTGGGGATTCCTAACATTCGCTCGAAAAGCGTTACCTTGTAAATTGAGAAACAATTATTCACGAATTCACGACTGCTGCATATACAGGCTGTTCCAGACCACCCGTTATAATTTTATTATACAAAAATAATAAAATTTCATTAATATTTAAAGAAATTGGAGCTCTTTTAGTAAAACCCTAAAATTTGGGAACAAGTCGCCATATTTTTTAAACAATTGAAAGTATGAACATTTTAAAAGTTTCTTATTTTTTTATGATCTTTACAAATATGTACTTTTTGATATACCATTCCATTTGATTTTGCTGAGAAACGGGCATGTACCCCTCAAACTACCCCCAAGGGGGTTGAAAATATTTTCCTGAAATTCTTTAGGGTCGATATATGTATATAGGAAATGTTTTTCTTTAAGACCCTATCTTCAATAGTTTAGTGGTCTGGAACATCCTGTACATAGATGGGAAATCTTGTTAAGTGGGAAATATTCATATAAATAAAACCTAGCAGTCCATCTCAATCCTAGGGCTCCACATAATACGGGGCTATAGGTTTGATTACATCACGTCTCGTCAAAAGTTAAATCGGTCTTATCTCGTACTCCTGACCGAGATCAAAACCGAGCCAGAATTTAAATCTAGGTATAATATTTTCATTACAATCTCTCCTGCTTGTATATTTTCAAATACTAAATCACAAAAACACGATTAAAAAAAAAACACGTCCCTGAACTATTTACGTTGACATTGGGCGCGCACAGGGACGTATTCGGTGTCGACGAGAAGGCCCACAACAACCACATGAAGTCCGTGAACCAGAGCGTGTTGGACGGCACGTCAAAGTGGTCGGCCAAGATCGCCATCACAGGTTTGTCAGAGGCGCGCGCGTGCGCACCGCGTCGTGCGCATGTGCGTGTAGGTGTGTGTGTGTGTGTGTGCGTGTTCCTCACACCCTTCAATCGCACTATTGTATTACACGAACTCGATGTGCTACTACTTATTATTATTATTACGTGTGTCATGCGTCCGCCGCGCTCACGTTGTCGTCTGTAACCCTCCCTTCTCCTGTTCAACTCCACACGCATTTGTTTCGTTAAGAAACTAAAACGACAATAGTCACATTGGTAAAAAATGACTATACCTAAATATTTTTTATTCCTGTCTAGTCCTATCTACATATGTCCTCTTACTGGACTCATAGCCACGCGCTCTAGCTTTTGTAGAAAAGGCTGCGTTTTAGTACTGCCAGTGAATTTAGTGGGTAGTTTGAGTCCAGTGGATATTTTGATGGAATTCTAAATGTACTTAATGTCATATTTATTAATAATAATATACAATAATACAGTAACTTATAATTTTATTATCGTTGCAAAGTATAATATGAATTAATAATTATTGTTTTCTGGATTTAACATTTTAATTTTTTTCTACAACCACAATGTTTATAATAAATCTATTTGTTTACTGATTTGTTAAATTTAATTTTATAAAAACATATTTAAAAAAGGTGGTATCATCACGTACCGCTCTAAAAAGTTATCTATACTCAAAATAAAACAAATAAACTATGTATTTTAAATTGCATTGGTTGAAATATCGTGATTTATTGAGATTTAACATTTATTTTGTTTTATTAATGGAAAAAGTTAATTAAATCATTTTTTCAGAATTATTTAACAAAAGTAAGCATGGTTAGTAAATCGTTCGATAACGTTAATTAAATTAGTTACTACACAGAAAAAAACTGTGTTGGACCAAGAAAACCTTGTTTTGTATATAAAGAAAATAATATTTTCTTAATATAAGAAACATACTCTTAATCCAACTACGTTATTCCTTCGTTCAAGAATACTATAGTTGGTTTAAGAGATTATTGCTTATCTTAAGAAAATATTGTTTTCGTTATATACAAAACAAGGTTTACTTGGTTTGAGAAATCCTTTCTACCAGTGTAACCGTGATTAATATTATGCTGTAGGTTATCAGCCATAATATAACCGTGATTAAACGGTATTAAATAATCATACTCGTAGAAAAAAGATCTCCACAATATATACTGTAAAACAAACATATAAAAACTGACTAACGACCATAATATTACAGTTTCATTACACTGTGTAAGCCTTAATTATATTTTTTTATTTATTACATTAAACCAAATTTAAGTATCTGCAGTAAACCATCTAATTTAGTTTTAATGCTATAATGATAAGCTTTCACATGCACAAGCCCTTAAGCGTTATCATGTACTTTAAAATTTGTGCGCTCGTATTCCAAAATTATCCATGATAATTTCCTTTGTTTCAAATTATATTATTAAGTAAAAATATTTCAGGAAATATACATAGATAACAATATTCTTTACAACTTTAATATACATATAACAAAACACAAAATTGACAAAAGTTACCATTCTTATTTCTTTCCCAATTTAGTGATTATTTTCAAAAATGAAAAGTACACATTTACAGTAGGTATACAAAAACTTTTATTTAATCTATAATTAGAAGTTTCGTCATTTTGATTGTACAGCATTCACATACATACAGACGAATACACAGACGCCATAAAGTTTCCGATACAAAGCTCCATAATTAGCCTTGTTTCACACATATGCGGTTCGATTCGGTTTGGTTCGTTTTCGGTTGCAATACGGATCATATTAGGTTTTATTTTTTTCCGTACACTCAGTAGTGATCATGGAGAGAAAGCAAGTTGTTGCCATGTTGTTTCTCTATAAAAAAAATTAAAAAACGAAGGACAAATACTATAATTCATTGAGAGCACCCTCTCATCACTTTACGGCAGGAATTTGGAGCATTCTACACTATTTTCCCGAAGCTAAGCATGAAGACGATCCACATCAACATCTGGAAAACCGCCCATTTTATTAGAAAAACCGCGACAAAACTTTCAAAAAAATAACACTCGCTATCAGGTTAAAACTGAAACTGAACCGAGTATGTGTGAACGCGTTGATTGCTTTCTGTTCCCTGCACACGTGTTTGTACCTAATAGAAACTTGATGAAACCTGTTCGCGCCGAGAGAATATTCGGTGCTCTACGGTTTCTATTAGGTACCGAATACAAACTGAAACACCGTTTCATACTTGTCGGCTGCGACCGAAAAAGAACCGAAAACGAACCGAACCGAATGAAACCGCATATGTGTGAAACAGGACTTGTACAGATTCATACAGAAATACTCAAAACATATAATTCCGTTGAAATCTCGAGTTTGCATTTTTTCATGACTATAAAAAAATCATCCTGTTTACTGAAAACACTCATAAAATAAATTACACATATTTTTTGCAACAATAAGCACTATTAAAGTTGAAAGATGAAAATAAGAAAAAAAGTATATTATGGAATTCCATCAATTTTATTTAAAAAATCTTACTTCTAAACTAACCACCCCCTCCTAGAATCAACGACAAACACTGTTCGTGTTAAATGACATGTTTACAATTCACGAAAACAATCCGAGCGAGTGGTATAAGACAATTGTATTGTTTAAATAATGATGGATGGGAACATCTTTATTACAGATTTCTATTGTTTTATGCACTCTCAAGAACGTTTAAATTGAAACAAATGTTTATGGTTAGTTCATAATTCTTATTGTTCTGATATTCTTTTGTAACGAATTAGCGAAAATTGAAGTATTGCTATCTTCATTTTTTAATTGTATGCGTTTAATAATGTATTCTACTTCTTAAATTATGGAAATATATATTTATATTGTTTTAGATTTATTTTATTTTGCGTTTTCCGAATTTTACGATTTTTTTAAATCTTTTGGTCTTCTCTATATACAAAATAAAATAAAAACAATCGGTTAAAACCCATTTTACATATTTTTTTTTTTAATTTTAAAGTAAATATCATCATATAGATTTTTATACGCTGATTTCAAATCCGTCGACAAAAATCAAATCCGACCTTACGTTCAAAAGTTACAACCATTTTTTCTCCAAAATTTTCAAAAATCTAAAACTTTGAAAGGCCATATCTCGAAAACGTTTTGAGATACAGAACTGCGGTTTGAAAATTTCAACTTTTCATGTCATTTTCTATAAAATAAACAGTATTTAAACGAAATCTAAGATTCAAAAATTTATAGCAATTTTCATGCACCGAATTTCAATTTGTTATAGAAATATCGACTTTAAGATAAGAAAATAAAAGGGAAAATCATATATAAGCAGGGATTCCCAACCATTTTCCTACATACAACTCTTTTTAAAAGAATGATTTTCTTTATAGACGCCCTGAGTACGTACCTACAAGTAAGAGCCAAAAAAGGCCAACATTGCAATTCAACATGTTAAAACAAAACAAAATTTATCGGACCCTCAATAGACTCCTTGAATTTTTAAACTTCCATAGACCTCCAGGGGATCCACCTAGACACCGTTGGGAATCTTTGAAATAGAATATTTGAAAATATACAGAACTAACCTATAACAAATGTAAATCAATGTAACATGTTTGTTTTGCTATCCTTCAATACTTTACTTGTTTTTATCAAATGCTATTAAACAAACTTCTTACCTTGTTTGTCGTTGATCAGATCATGAAAACCTGTACCAGATTCGCAAAAGTTTCAAAATATTGTTGATCGTACAATGTTATTCTCAAAGTTTTGGAAAATAACTAAAATTAGTTGTATAAAAGTTACGTTGTAACATATATCAAAGAAAGAACTCGATTTATTTATTTATTTTATCTTTGCAAACTGAAAATAAATTTTAAATAAATTTCCCATTCCTGATAAAAAATAATAATAATAAAAACTACTTCACAAAAGACAAACCCATGTGAAATAATGCGTTAACTCTCACAAGGACTGTTTTAACTCATTCATTTATTTGATAAAGTACACATTTTAAACTGAATAATATGCGAAACACATAAGACTTGCAAATTCAAACACTACACAAAAATAAACGTATTATTCATATGCACGTACGTTGAATTATATTTCGTATTTGCATAACAATATGTCCACATAATATATAGGAGTCTACGTAGAGTCGGGTTTGAAGGAAAATATATCAAAATAACTACTCCGTACTTACATTATCTTTAAAATAATAGCACTATAGGTAATCGTTTGTTGATTTTTATTTATACTGTTATTTTTCAATGTTGATTTTATTTTCTTGGTTTATAAATACTATAGAAGCATGGGGCCTCAAAAAAAGATAATGACAAACTAAAGGGTGTCCCAATAAGAATGCCTGATTATTAATTGTTCCGATTTAATGTTCCGATTATTAATTATGGAGCGCTACACAAATGAACAACGCGTTAACATAGTGAAAACCCATTACAAAAATGGAGAAAATTACATTGAAACCGCTCGAAAACTTCGCGGAATTTTCGGCCGTGAAAATGTACCAAATGTGTCAAGAGTAATAATTTTGAGGAAAATGGGTTGATTATAGCCAGTAAGTCTTCTGTGCGTCGGCGTACCGGCCGGTCTCTCAAAAACATCGCTGCTGTAAACGAGAATGTTGCCGAAAACCCGGGAAAATCAACTTCACAATAACTTTAAATTTCGAGAAGCACCACGCAGCGAATTCTTAAGAAAGATCTCCATCTGCATCCCTATAAGGTTCAGCTCCCTCAAGAGCTCAAACCAGCAGACCATGAACAGCGTCGATGATTCATTAAATGGTTGGTGGAGCAAAATGAATTGGGAGCCGATTTTCCTAAAAAAAATCATTTTCAGCGATGAAACTTTTTTTCATTTGAACGGGTTCGTTAACAAACAAAATTGTCGCGTTTGGGGTTTTGTGAAATCTTAGGTCTATGCCAATGCGCCACGGACTACTTGCGAGCTCAAGGCCGAAATCCAACGCGTCATCGGTGAGATAGAGCCGGATCTCTATGAGAACGTCATTGCAAATTTCATGAAAAGAGCAAGGGTCTGTATTCAGAGTCGCGTGGGCCATTTGCCGGATATTTTATTCCATAATTAATCGGAACATGTTTATTTTACAATGCAATAAAAAAATCACCACTCGCTCAATAAAATATACGTTTTTTATTTAAATTAAATCCGGCACTCTTATTGGTACATCCTTTATATGTTATTTTTAAAATAAAATAAAATTTACTTACTGAACTTTTGATTTTTTTTAATATATAATTTATAAATTAAAATAAGATTAACGTTCGTGTTTAAATAATTTTTAATTTTACATGATCATCAATCACTGTGTTTAGAACTAAATAATTTATTAAAATGATTGAAAATTTTAAAACGATATGACAAACTTCTAAAGATTATTCGAAAGAAAATAGTTCTTTTGTTTCCTTTGAAAGGCATATTTTAAAAGGAATGTTTATATTTAATTTTAAAGAGAAAATGCCATTAATAAATATTTATTAAATTCCTACCAACACTGTATTCAGTGCTTCTATTGTGCTTGAATATGCATAAGTCTGTATTTTGATTTTATTTTGTGTTGTCTTTATCTCTGTGGCTTTATTCCTTAGATAATTGCTCTTTTATACTGAATAATACAAAAGATGTACATTGGATATAAATGTGCGAATAGTCATTATAATTTTTAATTGTGAAAAAAATATAGTTCCGGATGATAATAATCATATTAATAACTATATAGTAAACAATACACAATTTCATTCATATTATTTAGAAATCTAATACAAAAACGATATATGTTGCAACTATTACATAAAAAAAATATTTGAAAATTTCCTTAGTGACATTACGTACAAAGTGTCTGGTCTTCTACCCACAATCCCTACCAACGCACGCTCCGAAGATCAAGCCGATTGGCATGGAAGCTCCGACACAGATCTACAATATTATTAAAACATGTCTTCCTTCTCCCACCCCAAACTTCCGTAATTGCACTGTGACGTGCGGCCGGACCTGGTTTTAGTGTGTATCTATGTGTTTGTTGTATTTGTGTCGTGTTGTATTGTTTCCGGTTCCGTTGGGCAGAACGACGTTTTCTGTGGACCCAGATACTCACATAGATTCAATCGAACAGGCCGAGGATGTCAATATAGAGGGGACCTCGAAATGGTCCTGCAAGATTGCCATCACAGGTATCGTCTTGCAGCCGCATTCTATTGGTCTCATAACATACATTAACACACAGTTTTTATAACACATGCGGTGCTAGTGTTTTGGTTAAACCGCTAAAGTCGTTACATCTAATAATAATTCTTATGTGATATTTTATCTAGATAGATTAGATAAGTAAAGATATCTGATATACCAGTTCTTTACCTCGCCGACCATTAAACATGAACTGTGGTTGTATATTACATATATTATATAGTCTGTTTCATTTAAGTTTACAGTGATTGCCAGGGGATTTGACGGTCTGATTCGTGAATCGTACCGTCAAAAACCCCGGCAACCACTGTAAACTTAAATGAAACAGACTGTAGTATGCTTTATATATCTAGACAGAGAGACATAGACTTCGCATTCTGTATTACAATGTGTATAATTTGGTTCACGTAAGTGAAGTTAGAGACATACCCCAACGCATACTCTATCTTTTTTACACTCATGTTTAAATAACGACAAAAATAGACCCTGAGTACAGTTTGTCACTTTTTTATTAAGACTCTATTTTCAAATCTCTATTTCTATGACTATAGTATTATATGTTTTTTGTCTTGCACCATATTAAAACGTCTTCAAAAAATGGATTTTCGCGTTCAAACATGTTTTATATTTATTTTTAATTAAAACATTTTATTTTTCAAAAGTAATATGAGTATCACGTTTAAAACAATGACGTCAGCATCAAAGATATTTGAAAACATTCTTTGAATACGGTGCAAAAATAAAATTCCTTATATCCATATAAATAAATCCCGCCAACTGCCGCGCCAGTACTTTACTTATTTACAGTTGTACCCACTTTACGGCGTTCTACTAAAATCAATTATACCCATTTTCATTACGTACAGCGCTTGTCCCACTAATATGGTATTTTTCGGTCTGGCAAGCTCAACAGCTGAGCGTCCGATATCATTACACTGCCATTAGTTCTGTCTATAGCGTTTGTATCGTTTTTTGCCCTTGTTATCAGTGGACGAATTAGGGCAAAAGGACAGAAGTATCATGAAAATATATTAATCAAAATCGGGTTCATATAATATTTCAAAATATTCATTTTTTAATTTACTGGAATTTTTTTTTTATATTTATTTTCCAGTATTATTTAATAATAAAAAAAAATTGTCAAATTTTCTTAAATAAGTCTGCCACATATAAAAGAAGGCTACATATACCTATGTATGTTCTTCATTATTGCAATTTTTACAAAATCGTAATTTTGTAGGTATGAACGAGATAAGCCTGTATTTTACTAAAAAAAAATCAAAATATCTTAACTAACAAATATCACATCAGAATTATTATTATTTTATATTATTATGGAATAACAAACTAACTACAGTTTTTTACCACCGCTTTTTTAATATTTTTAATACACATAAAAAGCTGAAATTAAACACGAGTTACAAGCATATTAATACTTATTTTATTTATATAAGTAATATTATTATTATTAGTATTAAACTAACTTTTATATATAAATATAAATTTAAGAAGATTTATTATATATGAGTTACCTATTAAAATAATTTGTAAAAATTGTATATTATACAAAATTTCTATAAATAATACAACAAATTATTGTTTTAACATCATCATTTAAATAAAATCATAGAAAATATTTTTATATAGGTATTAATATGCTATGTTTATTGTTTATACACTTGCTTTAATATTTATATATAAACAATTATGCACTTTGTTTCATATTTATATACACATTTTTAACATTTTTACAATTTTGTATACAGTTCACCGAATACTAATACACTAATAACATAAGGAAATATTCAATCAGAAAAACTAACAAAATACTTTATGATAAATAAAGATTAAAAACATTTATTTATTTATCAATAATTTCTGTATAGTTACACGAACTATATTAATTTGGTTAGTACAGATTTATGATTACGATAACATATTAAAATAAGTACTGATAATGTAGGGGTGAGGGGGGGGGGTATTCATTAGAAAGAATTGATATTTGACTAACCGACTCAATTAGAATTTATTATTATTTGGGATTATTACATTTTTATAACTTTTGTTTTTTTTTGGCCTTCCATCTATGATGATTTAGCCAGGACTTTTTTTAATTTTGCATTTTTTTATGGCTGTAAACTTTTGGGTTCTTTTAATAGAAGAATATTTAAAATAATCTCTATATTAAATTCTTGTCTAGTGGTTTTTCGAATACACGAATTTGGAAAAAAAATACCTCATAATAGGCTATTTGACTAATTTTAGAAAATATTTTTAAATTATTCTTTATTACATAATAAGCACACTACATTGATATTTCGGGGAGATCTACTGTATTATCAATAAAAATCAATGTTAAAGTTTAAATTTTCAAAACTGCGTCAGAAACGCTGTTTCTATCATGGCGCTGGTCATATGGTGCGTGTGACGTCACACGCAAGTAAATAAGTCATTGCCTTAATAAAACAGTGCATCTGAAGTGAATTTCATCTTCAAATTTAGTGGATAGAATGGTGTATAATGGTGTGTAGTGCCACAATGTATAAATACGTCTATAAAAAGTCCACACAAACTGTTTGTTTCTGTTCCAAAGAATCCCAAAAGACGAAAAATGTGGTTACAATAATTGAAAAGATCCAAGATCCAACGAGTATTTTATTGAATACAAATGTTTTTATGTGTGAAGATCACTTTGATATAAGTAATATTTAACTAGATAGCAGCTAAAAATATCGGTTCTTATAAAACGAAATAACATCTTTTCTGAATAACTATACTACTATACACGTGATTTTTGACAATTCTGACAGCGGCCACCGGTACACTCAGTATTAACCAACATCTTTAATAGGTACCTAACCTCTTAATATAGCTTAATCTTGCGGCATATAGGATTTCAAATGTTTTATGTGGTACTTACACTGCTGTTTTCACATTTTTAAGTTCCGCAGCACAGTAATCAGCGTTATTCTTAAAAAAAGTGCAACCATAAAAGCGTCTACCTTATGTCCGGTATTATAAACGACCTAACAAATTTGTTAGCTTGCTAACACTCTCAAATGAGATATCAAACTTATATGACAGCTCTGTTAAAGTTTTTTGATGACTTTGACAGATTTCGCGCAAGCGCTGTATGTAAAAACCAACGGTATTAAAACAGTTGTGCTATTATGAAAATTATTTTATATGGTCAGAGTCGCCAACTGTGTTACAATACGTTGAAGTGTCACTGCTCTAAATTCCATAACTAATCCATAGATACTATAACAAAATTAATAACCTCATGTATGAGTGCTTGCAAGCTAACAAATTTGCTAGGTCGTTTATAATACCGGACATTAGATAGGTTGCTATAATCAGCTCGCACAAAATTTAATTCCATTTTGAAATTCGAAACGAATATTTATGCCACTAGTAATAAAATTTATCTAAAAACTGCTTCAAAAATAGCTGAAAAATCGAATATAATACTTTGATATAATACACAGAAAGCATAAAACGCGAACTCAACTTGCGTGTGACGTCACTAGAGCTGCAACCAATCACATAGCGTTCCCGTCATAGATAAAATTTCAAAAATTATTATATTTTTTTTCGTGTAATTTGCAAAAAATATACATAATTTATTTTAAAATAAAGTGAAATATGTTCTTTTATGCTATTATCTGATAGGATGACCACAATTTGTAGTATATTTTCAATGTTGTCAAATAGCCTATTGCAATTTAAATATGTTTTAAAAATATATATAATATTGAAAATTCGTGGCAATACCAAAAATATCTAGATTCTACATATACACATATATACACGATATTTATGAGTGACATGATGAATTTTTCACTATCCAAAAAATGGCCTAAAGATAAAACTTCCCTATCCCGGACCCGGGCTAATATATTTTATATTTTATTTAAATATTTATAAAATCAATTTTTAGATTTTTTTTATTAATAAAAAACTGTTACGTGTTTAATAACAAACTACACATTTTACACACACATAATTTTAAATACACTCCACCACCACACTTACCATACACTTTCGCTTAGGCTCCTTTAGAATGCGGCTTAGGACCTGCCTTTTCACAATCTAGGTTTTCTGGTAGCATACTTTCGTAAAATGAAAATTACCTTTTTTCTGCACATAACTATTATTATGCTACTATTTCAAACAACTACCTACAACTAGTTTTAGTTAGTCTAGTTCTAAAATTCACTTTAATGGTGTATTTAAATAGAACTCTTTTTCTTTCTACTTGTTCTTTCTTATTCTTATTACACTTGCACTTTTGTACACTTTGATAATTACTGTTCTTTTCTACTCGTTGTTTAAGACACTGTTTGATTGAATAAATGAACACCATGTTTTTCAAATGTTTGTTATGTACAGGATGAAGAAAAAAAGGAAAAATAATAACATTAATTCTGTAGCTTTAAATATGAACTTTATGAAAATATGTTTTTATAAAAAAATTTCTTAACATATTAGTTCCCACTATTTGATTTTACTCTATATTTTTTATTCCTCTTCAATACAGAGTTTTGTTTTAAAAAGAAAGTCAATGGTAATCAATTTACATAAAAAAACTAATATTATTTTAATAAAAATTATTTTAAAAAAAGTTATATTTTAGACTGTAGAAAATGTTCCTTACTTTTTATTCATCTTGTATATTTTAATACTTTCATTGTGTAAAACAGAGTTAATATTAACTATATTTACTACTGGAACTCAAATAAGTAGATTTTTTACTATAGTAGAAATAGATAAATATATATTAGACACATTTAGTAAAAAAACTATGCCACCTTCAAGGAATTATAAATGTTTAAAAATACTTTGTGTGATAAATTATTCTTATTAATATTAACAGTAAAATATACCTCTAACTTTAATATTAGATATTATTATTAAGTAAATAAAAAATATATAAAATATATATATGATAATACAAGAAAGGTCTCAGTAACTTCCAAAAATTTAAGCTAACGTCAAAAAATAGCAAACAAAATTTTTGGCAAATATAATCAATTAATATTATTTTCAATTTACTTTTTGTATCACTGTAGGTACGACAATTTTTGAATGAGTTATGAAGAAAATACTAACTTTCCTAATCTGCCTTTGAAATTTTTTACTATCGATATTTTAGGTAAAGTATGGTTTTTGTTTTATTTGCAAATAAAAATGATCATATAGCGATACAAAAAAAAGTGAATTGATGAAAAAAATGTGGTCTACAAAAGTCATTCGATTAAGTTGGTCAAAAAAATATCATGGACTGTGGAGGCTCTTAAAATTGAAAAAAAATGACGATACAAAAAAATTGGGGTGAACACTGAGTCAAGACCAATTTTTATGTACTTGTGTTATTATTTAACACATTTTTTTCTCGATTATAAATGTGTATTCGCGCTTAAAATAATTAATTTATTCGATTATAAATGTATGTATTGTTGAATATAGAAGATGAAATATATATACGTATAGGTAAAACGCTGATTAGAAAATGTACTATATTGTATGGTAATGTATTGTCAAATAATGATAACCGGGTTTGAAACCACGGGAACAAATGTATCATTTACATTATTGAATAAAACAAATGTAGGTATGTATGTAGGTACTACATGCGGTGAATACCTGTACACACATACTACGAGAAACAATAAATTAATTTTCGCTAACGAACTGAGAAGATATTTCAGACATCTGTGCACGTTTCACTACGTGTGTATGTATGTATGTGTGTAAACAGTGGTGACTCGTGAACTGAAATTTTATATTGTTAAATTAAACCCTCTATACCAGTGTTTCCCAACGTGGGGCCCTCGCCCCACAAGGGTGCAATTCGATTGTTAAGGGTGGTAATTTGAAAATGGACTCATTCAGAGTTTAAGTTAACCGTATAGCGACTCTCAGGAACTTGACATAAAATCTCTTGGCAGTAAGCATCAAGCGCAAAAATCTCACTAAATTCAAATAATAAATAATTACTAATAAATAAAATAATAAAGAAAAAATTTTCATTAAAATTATTTTGTATTTGAATTTCAGTTCTCCATTATATATTTTGAAAATTGACTTACTGTGTATGCTCAATAATTTCCTAGTGATTTCTTCCTAAAACCTATCATTCAAGTTTCTTTAGTGAACAATTTTTTTATATTAAAATTTATGTATATGTTTGGGGGGGGGGGGGGTATAAGAATTTCAGAAAGGCTTAGGTGGGGCATAGTACAAAAAAGGTTGGGAAACACTGCTCTATACAATATCTAATAAATATATATACAAGTTATTGAGTCTAATAAGCGGTGATTCTATTAACCAAAAAAATGTCTCACTCCAAAAACTATCGATTACCCAATATCAAATCCTTACTTACACATCTCAAGGTCCGAGGCGAAAATGAAAAATGAGGCTCTAATGAAAAACATTTTTTTTTTTTTGTAAAAAATTGATAGCACTTTCAACGGGGTTTTAATTATGTTATATTATCTATGGATTTGTTTTAAAATTTCAACTTATTATAACACATTTACATACCACGTGCAGGCCCAGATAGGGGGGGGGGTCTTGTAGGGCCATATGACCGAGCCCCCTATGTCTTAGGGGCCCCGGCGCCTTGAAAGTTATTTATATTTTACATTTTACATATATGTATTTTTTGATACTAATATTTTTTTAACATGGGTTATTTAAAAAACATAAATATACTACAGAAAGATACACCTTATGGAAAAAGTACAAGTAGAAAACAAAAAAAAAGGAAAATTTTCTTAAAAAACCTGATTTTTAATACAAAAATAATATCAAAATTATAAGAATTTTACTAGTACGAAATTTGGTTGGAATGTCATAACGCTCCGGTGAGGGGGGGGGGGGGTATGGACCTTCCAAAATATGGTTTGGCCCGGGTCCCGTTGAAGCTCTCTCAGGGCCTGACCACGTGTATAGACAAAATTTATTGAAATAATTATCTGGGAATTTAAATATAAAATTTAACATCTATTAATCACGAGCCGCTACTGTAATGTAAATGTGTATGTGTGTGTTTATACAGCCGGTTTTCACGCGAATGTGATTGTAGGTACATATATAGGTATAAAGTAAGCGCTCGAAGCTGTAGCTTTGAACCGGTACGGTCCATCAGCGTCAGTTACAATCGCAAGTTTATTTGATTCTCAACTAATTAATTCATTCTTCTGTATGTGATATTGATATAACAGACAGCTAGTGCGCCATACAAATCTGCATACAGAAATAATAATGCTCAAATGAATTGAATAATGATAGTGATGATCATTTATAATTGTCACTACTTTCTCTTTAGATAAATGTTTAATAATGATTCAATATCAGGATTATTTTTATATAATATGGAAAAATACTATAGTATAATAACTTTAGTTAAATTAAAACTAATCATTACTTCAATAGTTCTTTGAAGTTTACTGTATATTCTTTATTCATCTATACTTGTATGTTCTATGAGTAGGTATATGTACAATCACATACGATAGGGAAGATACACATTAAAAACCCTTGAGATTGAAGACGTTTTTTTTACAAACTACAAACATTATTTTTTTTAAACTACGTTACATTATTTTATAATTTTTATTTTATTTTGAAATGAAAAAAATGTTATTTTTAATGGAGTCAAAAATTTTTTTGTGCATGACCGAAATATTTTCTGTGTACTTATAGTACTTATGAAAACTTACAGCAGGTCGAAATTAATTGTAAACTAATGAATATTTATTTATTTTAAAGAATAATTTATCACACAATTATATTTAAATATAAAAAATATATAAACATGTGTGGCCCTGAAGCGACGCATAAATAGGTGTAAACGACATAAATTGCTTGAATTAAGATTTGTTCTTTGAGGACTTAGCCCTTAATTATTTTCCATAAAAAAACAATTTTTACAAATTTGTATGATTTTAATGAAATTTTGCATAGGTATACCTTTTTATTTATTTATTTTTTTGTATGATAAACAGAAATAATACCTGAAAAATATTTGTGTTTTCATTTTGCAATAATCAAGATTTACACTGATTTTTTCAAAATTATTCCACATTTTATTGAATCTCAAAAGCACAAATCTCAACTTATTGTTAGGTATATTTTGTCTTTAACACCTATCCATTCAAAAAATCGAAGACACCGTACATACAACCATTTATTATAAAATACGTTTTACGATATCCGCTGATTTAAAGGAATTTCCAGCAACTACTTCATTTTCCTCTAATGTATTGTGTTTTCTCTACACTCTACCGTTCTTCATGGTATATTGACTAGAAATCTACTTTAATATTTAATTGTGTTATGTGGTAGGGAGCAATGTTCGTAGTACGATGTGGGATGTTTCAGTTATATAATAGCCTACAAAAGAGATCTTCATTTCCCTTGGTTATCTTTCCTGAAACTTTTATTAAATACACCTACCTTTTTTCATCTACACCGTTTTTGTGGTTGGAAGAAAAATGAATTTATAATTAGTAAGTATACTGTGCCAAACAAAAACACATCTAATAAAATAATTAATAAATGAATACGTGATAGTCAGAATTGGAAAAAAAATTACTTACAAAATTCATTAAAATGGGTATTCAACAAGATAACCTCAGGAGCTACTGTGGTTACACCTTGTCTTTACATACCAGAATTACAGATTGTTTACTGACGTTTATCTTTTTCACATATTTTTTTATATTAATTAGAATATTAAATTATCTGGTTTTATTTTCATAATATACCATTTTGATAATTGAAAACACAATATTTGACATTTGACACAATATTTCCATACATATTTCACGTTTCTCATTGTGTAGTGTACATAGCATACTCTCTTTACCAATACACCATAATCGAACAATAAACTAAGTCTGCATTATTTTTTCAATGAAGTTAAAATGTGGTTACATAGTCGTATGTATAAATAAAAAAATTTAACTCATCCGCTGAAAATATTATAGAAAAAGGTTCAAATTAAGTAAATATTGTCCATAAAAATATTAAATATGTTCACGCCTCGGTAGATTTCTAATTAAAACTGAAGCATCCCCCATCGCAATGTAGGGAAAAATGTTTGGGAAATTGATAAATGAGAAATGGTTTTCAGTGTGTGTACATAAAAACAATCACTTTACTCATTTTGAAAATTCTCTGTTTCAAAGTGTGATATGTATTTTGTAACTCAAAATCATCCTCATTTAAATATCTATAAATGTATTATTGATTATTATTATATATAAATGAGAATTTTGGGTTATAAATTAACATTGTATGATTGGTATTGTCTTGCTAATTGTAACGCAAAGTACAGCTGTGTTTGTATTAGTAGTGCTTTCTAGAGTGTGTTGGGGTATGTATTTTGTAGAATAGATTATTTTGATAAAATTAATTTCATTCAGAAATAAAACTTATGTAGATTCCATTTTTTTAAATTATGTAATTAATAATATTTAACTTTACTTTAAGATCATTGTATTTGGATTTAAAGTAATTTTGCAACACACTAAAAATTTCAAAAACATGTTTATATGATAATATTTGAAAAACTATATTACGCACAAACATATTTTCATTATACGAAGTAGAAAGTTCAGATTTTTACTCGGAATACACTTTTCATAAATGGATATTGTTTAGCCAATAGAATCTACTGTAAAATAAAGTTTTATTTCTGAATTATTTAGAACTGAGACTTGAGAATAGTATTTAAACTATAAATCAATATTATTGGTAGCTAGAATAAATTATAAAAGATATGTTATATGACACATAATGCTAACAATTGAATGTTTTATTAATTTTAATTAATTGCATCATTATTCTATTTAAAATTTGAGATGTAAAAAAATATTGATTATAATATCTACATAAATTATATACATAGTTAATATACATAATAACTAAAAGAATAATAATGTACATTATGCATATTGAAATTTTTATACACATCATTGGTATTCGTACTAGCGAAATTACCTGAAAATTAATTTACATAATTGATATTTGTATACATTGAATACATGTTTGTGATGTTTATTTTATAAAATATGATCAATATTATATATATATATGTATCATATAAAATATCTAGCTTTCATTCACTCCACTATTAAAAATACTGCTGTGTAAATATTTGAGTAATTTTTTGTGGCAGTACAGTATTTTTATTAACAAGTAAAATTTGCACAAAATTATTAACTCGCGTACCTAAAGCAAGTACAAATGAAGATAAAATTGTCCGGGGACAAGAAAATATATATATTTTTTTAATTATGATTGCTTATTGATACTGATACTTTTAAAACTTCTTTTATCAGAAAAAATAGCTCAACTCATTTTGTTTGGACTTTTCACTGCGAAATTTTTTTTTATATAGCTAGCCCAGCCTTTTGGACCAACTTTCTCGGCCTTAATCCGCTGTTGGTTGTGAGGGACCGTTTGTTGTAAATTTCAATTATATCATTGAAAGTTGGGATAGCCTTTATATTACATATAGTCATAAGTGGACATTAACTCGTTAATCCGTTAATCGTTAATTAACGAAGTTAACAAAATGCAAAAAATGCAAAAAAAAATGCAAAAAAAAGGTCTTCAAACATTTTGGATGGTTAACTTTTAACGGTTAACTTCCGTTACATTTTCGTTATTTTCGGTTAACTTTAACTTCCGTTACATTTTCGGAATTTTAACGTTTTAACGATTAACGAAGTTAACTTTTTGGTTAACTGTGCCCACCTATGCATATAGTAATACTAAAATAAAATGATTCGTAAAAAAATTAAATGTGTTGACTTCAGTATTTTAATTAATAGTAAAAAAATACATACTTTTTTCAAAATCACTTTAAAAATAAAGGCTCAGTTATTAATCGAATTGCTTTGGTTCTTTAAAAACTTACTCATATCGGCAACTGAGTAAGATAATATGTGTATTACCAGCTTACTGACAATAAAATCCGATTTGTGCTTGCTTAACGGTTGATATTGGCAAGTAAAGTGTATAAAGAATAGGTGAAAGATAACAAAGGATTGAATTTTCCAGTAATCTGCGCACAAGGGTTGATTGCAAAAGACAAGAGTGGTACGTCCGACCCTTACGTCACAGTCCAAGTTGGGAAAGTGAAGAAACGTACTCGCACAATGCCTCAAGAACTGAATCCCGTCTGGAACGAAAAGTTCTACTTGTAAGTTTAGCAATGAACATAAAACATAACTCACGAAATCTTGTGTGGAGCGCTCTCTATTACACGCCGAGTTTTAGACTAACTTTGTACACGGAATTAATTAGATATTACACTTTGAATTTTGTAAATTAAAAATTACTAAGCGTGTTTTACCTTAAAGTTTTCGTGTTATAGGTTTATGTAATTTTTAAACTGAAGAAATTAGTTATTTTAACACTAAACATTGATTTACAACGAATGTAAAAACTTTAATAGTGAATCGAAAATGTTATTTTTAGCAAAAAACATTATATGAACAATAATGAACATGTTTCTGGACATTTTCCTGAGGAAACTATATAGCTCCTCCAAATTGATTAGTTTTTATTCAATATCTAAATGACCCATTGTGATACAGTTATGAAATTTGATAATAGGTTTAATATTAATACATGTTATCGATTTTCGGTGTCAACCAATAATTATTTAACTCATGCAGAGGTGTATGAAACCTCGTACTTCAAATTTAGATAAGTAGTTCTCTCACGAAAAATTTATGGACACATATTTGTCTTGAATAACATTGATCTACTGTTATTTTTTTACATTCATTGTTAATCATCTTGTACAGGGTGGCCAGTTTCTGGAAAACCGGGAAAAGTCAGGGAATTTAACTATACAGGGAAAAGTCCGGGAATTTGGTTGGAAGCAGTGCCGGATTAAGCCCACCGGGAGCCTTAGGCCATTCAAAATTTGCCCCCCCCCCCCTTTTTTTGAAAAGCTGTAAAATTAAGTGTTATTCAAACATGCATAGAAATTTAACAGTCTTTAAATATCATTTTAAGGTTCCTCAAGACAATAAAACAAACAAAATCATTTTTTTCTGTTAAATTATATATTTCTTAATTTTAATAATATAATAGTTTATAAACTAATCTTTGGAGTAATCTTAAAGCTTTCGGGATCGGAAAAAGCACTCGCCTTCAAAAAACTTTTTTTCTACATTTGAGATCAATGAACTTGTCGATGATTTCTTCAAAATCAATTTTACGAAGAATATTCGATTCGATTGACATCAGACTAAGCATGCCCAGTCGTTCTTGACCCATAACACTTCTTTGCTCGTTTTTGATACGTTTCAATTTCGAAAAAGAGCGCTCTGTTGAACAATTCGTTATCATTAGAGTCAAAAAAATGCGAAGAGCGATTTCAACGTTCGGAAAAACAGATGCTAGATTATCTCGAATTGTTCAAAGGCTTTTTTCGTTAAAACTACAATAAAAATTCGATAGAATAAAAAATTGAATTAATAAAAAAATTTCAAAATTTTCAAATTTTCATGGGGGCCCTTGTTCGTCGGGGGCCCCAGGCCACGGCCTAGTCCGGCCTAATGGGTAATCTGCCACTGGTTGGAAGTCAGGGAAATTTTTATAAAAATGCAAAAAACACAAATTCTCGCAAATATTTAAATTTTATGTATGTAATTTTTTTAGGTTTCTTATCAAAATTTTAAATATAGAAAACAGGAAAAAACGGTAAAAATTCTCCTGGAAAACCGGGAAAAGTCAGAGAAATTTGTTCCAGAGAAACACTGGCCACCCTGTTGTATTTAAGTATTTGATAAAAATGTGTACCTAAGGCATTTTTATTAACTACAAAACAATTTATCATTTTTGTACGTAAAAAATGATATACATTTATATATTTTTATGTAAAAAAATTATTTCAGTTATTTTTTTGTAAAATGAAATTTAAAACGAAACTTTAGAAATTCACAATGAGTTTAAATCTTGGAAAATTAACAAAAGCATAATGTTAATAAATTAACGTATTTTCAATCATTATATTAATATTAAATTACATTATTTTTTTGTTGAATCGTAATTAAAACGTAAATAATGAATGACTTGACATTGCATTCGTTATACTTAAACTAATTACAGAGAGCTGTATTTATATTTCATTAATTAGCGTAATTATTAATTTAATTATTAATTAGATTTCCTGTCATTGATTATTTAATTACGTTTTGATTCTTGTTCATGTGAAATTATTATCAACTTCAACTATAACGTCATGAAGAATTATAAGAATGCTTAGGTAATGAAGATCTCATTAACAATAAGACCCCGGGAAAAATATCTGCATTTTTAAACATCATATTTTGTCACTGAATTTTGATTTATGGAAACCTGTAAAGATCTACAATGATCTACAATGACCTACAAAGATCTCTGAAAATCGTTATTAATCGTGATGAAGGTTGAAAAGTTTAAAATTCATGAATTTTCAATATTTATAGATCTTTGTATGTAAATCGTTGTAGATCTTTGTAGATCTTTGCAGGTCTCCGCAGATAAAAAAAAACAGTGAACAAATATGATTTTGTCTCAGAATGCAGATTTATTAAGATCTGATTTGATCACTTCAGATCTAAATTTTTTCTGTATTAACATTATAATGGTGTAACATTTCTTCAAAACAGTGAGAGAGATACGGTGGTGTTTAGGATATGTCTATCTCTTTTTTAAGAAGAATGAAATAGACACTCTTGTTTAAATAAGGACATGTATATCCTAAACTATTTTCCATCTCTTTTTTTTATACGACTGTTGGTTCGAGTCAGATGCGCGGTCCATGCTCTATATCTATATAGTTTTTTTTAGCATTTCAAAGGATGCAAATGGGTTACCAAAAAAAAATTTTTATTCAATCTCGGTCAATGGGGTATCAAACGAAAATTGACAACTCAAGGAATTTAAACTTGTAAACGTTTTGTTATTATTAAAAACTTGGAATGATAAATTTTGAACAAATCTATAGTCTGTTTCATTTAAGTTTGCAGTATTTGCTGGGGAATTTGACCGTAGGAGACACGATTCGTACCGTCATATCCCCGACAACCACTGCAAACTTAAATGAAACAGGCTGTAGGGAATAATTCAATATGTACATATAATGATGTCGAGATCAAAAAAAAATCAGCACTTACATACGTACTTTACTTTTTACCAAGTCTTTAACGTTTTAAATCTGTGACGATTGTAGTATTATCTATAAGTTCAATTCAATTATTTTTAATTTAATGATATTATTTTATAATTCTGTACCTATAATTTTTTATCAATAATTAAATGTTTTCAGTGAGTGTCATAATTCATCTGACCGCATCAAAGTTAGAGTTTGGGACGAAGACAATGATTTGAAAAGTAAACTACGACAAAAGCTTACCAGAGAATCAGATGACTTCTTAGGGCAAACTATCATTGAAGTAAGACGCTTATAAATCCCTTAATTTTTGATGTAAATTATTATTATAATTATAGGGAATCAGACTTTCATATGAATGCAAAAATTAAGAAAATTATTTTAATACCTATTTAAAAATCATCACCAAATAACATATTATTAAAAAGTTCTTATTTGTTTATTTCTCAGCATTGTTAAATTTTGTATGTAGTGTAATATTCCTGGTACCAGATGTAGCTAAATATATGTATCTCCAAATTAATTGCAAGTTAAGATATGACATCTAAAAAAATATAATTATTATTATTAAAGGTACGCACACTGTCTGGTGAGATGGACGTATGGTACAATCTTGAAAAACGTACAGACAAATCAGCCGTATCTGGTGCAATTCGATTGCATATTTCTGTTGAAATTAAAGGTGAAGAAAAAGTAGCACCATATCATGTACAGTACACGTGTTTACATGAGAACTTATTCCACTCTCTTTGCGAAAGTAACGGAGGTATGGTGAGATTACCGCAAGCTAAAGGAGACGACGCGTGGAAAATTTATTTTGATGAAGCTGCTGAAGAAATAGTTGACGAGTTTGCTATGAGATATGGTATCGAATCAATTTATCAAGCAATGACGTAAGTTGTATAAATATGTTATATTCTCAAATACCTATTGATAACTTTTATTATTCATTGTTTATTTTCAGCCACTTCCACTGCCTATCCACTAAGTACCTGTGTCCTGGGGTGCCTGCCGTGATGAGCACACTGCTAGCCAACATTAATGCTTATTACGCACACACGACTGCCTCGTCGGCTGTCTCAGCAAGTGATCGTTTTGCGGCTTCCAACTTCGGGGTATGAATTATTATTTCTGTACTGTAATATTACTTGTATCAATAACTAATTTCTATAATCTTTAACTTCCAGAAAGAAAAATTTGTGAAATTATTGGACCAACTGCACAATTCTTTAAGAATAGATTTATCAATGTATCGTAATAACTTCCCTGCATCAAGTACTGAAAAACTAATGGACTTAAAATCAACTGTAGATTTACTTACAAGTATTACATTTTTCCGAATGAAAGTACAAGAACTATCTAGTCCTCCAAGAGCGAGTACAGTCGTTAAAGATTGTGTTAAAGCTTGCCTTCGATCAACGTATCAATTTCTATTTGAAAACACTTATGAGTTGTATAACAGAGAGTTTCAGAGTGATCCCAATGATCCAAAAAGAGATCCAGAAGATCATGGACCTCGACTGGATAGTGTTGACTTCTGGCATAAATTAATAGCTTTAATTGTCTCAGTTATAGAAGAAGATAAAAATAGTTATGGCCCAGTTTTAAACCAATTCCCTCAAGAATTAAATATCGGACAAGTATGTAAACATTATTCACTCTTAAAATGTTTCCTTAGAAAATTTAATGCCTGGTACACACATTGCTGAATATTCATAGAATTGATATGTTCATAATGTGTGTCCGAGGCATTATAAATATATTCCATTTTTAGAAACATTGAATTATTAAATTTCAATTTTTTTTTAAGTTATCGGCAGCAACAATGTGGAGTTTGTTTGCTGTCGACATGAAATATGCATTAGAAGAGCACGAACAACATCGTTTGTGTAAATCATCTGCATATATGAACTTACATTTCAAAGTAAAATGGCTGTACACTAATTACGTAAAGGATGTCCCACCGTACAAAGGCGCAGTACCCGAGTATCCAGCATGGTTTGAACCATTTGTTATGCAATGGCTCAATGAAAATGATGATGTCTCATTAGAATACCTCCACGGTGCCTTTAACAGAGACAAAAAAGATGGAGTGAGTTATTACTCAAAAACTTCAGCTGAACTTTATACATTTTACATTAACTATGTTTATATTACAGTTCCAAAGAAGCAGTGAACATGCATTGTTCTCCAACTCAGTTGTTGACGTCTTTACTCAACTCACTCAATGTTTTGACGTAGTATCTAAATTGGAATGTCCAGATCCAGAAATTTGGAAACGTTACATGAAACGTTTTGCTAAAACGATAGTAAAAGTTTTAATTGCGTATGCAGACATAGTAAAGAAAGAGTTTCCTGAACATTTAAAAGAAGAAAGAATAGTAAGTGTTTTTAATTGAAGAAAGTACATCTGAAGTTTATTAAAAATTAAAAATTTTCAGGCCTGTATATTAATGAATAATATTCAGCAACTAAGAGTACAATTAGAAAAAATGTTTGAGTCAATGGGTGGAGATAAACTAGAAGAAGATGCAGCAAACATCTTAAAAGAACTACAACAAAACTTAAATAACGCTTTAGATGATTTAGCAACGCATTTTGCAAAGAGGTGTGTTGCAGTTATTACACATTGTATTTGAAATTTATGTTTCTTAAATAAATATTCATTTTAATTTTTTAGTTTGGAAGGTCGGATAACTACAAGTGTTAGAGAGCTTGGAGACCTACTACTATCAATAAAAGGTGGTGGACAGCCTGGTACATTAAATCAACCAGCACAGAGGAACGCTGTAGCAGTAGAAGCAGATGAAGTGTTACGACCTTTGATGGATCTACTTGATGGTTCATTGTCTCTTTATGCTCAGTCGTGTGAGAAGACTGTTCTAAAGAGATTGTTAAAAGAATTGTGGAAAATTGTTATGCGAATTCTTGAAAAAACCGTTGTTTTGCCTCCAATGACTGATGGAAAAGTAATTATTTTTTTATTATAATAAGTTCTTAAATTGTTAATTACTTTTTGTTTCAGATGATGTTCAAAAACATCACCGACAATGCCAAAAACTTAGCAGCAAATGCAAAGATTGAAGATATGTCACGGTTATTCAAAAATCACATGGCAGGGAAACAAGATGTGAAAAATGCTCTTAGCGGTGTCATGGATATTTCTAAAGAAGTCGAAAAGAACTTGTCACCGAAACAATGTGCTATCCTCGATGTTGCTCTTGATACCATTAAGCAATACTTCCACGCTGGCGGTAATGGTCTCAAGAAAACATTCCTTGAAAAGAGTTCAGAACTGCAGAGTTTGCGTTATGCATTGTCTCTGTACACACAGACCACAGACACTTTGATCAAAACGTTTGTTACATCGCAAGTCAATGAAGGTAAGTGCATATATATGTTTTTCATTAAATTAAATATTTAAAAACTGACAGTTTTAAAATATAATTTAAAAAAAATGACTTCATAAATTAAATCAAATCAAACCGTTTTTATTATAAATTTTTTATTACTAAATTTTATGAAATAAATATAAAAATTTATTTGACTGTAAAGTGCCGCTAAACGACAAAAACACAATGCAACAACGGTCGATATCATGCGACCGAGAAGACTCTGAAAGTGGACTTGAAGGTTTGGAGGAGCCATTAAAAGCAAGAATGCGTCGAGAGAGTCGTCAAGGTATATCAGTAGACGGCACAAATTTTTCAACAGCATTTAGATACATTTCACTGCTACAAATAGAGAAGAATGGCCGATAGTGCAGAATAGTATAGAGCAATTGCTTATGGCATATTTAGATTAAGAATGCAAATTACTTTTAAGGTTTAAAATTGATTTTCATGTAAATATTTGATTAATATTATTTTAAATCAGCTAGAGTATTTAAACTTAATATTACGCTTTTTAAACAATATGTATTTAAAAATGTTACTATTAAAAATCAATCATTCTTTGAAATAATTCTTGTGAAAAAATAATTCAAATCTCACCATTGTACTAACATATTTAAATACATACGATATATTACATAAACAGTAACTACAAGTTTTTTATATGTAGTAAAAATGTTAAATTACAATGTTAGAAATTTTGATAAAGTTAGATCAAATTTGATTTATATAGGTAAAAATTAATATTTTCCTCCTGAAAATGTATACCTAGATTTTGAATTTTACATTTGCTTAACACTAACTAAATAATTAATATATACATATGTACCTATAATTTTGCTGATAGTAGCAGTGCACAATTATGGAAAGGTCATTGGATTCTAAACTATTATATTTGTTTCGGATTTAGACAAAAAATTCTACATGTGCAACTGTGTTTATTTTGATAATATACTTCAATATATTGTCAAGTAAAAGAATACACCAATATGAACAACAGTCCTGAAACCTAGTTCATAAATTTTATTTAACTATTTTCTTTGGTACTTAAAAAATACTGAAATAACAAATAATCATCCTATAATAAAACCAACAGGTTCTATTTAAATCATTAATCTTTTCATTTGTGAGTACATGTACAGGGTGTTAAATAAGATTTTATTGACACACGTATTTGTTTATAAATAACAGATTTAACAAGTTGACTGTAAAATTCATCGACTCGGAACCGTTAATTTCTCTCAAGTTCTAGCGTACAGGTCCAGATTGACTATTGATTAGACATTTTTACTTGTTTTAGTCAGTCAATATATGCCCTTAAATTTTCTCACACTTGTTACTGCAATTGAATATATACGTCTTAAGTATTATACAGTTGAAATAGTTTTCAATGGTCTTGCAGACTTTTATTATAATAATTAAACTTTTCAAAACATTCATATACATAGTTTTGATCTGTTATAAGTAGTTTAGGCCGGAGTATGGATTGAATAGTTTTTTACTTACACAGCTAATTTATTCACTGCTCAACTGTTTTGAGTAATAACTTGGTGGTATGTATCCTATATAGCACTTCTGAGATTTTAAGGAACACGTTGGTTGTAGTGGGTGTAGGTTTAATCAAAATCAGTCCAGTAATTTTAAAGATTACTTCAGTCAAACACACACACACATAAATTATAATAAGAATAGGCATTCGGACATAGTCAACATAACCAGGAAAATAAATGCAAATTTAATTAGCCATAAGCACTACGGTACAACTTTGGTCATGATATTAAATATATACGTTAATGAGGTTAACACCCTGTATAATGTTATTGTCTTGTTATAATTGCATCAAACTATTCTACTTTTTATTTAATCTTTCTCTACATATCTATGCATACTAGTTTTTTTATAATTTTAGTTGTTATTGACATTTAAATGCTTGTTAATTTTGCTTTTATATTTTTTTTTATATATATTTAAATTGATATTGATTAGTATTTGAATATTTCATAAGTCGTAATTAGTTTGAGTTATTTATACAGCAGTTAATATTGTTAAAATTAGATTTTTTCTAGTTTTATAAAGTAATAGGATTATGAAAACAATTAGGTGGTATAATTAGTTAAACGAGTTATCAAAACACTCATTTTGAATACTTATTATTTTAAAAAAATTTGTAACAAAAGTAATACATATATTTTTCTTGTTCTGCTCAATTTTTCTTATTAATAAATTCTGAAATGTGCATTTATTATTTATTAATATTTGATAAGTAGAAAAATTACGTTTGCATGACTGCATGCGTTATTGTTAAATCTATTTAATTTGTTTCATTTTACTCTTACATAAATAATACATATGGAGTGCAAAGTGAAAATATACAAACATACCAATTATGTTTATTAACAAGTTCTCTTATTTTCAGATACTATAACATCTGATGAAGGCAGTGTAGGTGAAGTTTCAATTCAAGTTGATCTTTTCACTCATCCGGGTACAGGAGAACATAAAGTTACTGTTAAAGGTATATATGGAATTAAGACAGCTGTATTAATGATGTTCTCTTGATTTACTTCATCTTTATATTTCAGTTGTCGCAGCCAATGATCTTAAATGGTCAACAGTTTCTGGCATGTTTAGACCGTTTGTCGAAGTAAATTTAATAGGACCACATTTATCAGATAAGAAACGTAAACATGCAACAAAATCAAAATCAAATAACTGGTCACCTAAATATAATGAAACGTTTCATTTGTAAGTATTTTCATTAGCAATATATATGTATGTAGTGTATATATATAACGCATATGTTTTTAGTATTATCGGAAATGAAGAACAATTGGATTTCTTTGAATTACATATTTGCATCAAAGATTACTGTTTCGCTCGAGAAGATAGACTTGTTGGAGTGGCTGTGATGCAACTTAAAGATATTGTAGACCAGGTAATTACTTGTAAAGCACACAAAAGTATGTTTGTAAATATAATGGGGTAATGTTTCAGGGTTCGTGCGCATGCTGGCTCTCGTTAGGAAAAAGAATTCAAATGGATGAAACTGGCTGGACGATTCTCCGCATCTTATCACAACGTTCGAATGACGAAGTGGCCAAAGAGTTTGTTAAACTCAAATCTGATATTCGACAAGAGAATCCGTTGCCCAATCAATAGGATGTGCAACAGACGATGTATTGAAACTCAGGAAATTCTGTTAATGTTCATAATTGACATGCAAACTGTACATATATCAAAAGACAAGAATCTGTCGTTGTTCCCAGTGTCTTGCTCAGCAAAACTCGATGCATTCCAGTTATATGTAGTTAACTATTTTGTATTGGACTTTTGCTTAAACTATGAACGTTCTTATTTTATAATTATTTCAACAACTTTGAGTGCATCTAGAAAATTGACCGTCCAAGGTTATCGCCTGGAACCAATTAAATAAAATGGCACAAGTATATAAAACACTTCATGCAACAGTTGATATATAATAATATTATCTTTATTCTCAAAGAAACGTACGTTATGTATAATCTGTTTATAAATGACTTTGTTAATTAGTAAATGATCTATAAATAAATCAGCAAGAATGATTAACAGAACAAAAGCATTCTACGCATGATTGAATAGAATGTATTAATAATCACACAGTGCTGAAATATGTAGATAAATTTAAAAGCCTTAAAATTTCTTATAATAAAATATTGCTTGTTTCAAATATGAACTATTTGCTTCTAAATAAATGTGTCGTCTTTTGAAATACTAAGCATTATTACGTTCTTTCACTGTGATATTCAAATAATAGCATAATAATTGTATCTGTCTATCTGTATCGAAATGTATGTGCCGAAATCGCAAAATTATATATTAAATTATCTTTACTCTATTCCTACAATACAACTTATAATTATAAGTACTACGTATACATTTATTTAACGTACGACAATACGCTGAATATTATTTATTTCTTAAAAAATATTATTTTTAGTACAAAAATAATAACACATTTCATTATTAATCGTAATATATAATAATATGTGCATCGTCATTTCCATTATTTGATATTTAATATCATCATCGTAAAAACTGATTTACATTTTCTATTTTTGATATAATTTTTAAAATTTAAACATTAGAATGCTTAGCACAAACTTTTATTAACTATTATTTATTATACCAATAATTTAATTTGGGAAATTTTTGATGTTATGATTGTTAACAAAATCTTTTTGATTTTTGAAAAATAATTATGAAACACGTGAATGTGCACAATTTGTTTTATCAAACCAAATAATCACTTTTCTGTATCATATCATTGTTCACTTCCCACAGAAATAATAATATTAAATAAAAATAAAATTACTTAATAATTTATGTAGCTGTAATTTGCCATGTTCTTCCACTGTGTGAACGTTTTCTATTGAAAGTACCATCATGGTACAAGCTGCAGTGCCTGAGAGTACTGATGGAATCATTTATATAAAAACAATTACATTTAATATAATACGTGTATGAAACACCAACAGTTTGAGCATAGAAACGCCGTTTAATTTAACATCAGTTATCTCCCACGCAGCTGTTTGTTGTTTAAGCTCTGTAATGTACCATATCGGGAAGAGGTGCTCTTTAATCTTCTGTAATGTTTGTTTAAATATACTTTCCAACTCGTGTTCATTTATAGCAGTTGTCAAATGAACTATAATGAGTGTTTAAATGTTGTGTTTACCATTTATACATATATATAATGTACATGTACCTATTTTAATTTATTCTTATTGACACGTCATCATATCAAGCATGAATCAAATTGAGAGAATATTATGTTTTAAATTATCATTGTTTCATGCATCCGTACTTCCAAAAAAGTTAGCTTAGATTTATGAAATATTACAGTAATTAAAAAACATTGCAGAAGTACATCAATGACTCTGAAGGTCTGTGTTCAATTTGGATCCGACGTTTAATGCAATTTGTTATTGATGTTTTTCAGCAGAGATATAAAGTCATCAAAGTAAAATATCATAAATAAATAAATATAATAAATATATATAATTAATATAATTAATTTAAGCCGCAATATATTTTATCCACAAAAGCAATGTAGATATATGAACAGACGACACCGTCTTGATAATAAATATATATATTTTGTGAATTATAATAATTGTGATTTGTATATATGTATTTCTGTCGTTGCATCATATTGCTGCAACTTTGTAATAAATGCATTTCAGGTGTTCTCACACAATAAATCTATATTGTTTTCTTGATTATTTTGTCATCACGTAATATATGCAAATATGCAATATAAATTGACCAATATTATTAGACTCTATCGTTAAAACACAAATATTAATACATAATAACATTATGCAAATGTAATATAATAAGTAGATATGAGTTTTATATTATATCGATTAAGTATTATGTATATGTAAAAAATATTGATTTTTCATTTTCGAAGATCATACGTTGTTAAACTTAATTAAAATTGTTATTCTGTATATACCAACAGCCACAGAAAAGTAAATGACATTGATTTTGTGCAGGTTTTGTTGAGATATTGTCTATTATTATGGTAAAAGCTTGAAGATTTTAAACAAATTGTGATTATACTGTCATAATTAAATGTAAGTTTACTTTTATATGTGAATATGTGTGAATTGGCATTCATGGTCTTACCATAATGTTCTAATTCAGTTTTAAGCAAATATGTACATAAATATAGCACATTTTTAAAATATTCCTATTATAATATACAAATATATCCTTACATAAACATTTATTGTATAGTGTGAATTTATAAATAAATATATATATATAAATATATATATATATATATGTTCATAAAAACCGAGTGATCAATACTAATATTTATTATTATTGAAGTTAGAAGATCTCTTAAATGGGCAAAGTACTTTCTCAGTTGTTTTTTTAGGATGAGTAACGACATTATCAGAAAAGCAATTAAACATTGAATTTCAGAGAAATTTTGAAAAGTTACTTTTTTTACATGGAGCATCCTATATATGTATTAATCATAAATTGAATAGTTGTAATATTATCTTTATGAAAGTGTAAACAGTGTTAAAATTTAATTTAATAGAAAATACAAAATAATGGTAGGTATATAGCTTTGGAAATTTCGATGAAATTTTTATAAAATTATAAATTTTGGATATTTATGCTATTCTCGTAGCATACTATTTTTAGTATATTCTATTAATTAAATTGAAACTTCTTTAATATTAATACTAATACATGTATGTATTACACTTTTATAAAGAGAATGTATTCACAATTAATATGTGTATAGGGTATTCCATTTAAAAAATATATTATTTTCAAAATATGTCTAGAATTCAACGTTTGATTGTTTATTTAACGTCATTATTCCCTCTGAAAAAAGTACTGATATTTTGCTTATTAATCGATCTTCTAATTTATAATAATAAGTTAGCATTGATTATTCAGTTTTTGTGAGCACTGTGTATATATATGCATATATGTTATATATACATATATATATAATTTATATACATATATATAAATAAAATTTGTTTTTGCACTCCCATAACTTTTAAAAAGTTAAAACTTTAAACCGAAACTGATAACATAGTAAACTTAAGCAAATGTTCATTGTCAGCATTAAATCACGATACACGCTTTTATGCATATGTGCATGAGTGCAAATATCAAAAAGGCGCGTGCATCATAGATAAATACTAATCGTGAACATTTCCAATATAGCCACGTACCTCAAAACATCAATCTAATTCACATTAAATTAACAAGTAGACAGTATATTGTTTCTAAAGACGATTACAGCTATAAAATTTTACCTGAATAAGGTTTGCTCATATATAATTAACTGTATACTAATTTTATTTGAATAATTTTTAGTATAGTTTTGAACTATATTAAAAATTATATATAAAATTATTTTATTACGAGCATAATATAATAAAATATGTTCAGCTATAACGAAATAATTAAGTAACGTAAGTAATCAGAAAATATTTGGGATTACCAACACTGAATAAAATGATAGATATAATTATATTTATTATTTATATGTTAATTAACGACTCAATCAACTTCCACAAGGTTTAATATTAATTTAAAAACTGGGAGTGTGAAAAAATTGTTTATTTTCATATATATATTTATATAAAATATATATGTATATCTACCTGTTATTCTTATAATAAATTCATTTTAATTTTCTGCTTATAATCATAATTTATAAAATATTAATTTAACTTACTTTACAATAAAGTAATTTTGACAAATGTGTATTGATTAATATATCTGGCCATCAATTTTTCTTTAAATAACAGGTTGTGTGTACAATAGTGTATACATATTATGTATACATATATGTATTTTATATATATATATAAAGAATGTATGTTTGGGTGTATATATTGTTAATATATTTAAACATTAAGAAATTAAAAGATTTATGAAGCACAAGCATGAATATTTATTTAACGCACATTTATTTTTCTATTTCGCACAGTAATTTACTACTAGTATATGCACGAAAAATAGAAACATAGATTCATATTAAATAGAAGCATGTACAGTTCTGGATATAAAATTGTCACAATTAACAATTTGATAAGATAACATAAAATCCTGAAATTGAATATGGCGCGCTTTGATTATTGAGGAATCGCGATCGTGATCGCATGAGCAATGTTAATTTGACAGCTCAGTTGATACTTGTTGGTTCACAATTCAGTCTACAGGTTGGTGGCACAGTGAAGTGCTGCCACCGTAACACATAAGTTTTATTTTAATTTATTTAGTTTAATTATATTATTTAGTGTAAGTGGGTGCTGTACATCGTGAGATTAATATTTCAAATCAATTTAATCAACAATCAAATGTTTAATGACATATGAGTGTCAAAAAAATAAGTAAGTGTTTTGACTAGCCAACGTCAGCTGGTCTGTGAATCCGAGCTATTAGACAGAAATGGCGGCGCTGTGTGCAGGTGTTCAGTATGGGTTGTCATCTAAAGGTAGTTTTAATGAAAATAAAGACTTTATATTTGTGAAATTAACGGATTCAGCAATTCGGGCAATAGAGGAATACGTGAGAAATAAGGTAAGTGATTTTTTATAATGATTTATCTAATCAAACACTTATAAATTAATTTTAAACTTGTCCTTATGGCTTACATGGTAGATTGAAAGTCGTTAGCTTTGATAAGTCGCCATATTCCGATGACTTATTAACCTATTATAATCATTTAGGCAGTTTCTCTAATATTTAAATATACAGTTCACATATGTGTTCAGTGTTTTATAATTCGAAACAGTGCCCTTTAGTTTTCATTCAATTAAAAAAATAATAGTTTCGCCACGTCAACATACATGTGAATATTTTTAGTTTTTATTTTTTTGCGAAGAGTTTTAACTGTATAAAAAACATTTGTGGTATATATTTATCAAGATTAGTTAATACTAATGATATTATTTCATTATGAACTCGCTGGCAAGTCCTGTTTAGGTCAGATACGATGGTCTTGCCTAACATGGCAGTGATTGTGGTCACTAGAGTAGCTTTCAGAAAGTGAGTTTCACAATATAGGGTTGACATATTTTCGATTTTACTTACAATATTATATTTATACATTTTTAATATTTATAAAATGTATTTAAATTATGTTAACTACAAATATTTTGAACTATAGCAAACAACTTGTATTCGAACGAAATGTTATATTCTAAACGCTTGAAACACCTTGGTTGTTTTGTTTGTTAATTAATTCCTATTTTAATTTATTTAGTAAATATATTTATTAATTAAATTTAATAAACATTAACTTTTCTCATCCGTAATAAACATTTAAGATCTATAATCATATATCGATAGTACTTCTTGTAAAATTAAAATTACATATGCTTTGAATAAGTACGTAACAATTCGTTGCGATTTTCGTTAAATATTTATGTGAAACATAATATTACATGTGTATATTATGTACTGTGATATTAGTCAGCAATAGGTGTTATTTTGTGATTTAAGCTATTTGTGTACACGTTTAGAATATCTACCGTCTGCAACAATTCTTATAAAACTTCAGGTCCGTATGGCAATTTGCCAAATCTGAAAATAAAAATCAATTGGGAATGGTGTATTGAGGTTGACATACACATGAACTAGTTTGGGCAGACATTAAGTACCTACTCGTACTATACAAAATCCGTGTAAATTTACCTAAAGTAGAAATGTAAAATAATACATCATCACCAGATAAATAGAATTGTTTTGTTAAATCAGCTCGCTCCCGTCTCGGTCAATTTAGAGTAAATATTTGTTCGCGTTTATTTTTGTTTTGTACATTAGTGCCCATAGCGATTATAATTTTATTTATACTATAGTTAAAAAATTGTGTATAAATATTCCGTTGTTACTAAATATTGAATAAAGTGTAATCTAATAGTTGAAATAAATATTTAATAACATTATAATTGTTTTTGTAATGTAGTACTTCCATAATAAATGTATAAAAATATATTGAATAATGTTCACTATTTTTTAATTAAGTATACTTATGTGTATTAAATTTAAAATGTATGTTTTATTCCTACACTGAAACAAGTAATAAACATGTAGTTCAATCTACAGGGAGAGTTTAATACATTTTAATTGTATATAATGTCGGTTAGTCGATAAGTTAATGAACATTTATAGAAAGATATAGGATTAAATAATAATATAAAACTTTAATGTCAGGTTTTTTAATGTTAAAAAAGTAACCTTTGTTCTACTTTCGAAATTAAATGTCGTTAATAAATAATACGAACTCTACATTTAAAATTCGCTTTATGCGTTACATAAGTTTAATTTTATTTACAAAAAAAATCGTTCATATTGTTTGTATCGTATTGTATGTAGCTAGACTACCAAAAGTATTTAACATTTTGAATTAAAATGAACGCATTTATTAATAAACATGTAGAACATAAGATTAAATATAAATCTAATTTTTACACGATATATAAAAAATATGTTGCTATGAAGAAAATGTAATCGTATATATTTTTTTAAGTTAATCTACCTTTGGTATTTGCCTGTATAGATAGGTACTATATGTATTTATTAGTATTAAAGACAATGTATGATATTATATAACCTTAACCTTATACAATAATTTTATTTGATATCATATTATTAGGAAGTGTTTTTATGTTCTTATTTATTTTTATTTCTTGTTTCAGTTTATTTATCAATTTTATTTAATTTTTTTATTCAAACAATTTGCTAATCGTATTGTAAATGTATTTGTTTGTTTTTTAAGATTTATCACAACATTTATCGCATAAACAACTAATATTTTATTATAAAGATTACTTTAACTTACTTTTAAATTAAATTTGATTATTTCTTAAATAAAGTTTTTTTTTCATATTTAGCGTCATTTTTTAAACCTAAACAAATTTTATATATTTGGATAGCTGTGGTTGAATATATTATTTATTGTCCACAAAAAAAAGGAAAATATTATTTTTATTTGATCTCGTGTTACAGATATTAATGTCAACTTTAAATAGTTTTAAAGCTATTTAATAGAAGTAAAATTTTGATATTAACATAATTTATTTACAATTAGCGGCTTAAAATAAACGCGATCTGACAACTAATTGACCATGGAATAAAATCAATTTCTCACTTTCATCAACTGACGTTGTAAATGTTGTTTCACACAAGCAATGTTCTATACATATTGATTTATAATATGGAAAGTTTTTTTTATAAAACAATTTAATTTTCCTATTAATTTCTATATGTATTAATTTTTAATATACCTATTTAAGATTAACCTATCAGTATTAGATTTTCTTCACCGTTATAATTTTTTTATAATTTCAGTTACGAATGATGTAATCAAACGTACCTACTGGTTTTTCCACTAAATAGTTGTAAACCTATGAAAAACAAAATTATTGGTGCCATTTCGTTGTATCTATTATATTCTCAACATAATAGTTAAGACAAAATTATGTTGGACTGAAACTAATATAGACAACGTAAAATTTTATTAACAAATTTTTAATAATATATATTTTTTTAAATATTAACTTTTTCCAGCAATTAATTAATTAAGCGAAACAATTACCAAAGGTTTGAATTTTGGGAGCAAAAGGAGATATATCTTCGTGATTCTACAATTTCTCTTCGTAAGGAGATATTTTACTACAAAAGTAAAAATACCTTTTTATAGAAAATTGAATGCTCGTCAAAAAAGATTTTCACATAACATGCATCGTTATTGATATATTATCGCGATGCTATTGAGTTTTGTATGAGGCCATTCAATTGCCAGACTCAACCAACAAGCCAAGTTTAATCAAAATCATCAAATTAAGGAGATATACAAACAGGCAGACATGAAACGTAAAGTGTTTGTTTTTGATTAGAAAAGGAAAAATAAAGTGTACTTTTTGAAGAAAAAAAATCTGCTTTAAAAAATCACAGCCCCCTATTTTTATTAGAAAAAAGTAATTTGTTGTTTCTTCAACCAAACAGTTTCTATAATATTGTAAACTTTATATTGAATGAAATAGCATTCGTTACTGAAAAATGAAATATTTTTCGATTATGTACATATTGATGTAATAATTTCGATGAATTTCGACAAGTAAATGTTGACTGCAAACTGAAATGACGTAGTGTTGTTTGAAACAAGTACAGCGGGGGTTGTTGCCCCCCCCCCCTCCAATGCGACAGATGCGCACGTATACCCTTTGAATAAAATTCTCATTCCGATAGTCACGGTATTGCACTGTAGGGATGAGAGAGGTGGTTGCGGCGGTGGGTTTTTAAGGGTAGTTGCACCTGGAACACTTGATCAGAGAGATACATATATACACATACACCCTGTTGGATCGAGTTTTGTTGTGCATTAGCATAATATAAAACTGCGATGTGTTGTTATGCTGTAGTGTGTAGGGTAAACATATATTTTATTTTTTTACTTTGATAAGCCCCAACTGTGTGAAAGCTTTCCCCATCTGTGAAAAGGGATTATATAGGGATCTTAGAAGGGTGATTTTTTATTTCGAAAGAAATTTTTTAGTTCTTGTATTGTATATATTGTATAATTTAAAAAAAAAACATGAAATAAAATCAAATAAATTAATGTTAATAAAAATATTATTTAATTTATTTACAATGATTGAAAGAGAGTTATCATTATATAATATGTAGTTAGTATAGATATACACTGGTAGAAAGGATTTCTCAAACCAAGTAAACCTTGTTTTGTATATAACGAAAACAATATTTTCTTAAGATAAGCAATAATCTCTTAAACCAATTATAGTATTCTTGAACGAAGGAATAAAATAGTTGGATTAAGAGTATATTTCTTATATTTATAGAAAATATTGTTTTCGTTATATACAAAACAAGGTTTTCTTGGTCCAATACAGTTTTTTTCTGTGTATAACATATTTATAGTTAGTAGTTAGGTATTTGTTATAATTAACAGTATTTTTTGTTAATCTATTGCGTGATATTGATTCTTTGTTAATCGTGTTTGATATAATTAATTGCAACCTTATCTGTAATCTGGATACATATATTCATTTTATTTTTTCTTATGATAGAATTACATTGAGTTTAATAAATATGTTATACTATATCTTAGATTAAATTAGTATCATTGTATTTGAATTTAAAATAAAACTGTTCCTAAAAAAAAATATTTTTTCCTAATACATTTTCGATGTTGGTGTTTTCAAACAGTCAAAAATAACAGTTGCAATTTCCGGAGTAAAATGCGCATAAATAATTTATACTTTTGAATTTTGGTGATGAATTAGGTCTTTCAATTTAACAATGAGTTAAAATGTAAAACTTTGTAATAATTTATAATATAGGTATACTTATAGCCGTGATTGAATATAATTTGCGATGGAACTCGGTTGTCGGCTTTTTCTTTTGACAGATACACAGAGGAAATGGCTACAATCATTTTGTATTACGATTAGAATATTGAAGGGGACACTGTGCTAGACCTCTATGCTATCCCCCAGTGTATGTGTATCTCAAAGGTCAATCTGTTTGAATGGTAATACTACTGTGCTGACGGACTAGAAAATAAACGTCTACCTTGAAAGTTAATACATTTTTATATAAAGTATATTATGAACATTTTGATCTAGTCTACACCAAAATCTAATCAAACTCTTTCTACAGATTGTAGAATCGTTGTGAATTTGATATGGATTTCAGGAGCAGTGATAAATTTATAATAATATCCACAATCAATTATCACTTCATTTAAATCGCTGATGTATATGTATATCTTAACTCTCATGTGTTAAGATATTAATAAATGCCATACAACTATCATTATCAAATTATTGTCAGAAATCTATATCTATAAAAGAGTTTGTCCTTAACCACTCACTCACTCACTCATATATCAACGTACAGCCCAAACCCCTGGACCTAGAAACGTGAAATTTCTTAGGTGCCTTCCTTTTATGATATAAGAATCCACTAAGAAAGGATTTTTCGAGATTCAACCCCTACGGGGTTAAAACAGGGTGTCAAAGTTTTATATATAAAAATATTTTTTTGTTCGTATTTAATTGAAACTTATCGAACATACTCTACAATATAAATAATAAAACAATTATTTCAACATTTCTCAAAATTTAACCTCTAAGGTGTTAGGGGGGTGGAAAAATTTGTAAAATATATTTTTTTATTCACCGAATGAAACATTGCACAAGTAGGTACTCTAAAAGACAAATAACAGTTACGAAAATTCAACCCCTATGGGAATGAGGAAGGGGGTAAAATTTTGATATATTTATCTTCATAATTGTTCATGATATTAAGGTCAATTCGAACAAATTAATTAGTGTCCGACCGAATGTTCGGTTTCGGTTTCGGTTTCGGTCGAGTTTCGGCAAAAAAACGAGTTTCGGTTTAGTTTCGGTTTCGGCGGCAAATCTGCCGAAACTACGACCGAAACCGAAACTGCATTCGGGAGTTCTCGCGCTATGATCGGTCAAGTTCGGCGCATTAAATTCCATCAAAAATAGGTAATTTTATGTTTAATATTTAAAAAAAAACATGAATAATATTCAAAAGAAGAATCTAACGACTCAAATAAACACCTCACCTATTTTGAGTATTTTTAAGGCGCAATTAATATTTTTTTCTTAAATGAGGGGTTGTTATGTTGATTATTATCATACCAATAAGTAAAAATGTCGATGACTGCATAACTATGTGATTTAAAGATAAAAAAATAAAGACAGACTGATTATAATAACGTTTTCTTTATTTTTCCCTCAAAACATGATCCTTGTAAGGAAGTTTCGGTTTCGGTTTCGGCCGAAACTGAGACTGTTGCCGAAATTCGTTTTCGGTTTCGGTTTCGGTCGTAAAAACCAGTTTCGGTCGGACACTAAAATTAATATTCAATTAAAAATGAAAGTTATATATTCAAGCCCTAATAGCATGGGACGGGGACGAGGATGGATTTAGATATGTTTATCTGCATACCTGCTTTACTTATAAAGGTAAATTCGGGCAAAATAGTCATCTATTAAAATAAAAATGTCGACATTCAACCCCTAATGGTAGACAGGGGGTTATTTTTTACAATTTTTAACTAAGATCCGAGATATTTACGTGTTTTTATAGGTAATGAATAAAAATCAATATGAAAAATGTAAATGTCATCCTCTATCACGTATGGAGGATTCTAATTAGTTTCGAAGTTTACGCGAGCGAAACCGCGGGATTCCGCTAGTCGATTATAAAAATAAAGTGTAATTAATACTAATTTTTTATTTATTTAAACATTGGTCGTGTATGGTCTGGTTAGTTTTTAACAATACAATCTTAAGTTTAATAATGTAAAACCTATTCAGTGTATGATTACAGTTGAAAACTTTAACACTTATTTAAGTTAATTTCCAATTTATATCCAGTGCATATTTATCTTCAATATCCGTTTATGTAGCCATTAATATTTAATTATAAAATTTTAATTAATGAACTGATTTATATGTCTTAATATACCTTATACACGGTAAAATTATATTCTTATTTAATTAAAGGATTGATTATATCATTATGTTTTAGTATTGCGCAAACCATTGTTTCTCAAAGTGTGATCCATGACCCACCAGTGGGCCGGCTAATTTTATCGTTGTAAAATATTAACTATGTATGACAATAATTATTTATAAATCTGCATTAGTAATTTTAAGGGTCATCCCCCCCCTGCGACAGGGAATATATCAAAAAATAAGTAAAAACTTAAGTTTATTGAACTATACTTTATAATTAAGATCTTTTTCATACTACCAGATCTTTTTACATTTTCTTCAGCAACCTACTTGAATGTTAACATTTTCTGAAAGTAGCAGTTCCTAGAAGAATTGAAGAAGTTTTGGCATCCCTTATACGCCTTATAGAATACCTACAGATATCCGTTTCCGTATTATGTGAATCCCACTTACAATTACTATAAGATATTGTACGAATATCTATAGAGTTGGTAGCTCTATTTATAGATACATATACGTAAATGAAACCCGGATACGAACCCGGGCAACCGCGACGAACAAAGGACATATAAGTAACTTGGGCGGTCGTTGTCAGCAAGTTGTATCGTGTTGCGTTTTACAAATCTTCTGCGAACCATAACTGTGAAAATGTTATTTAAAAAAAATACCTAGAATTAGTTGTTTTATCTTTATATGTATCAGTTAAACGCAATAGAATGTAGAACGCAAGAAAAAGATGCGTAAAACTGTTTATAACTTACTTGGATCATCCCGATGTGTAAATATATTTTGATGAATTTAATTAGTTCTTAGTGACGATTTTAGAGTGCCTGTAAAACCTATAACACTTACGAGAATTAAGCTATATGTAGTATATTATATTCTCTGTACAATACTTATATCAGTGTTTCTTAAACTTTGACTCTGAAGAGTCATTATCTCATTTCAAGTTTCGTTAACACTTCCCAATATGCTTATTTTGCACTCAATTGTAAATATAACACTTTAAAAATATTGGACGGAAGAGTAAAATAAATCACTGAAAATTGTTATCAAAATACTTTTCACCTACCTTGGGGTGTATTTTTAAATAATCCTAGTGTATCTTAAATCAACAAAATTTCGAAATATAAATTCTCCAACAATTTGATCAATTTAACTTTTAAGTTGTTAAGTAACTATTGATTTAACCAATCAATATTAAATGTCAATTTAATTTTTTTTAATACTGTTCAGTAAAGCAACCAACAGTTTGAAAATATAGTACTTAATGCAAAATAATAATAATATTTCAGAAATACAATATTTTAAAATGATACAAATAAACTTAACAGTTACAAATTCCCGACATACATACATAATACATATACAACTGGTACAAAGTTATTAATTATTATTTAAATGGTTAACTCCAGTTTGGCCCGCGATTCAGTCATAATATTTCATCCCTGTATTCAACAATATTTTGATTATTCTGAAAAGACTTGCTTTAATATATCTATACCTATCGTAAAAGTTATGCATTATCTTTTCTATGTACATCAGGATACTTTGTTTTCAACTTACATACATATATATCTAATGTGAAAGAACTCATTAACTAGACCTATTTGTACAGTATGCGTTTGACAGAATTACAGCTCTGTGATCAGGGCCTGGCGTAATTAAGTTTTCTGGTAATAACGTCTTAATTACAGTGTGCGCGAATAAACCAGAGTAAAATCTCTTGGCATCCGGTTATTCGCGCATGCGGTTGTCATACTCAATGACGACATCACCACTTTCCTTTAGCAAACTGCTCGTGGTTTCTACAAAAAGTTTTGTTGTAGGTATATGTACCTCCTGTTTTTGCCGTGTATGTTAATTTTCTCAATCACTTTCCATTGATCGTGTTTTAATTTCACACTATATAGAAAATAAGTTGATTTATAATGTAATTGTATAGACGTGACTTTTCATAATTTTGGTTAATATTTATTTCTTATAAATATTTCTATGAATACAGTGGCGTCACTAGGGTTGGTGTCACCCAGTGCGGTAAGTCATGGCGTCACCCCTTGAGCACACTGTTCAATTCTGATGACCTTTTTTTAGCCATTAGCAAAAACAATTGTACCTACGTTTTTTATATTGGAGACCTTTTTTTCAATACACAACAATAATTTCATGCAGTAATACAATCCTACTTCTAAAGTGATGTTTTGCATTTGATGATGTCAACGGTCCGCACCCCCCCCCCCCCCCCAGTGACGCCAATGTATGAATACAGTGTCAATTTTTCAAAAACCGAATTACAGTACAAAAAAATCAACAAGTTTTATGTTAACAAAAGAATGTATGTTTTTAGTGTGGGATCGCGGTAATTGGGCATATGATTTGCAAGCAAGTGTCCAACTATCGAAGTTGCTAGATTATAAGCGGAGTACTCAGTAATTGAGTAGCTTTTTATTGCTTACAAGTTAACACGCATACGAACATGTCAAAATTCAGTCTATAGGGACTGCGTCAGCGATGCCCGATTATAAGAGATGCCAAATTAGACGAGGGATCAATTTCTGTGGTCCCTCTACATCAGTGATTTCCAAACTGGGAGGCGCGGACTAGTGCAAAGGAAGGCGCGAAAAGTTTAAGAGAAATTTAATTTTCATAACATCACATTAGATGTATAAATAAAAATATATAATTATAAATAAACTTTTATAACAACATTATATTTTTCTGTTTCTAAAGGGGACGTTACTGTGTAGTTTTTGACTGACAACTATTATTGAAAAAGCAAAACTGATAGAATTATAATAAAAAAATCAGAGTGAAATCACTCCCCTTAATAGATTTAATGAAGTTTGTACTAATAAACAAGCATATTCATCGCATTAAAAATAAAAAATATACATTTCATACCTTTTTAAAATATGTCTGTATAATTTTATGAAATAAAGGGGGGGGGGGAGGCGCCAGTGATTAAATTTTTTTAAAGGGAGGCGTAGTTACATAAAGTTTGGAAACCACTGCTCTACATAGTCAGTCAACGTCAAACTGTCTACACTAGTAGCAGATGACCGAAACAATATTTAAAGATCATTGCGACAGTGAAATTTATTTATTAGTTAGTTATATGATGCATAAAAAATAAATTCTAATTGTTTATAAGAGTGGCGAAACCTTGTAAATAGTTTAATTGTTTTTGTAAACATTAATTTTAAATATGTATATAAAAATTGTTATGTTTAACTAAGTTTACTTTTGTCTGTTGGTATAATAATAAGGTGTAAAAACAAAAAAATATAAATATTTTTTCAAAATATTTATTTTAAATGAATTTAAATGCCGTTTTTCAAGTGATTTATTTTTATTAGTTCCTAAAACAATTAAATATTTGTATTTATTAATTAATATTAATTAGTTAAATCACTAAATATATAATTACCAACACTTTCAAGTTTCATTTATTGTTTAATACACTAGCCTTAAGGTTTTTAAGTCACTGTGCCATGATTTCGAAATAAGTTTTTTTTTTTAAACGTGCCGTGGTATGTGTATAGAGTTTTTTTTGTAAATTGTTCAACTCCTGCCAATTTTAAATGTTAAAGTCATTTAGAATAATTTTGTAAACAATTCGAAATATAAGTTAATTACAATACATACATACATTTAGCAATTTGTATAAATCGTGAACTGAATCACATATGATTTTTATTTACATTAAATATGTTAAAGCATTTAAATTGATCCTTGATATTTAATGCATTTAATTTAACAATAATGACTTTTAATATTCATATTGAGTATTCGATTATAGATAAAGACTCGTTTAAGATATTTTTTAATACTTATATAAACTGTTGTAACACGTATTAAAGTCTTGGCATTTTAGGACGCCGCGCCGACCGCGCTGGCCGCTTCGACCGCCAGACACGCAATACTGATGTGTGTTTTTTTAACCTTGAAAATAATATACACACATCAGTATTGCGTGTCTGGCGGTCGAAGCGGCCAGCGCGGTCAGCGCGGCGTCCTAAAATGCCAAGACTTAATACTCATAGTGAATAGGTAATGAGCATAGTATGAACCAGAAGTTATTTAACATATATTTAAAAAAATTATATATTATTAAGTTTAATACATAACAATTATATAGGTACAGATTTTTCTTGTGTTTTAGAAATGTAACATATTAGATTGTACCGAGTTATTAAATACCTTTTAACCAGAGGTGGATTATCCATAAGGCAAACTAGGCACGTGCCTAGGGCGCGAGGTTACAAAGGGGCGCACGTACGAAATTTTTGAAAAATACAAAAATAATTGTCAGTAATACCTATACACTTAGGCCTATTTCACACATATACGGTTTCATTCGGTTCGGTTCGTTTTCGGTCGCTGCCGACAAGTGTGAAACGATGATTCAGTTTGTATTCGGTACCTAATAGAAACCGTACAGAACTGAATACTCCCTCCACACGGACAGATTTCATCAGGTTTCAATTCGTATCCAGGGAACACAAAGTAATGAACGCGTTCACACATACTCGGTTTAGTTTCGGTTTTAACCTAATAGCGAGTGTTATTTTTTTTTTAAGTTTTGTCGCGGATTTTCTAATAAAATGAGCGGTTTTCTAGATGTTGATGTGGATCGTCTTCATGCTCTTTAGCTTCGAGAAAATAGTGCTCCAAATTCCTGCTGTAAAGTGATGAGAGGGTGCTCGCAATGAATTCTAGTATTCCTCCTTCATTTTTTAATTTTTTATAGAGAAACAACATGGCAACAACTTGCTTTCTCTCCATGATAACTACTGAGTTTACGGAAAAAAATAAAACCTAATATGAACCGTATGAGAACCGTGTATGTGTGAAAGGGTTTGATTCGTTTTCGGCTGAAACCGAAAACGAACCGAACCGAATGGAACCGCGTATGTGTGAAACAAGGCTTACTTACACAATATAAAAAGATTCTTGTGTTCACAAAAAGATGATGTGATAATTTTTAACAAACAAAATAAAGACGCAACAATAAGAAAATATTTGAATTTCGGAAATTTCATTGTTATATTTAATATGAAAAGTTACGGAACAGTAGAAGGGAGGGGTCAAGCTGAATATCAGAAAATTCTAGGCCGCTAGAGGGGCGCCGATGAGGTGCTTGTCTAGGGCGCTTCCGACATTTATTCCACCTCTGCTTTTAACCCTTAAGTTTAATATGCTAAATATTTTTGTATAATAACTTACAGATGCAAAAAATTATAATAGTTTGTACTTTCAACTCTTTAGATTTTTTAAATCATTTTTTTTTCAATTACGTTCATGAAATTGTATAAGCTTTTGAATTGGCTACCTAAATCTATTTAGATAAATAAAGTAAACTGTATTTAAAATCTAAGAAATTTTCATCCGCGTAAATAGGTTCGGTTTAGAATTTATTTGAAAAAAATGATGAGTGTTTTTTGGGCCAACCTGTAGGACAGCGTGATATTGGTTCGCCACACACGTACCGAAACCGTTAATCTCTGTGTGTGTTGTTTATTTCGGTGTCGTCACTTAGACAAGGTCGCGACGAATACGGTCATTTGGTGCGATAGTGTCAGTAGGGCATGCCATCCTTGTCACTTGAACGCCATGTCGAACAAGAGGGGCCCCCGTTAACTGTATGTGTAAAGAGGAAGCCCCCTCCATGTATCTCTCTCTCTCCCGGACCCACTGTGCCTCTCGTGCTGTTGTTGCATTTACGCCATGATTGTAATAGTTTCATGTGTATTACTGTGGGATTTTTGTCGGTGATATAATTTTGGGTCGTTAATTTATTAAATTAAAAGCGAATAGATATTGTATCGTGAATTAGAACATAATTAGCTATACATATAATTGATTTTCTGAGATTTTAACAATGCAATATCGGATATTAAATTTTTAAATACATCCGCTAAAATAATAAATGTGAGAAATTGTTGTCGATACGAATTATGGGCTATTAAATATTGCCATAGATAATCAACACTCCCTCAGTCCCGATATTCGTTTTTTAGCTATCATTACATCAGTAGCGAGTTAGGGAGGAGCGATCCAACCCGGATCCCCGGAGCGGCATGCTTAAGAAAAATATTGAGACTTTGAAAAGTAAAACTTTAATGATAACCCAGTTGGCTAATTTTTTTTTCAAATATTAGGCGGTCAATTTTGTGTATACCTATAATATTCCATAACTTGCCATCGAAGGGAGGGAGTATTTCGCCAATGTATTACACATAATTTCATGTAATTTCTAACAAATAATAAAAACAATATGAACGAAGGAAATATCATTATAATTATAATGTACCTATAATAACAAATTGAAACAAAAAACTTGCATTTACAAATATTTGAAGTTTCCTACTAGAATATTTAAGTTGTAATTTCCTGTTCGAATATTTTATTTCTATTTTGTTTATTTCATTGTTTCTAGTTCTTTAACCTTTCAAAAAACCAGTTCTCAGTAGTAGAAAAAGTACCTATATAATTTTTTTCAGATTTATAATTATTATAAATGAAAAACAACGTAATTCGTACCTATATAGATTTTTAAATAATATTTATGTATTTTTGCATTAATCTGTAAATTTATATAATCTAGAATAACATCGCATATGCAACAGGGCAAGTTTTTTAATAAGAATAACAAAATAAATAAAAAACCATACGCACAACAAGTAAACACATGTTGGCGAGAATAACGCACCACCTTTAACGTGTGTGTAAGACCGGGTCCGAACACCTGCCTACCTGCTCCGCGTACATGCACACATGGTTCTACTGTGATTTCTGTACAGATTTATATTATTAATGTGGCATGTGTAAGGAATATTCACAATGTTGTCGGGTGGTACTTTCAGCTGATATATTGTTTGAAAAAAGATCTGTAAGTTGAGGAGGGGCTTGATTGTTAAAGTAACGATATTATTTTTGTAAATTTTTAACTCGCTACAAATTATATTGAGTGCTATATTTAATTTGTAAGTTATTTTTGTTCGCAGCACACATAAATTCATTTGATGACAATTATTTAACATCGGTAATGATAAGAACTAGCCAATGGTGTAACCAGATATTTGGGGAGGGGGGATTTTACTGTATTTAATAAATAAATAAAATTATGCTATAACCATTTGGTTATACGCACTTATTAATATTATTTATTGCCATAATATTAAATTGATTTAAAAATTTCAAATTAAATATTTATATTACATGTACTGGTAAAAATACGTAGGTACCACAAACAATTAAAAATGTACACACAAGCTAGTAAATATTTTTTTTGTAATTTATATTTACGGTGTAAATTATTAAGTAATCAAAAATATTTATTTAAGGCCCATCTGATTTTTTTACATTGACTGCGTGGCAATAACTCACGCCATTTGTGATTTATTTTCAATTTCTTATATTTTTTTAATACTTGGTACATGTATAGCTATGTTATTAATTATATTTTGTTAATATTATATGTTACATGACTTTATATAATTTATTTTCAATACGATATTAGTATTTTGAAATAATGTAAGAGAAATAAAGCTACGGTAAGCAATATTTGTTGAATAATTTAATAAATTATTCTTATACTAGAATATATTAAAACGTAGAACGTATGTTTTTTAAGACTGTATACATCGTTTTATTATAGCAAAATAATCTTAAAGAGACTGAACCGATTTTAAAAGGGCTTTCACTGTTCGAATTTGGAATTCGGCTCGTATGAATGTCAGGCACGGATAAATGTCAGGCACGGATAAATAGTTTTTTTTTCGTAATAAACGCAGGAATATACTATTGTAAATCTGTTAGTATTAAAAATTCTTCATTATAACATCATATAAAACATAGTTGAAGATATTTAGATTATTGTAGATATATTATTATAATAATATCACATGAAAGTGCATAGAAACAGAAACATTAAAAAAACTAGTGTGACATTGAAATATCAGAATGACCGATAAGATGAGGGATTCCCGTTGCTTACTATACATATTAAATGTTATCATACATGCTCGTATATGAACGTGTACATAAACAGGCACGTTTGAGTGGTACAAAATAATATAGTTTGATAATTTGACGTATAATTAACTATATGTATTTATTTAGAATTTCCCCGTGGTTTCGCCCGCATGTTTTACAAAACCGGTAAATATCCTCGCAACTGGTTCTTATAAAAAACTACCCCACAAATATTGATAATGATTTATTTACATTTTACATCGACATCACAACTGTATTTAGTTATCATTTTAATTTTAATACATTTATGTTAGAAAATAGTAACTTTTTTCTTAATACGTGCCTGCCATAATTATTCAATATACATTTTCACAATAATCATTAATTTTTCTTTTCATGTATATGATTTAAGATAATGAATAAAAATACCTGTATATAATAAATATATTTTTAATTTTTACTCCATACGGAATACTTTGATGCGCGTGCGCTCTGTTATAAAAAAAACACATGTTCTAAGTCAAACCATATTCCCCTGAAACGTCAAAACGTGTTGTATGTGTTGCATACACAATATATTTTAGAAAATTTGTTGTATTTTCTATACCAAACTATTCTACATAATAAAAACCAATGCAAATGCTTATTGTATGAATGCATCATACGTGAACACACACACACACACATCAATGCACACACGCACACAGTTACACCCACACAGCCAGGCTAGCTGACGTAGACGGCTGAAGTACATGACGTAATCGGTTCGCTGCTGTGGCATTCGTAGGTACTGGGAATTCCCAACTTGAACGTCACTTTCACGTATTAATTCCCCTACAATTTTTTTATGTAATACAAGTCGATTATTTTATCATTAGGGAATGATGATTCTGAGAATAATATTTTTATTTGGATGGGGGGGGGGGGGTAAAATTATATAGAATATACAATGTTTATCATTTACCCAACTTCACCTTATTTTAATTATATTATTTATTAAAATTCCTCTTAGTTGACAATAAAGTTTTTCTATTGTTTGTTATCACATTTGCTCTATTTCGTGAATAATGATAGTTGAATAAAAAAAAATGTCATTTGTTTAAAATGTATTTATTTATTTCCATTTTAATTGATAAACAATTAGAATATTGTAATAATTAGTTAGTCACACAAAACAGGCGATAAGAGTTCATAAAAACGTATTCAATAAAGAAAATACATATCTTATCAACTTTAACTATAGATTAGCATTGGTATTACTTTAGAGACATCAGGTTATAAAAATTCTCGTATGTTCTAATATCAAAGTTTATAATGTTACAAAAAACATATATGTATTTTTATTTTTACTTTTTTATACGTGCTTTTATCACAATATAATCTTAATTTTTGTTACAAAATAGTACATTCTAGAATGCTATTCGTTTGAAGTCTTGGCATTTTAGGACGCCGCGTCGACCGCGCTAGCCGCTTCGACCGCCAGACACGCAATACTGATGTGTGTTTTTTTAACCTTGAAAATAATATACACACATCAGTATTGCGTGTCTGGCGGTCGAAGCGGCTAGCGCGGTCGACGCGGCGTCCTAAAATGCCAAGACTTGAATAAATACAATTATAATATTATAAAGTTATCCAAAATGATCTACAATAATTTAAAAATTTTATATTCGATCTTCACTGTGTCTCTTATTTTTTTGATGATATGGTCATGGGTGTTATTTTGAAAGCAAAAAGGGTTTCACATATTTATTATGCACTGACAATTTTCAAAATCTTGATTACATTTAAAAATGGGAGAGGGTGAAATCTTCTTTTTCCTGAGACACCTCAGTATCATATATAACGAAGATTTTAGGAATTTTCGATGTTTGTGTGATTTTTAAATCTAACTGTACCTAGGCGGTTTTTTTTTACATCCACCCGGTACATATATTTAGTGCAAATAATCATTGTCAGAAAATATCCTCGGGGTTTCCTAGATTAGACTAGACCAGCGCTGGTTTACAGCAATTATTAGGTACGCTGTGTTTTTGTTCGTTGGCATTGAATATACTTTAGCTATACGTCATAAGAAGGCTATGCCCGCTACTACGTCATTGAGTTTTTTAGTTGATGTGTTTTTTTTTATTATTTAGTATATATTTTCACATATTAATAAACAAAAATATATTACTGTATTGTTATGTAGGAAAATCATTGAAATAATTTGAAACAATACCTAGAACGTCATGAATTTTATTTTATTTATTTTCCCTGATTAAATTTTATCGTTTTATTTTTCTGATTAAAATGATTAATTTTAATTCTTTTTTTCAGGTAAGAAATCCTGCTTTTGCACGTATAAGAGTAAGTTTAATTTTAAGGTGAAAAATGTATGTTAAAGATTAAAATTTCGTTTCTCGTTGTTTTTTTGTTTATGTACGTATCAACTATACTTTCAAATCAATTATTTTATTTTCACATACCTACTCGAAATCGACATTCTCTGTTGAGTGTTTTTGGTGTAATACATTATATTACATATAATTACAGTTCTTGAAATCCTGTTGCGTTTACGATCATCAAATTAACGGATGCAATTCTGTATTTTATAATCGAAGATTTTTTTTCTTAAAAAAAAATTGTATGCAAAGTTTACCTCATGTCAAAAGATTTATGCGTATCTACAGTTTGCGACACTAATACGCGAGACTCGACACGCGCTTGACATTTTTTTAATATGCATAAAAGAGGACAGATTTGCTTTTTTATTCAAAATGGCAAAGCATTACCATTTTAAAAACTGTGGGTGTCCAATTTAAAGATTATAATGTTTGTAATGTTAAGTATATTGTAAATATTTGATCAAAAATAAAAACAGTTTAAATGCACGTATGTTTTGTGATAAAAATAGAAGTAGTTGAAAAATACAGTGCAGTGTTATTTTTCTTTGACCTCGTGATTACAATGTTCGTATAGTAGTACCTGTGTTAATTTATGCATGTATATAATTTAATTCATTTTTATCAGCATTTGTTATAAATAATACCATTAAAAGTTTTGAGGACAATGACACGTGGTTACATTTTTTTTCCATATGGCCTTTTGATCTCATTGCTGATTATCAACAGACTATTGAGCTACCTGAATTATGCTAAAAATTTTAGTTCTTTTGAAAGTAAAATTTGTAAAATAATAGCAGAATGAAAAATAAATAAACAATAGATAATCTCATTTCTGCTTTATTTAATTATAACAAATAATATTCATCTCCAAAACTAGACTTAATTACTTATCAATCTTAAGTTAATTTAACCTCGTTTGCTTATAAAAGAATAGAATATAAGTATGAAATAGATTATAAAATGTATATTAAACTTGCTTTTTATTTATCCAGTTTGCCGATACTAATAAATAATTTTATATATGTATTAATATTCTCGTAGCAAATGATAGAGTTTTAGTTTTGCCAAGGTCATTTGCATAATGAGTTTTCTTATAAAACCTACAGTCAGGATTTACATTTCTGACAGCAACAGATCCTTTTATATGTCCTTGTTTACATCGTGACATTTACTGTTCTAATAATATCAGTGTACAACTCGTTTTAATCAAAACTGTATAATCTATTTTTGTATCATAAGAGCATTGCTTTGTACCACAACTTTTTATTGTTAGTTTTTGTCTTTATATTTCTTGTAATAAACTAAATAAGTAAAATAATTTATTATTTGGTAATCGAAAAGTAAGTAAATAGGTTTCATTTCATGAAAAAAAATTATAATTCACAAAATAATGATACTGCTTAGCTCTGTGCCATAATATCTAGCTTTAACAAAGAACCTTAGGTTTTCTTACAGTAAAAATGCTAAAAAAAATCATTATTTAGCATTTTTTATTTAGAGTTTTGGCGTTAGGGTGAGCCCCGTACAGCCACGACGAAATTCCCCCCGTTTCAAAAAGAATTTAATTTATTAAAATAATTTAATTAATCCTAATTATAAAATTTCACCCTTTTGTGTTGTTTTTGCGTTATAATTTATGAGTTACTGCGTCTACTGATAGACATCATTGCGAAAGAAATTAGAATGAATTCGAAGAAATTCAAAATGGATATTTCCATTAAAATCTCGCATTCGAAAAAAATTCGCTTAACAATATTTACTTCTATACATATAAATATAAAACAGTCCCTCTCCCCGTCTGTCTGCGCACGATTTTCTCACAAGGGAACCTTTTCATGTCGAAAATTCGTATCGAATTTAAACTTTGTATATAGTTAAAAGAGGTCAAGCTTAGTAAGAAAAAAATTATCATAGCTGCGGTAAAACGGTTTTAGGGGGTGAAACACCCTTATGAAAATGTGCAAAATAATCAATTTTTTTTCAAATAACTCTGAAATTAATGAAAATAAAAAAAAAATTACAATACAAAATTTTCATGATTTTTTATGCTCTTTCGAATAGTCAAAATTCGAAAAAAATAAACCGTTAACTCTCACCTCCCACCCACATTCTATAGGTTTAATTTTTTCGAATTTTAACTGTCGCCATTCGAAAGAGCATAAAAAAATCATGAAAATTTTGTATTGTAGATTTTTTTTAAATTTTAATTGGTTTCAGAGTTATTTGAAAAAATATGATTATTTTGCACATTTTCATAGGGGTGTTTCACCCCCTTAAACCGTTTTACCGCAACTGTGATACATTATTTGTTACTTACATACCTTGACCTCCTCTAACTATATACAAAGTTTAAACTCGATAAGAATTTTCGACTTGAAAAGGTTCCTTTGTAAGTATGTTCGTTTTACATTTTTAATTTGAAATATAATATACTTTTGTAACTTTATTTTATATTACAAGAATAAAATAAATTTCAACATCGAACCGAATATTTATTTTTGTGTGAATTCGTTTCGATATGCGCAAAATACATGTTGCATTTGTAAATGTTGAGGAGCTTGTTCAGCAACACAGAATCCTTGAAAACCACTGTAGATATGTATACGTAATCAATGCAGAGGTCGTTATTCGGACATTAACAGGTTACGTGTTGTTTGTGAAACTACCTCGAGCGATGCATTGTAGTTATGATGTGGAACGATTATCATTGAAATATATGCATTAACCGATTTTGACTATGTCTGGTCTGGTGTTTAATATATATTAATGATGGTTGATATTTAATTAAAATTACTGGAGTTTAATACTGAAACTTAAAGTTTAGTATAGCTAAGAGACAGAGATGAGACTCGTCTCGGTCTCGTTTCGAGACGAGATTGGATTGAATTTGAACGAGACGATATTAACTTTATTTGTTGGTCTCGCCAAGTGTCTTGATTTTAACCCTTAATTACTCGCGTGAAATACCGTAACACAGTTACTCGCGCGGTGTATTTTATACACCACATAAAAAAAAGCTAGTTTTTGGAAATTTAGGTGTATTATATTAATTTTTTTGCCCAATTCATATTATATACCTACTATTTATTTTTGAGGAACTAAGAAAAATTTTCTTAAAATTAACCCAACTAAAAATTAAGGATTAGAAAGAAAAACTAACCAAAATAAATCTAAAAAAAAGTACTCAAAACTGTTCAATATTCATCTTGCAATAAATCGGACAATAAAAATTTGATTTTTATTGGTAATTTTTTTAATTTTGCTCTTTTGACAAGATGTCTTCCACCAGCAGCATCACTAATGTCTTCAAAAACGCGGTTCTTCGCTTAGGATGCTGCTATTTGTGCGTTAATACCACCTACATTTAGTAAGTAAAAAATTAATACAAACTGCTACAATCCTCAAATTTTGACTGCCGGATTCCTATCACACTCTAGAATGACTAAACAAAAGGTTAGATGGGGGTGTACAGTCCCACAAAAATGTATGCATTTAGTTATCGCAGAAAATGCGTTACTGGTGTACAAAATACACCAGCGCGAGTAATTAAGGGTTAAGGCATTATCAATTATTAATGTTAAAAAACATAGGTACTAAAGTTTTTTGTTTCTTTTTTAGAAAAAAACAAACTGAGTCATATGATGCTACTTTTTGTAGTCTAAATTAAATGCAAATTAATTTGTAAGGTAACTGTTGCGGAGCGCACAATTTTCCTGTATCTTTTTTTATGAAGTATAAGTCTGTTTAGATAGGTATATCCAACTTAAATCTTGCTACTCTTATATCTCGTACACTACTATAGGTATTCAAAATAGTATTGTAATATTTAGCTTAAGTGGCAAAAAAACCATTAAGCAACAATGCTTATTTATATATAACTTGTACGTACACACTTGAAAAAATAAACAAACTCAAACGAGTCGTGCTTATCTATGTGCTGAGCTTGTTTTTACTTTAGCCCGTTGTTATCACAGCTCGAGTTACGGCCGCGTGCGTTGGTATCAACACAGCATAAGGTCGGTGCCATACGCTTCCGGCATTGTCATTCTAATGAAACGATAATGATCTCTCGGTAGGAAATACCTTCGCAAGCAGGGCTTACTTGCGCGATTAATACTGTTGTACACCGCCCGCCCGCCCGCGAATGTACGAAATCTTATGTGTGGTTCATTAGTAAGGTCACGGGCTGTGCAATTGAAGGTTGATGGAATGAAGGTCCAAATATTTTGAAGTTGCATATTTTAGCAATTTTTTTTCACTTTAAATTAAATAAAAATGCTGATATAGTAATATCTAGTTGCCAAAAATAAGCAAGGAACTGGTTTGATACTGAATAATTAAATATTAATTAATCAGAATTAATCTTTTTTTCGTAATTTAGTCTATTTTATTGGTTATTTTGTAAAATCATCTTGGCGCGGGTGGTATAAATACAACAGACACTTTGATACGACGTAATCGGTCACATGATCCGCGAGGCCCAGACACACTACTTTCCCTTTTAAAATAACACTCGCCGCCTGCCTGATCTACAATAGCAGCGCTATACCTACCTATCTGACTGTAGGTTCATATGCATGTGTATTGCAGCTATATCTTTTGTTAGAATAAATTGTATGTTATTACAATAGTGGATTGTGTTGCTTTTGCAACTTATAGAATGTGTATGTAGACCATTGGCGACTCGTTAAAGAAATATAAGTAATTATAATAAGTGTAACCACTTATTTTTTTTAAGGTTCATGAAATACAGTGATGCCTCGCACAATTAACGCCTCGCATAACGAACGCTGCGTACAACGAACTTTCTGTTCGTTCATTACGCGACTCGCTCAACGAACCTCGTTTCACTCAACGAACTGCATCGTATTTCATTTTGCCGTCCGAACGCTCTTGCATATCACGAAATCGCACGAACTTCCAACGTCGTTCTTTCCTGCGCTTAACTCACACACGTGTTTGTTTTAATAAATGTAATTTTGTGAGCGAAGATTTGACCCTGCGAGCCTCGGTAGACTCTCCTAAATCTGAGTCTGACTAAAAAATAAAAAACGTGTGTACAATTTTTTTTATGTTACAGTACCATATTTCATGCTACAGAACGAATTAAAATTTTTTAACATGTAGTGTTATGGGAAAACGAATTTTTCGCTTAAAGAACTTGCTCCTGGAACGAATTATGTTCGTTATACGAGGCATCACTATAATTTAAATTATTTTGATCGTCGTTATTTACATTATCTTTAAGAAGAAATCTGCAAATAGTCGCAAATGTTAATATCATGTCAGGATACGTACCAGCTCATGTTATATATGGCACGTTTACATATTGATGCTGTTTTGTTTTTTTGATGTAAATACGGCATTGCTTATAAATTTGATATTTATTAATTTGAAACTTTGAATATTAAACATTTTTTTAAATAAAAAATATTAATTTGATAAACTATTTTCACTGATAAATTAAGACGTTTTTATAAAATTAATGTTAATAATTAATTGACGTATGTGTTTCAGAACCAATCTAATGACAAAAACTGAATTATTTTCAGTGATTTAATTATTTTTTCGATTCGCGTGTAATTATGATTGTATCTATGCTATGTTAAGCCACATGTACAATGCAGTCGGTTAGTTAGGGTCGTTAACATGGTTCAAAAATATACTGACGGTAAATTAGCTTCGCATGAGGGGAAAAAATTATTCACCTTTAAAATGACAAGCGTTTTAATTAAATATTAATACAATTAAATTGTATTTTTTTCTTCTTTTTATTCGACGAGCCGTCACTGTTTCAGGAAAGGAATGTGTTTGCTGATAGTGTATGAAAATAAAAATAAATAAATAGTTATAATCAAATTGGATTGTTATTTATAAGAATTGCAACTTGTAGTAAATATATGTTTGTGTATTGTTTGTTTAAATGTTGTGAAATCTGTTTTTAATAAATTATTAAGAGGAAGTTATAATTATGAATTATTAATTGGTTTTTACTATTTCTTAACAAACGATATTTTTAATAATCTCCTAATGTTAATTTTTCATAAAAATTGATAGAATATGTTTTATGATTATGGCATGAAAAAACATCAATTGGAAATAATTAATTATTCTTATATTCAACCATTTCTTCATTAATTTGATTAGTTTTTTTAGACGTATTTTTAATTATATGTAGATAAAGACAGTCCGGAACTATTATGTACGCTGTAATTGGCGTAGCACGCGACGAATGTGTCAGTTACGGCGTCTAAAATCACGCGAAAGTGTGTCGTCTTTGCCAACCTATGAATTTACCCCCCACCCCCTTCATTCGCGTCACTCCAGTGAAGTGCTGTCATGTAGGATCATCTCGTTTTCATAGTTTTTTATAATATTTACATGTGTACCTACATGAAGAGATGTTGGATGAAATTAAAAATCATATGTTTTTTAAGCAAATTTAGATTTTTACTTTCTATTGATTTTTTATTTTATTTACATTATTAAAATATTGAACTTATTTAAGAATTTAATACGCTATCGATTATTATTTTTTATTTGCCTACACCTCTCATTTAAATAATGTAATTTGAGATTTGAAAAAATGTGTAAAGACAAACATATATTTTCTAATAGTACTAAATGTTAAATTTAAATATGAATATCATCTTTTAACTTGACACGATATCAATCATTTTTTTAAACAAAGATTTATTTATATTAGTAAAGCTTTCACGATTATTATTAAATTATAATTAATAAAAAAATGTCTCGTATATTATTTTTAATACTTGACATTTCAAACACGTTGCGTTATTTATCTTCAGAAATGATTTTTACTACTACTTTTTCGTAAGAAATGTGTCAATATATTTAAAAAATGTAAGTAGTTCGCGTATTGTTTAAAATGTAGATCACTTTTTCTTCAAATACAGCAAGTATATTTTAATTTTCTAATTATAATAATCAATATTTTTATCCATGTGTCGTAATTATACATATATTTAAATATAATTGACTTGGAATTGATAACTAGCACACACTGAATTCATGTAATATTACCAATAATATTCAGGTAGATATATTGATTTTAAATATTTTATTTGAGTTGAAAAAAATGGTTTAGTTTTTGTGGATAAAACATATTGTAATGCCGTATTAAGACAAAAAAGACAAAACAGCCTTTCGCTAAGTACCTTACGTGAGCTTTGTTTAAAGAGTTACAGGAAAATATACAATTAAATAGTACAATCAATTTTGCGCACAATCCGAGTAGTAAATACACCTTCAAGAAGTTGTTTTATAATACAGACGGGAGCTATTAGAGAAGGAGAAAATCTAGTTGACATAAAACCCATTAAGAAGTAGAAAAAAACGCAGACATATAAAATTCTCTTTATTTTTACATTTTTGTAAAAATTATATATAAATATCTCTTTAATAAATATTATTTAATTCAGTATTTTTCTTTGTTTTGCATTTAATGAAAACATGTTTTTAACAAATTATTATCTGCACTTAATACAGTAGAATTAAAATATTTACAGAGTAGCATAGTTAGTAATGTTAAGTTACCTTTATTTTAAATTTTTAACTTGCGGGCTTTAATTATCATATCATTTTGTAAAGAGAAATTTATTTCCTATACAAATATGTAAAAATTTACAGGATGCACCATTAAAAAATAAAGATACGTATCGTTACGTTAATATGGAGCATCCTGTATAAACTTCGATTTGATAGATATAGTAGACAGTTGACTGTAAATCATTTTTTTATGATTTTGTTGTTTATAAAATGTAAATGGAACATAAATATTTCAATAATGATAAAATTTAATAGTCACTAATGATGCGGTTATGTGGAAGATATTTTTTTAGTTATATTGGCAATTTAAGTCAACATTAACAAATATATCGATTATTTACAATATGAAATTTCGAATATATTTAAAGAAAAACATAAACTGCATCATAAATGATTGAATCAACATTCTAGAGAATCGTATGCTAGAGGCAAAGGAAAGTGAAAACTTGTAAGTTAACAATTTAAAGTGCATATTTATTATAGAGAGGTTCGATATCGCTAATGTCATATGAAGTGCTAACTAGGTTTGGCACCTCAAAATACCGAGAAAATAACACACGCACATGCACTTTTATTTTATAGGATATATGTGCTAATTGTATGATCCATATTATCTATTTGTTTATATTATTAATGAATTTATTTATGCTCAATAATATGTATTCATGTCAGATGTAAATAATGTTGAATTAGATTAGAATTTAAAAACAAGTTTTCATTAAAATATGCATTAGCTTATATGATATAAACATAAAAATACAACATTTCTATTTGTATGAATTTTTATCCACGTAACTGCTGTGTTTATTTTGTTACAAATACTGTTTAACAATGAAAATCGCTTCAGTGACAATGACAATTCAGTAATTCTTAGTACATGTTTAGTGTTACTAATAAATAATTAACCACTTGAAGAAAGAGTCGCATGATTATACTATAGCCTACACTCATTCGAAGGCTTTGGGCTTTATGACAGTGGAAGTCTCAATTAAATCGGTTTAGTAGTTTTAGAGTTATTTTCAATTAGAACAGTAAAACGTTGGTTGGGCTCAAGGTTAGTAAATACACAGGTTGCCTCAGTAGCTTTGACCAATCAGCTTGAGCATCCCAGATGACGTATTTTCCCCTTCTCGTGCGAGTTACGTAGCAACATTTGTTATGATTTATTACACCTCGCCACATTTGAGCACCCTCGATAACGTATTCCCTCTCCCGCGCCAGCTATTGAGACTACCTTGTACTTTACATACCTTGGGTTGGAATCAAAAAGCCTAAAATATTTATATTTTACAGGCAGAGTCTACATATTTATATACCATGTTTTCCTCGGGTTCTTATATAGGTTTTGTTCTTTTGTATTGGTTACGGGGTAAAATCAATGAGTATAAATTGTTTTCATACATGCTTCATTAGTAAACACAAGTGCAAAAGCGTCCCATTTAAATGTATGTTAATCGTCGGCTGCTTGATACATAAAGGATGTATATTTTTCATGTAAAATGGCGAAACTAACCAGTATGTATCAGAGTGTCCCGCTTCTGCAGTGACTGGCATATGTTTTAGTACCGCTGTTGTAGCGATGTTTGTATGCCGAGTGCATTTGTTCGTTACGATGTGCAAGTGATGATTTCTCTCGTCGCCGCGTGCACCGCGTTTCTAATTCGCAAAACCGTCGCCAGCAGAATAAACAAATGTGGCAATTTATAATTAAATGTCATTGTTTAACGTCAAACAACATCGTACGAGCTTGTTTTAGAAACAACACTGTTTAATTTGTAATATGAAGATATACGTACGAATTGTAAAGTCTTGGCATTTTAGGACGCCGCGCCGACCGCGCTGGCCGCTCCGGCCGCCAGACACGCAATACTGATGCGTGTTTTTTTAACCTTGAAAATAATATACACACATCAGTATTGCGTGTCTGGCGGTCGGTGCGGACGGCGCGGCGTCCTAAGATGCCAAGACTTAATGCAATTTTATTTAAGACGAATTATCAGAAGGAATAATTTAGACAATATGCGTCATCTAGTTTATCTTTTGACAATTAAAAATGTGTATTTTAATTTTTCTCTAAAGTTTCATTATAATATATTACATTTTTTTTAATGAATGGTATCGAAATTAAAACACCTTGCATATTTACTTTAAAAATAAAACGATATCGCATATTAAAATTCAACGAAAAATTTAACGTTGCCTATATAAACTTTTCTGAGAAAACTTATTTCCAAGAAAAGTACATTTTAACTTCCCCGTATGTTTTTATATATAGATACAGACGATAATGCTTTGAGATATTTAATTTGAAATTGATATCTTCAGGCTCTTCAAGAATATAAATTCGCAGAAATAAAAACATTTTATTATTTAAATACTTTGTCTTATTATTATTATTATTATTATAGTTTAATATTTCCTTACTGTATTTCGTTGTTATAAATTCTCAATGATATAATATACATATCGTCGCTTATCTAATAACAACACCGCTCAAGTCGAAAATTAGCGGTTTTTACATTTTAATGTCATTAGATAGAGCTACTCATTGCGCGTTGATCTACCAATCACATTCTAGATGTTTCGGACAATAAGAGACTAGAATTAAAAAAATAGTGACAGCGCGCAAACCGGTGGCCAATATAAAACATACACGTTTTTTTCGTTCTCCTGTAAAGTTGGTCAAAATGACTTGAGCGGTGTTGTTAGATAAGCGACGATATGTATGTATATCGTATATCTTCTGTGATATTGATGTGAAACTAAGAAACTATACAACGTTGTTTTACATTCCATAAACCAGGATTACTTACATTATCAGTATAAAATTGATTAGACTGTCAGTGTGTGTATTCTCCAGTGGATAAACCCTACTGGATTCAATATAAATTAACAGAGCGGATGTATTTCACATTGATTTAATATATACCACACGTGTACTGCATGTACAATGTTCATGTAAAAATTCCATCTAATAAATAGATGGAGAATATTTTTTTATTACAACGATGTTATTATTATTTCACTAACATTAAAAAAAGACTGACAAGTGCGAGTATTAGGGTTCTGTACCGTTATATAAAACTTAATAAAGTTTATCACGTAAAAAAATTGGGCAATGATTGGACATTCGCGAATTTGAATGTATATGTATATCAAAAGCTTTAATAAATAAAACAACTAATTGTCTAAACGTCAAAGATTTAATAAGCAAGGAAACGTAGCGAGCTTTCGATTCACAGAATCATCGTCAGGCTATTTAAAGGGGAGAATGCGAGAACGGTGTCGTTATCTCAACAATTTTCATTAGCTAATGAAAATTGTTGAGATAACGACACCGTTCTCGCATTCTCCCCTTTAAATAGCCTGACGATGATTCTGTGAATCGAAAGCTCGCTACGTTTCCTTGCTTATTAAATCTTTGACGTTTAGACAATTAGTTGTTTTATTTATTATATTTTAACGTCACTACTAGTATATTATCAAAAGCTTTATATATAAATAAATGTTGATTTAATGAAAAATTACATGACAAATAATGAAATTTACTGTTTGTATAGTTGATTTTCTTTCTTGTTTTCTTTAAGTTGATATTTCTATGACAAATTGAGGTTTGACACATAAAATATTATTCTAAAATTTTGAATTTTAGATTTCGTTAAAAGTTTATTTTATAGAAAATAATGTGAAAAGTTTAAATTTTTAAACCGCAGGTCTGTATCTCAAAGTTTTAGTTTTTTCAAAAATTTGTAGAAAAATGGCTGTAACTTTTTAACGTGCGGTCAGATTTAATTTTTATCGACAGATTTGAAATCAACGTGTCAAAATCTATATGACATGTATAATACTTGATAATTAAAAAAAAATGACACGCTGATTCCAAATCCGTCATCAAAAATCAAATTCGACCACACGTTCAAAAGTTACAGCCATTTTTCTCAAAAATTTTGAAAAAACTAAAATTTTTAGAGGCCATATCTCGAGAACGTTATGAGATACAAATCTGCGGTTTAAAAATTTCAACTTTTCACGTCATTTTCTATGTAAAAACTCTAATTTTAACAACATTTTTGGACCAAATTTCATGCATCGCTCTTGATTTGGTCGGGACACGTCAACTCAGCAAAGGTCAATCTTGGCAACGGTCAAAATAATTATTAGTAAATGTATTTTTCAAACTCTAAATGATTATAGCAAAAATCGTGTAGTAAAATATGATTAATGATAATATTGGTCTAAATCGAGAGACTATCTCGCAGACCCCTTGCTTGTGAAACACTGCCTGGTTTTTAAATTGATGCACACGACGACAGCGCCAATCGGACGGTCTGGGTCTCATCGAAGAAATCCTTGACCTCCGAACCTTTTGTTGTTATGTATTCAACGCTGACTTTGATACCGTACAGTTTCTCTTTTACCTGACATATGTAAATTCTATCAAAACGCACACTCCTTCTGGCCGGAGCACAACAAGCCGAACCGTTGGCGTGAACTCGGGGTACATTAATATGAATTAATACAAATTTGTTTAACATTCGCTCTCCAAGATGACAACGGTGTGTTCACGGATCATTTTATGTTTGGTATTTTGAAGTGGACGCGTTCCGTCATATAAGTACTTCGGATCGAATTTAACATAGGGAAGGATGACATGTTAATCAAATATTAAGGATATTGGAGCATACAATCAGTTCTATAATTGATTTATGTTATTAATAAATAACGAATGAAAATGTTTTGAAAAATATAACAACAGTATCATTATATTTCTTTCAATACTTTAATTTCTATTTCATAAGTTTCCCAATCAAGCTGAAATTTAAATGACATAGTTATTTAGCTTTTATCTATAAGATAAATTACTTTCATGCTTCTATCGTTATTTTCTAATTTTTAATAAAACTATATGCATTTCTTTAAAGTTTTCAAACAATCATTTTTTATATCGAAATTTACAAATTGGTTAGGAAAGAGTTTTATACAAATGTATATAGTAATACCAACAGTGAAACTTGGATAACTGAAATCTAAAAGGATCAGTAATTTGAACACCACTTAAAGGGGTAATCAATTTACTCAGTTTTCCAAATATGAAAGTTCATCCAAGTGGTTATCGCATTTACAGAGGGTTTCACTAATAGAGATATTTTGGTGCCGAAGTGACGGGACCTCAGTATGAATTCTAGTTATAGAAGTTTCCCACCTATCCAAGTCCTACTTAATCAAGTTTCACTGCACTTATGTTGCAGTGTGCCCTAACCTCTTCTCAATATTATTTTTTTATAATTTCGATAATACCTACTAATTTATGATTTATCTGTATCAAAACTATTTTCTACACTTGGATTTTAATCGGTAATGTTCTTATATTAAATAAACAACGTGTCCCAAAAGAGGTTAGATATTATGTTAATAATATTCACTGCTTTTTGTTTAGAATTCATTGATAATGTTTCATGAACTTGATTTTTTAAATAAATATATACATGATGAATAAAAAGTAAGAACCTTGCAGTTCTTTTTATTCTCTTTACATTTAAATACATACAGTAGCATAGTAAAAATTTTGAAAAAAATGCATTTAAACATTATTCTTTACTTCCTTCGAAAATGTTGCATCACTTATTTATTATGTACCAATATAAAGACTCAATTTAAAAAAGAACATACAAACAAATGACATAGAGTCAAGGGCGTCTTATTTCTCGACTATGACATCACACAAAAAGTTAAGTTAATGTGGCAAAAAATAACCAAGAAAGTAATTTTTATTTAATATAATTGTATTGTACATCAAAATATGTTTCTCTGCTTTAAAAATCAATAATTAAATACTTGTTGCCTTAAGAAATATACATGCAAATCAAATTGCTTAATTTGCTTTAATTTTTGAAAGCAATATTAAAGGTTATTTACTCTATTATCGTTAATATTTTTGAAAAATATTACTTAATGTATTATTTGATGTAAGATATGTAACTAAAGCAAATGTAACCACTCCTAACAAAATCTGATTTCTCTAAAATGTAAAACACGTTATGACTGTCATTTAAAATGATATTAATGTGTCTCTTTTCAATATTGTTTACGTATTGGATTTGTCCGCCCATGCATGAATTGAAAAACAACGTTGTCCATAATCAAGTTTTCGGTTTTACATAACCAGTGGCGTGTCGTGAACAAAACAAAGCGACAAATTAACTAACTATATTTAATGCAAAATTATATTTGCTATTTATTAAATTGTACATATTTCCTGGTTGTACTTATTTTTTTAGTCAGCGAGGTTAAGTTAGAAAAAAAGCAAATTCGCAAGAACTCTCAAATAAGGTATCAAACTTATACACGCAGAAAATTAACTTGTAAAAATTATCTAGAAATTCCTAGTAAGCTTGGGACATCGCAACATTCTAACCAAAAACAATAGTATTCATTAGAATTTTTTGCTTAAACTGCTGTACAAACTCCACCTCCTAAGAATAAAGTTTACTATAATAGTTGGTAAAGTTGAAAGTAGTTAAATAATACCATAACTTTTTTATTTTCTACTCAGAAACATTTAAATTTTACTTATAAAAATGTATATTTTCACTAGAATGTCTAGTAATTGTTCTCCTTATACTTAAAAATATTAAGAACTATATATATTTTCAAATAAATTGTATTATATATTTCTAGTAATTTTGATATAATCAGTATGTATTTATACGGAATATAAGCCACACTATTTCACGTCACTTACCGAGTTTGCGCAGTGCGGCGACTAGTGGCGTCTATAAGTGTCTGAGTTTGACAGATAACGCCATTTTACTAAATTCTGTATATGATTACAAAACGAAATAATTAAAATACATAAGTACTTGAGAAAAATTAAAAGTTCAATACAGTTATTGGCGTAATTGGTTTTATGTGCACGTAAGTACATATATTCAATACTTCTTAAAAACATAATATTTTATGTAGTTGTGTTTTCAATAACAATGTTATATATCATCATAAAGACAGATTTTGATTTACAAAAAATACTTATTAGAGGAATTTGATGTAATTTTTATTGTTTTGTACTCCATGTTTTGTTTTCATCAAAAAGCAGTAACATTTATTAATGAAATTTTTGAAAAACTATCATAATTCATATGTATACACTAATGTACAGCGTTAAATACATACTGTACCTATTCATATCTAACAATTTTATTTTTTTAGATAGGTATAAAGTACCTGAATGACCAGAAATTAAAATAAAAGAGGAAACCGACAGGACATAACAAAATTTCTATTCAGGAGAAATGTTATAATTTTCTATTACAACTTCAGGTAATTTAAATGAAAAATCATAATAAAAACAAATTATATTATTAATTTATTCTGTATTTTTTCACAGATGACAGAAGTTCGATTTATGAGTTTGGTTTAATATTTTTTGAGTAAACGTCAGCTATAGAAACCAAGACGATAATAACTGAACTCTCGTTAAGTCTCGTCTCGTGTACAGCCCTAATTTAATTATTATTTACGAAAATGAAAATATTTATAGATATTTTAATATTAATAATTCACTTCCAAACAATGCCATATTAGTTATAATATAGTTATAATTCTGAGTTATAACATCGTATGACTGTTATATTATGTTTACGAATACAATGTTCATTTTTATAGTTAGGCGCTTCGCTCTCCAACCTTTATATTAAGCTGGGCATTTTAGTTCATGACGGTGAGCGTTCCGCTCTCAATAGTTTTGTCGTCTTTAATGATTTTTTTCATTCTTGTAGTTAAAAAAATTTTGTCGGATTCAACAACGACAGTTAATTGATATTGGATTGTTGTTGGATTTTAATGTTGTAATGTTTTTTATGTTAAATTATTTAATAATTAATTTTATTTTACTATTTTTTTCATCAAACTGCTGTATTTTTTGAGTTCATTATTAATTTATAAATGATATTGACAATTTTAAATGTATATTTGTAGTAATCATTTTTTGAAAATCGAATTTCATTTAAAAAATTTTGAAGATGATACATTATTTATATAACAATTTTAGCAATACATTTTGATTTAATTTAAATTTGTGACGTTACTTATTTTCATTGTCATAAAATATTTAAAAAATCACGTGCTTTCGATAGACATATCACATTGATGTGAATGACAATTAAAATTGTATGTAGGTATCTATATGTCATTGTATAAATTAACGTTTAACATAACTTTAGTAAAATAAATTCATAATTGGTAATAAAGTATTCCAAACAAACTATTTCACATAAAAATCATATAACCTCATTTTCAATACTGTATCGGGATCAATTGAACAAAAGAGCGGAGCGCATACGAAGTAGTTCCTCTATATCTCATGAGGGAGCGTTCTTTTGAATTATATTTTTCTGCTTCTCGCCTTGTATAAATAGATTATAATAGTCTTTTTTAAAACATTGTTATAAATTATAATTGGAATTCAATATTAAAAATTGAGATGTGTAATTTAGAGAAAATTAATATGTTATTTTATTAGTATGTAAATTATATTATGCAGGTATTTTATATTATAGTGTGATTTATTTCAATTGTAATCAATAAATATAAACATTCATATTAACCTAATTTTTTCCTTAATCATTTATCCTTAATTAATTTAAAAATAAATAAAAATCATAGAAATATATATATATAAATATATTGGAGTTTTTATTATACTATTTGTATAAAATTTATCCTGCACGGTTGGTAAAATATTCTCATAATATGTGTTAATTTTATCGTACAACATATATGCTTTTTGCCATGAAGAACTAGTAAAATTTCGCTCGCATAATAATTACTAGGTGAAAATGTAAAACTTCATCTGCAGGTAGCAGATGGTACTAGATTGTGATGATGTCCCAGCATCACTAGAAATAAGGTAATTTTTGACAGTAATTTTGCGGTTATATTTACAAGTAAATTCTCTCCGTGTATCACAGTTATCTTAGAGTTTCAAGAAGAATTTGACAAGTTTCGCGCACGCGTTGTATGTAAACACCATCGGTATTAAAACAGTGTTAACTGTGTTACAAAACGTTGAAGTATCACTGCTCTAAATTCCATAACAAATCCTTAGATAATATCACAAAATTAAAAATTAATACCTCATTTGAGAGTGCTTATAAATTTTACTAACCCCTTTATTTTTGTGACAATTTTTCATAATAATTTCCAAATCTGTGCAAAATTTCATGAATATCAGATAACTGAGTGTGCGATCTATTTCGATGATTCAGTGTTACAATGAATTTATAAATGTGAATCTTTCTTGCAAGGTATATTGTTTTTATTTACAAGCTCATTGAATTTACGGACTCTTAATAAAAAGCCTAAGATAAGCCTCACCTATTTGTTTAAATGATTTTCTACATTAATGAAATAATAGATAGCTTTGTCTTCTTTGTTACTGTCACTGACTTTATATACTAACATAATATTCTCATTTCCTTCGATACATGTATGTGATATATAGAAACTAATATTGTTATAATAATTAATTGATTATATTTGATTGTGTAGTAAATAGTCTATTGTGTAGATATGATTGTTAAACATATATTCTAGTTCTATCTTTATTGTAATTTAATAAACGACAGGCTGATCGTTAATGTCATATTTTATGTACCTATAATTTTATCTTATTATTCTATGTTCTGTATAATGGTATTATGTTCATTTATGAGTTCACGCATAATATCGAAGATTATTTAAATCTATTTTTTATTAACTAGTATCTATCACTTTATATTATACTAACAATAACAAAATTTTCAAAACTTTAGTTTTCAGAATTATTATTCGAGATTATTCACAAAGCTTTTTTTATATAATTACTAGCTGACCCGACAGACTTTTTCCTGTCTTAACTATGAATATTGAATTCGAATTGGTAATACTTTACTATAAATTCAAATATAAAATTAAAAATTAATAGGGGTTGATCATAGAAGGGTGAAAATTAAGAGTAATATGATTTTTTTTATTCTAAGGCCATGACAAAATAAAAATAAAAATCTTGCCAAAAAAAATTAAAGTTTTTAATTAATAAATAAAAAATAGGGGTTGATCGTAGACAAAACAAAAAATTTTGTCCAAAAAAATAAAAATAAAATTTAAGGGTGGACCACCCTTAACATTTAGGGGGATGAAAAATACATGTTGCCCGATTCTCCACCCTAGCTAGCCGATATGCACGCTAAAATTCACGAAAATCGGTCGAGCCGTTTCGGAGTAGTTCAATTACGCACACCGTGACACGAGAATTTTATATATTAGATTTTATTCTTAAATTCGGTAATCAGTCATTTAAGTAAGTAAACTGAAGTCGTTTAGTAAAAACTAGTCTTAAATTAAATATTGGTATAAGCTGTTCATAAATTAAATTAATAACTCATTCTTTAGAAACACTAAAATTTTAGGTTTGTATTAAGTCTATACAATATAATAAATATTGTCACCTGTTAGAAATGCCGCATCAACATACAATTTAAACAATTGTTATTAGCACATATGTATCTATTCTTAGATATGGAATTATCTTTTGGCTAAACGTATCATACACAATACATTTAATTATGTTAGCTTGCACAAATACTGATTATGAAAGTTAACGGAAGATTAATGTTAATTTTCTCTCTATATTTAACTTAACAGTTTAAAGGCCCACGCAATTAATGTAATAAAAACAAAAAAATAATTGTTATCATTTATTTTACATAGTTCTACCTTTCTTTTGTTTTAACTTATTAAGTTTTTGTAAATAGTTATTGATTATTGTGGTAATTCATTTTTTCGAATGTTTTACTTTATTATTCTAAATCTACGTTTTTATATGTTATTTTTAGAGTTGATTTTAATTAATCTATAAGTTTAAAAATAATTACAATTCATTCAGAATTTGAAGAAAGAAAGAACAAGTTTTTTATATTTAATTGGTAATATTGCAATTAAAATCCATTTATTGCATTTATCCGTCTGGTTCGTCTTTATGGGCTAAAATTGATTTACAATCGCATAAGATGTCTGTTATAATGTTAGTTGTTTCACAGAAGCATTAATTCATGCGGCTAATTATAATGTGTGTTATAAATTTTAAACGATTCGTGTATATTTCATAGTCTGATTATTTGGAACATTTATTTATAAATTGTTCAGTTATATTCCGTTGCTGTATTACCACAGGATGGATTTTTATTAAGTCATATAATATGCAGAGTGAATAAGAAGTAAGAAACAGTAATTAATAACTTGATGTGGAAAAAGTTATAAAAAATTTATTAGCTTATTCTTTGATTGATTTGTAGTTAGTTATTTTTATTTTTTATTTACGTCCGGTATTATAAAGAATTTGCTTTAGATGAGACCAAATATCAAGCAAAAGCTATCTTGAGGTATTAAATTTAAATAAAATGATCCAATAAAACAAGATCTGCTTGACAGCTCATTTGTTTTGTACTGTGGCGTCATCATCACTAAATTTTTCTAATAATGAATTTGTGAAAAACAAAATATAAATAAAAAACGATAAATACAGTTTACATAATAATTATTTTAAATTTTATTCTTTGATTTTTTTCATTTTTTATAAATTTGTTAGAACTTCTAACTCTGAAAAACATCCTAGGTACATCTAAAAAATAATGTTTTTACATCAAGTGGAATATCTACTTTATCACTTGCATTTACGTGGAATTTTAAATAATCACATTGTTATTTAACTCCTGTAGTGTTTATAGAAATAAAAATACCACAATCTTTAATCCACTTTTTTTTATTTCGGGATTTTTTGGAAAACGAAAAAATTTAATATGTGTATTATGTATCTGTCTGTTTCCAGTTAAAACAATTTTTTACAACACAGTACCGCATTTTTTTATAACCAATATAATGTCAACAATGTCTATTTCACTTCAGACTTCTATTTTCTTCAATCCTAAATTTAATAATTCAAACTTAAGGGGGGAAATAGGTGTAGGACGACGTATTTTTAGTGATTTTCATGAATTTTTTTAACACATAAGGAATGCATATATTTTATTTATATTTTGAGGTCATTTTACACATATATTCAAGAGTATATTCTAAAATTTTCAAATATTTTCCTCAAAAAGTAACGGAGATATCAGCTGCCGCGCATTGTAAGTCGCCATCCGGCTGGGAAATTTGTGTACATCCCGGAGGTCACAATTTTCATCTGAAATCAATTTTTCAAAAACATTTATTTTTTCTATAAGTGTTTCTTTTATTTGAACCTCAATCCTCACAAAAAAATTGAAAATGAATAATTTTTTGAGGAATGCGAAAATGTAGTACGATTTTTTACCATTTTTTAGGTATAAAAACAAAGAATTGTTTAGGATTAAACAAAGATATTGTTTAGGATTGAGGTTCAAATAAAGCGTATTTATATAAAGGAACTATGTGCTGAGTTTGATAAGGATTGATCAAAAACTGTAGGAGCTAGAGTGTACACAAATTCGAAAAAAGCAGTTTCGAGAGAAACGCGTTTGAAAATAAGAGTGGCAGTAAAGGTAAATTTAAGGCAGTAAGTAATAAATCAATTTAAACAACTTACTGGTTAATCAGCTATTCCAGCACAATATTGCAATCCTTCGTCAGCTTCATATGCATAATTTTCGGCTTGCAGCTTTTCTTCTCGAGCTTCCTTAGAGGGACAGTAAGGACAGTAAAAGCTCTGACCGTTTGACCGAGAGACACTCACTCAAACGCTTATAACTTTTAAACGTCGTGGAATTTTGATTTGAAATTTTCAGAATATATTTTTGAATAGTTCTACTATCGATTTATGAAAGAAAAAAAAGTTGAATTTTTTCAAGTCACTACACCTATTTCCCCCCTTAATATGTACAATTTTTAATTTGTAAATTTTTGGCCGATGTACTACGTCATCAACACTATACGCAATAATGGCGACTGTCAAAATAATCGTAGCAGACCTTGTTTTATTGGATCATGTTGTAGGTATTGATTGATTGATTTGGTGTATACACGTTAAGTAGAAATTGGAGATCTAAAACTAGTGGTGATGGATGTACACCTGTTATTACATTACAGCTTTATATTTTTACTGATACTGTTCTAAAATCCCGAGCGAATTCATATCGTTTTGACACCTAACAGATATATAGCGTTTGCTTTTCTCTAGAGTACTCTAGAATATGGCTATATTCTTCGAATATTTTACATTCAATTTTTAGTCTCGCCAGCGAAGTGTTTGGATATTATATCAGTAATAAGGTCAGGTGCTTTATTGATGTAAAAATAACAAAATGTGATGGCCACCCCGATTTACTAAATAGAACAATACCGAGTATACTTCATGCATGCTATTAATCAGTGAAAATACATTATGTATTTTCAAAGGTTTCACAATATTTCAAGGTCATATCGGTACACGTGTTTGTTGTGTGTTGTACCTACTTTATAAGATTTTGCTGAACTGACAATGAGTGCTCGCTGATTGATAAAAATAATCGTCATCAATTGATTTTTATTCATGTTTATCTTAATGTATCTGAACTTTTGGACGTTTCCTCTACTTTCATTACTTATTTCTTGTCACAAGTTAAAATGTTACATTGTATGAAGAAAATATTTAAATAATATTAATTGATATATTCTTTATTTTAATATTTTTTTAAATAAAGTATTATAACAAACATATTTAAAAAAATATGCCTATAGATCGGTTCGTGTTAATATTGTTACAGTACGAGTTATTTATTTAAAAAGATACTTTAAGTAACCAGACTCTTGTATGTATTATGTCCTTCTTCACCGTTAGTTGTTTACGCGAAAACGTGTATATTTGACATTAATGACCTTGATTCGCTGCTGATTTTTATTTAAGATTATATGTATATGTATACCATTTATCCGGTAAAAAAATACCTTTCTAATAATTTTGTGTATAGTTTGTAAACTGCTTAATAAATGGGTTTTTTGAAATTGTTTTGAAAATTTCACTAATTACTTCAATAATTGAATTTCTTTAGTAATTTTAATCTAAATTTTTTTCAACTCGTAGTTATCTGACTCAATGTTAGGAATATTAATATTTGGGACACTCGGTCTCTGGATGCTTCGCACCCTAACTATGCGTTCTTATAATACTTTTTTTCAAATGTCATCAATAGTTAATTACTGCTCTAAATTAAGTCGTTTAAATGAAAATGTTATTTATTATGTTTTTTTTTATAATAGACATGTAGACTAATTTAAACAAAAACTATTCTATGATGATCTTACATGTCTCCTATTTCCAAAAAAATACTTATTTCTGCAGAAAAAAAAGGTTTAATCGCAGATATTGACTCTTTTAAAACTAATTTTGAATCTGTCGCCAAAACGCTCGCAGGTGACATACGCGAGGTTTGTGACGTCACACTCCTTGTCAACAATAATCAAATATTCAGAGTTAGACAATAATTTAACTATTTTGTGTGTTAAAAATTAATTACAAAGTATATAAGTTGTTAAATAAGGTATGTACCTAATAATCTTGTAAGAGGAATTGATATTTGTCTAAAATAAAAGTCAATCACTTTTGACATTTAGTGGTCCGTGACGTCATTCTGTGTGATTGGTGGTTTCATTTAACACGGTGGATTGCTGTATTTTGCATTTTTATTTTAGCAAAAATTATATTAATCTCGCTTTTAATATAAAAATAAATACATTTTTTAGAATCTTTTTAACCTATTTCATTATTTAAAATCCTAATTTCAATGATACTTTGTTACTGGCAACATGCGTATTATCATTATATATTTTTCTATAAAATACAAAACGTTAGTTCAACGAACTAATTGTACACGCTGCATAAAACCAATTGTAAAGGTAACATTATACCTTGTGTAAGTGGTTAGTTACATGTTTGTATAAGAGTAAACCAATGTATCTCGAGATAGCTTCGGAGCTTGAAAGAAAATTTAATACCTTCGTTATACATGGGTACGTGTATACCGGAATTAAAACTTTTCATTTATAGATGCATTTTATTTTGTATGTAATAATACTTTTTGTTTCATGCAAACATTTTGATCAGCACATAGTATACTATTTTTGTAATTTTGGTATTTCTTGTTTAGTGTTTTTTTTTTAATTTATATAGTTTTATTTTTTATTTTTCAGAATAAGTTAAACCAGAGTCCGACAATACAGTTCCTAGGAAATGAAGGGGTAAGTTCTTTTTTTTATGACAATTATATTAATAGTTTATATTCGTGGAATATGAAAATAAAAAATACGTGATTTTTAGAAGAAAGTAAACGTAAAGTTCCTATTTCTTTGAATAAAATACAATAATTTATATCCAATTATTCTTAAGCGCTAGTTTCTTAGTACCTAATTTAAAAACATATTTTGTTTTTGGACTATCATTGTAGATAGTATATTATTTGATAATAATGTAATATTCGATATATGTATAGGATTGCGTTTTAAAATCTACATTGTATTTATCTATTGAAATAAGAATTATGTTAAAAGATTATCTATTGAACTAATGGCGATATAAGTCAAGTATTTATTATGTCTAATGCAGGGATGCACAAACTAGTGCCCCCCCTCCCCCCACCCCCAATTGATACTTGTACTGTGTGAACACTTATAAATAGTAAACTGGGGGAGGATGTACCTCTAATATAAAGTTTTTTTTTTGTAATAATTTGTAATTTGTAATTGATTTTTAAAGTTTAGCACGGCGGTCCTGTGTAATGGGTTTTGAATAAAGTCATGTGTCGGCCACAGTACAATATGTTCGATACGCAACAAAATTAAATTAAAAACATTTTTCTATGTGTATTTCTCAATGAAATATATTTTGATAAATTGTTAAAATGAATCAAGCGTAAACTAGATTGTTTTTATCTCTTATAAACAGATCCGGGGCGGCTTTGATTATATAAAATTTATATAAAACAGCTTTGCAATACCGTATTTATTTACTCGATGTAACGTCAATGAGCAACCCACGCTTCGCTTTTAAACGGTGACAAGGGTTGAATTCATTTCAAAAACAGTCGGATTTTGTTTTCAGTATAACAAATGCTAAATTAATGTAGAGTTTTAGTAGAGACTCTTGTATTTACAATATGTACTAATAATTTATTTATAATTTTGACTTGTAGATACCAAATTGTATTATGTATATTATTTTTCTTACAATTAGTAACATTAAAAAATACATATGTCAAGTAATTACACATTTCTTCCTCGTACTCAATTCTTCAAAGGGAAGTGTATTTTTGTAAGGAAATATTTTACTGCAAAACTTGTAATTACCTTTTTATAGAAAATGTAATGTTCTACAAAAAAAAATTATGTACACTTTCCACGAAACGCTTCGTTCTTGAGATATTTTGATTCACCTAAAAAATATTCAAATCAGTTTAGTGTTACAAATATTTAAATAATAGACAGACAGAATCTTGATCTACTTTTAGAAATGAAGTTTCCTTTCTACATTTTTAATATTGCAAGGAAGAAATCCAAAAATTGGTTACAAAATAGTTAAAACTTCTTATCAAAAATAAGAACAACACAATATATTTATTTCAAAACCATTAAAAGTGAAATAATCTTTATCATTTATCATATAATTGAAATTTTGTTTTATATGAATGTATTTGTAATAATTATAATTCAATAAATAATGTACAATAATACTTATTATTTGACTGCTATGTATTTACTGAAAGTAATAAATTATAATACGGAGAAATAAAACTAAAATTTTGATAGCGAATTTAATTTTATATTTATTTTAAAAAAAGTCTGTTCTTTTTTGTAAGAAATTACAATCCAAATATTTGATTGTTTTTTATATCCATTAAAATATTTTTTAATGTGTACACGATATAAAAATAATACATTACTTTTTTTTATCAAATCAACCCGTCCCTGAAAAAATGCTGGTAATTGCATCATGACATTTAAATGCTGTTGTATACTCGACACTGTGAATTAAAATCTTATAAGGTCGTTCTATGATATATGTCAGAATAATAATTGCCACAAATCAAAAAGTGTACAGATTTTGCAGAACAAAATATGTCTAGGCCATTCGTACGGTCTACATATAGGTACGCATAACTGCAGTAGTCACATACTCTGTTTATCCTTGCATTTATTTACTGTGAGATAGAAAGAGACACATATAGTGGTGTAAATATATTTGCCGAATATTTATATTTTGTTTATTTCATCAGCGAATTAAAGTTTGCAACGCATTTTGATTGTATCAGACACGAATGAGTTTGACTCTTTAACGTCCGGAATTTTAATTTTAATGTCATTAAAAAGTTATTAATCATGCATTCAATACAATGTGTGTAACCACTTTTATTTATTAGGAATAAAATGATTTTTTGTAGGATTTAATATGCTGGCACTTATTTTAACGACTCCCCCCCCTGACAAGGTTATACAAGGTTAATAGAATGTAACTCTAGGGTAATCAGGGTAGTTGACATTTACGAATCCGAGGATCAAGGGCACGGTAAAATTTATTCTTATTAAATATTTTAAGTTTAATTTTATTTTTAATTTTTGGCGTCTGAACTATATTCATTTATCATTGTTTTACATCAATTATGAAGGATATTTCTAACATGTAAACTTATTTTAGATGTTTATGTGATACTATCATTTCGGTAATGAAATGTAATTATTTTTTAATTGTTAATTATACTCGTGTGATTGATTATCCAAGGCCATTGTTAATGATAATTTACTGAACCTCAGACACGTTTGGAACTTTGTTTTATCTATCAAAATACCTGTTTTAAAATTTGTATTGTTTTTCCCCTGCAATAATTAAATTTCTTTTTAGTTTTCCTTTGTACTATATTAAAAAGAAATACATTTTATTAACTCGGAATTTTTCCTCGTGCGGCTCCTGGTGCTTAACTTATACCTCTCCTTTTTTGTTTATTTTTGATAAAAAATTAAATTCTTAAATCTTTATATTATTGGAGAGGGGGGCAAAATTAATCTCTGTGTGGAACCCTTCGCAGGTGTGGTACGTGAGTTAGGGAAAAAATATAAATATGATTGACATCTGCATATATCTTGGTAAAAAAATGTCGACTTCATAATTATCAAATAGGTATCAGATGATACCTATTTTCTCTTTGACAAGATATCATATGTTTATATAAATAAATCTGTCAATCGTGTTGTTGAATAGCCCACAAAAGAATATAAATATCTTTATCGGATAACAATTGTCAATGTGATTTTTTAACAATCACATTTGCTATCAAAATACGGAACAGGACTGATAATGCTGAACACGTGTTCTGGGAAATCTTCGATATCGACGACCGCTTGCGTGTTGCACTATGGCATACACATGCTCGTATTTTATAAACAAGGAACTTGTATCGAACCGTATTACAGTAAACAAATACGGTCTCGTGATTATCATTGTAATAACGTTATTGTTATTAATTCAATTTTCGATTTATAGTGCATCGTTTTTCTGGGAATAATTAATCGAGCTGATTAAGAGTTTATTTTTAACATTTTATAATAAATAATGTATATACAGTATTTACGTAAATTTTAGTTCGCGTATTTATTAAGGATGTGGTTTCTTACTGTTTACATATAAATAATTATAATTACAACATGTATTTTTTTACTTGTATTTCTTTGAAAATTAATAACACAACATAAATAAATGTAATAGGATTAAACATTTCCATATACTTATCGAATAATTTTAGTCATTTTAAAATTTACTGTGTACCTTTTTTGAAGAGGAAATTTTGTCAAAACTTACGAAATTTACGTGAAGGGGGGAAAGCTCCAGAACAGTTAATACGTAAGGCTTTTTTTTCTAAGTATTTATGATAACGCATTAATTGAAACCATTTTCAGCTGTGGGAGTAAATTTCCAGTTTCTGGATAACCGGGAAAAGTCAGGGAAATTTGCTATACAGGGAAATGTCAGGGAATTTGGTTGGAAGTCAGAGAGTTTTTTTATAAAAATGCAAAAACAAATACGTTTCAAAGGTCATTAAGTTCAATCTGGAAAATTGATTGCATTACAAGGATCTAGTTCGGGATTTATTTTACGATTAAAGTTGTAAAAATAATAATATCGGTGGTAAATTTGCCGCAAGAATATACAAAATGTAGCTATTTGATTGAATTATTTCAAAAAAATAGTTATCTATTAAAATTTAAAAGAAAACATGCTACCTTTTTTAGGTTTTTTATCTAAATTAAAAAAAAAAACAGGGAAAAACGTTAAAAATTCTCCTGTAAAACCGGGAAAAGTCGGGGAAATTTGTTCCAGAGAGATACTGGCCATCCTGGATTATTACTTTCTTTGTTAATTATTTACATCAAATATTTTCTTGTAATTAATAAATTCCCAGCTAACAACGTACGCACATAAAAAAAGTCCGGAAAATATAAGAACGATTAAAAAATACATTTATTTAACCTTGAATTTACGTAATTATTTAGCGAAATTTACTTATATTTAAATTCTAGAAATGTAACTGTCAACAAAACTCTATATGACTCATCATGCTACTTATTGTATTCGCTGTGATTCAGTACATGTAAAAAAAAAACAAGCACGCGCTGCTCATTGGTGCTGTTTTAAAATGTTTATTTTATATCTATAAATTTTCAGTTATAAATCTAATTTTATTTTGTTATTTATTTTAATGGAAAATTATGATTTAAAAAATATATTTTTTTTCGTTTAAAAAATTTGTATTTTATTGTATTTACAATGCAATGTTTTTTCAGTCAATATATTGGATTATTTTTGTTTCTTTGTTTATTACAAGTAAACTTAAAAACCAAACTTTCACTACTTGAAAACCTAATGCAAATGTTATCTGCGAAGAATCAAATCTATTATGAATTTGCTCGAGATTTAAATGTAAATGTAATATAAATGTATAATCGGGAATTAAATGTAATTTACTCCAGAACAAATTCTATATAATACCCAACATAAGAGTATAATTAGTTCAGATAAGATATCATCATTTAATTATTTCAAATTAATTATACGAATATGTGTTATAATCTTTTATATGTGGTTACCTTTATATATTTACAAAGTATGTGTATATAATACTAAAAATATGATTATCATCGCACAGGAATTTAAGAGTATCGCAAACATGGGTAAACCTCACATATATACAACAGGCAGACAGACAAACAGACAGACGAATGGAATGATCGGGCCGTACACGAGGGTCGTTAGCTTTCTCTTCTATCTAACACATACAGAGTAAGAGAAATCAATATCAGGAACAGTGCGGTGTGTCGGTTTTGTCCTTTTCCTGTCTCTAGCATAGCTCGCATTGTATACGTCGACGTATTCCCACGGATTTCAAACGGTGGTCTGTGGGTTCATTGTGGTTTAATATTTGATTATTCTGTTGAAAATTGTGTGTGCGTTGCTTGGTATTATGTTATTTGGGAAAATAATATATGAATGTCACTTCAATATTTCAAATTTTAAACTTGAGGTTGTTGCATATTATAGATGTGGACCTCCTATTTTTGAAAAAAACGAAAATAGATATTTGCTGTTCTTAATTTTTGAATTTTTCTGATATTACAACGCGTAATAAAAAAATGTTTCAAACAATATTATTATCTAAAAAAATTATGTTCTTATCATTTTGTAGGTATAATGCGGTGTTTTCACCGAAAAAACAAAACAGAAACACCGTGTATTTAAAATACTTCGTATTTAAAAATGTAAAGGGTTTATTACTTTTTGGTCATAAAAACACCATGTTTCTGTTTTGTTTTCTCGGTGTAAACACTGCATTATGATGTATATATCCTCTAGTGCAACATTTCCCAAAGTAAGTTCCACAGAAAAATTCAAGGGTTCAATGGGTCTAAATAATAAATCAATTAAACAATTTTTGTTTCATTTAGTGTTTTATTAACCCTTAGCTGCTCAACTTCTCCAGAATAACATACCTGCCACACTGGAGTTACCTCGTACCCCAGACACTAAAATGCTAACTACTCGTAAGCTATTGAGTATTTTAATTCAATAAAATTCCTCTATCATCTTCGAACGATACGGAATGCACTCCAATCCTTTTATTTAAAAGAATACATAATATTTATTATGTTTAAAAAATTGAAAACCTTGTAGTATTTAAACAGCTTACGTTGAAGTTGAAAAAATGTAGGGCGCCTGGTGCCCCATAGTGGCTGCTAAGGGTTAAATTTGGCGTGGGCAATGGGGTTCCATAAAATGTAAATAGTTAGGGTTTATGAAAAAAAACACGGACATACATAACTTGGGAACCGCTGTTCTAGTGTATTATCTATTAGAATTAAGTATAAGTCATTATATTTTTTGATTATTAACATTTAACATTTGTCTAGACAAGTTTTGGCAGCACTCCTCTATCTGTCTTCATTTTCTCGTTGTTTTTCTATAGAAACTGTAGGTGGTTGACGCCACTAGATAAACGTGTAACAAACATTGTACATTTTTCCATCACATTTAGTAGTCCTGTTTTAAAAATGTTTGAAAGAAGGGCATTTGTTCATATAAAAGTTTCTAAACATATTTCTTTTGGTTTGATTCCATTTGCCAATTGAAAGTTTATCAGACAGAATGCAACAAGATTTAATCTACTTTATTAACCTTTTCGTCGTAATGGAGTTTCCAATCCTGTGAAACTTACCCGATGCAGTATTACCAATAATGTGGACCAAGTTTTAACGTTGGAAGTTTCAAATAGAATCTCATCTTATAAATGAAACTTGCTAAATTATGATGGATAAGAAGAAACGTTACGTTAAATAAAACAACCCTTATTATGTAAGAAATTAAATTTATGTCCGGTATTATAAACGACCTAGCAAATTTGCAAGCTAGCAAGCACTCTCAAATGGGGTATCAAACTTATATGATAGTTCTCTTAAAGTTTTAGATAGATAGATAGTATGTAAAGTATATTTACTAAAGTGTATTTACTAACCTTGCGTAAAAAACGGTAAAAACAAACTTACTGAGAACTGTCGTATAAGTTTGATATCTCATTTGAAAGTGCTTGCTAGCTTGCAAATTTGCTAGGTCGTTTATAATACCGGACATTAGCATATCAAAATTCGAATTTATTTATTATTTCAAAAACAAGTATTAATTAATATTTATAGATTTTACTGACTTTCCAACGTTTTTCACAATTAACACTATCTACATTTCATTTTTGTCATATTTCTGGAACAAATTCATTATAAAGACCTGCTAATGTGAATTTTTAATGTCTGAATAATTTTCGCTCTACCTTAGGCTTGCCAGATTGTTAGATGTGAAAAAGAGGATTAGCTCATTAAAAAAGAGGACAGCTTGAAAAAAATTAATAAAAATGTAATATTTTTGATTTCGTTGACCTTTTTTTTAGGTTTTTTATCTAAAATTTGTTGAAATAAAATTCAATTATTTAGCTATTTTGCCAATTTTTTTACCCCGGACACAAGAGGGCACTGTCCGGAGAAAAGATAGCGGATGGCTTCCCTACTCTACCTAAATTATGCACTTTTTTTTACTCACGCACGGTGGTTCACGATTTTATGCATTGAAATTTTATAAAAACATTCAAGTATTTCAAAATCACTCACGCTCATGTGACGTGACATAAAAAATTCACGACCGAGTCTATAGCTATAATTCGATGTTTGGGTTTTCTCTATAACTTTATTAATTTCAATTAATTCCTGTGGGATGCCAATAAAAATGACTGATGGAAATTCTCTTGAGTTAATATAATTATGATAACAGGAGAAAGGTGGTTGTTTCTTTCCTTGTTTGTTATTTTCTCGTTGATCGAATTGTGTTATGTGAAGAGAAAGTATTAACAATCCGCAAAATAATTCGTGATCCGTTTTAATTTTAAACAAAGTAACAGAATTTCTCAAACAATTCTAAATACCTCTGCTATTGTCGATTAATTATTCTTATGTTCTTCAATATTACATTTAGATTATTTGTTTACGATTTTTATCGATATATTTTCATACTGTATTAATTACAGAAAGGAATGTCTAGTTAAAATTTTATTATCAGAAATTTAAATTGTTCAAATGAATATTTTATTCTAATTTGAAATAAAATATGAAAATATCATATTTGATTGTTTTTTATTCTAAGTTGAATTGAAAAAATATAAAATTCAACTAATCAAAAAGTTTAGTTGTATAGTTAACTTCATGCGTTACGTGACGGACAAACAAAAGCTATTTTTATAATTTAATTGTTGTTTAATTATATTTTTACTGTACATTTTCATTCTTAAAAATATATTTTTAACTTATTCTAAGTAGAAAGACGTTTTCTTTTCAAGTATTTATTTATATTTATTTGCTGTTAAATTCTCAGAATTTTTTTATGAAAAGCTACTTTATTTACCTGTTATTTATGACATTTTTATATACAGCAGACAAATTGTTTTGTAATGCTATTTTAACTTTTGATATTGTTGAATCTGATTTATTTTTTACGGTATTATCTTAAAAAAAATATTTTTTTACTTGCTTATTGATGCTTGATATTTAATTGTAATAATAATTTATATAAAAAAATCATTTAGTGACGATTTAAACCTTAAGCAAATGATACAAAGTCGCAAAAATTTATGTTTTAAAAAATGCAACCGGTATCATGTCAGCTAGAAAAATTATTCGTACAAATATAAAAAATTGACAATGATGTGTAAAATTTGTTTTCCAAATTTAATAATACTGACAAGGAGAACCCTTCAGAGGGCCGCTTTCGATTTTCTTCATATTGAAATATGTTGTGAAGGGGGGTCCCATGATAACACCTATACCCGGTTTTGGGCGCAGACGGGTAATAGTTTAAAAATTATGACCCAAAATATATTTTAATGTTGCATATATATACCTATACGTTAAGTCAATTTATACAAGCGTCTGTTGGGTCATAATTTTTAAACTATTACCCGTCTGCGCTCAAAACTATGTATAGGTGTTATCAGGGGACCCCCCTTCACAACATATTTCAATATGAAGAAAATCGAAAGCGGCCCTCAGAAGGGTTCCCCTTGTGAGGTTATACTAAAATGTTTATTATGTTGAATAAATAATATTATCTAGTGATTTTCTTTATTTTTACGTATTATATTTTTTATAATATAATTCTATTAGCTTTATTTATAAAATAAATAAGAATGAAACAATGTAGTGGCGACATTTTATTTATAGAATAAAATCAAAATCATGTTTACGTATAAACATTTAAGCAAGTTCCATGAAAGTTGACCATTACTTATCATATGTATTAAATTTCATGGCCAAATCAATTTAGATTGGCTATACTTGTTACAGTCGATAATATCGATGTTATTTGTCGCAATGAAAATATTATTGTCAATATGGTTGGTTCGACATAATACCTTCTGGTAAAATAAAAATAAAATGTTTGCGACCAAAACCAAGCCTAGTTATTTTTACAGACCGTCAAATTGTATCAATCGTACAAAGAATTTTGTTTGATTTTATAATATGGAAACAAAAATAAAATAGTAGAAATAATTTCTATTTGCATCAACATAAATTCTCGTCCAGATCGAATGTTTAAATTAGTTGCGTCAAATAGTTTTAATTTATCCAATTTAAAAAATATTACAGCGCATAATATGAATTATAGCAAATATTTTGGTCTAAAATATTTATTATTTGTAATAAATCATGAAATACATCAATTCAATGAATTATTGTTTTGGATAAAATAACATTAATTTATTGTTAACTAATTATTGCATTGATTTGGATCAAATAGGTTCCTATAAATAATGTAAGTCAATGAATTATTTAATTCAAATAAACTTTACTTGCTTTCAATAAATATGACTCAAATAATTTGAGTTCTTTGTATCCATTTTTTTCAGTAGATTTAATGTGCTATAAGTGCATTTTTTGGGCACATGATAAGTGTACTAATGGTCAGAGGTTTTCACTGCGATTTTTGTACCAATTAGGTTTAATTATCCCACTGTTCGTGATTACCCCATGCTAGTCTGATAATCATAAAAAGGGTTATTTTTTTTCTTTGATGTTAACTTTGTTCTTATATTTTATTAAAATTTATAATAACTAAGGGATTATATAATAATAATAAACAACACAATTATTTTTTACTCAGGTTTTTATTTATATGATTTTTCCCTAGTATCCTTAACTATTCCGCTCTCCCCTACATACATGATTTGAGGATATTTATTAAATAGAATTGTTTTCTAAAAAAATGTGATAATTAATCAATAATCTATCATTGGTCCATTATACGAGTATGTATGTCATTACTTAAGTAATAAAAATAAAGTGCATTATGTGCATCCACAATAATAAATTTTATCTTTTGCATACATACGTCAATATACCGACATTATTATCATTCGATTGAAATAGTTATTTAATTTCTGTGTAAAATATGTCCAGTCTTATCTATACTGTGATAACACGTTATACCTAGGAGCTGGTTTTTAATTTAATCACTTCATGTGCGCCAAATGTGTGGTGCAATGTTGTTAGAGGACGTATATAAACTACCATTTTATGTTAAAAATATTGTCGTCAGATTTTTTTTAAAACTAATAAAATGTCAAAGGTAATTTTAAAGTTCATATAAAGTTGTTATTTTATCTAATCATATATTTCTTATAAAAAATGCATTATACTATATGATATTTTAAACATTCATTTGAAATGTGATATTTGTGTATATTTTTTTTCTGTACAAATTGTAGTTATTGATAATAATCGAAAATATAAAATAACTCAAAAGAACTTAAATAAACGTTATCTTTATAGTGTTTGTTTACAAAAAAATGATAATGTGTTATCGTAGTTGTTTTATATATATTTATTTTTACTTATTAAATATACCGTGAATAAAAAGAAATATAAAAACATATTTTTTTAATTTAAATTTAATTATGTACGACTAATTGAATCAAAGTTAATGTTTCAGGTGTATTGTTTATGATTTAGCTTAGAAATAAATAAACAATAGGAAACAAAAATTGTATTAAAACGGTGGTGCGCCGCGAAAATTTAAATTTGATGAATTTTGTACTAAAAGTTTTAAGATTATTTTGTTTTATATTGAGAACGCTGAAAACTTTAAGAAATATATATTTTCAGAGAACCCAAAAATTTTAAACAATTAATATGTAAAGTTATTAATAAATAAATGCATATAAACAAAATACGATGAGTTTGTACATAATTTGTTTAATACCACTGGTACACACCAACACAGGATAACGGATAATTGGTGTACTGATTAATTTAAGGCCGCGACAGGTCTATCGTTACTCCATAGGTGTATTGAATTTTTTTCGCGTACATTATTGCATAGATATTTCGTTGTTCAATGCGCATAATCGAAGGTTCTTTTTAATTGGGGTCAATATTTAAATGATACTTAATTAGATTAAAAACAGATTTTTTTATAGTTGAATGTTTTTAAATACATATATATTTGTATTATTCTATTGTTACCATTAGAGTTTAGAAAAATAGTTATTTAACTTATACTGTATCGTTTATCATATCTCCAATTTTATATAAAATTGAACCCAATTTTAAGCAACTAGTTTACCATTCAAAGTTGTTGTTTTTTTAGAGCATTTTCTGCTAGTTTTCGTTCAATAAAATTCATGAAATATAATTCATGAATAAGTTTTTAAAAACAATTCACTAAACTAAAGTCAATTATAATTTTTTTTCTGTTGAATCAATACCGAACAAAAATTCTTAGGAGACCCGCCAACAATTCCAGTCTGGGAGCATGTGATAGAAATTGGGGAGCATGCCTGTAATTTATAATTTTCTATAATTTATATTCCTTAAAATATAACCGACCAATCATAAGAAAAAATACCCATTAATTCCATTCAAAATATTATTTATTTAGTTTTTTTTAGATCTAAACAATGTGTGTTTCTTTTATGTATATAAAACAACAAAAACAAATAGTTTACTTAATATCGATTTCCATGCAATTTTGTTCCTTTAGTTGCAAGGTCGTCGATACATTACATTTTCTCTTTATTTTTATTTGACCTATAACGTTAAACAATGAGATACAGTATTCGGTGACCTTACACACATCTATCTAAAATTTGAAACAAGTATAATAATAAACACTCGATGCATGTTTCTATTTTAGTAGAATCTATATTCAGGTGTTTATTGTTAATTAGTCATAAATAAAAATCGAAGCGAATTGTACCTCCACTTTATACCTAATGATGAAATAAAATGTTGAGTGTGAAATGAAATTAGATATTTATTTTTAGCACTCGATCAAATAAACGGGCTTGGTCGCACAGGTAGTCCACTGTAATTATCGTATATGAATAATATGTTAGATATCATCTTCACTCGAACCGTTAGTTGGGTATAATTGTTTGTATATTTTTTCTAGGCAGATATAATATTCGTTACACTTCTTCATTTTTAACTTAACATTCATAAAAATGATATAATAAATCTTATGATACAAGAAGTATATAATAAAATTTCAAAAATATCAATATTTAAATTTGAATAATCACTGCATAACTAATATTATTTTGTTGGAATCTTTATTTTATCATTTCTTTAAAAAGTACATGTGATAAATTAGATATGTAACTCAAGGGATCAAATGACCATAAATCAAATTATAGTGTATCAATCATTTTATTACGTATTCAAAGAATATGTGTACAACAAATTTGATTAAATAGGCAATTTCACTAAAATCAGTTACGTAACGCGTATCATATATTAATAAAAGATGCAGTGTATTTGTTTTAATAATATACTTATATACCTAATGCGCACTTAAATCTGTAGGTACACCAGTAAAACTGTTATTGACACACATATCTTTGATGTACAAATAGAGCGTATTACAGCATTAACTACTGACCAACAAACATTGTTACGCGAGTTACTCTGTTGTCTATGTGACTAATAAGACTGAAATGACATACACATGCCTGCTCTTCTTTACCTTGCTTATAACAGTGCTACTATAGAGGGTACCATAAAACTCTTCTTGATTCTTACAAGGTGGTAATGGGAATTGGTCAGAGTAATGGATTGTTCTGAGGTTCTTCTTCGTAGAACTAAACGTTTACGAGTTCATCGCCTCAAAAATTAAAAAAAAAAAGTTTTTTTAAGGGGGAGAACTGTGACGGAAAAAATGTTTTTTTTCTTACATTTTTTTAAAGTATACATATTCATAATTATGTATACAAAAAATTCTGAAAATCGACGGAGTTAATTTAGTGAGACGAGGTAGCATGGCCGGTTATGACATAACAAAAACATTAAACACGTTTATCTCGAAATGACATTTTTTCGACATGGTTGACACAATTCCTCAAAGACTAATGAACCGATTTCATTTTTTTTATAATCTTCGTAATTGTTAGTAGCTATCGTTGCACGTAGCCGATTTTTGAATTTTTGATAATTACTATTTTTAAAACCGCTCTAATAAAAAAAAAGGTCTTAAAAATTAAAAAAAAAATTCAAACGTTCGCCATTTTGTGAAAGAAAGCTACGTGCAACGATAGCTACATTCATATAGATATTGATAAAAATTTTATTTATTTTTTTCATATAACCCTTCTCGAAAGGTTCATAACTTTGTAAATATTTAATTTTTTTCAATAAAAATTGATATTAAATAAGTTGAATATATACTAAACAATTTTTTGACCCGTCACAATGGTTATCCCCCTTAAATACGTCACCAGAAACTTTGAAATATTAGTTTTTGTGAATTATTTCGAAACCTTTAGATTTTATGATTAAATGACTGAAGATAAATCATATAGAACAGGTATAATCTCGATGTTTACCAAGTTTGACTTATTTTCTTGCCCTCATTTCAATCGACCCACTCGAACGTGTAACACAGTTTTATTTTTGATAAAACTGTTTATATAATCCGTGTTATCACTCTCAATTGTTATATCAAATGTTTCTTAGAAAAATGTAATACCGGTGCTTGAGTTTAATTATTTTAATATAATTATTTGTTTATTTTGTTCGTTATTTTGTGTACATTTCTATTGGAAAACTGAGAAAATGTGGTTCCTTAGTCACTAAATATGTTACTTGACGACAGTCTGAAACTATTAAACTCCTGAATAAGACTTCTAACGAAGTCGAAATACGTGTTGATTCAGTGATTTGTTTTATTGTAGTTAGGGTGTATATAACATATTATACATTGCACATATTTAGTTTTAATATGTTGATTTTTTATACCCAACAAAAGTTCATAATATACTTTAAATGATTTTCTGGCGATATAAACAATACGTACGCTAGTAGTCACTTCATTTGACTTTACACGTGAACGCCATATTTCGTGGAACGGCTCGTACCACCCTAGCACAGACTGGGATCACGGCAACTTACCCGATGCCAACCGGCTCCCATGCAATAGAAAAATGAAATTTTTCTACGATAATGCAATTGACAGCTGTATTACGTTGTCTATGGATTTAACAATTGCTTGTACGTAGATCAAATCCATAGATAATATATATCTCAATCCAGTACCCTGCGGAAATGTCACTATTTCGTGACTAAAAACAAATTAATTTATTTACATGAAAGTATATTATATACAATTGCTAATAATTTCCCAATATGAAAAAAGAAAATAAAACTAGATGCAGCAATAAACATTTCTTGTTTAAATATTGTTCTGTAATATTAATTGAGCGGCATTTAAGCATATGTGTTAATCGATCATATTTTCTATATAATCGATTGTGATTCACTGACATAACCTTTACTTTCCCCGCCACATTCCAAACGACTTCGTTCTGTACTATAGGTGATTATTAAGTTACTAATCTCAAACAAAATTTACCAATTTTAATTCAATTTTAACGCCCTTATTAATTTAAAGTATAAATTATTGTAGTATGTTATATTTAAAATGTCTCAAAAAATATTGCAACTAACATTAAAGGCCTAGTTTATAAGCTGCGTTTCGACACACGTTACACGAAACTATGTAGAGTTGATTACAAAGTTTTAGTAAAAAATTTTACTTTAAATTAATATAATATTAATTTTTAAAATATATGCATGTTATACACTTATGTTAGTAAACAGCGTTAATAATTTTCAAGTAGCTAAAATTTAGAAAGTATGTTAAGTATGTATGATTTTTGCAATAATTAATTCATACAGATGTTTAAATTGAGAGTAGTTTTCCATTTTAAATTTTCCTTATTTACATACCAGTTCTAAATATGACAAACATGTAATACAATAATAATTTAAAACCTATTAATTTCTCCCGTGCTTTAATAGTGTGTATTCACTATACACAAAGCTTAAAAAAAATTGATAATCCTATTGAAAAAATCTTTAAAATTTATAAAAAAATTAAATGATAATGATAAACATGAAATTAGGCAGGCATAAAATTTGCCAAAAATATATCAACCGATTAGACCTATTTTTTTAACTCTTCATTAACATCAAAATTATATTTTCATAGCATATGTAATGAAACAACTAGTTTTGAATTTGAACCCTGTTTTGCCAGTCGAAACAAGACAATTTCAGACCAATGCGACTGTGCCGGTCAGAAACAAAGAAACAACGTTGTTTCTGCCCGGCACATTCATTTATTTATTATTTATTTCAAGTCTGTCAGAATCGCATTTGTAATAAACAAAAGCGAATCTTATTTCTGAATAATTCTATTATTAAAATAGTATAAGATATTACTGCGCTATTTGTCTGAAATAGTCTTACTTCGACTGGCTACAGAAATCAAAACTCTTTGTTTCATTACATGTGATATGAAAAATACAGTGTGTGGCACGGGATGAAACAAAGACGATTTCAGACCAGGGCGATGACAGCCCTCGCTTCGCTCGGGCAGTCAACTCTCGCCCTCGTCAGAAATCGTCTTGTTTCACCCCTTGCTACACAATATACTATTTTAATCGTTATATACTCATAACTTAATTTTCCCCGAAAACTAACACTAGTGAAGATAACGTTTAAAATAAAAAAATCGAAAATATATAGTGAAAATAAATATTTGTATGATTGTAAGTAAACGCTTTATTAAGGTATCCCAAACACTTTTTGTTTTAATGTAACGCCTTACAAGTGAACCGACATGATTACTCCGAAGCCCACACACTAAGATTGCTGCTATTTCTTTTGGGTGACTTCTTTCCATTCATTTCTTTATTGAAAATTATTACACGACTACTAAATGTACCTATACACACGAGTACAGTTACCTATCCTACATAATTATTTACAGTTGACCGTATAAATATTGATTAGAGTTTTTACGTTGGTTCACTGTATTATATGAAACGGATTCCTTACAATTAATTTGAAGGTCTTCTGCTATATGTATAATATGTAACATGTAAGAAAGTTAGGTGTGATAAAGACGATTTTGTTTGTTCGAAATAATGTACCTACAGATATTATGTTGCAATTAATACTCAAAATCAAATTATATAGAATGCCCCTACCCCCTCCCTCAAACCTCTACACGAGATTTTTTTACGCACGAAAGATTTTGCCGCATGATTATAAATTTATTTTTTTATCTTTTACAATTAGTTCTGAATTTCGTTATAAACAACAAAACAAATTTTTTTTACGAGATATCGAATCATGTTTGTTGTCCATGGATATTGTTTTGCTTGTGAACGAATTCTTTATAATACCGAACATATATTTAATATAGATAAGTAATAAAATATTTAGGAAATGTATGACCGTATATCGTACAGTAAATACAACAAAAATCACACGTGAGAAAAACGCATAGATTAAAAATGTTAATCAAGAACACAATTCTATTGCATAATCTAGTTTACGCACTCGAGACAACGATGTGAAACAATAATTTGTCATTTGTTTGCGTACCTACCTAATATTATACAGTTCTTGCTGCGATTATCTCTCACCATGCAATTATAATGAAGCTAGAATAATCGAGTGTGTTACGGAATCATTGATCACGTGGTTAGTCCATATTATAAGTCCTTCTTCTGTATTTTTTAAGGTGAACTGAAATAGTATTTCATTAATAATAAATTAGACTTGGAAATAATTTACACAACAGTTTTTGTATATTCTCATGTACAAAATATTGGTCAGAAATAAATATATAAATTCTTAGTGTTCTGAAGCTTTTTATTCAATGTTCGTTGTTAAAGTATAGTAAATAAAATCAATGTCGATTGTATACAGGGATCAACATGCCCAACGTTTTCATAGTTAAGTTAATTTATTTCAGTAAATATTGCAAAAAAATTCATTACAAAATATTATATTCTGTAATTTTTATTTAATTTTTTTTAACCTTGTCAGATCACGGGCAATCGGGAAATACCCGGTATATCACGCTGGACCAATTAGTACTGGTAATACAAGTACACAGGTACTTTGACTTGGGCCAAGACTCCTTGTTTTTTTTTATATAACCAAAACAATATTTTCTTTACGTAAGAATATTATACTCTTAATACAACTACATATATTATTGTTTTCATCCAACAATATTGCTTTAAAGAGAAACAATAATATAATTTTATTACGAGTATATCCTTTTGTTTTCGTCGTTATTTATAAAACAACGAATTCTTGACCCAATTAAATTTTTTTCTTGTATATTGTACACTGTACCTTCAAAGAAGAAAAAGATAATACAATTACAGTTGATATTGCTATTTAACTATTTGATTGTTTTAGTCCCAAAATACTTGATTGTAAAGTACTTTCTATAAAATGAAAACTTCAATCTTTCATTTATTTTCCAATAAGCTGAAAAATATTTTTGACTTCTGAACAAATTATATTACAATGGAAGATATCATTAGCTGCATTTTTTTATATTATAATGACCAACCATTTAAAGAACCACATATATTTTATATAAATGTCTGCCTTCGGTTAAATGGAATGGAAAAATATATAATAACCTATAATCGAATCGACGACGACGTTAGATGAGTATTGACTGTATTGCACTTTTAACAACGAGCGCAACAGCACGTTTTAACTTTCGCCAGACCCCGTAAGTCGTGTATGCGTCACAGCATCTCAAGGACGCTCTCTGTCCTTTAACGAAGGTACCTACTACTATACCTTATTGTCTACCTATTTGATATTTTGTTACTAAATGTCATGAACTAAATCTCGATTATTCAGTGTAAATCCCAGAACATAAATAATCATAATTCAATCAAAATTACCTTATTCATTGTAGAAATCTTGTTAATTATTATATTATATGAATTGTAGTACATATTTTCAATACAGATAATAAGGTTCGATATCATAAAGGGGCTAGCAAAATTTGCTATCTAGCAAGCACTCTCAAATGAGGTTTTAATTTTGTGATAGTATCTATGGATTTGCTATTGATTTTACAGCAGTTATTCTTCAACGTATTGTAACTAGGGTGGCCAGATGTCAGGTTTTCACCCGGAGTCTCAGGGTTAGCATACTGTTTATCCGGGCTCCGGGTTTCGTTACAATTTCCCCGGGTTTGGTAAAAATGATGAGAAATAAATAAAAAGTCACCAGAGGGCGCAAAAGTGAAAATAACAATGTCTTCATTTTGATAGGTACCTACATTAAAAAAATGTCTTGATTAACGTGGGAACATATTTTCTCAGGGTTTGTCAGGGTTGACATAATCTTAAATCAGGGCTTACATAATCTGAAATTTGGTCACCCTAATTTGTAACACAGTTGACGACTCTGACTGTACAAAACTATTTTCATAATATCACCACTGTTTTAATATCGATGGTGTTTACATACAACGCGTGCACGAAACTTGTCAAAGTCTTCGTGAAACTTCAAGAGAACAATTTTGTTAGCTCCTATGATACCAGATATACGAATTTAAAAAAAAATGTGCAGACTGTCACCAAACTGTAATGTGTTTTATATGAAATGATGCAGATTATTTTATAACTGTTATTTTGTCGATTACAGACTATGATTTATCATTTAATACATTTAAATTGTTTTAAGGTAGTTGTTCCGTAAACATTGTTTACGTCAGATTTTGTTTAAATTGACAGTTATATTCCCTGGATTAATATCTGAAAAATAACCCATTTTTATAAAAATTGACCATCTCAAAGTCATGAAAAACGATCTCAATGTTTATATTGTTAACACAGCTTATATGGACTAATCGTACACCAACGTAACGTTTTATTAGATAAAATTTAAACGAATCGTCAGTTTTCCATAAAAAAACTGACATGTTGTATATTTATATGAAAGAAAACATACAAAAAAATAAAATTATTGACCATCCCGTTATTAATATTTAACCAGATTTAACTACCAAACCATCACATAAATTACAGTATTGTTGACAATGTGGCAACAACGTATTCATTTGATTATAGTAAAAAATACGCGAAATAATTAAATATTTTTTTACAAAATATGATAAGTGGATTTAAGGGAATTATAATCAATTTCATTAATTATTAATATATTATGTGGTAGCTTAGATGATAAAATATAATCATTTGACAAGTAGTTAATAGTAGATAATGTACAGCGTTGCCATGATCATTTCTCTAAATTATAAATATGTACTCATGGTCTAATGTGATCACATTATGATGGACCAACTACCTTAATTGAAGTTAATTGATGCAAATACATTTTATTATTTAAACGTTTTTGATATTTATTACTTATATAAAATCCAACTTGATGGGCGGCAATATTACAACCACATTTCCTGCAAAAGAAAGCCAGTTTGTCCACCCAACATAAAATGACACTTGGGTAATTACTTTAAGTACAATAAAACGCTAGGCGTCCACGATTTAAAAAAAAATCAGTTTATTACATTATTAATGTTCTGAGCTCTTTTTAAACAATGATTTGAAAATATGTATTTTCTTAATTTAAATGGGTTTTAAAACGAAAGTTGTTCTCTATAATATTGTTGTTGCAAATTTCACTTATTTACTTTTTTCGTTAAAGTTAATCAGATAACAATCATATTCGAAACAGTAGAATGCAGAGAATCTATTAGCACGAGTATGTGTGGCTTATTGTTTGTGGTTTGTAACATCCGTATTTACTTTGCAAAACACGCGATAACGATAAATATGAAAATATAGAAATATTTGTTTGTGTGTAGAAGTAGATAAATCAATATAGAACTAATACTTATTGTAGTGGAGTCATATTAGTGAAAATTTTCTTGAATAATGTTCCTGCATGGAGTTTGTAACTGAAATCCTTGTATTCAGTGACCCCAGGAAGGCATTTTTTGGAACTTTTTGTAAAAACTGTCTATTTACGGTTACCCTGTTTGTACATTAAAAAAAATATTTTTAAAAATTGGTCGGATTGCAAAAATAAAAAAATCTGTTTTCTTTGTTATGAATTCCCCTACAAAACTGAATAGTTAAAATCCATGTAAGGTTTTTACATAACCCGAAGAAAAATAAACATAACCTTTTGTATTTTTTAAATTTTTTTACCAAAAATTTTGGGAAAATTTATTCCTTATTATCATTTTTTTATTATTATAGCGCATACAAAATATTTTAATTGTTTTTTTTTTACGTACTTTCAAAAGATTTTGATTAAACTTGGTGTAAATGTTATGCAAATAAAATTTAAAAACAGTTCTTTTTGTATATATACCTCCATCAGCAAATAACTTTAGACTACATAATTAAATTTTATATAATACAAAATTTATTTGTATTTATTATAAAACAACATAAAAATAACTCTTTATTTTTTGTAGGCTACATAGCTCATTTCTCGCTGTGATCATTTTTGATCGGCATCACATAAACTGCAATCAATTCGTCTGAAAAAAAATCATTTATCAAAAAAAGTATGCGGATCTAGTTTAATTTATTTATTGTTTAATCCACAATTTTTTAATATATTCGCTAAATTTATTATTCTTAATTTGCTTTTTTTGTTATCTTCGATTGTAATTAGCGTGTTACATAAATATTTGTTAATTTACAGTGTTTTGATAAATCATTAATAAGTTCACTTTTTTATGTTTATGACCTTGATTTATCTACAATTATGTTAATTATAATGCGGGGCATGATAATTTTTATAACTAGTGCAGTGAATAAAAAATAGTTTTGTTTCTCTCTTATTATCTTCTTTTGGTTAAATTTAGTGTTGTAATGTAAATACTAATGCATTTTTCCAAAAATAGTTTCATTTTAAAGAGGTATATTTATCACATATTAATTATTGTTTTAAAATATGGGGGTTTTTATTCGTACTAAATGAATATTTGTGTAAAATTTATTTTTTATCACGACAAAAAATGTTATTTTTTTTATTGCAGAACCCTAACAATATCTATGATTTACGTACCCCTCCCCCTTCTTAAAAAAATATTTAATTGATACATATTTAAACGTTTTAAAAATAAGCAAAGAAATACCAAAGAACCCCTAAATTTTCCCTCGGAATTCACTTTAAGAAACGCTGCCCTACAATAAGATCCGCCTGATATCAGCTAGCAAGACAAACTTGAATGAATTATTTTCATTTCTCGACTAATGAATGGATTCCATATAAAATTTAAAGAATCGAAGTGAAAGTGGTGAATTGGTAAGTCGTTGAAAGAAAGAGATGAAACTAGTCTATACCACTCGACTCATTACATCTTCTCCAACATCTGATATTGATGTAGATTTAAAAGAACATGAAATATTTATCTACACTAATTATTTTTTATGTAAACTATATACATTTGTATATTTAAAAGTATACTTATCGGCCTTGAGTGATTCGAAAGCACTTCAGACATAATCACTCTCTTTATTATGCATTGTGTCTATCTCTTTCCCGCATTACTATTCGATTGTTTGACCATTGGCTACTTTCTATCGATTGCGCCAACTTTTTTTTAATATCTTCTTTTACTGGTGTTTCAAACGTCATCAATTTTATATGCGGTTGTTTCAATTAATTTTTAGGGTTATGAAGAAACCCTATTAATCTCACTTTGTCGTCCGTCCGTCTGTCCTTTTCACTCAAAGCGCAATAGCTCGTAAACTATATAAAATAATTTTTATTTTTCTTGTTACATGAAATTATGAAAATATAATAACATATTTGGTTGTATGGTATGCACTAATATCTAACTTTATGAAGGGGGGATGTATGCACCCTCACATTTATCAAAAACAATTTAATATCACCGTGATAGATAATTGAATTAATATAATACTATTTTAGTCATATAAAAATATCACATTGATCGTTAAAATATAGTAATTAAATTATCAAGGTGTTGTTAAGCTTTCTAATGAATTCATTTAGCTCTTTTTAACATAAAATGAATCAGTGCATTCCTCGAAACCATTGACTTGTATAAATACAAGTATAGTTTTTTTAACTGATTTACTAATTTGTTTTTCTTTTTTTTCAGGTAAGATATTTTTATGAAAATTACTCTAAGTGTTGGTAAGCTTTTTTTATGTAATGATTATTCTAACTTCAGAAAATCTGGTCGCTTTAAATGTACCCCTATACGCCCTATAGTATTTTAATTTGATATGTTAGTGGATATTAATGTGTTAATATTTTAGTATTATTTGTATAGATTATCGTCTAGGTGCATTATTTTTAATAATACCTACAATATAAAATTCGACGAAAATTTTGTTTGATAAACTATAATATTATTTAGAACCTAATTATTTTTTCCATGATGAATAATTTTAAATATCATTTTTTGCTTACAAAAATTTAATAAGATTCTCTTTTAATCTCGCAAATATGTATTTTATTAAATTGTTCAGTTTAAAACGCGTTCCTTTTAACTTTTAATTTATTTATACAAAACAAGTTTTACCGCTACATAAATATTTTACGCTTATATTTATATGTACACATTAAATTTAGCAAACAACGAAATAGTTTAATGAAATAACATACATAGGTACTATATTTAAATGTTTATAAAATATTTGTATGCAAACTATCTTTACCGTTTAATACTTTATTTAATTTTGATCTTTAGAATGAGGTATGATAAATCTAAACGTAAATACAATAATTAATTATTGTGGTAGACATTTTAAATTTTCGTCAATATTAGTGATAAGTATTACATAAAATTATATGAAAAAATAAATATGCTAAACACGATTTAGCCGTAGCAATTTAACAACAATATACGCTTTCTAAAAAGTACTTGTTTTATTATTTAAATTGTGACTATATACTGGAATGTTGAAAGTAATATTTGGGATTTAATACCTATAAGCACGGATTAAGTTAAAATATATACAGGCTGTACGTTTTTGACTGGGACTCCGAAATAACCAGTGGTGCGTTTTTTAGTAGGCACTGAAAATGGAAAATAATTAAATCTTTTTATTTTTTTTTTGCTTTTTAAATAATTTAGGTGAAGACCCTTTTTTGCTGATACTTCAAAATATTTTTTTGTACTTTTTAGTTAAAAATCGTACCCAGAGACTTTTGTCTGTCTTACGAAACCAAGACGTGCACAGGTAGAAAGGTTTACTTGAGCCAAGTAAACCTTGTTTTGTATATAATGAAAACAATATTTTTATAAAATAAGAAATATATTCTTAAACCAACTATAGTATTATTGGACGAAGAAATAATGCAGTTGGATTAAGAGTACTTTTCTTATATTAAGAAAATATTGTTTTCGTTATATACAAAACAAGATTTTCTTGGTCCAATACAGTTTTTTTTTGTGTATAACCGGTTTGAATTTTCTCGTCTCAAGTGTATCCCTGATTCTGGTTTTGTGAAAGTTACCTTTTTTATAAAACAAAATAAATTCTAATGTTTAACACCCAAACTCAATGTCAATACCTTCTTCGTTCTCTCTATACATACATATTTTATAATAAACGTTTAATTATTGCAAATAATGATGTATCTTAAATACCGTAACGTCAACAAATAAAAATATTGTAATTTATAAACATATTATCAAATGTCAAACAAATTCAGTACAAATAGAGAGTTTGTATCAATATTGATATTTTTAAGCAATGGTTGAATTATGTAACTCACCACGTGCGGTCTTAAGAGAAAACATTTTGTTTTTAAAAACCAAATCAAATTTTAAAATGCTTTTAAGTGTTTTAAAAATATAAATATATTAACATGTAATATACAGATTCTTCTTCTTCTTTATGTATTCATGTCTGCTTGCCTAGCCTTAATTAATATATAGATATCATGTACTTAGGTACAACAGTTGTTAAATCTTATGTCCGGTATTATAAACGACCTAGCAAATTTGCAAGCTAGCAAGCACTCTCAAATGGGGTATCAAACTTATATGACAGTTCTCTTGAAGTTTTAGATAGATAGTTTCATACATAGGAAGTAAAAAAAAGGTATGTAAAGTATATTTACTAAAGTGTATTTACTTACCTTGCGTAAAAAACGGTGAAAACCAACTTACTGAGAACTGTCATATAAGTTTGATATCTTATTTGAAAGTGCTAGCTAGCTAGCAAATTTGCTAGGTCCTTTATAATACCGGACATTAATCTTATTTAGATAATGACAACCCTGTATGTACCATAGAAAAACTGGCAGCATATCTTTAACGAATTGTAAATTCTACATTTAACTACAAAAGTTCAAATGACCTTTTTTCAATGAAAATGTAATATAACATGCGTCGAATTTTTTTTTAGAGTTCTCCTCCTTCCTCTTCGCCCGATATGGATGATTTTTATACGGGTTCATCTCTTAATCAGATCCAATTAACAAACGAAATTTCATCAAAATCGGTTAAGCTGTTCATGAGTTAAGCATGTGACAAGGATTCGCGAAACAGACAAACAGACACAGAAATTTTGACATTAAAAACCAAAATGTTGACTTAACTTCCACCTGCGTCTTTTGAATATGACGAAGAAGCAAAAATATTTATAAAAAATATCTACTTATAAGTAATCTTTGAAATGCATATTCTCAACTGTAAATCCAATTAAATAAACGTGATTGTTATTTTGTGAAAATGTAATTAAAGCAATTATCTGTTCTCTTGCATATCGCATTTGTAAATCGCATTTGCAAACGTAAAACAATAGACCTGCGGTGAGATGGCGGCTTAGTTGTTTAAGACCCACAATGCACTCACTAACACGTGCAAAAAATTGTGCACAAGTTGAGAATTTCCGTGCAAAATGAACCGTGACTATTATGTTCGGAAACTTTCTAAATTGCAATCATCACCAAAGTTAAAAAGTGCATTCAAGTTCTACCTATTTATACTTGTTTTATCAATAATAATAATAATTCAGGAAGTAAATAAATCACTTGGCTTCTTAGTGTAGACCGAGCCCAATAATGAACTATAACATGTTTACTTAAGTATATAATATATGATCAAATACTGGATCGTTTGATCGTTTCGGCAACGGAGCGATTGAAAGACTACCTGTGTCGACGTCACGCCGACGTTTTTGGCGTCCTTACGCACATTGTTGCACCCATCCCGGTGCTGTATCATCGCACACATGTGCGTGTGTGTGTGTATGTGTGTGCGAGCGAGTCTAGGCCCACCTATTAATAGCGACGGCAACCTTGGCCGAAGCGCGCGCAACCTTCATGACCTAGTGCTCCCGTCCGCGGTATAACGGCGACCGGTAGCGACGTCACCGTGGTGGTGGACATTTTATTAAATACAGTAATAGGGACTTATTTAATTTTAATTTTGAATGGGCTTAATTTCGTCTATTTTATTTTTTTTATTTAAATGTGTCAATGAACCCTTCAATTTGGTTTGAACTAGCTCAAAAAAAATACAAAAGACTACCTGTATACATATACCAAATATTTATCAAACTACCCATTAAAGCTTCATCTAATAAAAATATATTAACAGAAATATCAATGTTTGTCACATATAACAGGGCTGGACTGGGAACATATTAAGTACCGGGAAATCTGGATGACGTCGGACCAGACTAGTGATGATTTGGTTATTTTTATTTTTACAGTAAATATAACAAAGAAAAGGTTATTATATTGTCTACAGATTCATGTTATTTTTAGTTTGATTTATTTTAATTTAATTTTTTTAAATGTATTTTTGTAACCTCGTCAGGTTATGGGCCACTGGTAAATTCCCGGTATTCTGAAAGGCCAGTCCAACCCTGGCGTGTAACGTCAACAAACACAATATTTCATTTAATAAATACTTGATTATTTTATAAATTTTATTAAATTGTTTGTCTAACTATATTACCAGATTTTATTTCTAATTATCTATCTGTAACTTCTTTAATAACAATTGTAGTACGACTAAAGTAAATGCCTCTCCCTAATAAAAATAGAAAACAAATACATTTTATCATTAATATTTCTGTCAATAACATTCTTTAAAAATCGTCACAATGTTTTCGACGAAAAATGTGCCAGTATAATATAATAATACGTAATTTGTTTTTATTTTTAAATTGTACTTAATGAAAATAATAATTAGTTCCTATATAACTATGGTACCGTTGTATTGAACATTACGCGATATTAATGTGATCATATTATCGTATAAATGTAATGAATAATAATATTTTAAATTTAATAGCACCATTAAGAACTCAGTGATATCTATATGTACTAATAGCGCCATTTACCATTTATTATTATTATTTATACACATTTATACATACTAATATTATAAATGCGACAGTGTCTTTCTGTCTGACTGTCTATCTGTTTACCTTTTCACGGCTAAACCGCTGAACCGATCTTGATGAAATTTGGCAGGGAGATAGCTTGCATCCTAAGGAAGGTCATATGCTACTTTGTATCCCGAAAAATTGATTAGATAAAAATATGGGTGTGAGATTAGTATATACTAAGGTGACCAAACGTACTCCTTTAGGGAATTTTGAACTACTTTTTTGTGGACAGTACTCCTTTTTAAATTGTACTCTCAAACTACTCCTTTTTGTGATTTTATACTCCTTTCTACTTCCAAATACATAAAAATTACAACGATTACTATTGATTTTCATATTATATAAAAAATATATCGACAATTGAGGGGTATGCAGCAACAAGGAGTTAACTCCAGTTTTTATAATTTGTGGGAAAATAGAAAAAACTGTTTAAAAAATGGAGAATGTATTTAAATCGCCTTTGTCTTCGTCCAATTATTATTTGTCACCGACCACATGTTTTGACCAAATTCCATTGAGAAATTCGTCAAATTCGCAATTCTAGAGTCAATTTTATTCTGGAGTTAACTCCTTTTTGACCCAAATAGTTATTATAAGAAATAAGAAAATTATTTTCTTTTTAAAGTAAGGAAGCATTGAATAAGAACAATTTTCAAGAAAATTAGTTTATTTCAAGAAAGAACACAGTAACGAGTGTACTAACTAAATTCTAAGCCCAAAAACAAATAGTCAGCTCCTGGAGTTAACCCCATTTTTACCCAAGCGAATGAAGCAGCTAACTCATTCTAGCGGATACCTTGAGAATTATCAACGGTAGGTAACTCTTTGTTGAACCAAACGAAAGAATGATTTTTTTTCCCCCAAGAAACGGTTGTTAACTCTGTTTGGCTTAAAAATGGAGTTAACTCGTTGTTGCTGCAAACCCCTCAATTACCATAGATCATTACAATTGGACAGTATTTTTTTTTAATAACTTATATGAACTCCTTTTATGCCAAAAATAATTGGTCACCTTATATATACTCATTATATAGGTTATACTTTTTTAACGTACCTATTGCGTATATTATTACGAAACTAAACATAAATCTGAACAGCGCGCACGGGTATAACAACTAGTATTGTAACTAAAGAGAAAATAAACGTACGTTTTGAGAGGTTTCACTGTCTTTATGTATTTAATAATGCATTTCTATATTTCCTTTTGATGCATATTATCATTTAATTGATAGGTTGTATTCTATACGAATGCCTCTAACATCACAAGAGTATCTACGACTTCGAGTTGTTACGAGAGCGCAGTACAAGTAACAGTTGTAATTAATTACAATTATCATGATGCTGATGAATAAGCACTTGCGGTGCCTGCGCGCCGCATACAACGACAGAATGGTTTTCGCGTTTCCTGTGTTTGAAAATACTTGTACATATTATACTAGACGTGTTGCTGTATTCGCGTTGTAGTGCGCCGTGGAATGTCGTTTTCCCTTTTCCAGTTCCGTAACTGTTGTTGTGCGAGAGCGAGGTTTGCGCTAGGGTCGATTCATGCAAATGTGCTTATTTTTTTTTATATTTTTATCCGGGGTTCGAAACGTTCGTTAAGAGGCTATACCAGTGTGAACGCTGGAAATTTGGGTGATTTTCGGAAATTTTTTGGAAGAAAAATACTCAGTGAAATATTTTGGAAAATTGAGAATATATTTAGCTATATTAGAGGTGTATTCCATAATTTTTTCACGTAAAAATATCGATATCTAAGCGACTTATACGCTGTTTTCAGAGGCGCAAAAAAATCTCCTCCACTGCGGCCATGATTCCGGACAATGGAGTAGCTGAAATTGAAAAGTGAAATAATGTCGTTAAACTGGAAAGTATTTCCTGTACGATGAACTAAGATTTTCGAAAAATATCAAAATCTAACAAAATGGCGTAGTTATGAAAAAAAAGTTTTATTGCCTATAAAATGATCGTATTTTTAATGCCAAATCGTCAATTTTCATCCAATCAAAAATATCCAAGTTCATTGTAGGGTAAATATATTCAAGAGTACTCAGTTCAAATTTCAAGTAAATCGGATAGTTGCTCTTTGAGTTACAATATCAGCAAATTTGAAAAATCTCTTTTCGAGAAAAACGCATTTAACGTCAGCTCCTGGGCATTTCATATCTGCGAGCGGTCGCTATTTAGAAGGCTGCTGTTTAAAGAGTATTAGAGATACGGCCTTGAAATTTTCACAGAATATTCTTGAAACTAATAAACTCTCCAAAAAGGCAAAAAAAATTAATTGATTTTTTCAAAATTTCACACTGATATGGCCTCTTAATGTTGATTCTGTTGATTTTAGTAAAAGTAATCACGATGGGCTATATAATATCTTTAGTTGAAATAGAACATCGTCAAATGGAGAAAATGTAAAAACGCAACATCTACCTTAAAATAGTATCAATCATTTGTTCAGATATATCAATAAATTACCATTCTTTTAAAACCGAAAAGTAACTAATTCTGAAATCGAATTTAGTATTTATCAGAAAATTACCAAAATGTCAGTTATCATACTATGATTTAAAATTATTGAACTCTACTTTTTTATACACTAATTTAAGATTTATATTTGCTAGATATTTTACTAACTGATTTATAAATAAAGCACATTACCTGGAAAACACAAATGTAGAAGAATTTGGCATCAACACATAAGAATTTAAATAAAATATTGTTAAAAAAACCCAATTATTTTTCGTCGTTCTAATTTCATAATGATATAACCTATTTTATATTTCGTAAAACTATTTCTATAGTTTAAGTTAAAAATAATACGTGGTTTGTTGATTAAAAAAATATCAAATTTTGAGTTCGTTTAAAAAATTATTATTATTTTTATTTCCTTATATAAATTATTCGTAATCTAGCCGAATTGAATGCCCTTTTTGATCGTGTCGATAAGATATTAAAAATAAATCTAATTTTAAATTGAACAATTTTATAATTGTTTTAATTTTTTATTCAGTCATGGTATTTATCACAAGTATTTATTTTTTGTTCAAACATCGTGAAAAGTCAGTAGTTTATACAAAACCTGCACATCAACTTTATTTACATAACATAATAAATTATCTCCGTATCATATTCGATTTATTATCGTCCAGTGGCGAATCATCTGTTAAATATGAATTCAAATCAATCAGTGGCGTAACTATATTTTGTAACTCATTCCCATAGCTAAAAATCAGTATTTTGTGTACAAACAGTTATATTTATTATCAATAATTTGATATATTAAAGACATCTGATACTTTTAGTAAATCAATAAAACAATAAAATACAACATAGTATTAAATATCACACAATTATTATATTCTATAAATATTATTATCTATAGGTATAATAATATGTTATTGTTTCTAAAAATAATGTAGGTATGATTCGAGACATACAGCGTGGGTTGAAGTTTTCGAATTGTATCATAAACAGTATGTTATATTTTCTACATTGTCGTCATATTATGATGTTATTGCCATTTTTTCTGAAAGTATTTTTATAAAACTAAATGCAGATTTATTGTACGTAATATATGTGATATTTGTTATAATTTAACAATTTCATGGAAAGTGATCAATTCTTATTGTTAGTTTTGATATTTTGCCAATAAAAATGTAAACTGAACTTTCACGTATCTTCCAAGAATTAATTCTTTCAAATTTTGCTAGAATTTAATATTTTTTTAGAATATTTATCCATATTTACGAATATGGGTGGCCTAAGTAAAACGAAACGGGCGCGCTTTGATCATTTAAAATAAGATTTTGAAAAAAAAAAAAGCTCGAACACATCGATTTTGCTTTCAAGGGGGACATCTTTTGTTATAAAATTTTTGCAAGAATCTTTTCAACCCTCAGCGGCTATGAGCACAACCCTTAAAATTTTAAATAGCATGATAGGGCAAGTGATACCTCATTTGAAAGGTTTTTTTCATTCTAAATACGGTGCTTTTTTTTTTTTTTTTTTTTTTTTTTTCAAATCTGTTTAGTTTTAGTCAAATTATTTACATTTTAAATTCCATAAATGCAATGATTTTTTGATCAAAAAATAAATATTTACAACTAAAATTCTAAATAAAGTAGGCTTATTTTCTTATCAAATAAATAAATGAAGCGCGCCCGTTTCGTTTTACTTGGGCCTTCCTATACTTCCTGTATAGATAAATGTACAGAAACAATAAAAAAACTTGTTTAATATAACGTTATTCTGAATTTAAAAAATTTGTTTGCATCAAAATTACAAATTTTAATAAAATCTGCTTAATCTTTAAAGGACCTTCATTTTTCAGTTCAAAAGTGATGTCACAGATATGGCTAATTAATTTATATGTGGGGCCAACATGTCCAACTGAGCCCCCCATCCCCTTGTAGCCACTAAAATGGCAACGCCGGTCCTGTAAAGGTTAACAATACTTCCACTATCTAATATGTATTTCATACATATTAAGACCGTATATGAACGCAATTAAAAAAAAATTCAAAGCTTACATAAAAAATACAAAAACCGAATGCACATATTATTATCAGACAGCCGTGAAATAACGATATTTGACAAATATCAGCTGTTATACATATTATATTCGCGAACAATGATTGAATAACTTTGAAAGTATTATCTTGCGAAACAGTCTGACTTTTTCGCTACCGTATTACGGGCTTATAAGTACGAAACGCGAGCGCTGCTGCTACGAATAGACAATCCGCGAAGTCTTGCGTAATCTACCTATATACTATTTGTATTTTACTTTATAAATGCACGTAACACCACCAGTATGTATTATTTTATTTTTTATCTTTATTTTTTTATACATACCTACTGTATAATAAAGTATAGGTAACTATCTAAGATTTTTTTATCTTTATCTCTTTTCTCTACCATATTTATTATTAAATCAGTTAAATGATAATAACTACCCGTATAACGGGAGTTACAAATGTCGGAAGACTTAGTTATTAAGTCAAGTAAAATAGTCAATACCATGACTATTTTTTTAACAGTTATAAACATAAATATAAAATCAGATAATTAAAAAATAAATTCGATAAAAATACTTGTTACTAATTGCTTGGTTTTGGTAATTAAATGTTAATGGATCATTTAAATAATACATAGATATTTAAAAAAAGGCGTTATTTCTTATTGTTTCGTATAACAATAGATATTCATAAATCAACAAAAAAATATTTTTTGCAAAAATCAAATAAAATTAAGAAAATTGTGAAGATATACTGGTATTTCTGGACTCACTCATCAATAACGTTTAATGCAGAGATTTCCAACGGGGATTTCCAGATGGACGCTTCGGGGGTCTTTGGAAGTTTGAAAAGGGTCAATGATATTTTTTTTTCCTTTTTTTTGCTTTTTACTTGTTCTTTTTCAACAAGATTAAGATTAAGGAAATGATTTTTTTAAAGGGGTCGCTTTAGGGAAAAGTTTGGGAACCGCTAGTTTAAAGAGTTGTCAAGATATTAAATTCTGTAATTGAGGACTGTAAAAACAAAAACATATAGTTTAATAACGTGTTTTCATTTAGTACAAAAAATTCATTCTCATATCGTACTTTTAAATCTTTTTTTTTTATTCGAAATTTGAAAATGTTTTTTTATAAACACATATACATATAATTAGTATTATATATAATTATAATACTATAAGTAATAGCCTTTGTTTGTCTCTCACGTAATACACGTAACGTATGAAGTTAGCTACACAACCAATCATAATAAACAATTGAAATTTTCATACCCATATATGTCAATAAAAAAATGTTGAATTCTTTATTAAATATTAAATTCTGGGTTAGAGGGTGAAGCACATCCAGAGGCAGGCCCCACGTTTAATCAAATACAAATATTATTGTGACGTTATGTATTTGTTCTACATTTTTGTTTTGCACGAATTATTTATAAAAGTAAACATTGCAAATATTCAAAACATATAAATATTTGATTAATTCAACATACATATTATGTAGTGAATTTGAATATTAAACACATTTTTATTTTATTTATTATATTTAAGATGTTTTTGTTGTGAAAGATCTTTCATCTTTAAAGGACATTGAACGTGATAAAACTGTAAATAAATTACGTATATAAAGTTAAATTTGTTTTTTGACAAATTTATATTTTAAATTATTATTCAGTACATTATTTTTCACAAAGGTTAGAATTTAGATAATTTTGATATCAAAGCTCATAACCGTGTAAAAAATGAGGCCAATACTTATTTTTTTCAGTACCTGATGAAGACAATTAACGTTAACTTAAAACATATATTTAATTGCTATTAATATAGACTTAATCTCATTTGTTGTAATGAGTAACCTTATAGTATTAGCTGAATAATAATTTACTTTAATACATACATTGTATAAGTAGTAACTAATGAGAAATACGTCCACCTTGGAGCACGTTTTATAAACCTTGCTGTATAAATTCCAGATGATATTATAAATCAAATTATTTTATTTATTTATCCATTGCTTCTTGTTATAAGTTTTATCGCTTTCATCTTTAATTTAACCAACGTTTCTTAACACACGACCAAAACAACACGATAGGTAGAAGCTATATTAAAAATCACCGAGGTAGTGATTCTCAATACAGTTTAGTACACTTTATTTTGAGAATCCTGGATTTTTGTAAATTTAATTTTTCACTTGGCAGATAAATGTTTTTTTATTATACATTTAATTTGTTGAATAATTTAGATAATTATTAATGTTTAATTTATTAATGGCGTGTATTATTAAGAGGATCGTGTGAAACGCACCACATATTGAAGCCTGTTTCGCTCAGCTGTAGCGGCATAATGTCATGTGTGCCATTTGCATATTTAAAATTATAGAATGTACTGTTGATATGACCGCCACACCTCGCCAACCGTTTCATATTTATCTGAGTTAAAACATTGTTAATCTACACAAATATGTATGTACATATATTAAATTTATAAAAAATCGTAATATATATACTAGATTATTTATATAAATAAATTTAAAATGTATCTACTAATGAATCTTTTAACTACATTAATAATGTAATCAGTGGAGCACTCAGAAAAAAATCGGTCGGTGGGGGGGGAGTCTTTTTGTAATTAACCTGTCATTTTTATTTTTTGTTTATCGCAATTATTGTTAACAAATTCGGCAAGGTTTTAACCTCTAAAACCCCCTCTTGGGTGCGGCACTGAATGTAATGTTTTTTTTTTATTACATAACGATAAATTTCAGTGTATACTACAGATGCACCTCTTATTTTAAGAGCATCGCTAAACCGGATATTTTTTCGTTATTTGAAAATGGTGCGTTATAAAAAAATGTTTTAAATAAATAAAAGTTGAAGATAATATAATTTATATGTGCTTCATGTTTTAAAAGAAAAGTTAACTTTCTCGCCATATTCGAAGAATATGGGGAAAAATGTGATCATTTGTGAAAGCAGAAAACAAATTTCTCCAATTTTCAAAATTTTCAATTGATCTTTCCATTTCTGGTCAAGACACTTTTCTTTCCCTGTCAGTCTGTCTGTCTTATCACACGCATAACTCATGAACCACTGAACCGTTATTTATTAAACTTAGTTTGTTGGTAGGGTCTGGTTAGTAAGATAGTATCATATTTAAATCGTGTTGAGGGCGTGATGTGGTATCCTAAAATTGTATATTTTTGTATAATATCTCTAACAAGTATTACGTGAAACTTCCCTTACAAAGATATTTTGTTTTTACCAGATCTAAAATTCTATGGCCATCGTCAATTGTTTATATACACGTGCTTTTTGTTTGACATTTAAATATATCATTTTTGATGTATTTTTAGCAGAAAAATCTAGATTAAGAAAATAGTTATCAGGCACGTATTAATATAAATTTAGACTTGTATAAAAATTAAAAGATTAACCAATGATTGTTTATCAGAATATATTATCTATATTTATTGAAACATTCCGATAATTACCTCCCTTTAGTGAATTTAGCACGAAAAAACACTGTGCTATCATTTGGCAATTTTTTTTAGGAATGTAATCAAATGTTTATATTAATTTTTAAACGGTACGTTATAAAACATAAGTTTTAAATAATATTATTAAAAAGGTCTTAAAAATTATCAGGGTGCGCAAAAATGGGCCTGACAACGAAACAAAAATCTTCAAAATCACCAAGGGTTGCTTTTTCAGTTTTTATCGGGGGTCCACCGACCTCTAGGTACGTCACTGATATAAATTAACAGGGTGGCCAGTTTCTGGAAAACCGGGAAAAATCAGGGAATTTTGCTATACAGGGAAAAGTCAGGAAATTTGGTTGGAAGTCAGGGAATTTTTTTTTTAATGCAAAAACCATACAAATTCTCGCAAATACTTAAACAGTTATCTATGTGACTTTTTTTTAGGTATTTTATCTAAATTTTAAATAAAAAACAGGGGAAAACGGTAAAAATTCTCCTGGAAAACCGGGAAAAGTCAGGGAAAAATACTGGCCACTCTGATTTAAATATACTAATTAATATTAACTATCCAAACATTATTTGCATTTATTGTGCATATATTTCTTTATGAAAACATTTTTATTTTGCTATAAGTTCCACAAATGACAGCTACTACATTTAACAACATGATTTTCATTTATTTAATAATACATTCTGTAACTAGCATACATTTTATTGATTATTTTACAAACATATTGTCACAAAACCAATCTTACAAATGACCTGGTTGCAAAAAGAACATGTCAGTATTGAATACCACTGACATTTATACCACTTTCTACTCGCTGATTGTTTGTGTGTGTGTGTGTGTTCATATGCAGACATATTTTGCAAGGCTAGCTAGTTTAATTTTCAAGGTGACACAATATACTAACGCAAAAAAATCAAACCTTAAAGCTTACCACCGATTTCTTATGTAATTTTTGGTGCAATAAGATCATAGGTAAATCTTTATGAGTTTTTAATGTACCTACATACCTATTTTTTATAATTTTGTATCATAATACTTAATGTAATATATAAAATGATTTACTTTTTTATTAATTATAAAATTTCTTTGAAATTAATTTTCTCAGAAATATGAATTATGAATAAATTAATGTTCTAGTAATTTCCTGAAATCTGTCTTATCACAATGTAAATTGTTGTGCTACTTAAAAAAACCCTGTTAACGACGTCATATCTATATAAAATAATGTAAATACATAATCGTAGCAAATAATTAACCGAACCTTTTGTTCTAATAATTTCGGCTGTAGAAACAATGTCTTACTATTTACTCATCCTGTATAATTCAAAAATAAATAAAAAATAGCAACGCTTTCCCTCTCTTAGGGGTTGAATTTCAGAAAATCTTAAATTTTCACTTTTCTAGATCGTGGGTGTTGATGAGTCAGTCAGTCATGACTTTGTATATATATTTATAAATAACGGGATAGTTATATATTATATCTAATATTTATATTTACTTAAAGATACGGTAATAGTAATTTTACAATTTATCATTTGTAGCAATAAAATTGCGGTATTCTATCAAGTAATATCCTTTATACCGTTTATTATATAGTTCAATTTATATTTAACAGCTACAACTATTTAAACATTAGTAAACATATAAGATTGCCAAATATTTTTATTTTTAATTTTATTATAGTGAACAAAAAGTGAGAAATGATGAAATGTTTCAAATTAATTTTGTCACCTGTTCAAGGTAAAAGAGTTATTAAACGATATTTATATTTTAATGTTACTAGTTTTTTTGTGTAAATTTTGATGTTTTTGTATAATGAGTGAAAATTGTTCAACTTACGGTTATTATTGTTTTATGGCGGTTATTACCCTGAAATCATGTGAAAGAAAAAAAATGTCGCCTAGTTTATAGTATTATAAAAATCAACCTTTATAATACTTTTTATATATGTATAACTATCCCACCCTAATAGTACATTGCATCATTTGATTTAACTAGGTAGTACCTAGTTAAATATGAATTGGAAATATAGTAGAACTACGTTATATCGGACTAGGAAGTATCCGAACGCGTATGTTAAAAAAATAGTAGTTTAATCCTATATACAGAATGTTCCTTAAGTACCTAGCGATACTCAATACTTTTTTTTAAGATAAAAAATTCATATAAACATGTGTCCGGATTTTTTTTGTGAAGGAGCTACAACCCTTCAAAACAAATTCCCAAGATTAGTTTTTATTCCATATCTTGAGAACCCATAGTACGTGTAATCGATTTTCATTATCAATTAATAATTATTTTTCAACTAATTTTGAGAAAAATCTTTGGAGGGCTATAATACGTAAGCTACTTCAAAAAAATATAAACCAAATAATCGCCCCTTGAGTATAGCTGGGTACAGCCTGTATAGTTAAAATAGTTATGTAGGTATTTAAATTATTTTTCACTTTAAGAACGTCTATATTTGATTTTTGTTAGAATAATGTCCGGTATTATAAAGGACCTACCATGTGCAAGTTTGCTAGCACTCATAAATGAGGTTATTAATTTTGTTATAGTATCTATGGATTAGTTATGGAATTTAGAGCAGTGACACTTCAATGTATTGTAACACAGTTGACGACTCTGACCGTATAAAATAATTTTCATAACAACACCACTGTTTTAATACCGTTGGTACATACAACACTTGCGCGAAATCTATCAAAGTCATCACAAAACTTCAAGAGAACTGTCATATAAGTTTGATATCTCATTTGAGAGTGCTAGCAAGCTTGCAAATTTGCTAGCCCCTTTATAATACCGGACATACCATATTTTACCGGAGTATTTTTTTTAATATGAACATGTCAACGTTAGCGGAACACAAGTATGTACGTGGATCCATTTTTATAATTACGTAAGTGCCGTTCGTTATTGTCTACTGGTTTTCTGGGGCATATATTCCAGAACTAGACACATTGTGTCTACTACAATCATTGTTGAAAACGTGAATATTTCTATATTTAGAACGGGGGTTTTTATCTGCTTATCTAATCGCACTTATCTCAAATAAGTTTTAAAGTTTACTTTAGCGATGTGACTGTTCATTTTAGCTATGATATATAAGAAAAACACAATGGCGAAGTAAAATGGGCTGAATTATTGATATATTGATAACCAATTAAAAATAGGTCAATTATTGCTACCGACGCTACCGTCGTCACATTTATTAATATACATTTTATGTATTATAAAAAAGAATGACTTGTAAACGGTTCCTTGTACTAAAAAAATGTTTATTTCATATTTTGGTATTTTTTAATTTTTAATATCAATAATTTCATAATAAGTATTCATGAAAACAAAAAATATTGAGTGATTATGTTGACGTAGAAGGTTCTTGTTGATTTGACACTTTAGTTGTTTGTGTTTTTTTTTATTTTTTTGTAAAGAAATCATCTATTGTTGTTTGTGCTGTCACGCTCAGGTATTTTATGTCCATACGATATGAAAAATTTCGCTTGAGCGATAAAATTAATTTTAAAAAGCAATTGGAAAAAACGCGTTAAACCGAAACACCGTTAAACGGGATCTTACTGTAGGTACAATGTATACAAAAGAAAAACTGAAGAAGAGGTAAATTAAATTTATCACAGATAAAAAATGAATTTTTCACATAGTGGTTTTCCGTTATAAATGTATTTGTAAACATTTGTCATTTGCATTCTAAGAAAGCATTAGTTTTTTTCCTCGAGTAGAGGTCACCTATAATAGTCCTGTTAGTATAATTGTTTTTCAAAAGTGACAATTCTAATCACTTGAATAAATAACATTACTATCAAACATGAAAATTAAAACAAGATTCGTTCAAAACCCAAAGCAAACAGCTTTATTATTTCAGTACCCGAGAACTTTAAACAATGTAAATATTATAGCCTTTTTGAATCTATACGTTGTTTAAAAATAAACAAATTTTTGCCGGTATTACCCCTTCAAGATACTGAACAGATCCTTATTGTTGTATAGTGTACTCATTATTAAAGTTAAAAACAAAACACTATTGACTAATTTAAAATTTATCAGTGAATAGTTTCGAAGCAGTACGTTTGACAAAACAAGCACAGAATACTCGGGTCTGAAACATTTTGATCGATATTTATTTTATTGTTTTAAGTAAATAATAAATAAGTAGATATACATACATATATAATAACGTGATATATATTTTATATATTATTGAATCATCACGTAAACGTCACAAGAACAGGTAAAAAGACTAAAAATACGCGAAGATTCCGAGATGTGGAATTCAACGTAAAGTCGCGTAGGATGGTGTACTTATTCATTCGTTACTAAAATAACCGTGTTACTGTTTATTTTTTAACTGCATTTACCGAACGGCGCGACGTCGTCGTGAAAATATTTGGGAATGCTGCTTATATTTTATATAATATTTTCTGCTTGATTAATTTTCACTGAAATATGCAAACCCCTCCCACTCTACGAACTAATCAGTTACCGTTCGATAATGTGAATAATTTAACATTTACATTTATAGTATGTATCTTTTTCGACACTTTCCATTTTTTACTAGAGGTATTTTAAAAGTATACTGGTACACTATACTTATGTGTATACCTCACGTGTGTTCAAAAATTGGTATTGAGAAATGTTTTAACATGCACGTGTACCTACCCGTTATAATCATGTGTATAGGTATTGCATATTTTGATAACAATATACTACTAGAAAATACTTATTTATAAGCACCTAAAAAATGTACTATAATTTTTTTGTTTAACAATAGAAGTTATTTTTCGGATATCTATTTATTTTAATCGTTATGTGAACCAGTAGTTCTTAAACGGAGTGCTGTAAAGTTATAAATTTGACGATTGTTTATTGTAAGTGCATTAATTCAGTACGAAGCAAAAAATTGTATTTTAATTTATTTAATAATATTCACTGCTTAATTTTAAATTATGCAGTGAATCTAAAAATGGATCGAAATTATAAAACTTTATTTATAATTTGTGGTATATTGAAATTCATTTATTTGGCTTACATACGGATATCGACATCACCAAAAAAGGATATAAAGTAAATGAGTACACTGAAAAAAATTTATGTTAATTTTTAACATGAAAAACATGTTAACGGGAGGACGAAATTGATCCTAGAAATTTTTAACACCCGACATTAAAATTTAAAAGAATTTTTAACACCCGACATTAAAATTTAAAAGAACGTCTGTCGTCTGCTACAATTCTATGTTTCTATGACGGCGATAGGCCAGATATGAAAAGTAATATAGAAACATAGTAAAATTATAGAGAATGTACGTGAAATTTTCATATGCAAGAAATTAAATTAAAGAATAACTTATATTACTTTTTCAAAGTAAATAAATTTTAATAGGTACTATGTTAAAATTTACCAGTATGTCATTGTAATTTTTCATTTACTTTATTTTAAATTCTACCGACTTTTCTGTTAATTTTTTTCGGAAGTTGATTCTGTCCTCAGGTTCACTGCATTTTCTGTTAATTTTTAAAATAATATTCTCTCCGTGTAGTTAAATTTATATTTTACTTCCATGTTCGAAGAAATGGAAGTATTGTAATACCGTCAAAAAATCATGTCCGAAAAAATAGCAGATTCTGATTGTACTAACTTCAAAACGTAAAGAAAAGTTAATTTCCGCATGGCGGCTGTGCGTGTGTCTGTGTGTCTGGATGTAGAATTTTCTTCCGTGTACGATAACTACTGTAGATATGCACCGATTTGAATTATTTTTGGGGAAAATGTTTGCCTCAGTGAGTACTCCAGACCTATTGATTTTGGTGCTAATCGGATTAGGGGTTTCCGAAATATTCGAAATTTTGTAACAATTATCGTCTAAAAAGTGAGTACTATCTCACCAATTTTGATAAGACTTGGTACACTTGTAGTTCAATCCAATCTAAGGGGCACTTAATTCATAAACGTACTGAAATAGCTACTGAAGGGGTGAAAATCACCTTCAAAATTTTAATTTTAAAAAATAATAAATTCATATTGCCATGGATACAAACGCAGTAAATTTCAAATGTCAGATAATAATTATTTTATAAAAATGTGTATTATACAACTGATATTTATAAATACAAAGGTGAGTTTAATATTAAAAATTATTGTAAAAGATATTATAGAACATGGAAGTCATGTATGGTTCTCCATACCGATATTTTAATTGTATTTTACAATTTTAATTTATATAATAATCTATTATTTTTATGTACATATTTATATGTATGTATATTAAAAAGTTTACCTTTGCTATTGTGTTAGTAATTGATAAAAAATAGAGTTTATGCATGATCTCTGATAACCGATGAAGTTTGAGTAATTGTTTTGTATCAATATATCTTCACGGTTGTTAAATTAGTCTATTGTTGATTCGTTATGTTGGCGAACGTGTATGTAACATAATTGATAAGTACGCGAATTGTTACATTATTTTACTTGCGACACATTTCGATATAAGTCGTTGAAATATGAGATATGTTGTGGAATTTATATTGTTCCATCGTCAGTGAATCAACGGGAAAATATTCAAGGCCCAGGAAAATTTATTTCTATTAGAAATTACTGTGAAATGAAAAGGATTTGACGTATTTTTTATTTTTTTACTTTTGATGCAATACATATTTATGTAATAATTGTTATACATATTTTGTATTTGTACACAGAGAGGTATTAATGCAAAATGAATTGTAATAAGAAAGTAATATTAAAGCACATATACAAAATAATTCAATTTACTAGGAATATTAATGAGAGTTTGAATTCTTCGATAAAACTTTTCTTAACAATTTTCGTATCACTAACAAAAAAAAAAACATCTACTAAATGAAAATTTTAGTATTTTCTCGTACTAAATTTCGCAAAAGAAGATATACTATAGTTCGAAAGAATGGTAGATTAATCAGAAAATTGTGGATCTCCCAGAAAATCAGGGCAGGGAGTTCCCTGCAATTATTAGTCTTAAAACGCGTATAGTTAATTATCTAATATCAACAATACATGTAATCAATTATAATTATTTTTCTTATTCCTATCCTGTTAACATTTAGTTTTTATCTTATCTATATTTTTTTATTGTCTATATATCAAATATTTCACAATTTCTCTAGTTGTGTCAGTCCATCTTCATTTTGGATTTTGTAAAATATGAAAACAAATTGTACGTCTTTTAAATTATTCAAGTCAAGGTTAAAAGATATGAATGTTGATTTATATACAAACTTTTTAGTTTTACTCGGTAAATTTGTAGTAAATAGTCAATTTAACGGTTTCTGATTATTATCATTCTCAAATCGTTTATTATTTAATTTTTTTTTTTTTTTCAGAAATTAAAGCGAATTTGGCAGTGAATTTGAACTGAAATTATTCGCAATGATTGTCTGTTTGTCAAGTTATTTGTAACCTTTCAAAATTCTACCCACTACTTCCAAACAATGTATTTTGACCGGGTGCAAATTTCTAGAAATAGCCATTATAAACAAAACGTTTTTATTAAAATTTGTATTATCTATAATAATTTATGTTCTATCAATTTCTTCGGTATAAAAAATCGTTTTTTAAATATTCGATTCAGAATAATCATTACTAGTTAAGTTACTACCTATTATAAATTTGTAGAGTCTGTCTGTACAAACAAAAATTGAGATTTTGTTCTTTTGGCATAGAATGAATTATTATTTATTTGATGAATTTTGCAAAATATAAGAAAATCCCGTGGCACCCACGGGAGATATTCTTTACAAGCTTATAAACAATAATTGTAAAAACAATAATACCCCTTTTTATTGTAGCTCAATACGTATTCTTTCTTTTTCAGCATTTATCTTTCCCTTCGATACATTCATCGAACAATGGTGGTAGCACGGCATTCACATTCGCGTTGTCAAGCGCGGCGGACACAGAAGGTCCAGGAGGAAGCTTCGAATGTATCCGGCACGTTGGTCGGAACGATCTCTCTGTGCTGGGCGCACTCTCACACAAGATGCGTGTCCAAGCGAACGACGACGTCTACGCTGCCACCAAACACAGAATGGCTGTCGCAGAAGAAAATCAAAAGAATAAATGGTATGTTGTGTTTATTATTTGTGTAAAGAATCATGTTTTAATTTTCAATAAAAAAAAATATTATTTTAGTTGTAAAACGAGGTTATTATTTAATAATAATATAATTATTTAATATTAAATTGAATACACTTCCCAAAATGTATGCCTTCGGTAGCAGTGCTGATTATACACTATCTCTTTTAAATGCAAACTAGTATGTGTGTCATGAGTCATCAGCAATGAATGGGTTAAGTATGTAGATATACATAGGTGTAGCTTTACAGTAGCTCCCATGTTTATTAAATCTGGAGTCCAAATTGTAGAGTGCTCCATAGCCGAACAGATGTTTTTCTTTATCCTCCCGGTATTATTTCGTAAAATGACAAGAACAAAGTATTCCTTTTAAAAATCATATCCTTATGATAAAACTGTTTTATATGAACAATTTACTTCGCTTATCAAATACCTACTCTAATACCAAAAATAGAAGAAGTTAAAGACAAAAATAATAAGAATACATAATTTATTTTAGCACGAGAGTTATAAAACCAAATCAAACAGACATCGGTCGTAAAGTGAAAGTGAAACAAACGGGTGCACGTATTCCACCAATATCGGGGGCGGTGGGCAGCAGTAGCAACAATAACAGCGTGTCCAGCATGCGCAGGGAGCTACCTCCTGCCACAGCTAAACCACCGCTTACGTCCAGGCCACCAAGCAGTAACGGTTCGCTCGTGACGAGCAGCTCAATCCCGTCGCGCGTGCCTCTCCCGCAACAGGTGAAACACAAACCTGCCGCCCCCGTACCCAATATCATGAAACGACCCATTAAGGAACGCCTCATTCACCTTTTAGCATCTAGACCTTATAAGAAACCAGAACTCTTTGATCGACTTCACAAAGGTATGTCAATAATCATATTCTAACATCCTACAATTATCATTTTGGAAATTAAGGAGATTACATAGTATTACAACTGATAATAATATGTTTTTCTGATTGCAGATGGCTTAAGAGATCGGGAAAAGAACTGTATCATTAATGTTTTACAACAAATAGCCGTAATGCGAGACAACACGTATCATTTATTAAGGCATGTTTGGAACGACGTCCACGATGATTGGCCATTTTATACGGAACAAGAAAAACAAATGCTCAAAAGGTTTGTGTCAAAAGCGAATAAAGAATTATTGTTATATATGTAATTAATTGTGTTTATTAATTCAGACGGAAACCTCAAAACTTGACTCCGCCTGGCAGCAGCGACGGCGGCAGCTCAGGAAGCGGACAGAGCCCAACCAGCACACATCCAGGCAGCCCGCCACCGCCGATCAGCTCGTCCACGGGCGCCAAACGGCCGGGCTACTACGATGGTGCTGACGGACTCCCGACCAAGCGGCAACGCATTTCGCACTATAGGAAACCTCCAGAAGAAAACAACGTATCACGCCGACCTGCAACAGACTCACGCGATGCCAGCAACATGAACCCTCGTAGTAGGGAGCCGCCCAACGGCTACCTGTATGAGAGCAGCAAACGCCCGTACAGTGATGACGACGAAGATGATGGTACCGGTCGCAAACATGATGGTTTAAGTTTTGGTGTTAGCCGTGACAAGACCTACGTTATAGATAGCGAGTGTGTGTTTTCTCAGAGTAAACTGCCCGATGCAGACGACAGGAGCAAAAGCTCTGTACCACCAAGGTCGAGGCAAGAAGACAAAGAGCAGATGCGGTGGAACAAGGTGACGTCAACGACGCACCAGAACGGCAACATGCAGGAGGCGGCCGCGGCCAGAGTCTCACCGGACAGTAGTCAGACTGAACCCAAAGAGGAAACGACCAGGTTTTCTATTCCAAATAGCATACCGCCTGAACCCGAGGTTCCTGATTATTTAGAGTGAGTTTGTTTAAATTTTGAATTATATTGAATATAAGTACCTATACTAATATAATGCAATTGATTTGTTTTAGTAAATACACTCAAATCACAGATGTAGAACAACGACGGAGTTATAAGACAGACTTTAACGCTGATTATCCAGAGTATAGAGAATTGCACGGAGCCATAGAAAGAGTTTCACGTCGTTTTGCGGAACTAGAAGAGCGACTTAAACAGGAGGATCAGTCTAGTCCAGGCTATAAAGTATGTTTGATTTTTGTTTTCAATCTGAAACATAACAGTTATGATAATGTAGTAATTAAGTAGTAATAGTATTATTAAAATAAATTATATCGCACACCTAGATCTAAACAGAGGTTAATTCAAAAACTCACTTTTTTCAGTACAGGCGAAAAACTGATTGCAATTACATTGTGCACTATATAGATTTGTTTTTTATATGCAACTAGAAGAAAGATATTGTAGGAATTTTGAAAATTTTTAGTCGGTAGGTATTGAGATAAGGAATTCGATGGTGTGTATAACTCAAAAATTGAGATTTTTGAGTTAGCTCCCTTTAGATCTAGGTGTGCGATATATTAAACAAAATTATTTTATTTTACTGAGGTTAAATACGCATTGAGTAATATTTAAGGCCCACTTTGTTTAAATAATAAATTCACATAGAAACCTGAGATATTGAATCAAGTAATGCCAGGGCTTTAAATATTGAATTTTTCTTTTTCATACTGATGCCTTGAAAAAAATATTAATTTTTGTTTATTATTTTTCAGGAAATTAGAAAACAAATTATACGTGAATACCAAGAGAACAAAAACGATATTCAAAAACAAAGAGCGAAACGGCGGTTCCAGTACCTTCACGAAAAACTATCTCACATAAAAAGGCTGGTGGCGGAGTACGACGAGCGACAGTCTGGTGGCGGCTACTGACCCAGGCGGTCGGCCCTGTGGCCCCACGCCCCTGCGCCCTGCCGCCCCCCTCCACTGCACTGTTACTGACCAACATCAACGACAAGCACTGTGCTCTTATCCGCTACCAGTGAATTGAAATCTCAGTGACTAATAGTGTGTTGTTTTATTTTTTTTAATCGGTACCGTGCCGTTGTCGGTGCTGTGAATGTGTGAAACAATATTCTGTGATCTTGTGTGGATCAGAACCCAATAAAAACAAAGACTTCATGTTGCAAGCAGAACTCTTTTAAATCGCAGTTGGCAATTTAACATATTTGCTGACTCCAGGGCTTTGTTAGCCCGACAGCAGTTTTCATCTTCTCGATTAGGTAGGAATCATTTGTTTTTGTATAATAATACATTAAATTTAACTAATATATTTAAGGATGTATAGGAGATACAATTTTTACATTTGCTATTTATTTTATTTACAGCAATTAAACTTTTGACAACTTCTAAATTATTTTATAATTAATTCTTTAGGAAAGTGTTGTAAATATTAATAATATTTTATAAAAATCTTCTTCTGTTTAAAAGTAAAACAAATGGTGATGATAGTATTTTATTCATTTTTCTAGCTACTACTTTACATATAAATGTTACCAACTTTTAACTGTTTTTATTGTCTGTTCTATATATCCTTAATATTGAAATTTTATATTTATTTTACTGAGTATAAATAAATTATCAAATCAAAACTATTTGTAAATTAAATAAATATTTAAAATCAAAATGATGATAATGATATTTTTGTAACTTTTACAAAGGATAACTGTAAATAAATATTTTAAAGTACATAAAGTTTATAGAATAATATTATTTATGTTCTTTAGTAAATTTATATGTCACTTCAATGACCGGTTTCACAAATGAGTTACCTACTGTTTAGTTGCTATTGATTTGACTCAATCACAATTCAAATTATCTCTCTATCTCCATAAAAATATGTCAAATAAATTAAGTTTATTTTTTCGTATGTATTAGACCACTTTTACACTATCAAAGAAATATGTCAAAGATCTATCAAAAAAATATAATCAAATATAGGAGACTGTCGACAAGGTTATTAAACTACACGAGTTGACAAAATACATGGAAACTACTAATTATTTACTATCAATTCAAATTTTCAATTTGACATTAGACCCATTCTCCTCTCGCTTATTTCCCTCACCCAAATGCTTAATTATGAGACAACCTGTATAGTTTAATAACCCTGAACTGCCGACACTTGTAATCATAGAAATAATATTAACAAAAATATTTCGGACTAATTATACAGTCACGATTTTTTGATCAAAGAAACTTGATTAAATTTCAAATTTTTTTGATAGTGTAATAGCAGACTAACCAGAAATTGATAAAAAAATTATAACTTACAAGGTATTAGTTCTCTATGGATTATAATATATTTATGAATTAAAAAGTAATATGTTACTTACTACATTCAAATTGGAGATAATAAACGTCTGGTAACTGTTTGTTGAAATATAATTAACTATTGAAATTCTAATGGTGACTGAAAAAAATTCAAAATAATAATTAATGTTCTCTGTACAGTAAAACTTTTCCAAACCAACCGGCTATGGTTATTAAAAAATACAGTCACTTATGAAAATAATTTTTTTTTAACAACAAATGTTTTTGCTTTCATCAAATATTGGTTAATTCAAGAAATTTCATTGTATTTAAATATTTTAAACAAATATGAATGAATAATTACATGTTGAGCTGTTTATAATGATTTGACTTAAGTAAAATTGTGAATAGTTGGGGGGTGGGGACCCTTTTATTTTATTCTCTGATATAAAGTATTACCTATTTGTTTTAGCTCATCTTTATGATACCATCCCGTCTCTTAATTGTTCAACTGCAATTTGTCAAGTACTGTTGGAAATGTATTGGTTTACAGCGCTCGAAGATTTAAACAGTGTTGAAGACAATCAAAAAATTTCTTAAAATGTTACACGGGTTTAATATATCCCACAAAAATGATCAAAATGTTATACAACAAATTTATTTATTAATTAATTTTTATTTGGAGTTTTATGATAATTTCTACAATAGCTGTTCTTATTTAATGTTGCAAGGCTGTTGTTCAATAATTGTGAATTATTTATTTACACACAAATATTTAGATTCAAAACATTTTGATGTGATAGTACCGAGAATAGCAATCTTGCAACTGTAAATATAAACATATCTATTCTATAACGAAATGTAAAATTGCAGCAATAGTTGATTGATTATGAAGCATTCCAGCAAAATGCTTTGTTAATAATTTTGGTATTTTGATTTTTCAATTGCCACATTATTGTTGTAGCTTGTTGCAAAAATGCTTCCAATAATTTGAGATAGTCGTGTGTCTGTACAGAATGTGACTTTGTACACGTTACATCACAAATATAGTGTGGACGGGACGGGACGGGACACACGGCTGTCTGGAGAGCATCGGTGAAGTAGTAATTGTGAAAGCGTAGAACATGTATATTCTTGACTGTGATGAAACAAGAGAGTAACGGCTCATTCCCGCAGCGTTCCCGCTGCGCACGTATGTATCGTGTAGTTGTGTAGGATGGTTCTGCCCATCGACGACCCGGCCTGACCCTGACTGCCCCTGCCGCACTCGCGTAGTGTTATACAGTACCATGTATCTATATATTATTATAACTTACCATAAATATGCTTTTAATTCGTATGTTATTTTCAGTCTCGCTTGAGGAATTTCAAAATGTAAAATGTAAAAAAAATATATATAAATAACAATGTTTAGTCCGGGGTTGTGTAATTGTTATACGTACCGAGTACGGCTAGTAGGTGTTCGGAGCGCCTCAGCCGGAAAGGATTACATGACACGAGGATTAGTGGATATTTTGGTTCAACGGTTGTTTGGTTTAGTACGTTATGTTATTAAGTTATAAGCGTATATGTTATTGTTATGTTTGCAAAGCGCAGCACGCGGCGGCTGCAGTTGACTCTGCTTGCCAATGCTGTACCGGCTAAGCGGCGTCCTTGTAAATACATGTTTATATTCACAAATATCTATCAATATATATATATATATATATACACATACATATATATATAAGCGCCGGTCTCTGTACTCGTGTCCGAGTCTCAGCTGCCGCCCGCGCTGCGCTCCGTTATTGTATCTGTTTGGTTGTGTATGTGATGCCACAGACATAATACAAGTCGATTGTCCTCCCAAGTGGCTTGTGATTCACTTGAATCCTTCTCAATGCCGGTCCTGACAGATCCGTCTCATTAGTACACTATCAATATATCACATATATGAATTTATTAATCTTTACTTGTTAAAACTTAACGCATAACGACTCTAATTATTTCAAATTTGCTGTTAAGAATGATGTGCCAAATATTGTACTTTACTGTTGCAAAAGAACAAATAATATGCGTTTAATATTTTCATATACCTACATACATAATGATGGAATTACAACCTGTAACAATTCACTGAAATTTATTTGTCTCTAGTCTAATGCTAGTTTGTGAAAGATTTTCCTCTATGCAAAAATGTAATTGTCAAATCATACAATGCCATTTAAATTTAAAGTGACTATCATCTTGTGTGCTAATAACTTTCATATTTCTGCTTGTATAATCGTGTATTTTAATAACTACTAAAAAAAATAATACGAAACCAATAAAAAAAGTATCATTGATTTTTATGAATTTATAAGTAAACATTATAGGCATGATGGTTATAAATAATTTAATTTTTACATGAAATATTATTAAATTTAAAAAAAAAGCTGTAGTTATAAATAAATTATATAGTACTAATTCAGTTCTCTCAAATAATTATAATGTACTTTTACAATCTGTTTCATAAAAGCAATATTAAATTATTAAAAGTTTCAAACTGCTTTTGTACTTTTTTAATATCGATTTTAAAAATCAAATTCAGATTGTAACTAAATTGTATTTGTTAATATTCATTTTGAAGTAATTTACTTGTGTATAGTTTTGTTGCTGTGAATATATATATATTATATTATGTATATTTGACATTTGGTTACTGTTTGACAATGTATTGAACGAGAAATGAGAGCAATAGTAGTGTTACTTAAATCTAATCATTATTTATTGTATATATTACATAATTTGTCTCTATTGTTTTTATTATTATTATTATTATAGCCCTACACGTTAGTATTATTGAATCTCTCTTCCTGGGAAAATATATCATTTACACTGGGCATACAAACTTCACCAATTAAAAAAATTACTATTTTATAACATGAAACAAATATTAAATTATATCTATCAATTCGCTTATTTAAAAAAAAAAAAAATGATTTCACTCAAATAATGTTTCCTTTTTATAATATCACTATATATAATATACAAAAGTAAAATTAACATTCCTCAAACTATTCTTCAACCTAATGGTGCAATTTTTATGCTCATTACTGTAATGTGTAAAAAAAATATTTAAAAATGTTTCAATAATCTGGTAGGGTTCCCTAGCCTGGGCTACATCTATATTGATCATTAATGTAGAAAATATGTATCTACCTACATCATTTTTATTTTCAATTTATGTATTTTATTAAGTTTTTAAAAATATTTATTATAGTTCTGTTTAAAAAGAATTTTTATGCATTGTTTATTTTTAAAAATTGAATTATTGAAAAAAATGTTAAAGAATCTACTTAACTTATAAATGTTAATGATCAATATATGTTTGGTATAAAAAAATTGCTCATTAATGGACAAATTTTGCTAAATTATATAAGTTATACAACTTTTGCTTTCAACATCTCCTTTATTATAATTTTTATTGTTAACAATTAGTAAGTGTTCCAATAATTTATTTATATTAAAAATATTCATTTTGTGTTTTACAATTAAATAATATGTACATTATAGAAAAATTATATGAGGCTTTAGTCAATACATTCAATAAAAGTTTCATAATATTTTATTTATACTGTGAAAATAAAAAGACTGATATAAAAATCTGTCCTTAGCCAAGTTTGACTTTGGCCTCTGGATAATGCTAGTTCAAAGTATCACTAGTAGACATTTTTATACTCATGAAAAGCTAGAATTGCATTAATGTCTAATTATAACTTTTACTCTATGTGACGGATTTTGTATTATGTTAGAAAAAAAATACTTGACTTTATTTTATGTGTATCAAATGGATTATGTTAATTTTTCCAAATTCTTTATTGTTAAGTTATAAATTTAAAATGGGTTATGTAAATACATATATAGGCAATAATAAATATCTAAAAAAAGGAATTATATTTTATTAATTAATATTACAACTGAAATACACTCATCAAAAACATCAAAATATAATTATTGCAAAAATGATCATACCTATACAGGCTGAGTCATATCAAGTAGAACACACTTGAACAATTGATCGAAAAAAATATTTCAAGCAAAAAAAGTTCATATGAACATGTGTCCGGAAACTCTTCGTGAGGGGTTACAGACCTTCAAAAATTTAGCCTAAAATTAGTTTTTATTAATATCTGGAGAACCCATCGCGATACAGTAATGAAATTTGATACCCAATTTAGTGTTAATACGTGTTATTGATTTCTGCTATCAACCAATAATTATTTAGACCAGGGATGTGTAGAACCAGTGAGCCTTTGTTCTTAATTTTTTTCTTATATTTGGAACTATTTAAAGATTGTGTGCTACAAAATACATTGAAATATTCTTTGTTAGATTGTCATAAGATCAACTGTTTACGAGAAATACGACAGTAAAGATAGTATTGCAGAATTTGACTTAATACGGATACTTCAAATTACGCAAAATAAATTTATATTCTTATTCTAGGATTAAAAATAAGAAAAAAATTTATGCAAATATTCCTCTTAATGAGTCCTCATATGCTTATAGCCAGTTGTGAGTTGACATATTTTACTTATTTTACTAAAAAACAAAACTAAAAATTGCTATCTGTTGATAAGGATGCATTTTTGGAGGTATATTAATAAACTTTTTTTCTTGTTTCTTATTCTGCAATATTAGCTTTACTATCGCATTTCTCGTAAACGATTAGTTTTATGACAAATTAACAAAGTATATTTCTGTGTATTTTTTGGCATTAAACCTTATAAAAGTGTCGAACATAAAAAAAAGATAATAATCAAAAGGCCCACTGGCTTCATACATCCCTGGTTTAATAATCATTTTGTGGTACTAGAAATCGATAACATGTATTATTACTAAACCGGGTATAAAATTTCATTACCGTATCACAATGGGTTCTCTAGATATTAAATAAAAACTAATTTTAGGTTAACTCTTTGGGAGTTTTACCCTGTATAGATTTTTTTAAATTCTTTCAAATTGAAATTTCATTATTTTCTACAAAGCAAACAAAAAACAATTGTAAATTAATCTGATTTTTTCTCAAATTAGAAAGTTCAATCTTCAAAATATTTTTTACCGTGATTACAAACCTTCAAATATTACTCACTTTTTATTAGTGTATTACTATTTATAGATAAAAGAGTGACATAAATCATTAATATTTTGTCATGTATTGTAATAGTATAGTATATAGACATTTAAGTGGATAGGTTAATACAACAGTATACTTTGAATTAGTATTATTAACTGAATAAGATATGCGCACTATCATTTTTGAGTCTGAATTGCCACTTGGGATATTTCCGTGCCTGAGAAATTGAAACTAAATGTATTGAAAATGAATGTTATTGTGGATAGAAGTATTATTATGTATTGCAATTGCAATGGATCAATGCAGCTGGTGTATAGAGAACTGCAAGGAATTCTTGCAAATGAGCATAAATATTATAAAAAGGACAAAAAATAAAATCATATACTTATGCATGCAGCAATTCAGAATATTGAATTTCTTTTTTATTTCCCTTTATCCATTCCTATATCTATGAGTGATACAGTGTAAGTTATGCCGTGTATAGACAAAAAAAATACACTTTTGTCAAAAAAACACTATGTTGCTGTTTTGTTTTTTTGGTCTAAACACAGTGTAACTATTGCTTTTAATTCCTAAATTTTTAAATAATATATGGGACGTTAACTCTAATGGGTGAGTGTGCGCTCGATAAAGATAGTTTAGTTTTCAACCAATACACAGGTTACCTCAGTAACTTTTGATCAATCATTTTGGACACCCCAGATGATGTGTTTTTCCCTTTTCTGAGTTAGAAGGCTACATTTATTATGATTGGGCACAGCTTTCCCCTTCTCCACATTTGGGCACCCCAAATTTCACTTGTTGAACAGATTCGTTGCTTCAGCAAAGGATAGGATCCTGTTCATCGGCACTTGAATGTCTTTTGACTCGAGAAAAGTTGTTTCATGGTTACCACAATATATTGCAAGTCCAATGTTTTTAGTACAGAGAGTTGCGGTTCATGCTGTCAGCCAATCAGAGCTCGTTAGACAAGGAAGTGCAGGGTACCCGAGTATAAGCTTTCTCTAGTTAACACATTTAATTTTCAGTTTTAATTTAAAGTCGTGAGAATTTTCAGTCAATGTACATGTACAAATTTTACTCACATTGGCGCTGATTTAATCATATAGGTATACAAGTAGAGTGACCAGGTCTCAGGTTTTCACCCGGAGTCTCAGGGTTTATACTGTCTCTCCGGGCTCCGAGTTTCGTTATAATTTCTCCGGGTTTTGTAATAATGGTGAGAACTAAAAAAACAGGATTACGATATTTAAGTGTCACCGAAAATAAAAAATTCTTATATGTATTTTATTTTATTTTTGTGCATTATAGGTATAGGTGTACTAAAAAAATAACGTGGGTTTAGGAGGAGGGGGGGGCAATCGAGGGAGTTTTTGAGGGAACCCCCTACCTGCATAGAAGCCGAAATATTTATGATTTCGAAAGCCACGCAAGTGAAGCCGAGAGTTACAGCTATTAGGTACATACAATCATAGAAGTATAAATTATTGCATATAATATTTAAAAAAAAAATCATGTGAAAATAAAATGTAAACAAAGTCTTAATAAGCTCCGAAGTATGTATTTTTTTATTTTTCTAAAGCTCATCTAAATTTATATAAAGATGGTAAGTAATAATTAATAAGACAATACTTTATACTTGTGTAGATAAACAAGTAACATAGAATTAATTAAAAACATCTATGTAGATAAATAGATGTAGACAAAACATTGTTGTCATAGTCGGAATGGTATCTGAAAAAAAAAAATTTAAAAAGTATATTTATATCAGCATCTATTGGGAAAAACTTGAACTATCAAAAACTTAATCAGAAGCCATTCCGATTATGTTTTTGATACTTTAACATGCTAGATGTCGCAAATTTACTTTTATAATATCAATTCTTTTTTATATGCCATTCCGACTAACCAACTTATGACTAATAAATTTTGTTTAAATTTTGAACCAATGAGCGAATGCAAAATATAATATTTATAATATCAGTGGGTCCTCTTACATACGATGGCGTATATAATACTTTACAATTAAAAAAGGGTGTAACAATTTTTGTATTGAAATATAGACCAATTTTGAATATAAAAGTTTTAGACACGCTATCGTATGTAATATGACCCTGATATTACACCAGATTTTTAATTCATTCACTGCACTGGTTCGAAATTTCAACATTTTTTTTTTAAAACAAAAGTTGATAAAAAAACAGTTTTATCGATCCGAGCGCAACTGGGCTGGATAGACAAAAAAAATATCATTGCTTCTTTTACGACCGAAAAAAAACTATTTTCGATTTTCATATAACGTATCTAACGTTATCGTATGTAAAGGTATACGCTGATTAGGATTTTTAAAATTGATAAAAAACAGTCATGCATGTATTTGTGACACTTTTCATTTGGAATCAGTATGCTGTTATACATACGATAGCATCTCTAACTTGCCAAAAAATGTAAAAAATTATTTCAAATAATATTTTAAATATGGTGGAGGCGCTGTCATCTGACGTCATCACATAAAATTTTTTTTGTCGAGTTAAGCATGCTATCATATGTATAACAACTTGTTGATTCCAAATATGCTAATAAAAAGTTTCACAAAGACCTGTATGACTGTTTTTTATCAATTTTTCGTAGAAAAATCGCTATAACTTTTGAACCCTTCAATGAATTTTGCAACTGATAAAAAAAGTCGAATCAGCGTATCCCTTTACATACGATAACGTATCTAATTATATGAAAATCGAAAAAAGTTTTTTTCGGTCAAAAAAGAAGCAAGGCTATTACCTTAGTTTTTTTTTGAGAATTTTTTTTTGTGTAGAGTTAGAGACGCTATCGTATGTATTAGGGCACCCTGATACCCAAAACGCCCATCAAAAATTGCGCTCGGATCTATAACATGGTTTTTTATCAACTTTTGTTTGAAAAAAATTGATGAAATTTTGAACCAGTGAATTATTTCGAAATCTCGTGTAATATATGATATCAGGGTGTAATATTACATACGATAGCGTGTCTAAAACTTTCAAATTCAAAAAGGGGGTGTTTTTCGGTATGAGTATTGATACACCCTTTTTGAATTTTGAAGTATTATACACGCCATCGTGTGTAGAAGGACATGCTGATATCATATATTACACCAGATAAAAATTCCTTCATTTGTTAAAAATTTCAAGCATTTTTTTAAACAGTTTCATTTGATAAAAAAAAGTTTCATTGATCCGAGAGAATCTTTTGAAGTACATTTTTGGATTCAAGCTGCCCTTATACATACGGTAGCCTTTCTAACTTGAAAAATAAAATTACTTAGTCGGAATGGCTTTTGAAATAAATATTAAAATTAAAAAGATACACATGACGCCATCTAGCAGGTGCAGCGTGAACAAACAATATATTTTAAAATGTTTTTAGTTCAAGCTTTCCCTGCTAGATGCCGTTACATGTGCCTTTAAAAATTCAATATTATTTTCAGAAGCCATTCCGACTAAGTAATTTTTTTTTCGAGTTAGAGACGTTATCGTATGTAAAAGGGCAGCCTGAATTCAAAAACGCACATAAAAAGATCCTCTTTTATCAACGCAACAGTTCTTTTTATCAACTTTTGTCTAAAAAAATGCTTGAAATTTTTAACAAATGAAGGAATTTTTATCTGGTGTAATATATGATATCAGCATGTCCTTCTACACACGATGGCCTGTATAATACTTCAAAATTCAAAAAGGGTGTATCAATACTCATACCGAAAAACACCCCCTTTTTGAATTTGAAAGTTTTAGACACGCTATCGTATGTAATATTACACCCTGATATCATATATTACACGAGATTTCGAAATAATTCACTGGTTCAAAATTTCATCAATTTTTTTCAAACAAAAGTTGATAAAAAACCATGTTATAGATCCGAGCGCAATTTTTGATGGGCGTTTTGGGTATCAGGGTGCCCTAATACATACGATAGCGTCTCTAACTCTACACAAAAAAAAATTCTCAAAAAAAACTAAGGTAATAGCCTTGCTTCTTTTTTGACCGAAAAAAACTTTTTTCGATTTTCATATAATTAGATACGTTATCGTATGTAAAGGGATACGCTGATTCGACTTTTTTTATCAGTTGCAAAATTCATTGAAGGGTTCAAAAGTTATAGCGATTTTTCTACGAAAAATTGATAAAAAACAGTCATACAGGTCTTTGTGAAACTTTTTATTAGCATATTTGGAATCAACAAGTTGTTATACATATGATAGCATGCTTAACTCGACAAAAAAAAAATTTATGTGATGACGTCAGATGACAGCGCCTCCACCATATTTAAAATATTATTTGAAATAATTTTTTACATTTTTTGGCAAGTTAGAGATGCTATCATTTGTAAAACAGCATGCTGATTCCAGTTTTTGTTTGTTCGTTTTTCCGGTAGATGTCACTTGTACATAAAAAAATCAAAAGCCATTCCGATTAAGTCCAAAAAATTGTGTGCAAAACTCGTTGAATTGATATCTATTTACCTACATAGATAGGTACTCTTAAATAGTTCTTTGTTACTTGTTTATCTACACAAGTATAAATTATCGTACTATTGAAAATTACTTACGTTCTATAAATATTATTGTTTAAGTACTTTTTATATGACGTCATTGTTGAAACAACCCGAAGTCTCAGGGTTTGTATTCTGTTTCTCCGGGCTCCGGGTTTCGTTCTAATTTCTCTGGGTTTTGTAATAATGATGATAATTTTAAAAAAATAATATTTAACTACCAACGAAAACAAAAAAAAAATCTACTGATTAAGTAAACGCCAAGTAAATTCATAATAACACAATTTTCACTGATGCAATACATTATACCACAAATCACACATAATTCATGTTGCCTTGAAAACAAACTCACCTCTCGAAATAAGGGCGGCATTGGTGAGAATATTTTTATAACCCCCTGTTTAAATCTCATGGAGGGGAGGGGGGATATGACAATGTTAAACTTTTATATGGTCGCAAGTAAAAAAAATTGGACTCATGGGGGGGATTGATCCCCTTCATCCCCCCCTCCCTATCTACGCCACTGCAAAGGTATGATCCAATAATTTTAATTTGAGTTTACAATGTTGAACATTTATGACATTTGAATATGTCTTCGTGATGACGTCAATTGCCGCGCCATCGCTGATTGGTCAAGGAGTTAATGAAGTTACACTCATCGCTTGATTTACCGACGTTGTTGGTAACTCAACCGCTTGATTTAACGACGTCGAGAGGGGCCCCCACCACCGTACCGACCTCAACGTTAATTGGTGAATTTAAATTTCGCGCAGAAATATAACAATGAATATAACAGTCGGTGGTATTATGGTGGGGATGAGGAGAATGTCAGTCAATCGCGCGTTTGGCCCGTCGGTAAATCAAAGGTCGGTTAATCGCGAGATGAGTGTATGTACCTGTTTATACAAGGCATGAAGATGTACACTCATCTCGCGATTTATCTACCTTTGATTTACCGACAGCTTCATTTACCGACGGGCCAAACGAGCGATTTCTCATCATCCCCACCATAATAGTACCGTGATTGTTATATTTCTGCGCGAAATTTAAATTCACAAATCAACGTTGAGGTTGGCACGGTGGTGGGGGCCCCTCTCGAGGTCGTCAAATCAAGCGGTTGAATTACCAACAACGTCAGTAATTCAAGCGATGAGTGTGTATGCTGTATGATTAAAGTTATTTATCTATGATGGTACAGTGGTACAGATGACAGAACCTTATAATGCTTATAATGTTGTTTTGTTTATAATTGATTAGTTAATTTAAAACACATAAATGGAATTACAATTGGGTCGCGATGGGATGTATGCCCTAGTCTTAAGAAATCCAAATAATGAACCCACTGATTATTTTCAAAGTTTATGTGAAAAATATGGAGAGGTTATTTCAGTGAGACTTCATAATAAATTGGCATTCATACGTTACCGTCAAATATCAGAAGCAAACGCATGCATAAGAGGATTAACTGCCGAAGGATTTAAAATACTTCCAGCCAATAATAAAACTGACCATAATAACGATGAAAAGGCAAATTTTAGATTGAAGAAAAATCAAACTTTAAATGGTCGAGTTACGCCACAAAATATCAATAAAGAATTTTGCAATGCTCCAAATTATATGAAACATGTACATCAAAATAAAAATGATAATTACGATGATAACAGTGATAAACGTTTAGTATTAGGTGCAAGAAGCGATGGTAAAACACATCTCTTTATTGGTAACTTACCTTCAAACGTTAAAAAACAGCATGTTTCCAATCTCTTGAAAGATTTTTTCATCAATCATTTATCAGATATCTTCACAACGGCAGCCGATCAACCTAGTCCAGTTATGTATGTGTTTTTTATTATTATTTACTCACTACGGTTTTCTTAACATAACTTTACGGTTTTGTCCAACTGTAATATTTTTTGTTTCAGTTATTATGCGATAGCGACAATGCCAATCTCTGAAGCCATTAGAGCTATGTCATGTTTGAACAAGTTGGAGTTTATGGGTGATCAAATAATGGTGATGGAAGTCCAACACATGTACAGACAAGCAACAGCGCCTCTCAGACCTGGAGAAGATGTGACTATCAAAATTGTAACTTTAGAAGAGATTAGAAACATAGAATAGCTTTAATATTTACACTCATCGCTCGATTTAATCACGTTGTTGGTAATTAAACCGCTTGATTTAAGAACGTCGAGAGGGGCTCCCACCACCGTGCCGATTTCAACGTTAATTGGTGAATTTAAATTTTGCGCCGAAATATAGCAAAATGGTGGCCACGGTAGTATTATGGTGGGGATAGGGGAAGGTCACTAAATCATGCATTTGACCCGTCACTAAATCAAGCGAAGGTTGCTAAATCGCGAGATGAGTGTAATCTATAATATAAGTTCATTTATTTTAATTGTTGACATATGTTTTTGTATATTATAAAAAGGGAAAAAGGTATTCTTTTTCGCGAACCGAATTTATTTTATTTTCTAATTGTGTAATTTTTAAGAAATCGTGCAGTATTTTACTTGAAGGTTGCCCAGCAATTGAAAAAGTAATCAAAAGGAATCAAATGTTGACATTTCATTCTGGTTTCTGTAAAATTCCATATTCACCACCAATAATTTCATTATGTTCAATTATTTTACTACGACCAAGCAGTCTGAAGAAGTTTGCAGTGCTGCCAATCCACATTGCCAACTTATTTTTTTTTATCAATTAACATTATTGATTCTGTCTGAATCCGGTAAACATCATTCAAATTGAAAATTTGCTATATCTTTTATGATGTTCAGAATTCAGATTCCGAAATGAATCAGAATGGTATTTCATTCCGTTTGTTTATTTTCTCAATTGCTAGGTAGTAACAAACATGACATCAGAAATAGTTAACAAAAAAAATATTTCTGACAAATGTAAATTGTGAATAATATGAATAATGGCACTTATTTTGGTAACTATTTTACTTATTTGTATGTAGGATGTAAATTATTTTAATAAATATTTTTAGAATACACAAATGAAAATTATTTCAAGAAAATAGTTTAAAATATAATTTCAAATCTGAACTTTTTGGAGGCCAATCCAACACCAAAATTACATCTTGATGTAAAAATTCTCTTGTTACTTTAGCTGTCTGTATGCTTGAGATTATCCCGTTGGAACCTATAAACATTTTCTACCGAAAGCCTATAGAAATTGTATTGCAGATACTACTACTTGATTGCTGTTAATTTGTCATCAATAATAAAGGTTTCCAACACCTGTAGCAGAAAAACAAAATATAACAAACTTCACTACCCTGTTATAACATCGATTTGATTAAATTTTTTTAATTCATTAGATATTTAGATTTATATCTTTAAAATACTTCATATTAAATGACACTACGAAAAATTTCCAGACACATGTTCATATAAAGTTTTTTCTTTAACCCTCTAGTGCCCAACGAATGTCCGTACTACGTCAACAATAACACTCAATTGACTGTTTTTAGCAAAAAAAAATGTTATTTCGCTCAACCGATGTTTGAAATTCATTGTTGTACAATAGCCTGTAGGCGGTTATGAGCATTACGACGAAACATATACGTATTATAATTTTATATGGATTTATATATGAACCTCCATAAGGCGGTCTTGGGAACTAGAGGGTTAAAATAGTTTTCTCAATTTACTGTTCAAGTTTGGCACAATAGTACTGAATCACCTATATATTATAGTTTCCAAGTATCCCAGTCTTCTGTTCATTAACCCTTTCACGACTAAGACCGAATATATACGGTTTGGAGTTTGAAGTACCACATGGCGAAGACCGTGTTTTTCTTATGTCATTTTTTCTTACCTTCAGTGACTAAGGCCGTTCAAATATCACGGTATATAGTTTATGACGAAGATCAGATGTATATGTCGTTAAAATCATGTTTAATTGCCTAACTGACGTACACCGACCTGTTGCACAATATTTCATCAGTTTGTTTTAATCCGTCTTAGAGTGTGCATGTATCTGCATTATAAATTAAATAATTCTTTGTTGAAATAAAACACTTGGTAGAAGTATTATTTTTAAACCGAAGACCTTGTTTTCTCGATAAAATTTGCTTCAACTATGAACATCGAATGATTCCACTTGGCCTTGAATCCCAGTACAGAGCGCACGACTTTATTATTATGAACTGTCTACAGCAACAATTCTTCTTTTACCATCCGCTCATGATATGTTATTTCTCTTACTTCTAAAGATAATATTTAAAAATTTATCTCCATTTACGTTAGATACTTTAATATATTGCATAATGAGTTAATAAAGATAATGAGTTCATTCACAAGATTAACGAGTGTCATTAATAAAACTCAACTGTATTATTGTTAATGTATTTTATTATCGTGTAAATAAAGAATGTTATCACATATTTGAATAAAAATTAGAAATAAATTGTGGACATAGACGATGTAAAAAAAACAGAACATTAATATCTGGTGATCATTTCAAGAGTATATGTTTATTATTAAGTAGTAAATGATAAATTAGAAAGCCAGTCCAGCTTCGGAATAAGTTTGGAAGATTTTTTCAACAGAGTTGACGTAAGCTGCAGTTCTCAAGTCCAAGCCCAGGTTGAATCTCTTGGCTGTTTTCATTATTGCCTGCAACAAACGATTGTATTAGAATACAAAATTTGATCATACTTATAAACAATCGACTCACCCTCGCTGAGCGTTCCATGGTGTAGTCGAGCCCTGAGTGCACAATGTCCTTCTCTGATGCTCCAGCGATCTTCTTCTGGAAGGATTCAGAGGCAGTGATTTCAATTGGGCCGTATTTGGAACCCAGAGACCTTTCGAGCGACTCTTGGACAGATTCTGTAACATACAATGATTAGAATTCAATTTTTTTTGTGGTTATAAATAAAAATTTATAACTTTTTAATATATTATACAGCAACACTCACGTAACAGATGATAATTGGACTCCTTCTCATATTTGAAAGTCAGACGACCATACGAAACATGATTGAGGTTCTTGAGCCACTCGAAGAATGACACTGTAACACCACCGGCATTAATATAAAGGTCCGGAATGATCAATACTTTCTTGTTGATGAGCATCTTCTCAGCAGAGGGTGTCGTTGGCCCATTAGCTGCTTCAGGAATGATCTGAAACAAGCACGTAACAATAAAATAGTGCTCTGGAATACAAACTAAAACTTCATCATATAATACTACATGCATAATGCATATGTATTGTACCTTAGCTTGGATGCCTTCAGCATTAGTGGAGTTGATTGTCTTCTCCATAGCTGCTGGTACAAATATATCGCATTTCTCGAACATCATGTTCTCACCTTTGTAGTTCTCTGCGCCTGGGAAGTTAGTGATGGTGCCTTTGTCGATGCGATGATTTTCTAGTTCCTATTCGAATATAAATTTAGTAGAAGTTTCGGTCTGTTTTCAATCTGAACACTACATTACCTTTGGATCTATTCCATTGGGGTTGAAGATACCTCCATCGTGCTCCATGATGCCAATGCATGTAGCACCAGCTCGCGTGAAGTACCTCATTGTGTGAAGACCTACGTTACCGAATCCCTGGATGATGTACTTCTTGCCCTTCCAGCCTGGTTCGAGACCAATCATCTTCATGTATGTCGGCTCATTGATAAAGTTGTCTACTCCGTGGAACACGCCTCTACCAGTGGCAGACACGCGCCCGTGGATACCACCCTGGTTAATTGGCTTGCCGGTGACGCAGGCGTGAGCGTTGATGTCCGTGTACCCGACAGTCTTGGCATAAGTGTCCGCTATCCAGGACATCTCCCTTTCGCCCGTGCCCATGTCTGGCGCTGGCACATCTACACCCGGTCCTGTGCGCACAAATACCCGTTGCATTTATAAAGCTTCAATACTATAGTCTGTTTCATTTCAGTTTACAGTGGTTATTGGGGATTTGACGGTACGATTCATACCGATTCATACTGTCAAATCCCTGACATCCACTGCAAACTTAAATAAAACAGACTATAGTGTGCAACAAAACACTAAATAAACTGTGCAGAAATACAACATGCAAATAATGTGAACAATAAAGCATTGCATTTTAGTATTGTATAATTCTAGAAATCCTGGTTAAGTATCTTCTATTTTTCAAGAAATAGTTGTCTATAACACATTTAACCCAATTATATTTCTATAGACCCTTATAAATAGAACTGCTTTATTTTATTCATTTTGTAAGTATATTTATAGAATCGCAATTGCAAGTCACCAAAAGCTGAATTACTTAATCTATAAATACTTTGACACAATTATGAAGCTCAATTCTAACATAACTGAAGCAAAAATATTTTTTTTTGTACAAATTTTGTAATTTGAACCAGTTTGATGATTTTGATTTATTTTACAAATGCAAAAATAAACAAAACTACATCAAGTGTGTTAAACTAAAGCCAATCACTTATCTTCAATCATTTCGACAATATTTTAGCTTCACCTGATTGTTAATAATGATGTCATATGTTTATGTCGATACTCCTTTAGCGTGCAATTTTGTATCTGATGATTTAAATTTACCTTCCTTTAAACTACTGAAACAAATTTGATATACGTCAATTTCAAATTCGAAATAAACATAATCATATATGACACGCCCAGTTATCAAAACAATTAAGCACTTTTTATTATCAATTAGCTATTTTTTAGAAAATTTCTCAGGCTTAATGGTTTTTGGCCTCTGAACGACTCACATGTTTGTAAGCATTGATTGTTTAAACAATCAAACAAGTAAAACTTACCAATGAATCCTTTCTTGGCTAATTCTAGAGTGAATTTACGTGTAATTTTTTCAAGTTCTGCCTCTGAATAGTCTTTCGGGTTGATTCTGATACCGGCTTTTGCGCCCCCAAATGGAACATCAACACAGGCACACTTAAACGTCATCAGAGCTGCTAAAGCTGTCACTTCATCTCTGCACACATCCATTGAAAAACGGATTCCTATAAAATACAATCATAAAATTGTGAGAAGAGACACAGGCAAGAATTCTAAAATAATTTAGCTTTTTTAAATAACAGACAACTCATATAAAATAAAAGATTAATTACACAGCCATATAAAAAAATTAGATAAAAAACTTTTTTGAAGACCATTGTATTTCTATGTATTTTGTGTTGAATCCGAATTTGAGATCAAAATACCACCTTATCCGATTCATTTTGAAAAAATCCTTGAAAAACATAATTTCGTATACTCAAACATTAGGTTTTTCAGGGTTATTTGCAAAATTAATCAGATAAGGTGCTATTGGATTCAGTGCCTCAAAATACATACTAGAAAATTAAATTTAAAAGTAAAGTGGCAGAAAACAAAAATATTAATTCCATCATAATGTCTTTATATGTATAATCCCAGATATATTAATCTTTTGTTAGCCACAGGGCTGGTGGCAAGGAGGAGACTAGGGATACAGTTACGAACTTTAAGGGCTCCATCTAGCCATGTTGAAAATGGGTCTAATCAGTCATGTTTTGTATTAATTTATATAATACAGCAATGACCAAAAGTTCCTTTAAATCAGACCCTATAGTTATTATTATTAAATTACATAAATATCATTAATCATTTAATCTAAACTGATTGTTTTTTAATAATTATGTATGAAGTGTTTAATAAACAAATTAATATCAAAATAATTCTCAAAATAGATTACTAAAATTTTAAAACAAATACTATTATATTTAATTTCTATTTGATCAAATTAAATTGATTGAGTGCTACAATATCAATCAGTAATATATAAAAGTGATAAAATTAAATCCCAATGGTGATATGTTTATCTAAAATATTTTGATCATTTACAAGGATAGCAAACATATCATGTTTGTCAAATACATTAGAAGGTTTTAGTTATTCTTGTTATTTAGGATTACATAATTTAACATATAAATATGTAGATAAACACGAATATAATATTAGTGTCAAAAGATTAATAAATAAATACCATTTACATATTAAATAAATTGGCATATGATCTTTAATTTTTCAGGGTCATTATTTCATTTCTAATTTTGGTTGGAAAACAAAGCAATAAAAATTTGAGATAATATTTTTTGGTCATAGTATTATGTAATTCATTAATCTATTTTTTCCTACACTGAACAAAAACATATTTTTTATATTTGTGTAATACAAATATATTGTTCATATTTTTTTAACTATACCCAGAGGCGTAGCTAGGGATTGGCAAAACTAGTCTCCGCCAGGGACAAGGCCTAGGAAAGTGGAAAAAATCAGCTAATAATGACAAAAAGGCCCCCTTGTTAATAGAAAATAAAAAACTATGGGGGCTTTATATAGATCCTTACTAGGGGCAGAACAAACCCTAACTATGCCTCTGCCTGTACATATTTACAATAAATATTTTTTATAATGTTTTAAAGCAAATAGATATTGTTAGTGAAAATTCCATAATGCAATCGCATATCGCAAGTGTTTTATCTAATGTATACTGAAAATTAATTTAATTAAAAGATCAATGTACTTCAATATTAAAACATTAATATTGAAGCAATTATTAGGTAATTTAGACATGACCTTTGGCGGATCAAATTTTGTTTTGTAAAATTAAAATTAGATTTGATATAATTGTATTGATTTCAACAAATAATTTCCATTTTTACTTATTTTTTAAATTTACTTGCAAGGAAATAAAATATATTATTACATTATGAATTATATTACCTATGCATTTTTGCATTTCTTATAGTCAAACAGGATTTATAATATATTTCAAAATGCATTGAATTTATAAAATAAATTTATTATTACCTCCTTTCGTTGGAGTTCTGTGCGTGCTGTGCTGAGCCCGATAACCTTGGATCATCTCATAATCTCCACTATCCCTTTTTAACGGGAACTGGATTTCTAAAATGTGGTCGCACGGCTGCATCAACATCAGTATACCTTTGACTCTCTTTCTTTTCTCTTCTTCACTTATTTTGCCTTTAATATCTTCAACAAGTTTGTCTTCAACCACCTGACATGCTCGATGGAAGAAATATTCGACCATGTCAAAGAACTTGGGATCTGGCGATGTTGGTACATGCTGTAGCCGTTCCGGGATTTGATGTTTGTCAGAGCAGTCTTGTGCATATGTTCGTGATTTTGTAGCTGCCACAGGTAATACCCTCAATAGGTTTGATAATTCATTGCATTGTTTTAATGATGCAGTGCATTTTGCTAGTGATCTTAAATTTAGCATTTTTATTTTAATAGATTTACTAAAAAGAAATTTTAAAAATATACAAGCGGCCGAACAATGCGTGTACGACTACGACGAACACTGCAGCTCAAAAACTAGCAGCAGGATGAAAATGATTCTGTTTTATGGCTTTTGATATATTATGATATAACGAATGACATGCGCTCTAAAAACCGAGAATAACATAGAGAATGGAAGGGATGGCGTTGTATGTTTTATTTGGAAATATTGCAAACTCACCTGCAGATATACGTTTACTTTACTCCACAGAATTTCTACTCATTCAGCTGTTTTTCTTTTTTACCTGTCGTTCCATAGACTGTGTACTAATTATATATATTTGACAACAGCGCGCGTAAACGTGTTTGAATTATAAAATTTAAATCACGTAGATCAACGTGTAGATTACCTTGACTGTGATCGTAAAAACGAAGTACTGAAAAATATATAAAATTTAAAAAAGGAATATATTAAATACTATCACGTAGGCGTGTACACGTGTTTAGGATATAAAATTCAGCGCCGCATTGATAATATTACGAGCCTCTCATCTGCAACAATATACTTGTATAATATCAAATAATAACTCAAATTGAAAGTGGACTTTCTTGTATAATAATAATAATAATAATAATATATTTATTTCTCATTGATATACATAGTACATATAGAGAAATAGTCACAAACACAAAATACATTATAATAATAAAACTATCAAGATATACAGAAGAACAGACAAATTAAAATTCATTCAAATCATAAATACATTTTTCAATTAAAATATTCTTGCAGGCGTTCTTGAATACTTTTACGCTGTCAATACTCCTAATTTCTTGTGGTAGCCTATTATAAAAAATGATGCCATTATAAAAAGGTGAATGCTCATAAGCAGCCAGCCTGTGTTTAGGTATTCTTAGCTGTTGTGCACTTCTGGTATTATATATGTGATTATAATTATTATATTCGACATTGTGTTTATTTTCTTTTATATATATGAGACAGTCCAGAATGTACATTGCATGTAAAGTTAATATTTTATAAATTTTAAAATAATATTTGCAGGATGTCATTTGACTGACACCTGTAATTGTCCTCATTACTTTTTTTTGTAGAATGAACACTTGGTTGGCTGTATGTATTCTGTATTAAATTATTAAGTACATCAAGAAATGTAGAAATTTCAAACAAATCTATACTAATATTATAATATGATATCTCTGAAGTGCTATAATAGAATTATGTCCGGTATTATAAACGACCTAGCAAATTTGCAAGCTAGCAAGCACTCTCAAATGAGATACCAAACTTATATGACAGTTCTGTTGATGACTTTGACAGATTTCGCGCAAGCGTTGTATGTAAAAACCAACGGTATTAAAACAGTTGTGCTATTATGAAAATTATTTTATATGGTCAGAGTCGCCAACTGTGTTACAATACGTTGAAGTGTCACTGCTCTAAATTCCATAACTAATCCATAGATATTATAACAAAATTCATAACCTCTTTTATGAGTGCTTGCAAGCTAACAAATTTTGCTAGGTCGTTTTATAACGTTTATAATACCGGACATTAGAATAGTATAGTCTAGAGTAGGTAACTTATAGCCCCCACGTTTATACGCGAGTCCGAGTCAGAATTTTCGGCAGGTCCCCAACCAAAAGAATATAAATGTTACCTATTGTTTTCAAACAACTTGAAAAAAAAAATTACGAGATGCTATTCATCATTCACATTTTTTTGACGACGACCAAAAAAAAGCTTGTTGACTCGCCGCGCCAGGCAAACCCTCTGTGTGGGTTATGAGATACCTACATTTCATTTCGCTATCACTCAAATAGCTGAGCAGTGAATATGTGTATTTATTATTATTTTACTATTAAATAAAACGATCTAATATAACTTTAATAATTAATTGGAAGCATCCAAACACAAAGATTACAAAATGTGAATCTCATTTCCTGTTGTTGTCAATATAGACTATCAGATGATTCAAGGACACTTCAATTTTTAAAATTTTTAAATTTTTATGATATAAATTAGGTATATATTTATACATTAAAAATGTATAAATACCGTATTTCTAATAATATACATATTTTATATATAAAAAACAATATTATATATAATAGACGACCCTTAAAATTCATAAAATACACCTGTAAATCGGATGTCACTAAATATTCGATTATTAGGTAATCTTATACAAGCATGGACTGTTTTCAGCCCTATTAAATTATAATTTATCAACTTATAGTACGCCCACATTTAAAAAAATATTTTTTTATCATTTCTATATTTAGTATTTATTAGAAATGAAATATAATTACTTTATTAGTATCAAATAATATCTAAATGTATCCTACATTTATTTTTAATATTATATAACGCACACTTATAGATAATATTGTTTTTTAATCTAATTAAATTAATACCAGCGAAATAAATACGATAATTTTGCTCTCTGTTCAAATTTATATTATCGTATATTACATGGGGTACAAGGCTGGACTGGCCCGGCGTAGTAGTGCGGTAGCGTCAATTTTCCGGTAACCTGAAAAAGTTAAAAATTAATCATAAAAACCACGTTATGAATTATTTTAGTATTTTTTTGTGAATTTAAAAAAAAATAAAAATTTATTTCTTCGCTAAAATTATTTAGAGAGCAACAAATAGGTTGATATTATAAAATGGGGGAAGGAGTGATAACTGTTTGGAACCCTTTACAGGTGCCACTTTAGAAAAAATAAATAAAAATATGTTCAAATTCTACTGATTTAGATTTTCTTTTTGACACCCCATATGTCTTGGTATATATTTCAATTTAAAAAATCCGATATGGATGTGGGGCCACTTTTTATCGGGGGCCCTGGCAAATGCCAGTTTCGAAACCCGTTTAGTCCGCCACTACCTAAGAGGTGGAAAGGTGGGCAAATATATTCGACCATCAACCACATTAAATATTTAATTAATTGTATATATACTCACTCACGAACCAGTTGTCTTAAGAAATTACATATCTACATAATATGTACATCAGGGATGACCAACCAAATTTTATTGTGATTTACTTTTTTTCAATTTACTGAATATTATTGCACTTCTTTAATTTATTTTCATTTCGCTGTAATTATTATAAAATAATCATAATGAATTCTAGTTGTGCATAATATAAAAAGGTATAAAAAAAATACTGTCACTTATTTAAAAAAAATTTGAAATCATAAAACCAGAGCCAGACTTGCGATTCTGGCGCCCCGGGCGAGATTTTGTTTGACATCCCACTCCCCTTAAAAAATGGTGAATGACAAAAAAAATCTGCTGCGCAAATAAAATTGTGATAATTAAAAAAAAAGATTTATTAAAATAGCGCAATACCACTATAGCGTAGTGCAAAAAAAAATCTGAAGATATTTTTTTTCGTTGTTGACTTCTATAATGTAATATGTTTCTCAAAAAGTCTAATGAGCTCACTGAAGAAGAAAATTATTGGATTTCAAACTTATTTGAAGAAACTTTTATCTGTTCTGGCTTTTCGCCGCCCCTCTAGGCCTGGCGCCCCGGGCGGTCGCCCTAGTTCGCCCTCCTCTAAAGCCGGCACTGCATAAAATACAGTCCCTTGGTCGGTCACGAATCCAGAATAACTATCGAAGTACTTATTGTTAATTTCAGAAACACGTAATTAGAAATATTAAATTCACTATCATATTTTCAGAGATTAATAATTATCGTACCATACTTTTCTTTTATGAAATTGATGATTATTAGTGTAAAAATGAGTTACACTTTTGTCGTGAAATTTTAGGCACAGTCCCCTGTGCCGTTTTTTTATCTGTATTATATCGTACAATACTGCAAATTGATTTTATATAGTCTCAAAATATCATTGGGACACTACCCGTGAAAGTGGCTTTGTTAGAGATTTTATTTTTAGTTTGACTATTTTTTATCTATACAAATTTAAGACAAATATGTAACATTTTTTGAAAGACCTTTATTTGATATTAAGCAAACAATATCCATATTCACTAAATCCAAAATAACATTTAAGTAGTACATAATGAATAAATTGATCCAATTTTGCAACTTACACAGAGTAAATAAAACAATTTAAAAAATAATTTCCATTGAATAGTACAATAAAGTTACAATGGCCCCTACTTCCCGAATTCAAATTGAATATTAAGTGTTCGTATACGTGATAAAACATTTGTGTTATCTAATTTAATTATTCTATTTGCACGATCAGGTCTTATGTTATAGGAGCATAAAATACAAACATACTTTTTTTATATAGGTAGGTACTACATATTTTAAATATTTGATAACATTTCGCGAATTGGGGTTAAGGTAAGTTATTACAAATAAGCATAGGTGGGCATTAACTCGTTAATCCGTTAATCGTTGATTAACGAAGTTAACAAAATGCTTAACGGATTAACTTTTAAGTTAACTAAAAAAATTGTTAACGCTCTTGTTGTTGTCATTATGGTTAACTTTTAACGGTCTTTAACTTCCGTAAAATTTTCAGTTAACTTTAATTTTCGTTAAATTTTCGGAATTTTAAAGTTTAACTACAATACATGTATACCTCGTTGGTGGCTCATTAATGGAATGGCCCTAAAAATTATATAGGGCCTAGCGTAAAGTTTGAAAATATAAACTTTGACCTATCCATCGAACAATCCAAATGCAAAAGGTTTCATTAAAATCGGTTCATAGAGGCCTGATTAAGTGGAAATAGCTAATTGCAGTGGACAAATGGTAGTTTTTTCTAAAAATTATAGGTAGGTCAATATGTATAATTAATTAATTTAAAAATTAAATTAAATTAAATTTATATAAATAACGTGATGAAATAATTAAAGCTGATTGGGAGGCGGTGAGGAGGGGTTGAAAAAATCTCATCCAGGGAGCTAGACTCGATTAAGTTAGTCGTGGGGGTGGGTGAGACAAACTTGCATCACAAATAATAATTCTTTTTTATATTGACATGTCAAAAAAAAAAATTGTAAGATAAATTACAAAAATATAAGGCCAGGAGGGGCGGCGAATGTCTATACTTGACTCAAATTATTAATTTTTGAGACAAAAGTCAAAACATTGTAATTTGTAAAGCGATAAATCAATCTAAGGTACTTGATACACGGGGGGGGGGGATTTCACTTGGGGTGCCAGACTCGTTAAGGCCGGCTCTGTGTGTAGTCATAACCATAGTGTAGGTACCTATATACCTATACTTATGATAAAATAATAAGTTCAAGGGTTTCATGCACTCTAGGCGAGACGTTAATAACATAACTTTCCAAGTTATTCGATAAAAAGGATTGCGTTATCAATATTTTTTATGTTATCTTCGGATAATTGCGCTCTATACATGTCACACTGAAATTCAATTGTTTCCATTTACACATTGACATTTTTCCATCTCAACTGAAAAAATAGTTGGAAACAAAGAAAACATGTCTTCTAAAAACCGACGTTCAAAATTGATCGTCAGATAATTCATTTTTTGTATCGTACTCAGCGCGTTATGGCAGAGGCCCTAGGCAGAAAATAATTTTGGAATAATTTCTTTAATTATCAAAAAAAGGAAATAGGAAAATTACCTTTTTTCTAAAAAGACAAGGAAATATTTCTATTGTTAGATGCCATATTTTAAGTTGGGGGAACACTCTTTTCTAAACGTACTGAGCGTAATTTCTGTTCAAAATAATTAACATTGGATTTCATTTGTACTTATTTTAATTTGTTACTATATTTATACTACATGATATACATACATGGGGAAAATTTTGTATAAAAGAAGGTTCAATGATATATAATCATCCATCTTTATTTTTGTAATTAAAATTGTCTTCGCAGGCCAGGGCCGGATTTAAAGGTCTGGAGGCCTCGGGGTTTCAAAGGAGTGGAGGCCCCTTGGCCCCAAAACGCGAAGAAAAAAATGAAAGGAAAAGTTGTTTACTAGTGTTTACTAGTCTGAATTTGAAAAAAAAATCCGAAGTCTCTATTGTGGGGGCCCCTCTTTTGTGGAGGCCCCGGGGTTGTAGCCCCGGTTGCCCTCCCCTAAATCCGGCCCTGTCGCAGGCCATGGGCGTTATGGGCCACATTTTTGTCATGCCTGAATTCTACGCTATAGGATACACCGATACAGCATAGATGACGCTATAGAGAGGTTTCGCTGTAATATATATAAGATTGCGGTATATACGAAATTAGAGCAGCTGGTCACGCAGGTATACTCACCGATTTGAGACTGTACACTCATATAATTGCAATTAAACGACAGACGAAATTATAAATTTGGCAAAGAGAGTGCATAGTTGAGTAATATATTAGAAGCTAGTTTAAAAATGATGGTACCGCGATATTATATAGTATTTTTAAATGACTAGTGTTTAGTCACAAAAAGTCGGTCGTTCTGTCAATATATAATATGCATACCGATATCTTATAATAACCTATGTGTGAAGTGTGTACTCGTATATAGGCTTCATTGTAGAGATGGAAGCCGTACGAATCGCAGCACGTACATTCAGGTGTAAGAAATACCTTATAAATAATCTCTATAGTAGGTATCTAATTGAACCAATGTTTCTAAAAAAAAAACGGTGGCGCTATGAATCAATATTGATTCTTAATACATTTTAGAATCACTGGTACAATTTACTTGTGTTAACTATATATTATATACTTACACAAAGTATAGCTCTCTTGGTTGACCTATATTTATTTGCCTATTGTTATCTATCATAAAAATTATTTGAACAAATATTTAAATTTCGTATTAGAATGTTTCGAAATGTACATAATTGTTTACGTAATTATTGTTACGTAGATATACAAAATAATTATAGCAATTTTAATGGATCCAAAGATTAAAATAAAAGTAATAAAATTGATAATATTTTAAGTATATATAGTTCGGTCAAGGATATAATATATTCAACAGGGCAAGGGTTCACTAAATAATTCTTCAACATTTTATTTTATTCAAAAACTTAATCGAATAATTATTAAACAATTTAATTAATAAAAAAACCTGATCGGTCTATTATCTTTCTAGTTATTGATTTATGTATTAAAAATATTCGATTTATGTATAATTAGAGATACTTAAACCCAATCTATAGTTTTACATACTGTATAGTGTATAGTATTGCCTATATGTAGTCGAAATTCGATCAATATTACAGAATAAATACATATATTTTACCTGCCTTAACGGCAATATGCAGTAATATACACCCATGATTTTTTTATAATATAAGTGTCATTCCCCTCCTTTTATAATAAATACAAAAAAGGTACGACAGTTTTCGATATTCACCTATAACTATTAATATACATATAAATTATTATAGATACATAATGTATGTATGTCCCGATGTAGAATACGACAGTTTATATAAAAAATATGTTTGGGTCATAATTATAATAATTTTATTATATTTAAATTAAATTATAATTGTATTTTCGGTATTTACCTACTGCATTTCGCGGCAATAGATATTTAAATCGTTTATTTTCGTCTATGTTCACTATTCATCGATTAAAAACTTGACATGTTCGATGAATGCAATGCGTCATTTTTTCATCCATAACCTGAACATCTTACAGATAAAAGAACGTGTTAATGTCAATGTGACGTACAAGAGTGTTTAATATAATTACTATCGATTTACTGCACCTAATTAATTATTTAACTTAATTATTCTTCACGTTTTGAAAGGTTGTTTGGGTTATTTGCACCTCTATTTGTTAATTCCGTTATAGTCGGTAACGCATAACAGATCAATAATTTAATTTAAGGTTTAACAAAAATGGTGCAAAGTAGCGGACCTCGTCCTCTCGTTCTTTGTGGACCTTCGGGTTCAGGAAAAAGTACACTTATACATCATTTGTTTGATGATTTTCCCGATACTTTTGGGTTTTCCGTGAGCCATACTACGCGGGCACCGAGGCCTAACGAGAAAAGTGGCCTACACTATAATTTTACAACTAAAGAAGAAATGCAGGCCGGCATCGACAGAGGAGACTTTATAGAACATGCTTCATTCAGTGGAAATATTTATGGAACAAGGTGAGCAGATGAATAAAACATTAAATTTGAAATTCACTAATACCAATGTTTTTATAGCAAAGCTGCAATTGAGACAGTTCAAAGCACTGGAAAAGTCTGTGTGCTTGATATAGACGTGCAAGGCGTGAAACAAATCAAGAACACTTCTCTGAATCCATTGATTGTGTTTGTAAAACCTCCGTCGCTTGAGGAACTTGAGCACCGTTTACGTGGTCGTGCTACAGAAACCGAAGAGAGCATTCAGTTACGTTTAGAGAGGGCCAAAGAAGAAATGGAATACAGTAAGTCATAAATGCAGTGTTCTGTTTGTTAAAATATTAATTAATGTGTTTGTTTTAAAGGTGAACATCCAGGAAGCTTTGATCTGGTGATTATAAATGAGAATTTGAAGAAGACTTATTCAGTTCTTAAAGAATTTATCATAAACGAGTTGAAGAAACAAAAGGCTGAAGGTAACTATTGGATATACTATATGTTAGTAGAAATTCTCCGCGGCTTTGTCTACGTTGATTTCAGAATCTTAGAAAATATCGATTTTAAATTTTTCTTAATACATTCCTAATTAATATAAATTATTGGTTTAATTAAATAATGTTTAAAATTAATTATATTTATAGACCGGTAGTACTGCAGATTTATACATTAGTATTGTTTACGTTGAAAATGTTGATATACGTATATTATTTAAAAAAAGGTTAATATGATGGTTTTTCTCTAGGTCTATATTAGTGTATTTGTTTTATATTTATTATTTTTGTGAAACATCTAGATCGCAGTATATTCATTTGTGGATCTCCGAGAACAGTTCACACACTGTTGGTCGCTGATTATGTGAACGTAAGTCAGACAAAGGAGTCGTGTGTGTGATACAATTACTAACATCGATTGCTTGATTTTACACGATGCCTCCCAATCGTGGTTTTTATTAACAGTTTTTTTTTGTTATTGCATTTTGTGGTTTTTAATCATGATTCAAAACCACATTTATTATGATAAATAACATATAGATTATAGTGACAAAGCATGGATTATAATATCATCAAGAAATAACAAAGCATGAAAATAAAAATGTCGTATTCATCAATAATAACCAAGAACAATGATATAAAGATAGTTTCATTTCAATCAAGGATTAGTAGATTCACGATTTTTCATTTATTTATGTATATATTTTTTTCAGGGATCTTTGTAAACCACATGCCATAAGAAGTTATCAACATAAACAGAAGACAGAAATTATATAGAATATCTTACATTAAATTGTATGCATTTATAATATTAGAATTCGGCTTCCCACAATCCCTCCCAAAACAAATGGGTACAAATTAAAAATATCTAGTGTAAACTTTAGTTTGTAGCTATACTTACATTCACTGATTTCTGTTGTTTATTAAATGTGATTTCTTATTTAATTTTAACGTTATGGATGATTTTGTATTTTTTACAAATTTTGTTTTAAATGTGTTCTTTAATATGTATTTTATATATATTGTTTATCGGTTATTTTATAAGATAAATTTTTAATATTTTAACATTATTATTGCATTGATTGGCTATTAGAAACTTCAAGATTACCACGAATAAAATCAAATAAATGTACTTGTTAAAAATATCTTACTCACTATTTATTGTAATTTTTAACAAATACACAAACTACTTAAATGGTAAAAAAAAAACACCAGTATTAAAAAAAATGATTAGAATGTTTTTGTTATCTAGTTTGTTGGACAAATTTAAACCGTTTTTTGTGATCAGCACTTGGATACTCGTGAAATTTGCATTACGTATGAAAACGCTTAAAGCATTTTGAAACGTTCTTGGGAGGATGGTTCAAAGAATATTAAAATGACCGAGAAATCATCATGTTTGTCGACAAATGTCAAAATAATGACAACAGTATTGTAATATTTCAAAACAATTATGAATACGCTGCATCGCAAAAACACTTTGGTATGATTACAAGTATTTAGACAATCAATAAATTGAAAACATAATGATTATGTTACTTACTGACTTATTTAAATACAATCACGTTGATGTATATCTGTTTTACAATAAATGTGTTTAATGTGTGTAAAATAAAAAAATAGTACAACATAGAGGGGCACAAAAATACGTTTCCTGTTTGGTGACAGTACTCTGTAACTTTTAACCACACAAACTTTAAATTGGTCTTAAAATGTTAATTATATAGTCCTGCTAGTATTTGTATTTAAAATTCAATAAATCATTTGAGTTTTAATACATAATAGTAGGACTGTGTAGAGACCATTCCAAAAACATTAGGTGACATTTTTTGCATCCCCTCGATATATACATATATGTTATTAGGCTGGACCTTACAAGTTTACTCACAATACGTAGTTGTTTACACGTTGTGAATTCCACAGATTAATATTTTTCCACTTTCCATACTTTGTTTTAATAGATTTAGTAACATACATAACACTGCAATAGTAAAATGCATTTAGATATGATCGTTTAATTGTATTATCTACTGGAAATGAATTGTTAGTAAGATTATGTATACAATATATAGTTTGTAGTTCAACAGAATCTATTATATTAATTTATTGTAAATTTTTCTTTACTAAATATGTTTTAAATAAAATTAATAGACAGTACAATTACAGTTTCAATGTTTCCTTTATTTTGTTCCACTGTCCCAACAATTTTTTTCAGGATGCTTAAATAAAATGTTCTGTATTTTATAGTTATATTTCAAGCAATTTAATATGATAGTAACACATGTTCTCTTAAAGGGCCAATATATAAATAGAATAGTTCTCAAACTGTTTTAATATAAAATAAGAACATATAAATGTATACTTGATATTAAAATTTGATTTAAAAAAAATTCTTTAATTTGTTTATAATTATATTAAGGGGGATAGCCACTGTGACGGGTCAGAAAAATGTCAATGTTTGGGAATTTTTTTCACAGATATAACTAATTATTTTTGAATCAGGTAAAAGACATTTTATTAAGTATATATTCAACTTATTTAATATCAATTTTTATTGAAAAATATTAAATATTTACAAAGTTAGGAGCCTCGGTGTGACGACCAAAAAAAATATTTTGCTCTATGGTCGACTCGAAATTTCAAGAAGGGTTATATGAAAAAAAAAATTTATCAATATCTATATGAATGTAGCTATCGTTGCACGTAGCCGTTTTTTTTTTATTTTTTTTTTTCACAAAGTGGTGATCGTTTGAAAACTTTTTTCATTTTTAAGACCTATTTTTTTTATTAGAGCGGTTTTAAAAATAGTAATTATCAAAATTTCAAAAATCGGCTACGTGCAACGATAGCTACTACAATTACGAAAATTAATTAAAAAAAAATTTTGAAATCGGTTCATTAGTCTTTGAGGAATCATGTCGACCAGGTCGAAAAATGTCATTCCGAGATAACGTGTTTAATGTTTTTGTTAAGTCATAACCAGCCGTGCTACATCGTCTCACTAAATTGACTGTAACGCTGTCAATTTTCAAAATTTAAAGTAAATTTTTTGAATATGTAAACTTTAAAAAAAATCTAAGAAAAAAAATTTTCTTATTTTTTCCCGGCACAGTGGCTATCCCCCTTAAGGTACATGCATTTCCCATATTTTCTCTAGAAATATGGCCATTCAAAAATAAGTGAAAAACCTTTATAACAAAATATATTTTTAATCAATCCATAAATGTATTCATAAACATAAAAATTAAAAAAACTTAACACCTTGATTATCATCAAACATAATAATTTCACATTTATTTTCAGCTTCCAATATTTTTAATACTTTTATTAAAACTTCATTGCTCATACCAAAAAACTCTAAAAATATAATATGATAAAATAACTGGTGTATTAATACAATAATAATAGCAAATGCCATACCTTCATTTGTAGTATTTTCGCCTTGTGTAAGTTCAAAAAACGTACACACTGTGTTAACCATTCCATTTTCGGTGGCCCAATTGTATATGATGTTTGACCATTCTTGTAAAGTGTGCCAATAAATGTCCCAGCGCTTTTTGCTTCTATCACAGGGTGCAGCATTTCCAGTTTTTTTCAAATCTTCAAGTATCAATAGAGCCATATCAGGATCTATTTTTCTATTTATTGCGCTGTTGCTAAAAGGTGGCCCTCTAAATAGAAACATTGACTGTTATATTTTGTAATCATTAAATTTAATATTTCAGTATCTACCTGATGGCTTCGTGCATATCTAAATGGTACTGGTTTTTATTCTTGTGGTAATCAAGAACTAATGTTCGCCAGGCACTGATTTGTTTCATTCTTGTTTCTGTATGAGGTTGTAAACTAAAATCAACAAAATTATTACAATGTTTTTAAATACAAAATACAACCATACATACGTAAAAAAAGGTGGAAAAGAATATTGCCATGGCCAATGAATATTTGTCATTGTAAAAATGAATTAATAATTAAATATCTTAGATAAATATAAACAAATAATTTTATAAAACTTTAATAAATATAATTAACATGTACCATATGTATTTATATTTTTGACAGTACACTCATCGCTTGAATTACCGACGTTGTTGGTAATTCTACCGCTTGAATTGCCGACGTCGAGAGGGGCCCCCACTACCGTGCCAACCTCAACGTTGATTGGTGAATTTAAATTTCGCGGAAATAGCAATCACGGTAGTATTGTGGAGGGGATAGGAGAAAAGCGACAAATCGTGCGTTTGGCCTGTCGGTAAATAAAGCTGCCGGTAAATCAAAGGTTGGTAAATCACGAGATGACATACATAGATAAAATGAAAACATATTCTTATTCAGTGAATTTTGATGAATTCAATCGGTGAAATCGTGGATATGAAACAAAAAAAACCTAATAAATATTCCAGCAATGGACAATGCAATGCAATTAAATTTCAGAGCAATTTAGTATAATTTTTATATTTTACATATTCTTTACTTTCCAATTAAATTTTTATTTGTTTCTTGTGAATAATACATCGTTTTAAATTAAACCAATTTTTTCACTTGACATATTATTTTATAGTTGGTAATAACAACAAATGACACATGCGTGCGTTTCTTTAATGTCAAAACATAATTTTTTTGACATTTGTTTTGTCATTATTTATTTTATCTTATTAAATAAATAGTTAATAGATCATTATTACAATTATAGTGACTGTATTTAAACTATAATTACTTCTTTACTTGATGGTTGTCATATAAACGTATATAAAAATAATATAATAATTATTATGTTTACCATTTTTATATATTTATAATGTGTAATGATAATTTAAGAAATGTAATTTTAAACATATGTATTACTGAAATATTAATTCAATGAAAACTGGTAAAATGCATAAGAAATCAGCATCAGCATCTGGCGTTGACTTGAATTCGTTACATATAAATGTTCCACTTAATAAAGACAGGACTCACACATCTACAAATCGAATCAATTGCATAAATGATAGGTCTTTAAGTAACTCAAATATTCAAAATAGTCAACAACTATTTAAAACTGACTACGTATATTCTCACGACATGAATAATGGAACAAAGAATGAAGTAGACCTAATAGAAATACTAGGTGGACAGTGGCCAACACAAGCAGGTAATTCAGTCACACCTATTCTTAACAGTGCAACATTACGTCCACGTATAGATGACACGTGTGAAAGAAGTAAAACTTCTACTTTACAATCAAACTTTAGTAGTTCAGCCTACGAAAAAAACAAGAATTCTAACCTACGAACCAGTTTCGACAATTCCTTGTGTGAGAGAAATAAAAACACTACATTATTACGATCAAGTGTTGATAATTCACTATATGAAAGAAATAAAAGTGCCAATTTTATTTCACATTTAATAAGTAATAAGAAGAAAGTAGAATTAAAAAATCATTCCAATGATCAAGTATTAAATAGAGAAGAGAGAGTTGAATTTTCTAAAGAGAACTGTAGAAATGTTTCAAAAACAGGTAAATAACTTTCAATATAATATAACTTGCAATAAATAAATCATTTTAAATAAAATGTGGATATTGAATTTCAAAAAAAACAATTTCAATGTATACTTTAAATAATTTAATCACAAACATGTTTACAAATTACTTACAGAAAAAGTATTTAAATAAACAACCAATTTGTTTAATTAAATGTATATAATGAATGATTTTATGTAGTATAATATGAAAATACAAATTATTTCATATGAAGAAAATAGACTAATGTAGTCTATAAATAGTACCACCAGTCCAGACCATATGCTATAAGTGTAGTAAAAAGTAAAATAAGTTATTCTAATAATAAACAACACTATAATACCACGTTGGAAATATTTTTTTGTTTAGCTTTTTATAATGTAATGTATTTATAAAAATATGGGTGCAACAGACTACGATTTGCAATTTGCGGCTTTGCATAATATTCCCCTTGTAGTACTTAAATATTGGTCAAGTAAGTTTTGTTCTATTTCAGTTTGCTTTTATTTTACAGCAGGTATAACCACAAATGAGAAATGCCATTTATAGATTATATATATTTTGAAGTGTTAATATTTCAAGTACTAAGTACATTAATAATCATTAGATTTTTTGAAACTTTGTTATCTAATCAAATGATAACTATGGAAAACTATTATAAAAAAACAAACATATTTTTTAATCAAATTAATTTATCACTGATTTTAGATTAAACTTAAAAGGTTGTGGATATAGTAAATTTGAATTATGTTTTTTGTAGAATATGTATAATTTAATAACAACAACATTACGAAATATATTTTGTGTGTGCTGGTTTTCACTATTTTGATATTTGATTTAGAATGTCTAGTTGCGATAATTTAAAAAATTCAAATTTGTACATACAATAATGTTTATTTACTAGACATTCTAAATTAAATTAAAAAAAAAAAACAATTTTGATTAAAGTATTTATAGTTTGAATAAAAGTGTTGTTAAATATTTATAGCTGATTCTCAATGCACAAAATCAAGCCAAGCTGGAAGTAGCAGTAATGTCAGTAATATTTACGATATCCCTGAACGACGATCATCCCTGACGACACCTGAAATAAATGAACATACAGAAACACATGGATTTAGTGTAGGGTCTCTTGTTGAAGTTGAAATAAACAATGACATACCACCATTATACGGTGTAATACGTTGGATTGGATCTGAAAAACCTTGCACAGCTGGTGTTGAACTTGAAGATGAAGCAACACATTTACCCATTGAACTTACAGATGGAACATACAATTCATGTAGGTATTTTACATGCACTCCAGGAAAGGCGTTATTTGTACCTTTGACACAATGTAGATCTGATCAGAGGTTCCTAGATATGCGTGTAGATTCGGCAGCTTGTACTGAAACGAGTGATAAAATGTTTGGACAGGTTGACTGTCCTGTAGTTAAAGGGACTATACCACCATTATGTATGCAAACACCAGAGCAAGCAGAAGAAATGTGTGGCAAATTCCGAGGTATTCAAGGTCACCATAATTCATGCTATCTTGATGCAACGCTATTCGCTATGTTTGCCTGTACATCTGTCATGGACAGTTTATTATTCCGTCCACCATCTTCAAACGACATAGAACAATACCAAGAAGTTCAGCGTGTGTTAAGAGAAGAAATCGTGAATCCGTTACGACAGAATTTATATGTACGAGCTGACCGTGTTATGAAACTACGCACTTTGTTAGAAAAGTTAAGTTCTGTCAGCGGTTTGACGAGTGAGGAAAAAGATCCCGAGGAGTTTTTAAATAGTTTACTTGCGCAGATATTAAGGGCGGAACCATTTTTGAAGTTGAGTTCTGGACAAGAAGCATTTTATTACCAATTGTTTGTAGAGAAAGATGAAAGGCTTGCTTTACCATCAGTGCAGCAGCTATTTGAACAAAGTTTCCTAGCTTCTAATATTAAATTAAAAGAAGTTCCATCTTGCCTAATTATACAAATGCCGAGATTCGGTAAAACATATAAAATGTATCCTAGAATTATTCCATCGTTATTGTTAGATGTTACGGATGTTATTGAAGATTGTAAGTATATATATTTACTTAACTATATATAAACTTACTAACACTGTGTACATTTGTTACAGCACCTCGTCAATGTACAGTTTGCGGTGGGCTAGCATTATATGAGTGTCTAGAATGTATTGGACAGTGCGGAGAAGGTTTAGAAAGCACAGCGTTTTGTAGCGGGTGTCTAGCAAGAACGCACGTAGGTCATGCGTCGCGCGCTCTACACCACCCGACCCCGTTACACGTGCCTCATGATTTCCGTATGGTTGAACATTGTTCTACACCTCCTCGTTTGTATATGGAGCTGTTTGCAGTCGTCTGTATAGAAACCTCACATTATGTTTGTTTTGTTAAATGTGGGTCAGGGCATGAGGCGCCATGGTGTTTCTTTGATTCGATGGCTGATAGAAAAGGTAAAACAAATTTATTAATTCTGATGGAATTAGTCATTATGTCAAGTGTTTTATTTAGGTGAACGCTATGGCTACAACATACCTGAAATAGTGGCATGTCCTGGATTGGCCGGTTGGCTTAGTGAAGAAGCAACCTCATTCCCTGCTTTGAACACACAACTACCAGAACCTGCTCGTCGACTTCTCTCCGATGCTTACCTGTGTCTTTATCAAAGTTCCGATGTAATGATGTACCGATAAATTATTACTTTACAAATTACACTAGATAACTGTTATGGATTTTAACTGTTTTTTAATATGTATAAAAAATTATTGTAAATTATATAAAGATATTTTAATTTTAAATACTATCAGATTAAATATTTATAAAAGTTTTTATGAGTTTCATCAAGTAAACGTGTCTCCTGTTTGGCAACAAAACTCTACAACAGTTTCCTAAAATGGATTCCATGCTGTTGCTTAGCTTTGCTAATTTTTACAACATTTAAATTACGCCCCTAAAGTAAAGCTTATGTGATATATGCTTGAATATGCACAATAAAACAATTTTGTTTCTTTTGATATATTCTTAAAATTCGGGAGGGGGGCTAATATAAATATAGTAAGGGTCTTTACAATTTAAAAAATATGTAAGGGTTTAAGTTTGAGAACTGCTACTTACTTATACAAACTTCTAAGCAAGCTACATAGTAATAGATATATTAGGTAAAGTACGTAAAATGAAATTGACTTTATTTTGACAAAAATCTCGTTTCCTGTTTTATTATATAATTTCGCTTTATGCCCAACTTTTCAGGAACGTGTATCAGCATAAATGAGTATTTTTTAAAGAGCTGTAAGAATACTATGTTATCAAACAAGATTTTTTTATGCATCTGGTATTTATAAAAATTGCAGTATTATTTCATTGTTGAATGTGACAATAGTGTTTTTAAAGAAAAAATATAAATAGTAGCAGAATTTGTAGATAACTGTAATTTTGTTTTGGATATATTTATAATATTGCAGTTTTTTCAGTGATGCTTGATTTTAGAACTCGTTAAAATCTAAATCTACTTAAATATATATTATATCAATACAAATGTACAAGAAATTTTATATTAATATCTAAAAGTTTAAAAAAGACTATTTTGTATATAAACAGATTAATATATTATTATTATTGAATCCCTGAAAATATTTAGTTGATAATAAAATAACACCAAATTTAAGTTGGTATTACTTATTGTAGTTTATAACAATTTTAAACAAATAATTTATTATATAAAATAAAAATACTTTTTTATTTATTTTCTGTTGTTGCATTTTTATGAAATTAGTGATCTAATAAATTATTAAAAATACATAACTTGTTTATTTTGTATATAATTTCAGCAGATAAATAAAATATTGAAAGCAATCCTATTTCACAAATATATATATTACATAATACATAATAAATCACAATACATCTGTTAATTTTTGTCATGTTTATCGGTCGATCTTAACATGTTTTAAATGAAAAAGATTTTGAAACTAAATATATTAAGTGTACCAATAGATCCTACCCGATAATACATCTATTAATGTAATATACATCAAAGCTTCTAATAAATTACTTAATTAATACAGATTTAATTGCTGGCCGTTTGTTTCTGAGACTGAAAATTCTTCATACGTTCTTCAAGTTCAGGTCTAAAGTGTCTGATGAGTCCCTGTACTGGCCATGCAGCGCCGTCTCCTAAGGCGCAAATCGTGTGTCCTTCAATCTGTTTGCTCAGCTCCCACAACATATCAATTTCATCTGGTCGAGCGTTTCCGTCAACAAATCTGTACATGATCTTATTCATCCAGTCAATACCTTCGCGGCACGGAGTACATTGACCACACGACTCGTGTTTGTAGAACATGATCAACCGAGCGATTGCTTTAACGATATCAGTGTCTTTGTTCATTACGATTACTGCAGCTGTACCTAATGCTGTTTCGGCTGCTACCAGACCATCAAAGTCCATTAATACGTCTTCGCATACACTATCAAATAAATATGTGAAGATCAAACTATTAGAAAGATATTATATTAGATATGTTATCTTACCTTTTTGGAATAAGAGGTGTAGATGAACCACCTGGAATAACAGCGAGTAGATTGTCCCAGCCGCCGGTTACTCCGCCTGCGTGACGCTCAATCAACTCTTTTAAAGGTATACTCATCTCTTCTTCAACAGTACAGGGTTTGTTCACGTGTCCAGATATGTTAAATAGTTTTGTACCTGAGTTACGTACTCGACCAAAACTAGCAAACCAGCTTCCACCACGACGGCAGATTGCCTTAAAATCATAACAAGATTATTTTAATTGTTGTCTTTTTTTGTTAATTTCAAGTTGGATGACTTACTGGTGATACTGCAACTGTTTCGACATTTGTTACTGTTGTAGGGCAACCAAACACACCAATATCAGCAGGGAATGGAGGCTTTAGCCTTGGTTTACCTTGTTTGCCCTCTAAACTTTCAATAAGTGCTGTTTCTTCACCGCAAATATACGCTCCTGCACCTCTATGCATGTATACGTCAAAATCGTATCCAGATCCGCATGCATTTTTACCAATCAAACCTGCTTGATATGCCTAAAAAATGATTTATTAAATTCTGATTTAAAAAATATATGTATTCATTCCGACCTCTGCAATGGCGACTTGCATATTAGAAGCCTCGTTATAAAATTCACCACGGATGTAAATATATGCAGCTCTAGCTCCCATTGCACGTCCCGCTATTAAACATCCTTCAACTAACTTGTGGGGATCGTGACGCATGATCTCTCGATCTTTACATGTTCCGGGTTCACCTTCATCTGCATTTACCACTAAATACTTTGGCCGATCTGCAGGTTTGTTCATAAAACTCCATTTCATACCAGTTGGGAAACCTGCACCACCACGTCCTCGAAGACCTGATGTTTTTACTTCAGCTAAAGATACATTACAAAATGTTAATGAAAAGTAATCTAGATCTTGTAAAATCTTGAGCAAATACTTACATAAAATCCAATCTGCACCCTTCGATAATATTTCCTTAGTTTTATACCAATCGCCTCGTTTAAGGGCACCTTTTAATCTCCAGTCATGACGGCCATAGAGGTTGGTGAATATTCTGTCTTGATCAGCTAACGGGCCAAACTTGGTCTTCGTCTGAGTTGGCTGGGCTTGTGTTGTATTATAACGAACTGTTACATTACTAATGACAGGAGCAACAACACCTGCAATTCACCAAATTTCCGTAAATATAAATTACGTAAGGAAATATATATGTATATATGGAATTTTACTCATATGTATTCTTTAATCTTTACCTAAATGATTTCTCGGTAATAAATACATTCTTGTTAGTGTGCCAGCCATCTTATCATCGTATTAATACTTTTCTCTTACTTTTTCTTTACTTGCCAATTACAGTTTAAAAGAAAAATAATTATAAATACTACAGTGGCAAAATTACATATGGCTGTCACAAGTGATCAACGTTGATCAATGTCATAGGGACAACTTTTTAATATTTCTTTGTTTGCCTACCATGATGAAATTTTATAGTTTCCATTTGAATTTTTAATTAAAATTGTTTTAAAATAGTTTAATAATTTTAAAAATTAACCATTACTATGTAGTATGAGAATTCGATAAATACATACAATAAAGTTGAATCGGTTGCACAATGTGAAAAAATCCTGCAAAAAATATTAAATTTAAAAATTTGAATATGTTTAATCTGAATTTTTATTTTACGCAAATATCAAAATAACATTTATTATAATACGTCTAAATACAGAATATATATTATATATTTAATATTTAACATATCATTTTGCTATTATGTATAATATATAAACATAAAAATTACAAAAATATTGATGTGTATATGTATATAAAATGCATACAAAAAATATATCATAGGTACATAATTTTTTCTTATAGGTACAAGCACCGAAATAATATAAAAATATCATAGATAAACGAATGTATAACAATAATAATGTTTTTAAAAATTAATATTTATTTTGGTTCAGAATATGAAGGCAAATTTGGAAATACTGGATAAGATGGTTTGTAAGGTGCGTTTTTAGTATGTTTCGAGTCACTTTCATCCTGTATAGATTTAGTTCCAAATTGACTTTCTTCATATGATGGAGGTGCTAAAAAAAAACAATAAATTTTTTTCTATTTAAAACTAACAGACAAATAAAATACTTTTTTTTAAGTTTAACTTCTTTAGAGGCACTGAATCAATTTCGAGATAAATAAAATAAAATAAAACATAGTGGGGGAATAGTTTGCAGCGAGAATATATTGCTTAACATGGTCTATCGAGGCTCCTCTTATTTGTTTATAGGAAGAAAGGATTATGACCCCCTAAAAACTTATAAGTTTTAAGCAAATTAAATAAAGAAGGGGGGGTCAACGGCTGCTAGCAATACGTATAATTGAATATCATATGCAATTGAAAATTCAATCATCAATTAATCAAATTCAACAATTATAAAATAAAACTACAAATATCACTTACGAATGTTCATAACATAATCATCAGATGGCACTGACGACCAACCAATTTGAGGTGGGGCAAAGCCCATTGAAGGCATTGATGTAGAAGCATTAAAAGTATTTGTAGATGTAGCTTGCTGAACTGCACTTGTAGCTGGCCGTGCATTCATTAATGGGACAGTTCCGATTGTTATTGGTATCACAATCACTAAATCTCGATGCAAACCAGAAGGTTTAGCAGCAATCTAGTGAAACAATTCATAAAATTGCACATAAATGATTGTTTTATGATTTTAAAACCAATGCATACCTTAAGTTCATAGTCTAAGTCAATTACTCTGCAATTTCTTTGTCCGGTTGGAGGTATTGAAGGAATCTTTAGTGATAATAGAGTCGAAAGTGTATTGTGTGCCAATATAGGGTCGGTTTCGATTTTAACCACATCGAGAACTGTTTGTTTTGTCTTGCGAGTAGGAGTTTGAGCATGAAAATTTGCAACCTATAGAAAAAATATTAGATGTAATTCATTTTTAAAAGCATTTATAATTCTTATAAGATTACATATATTATAAAATCATTAATTTTCTCAACTGGATAATAATAGTAATAATATACAATAATTAGTAATAATCTTTAATTTTTGTATACCTTCTTAATAACGCATTTGACTCTTTGTACGTTGACCCGTGATGCATTTTCACAATCTATCTGTATAGGTATCTCTTGGCCTGGAACAAACCCTGTTTGCGGAATAGCAACTGTTAAGGTTAACGGGGCTGATCTGCAGCAACAACAGCCGAACATCTTGGTTGACTCTTTCTTGACAGGTAACTATTTATAATGGAAAGATTAATTTAACAAGTTAAATTATCATGTAAGGTTATTCTTTTTTACCTTCACATGATTAATATGATTTAAGTCAAGAGGAGAAACTACTGTGAAGGCTACTTTAGATTCAATATCAAATTTCCATGGACGGCAAAATGTGACTTTGATTGTATATCGGATGCCTCCGTGAGATCCTTCAAACGAACTTGGAAGGCTCGTAGGCAAATCAAATATGAAAGGATATTTATATTCACCAGGTTTCAGTTCCATTTCTTCAGCTGAAAAATGTATAATTTTGTACCAAAATTTATGAGTAACTTTTGTCTCTTACACAAACTTACATTCATTTCCAGCTAAATACCACTCGTTATTAAAATAAGATTCCTCGCCAATATAAGAAACTGATCTGGTTGTACGTTTTCCATTTGCCCCCCGAACAGATTTACTTTCAGACCATCTTACTGCCGCCTCCCCTTTAACTTTTATTTTTATCCCTAAAATAGATTGTATATATTATAATAACAAATGAAATAATAAAACTTTGTAGTCTTACCATCAAACTTTTTTGATTTATTCAAAACAAAACTTACTATTCCATTGATCTTTTGACCTGGAAAATATGTTATGGAGTCTAAAATTATAACGCATTCTTCTAATCCCATTTTTATTTGAAATATATTGAAATCAACAGATAGTTATGGATAGTTACAACAGTACACCTACAATAGATATTAATTTCATTTTGTTATTGTTTGCAGTAATGTATGTATGATTCAGCCGAATAAAAACCTTGAGATTTTTAAGCTGTGTTGAGTTGTTGCGGAAAATAATTAAAAACATGCAAGGTCACTCGCGTTCAACATATTAGTATGTACATTACCATTGAGTAAAGAATATTCTTTACTCAATGACATTACTGAATCTTAAAAAATGTACGCTTATAAAATGATTTCTATAACTACTTCTTCTACTAAACATGAATGGGATGATGTCATACTTTCACTAGCATATTGTAGGGTCCAAGCAGACGATCAATTTTGATGATATATAAATATTAACTCGTTCAACAATATAGCATTATTAATAATTAAATATTCGCATTCTAATTGAGATATATTTAATATAAATATATATAATTGTTTCCAATGTTAATGCTAGATCATATCGTAAGGTATTTGTAATCTAATAGCATGAAATTTATAATAAAATATGTACATTTCATTATTTTAATTGATAATTAAGTTTTAATTGAATCTAAAATTTGATGTCTTGACCTTAGATAGATACCAATTACAAATTCATTTATATTGCGTAATATAATTTAATAGAACATTTTAATTTTATATTAAAAAAATGTATATTAAAATATTATCGTATTTATCCCTTATACAAATATTCATAGCATAAGTAATATATCATAAAAATTCATATATTAAACAAATACATATGTTTAATATATAGTAATATAATATTAAATCATGTGGCCCATATGGCCCATGGCCCATATCGCATACAAAGAAAAATATTTTCTTTAGTTTCATACGTTTCATATGGATGTAAATTATCGTAGCATTTCACCAATAGAAAAAGTTTTCTATTTAAAATGGTTCATTACTAGAACACATCAATATTAGGTAATTAGTTTTTACTATAGACCGATAGATGGCAGCACCAGCCAAAAGTGAAGCATACCTAGAATGAGTTAATTTTTGAGTTTTTCTTTTATATTTTATAATTACATGTATTTTTCAATATAAATTATTTTATTTTCAGAGAACGAATTAAGTCACATAATTGCATATTATGATTGAGATCAGGAATTGAACACTCCACATACATATATTTTTTTACATAACTTTAGCTTTATAGCGCCTTCCTGAAAAAATAAAATGTTTACGTCAATGTCTTCAAAAAATCAATTAAAAAAACCGGTATGGATGTCGGTCCCATTTTCATTGAAGGGCCCTATCTGGCGCCAAGTCCGACACCCATTAAGTCCGTCACTGGGCTTTTATGCGGAACAAATTTTAAAATTGAATTATGTAAAAAGTAGATTATAAAATCAATAATAATTGACAGTAGCAAAAGTATAACAAAAATAAAAAAAAAATATATTATTTAGCTTAATGGGTATCTGTCGCAGATCCCCCTAAGGCTGGCGGTCTGGCATTTTGTGTCCTGTTATCCCCTGTAGTTACAAATATGATAATAGCTCCTTAATTTCATAATTTCTAGTGAATATATTAATTCATAATGTTTTTCTTTTTTTTTGGAAGAAATATATTTTCTCTAATGAAATTTTGTTTTTCTTGTTCTTTGTCTCAGAGTGGGGACAGTGACATATTTAGCAACTATACAGTGGTGTAGATAGAGCGAAAACTGAAAAAAGCGTCCCTCTAATATAATTTTCGTTATCAAGTCGTTTCTGCCATCTCAAAACTAACTTTTGCGCCACCTTGAACTTTGTTAAAGTCTTTTTTTCCTTTTGATGTTGATTTTGCCGTCCCTAAAACTTACTTTTGCACCCTTTGTGAAAGATATTTTTTTAGTCCTCATGTCACTTTTTAATCCACATAAATGTAAATTTTGTTTTTGTAATTATATGTAATTTTTAACCGACTTCAAAAAAAGAAGGAGGTTCTCAATTCAACCCGTATATTTATTATTTTTCATATATAATAATTGTTAAATAAAATAATGTACATATATTGACATATTCAAGGAAAGGGGTCTAACTTCTATATCCCCCACCCCCTCCTTGAATGCGCCAATGTAGGTACTACCTAATAACTAATACGTTTAAAAGGACACAAGTTGACGAGATTTGTTCATTTATATATATTTGTGTAATGTACATTATTTCCTCTACACTCGTTGCAGTGACTGTGTGTCTGCGTGGGCGGGGTCGCGGGGTCACGCCGCTGATACAATTGGGGTTGCAAACGACGCGTTTCTATTGGCTCACATCGCGACCTTTGAACCAACCCGCTCTAATACTGCTTGCCACACCTTGAGCTTTAGTCCTCTATATACGTACACCTCTATATTTGTAAATATTTAGCACACATTGTCTGGTATTAAAAATGATAAATTAATCTTCTAGGTAACTCTTGTCTCGTCTCGACGAGAACGATACCGAGAATAATCTGGTTCGGCATGCAACCCTATAATTAATTCTAACCAACTCGGTATCGGGTAGTATCTAGAGTGCCTAATTGCCTATACTGTACGACGCTCTGCAGTATATACGGTTTTGAAAATTATTCAAAGAGAAAAGAACGTATTCGCATATCTATGTTGACAATTTTCATACATATTTTTAAATTTCAATAACATTTTAAAAATGTAATTGAAATTTAAAATGTTAGAGGCCGGTTTCGTTTAAAACTTACTAAAATCCTGTGTAAGTGCAAGATATCTCAATAACGACACATGTTACGACTGCACTGAAAAAATTTAATGTTAATTTTTAACATAAAAACATGTTAACGGGAGGACGAAATTGATCCTAGAAAATTTTTAACACCCGACATGGTAAAATTTAAAAGAATGTCTACTATATACAATTCAATATACTGTATAGCGATTTCTATGACGGAGATAGGCCAGATATGAAAAGTAATATAGAAACAGTAAAATTATAGAGAATGTACACTGGTAGAAAGGATATCTCAAACCAAGTAAACCTTGTTTTATATATAACGAAAACAATATTTTTTTAAGATAAGCAATAATCTCTTAAACCAACTATATATAGTATTCTTGAACGAAGGAATAACGTAGTTGGATTAAGAGTATGTTTCTTATATTAAGAAAATATTGTTTTCGTTATATACAAAACAAGGTTTTCTTGGTTCAATACAGATTTTTATCTGTGTACGTGAAATTTTCATATGCGAGAAATTAAATTAAAGAATAGCGAATATATTACTTTTTCAGAGTAAATAAATTTTAATAGGTACTATGTTAAAATTTACCAGTATATCATTGTAATTTTTCATTTACTTTATTTTAAATTCTACCGACTTTTCTGTTAATTTTTTTCAGAAGTTGATTTTGCCTTCAGGTTCACAGCATTTTCTATTAATTTTTAAAAGAATATTCTCTCCGTGTGTGCATTCACTTATTTTTTATTTATTTTTGTAATTTGTGAGTATTTTTTGTGTGTTTTTTAGTATGGTATAGCTTTGTTTGAATAATTATTAGACCTATTTACCGTTAAAATATACAAAATAATATAATAATATTGCATATTCGATAAAAATATAATTCCCTCAAAAGTCTTAAAAAATATATAAATAATTTATTATTATATACTTTCATTATGGATCAGAATGTAATATTTGTGTTACATATTTACACACCTTCCTTTATAATTTAACGGCCTTTGATGATACAAGCACAATAAAAAACTATATACATACATCAAAGTGTAAGAGCCTCCCATTCTCCCTTACTAGTTTTACGTCCAAAGTGAAAAATATTAAAATCAGAATATAGCATGCAATATTAAATGTATAATTTCATGTGCGACATGTTGGGTTAGGAAATATCAGTGAAAAAATAATCTATTAATTTATTTCTCTTCGATTTGATAAGTTTTGATTTTAGAGCAAGTAAAATACTTGATTAATGAACTAAAATACTTTTCTAGAGAATTTAAATACTGGATGTTTCTTTTTAATTGTCCTAGATGATTTTTCCAGGATTACTTGAAGGTTAACATAATTTTTAGTGTACTGTATCGAAATTGGAAAAATGAACACTTATGGACTGTCTCCCGTTAACAGATGAGATTTGGCATATTTATAAAAATAATTTTTTTTTAGTACTTCTTGAGGGGGGCAAACAGGTTACTAAACATTAGTTTTATACAATTCCGGTGAAAGCAACTAATTAAAGGAATTTAAATATGTAAACGTTATTAAGGTAGTTTTTGCAAAGTTTGACTTTAAACTTATAATATGTTTATTTGTTTTATAAATAATAAATGTGTTTTATAATTATCGAATTGTTATGTTATTACTAACTAATTTGTATTGATAGAAGTATACATTTTTATTCAAAAATATGTTTAATATAAAAAATTGTAACTAGTGGCAAGTACTCCGCTTTTTCTGAAAACGGGGGCAAGAGCGTACAAGCATTAGGAACGAAATTAATCTTTATATGATGAACTACGGGGCAAGTGCAGAATTTTACAAATTTTTAATATTTACTGCTTTTTACAGAACTAAAATAAGTTGTTTACTTTTAAAGCTGTGTGATTTTTAATCAAGAGAACATTTTACAAGTAAGAATTTTAATATAAAACAAAATAAATCATAAAAAAACATTTATATTTTAAACCATATTTACGCACTTACCCCGTTTACGCACTTACCCCACTTCACCTTATTAAAATCTTCGTTTAACAAATGATAAAAAATGTCGTAAACAAATTTTGTTTCCTGCCTTATCACCAAGCGTAACATCTGAAAAAATTGAAAAATACGTATAATTAAAACGTTTTAATTTAAATATGTATATATAATTTTCTATAGTACCTATATTCATTACATGGAATGTATAGGAACTGTATTCTAAGTTAAATAATTATTTTGAAAAGAAAAATCAAACTTAAGATTTCAACAGAATTACACGTTTTAAAGGTCCCTGAATCATGTACGACCATAATTTCAATTACGTCTGTGTGTATCGATCTATGAACATTCTATATAGCCAACATAGATACAAACTTAAAAAATCTAAAGTTTTTGTATTCAATAGAACCTTATAATTTGGAAGTTAACTTCGTCAAATCGAAAATAGTTGTTTACTTTTGTAAATTTTTGAATAATATTTTTGATCTATAAATATTCTAACCATTTTTTCGGTATATATATTACGAATCATTTTCAAAATGATGTGTAAAAAAGTTGTGTGTTGGCTACAACAGTTTATTTTAAATTATTCACCAACGAATGAAAATACTATTTCGTGTTTTCCATTATTAGAAATAGTATGTAGCCAAAAATCATATTTTTTATTTCGTTTGCAACAGCTTTAGGTATTTTTTATCCAATAAACAACACCTTTATGTTTTAAATTATTACACGAAATCTTTTTGTAGGTATAAGAATATATACAGATTAATTAATGTTTTAATTAAATAGATATAGATTACAAATAATGTGAATATTTTATATTAAACCAATTTGACATTCTATATGCCAGACATTAAAAAAATTAATGATTACACTGTATGATCAACAGGAAGAATATACACAAAGATCAAAGGAAATTTTAAATTGAAAGATGAAAGACTGTATGTAATATATACCTACACACATTCGTTTAGTGTATGTGTGCATGTGTATGTGTGTAAGAGAGAAGGGGTGAAATAAATATGTATGTATTTATATCAAGATATATTTAAGAGGGTACTAATACAAGTATTTATATGTAATTAAATTTTATCCTGTGTATTATAGAAAGTTATCTTTTGAGAGGAACTATTTATATTTCATATATGTGTAGGTACTTCAATAAGCAAATGTGGCCCAAGTAAAACGAAACGGGCGCGCTTTTGGTCATTTAAAATAAGATTTTGAACACGTCGATTTTGCTTTCAACGGGGACATCTTTTGCTATAAAATTTTTGTAAGAATCTTTTAAACCCTCAGTGCTATGAGCACAACCCTTAAAATTTTAAATAGCATGATAGGGCAAGTGATACCTCATTTGAAAAGTTTTTTCATTCTAAATACGGTGCTTTTTTTCAAATCTGTTTAGTTCTCGTCAAGTTATTCACATTTTTAGTTCCATAAATGCATTGATTTTTTGACCAACAAAACAAACATTTATAACTAAAATTCAAAACAAATTAGGCTTATTTTCTTATCACATAAAAAAAATTACCAACCTCCAAAACTTTAATTAATGCAATAAATGTCCAAATTGTTTTTTTTTTATTATTTTATAAGAAAATAGGTCTACTTTGTTTTGAATTTTAGTTGTAGGTAAATATTTGTTTTTTGATCAAAAAATCAATGTATTCATGGAACTAAAAATGTAAATAACTTGACTAAAACTAAACAGATTTAAAAAAAAAGCACCGTATTTAGAAGAAAAAACCTTTGAAATGTATCACTTGCCCTATCATATTATTTAAAATTTTAAGGGTTATGTTCATTGTTCATACCGCTGAGGGTTGAAAAGATTCTTGCAAAAATTTTCCCTTGAAAGCAAAATCGACGTGTTCGAGTTTTTTTTAAAATCTTATTTTTGAAATGACCGTTTCGTTTTACTTGGGCCACCCGGTATATGTATTTTTTAATTTCAATTTATTATTTCAATAAAATCAACTACCAGCTATGGATCACAGCCCGCGTGTTTGATACCACTGGTCTATATGTTATACTAAATTATTTATTATTATATCACTAGTTGAGATGCGCTAGAAACACTGTACGCAACGTTGGATATAAATATAGTTTACATATCAGGTTTACTCAAGGGGTTGTAGCAATTATCTGGGCAAAATCCCAGCAGTGATATTTATGTGAGACCGTTGACAAGACGGACACGTGTGGCATCCCTCAGGACCTAGGTCCTTAATTGTTAAGTGACGAATTGTACTCATTATTCAATGTTTGCGCAGACCCTTGTAACTTGATTACAGTGCTTGTGGTACTTCTCAATTAAAATTAGAAAAATGATCAAACATTTGTAATTGTTAAATGATGAATTATTGTACTGGTCAACGTTTTGTCACAAGTTACAATGATTACTATAGCTGCACGTCGCGGAGTTGATATTAGCTTTAATTTAGGTAAAATGAAATCGATATAAGTCTCGTCGAGAAAAATGGAGTCGATTTTTTAATAAAAATTACAGCTGCCGATTAAAAACTCTAATTTTTGTATAAAAAAAACTGTACTGTCAATGCTTCTACAATCTTCATTGTAATTTTTATAATATAGGGGAAAGCAGGTAGGATTCGTACACAAGGAGCATTCGTACAGTGATGATATCTATGTTATCTAATACATTTACATGTTGGCGTTTGTATGGGTGACTCCCCCTCATACGCAAAGGGTACCTGCGGGGCGGGCCGATAGTACGGCCACCGGCTTCGATGGAGCAAGCCGATATGTATTTTTGCTCTGCTTAGGTTTTTTTTGTTTTCATCTTTGAACAGGCTTTGCTGGTATAAGTAACGCTCGAATTATAAAAGTGATGTATTATAGTTTATGCCTTAAAATCTTGGTTTAATATTTAAATAGTCATTTTAGTGTAACTATAACGGTAATTTTTATTCCAAATTAATTTGTTGATTTCTCGGGTTGGGGTACCTTCGTACAGTTATGAGTGGGGTACATTCGTATTGTACGAATCCTGCTGCTCTACTAGATACCTAATACCTCTACTTGTAACTATAGGCAATTCTGTTCACATTTCACGATAAACACAATTCTATTTTATGTTTTAGGTGGCTGCAAAAAGATTGTTTACCAAGAATTAAATTAAAAGTCTTATATATTTATGTTTAAGCAATTATAAGTACTTTAAATACAATAATTGTTAGATTACCACATGAAGGCTGATTCTGTGTTAACTTTGACCTCAATAAATGAATTTAATACATTGAATAAATGGCATTTTCTTTGACTGTACGAAGCTACCCCATGCATGGGGTGCCTTCGTACGTTTTTCATTTTTTAGGAAAATTGCCGTAGCTTCCCCATGCTGTTTTATATGAAAACTACACTTCATAGTATTAAAGCTAGATATATGGGTAACATAGCGGTATTAAAATAATTTAGTAATAGCTAATAGTTTATTTTTTGTAAGGCTCAGAGTAAAAAGTGTACGAATCCTACCTGCTTTCCCCTACAATTGTTACTATAATCGTAAATATCATTTAAATGATTTATTCAACTATTTATTCTTAAGTTGAATTATTTGTTATGTGCTATATAAATTATTTCATTTCAATAGTTAGTATATTTTTCTATTCGATACTTAAATTTTTTATTAATTCATATTGTAACTTTAGTAATATGTGGCATAGCAAGAATGACAATATTTTGGACCGTTTCAAGATTACTACGTCAAATATGTAGTAATATTTCTTTAATATTAGTGATTGTTATATGATATCTTTTTCTCCATATCATTTTTGCTTTCGAGATCTGAATAAACAATCTCGAAGGTCTTTAACGTGCTAAAACCGAATCTGTTTTTTTATTTACGGCAACAAGCAATATATACTATATTTCCCCTTTAAAATGAACTTTTACTTTTGATTCCCGATTTTATTTTCGCCTAAATACAGTATTTTCAAGATTTTGTTATATTTGCGTGTACCTAGTATTTATTTTATCTAGCCTGTACTCTTATTTGTAAAAATATTATATTTTTAAACTAGTATACATATATCTTGATGAAAAAAAAAATTGTGTAGTCAAACAGTAAAACTTTTTTTCGCAAAGCAGACCCCTCTCCCTTAATCGTAACAAAATATGTGTTACGTAATTTACAAATACCCATCTACGTAAAACATTTTTATCATTTAACTTATTTCTAGTATTAGTAAAAGACATTAAAATATTAGATTTACAGTAAAAGTAAAAATATTTCTCACACGAGTTACTAGTAATTCGCAATCGGAGAACGATTTGGCAACCACTGTACTAAATCATTATGTAAGTATTATATAACAGGCAGTTGAAAATTCAGTTCGAGACGATATTTCAATTATCATGAATTTTCCATACAAAATAAATTTAAAACTATAACAAATTTAAAAAAAATGTAACTATAAACGTATACAAATACAGTAGAAACCGGTTTTAACGACATTGAAGGGACCGGAATTTTAGGTCGTTATAACCGGTACGTCGTAATAACCGATAATTCGATTTTTTAATTTATCGGAAAAACTAAAAATTTCATGAGTATGCTAAAATTTTGTGAAATTCACCGTCTGTGTCTGTGAGCGAAGATATCGTCAAAATAAAATCAAAATTTTTAAGCAGAGAATAAGAAGATATAAAAAAATGTAAAACATATACGAATATACGAACGATATACCGAAGCGACACTTATTTTACTATGTAAACATAGTTTGACATAAACGAATATACGAACGATATACATAAACGACCCTTATTTTACTGGAAACATAGTTTGACATATACGAATATACGAACGATATACAGAAACGACCCTTATTTTACTGGAAACATATATAGTTTGACATATACGAATATACGAACGATATACAGAAACGACCCTTATTTTACTGGAAACATAGTTTGACATATACGAATATACGAACGATATACAGAAGCGACACTTATTTTACTGGAAACCATGCTGGAAACATAGTTTGACATTATGAGTTGATTCTGATTGGTTACTCTCCACCAATCATATTTGATTATCTATGAATTAAACCTAACCTACAAAACATGATATATTATGTATTATGCCCATATATGTAATACTCCTATATTGCCAATCGCTATAAGTGGGCCTGGATATGTTAAAGTGAGAGGTTCAAGTCAAATGGATTCGATTGCGCAGGCGCAGAATCATATTTAAGCGATAATAGAAGGCGGCCTTGGCCAGTTAAAACATTTTAAATCAAATATGTCAGTTCGAAACTGATTGCACATGCGCACTACTGACCATTTGACTTGAAAATAGCGAGATAACAATATATGTCCACGCCGTACAGATTTATCCTTTTTCTCTACCCTGATTGGCAATAAGAAGTATTACATATATGATTATGCCAAACAATATTTTTTATTGTAAAACATCACGGATTATTAAAGGATAAACTAAATATTCTTACGTTAAGATTATTGACATAAAAACATAAAATTGTTTTAATTAATGTTAAATAACACATGTGCAAAGAGTATAGGCTACCTATATAAAAATACTATATTTAAAAAATAAAATAAAAGTCGGTCCGTCGTACAAACCGATAAAATTCTCCGAAAATATTGTAAACAGAAAGTCGTTAAAAGCGGTATTTCGTTGTAAGCGATGTCGTTATAAACGGTATATTATAACAGGCAGTTATATGGGATTCAGCCGGGACTTTTATTCTGAGTCGTTATAACCGGTACGTCGTATTAACCGATGTCGTTATAGCCGGTTTCTACTGTAAGTATATTAGACTTTCAATACGTGAGCTTAATTTTGAAAATTTATGCATTGAAAAATATTTGATTAATACAATAATTAAACACCTTTTTTGCTCTTGAGATTATTTTGGTACCATTATTTTCCTAAAAAACCAAAGAAAGGTACATTTTCCTCAGCTTTGGGCCCTAGGCAGTTGGCAGTTACTTAACGTATCTATACAGTATTATAAGGGACCTGCAAACAAGTAATAATATTTAATTTGGTTCTTCGTCAAAGTATTGCCCACCCCTGAACTATGGGTATGATATATTGTTGAATAGATCAACCATGAACGTTATATTTTATTTTCTTCCGGACTTGGTTTTCAGAAAGTTTTAATTAAGGGCGGCTAACCGCGGGGTGGTTTCCAATAGAAATAATGTTTTGTGAATGATCAAGCGAGGGTATAAAGGAAAATAAGTACACAAAAGCGTACGGAAGGGTGACACAAGCAAACACACCCACACACTCGCGTACATAAGCTTTCATATTGATGTAAGTCCATAATTAGTTGAACGTAGTACTGAATATTTAACTAAATTATTTTTTTTAACCGTAATTGAAATTATTTTAGTTTTTGTACAAATAATTTACAAGCGTCCCTTAATTATAGGGATGATTTTTGAAATTTTCGATTCCCTCTGTATTCATTCACAGGTAGAAAGGTTTACTTGAGCCAAGTAAAACTTGTTTTGTATAAAACGAAAACAATATTTTCTTAAGATAAAGAATATATTCTTAAACCAACTCTAGTATTCTTGGACGAAGAAATAATGTAGTTGGATTAAGAGTACATTTCTTATATTAAGAAAATATTGTTTTCATTATATACAAAACAAGATTTTCTTGGTCCTATACAGTTTTTTTTGTGTGTTGGTATCCAACCTTTTGACTTTCGCGGGCCGCAGAGTGCAAAAATTTGTTAAGGGCTTAAAACCTTTTTTTTTCGTTGTTGACTTTAAAATGTAATATCTCCGTATTTAAGTAGGTATATTTGTACTTATATAATATCACAAAAAATCTGAAGACCTTTATTTTTTTACCCAATTTCATTAATTGTTTTCTTATTTTTTAAATCTGATGCGGGCCGCGGGTTGGACAAGCCTGTATTATGTGATCACCCCCCCCCCCCCCTTTACGTATGTTTTTTCTTCTACATGTATTGAGTGATTAAAAAAATTAATTGACTTATAATAAATATACGAAAATTATCCACCTTGAACCCCGGGTACAATGGGGTCTCCGGGTGACAAGATAAAGCTAAATTAAAAAAAATTTCACTAAAAAATCTAAAAATAAAAGTTGGAGGGTGTGTATAGCTATCATTTCACCAGAACCTTCCTTAGTCCGCGAATAATACTTATATTACCTTGGTATTAAAATAAGTAAGTAGACTGACAAGGGGACGGTCCCAGAGGTTCATCGAGTTACAGGTCAAGACTCCGCGTGGTTATAGTTCAGGTAAATACTAACTAATCCCCGCTAGACTTGGGTGCCAATTCGCCCCCGTTTCCGAGAAATCGCGGGTTGAAATTTACCACTCCTTATAAGTGATATACTGCCTCATAGACATAATGGAATAAATAGCCAAGCGGTCAGCGCTCGAAACTGTCGTCCGAACGTCCCGTGGTTCAAAAAAAAAAATCTAATCGGGTTTTGAACCACGGGACGTTCGAATGACAGTTCCGAGCGCTGACCGCTTGGCTATTCATTACATTATGTCAATGAGGCAGTATATCATTTATAAGGAGTGGTAAATTTCAACCCGTAATTTCTCGGAAACGGGGACGAATTGGCACCCAAGCCTAGCGGGGATTAATTAGTATTTACCTGAACTATAACCACGCGGAGTCTCAACCCGTAACTCGATGAACCTCTGGGACCGTCCCCTTGTGAATGTTATATGTATAATTGCATTGATTTAAATTGAACCTCTTAACTTTTTTAACATTTTTTGTGCGGATAGATGTTCGTAAGTAGGTCCAGATAGAAGGGGGGGGGGGCTTGGAGAGACATATAACTCAGGCCCCTGGAGACCTCAAGAGCCCTGGTTTCTCTGAAAATTATTTATATTTTACATAAATATTAATCATTTTCATTATCTTATATAACCTCTCAGGACCTGTTCATTAATTCAAAATATCAATAATGTCGACTGCCTAGATTTAGAAAGTTGAGAACCACTGAGTCATACAGTCAATCAACCACCATGTCGACAAACAATATAAAGAGAACATTTGTGTGTGTGAAATATCACTCACTATTATCCCCGCACGACTTTTTTATTATCACTAACATAGACACGTAATTGTGTGTGTATGTGTGTTTGTGTGAGTTGGGGGGTAAAGTGTCACCCGCCCTTGTCGTTTCTGTGACTTCTGATAACCGCGAGATGACTGATGAGAGTTTTTAATTCCCGAAGGAAAAATGTGGAGCGATCCAAGAACAAAAAAAAACTGCGCGAGAAACAAGGGGATAGATGCTGCGTGCTGGAACGTCCGTGACAGAGCTGGGCTCGGCAATCTTCCAGAAAACTTTGCTAAAATAAATATATTATGTTTTACTATAAACTATAAACTATACACTATACAGGTTGATTCATTACTGTCGTGCCAAACTTAAACAGTAGATTATGAAAAATATTTTAAGCAAAAAACTTCTAATAAACATGTGTCCGGAAATTTTTCGTAAGAGAACTACTGTAGTTCTATGTTACAGGCCTCCAAAGATTTTACTAAAAATGAGGTTTTATTTAATATCTAGAGAACCCTTTGTTAAATAAAATTATGAAATTAGATATTCTGTTTAGTAATAATAAGTGTTATCGATTTCTCGTATTAATCAATTATAATTTAGACCAGGGCTGTATGGGGCCAGTGGGCCCATCGATTTTTACGTAGTATTTATTTTATTCTTTAATTTTGTCTTGAATAAGGGACTTATATAAGACTATATGACTGTATAAATAATATATACCTGGATAAATTGATGACTTGGATTAGTGAAGTAAAATAATGAGTTAAAATGTATATTATGTCGAGATTGGTTTGAGATCTTCAGTTCTTAAAATCGGTTTTAAACTTTCATAAATTTTTCATTCAAATATCAAATTTAACTTTTTATAAATCGAAATAAACGTAAGTTCTCAGGGAAGGTTTGAGATACTTGATTCTTTTAATCTGAATCTGTGAAAAGTCACTGATTGAATCAGTAAATTTTAAATTTATTCAAAATTGTTTTTTACATTATTAAACGCTATGCAATAATTTGACAGTAATTTTACATTTAATTTAAATAAAATATCAGCTTCTATATTTTATTATATAATGAAGTATAAAAGCAAAAGACAATTAGTACCCACTTGCATTTTTTTTTGCCTTCCATCCTTGATGATTTAACTAGGACATTTTTTTATTTCTCATTTTTTTTAATGTGTTTTCTTTTCCTTTTCTCTTTTTTCTTATTTTCTAAGCACGGGGACACAAGATGGGATTGTGAAGTTGTCACTGGGCCGCTCAGGCAGGTTAAACAAACTTTATGGCCGGAATTAAGGATTTTGGGTGAGGTACACACACTGGGAACCTTTCTAAATTCTAATTTTTGTTAATTTGATAAACTCGTTTATAGCTTTGTATGTTTTAAGATCTTGTAGAATACTCTCCATCGAATAGAGTTCTATATTAATTTTTTTGAGGTGAAGTTTGAATTCCTCTATTTCTTTTTTGTAGTTTTTACATTTAAGGAAGATATGATCGATATCACCAATGGAATTTATTTTATTTACTGATAAAGTAAAATACATTTTTTGCAATCAAATGTATTTAGTACATTTTAAATATGAATTCGATGTGCCAAGTTATTTATAATTTAATTGATATCATGTTAAAGGTTATAAATAAAATAATAAAATCAAGAAATAATATTGCAGCCTACAAAAACAATATACAATTTTATAATCAATTTTTACAATTCATTAAAAAATACAATAGTCAATATCATTTTTAATATTTTCCAAGCCTATTGTTTGACTTAAAATTCGTTATTTTATAAACAATGTCTAAAAAGTAATATTTCATATAGTACATATTATTATTGTTTTACGATTTTTTATTGTATCTGAGGGTGCTATGAATGAAATCTCGGTCATAGGTCACCAGGTGGCGCTAGTGGAGTGTATTGTCGTCATTTCCGGACACGACACACTTGGTTATTAATGTTGTAACCGGAGCAGATGCTTCGTTACAGTCTATCGGTGATCCGTGATGACCCCGGATTTGTTTTGATTTTTGGTATGAAAAGACAATACAAATACGACAGCGGGAGAGGGTTGAAAATATGTACACAACAATCATATATTATGACAGGTGAAATATGAATTTAACTGTTCGGATTTTAAGGTGAATTTGATTTATTAATCTATTTTTTCGATAAGTATATGCAGGCCGTGAGAGAGCTTCAACGGGGCTCGGCCAACCCGCATTTTGGGGGCCCCTTACACTCCCCTCCCGCCCGAGAATAAGGACATTCTAAACAAATTTCGTACTAGTAAAATTCTTATAACTTCCTGATATTATTTTAGTATTAAAAACCAGGGTATTTTTTTAGGAAAATTTTCCTTTTTTTGCTTTCTACTTGTACTCTTTCTACAAGGTGGGTCTTTTTGTAGTATTTTTATGTTTTTTAAATGATTTCTATTAAAATTAGTATAAGTATCAAAAAAATATGTAAAAATGTAAATTATAAATAATTTTCAGGGCGCCGGGTCCCCTGAGATAGAGGAGGCCCGGGTCATTTGGCCCTCCTAGCCCCCCCCCCTCTATTTGAGCCTGGGTATATGTATCTATCTATGAATAAAATATTAAGTTACCAATGTGATAAACTCAGCTTTATTAGATTTGTCAATATATGACTAATTTAAAAAAAAAACTATTCTATGATGATCTTACGTGTCTCCTATTTCCAAAAAAAAACTTATTTCTGTAGAAAATAAATGTTTAAACGCAAAAATTGACTCTTTTAAAACTAATTTTGAATATGACGTCAAAACTCTCACAGGTTACATTTCAGAGTTGTAACGTCACACTCCTTGTCAACAATAATCAAACATTCAGAGTTAGATAATAATTTACTTATTATGTGTGTTAAAAATGAATTCCAAAGTATATATGTTCTTAAATAAGATATGTACCTAATAATCTTGTAAGAGGAATTGATATTTGTCTAAATTAAAATTCAATCACTTTGACGTTTACTGATGCGTGACGTCATTCTGCCTGATTGGTGGTTCATTTAACATTTTGCTGTATTTTGCGTTTTTATTTTAGCAAAAAATATATTAATCTCGCTTTTAATATAAAAATAAATACACATTTTAGAATCTATTTCATTATTTAAAATCATAATTTCAATGATACTTTGTTACTGGCATCATGCCTGAAAAAAAATGTTTTCACTCATCAAAAGTATTTGAAGAGGCATATTTCTATAAAATTAATTTAATAAGGAGATTTAATATTTCTTTGAAATTGGATAAAAAAAACTAAAAAAAAAAAAAAAACAAACAAACAATATTAGGTATATTAATAGAGAAATAAAATAAAAATCTGATACATAGTTTTATATTATATCTCTTCATAAATAGATAGATATATGATAGGGAGGGGTTCGCCATATAATGTATATAATATTGTGTGTAAAAAAACGCGTTTCTGACATCAATCTCTTATCTTGCCACTAGATGGATCTGTCCCACGGGAGTGTTTGCAGCAAGTGCTGTAGTGTGGCGTTGGTGTGTCTTTTGGGAAAAAAACTGTAACATCTAAGTGTGCTGAGCAAAAATAAACAGAACATTTCAACGCCCGTGTATTGTATACACGGTTTGTGCTACAGTATATACATACATATGTATAAAATATGACATGCAAAATAGGTACCTTTACCTATCTAAATAAATACATACATTCAGTCAGAAGATTTGAATAATTATATGAAAATTATCTATTGGGGAGTATGCATAGTATACAGGGTCATCTTATGAATTTTGCGACCTCCAAGCAATAGGAGTTTTATGGACTCCTTTTTAGTTTGAGATTGATAAGTTTTATTAATCAAAATCACATTTTATAAACGTATAAAGAATGTTATAGTAATCTATTACATTTTTTTTCGATTTTTTTGCGAATACATATATGATCTATATTGTTAAATTTTAATTAATTGATTATTATCAATATTGTAACAGTCCATGTTAAAAAAGAAGGGGGTACTCCTTGGTGTAGAAAAATATTGAGAAATTATTAACTAAACAATATAAGTATTATTTATTAGCTTAACTAAATGGGCTAGGTTTTTAGACCCTTTATGTTGGGTGGAATTTCAGTATGTTGTATTAGTCGGGGAGGTGAGCACCAAAATTTGCAACTACATTCTAAAAGCTGGTTTTTTGATATTACGTCACATTTGTGGTGCAGATATACAGCCTGCCGTCAGTCAGCTAGTTTCGTTAGCGTTTGGTGCGGGGGTATGGTAAATCAGCTGCTGACGGCATTTGTTAAGGTAAAATTCGGACTGACTATTTTTTTAATAATAATAATATTCCTGACTCTTATACCGAATTTTATATTTTAGAAAGTACTTTAACGATGTATAGATTTTTTACGAGTTAAACGCGCTGCTGACGCGCTCGGTTGCAAGATTTTGATGACTGACTATGAGAAAAAGGGTTTTTACTTAGTATACTGCTTACAAATTAATTTTCAGATTTTAGAAAGTAGTTGCAACGTGTATTGTTTTTTTTTACAAAGTTAAAACCACCCCCACGCCAAACACTAACGAAACTAGCTGACTGACGGCAGGCTGTATATTTATACAACAAATGTGAAGTAATATCAAAAAATCAGTTTTTAGAAATAGTTGCAAATTTTGGCGTTCATTTCTTGGACTATACAGAGTGGGCATTTTTTTTAAATTACTCAGTTCTAAATTCTAAAACTATAATAAAAGTCACATATCTGTATATGTTGTTGTGTTTGGGTGGGAAGTGTGTTGTGCGGTGTGGGCTCGTGATGGCCACAGTTGGTGAGCCACTAATCACCGCTAAACCCTTCATCCCTTTTACTAAATCACTCAACGCAATCCATGACGGTGTGCATTATCCCTCAAACACCACCAATAGCTACCCCGTGTAAAGGGGTGGACTGGGGTTCAGCGTTTCATCGGAAAATAAGTCATATTCAAATATAATATTGTATAGGTACTTTAATTTTACTATCATTTATTCATTAAAAAAATCCATTTACCGTGAAAGTTGCGGTGGATAACTAATTTTTATTTTTATTAATTCAAGAAAGATAAAAAGTTGTCAAAATGTCCATTTCATTCTAGAGTTCATTGTAGTGTTTCCTCTTGCTAAATTATATACAAACGTATAAATAATATACTTATAAATTATAAATATAAGTGCGTGGATAAGATAGATATAGCCTCCTAGTTATGTATAGCTCCACATTTTAATCTCTTAACATTTAGGATCGATCCAGACTATCGAGCCAGTTTCGGGCCGCTCTCGATCCGGTTTCGATCCAGTCAAATAAGTATTCAGTAATATAGTAATACTGTATCGGAGCGTGATTGGACCGAGACCTGAACGATACCTTTAGTGTGAATAATTATTTACATATTTATATTTGATTGGAGCGAGTCCAGCCGAGACCGGATCGATAGTCTGTACCCTGTACCGACCCTTATATAAAATATAAAAATCATTGTATATTAACCACATATATGGTATACAAATCTCGACTAGGTCAGTCAATATAGAATTTACATATTATATTTTATCACAGTACAAATGTTAGGTGAATCGTTGCACCCTTATAAAATATAGAGCTATGCTGTCATCCCTACTAACAGAGACAACCCTTTACGGCAAGTTGACAAGTAAATATTACCTCACCCCCTTCACCCGCCGACTACCGCAGTACATGTGTAATTTAATAATTGGTGTCGGCTAGCTTAAAATTTCTTCAGGGCCTTACAAATAAATGTGTTGCATTTATTTTTCATAATATTTGTATATGTGTAATAGCATATACATATCTGTTATGTAAATATATTATAGTATCTATATTTGACTTCATCTGCCTGCTAGAAATACTAAGTTGCTATCTACATAAAAAAAATAATTATTTAAACATTCTTGTATCTTATATCAAAAACCCGATGTATCGGCCATACAGACGTCATTCCGCCCTCTTTGCTCGTTTATAATTTTGTAAAAAAAGTAATGTTAGTTAACTTTTGCCTGTCTGAATAGAACAAATAATTGTGTTTTCGTCCTTACCACATTATCTTGTGAATATATGTATACTACAATATATGTAGGAATGGGCTTCAGCAAAAAAAAATCAGGGGGAGGGCAACAAAAGATTTATTTTTTTATTTTTAAAATAAATTATGAAATTTTGGAATTATAATTATTGAAAGATGTATCTTCGAAATAAAACCCCCACTTGATCTAAATACATTTGGCTGTTTTTGCAAACACGGACGTTCTCGATACAATATTTCAAAATTGTAACTTTTGATCGCGGGTGTGACTCGATATGAGCTGAAAAATTCACGTACAGATCCAGTATGTATGTATATTTGCCAACCCTGTCTTGTATAATCTATAAGTGATTTTTATTAGCACGTTGAGTGATTTAGAACGTACCTACCACTGTGACACTATGATTTAGTGCACTTGTGAATGTGTACAGCGCATCTGTACGTCGCTTACACCGGGATTTAAATCGTAATTACACACACACATACACACACACATATATACACACACAAATAAACAGAGCGCGTTGTTCTAGGTAAGAATAGCCATGTGAAATATGTCCGATAATCTATCATTGTGTGTGCATTTTATACAGTTGTCAAATATAATAAATAATATAATGTCTATATGGAGGGAGTGAAATAGAAAGGTGGGGAGTTAGGGAGTAAATAGATATAAAAGTTTTTTTAATATATTACAATATACTGGTAATTTGGATATATTATTATAAGTGATACTGATGCTGTACCTATAAGTAGGTAATATTTTTATATGAATATTGAAATTCAGTGCCATATATGACTAGAAGCTCGGGGGCCCCGGGGCAAAATGTGTGTAAGGGGGCCCCCGCTAAAAAAGCTGAAGACCCTCAGTATTTTCAGTGGTATTAATTATAATGACCTTTTTTTTCGTTGCCACCTACCTATTTTTAAATAGGCATTGCTCCGGCTGCATCGGTGGTAGTTACAGCACTGTTGAAATTTCAGAAGTATTTAATGTATAATATGATTAGAATTTCTAAATGGTTTCATCCAATTTCTCTGTTAATGAACTATCATTGAAATACTTTTAAGGGCTATATAAAATATTTATTATTAATTAATTCTATAATTCCTTATAAAAACTCTGATTGGTTAACTAAGCGGATTGTCTACGCCCCTTACATGTCTTAAGTACTGAATAGAAATCCTAAAAATATATGAGTGAGATTTAATAATATATGTACCTACATTGTTGTACACTAACACTTCAAATTGATCTAAAAATACAATCTTACCATCAGTAAACATTTTGATATTCCTTCTGTAAAAAACCGAGAAGACAAGATAAAGAAAAAACTCCACCAACTGTATAAATCCCTTTTTATCCTGAGAACAGTGTTCCTGCATCACTGTAATGGCTTGGGTGCTGCTATTTTCGGAAATGCTTTTTAGATGTCGCGCCCAATAAACTAGATTGCAATGGAGTTGGGAAGGGGGGGAGTTGGATGTGTATAAAAAACAACCCTCCCACGCACCATTTGCTACGCGTTTTAGCAATAATTACATTTACATTCTTGAGATAAAACCGATTGATTTATATGTTTGGTTTTGTTTGTAGAGGTTGTGATTTTTTTTAAATAAAATAAATATTTAGACAATACATAAAGTTTCTTGGTCAAAAAAGAGAATCATATAAGAACATAACTGAAAATTTCGACTACGTTCCTCAAATACTGATTATAACTAATATTCCTTATAAACTTAAAGGAAAATTGGCATTTAATAATTTAATAAACATTTAGATTTCTTGGAAGCGAGAGTAAGCTACATACACAATTACATAAGCAACGTGAATATTTGGTGAGATCTTATGCGGTGTTTACACAGAAAAAACAAAACAGAAACATCGTGTTTTTAAAATACTTCGTAAGTATTTAAAAATGTATAGGGTTTATTGCTTTTTTGTCATAAAAACACCGTGTTTCCGTTTTGTTTTATCGGTGTAAACACCGCATTAATTGACATCGGATGTTTTAAAGAAAAAACGTTTTATGCAGCAAAAATGAATCCAGACTCCATTCTGACAATTTTTTCTATATTATTAAGATTTGAGTTAAACCTATACTGGTAGCATGAAAATGAATAAAAGAAAGTGGGGTAGAAGTTTTATTTTTCATACTTTTAAATCATTACAAATGAAGTATATTTTTTTAAATCATTATAATACTCAATTTGTAACGTAATTATAACATGACTACACGACTTTTAGTTTATTAAAACATTAAACTCATGTAATACACCCCTTACACACTCTCACCCTCTCCTGACGCCACCAAACTCACCCCACAGTCTGTCCATCAGTCTGTCTGACCGCCTGGATACGAAAACCACAACTTTTACTCACGAACACGTATTGGAAAGTGGAAAACTCTGTGGCTCTACCATTTTAATAAATGTTTGCTCCCATTTTAGTGCCAAGTAAGGTTGTCACTGTTGTCAGCCACAATTTATTTAAAAATATAACATTGTTGATCTTTTGGAATGATGAATAGCCTTTAAAGTCAACATTTGTTTTTCTAATCAAGATTTTAGTGCTTATGAAATTAAATACGAAAAATAAGTTACCTTTTGTTTAGCTAAAATTATTATTATTTGATACATCACGGATAGTGGTTAAAAAAGTTGGGGGGGGGGGGGATTAATTATCAGAAGTAATTTTAAGGTTATCTGTCTGTTGTCTTATCGGACTTGGCCATTAATTCATGTAAGTTTAACAAAGAGGTAGAGCTTTATATATGTAGCTACTTGTCCATTCCATTTAGAGCGAGTGGATCTTTTTAGTTCCAGTGGCGGGTGAAAGGGGACACCACTGTCACGACTCGCGCACAGACAGGGCCGTAGGTCGGTGAGGGGGCAGGCACCCTCAATCCCACCCATTATATCCAGTTGTACAGGGTTGTACTAAGAATGTCCAAATACGAATAAAAGTGCATATAGCTTTGTATTATATTATTTCAATTGTATTATATTATATACATTATGCTGGTGCAAACATGTATCAGTGGGGGTTTTAAAAATAAAATTTCAACTTTTTTGGTTAGTTTGAAATATTACCTATATCTTTAATGTACGAGGTGGTAGAGGAATTGGTTCCCTACTTTACCTTTGATAATGTTTGTAGTTTTGTTCTATAATATTATTAAATAACATGAATTTATATGGTCTACCAGCTACTAATTATATTTTACAGTAATTGAATCGGTGAGTGAAAGAACAATATATCTCCAAAATGGACATTTTGAGAAAAACGAAAAAAACTGTTTTAAAGGAGAACTATGGGTTATTTGGTCTAATTATGTATTGTGACTTTATAGAACTTATGTTAACCGATAATATTACGTACATAAATAAATTAAAAAAAAATTGCAAAAAAATATACTTGAAAAAAATGACCTGCAGTTATACTGTTCTTTCACTCAATTAAAAAAAGCTAATTTTTTTATTGCTTTATTTTCGGCTTTATTGGTAATTTTACAAAAAAAATGATTTGTAATTTTTACTCAGAATCTTAATTTTTGACTTTCCAAGAAATAATATGGTAGTAAAATTCGAGGATTTCGTCAGAAATGTAAGATAAAAGTAATTGTAAAAAAAATTGAACTACCCCCCGTCGCACGTACGATGTTGGTCGATGTATTATTATTTTGCTATGTGATAGAGCTATGAATTTTAAACATTTTGTCTATCTCAGTTAAAATTGCCATTTTTGGCACTTGTATTGTTCTTTCACTCACCAATTCAATTGTCATAATTTTGTTAATGTGACAAAAATAGCATACCGGAATTTGTATAAATACGACTCTGCATCAATTTCATCTCATCCATTGTTCAAGGACCAAGAGAGTAATGCATCGAGCTCTTGTGTCAAGCATCCATCTCTGACGATTTGCAGAACATCTTCAGATACCACACACACACACATACACATGCATATAGGCATTGATAAAAGTGCGAACAGCCGCAGACGACATTATATAAAGTCAGTTAGATTTGTTGTATTATTTTTATAACTTGTCAGATGTTCTTATATTTCTTGAAGATCTTCACTCTGTTTGTATAATGGCCATAAGATTTGTTGAGTAATAATGTTCTTAATTAATATTGGGTGAATGTATCAATATAATTTTCTTAAAGGTAAATTGAGGGAGGTCGATTGAATGGTTAGTTAACTTAAAAACAGTTAACGATAGCTTTATATCCTAACCCCTTTTTGGAAGAATTAGTAGTAGTTCGGTCACCCGTTGGTGAAAGATATAAATAAATTAAATTATCCTAAATTATTGTAGTATATTTTATAAGTTAATAACAAATTTAAACAATACATAGACTGAAAGATATAATGGAGTGTAGGAGTGAGATCCTTTTTTCCAAGTTTTGCTTCTCACTGCTGACTGGGACCAGCACGAGACGGAGCACCAAATATAAAGGTTAGTCCGTAATTCCGTAGGTATTGTTTTATTCTATGTTTTGTATATAATACTAGCTGACCCGGCCACGCGTTGCTGTGGTTAACCTATACTTTAATTGTAGGTTATATGAAACGTTTGGAAGTTTGACATAGCGCCATCTATTGAATACTTACTCAATCCAGTCAACAGATGTCACCATCTGTTAGAATCGTTTGGAGCTAACAGATAAAGACAAATAATTTGCAATAAAATAATATTGCGATCATAAATTGAGATGTAAGCTATCCTATATTTCAAGTTGGATCAAACTGCACACGGTGTACAAATTTGATTAAAATCGGTTAAGTAGTTTAGGAGTCCATCGCGGAGGAACAACGTGACACGTAATTTATATATATTAAGATAATCCTTGTAGTCCACATTCTGGTTCACGAACCAATTCCCACCAGTTTTAACTTTCGAGCCAATACATTCTGTATAATGTAAATTTTACCCAGAATCCAAGATTGATTTCAAGATCACCGCGGAAGCCTAAAAAGTCCCAATAACTGGTTTATATTTATTTGTATATTATCCTTGCTTATAGATATATAAAAATATATGTATACAAACTAAACACTCATATTTTAAAGGAGGTAGTTTTTTTCTGAAACCTGTCAAAAACAGTAATAAAAAACAACAACTATTCATAATAAATCAATTCATATCTAATCTATTGGCAAATTTGCACATTGTAGTGATATATGTGTGGGGATGTTTCCAGAATAAATGGAGAAGGAATGAGGGCGCGATAAAAAATGACTCCAGAATTTCAATGGCCATCTTTCTATGACCACCACTACATCATATTTGCTTTCGTATACTTATTACATACGTGTCCGTTGCTAGAAAAAGATAGGTATACGTAAATATATAGGTTGTGCGATTTACTATCCTTATATCATACTGATTAAGTTTGTTCAGGTTTTTATTAAAGTTCTTTTGATTTTGTCCTTTTATTGAACACAGGATGCTTAAAAACAAATTAGAATTTTTGTTTGCTTTAAAGAATGATTACTAAGCCACGTCTTATTGGTTTTTACGACCGATGTTTTGTTGATGATTACAGTGAACTTATATTATACAGGGCTAGTTGATAGTAAGGTAAATTATTACAGAAAATGGCTCAGTTAATTATCATTGAGAAATATATTTAGCATATTTAGATAGTTATGACGTATAGTATAATGAATTTATTTATGATGTAAGTGGTATCATTGATAAGAAATAGGTTTTCTCTATATACTTTGCGTGTTGCGTGGCATGAAATTAACATAGTCATGTATTTAAATCAATTATTAGGTTACAATTGCATTATCAAAGCAATATCGTCGCCTCGGAGTAAGAGTGGCACAACTAAAAAAATATCAAATTTGTACTAAACTCATTAGAAGAATAGTAAGATGATATAGATTTATATGCAAGAGTTTCACAACTGTTAATTCCATGTGTGGGAGCAAATTTGATAAAAAAAATTTATGAAAAACTGTCACAAGTCAAAGCCTTTAAGTACTTTAAAGGGTGGTAGGATGGTGAAACATAGGTTAAATTTGCTCAAACGTTAGTACTTTTAAGATTGTAAAAGTTGGATTCACTAGCGCTTTTCTAAATCATTAAAATAAAGAAACATTCAATTATATGTATATGTATGTTTAAAAACGTGATTTCCCAAAACTTAGAATTTTTGAGTTGTGCCACTCTTGCTCCGAGGCGACGAATTATGATTACATTTCTTTTATCAAAGAAATATTACAGTTTAATATTTAATTGGTCAACTTTTAAATCTTTTTCTTTATATTATTTCTATCATCATAGAATACGATAGTCTCCAATATTTGATCTTATTGTTAGTTTTTTGATTAACGTCCAGTATTATCAACTTTAACTAAATGCTCCTTTAACTAACTGTCATATTATCAACAGATGCAAGCATAATACATTTAATTAAATAGATTTTAAATTATCTGCAGTATTTCTTTACAACATATATTATGTCTATTTTTCATTGAGAGCTTAAATATTGATTTAAATCACGTTTGTAATACACCAAATTTACTTTAATGGAGCATTTAGCGCTAAAGGAGCTTTGAATTGGTTGATAATACCGGGCATAAGTGTTAAATTATAATTATCAAAATTAATAGTTAATATTGTGTTTTTTTTTTTTAATTGCGATTTCCACAGACCTCTACATAGATTATGGAATTTAGTCTGTTCATTCTTGGAACTCTATGGTCAACAAAACTGGCGACGCCACCTAGCAGTAGCAGGGAAAAGCAGAACGTCGGTAAGTTATTACCCGGGGGTGAGGGGTGTCCATAAATCTCTAAAGCCACTGCCCCATGCTCTCAGCCCGTTTGATGAATTACTTCAAAATTCTAGACCGGTGCTTTCTTTAAAAATAGTTCACATATTCAATATCGATACGAAAGAATATTGTTTTATTATAAAGTTTAATTGTTAATTCATATTTAATTTATTCTATGTATTGTAATAGCTGGCATTTAAAAATAATTTTCTAAATATTTTCCATATATATTTCAGACATACATAATTTTATCTACATATGGATAAACAATTGTGGTTACCACAAGCAGGATCGGACACTAGTGCAAAATTTAAAAAAATGACAGACATTGCATATATGCGAGTTTAGAAAAGTTAAAATATATTTGATTAGCTTTAAGATAATTTTCTATTAGACAGTTCTTAGTTTCAGTGTCAGACATTACAGTGGATGTGTATCTTAATTTTCTAATGTATGAGAATCAAATTGACGAGACCTACACCCAGGAGCTAACAACTAGTAATTTGCTGTAGCATTAATAATTTCATAAGTAAGATTTAAATCTATATAGAACTTACAACAAAACATTTGATAATCCGATGAGGTAATGCACATAAGAGAGAGTGGCAATGAATAAAGCATTAAACACGGGTGGTTGGGGGCGGGGGCGAATGGGGGTAGTGTCGGAAGGGTTTGAACACCCCAAGGCCACTTAAACATTTGTTATTAATTATGTAATACCACTAAGAGGCTACTCTGAATTATTAAAACGACGCTGTGGTATAACATACATAGAGTGTACTCATACAGTAGAAATGACAATGTTCTTGATTTAATCTAGGGATGGGAAACCTGCGGCCTTTTTGTATCCGGTGCGTGCCTCAGTAAGGTCGTTTTAAAATATCCTTTATATTACGCATAAAAAATGAAAATGAGCATGAAGTCAAATTAATGAAATTTGAATGCTGGTTTTTCGCTACATAGTATACTGATAGGGTCGAAAAATTGTATACCAATGAAAAGTATCGTATACAAACGATGGTAAGTTACACAGAAAAGTATCTTGTCAGAAATTATAAAAAATAATCTGGTAAGTTCAGATCGATTTTTAAGACCTCTATACACCAACCAATATAACATCCAATCTGCAGGGGAAATTTGCAAGGTCTCTTACTACCGTGACCCGTGACTACTATATTTCTGCGCGAAATTTAAATTCACCAATTAACGTTAACGTGGGTGTCTCTCTAGCCTACGTTGTTAGGAGATTCTGAATAACCGATGCCTACGTTGTTCGTAGCGACGAGTGTACTTACTATGACTATAACAGTACCCAATTTATTCCCACTCAGATTGGGTAATGTATAGTGGCCTTCACAAATTTAAAAATCAGTACCATCGTGTTTTGTTTTAAACAATTGCCGATTTTAAAACATTTTGGCTTCTGAACGACACATTCACATAAAAATCTGCACATACACACATAGGTATAAATAATGACCCAGCTTTCTAGATCTTCCACTAATGCAATTCTCTTACGTAGAATAGCCGTCTCACAGCATCCATTAGGTTAAGATGCGTTGATCTGAGATCTCTCCCCGTGGTGATGGACCTCTTTTAAAACACATTTGCGTCAGTCAAATGTACCGGAACGCTATCAAATCACATATAATGTCTCTCCGCGGGAGATACAGAGATGTTTCTCTGTACAATGTTGGTTATTATTGATATTATTCTTCTGTCTACTCTGTTTCTTTATATCCTTATTTTTGCGAAGGTATTTCAATGCGAGATGGATTCAGTGCTAAATAAACAGATGGGGAGATGTAAATGTACCGATCATAGTTGATATGTAATGAACGTGATGCCAGTATTTATTAAACAGATAAATTGTTTGTCGTTGGTATGGTGAATGACGATTTAAAACTTTATTTTGTGTTTATTGAGAATGTATAGGTTGTTAAAAAAGAGATGTACATTAGTAATACTTTTTTTACTCCCTAAATGATTGCTGGACCTGCATTCAGGTATTAGGATAGTTCCCAGTGTATATCCGGGAAAAAATGTAGATCTGCAGGGATCTATTCAGATCTCGACAGATCTCCATTTTGAGACATCATATTTTTCACTGGTTTTTGATCTGTGGAGACTTGCAAAGATCTACAATGACTTACAAAGATCTAAAAGGATCTACAAAGATATCTAAATATCGTTGTAGATCGTGATAGAGATTAAAACGTTAAAAATTGATGAATTTTCAATGTTACAATGATCTTCAGAGATCTTTGTAGATCGTTGTAGATCTGTGTAGATCTTTTTAGATCTTTGTAGACCGTTGTAGATCTTTGCAAGTCCTACAGATCAAAACCCAGTGAAAAATATGATGTTGTCTCAAAATGGAGATCTGTCGAGATCTGAGTACCTACCTAGATCTCTGCAGATCTACAATTTTTTCCCGGGTTGGTACTTTTTGAGAGGTTGTAGATACTCTATTTGTAATTTAATACACTCTACAACTAATGGCAGTATTCAAACGTTGGTGAGTTGGTGAATAGAACCAAAAAGCCTTGAATCTTAATACTTCTTATAAATTACTTATCACTGGATTATGTCTTTCTAAATTTAAACTATAAAAAAAACTATCTATTAGAATCAATACAACGTCGCACATACACACTTCTAAAAATACCCACCCAACTACATCTCTGGAGCTAAAAATCCTTTGGTAATCTTACATTATCCTTTCTTGAAAAAGGCTTATCGTGGGCCAATAGAATTTACCGGATAACAATCAGAGTACCTCGTACGTGTGTATGTGTGTGTGTGTGTATGTACGAGGTGGCACGGGCGGGTTAAGAAGGTGTGTGACTTCGCTAAGACGTCGCGACCCAAGACACACCCCTAACTTTAGGCCACGCCTTTCATCTTTCACACCCACGCTAGCTACGTGTTGTTGGCGGCTCAGATTTGTGTTCATAATTTTTTACGTAATAATGAAATTGTGCTGTATAGACTTCCGCGGTGAACTTTAAATGATCTGATTTATAAATGTAAGCTGCGTAATTTTGAATGTAAATTGAAAACACTAGATGGTTTTTATTTTTTATACACACAAAAAAATTGTATTGGACCAAGGAAATCTTGTTTTGTATATAACGAAAACAATATTTTCTTAATATAAGAAATGTGCTCTTAACCCAACTACATTATTTCTTCGTCCAAGAATACTATAGTTGGTTTAAGAATATATTAATTTCTTATCTTAAGAAAATTGTTTTCGTTATATACAAAACAAGGTTTACTTGGTTCAAGTAAACCTTTCTACCTGTGTACTGGTCTAACTTTGGGTAATATTGAAATTTACGTTGTAGGTGTAACATAATATAATTATTTTAAATTTGACGTATAAACTATTTCAAATCTACCTATTTTACTATATTTGTAGACAAAGTGTTCGCTGAAACCAAGTGATCATGCTATCCAAGACTCCCACATCTTTTTGCGGGCCCCATCTTGCTAAGAAACATATAGAACATTTTTTGGATGACGACAAAAAAATCTAACCATGTTGCCATGTTGCTATTTGTGTTATTACTGCCATGGAGTTAGCAGATTGGTTCAATCATAAACGTAAATATTAGTATTTTTAATTATTATTAGCGTTGTCAAAAAATAATCTATAACATCGACTTTCAGATATATTTTGAAAAATAATATTTTAAACAAAGTAGATTTACAATAAGTAGGTCATAGCTTTAGAGTGAAAGTCAAAAGACACAAAATTTTGATGAAAGCAAAAAAAATATGTATTTAAAAAAAACGGCTTATTAAAATCTGGAAATTTTGAAATTGGAGAACAATTTTTTCCTCATTGAAAAACGATTGCAAAGCTTTTCGTATCTTTGATATGACAATGAAGGAAAATACCAAAAATTAAAAATAGCTCATATATAAAAATTAAATAACAAATATATTGGTAAAACAATAATTTTGGGTAATTATATCATTTGCATACTGTTTTTTTTTATTTGTAACTTATATATTTTTATATAGTTTTTGACAATGCCATTATTCGTTCTAGACATTATTATTTAACTCTATCTAATATACATTTTACAGGAAGAATAATTGAGAAAATATGGGAGTACCTAAAACTTTTTCAATGGTATATATAAATAAATGATATAATGAGTATTTCACCCGATACTTATGCTTTCCTGATATAAGTAATAAATCATTATATACAATACTCAAGTCCCCACATTCTATGTATAAAGGAGCCCCCATAAAAGCTATTCTAGCGTGGCCCTTTCCGGTAAGAAATCTAAAAAGTTAATTAATTTAACGAATAAAGCTTTTCCTTTATTGAGGCCATGACAATACTTATATCGAGAAGCCAAGAATCATCGTGAAAATCTTGTGCACAAAAATCTGTGAAGAAACGCCTTTTAATTCTGGCTGGTATCTCGCATCTTTCATCGATTCAAGATGGAGGACACTGAAAGTTGAAGCAGGCAGCTAGCTTTGCGCACAAAGGATCCAGGCTCCTACACAGAGATCTGGACTATCACCTCATACACACACACATATATAAATGACGGTAAAGTTTTTTATCCGCGAATGAAAAGAATTTTCTCCTCAGCATCAAAGGATTTCGTCGATAATTAAGTTTATCTTTTGCGAGAGAGTTATTAGCTTGCGGATATTTCTTGGTTCAGGTAATTAAAGTGGCGGGTGTTTGTTGGAATTGAATTAATTTTATTAAACCGAACTGTAAATTAAAGAATTCGATCAGTCGGGAAGATATAGGGTGGTGTCTTATTTATTGGAAAATATCAAAAACATATAGGTTGTACGATTGATACGATATCAATACAGTGGTGTAGTATCCTGTGGGAAAAAGGAGCAATTGCTTAGGGCTCCCACCAACATGGAGGAAGGGGCCCAAGTTAATATTTTGTAAATTGTAGTAAGAGTATCGAAACTTGTTTTCTTTTAGATATAATTAATTCATATTATAATGTTATATTATAACTGTCTCTCTGTTACCTTATCACATCAGCTATATATATATATATATATATATATATATATAAATATATATATATATATATAAATATATATATATATATATATATATACATCACTGTATCGAACTTGATTAAATTTGGCAGGGAAATAGCTTGCAAGCTGCAGGTAACAGCTAGTTATTTGAAAATATCATGTCTAATTGTACCTTAAATTATTGTTTTTATTTTTTTTTAAATTCTCATTGCACCCACATTCTATCGCGGGCACCCGCAGGCTAGAATTTTTAACGACGACAAAAAAAGTCTGTTGACTCATCGCGCCGGGCCCCTTTAGCTCCCATATTTCCTTTTGGGGCTATGTTTTTTCTACTATACACCATTTCAAAAATAATCAGAATATTTAAAAAATTGACAAGAGTAAATATCAATTTCCGAATTTGTAATTGTTTTCTAAAACCGAAAATGTACTATATACCTATTTCAATAAGATAAAGGTACCTATTGCTTTTTTTACTAATTACCTATAGACCTTATCAATTTATTTAGTTATGTAAATATAACTTTTTTAGTGTAATTTTTCGAGTAATTTAATTATTTTAATTATCAATTTTTGTCTTCCGTTCACTATGAATGTATGGAGTGTACTTTTTTTGTCGATAGATTAATTAAAATGCAAATTTTCCGATCTGGACGTTCCCGGCTGATAACTAAGCCCATTTATTATGCAAATATTCAATGACATTATTGAAAAATTCACTGTCAAAATATTTGATTAATCGATTTTAATATAATTTATAAGTCGGATCTTTGTTAATTTACGCAACAGTTATAATACTTTATGTAGAATACATACAAGAGTGAATTTAAAGTCTTTGAGAGGTGAGATAATGCCCGGACCAGTGGTAGTTAAGGGGCCCTTATAAATAATAAACAAACAGTTAATTCTAGGGATTAACGCGAGACTAAACTAAAAAATTTCTTAAATTTTGTTCAAACAAAATAGATATATAAAACTGCTGTATTATAATACGAAATTGTCAAGTGAGAGTCGAGCCTTGCGTATTAGTGTTCCGTACCATAGATTAACACCTTTAGCGAAGTTAAGAACCAATTTAGTATTAAGTTGTTAGTTTAGAAAGTTTAGATGTTATCAAAAAGATAGCAGCACAATATATTTTACATTTTAATTAACAATTAGAATGCACTTATTCTAATTATTTTTTTAAATAAGAAAGTGCGGTGGCGAGTGCTGATAAACTTTTATTATACATGCTTAATGGTTTTTTTTTTATTTTTGGAAATATTTTTACGATATTGAAAATTTGGTGAATGAAGATTTTAATAATAATTTAATAATAAAAACGTTTCCTTGTTTAAATTCATCCGACAACTGGAATTTTTATAAAAAATAAAAAAAAATCTACATTAAATGGTTCATCTCTTCGACCCCTCTTCTGGATTTTAGGATAATATCCGGGTTGGTCATTACGTTAATAACTGAAACTACGTTTACATCATTGTTATATCAGTATAGGTATAGGTACATATATTTAAATATTAGTGAGTATATATCAGGATTAAAAATCTGTATATTTTTTCTGTATGTTCTCACGTTAAAAACTGTAATAAAAAAGCGGATATCCTAATTGTTTCGATTCGCCAAATGTGTTTCGTCAAACCAGGAAATGGTGGCTTTTAAAACACCCCTAACATATCAGATATTTTTTTGTTTCAATCAGGGTTGTTTTGATTTTTAGTTGAAAAAAATTACGCGCATACATATGTTGGGACATATGTTTAATTTTTTGTTTGTTAATTATATTTTGTAACTGTAATTTATAAATTTTTATAACTCTTAGTATACTTTACAAAACGAATATCTGAAGTAAATGTTTTTGACATATCAATATGTTATTTTCTTTATCGAAGAATGGAGTTCAAGAGCGTTACTTACATAATGATTTATTTTCCTGTTTCGACTGTTATAATTGCTATTTCATATATTATATTAAGGAGGCAGATCTCCTGATACCTACTTATGAATTCTTGCAAGGAACAGAGGGGGTCGAACATTTCAAAAATTGTTTTTACGTAATTAATAAATGATATCAGTGCCTTTAAAATTACTAAGAGGTCCTTGATGGTATTCGCAGATATAAAAAATAAAACGATACGAAAAAAATTGTTGTGAAATTTTATTTTGAGAATACCCCTCCCCATTTAATAATGAATAACCAGGGCCGGATTTAGAAATTTGCCGCCCGTAGGCAGTTGCGAAAGTGCCGCCCTTTTTGATTGAATAAAAATAAAAAAAGTGAAGTTTTTTTATGTTAACTACCTTTTTTTTAGGTCCTCAAGTAAAAATTTTACCAATAAAAATCTGAAGACTTTTTTTAGGTCTTCAACTAAAAATTTTATCAATCTTTTTTTTACGTTAAAATTTCCCGCCCCTAAAATTTTGCCGCTATAGGCACGTGCCTACACTGCGGCCTGTGAATAACATTACTTCACTTATAGATTTAGTCGTTTTGGCTTCTGATGGGCCAAATGTTTGAAGCAGTAAGTATAAACTAAAATACTTATTTATATTTAGTTTGATAATGAATCTTTTCAGCAATAAAAAAACAGGATATTTTTTTGTTTTCTGATCTTTAGGTCTTAATAAAAAACACATATTTAAATTTAGAAATATCATTCCTCCTCGCATTATGTGAAATGTCACGCATTGAGAATTAGACTCACACTCTCAAAATGCAATATATTTTTTGTTAAAAAAGACATTTCTGAGGAAACGCTCACCACATGGTAGTGCAGAAAAAATACATTTATATTTTATCTGAACATAATAAACAAGGACACAGTTAGTTATTTGCATGTACTTTGCATATCCCTATCTTTGTTTTGGTATATTGAACCGATAAAAAATATTTGGTGAATGTGGTAGACAAAGATAAAGCTATTTACTTGAACGGAATAGTATGTATCTTTCTTTGTTGTAAAATTATAAATAAAATAAAAAATGTTAGAAAAAGATAGCAATATAGATTTAAATGTATTTTGTATATCTCTATCCCTATTTAAGTCTGATATTTCTACTGGTTTCTTCAGACAATCTGTCGACATGTATAGAGAAAATATTTCCCTCGTCATTTTTTTGTGCGTGATCACAAAATACTTAAATAAATTTATTTGTGTTGAACTAGAGATGGCGCGCATTTGATGTGACAACTTTGTTTATTGTTTTTTTAATTAAGTGTAAAAATGCGAAAATTTGGAATTGTTTAGGGGAGAAAATTGTTATTTTAGGTTTATTGATTTACATAGTTCTTTTTTTAATTTTATTTATGTATGTGTATGCGCATTTTTTAGAAGTCATACTTATATATTTTTGTTTATTTAAATAAAACACATTTTTCAATAGATCTCGACAACAAATGTAAAACGATCCGTTTTATTCTATTTTAGTGACTAGTGTACGGGACAAACGATATTAATAAACTTAAAACACTTTGTAGTTTTGTATGTATATTTATTTATTGTTGAAAGTACAATGATGATTGTTGTAAGTTGATGTAATGTTTGGTAATGTAGCGAGTGCGAGAGTACTGCAGCGAGATGTTTACTGTCTTAAGAGCGAAGACCAAGTGTCTGTTTTAGAAAATGAAATATCCTGTCTTAGGATCGGTAGACAAGGATAGCGATAGATATTTAGAGAAGGGGAACATACCGCGTGAACTTGAAATTGGAATAACCCAAAGAAAGGGTCGGGCGGCTTGTCTTTGATTACTGTAAAACTGCACTTAAGGTAAATTAGACGATAAGCCGACCGGAAATACCCAAGCGTACGTGTTACTAATAAACTACAGAGGATTAAGAAAGATTAAAGAATTTGTTGAAAAATGTAAGTCTAGACACGTTGTAAAAGTAAATAATATTTGTCGGCAAACTTAAATAAAGGAATAAAAATAGTACGAAATATTAAAAATAAAATTTAAGAAATTTGAACTTGTGAGATGTCGCGAATGTCGCTACAGTACCCCCCTGCCAGTGATTTAAATCACGAAAAACCTATCTGTAGACGGTCCGTGAAGCGGACGCGTCTACCTGACCGTGTTCGTCGTACTCCTTCGTCTGGCTGAACTTCGGGCTGGTGGGCGGGAACGACTGGAACTCGAGATGCAATGTCTGCGTCGTTTGTCTTCTCGCCGTGTATGTCGTCATCATTTGTGTCGTCTGATGTGATGTATGCTGGCTTGAGTCTATCGATGGATACTGTAACGTCGCGGCCACGCATATGAACGATGAAAGTTTTATCGCTTCGTTTGACAACCTTGAAAGGGCCCTCATACGGTTTCTGGAGTGGTAATTTGGGTCCGTCATGGCGAACGAACACGTATTGAGTTGTGGCTAGATCTTTGAAAACGAAAGTGCGTTTGTTGCCATGCTGCGTGCCATTGGTTGGACGCAAAGTCGTTAAATGTTGTTTTAGGTCTTTAATGAATTGATTAGTTGTGTCGTCGTTATTGTTGTCCGAGAGACGGTTTGATAAAAATTCTCCGGGAAGGCGTAGAGGTTCTCCGTAGACTATTTCGGCTGCTGAAGCTTGGAGGTCCTCCTTCCAGGCAGCGCGAATCCCTAGCATCACCGTTGGTAGAATTTCCGTCCATCGCTCGTTGTGACATTTTATCGCAGCTTTCAGTTGACGGTGAAAACGCTCAACCATGCCGTTGGCGGCAGGGTGATATGCAGTCGTTCTCAGGTGAGTCGTACCAGTCAGGCGGTTTAAATGCTTGAACAGGTATGACTCGAACTGTCTTCCCTGGTCGGTTGTTACTCGGAGTGGTGTGCCGAAGCGTGCAATCCAGTTAGCGTAGAATGCACGGGCGACTGTTTCAGCTTCCTGGTTTTCGAGAGGTATGGCTTCAGGCCAGCGAGAGAAGCGATCGACGCAGGTAAGGCAATATCTGCAGCCTTCCGAACTCGGCATGATGATGATGTCGATGTGCACGTGCTCGAACCTCGCAGATGGTAATGTGAAGGTTCCAGGAGTCGATGAAACGTGTCGTGTGACTTTCGATTTTTGACATTCTAAACAGCTACGGGCCCACATTGTGCAATCCTTTTTTATTGACGGCCAGACGTAACGTTGCGTCACGAGCTTGACTGTCGCTTTAACACCTGGGTGAGAGAGTCGGTGCACTGCGTTGAATGCGGCTCGGCGAAATTGCGTTGTGACGAATGGGCGAGCTGTAGATGTTGATATGTCGCAAAGTAATGTGATATCAGTATTTGGTATTTTAACAAGTTTCATTTGCAGGCTCGTTGTGTTTGCGTTTTTTAATGTTTTGATCTCCTCGTCAGTTTTCTGTGCCAGTGCGAGTGCTTCGAGGTCGAGAGTCGCTTCAACCTCTTCGACGCGTGACAATGCGTCGGCGACAACGTTGTCTTGGCCGGCTACGTGCCGGATGTCGGTGGTGAATTGTCCCACAAAGTCGAGGTATCGAAACTGCCGAGGAGTGCACTGACCATCCTTCTTCTTGAACGCAAACGTAATCGGTTTGTGATCCGTGAAAATGGTGAATGTACGAGCTTCAATCATATGACGGAAATGTTTTACCGCGGAGTATATCGCGAGTAGCTCGCGGTCGTATGCACCGTATTTTCGTTCGGCGGAATTCAGCTTCCTGGAGAAGAACGCCAGTGGTTGCCAGGCGTCGTCGAGTCGTTGTTGGAGTGCGGCACCGATGGTATAATCTGATGCGTCGCAGAATATTGCTAGCGGTGCGTCGATTTTGGGATGAGCAAGCAAGGTAGCCTGTGCAAGACTTTCCTTGCATTGCTCAAAAGCACGTTCTGTTTCCGAATTCCAGTTGATCGGAGCTTTCCCTTTCACATTCCCCTGGAGAAGGTCGTTAAGAGGGGCTTGGACTTGAGCAGCTTTGGGTATGAATCTCCTATAGAAATTTAGCATACCCAAAAACTGACGAAGTTTCTTCACGGTCGTAGGCTGCGGATAATTGCGTATAGTTTCAACTTTATCCTGTAGCGGTCGTGTGCCTGCGCTTGAAATAAGGTAGCCCACAAATGTTACTTCGGACTGACCGAACACGCACTTAGCCGGGTTCACAACCACGCCGTATTCCTGGAGGCGGGCGAAAAGAATCCGCAGGTGGTCCAGGTGCTCTTCTTCTGACGAAGACGCTATGAGTATGTCGTCGATATAGGCATAGCAGAAGTCTAGGCCACGCAGCACCTCGTCGATGAAACGTTGGAATGTTTGAGCCGCGTTGCGTAAACCAAAGGTCATAAACGGGAACTCAAACAATCCGAACGGTGTGGTGATGGCTGTTTTAGGGATGTCCTCCTCGACGACAGGAATCTGATTGAACGCGCGCACTAGGTCGATTGTTGAAAAAATAGTTTTTCCCTGGAGAGCCTGTGCGAAATCTTGAATGTGACGGACGGGATATCGATCCGGCTCCGTCCTTGCGTTCAAGCCACGATAATCTCCACAGGGTCGCAGTTCTTCGTTTTTCTTGGGCACCAGGTGAAGCGGAGATGCCCAGCAGCTTTTTGATGGTCGAGCGATCCCGAGCTTTAGCATCGCGTCGAACTCTTGTTTAGCCGCTTTTAATTTGTCTGGTGCGAGACGTCGCGGTTTGTGAGCGATGGGAGGTCCTGGCGTAGTTTTGATATGATGCCGTGTTTGGTGTCGTAATTCCTTAACTGCGCCGACCGGACGCGTGATGTCGGGGAATTGCAGCAGCAGTTCGTGGAACGTCGATGTTCCGGACACCGTTTTGATGCTCAGTACATCGTATTTGGCTACGACAGCTTGTCCCTGCGTGGTTATGCGTGTCGTGGCGTCGAGTAGGCGTCGATTTCTCACATCCACAATTAAATTGTAGTATGCCAGAAAATCAACGCCAACGATTGGTTTTGATACGTCAGCGACCACGAACCTCCATGTGAAGTCGCGGCGTAGTCCGAAGTCGAGTGTGAACGTTCTCGTACCGTATGTCGATATGGGCGTTCCATTGGCTGCAGCAAGTTCATACGAAGACCTTTCTTGCGGCCCTCGTAGGTATGAACGAGGAAACACACACAAATCGGCTCCGGTGTCCACCAAGAATTGTGTTTTCGTCGTCTTGTCAGTTATGAAAATGCGGCGCGATGTCGTAGGGCAGGTGTCGTCCGTCGCCATTAACGACTGCCCGTCGCGTTTCCCGATCTGGACTGGTTAAATGAACATGGCTGCCGACATTTGCTTGCGCCCTGGCCGAATGTGTGGTGATACCAGCATACACCTTGGACGTGGCTGCGATCGCGGGACTGTGATCGTGTGCGAGACCGTGGTCGTGTGCGAGACCGCGATCTACTTCGATGTTCATTTATCTCACTTCTAAGTTCGTTCACTTCCCTTTGCATGGCAGTAACTTCCTGGCTTAACGTTAGTGCCAGCTGCCGTAATTGTGTTGATATAAGGTCGCTTGTCGCGACCTGGGTTGTGGTTTCCGCGATCGTCGGTCGATGCGATGTTAACTCCATGATAGAGTCCGCTAAGTCAGCGATTTTGTTGAGACTGAGGTCTTTGTGTGCAGCGAGAATAGCCTGCACGTTGGCGGGTAGTCGTCCGCACCACAGGGTACGCAGCATACTCTCTGGCACCGATGTTCCTGCGAGTCCTTGGAGATGGCGGAGAAACTGTGACGGCTTCCTGTCACCCATTTCCTCGAGCTCGAGAAGGCGGCGAGTCTTTTGTTCCTGCGACGTGCTGAGGCGCTTAATTAACTCTGTTTTGAGCGTCGCGTATGCATCTGTTGCTGGCTTATTCACTATTATGTCCCTCACTTCGAGCGCGAATCGCGGCTCTAAGACACTCGTAACATACCCGAATTTTGTAGCGTCGGTCGTTACGCCCGCACTCGCGAAATTCGCTTCCACCATCGAGAACCAAAGTTCTGGGTCTGATGGAATAAACGGCGGTATACGGACGGTTACGCGATTGATAGCTAACGCACTCTCTTCGTTCTCTGCGAGATTATGTGTACCTTGTAACGCCATGTTAAAAAAGTTTTCTGTTAATCACAACACACGAAAAGCACGATTTACAAAAAAAAATAATAATTGTCAGTTGCACTTAATAAATGTTTGTCGAATACACAAATCACTTTTTTTTAATTGTCAATAGCACTGTGAATTGTCAATATTACGCGAGAAAAACACAACACGTCACTATGTTTCACGTCGGTCGCGGATAAATTCACGTAGTGCGCGGACAAATCACGTCGGTTGCGATCAAATCACGTCGGTTGCGATCAAATCACGTCGGGCGCGGACAAATCACGTCGGGCGCGGATAAATTCACGTAGTGCGCGGACAAATCACGTCGGGGTCACCACTTTAGTGACTGGTGTACGGGACAAACGATATTAATAAACTTAAAACACTTTGTAGTTTTGTATGTATATTTATTTATTGTTGAAAGTACAATGATGATTGTTGTAAGTTGATGTAATGTTTGGTAATGTAGCGAGTGCGAGAGTACTGCAGCGAGATGTTTACTGTCTTAAGAGCGAAGACCAAGTGTCTGTTTTAGAAAATGAAATATCCTGTCTTAGGATCGGTAGACAAGGATAGCGATAGATATTTAGAGAAGGGGAACATACCGCGTGAACTTGAAATTGGAATAACCCAAAGAAAGGGTCGGGCGGCTTGTCTTTGATTACTGTAAAACTGCACTTAAGGTAAATTAGACGATAAGCCGACCGGAAATACCCAAGCGTACGTGTTACTAATAAACTACAGAGGATTAAGAAAGATTAAAGAATTTGTTGAAAAATGTAAGTCTAGACACGTTGTAAAAGTAAATAATATTTGTCGGCAAACTTAAATAAAGGAATAAAAATAGTACGAAATATTAAAAATAAAATTTAAGAAATTTGAACTTGTGAGATGTCGCGAATGTCGCTACACTATTTTTTTACAGTACCAATCAATTGTCTAAATCGAGGGTTATCTATAATTTATATAAAACCAACGTCTGTCTGGCGAAATTTATTTTAAAACATTTCTTATTTGAAGGGGGGGGGCTGCCATCCATGGAAAGTGTGTAAAATTTGGGTAGCTATATTTTTAATAAAAAATCATATTTCGTGCAACGGTTTCTAAATTTGTACAAAATATGTTCACGGAGGGGCATCCCGGAAAAGGAATCATTGGTGGTGTTGCCGGAAGTGAGATGATTCTCCCACGCTACTCCAGACAGACGTACAGACAGACAGCGCATCCTGTTGTGTCAACTTTAGCAAACACATACGCATACATGTCTGGAGGAAGCCTTAGTGACCTTGTGACACCTGTGACCCACTGCTCTATGCATGTATAGTCAGACTTATGTGTATGCAATCGTTCTACAAGGTACACATGCAATATCTGGATATTTAAGTAAATTAATATTTAACAATATGATAAGGTAAATAATCAACATTTTTATCGTTGACATGGATTTTGAAATATATTAGGGCAAAGCCCTGAGGAGTTTTTATAGTTTATATTATAATATAGTAATAGTTAAACCTTAAAAATACAGAGAATTTAGGTTATTTCACGGGTTAGAAGTTAGAAGTAGAGATGAATGAAATAAAAACAAGATTAGCTCAAATTCGGGCAAAACGAAATTATTGAGATGTTACCATTTGAATTTTGACGAGACGAGGTCTTGATGGTATCAACTTTATTCATAAATCTCGAATAATTATAATAAATAATTCAAAAACTACCACAAAATAGTATACATATTTCCTTAATAACAGATGCGCGCGTCTATTAATTTATTATACATGTTTGTGAAATAGACAGTGGCAATTTAAACGTCGCGCGTCTCCCTAGACACTTTCCTGTTTCCGGGATGTGCGGGAATCACTCAGAGATGTTCCCACGGAGAGTTTACTCGTTGAGGGCGATTATAAAATGCCAAAATAATACACATGTGCGGTTTTAACAAAATATTGACGGAATTATTTTTAAGCCATCTGAAGCTTCCGCGATGATATTTTTGAATGTTTATTTTTCTGATATTTAGAATGTATTCGAAAGAAGTCAACAATTATAAAAATAAATAAAATTGTACTTTCTCATTCTAAAGTCTACAATGGGAAATATATGTAATTGTAAGTAAGGAAATATTTAACTATACAAGTTATTTAACCTGTTTTATAGAAAATTTTATGTTTTATATTATGAAAATAAAAGTTATTTTGAATAACACTCCATTCTCCTTCAACCAACTGATGCTTTTTAAATTGTACCATCTACTAGTAGACTTATCTAACAAATGAATTTTCATAAAAATTTATCGAGGCAACATACAGATTGGTACGGAAACTGTTTTAACCTAAATCGGAAAAATCAAATGGAAATGAAATTAGAAACTATTTGTTTCCATATTTTCCACTTATCCTTTGGCGAGGAAGCATAATTTTAGTTACGAAGTTTGGTAACTACATATATTTTGTTTCTAGATTATAATTTTTTATTATTATTTATAATATTATCCACAACTTATCAACTGACTAAAACTTACTGGAAGCCTATAGTCTTTATAAGGAAATGTTTTATTTTTGCAACTATTCCACCATATCCCTTACGCCCGGCTCCCTCATTTACAAAGATCTGCGATGATCGACCCATCAGCAACTTCCTAATCCTTCTTATATTCCCGTTAACCTAAAAAAATAACACACAAAAACAACAAAAATCTATTCAAATTCAACTTAGCTATCGGACTAAAAGCGATTCTGCCGACAAATAATTCGTCAAGAAAAAAAACTTCAAGATCTGGATTCGAGAATTTGCTCTTGTGCAAAAGCTGATGCTATCTGCAGGGTATTAAATATAAATGGCAGCCCACTGACAGTTCTAATGAATGGTAAAGTACAGCGGTTCTCAAACTAGGGTCTACGGATCTCTGAAAAATAATTGTTCGAAAGGGGATCCCTAGACCACATTGCAATATTTGTGTATGTCTTAAACTAAACGATTATATCTTGTTTATTTATCTTGGGTGGTTGTCGCCCACGCTCAAGGAAGCGAGAGCTTAAGCAGCGGACTGCATGTAAACAGTTAGACCAATTGACGTGCAATTAGACGACAGTGCGCGGTAGGTCCTGCCAGTTTTAATCGAGTTAATCTCGCTCCTTACAAGTCTGCATATACACAGGATGTTATGAATGATGCAATACTCTTTAAACACATATACAATAATACACATATAAGAACTGTTATGTATTTACAGAGTATTTAACATTTAAGAAGTTGGAAATATGCATAATAAAATATGGTAGAGCGGAAACCAACATTTGCTAATACGATTTCAGTGTGACAATATCTCTTTATTCACTATTCTTAGTTTCAGTTTTTCATTAAATGTTTGAATCATTGTTTTATTTTTTACTTTGTTTCTTAGAAGATGGGAGCTACAAAATAATAAGCTTTAATAATAAATATCGTTGTTGCGCGTATAATCTTATAACAGATTGCTACCAACATGTACCAATGACTTAAACTAAAATTGCACCTTAACCACAAATGTTGTGTCACTCGACACGTGTTTCGACTTCACAAGAAGTCCTCATCAATAGCCTAACGATTTCCAGTCTGAAATCGTTAGGCTCCTGATGGGGACTTCTTTTGAAGTCGAAACACGTGTCGAGTGATATAACTTTTGTGGTTAAGGTGCAATTTTAGTTTAAGTATCTAAGAAATCACAGTTTCTTCGTTTTTCAAGTAAAAGAAAATGTATCAATTAGTAAATAAAAATATAGACCTTGCATTAATATTAAATTGAAAAAAATGTGATATAAGGCCTTATGATGGTTCATAAAATAGTACATAAGAAGTTAAAATGTGTATTGTGTGTTAAAGATTGTAGTAAATATTTTTAATATGTTATATATTTGTAATTTATTAAGTTTGAACATAATTAATTACTTGTATGTATATTTTTTATAAGAAAATGTAATCGATAGGTTATGACGTTATTTAATCCATCCAGTTCAAACTTACACATAAACTTGTTCTATTTATGTAACGTTAATCCTCCGATACTTCCGTAAGTTTGTCTTGAACGTCATATCAACGTACACCTGCAATCTCAGGTGTGTTTGGATGAAAACCTACAACCTCGGTAAGGAAATACGTATTTGTATGTCTGTATGTGTTTGTAAATATGTCAATCAATTAGCTATTAGTCATTAGTATATGACTTGTGAAAATGATTTTTTAAACTTATAATTTTTTTCAATATATCAAATACAAATACTTTATTTACCACGTACTACGAATTGATGATATTTTACTGTACTTTTAATGTTATGGCAAATAATGACAATGTTTCACACACACGTGAAGACTGTTTAGTTCCTGAAACGACGCCAAAGGGAAGCAGTAGAGTTCGCGGTTTCCGCAGATCTTTGACTTTTAATCTTTCCTGCATCATTTCAAATATTTAAAATCTCAACGCGCATCTGTTTCCTAAATACTTAAGACATTTGCTTCATTTATTTTAGCTACCCTTACGTGCACAGAAGCTAGGGGCTTTATTATTATGCATATACTTTAGTTTATTTTTTTATAGGATTCTTAGTTTTGTGTATTCATGTCTTTTCGTCTTTGTCTCGTTAAAATTTAATCCGTGGATTAATCATGAGTTCCTATAAAAATTATTTTAAAGAATCCGAAACCACATATCACTATTAATTATACTATGCAACAAAAAAAAAAAAACAGAAATTTGAATAGGTGATTTAGAAGGTATTTGTCATGCCGAAACCGAATTCATGGCCCAAATGATTCCATTGCTTCAGGTTTTTTTAGATATCCGAACTTAAAAGTCCCAAAAATGACGATTTTGGCAATGTTGGGGAATTTATTACTAAGTAGGTAATTTTTTCTGAAGTTTTCTTTCATGATTTCGAATAGTACTATCTTTTCTCTTTAAAATGATTTTTTACATTTTACTATACGATTTTTCTTTACCAAAATATACTACTTTGAAGATATATGTAGTAATGTTCATTGTGGTGACCGGAAAGAAGCCCACAGGAAAAAAGCCCATAGGAAAAATACCCACAGGAAAAAAGCCCACAGGAAAAATACCCACAGAAAAAAGCTCACACGGAAAAATGCTCACACGGAAAAAAGCCCACACGGAAAAATGCTCACATGGAAAAATGCTCACACGGAAAAAAGCTCACACGGAAAAAAGCCCACACGGAAAAATGCTCACATTAAGAAATAAATAGGATACAGATGTAGGTACTAATTCAAGACGGCACATTATTTTTATATATTTGTATTGTATGTCATTTTTTATGATTTCATATATGCCAAACTTCTGTTCTGTCATAACTTTATTTATTCTTATTTTAGATATGTATATAAATGTTACTGTAAAAGCCCGAACTGAGGTAAAACCTAGGTTTTACCAACTGTTAATGGTAAAAGTCCGAATTTCGAACTTTTACCATCATACACTCAGTAAAACCTAGGTTTTACCAAGAGACACGGTAAATGTTGAAAAATAGAGTAGGTAGGTATCAAAAATATGTTAAAAAAAATATATAGAAAATCACAAATATTTAATTTTGCTAACAAAATATTGGGGCGAATGGGGATTAATCTAGTATAAAATACGGGGATTCAATCTCCGCCTTGGTTAGGGCAATCTATTGTGGCGAAAGGGGATTAATCTAGTATAAGAAACGGGGATTCAATCTCCGCCTTGGTTAGGGCAATCTATTGGGGCGAAAGGGGATTAATCTAGTATAAGAAACGGGGATTCAATCTCCGCCTTGGTTAGGGCAATCTATTGGGGCGAAAGGGGATTAATCTAGTATAAGAAACGGGGATTCAATCTCCGCCTTGGTTAGGGCAATCTATTGGGACGAAAGGGGATTAATCTAGTATAAAATACGAAAATTCAATCTCCGCCTTTGTTATATTATAACCAAACCGGAGATTGAATCCTTTCTGGGAAATTATTAAGTAAATGTATTTTTAGATTGAATATTTGATTGATAATGTAACAAGCTGAACAGGTATTTATATTGTAAATATATAAGGTCAATACAGTAGCTAACATACATGAAATATGTTAAACACCTGTATCCTATTTATTTCTTAATGTGAGCATTTTTCCGTGTGAGCATTTTTCCGTGTGGGCTTTTTTCCGTGTGAGCTTTTTTCCGTGTGAGCATTTTTCCGTGTGAGCATTTTTCCATGTGGGCTTTTTTCTGTGTGAGCTTTTTTCCGTGTGAGCATTTTTCCGTGTGAGCATTTTTCCGTGTGGGCTTTTTTTTGTGGGTATTTTTCCTGTGGGCTTTTTTCCTGTGGGTATTTTTCCTGTGGGCTTTTTTCCTGTGGGCTTCTTTCCTAGAACCGTTCATTGTATCTACTATACTACACTCTATTAACAAAAATATCATATCTTCAAGCTAGTATATCTCGGCTAAAAAAAATTGTACAGTAAAAAGTTAAAATTCATTTTAAAGAGGAAAAATAATACTATTTGTTACCGTGACCGAAAACTTTAGAAAAAAATTACCAACTTGATAATACATTCTTTAACATTGTCAATATAGTCATTTTTGGGACTTTTAGGTTAGAATATCTCAAAACCCTGACGTGTTAAAACCAATTGGGCAACAAATCTGGTTTCGGCATGCCAAAAGCATCCCAAAATTTCTATTCAGATCTCTGTTATATTACAAAAGTATTTTTTTGTTGAATAGTGTTATTTAATAAAATAAAACAATTAAAATATGATTTTCTATGCATACATTTTAAACCTGATCTGAAGAATTTCCAGGACTGTAAAGGTATATACAGATGTGCTACAATATTTCTGCTAATTTAAATATAATATCTACGACAAAACCAACGTGTCGAACAATACAGCCACGACAAAAGGCTATTTAACAGTAAAAGAAGCTATCTTATACGTCTGCAATTGTATATTGTTAAAAGATGCATTTACACGAATACGCCACGTTATTTATTGCTTAAGAGATTTTATTACAATACGTCGAACCGTGGGTGCAGAAGTAATAAGTCAAACTATTAAAAACCCATTTGCAATGTGTGTGTATGTGTAAGCGTTATGTGGCTATAACTTGTTAATAATGCAGTAAAAAGGAATGTTAAAGGGCAATAAAACATTTGGAAATTAAGTTAAACGTAGTTTGCCTTGTGGCTCTTGTTTTTCAAAGCTGTATTAGTTTACGAGTTCAAATAAGAATAAGTAAATCGATAAGAATACTGTCAAATAGAAGAAAATGTACTTAGAAAATTATACAATTAAAAAGATTATAATTTACTAGATTTTGTAAGACTTCAGTATCCTATATATGAAAAATAAGTAAACATATTAAATTATATTCAAGACCTCCTTTTAAATGCTTACAAACAAATACTTACATATCCGGTATTATAATGGAGCTAATAAAATTTGTTAGTTAACAAACACTTTTAATGGGGTATTAATTCTGTGATATTATCTATGGATGTGTTTTGGAATTTAGATAAGTGATATTTCAACAATTTTATAAAACAGTTGGGTAACTTGGACAGTACAAAATAATTTCCATAATGGCACCACTGTTTCAATATCGATGATTACTTACTAGGCGTGCGAGAAACTTATCAAACACTTAATGATATGTACTTGATACCACAATTGAAGTGCTTTTTAGCTAACAAAAGTTAGCTCCTTTAATATAGTAGTTATTATAATGTCTTTATTTGAAAAAAAAAATACATTTGTTGCACAAAAGCTGCTTTAGACTATACGCAAAAATATTTTAACCAAAAGTTATACTATAGTTAAGTTGTCTTTAAAAGGACGACGTTTCACAAAAAAGTGTAATAGCACGTTCACATAAAGGTGCGGTATGGAACACATGACATTTATTTTAAGACAGTGCGAACATGTCTGTTCTGTTAATCGTCTTCCTTATGAAGACAACTTCTTATAATATATCAATTATCATATATAGCTTAAAGAGCGGACAGAGCCTACAAATTTATGTATTAATATAGATATTGATAAACGAAGTTGTACTGTATGTAATAAATCGTGCGGCGAAATCAACAAATTAATACAGCAAACTAGAAAAGCGTCAAAAATCAATTATCAAATAGCCGTTAGATTATACATTGAACTGATCGCAATTTTCAGTAATTGGGCGTAAGTTGGCGTGGCAAAGCCTAACGTGAAATTGGCTGGACAATTTGTCCAGATGATGTGTCCATTATTATCAATGAAAACCAAACCTAACTGCGCTTTTTGTTACCCGAATCTTTACAAATACAGTTTGGTTACGCCTAGTGGGAAATGGGTGTAGTTTTGTTATGTAAGTTTTTGTTAAATGTATTAAATTGTTTTCAATAAAACATCTGGATATAATTATTATTGAATGAAAATACCGTAAAATGACAGTTCAAATATCATATACCTAAATTAAATTATAAAATTAAGTAGGTACACTTCTGTAAAAAAAAATCGTAATTTTAAAAGTATTTATATCACAAGATTAAACGATATTTTCTTTTCTATAAATAATATCATTCCGCTCTTACAAAAATTAAAGTAGACGTGTTTTCTAAACCCTCGAAATCACGCAATATATAATATCATTAAGTACCGCAGCGTGCTGTGGTTGATTGTGTAGCTAATTTCACTCCGCACTGTCTAAGGCGACTTGATTAATTGGAACACTAAGTAAATACAGTAAGGTAATTACTTACTGCAAGAAAAACAGAGTTTCGTCGTTGTAGACGTACACACCGACGTCTGTGTTAACTCACCCACTCCAATTCTCAAAGGTATTAGCTCCCTTGGTGCAGGTGTGTTGATAATTTCTCAATTGAGAAAATAATTATTGAGATACATAATGTAATGATTTCATGTTTTAACTTAAAAAAATATTTATTATTAAATTATTGATAATAGTAGTTCATATGCATAGGTGGGCATTAACTCGTTAATCCGTTAATCGTTAATTAACGAAGTTAACAAAATGGTTAACGGATTAACTTTTAAGTTAATTCAAAAAAATGTTAACGCTTTTGTTAACTTCCGTTAAATTTAACTTTAGTCCGTTAGATTAGTTGTTTGTTGAAAAGTACATAAGAAAGTTGTCGAAATAGTAAAAAAAAGGTCTTAAAACATTTTGGATGGTTAACTTTTTAACGATTAACTTTAACTTTCGTTAAATTTTCGAATTTTCGGTTAACTTTAACTTCCGTTACATTTTAGGAATTTTAACGCTTTAACGGTTAACGAAGTTAACTTTTTTATTAACGGATTAACGATTAACGAAGTTTACTTTTCGATTAACTGTGCCCGCCTATGATTCATATGTCATTTAATTTTACATATAGGCAATAAATAAATATTATAGTTTTAATGTCTTTCTTTTATTTCTTTATTCCGAGTTGACATGAAAACTAACAAATTGATTTTGATAGGACTTTAATAGTAAAGCCCTATCAAGTTGTCTAATAGTGGTATAATAACTTAACTAAGAATAATTTACAATTGATATTTCCAATAAAAATAATAAAAAAGATAATACCACCATAGACATAAAGAAATGCATCTGACTCGAAAAAAGATCCGTGTCAAATGAAAGAGACAGAAATTGTTTGGAAATATCATATATGTATAATACTGTATTACATATATGTTCCAAACAACTTGCATCTCTCTTTCACTTACAGAACAAATGTTACACCATTATGTTAAATACGAATGCGCTGTCCATTTCTCTATGTCTATGAATACCACTGTATTCCTGGCAAAGATAGGGTTAGAGCAGTCAATCGCGCTAGTATTTATCAATTTTGAAATGCACACAATTGATGTTGAAATAAATTCTAATTAGATATAAATACCAAAACAAGAAACTATAGTCGAACGTTGAAAGTTAGTTGAAGTTCAACAAATGAAGTTTTCACGGTATTCTAATAAAGATGTCGGGAAATTAAAAAGTAGTAGGGGAAGGGGGCGGCAATGAATCAGTCTTTGCGGTGTTTTATCTTCCACGGGCCACGCCGCGAGTCTTTATTAGCATATTAATTGTAAGCGATCGTGCGAGAAAACGTCGCATGAATTTATGAGAATATTTAAATTATATAGTGTGATATACAGTCAAAAATAAATTCAGAAGATCACTGGTTAAAATAAAGAATTATATAATAAAATAAAGTAGATGACTAACTTTTATTAAAAATGCACTAAAAAATAAAAAATAAATTTTCAACTGTCACAAAAATTTCAGGTTTTTATGACTAAAACCAATAAATGCGCGGGGCGCTATAAAGACAAATGTATGAATAAAAATTCATATGCAAAATAAGAAATGAAGTATAAATTGATATAAGATAAGATAAAATTAAAATTTGCACATTAAATCAAATAAATATATAGAATTTTTGATAAACTACTTAACAATTTATAAATACAACAATGAAATAATTGATTAATTAAAAGCAATATATACATTTGCCTTCGTATATAAGCACCCCGCGCTTTAATTGGTTTTAGTCATAAAAACCTGTAATTTTTTTGATAGCTGAACATTTATTTTTTACATTTTAGTGCTTTAAATAAAAGCTTGTTTTTAAAAAGTATTTTTTATATAATTTTATTTTTATTAAAATATAAATTTATTTAATTATACCGATTTGTTAATATAATGTAGGATTTCTTTCAAATGTACTCATTTCTTTTTGTTTGTCGTTCGGTATTTATTATAAGTAGATAATACATTGTGAACCAATTTCCTACTTCTTCGTTTATTAGACATGTATATTGTAAGGTATATGAGTAGAATATTAAAGATGCTGGAAATATATTAAAAATTTAATAATGCATGCTAATGTTAAGAAATTTTACACTGAATTAAAATGCATAACTGTTTTTCCGTATTCCTTCCAACATTGTATTGAACACAGCCTCAGAAACTAGGGGACAGCAGAAAATAAAAACCTGTGAAGTGGAAATCGTCACCAAGGCGTGACATCAGTCTTTCTCTCACCGCAAGGCTCTTTACGAACAAGGGCATACATATAGTACAATGTACAAATACTGTATACCTCTCTCTGTATGTGACAGATATAGGGTTGAACACATTGACATAAATATATGGAAATTTGATTTGATATTTGGCAGAAAAGGTATGTATATGTAAGAAGACGTGCATTCTATTTTGCAGGATATTTGAATTTATTTGAACGTGGGAATACACGTTACTGGGTATTTTCTGATTTAGATATGCATCAATTATTTAGATGTATCTTGCGCTAAGTTTCTTTAACTTCGTTTTTAAACTGTAAATGTTTCACGTTTTTATCGCTTATATTTATACGGAGGGTATGAAAATGTTTATAGATACTTTTAAGCAGATCCGTACTTACAGTACCTCGCCACATATGTAATTAGTACCTACCATATGTAAGTAATATATGTACGAGTAATATACCGTCAAAAAATCATGTCCGAGACAGGGCCGGCATCAGTCTAGGCTTCGGTATGTCGTACTAGACAAATTTTTTAGTAGTCCAAGTAAATTAGATATTTAAGAAGAAAAAATTCATAAAGTTTTGATATTTTGTACACGTACTCTCAGAAGGGTTCGGAATAAGAGCCCGAAAAGTTCCCACCTAAATCGTGAATGGAACATCCCCTTTTACGTGAAAAACTACCCCCGGAGTGAATTTTATTCCAGTTTTTCCCATTTTTCATCCGAACTACCGCTCGGAGAAAAAAATATTATAGGAATTAAAGATTAAACATAAAATTCTACGTAAAAAATGTCATATGCACTATTCGGCTAATCATCAGCCTACTCTCGCATCCAATGCTCAAAGTAAAGGGTAGTTTTTGGAGCGCAAGGAAAAATTGGAATGACAAGATTTTTCACCGTAAATATATTTCCATAACGGCTAATTTTACCAAAAAGTTGATAAGAATAAAAATTGTAGAACTGAATCTCCTCTATAAGAACTAAATATCAGAATTTTGTTTCAAACGTTTTTTTATTGATTTTTTACCTTTTTACACAAACGTAAATTACATTATTTTGAGATATTTTCCATAGAACCCATTGAGTTAAGCTTTTCTGAGAGTACGTGTACAAAATATCAAAACTTTATGATTTTTGTCTTCTATTTGGCAAATTTTAATCTAAATAACGTGGACTATAGGTTCTGTTTACGTGGACTTATTTATGACTTGCAAAACATTAATCCTTATCGAAATAAATGATTTCGTCGTCACATGTACTTAATGTATATAAAATTTAGAAAAATGTTTTGTGAAATTTTTGACCAAGTAGTTCAATCTCTGAATAACCGTTTCGATACTGATTCATCCAGATGCTTTAGACATTTTTATAATCGGGCAAAGTACAAAAACAAAAATCGAAAATATTATTGAATTTTACAAAAACGATTTTGATAAAGACAGATTAATTAATGACAGAGACATGTTCCTTGATTTGACGACAATAAGTAATAAAAAAATTGAAAAGTTGAAGGATATCGTGACTTTTTTACGTGATAACGAGGGGTACATGGGAATCGTACCTGAATACGTACGTTTCATTCGATTGTTAATGACCATCCCTGCATCGTCTTGCACAAATGAACAAAGTTTCTCAGTTCTGCGTCGAATGAAAAATTATATTCGTTCAACAATGATGCAAGACCGATTAAATCATTTATTCAGAATTAGTTGACAATTTAGACATTGAACAACTATATGGACGAATTCATCGTTAAAAATAATAAGCGTACGACTGTTTATAATAACTTCGAAATAATTGACAAGGAAACCTTTTCAGGTCGAAAATTCGTATCGAGTTTAAACTTTGTATATAGTTTGAGGAGGTCAAAGTAAGTAAGAAAAAAATTATCACAGCTGCGGTAAAACGGTTTAAGGGGGTGAAACACCCCTATGAAAAAGTGCAAAATAATCATATTTTTTCAAATAACTCTGAAACTAATGAAAATTTAAAAAAAATCCATAATACAAAATTTTCATGATTTTTTATGCTCTTTCGAATGGCGATAGTCAAAATTCGAAAAAATTAAGTGGGTGGGAGGTGGGGTTAACAGTTTATTTTTTTCGAATTTTGACTATCGCCATTCGAAAGAGCATAAAAAATCATGAAAATTTTGTATTATAGATTTTTTTAAAATTTTCATTAGTTTCAGAGTTATTTGAAAAATATGATTATTTGGCACATTTTCATAGAGGTGTTTCACCCCATTAAACCGTTTTATCGCAGCTGTGATAATTTTTTTCTTACTTACTTTGACCTCCTCTAACTATATACAAAGTTTAAACTCGATACGAATTTTCGACCTGAAAAGGTTTCCTTATGAGTCAGATATGAATAAAAAGCTAATTTGAATTTTCATTTGTAAAACTATTGAGAATTTTTAATGTTTCAAAAACCATATTAAAAAAAACGCTCCAACTTCCCCCTCCCCTCACCTTTTTACTAGACACTAGAAATTTATCTGTTCTGCCAGCCCTGATCCGAGATAAGAGCAGATTCTGATTGTACTACCTTTAAAACATAAAGAAAAGGTGATTTCCGCATGACAACTGTACGTGTGTGTCTGTGTGTGTGTGAGTCTGTCTTCTTGGTATAGACATTAAAAAAATCTTTGGTGTTTATTAAAAAATACATGTTTATAATGTAATGTTTATTACGAAATGTAACTTAATGCTGGTGTAAATCAATGTTTATTCTTCAATAAAAATCTGACTAGTGCTACTACATGTGATTGAGTATTGTGTATTTAGGTACTGTATATTCTGTAATAAAATAAATCAGATACAACATTGTATAAAGGACATGTCTAAGGTATAGATACTATCCTCAAGTTATTTTGTCTGTGAAAATAGTATTTGTTTGTATATTTTTAAAAGAAATACATGTACAGAGAAAATTCTATATTAAAGGTATACAGCATCTAAAAATAATTTTTATTTCCTTTTACTCTATGGAGACATGAAAATGAATGCTTTCTTATTTTTGAACGAATCTTTTCAGCAAACAAATCGACTCGAGTCAGTATATTGAAAATATTCGTTGTTTTGCTTATTTTCAGTTAGTCAATTTTTATTTATTTATGATATATATTTTAAAACATCCCCTCTTGGCTCTCCCTAAAAAATCTGGTTGTGCCACTGCTTACTTCATTCTATGAATAATAAAATGACATAAGAAAAAAGAAATACGCACTATAGTTTGTGTTTTTTTTATGAATCCTCTGTTCATGCCTGCTGCGAGTGCGTACTGTAATGTGGTGGATGTATTTGTTCACTATGTAAAAGTGTACGTACCCCGTGCGGGTGTGCGTATACCAGTTACAAAATACAGTGCATTTTTAGTTGAGAGATGAAACATTTTTAATTTTGTAATAAAACCTAATAACATAAATAATAATAGTACATTTTAACTTTTATTTTTTTATTATGTATATATGTATATCAAAAACAAGTAAATTTTTAAATACATATACCAGCTAGAATAATTAAATTTACATCCGAAATCAGGTCTATAATAACGGCACTCGGGGAGGGATGTTTAACATTTCTCGAAGGGTGCCAACTTGATATCGTATGTTAATGCAGGATTTAGGAATATAAATGATGACATTTGTGGAAAACGTTCGATGGTCAAACCCTCGTCGTGAGAGACCGGGGGAGATTCCACAGATTTACCTAAAGATTGTGGATCAAAGATATGAATACATACCTCGGTAGATGTGCATAATTTTAAACCTAGCTGCTTCAGAAAATTTAATTGTACTGTTTTCTAGAATCTACGATTATTGTGTTTTTTAGTGTTATAGATACTGAGGTATGGATGCTTTTTTTATTAAATAAAACTTCGATAATTCGGATTAATTAAAGCAGACGATGGTATACTAAAATTTTCAATTTGAGTATAGGAAATTCAGAGCTGTGTTTAACAAAATACTTAAGTATATACCTACTTAAATACTTTTAAACAAATTCAGTTACTAATATACACAAATGTAATTGCAATAACATATTTAAGTACAATAACAGAAAGTAATTATATCTTTACCTAAGTTTATTTTTTGCATAAAGTACGTATATATTGTATAGTATATAATATGAACTTGCAGTGGCGTAGATAGAGGGGGGGATTAAGGGGATCAATCCCCCCCCCATGAGTTTAATTTTTGTACTAAAATATAACTTTATGAAGATTTAATACCGTCATATCCCCTCCCCCATGAGACTGATATAAGAGGAAAGAACGGCTAAAAAAAGGTCATCAGAATAAAAATGTAAGTGGTAATGACTAAAAAAAAAGCTCCTCAAAATTGGTAATGTCTGAAAAAAAAGTATTCAAAATTGGTTATAACTTAAAAAAAAGTCTTAAGTGAAAATCCTGCCCCCACCCCCCATCGCCAAAAGCTATCTACGCCACTGTGTACTTATACCTATAATATATAAGTACATATTTTTTTGTACTTCTGTACAGCTCTAGTTAAATTTATACTTATAATTAATGACATATATGATAGCTGAATTCAGCCCACCAACTGATTTGATTTGGCCCTGAAAATGTCTAACAATTATTTAGGGATTCGCGCCAAGAAGAGACGATTTAAATTTTGACGTGACGAGGATGATATCAACTTTATTTATAACTTTCGTCGAGAATCTTGTCAATAATTAATATTTCAACATGATTATTTGATGACTGTAAGATACAATATGCCTTTAAATTAAAAGATAATTTGAATACGTCAGATTTAATATGTAAAAATCATGTGCGAGTTGAGCCTCGCGCACAAGTGTTCAGTACTAGGGTAAAACCAGGATAGATGCCGCAGTGGGATAGGTGCCTCGTTTTCGAGAACCAAGCCCCCTAAAGTCGAAACATCGAATTAATAGTTTAAATAAGAAGCGTCAGTGTCACATACCTTATTCCTTCGCAAACCATTGTGCGAAACAAAAACGTCTCACTTGTACGGTTAATTATTTCCGCAACGAATGCGACAAGTGCTTCAAAGTTTGAGAGGTAAGTATTTACTGTTACATATCTTTATAAGTAGTAATAAATTCCGTTCTATTTTTATTATATCAATACACTGGTTCATTAAGTACACACCTAGAT